>JASDDO010000018.1:55033032-56276896 GCA_030015575.1 Agapanthus africanus | reverse complement strand
GAAACAACTACTTTTGTTACACAGGAAATGCATTATCCGAAGGGGTTATCATATAGTCATATTTCCAGACATTTATCAGATGCTATATGGTGAAAAAAAGGGTAAATATACAGTAATAGTCTAAGAACTGAAATGGTAGTGAAAAATGTAACAATTATGTGGCACGCCATTTACGTTAATAATGTCCACGACGAAGAGAAGTTTCTTCTTATTAAAAAAAAATCTAATTCAAACTTGTGTCGTATGGAGATGAATTTGCTGCTGATCAAGATTGATTTCAGTGTACTTTTTGCATGTAAAGAACATTACCATAAATTCAAGTTGAAGCACAAAAAGGTTCAAAAAAATTCTATAGACAGTAGATCATCCATATTACTAAACAAAAGAGTACTAAGAGGAATGTGCAAAATATCGATATACATGAGTGTATAATGTTAAATGAGTATGAAGAAAATATGGGAAAAGGTATCATAATGTATCTTTGAGTTTACTCATAGTTAATTCTAACAAGTTCATCCACTATCAATCTTTGCTACATAGATTGTCCTCATATTGATATTTTCACTTTTTCTACGTTTCTTTAATTTGGGGCAGTTGGATTTTAATATGACTCCTTGTTTCATACCATATATTGATTTGATACTAAAATCCCAATAGTCAAAATATTTGAATTTGACATAAAATGAAGAATATATGCCAAACCTTCAAAAACTCAGGCATCTTTTTATCCTTGTCTCCCACAAATTCGCAAAGGTACATCACTCCAGCACATGCAAAATTCTGTCCACAAATAATTGTCAGTGGAGAGGGAAAGCACAAAAAATGTAGATGATCTAGGCGGCAATCAATTCTTTGTTACAAAGATGGTATAAATTGTCGATCAAGTCTGCCATGCTAGAACATTTGTTAGCAATTTACAAGAAAAGCATGAGAATAAAAGTAACCAGTTGAAGACTAAGTCGAGGGATTTCAAAAAAATGTATAAACTTATGAAATTTGTGGGTATAAAACCTCAAGATTATAAACTAATATACCGTGTACCTCACAACCATCAGTTTTCCATTTATGTACTTGATATTTTTCATATTTGTACAGTTCTTTCCTATTGGCTCATGCAGCAGTATTATTAGTTTAAGATACATGTTATCGTAGGACCCCTTTCAAAACTTGTCTTATAGAACTTCAAGGTTGTTGAAATTATTAGTTCAACACCATTGCATGCAAAGCTCTTACAAAGAGTCCAAAACCTATGTTGAATGCTAACCAGTTTATGTGAGAAGGTGCAACACACTAATATGTAGTATGTACACATGATAACATAACCATAAAATAGAGTAGCAGGGCGATCTTAGCTTTCACATTTTTTTAACACCTCACTTCTAGTCATTGGCACCCAATAATTCAAATTATTTAAACCATCATTTTATTTCTCAAACATCACGTGTAGCAAGATGCCAAAGACAGTTGTGTATATGTTTAATATTTTTTAAAGAAAAGAAGCGAAAGAACATAAGCTTAACTGGGGATACCTGTTTGTCTTCAAGTGAACTCATCTTTCCATTCTGCAGTTGAAAAACCAAATCAACAGAAGTTCCCAAATTGACTAAATATAGAGTTCAAATAATAATAGAAAATACTCACCAGACCCCACACCAATCCACGGAGGGATTCTAACTCATAACCAATATTAGAAATCTTGCCGCGAACATCCGTCACCTGCTTGCCAAAATAAACAGGCTTATGCAAATTAAACGGGAGAAAGTTTATGATACTAGTATATTCGAGAGACACAACTGCACATATATACATCAGCCAGATTTCTAGCCCTGGTTCCATTGAGATATTCAACACGATTAGGGAAGAGAAATTACATCTCAATCCCACATTATGACATACTAAAAAAGACAGGAACAAAAATGCATACAATGAATCCTCATGTTAACGCCTAACTTGCACCCAGACCCAACATAGCAACTCACAAATCAAGCACCGACTTAAAAAAGATGAAAGAGATTCGTTAAGATGTTACCTCATTTTTAATTTCTGTTGATAGCACTTTCTGCTCATCCAATTTTCCATCCAAGTTCTCAATACGCTGTGTCAAATGTCTCTTAGCCGCCTGTGAAACAGGAAAAAGAATTTATATTTTTATCGCTACCACACCCATGTATCACCATGTGTGCGCGACACTTAAACCACACACACACCCACTCCCGCCTGCCTGCACATACCTCCATATCTTTATGCCCTCAAATGGTAAATGCGTACACACACACACTAGGAGCTATATTATATTAAATATTGTTCCAACAAATTTAATGTTTCTTTTGAATATGCTAAGACCTCTTATCAACTTTCAAAATCATTAGACCAAAGTTTGCCAAGAGCCACTATCCAACCCGAACTATCTTTATGCTATGTATTCTCAAATAAGCATCCCAAGAAAATAACATGCGAAAATTAAAGTTTCATCATAAACTATTATAATCAGAAGAGGAGGGGGCCATGTGGCGCTCTCACAATTGATTGAAATAAAAAAAAACAAGAAAAATATTTAATTCTAAGATGGACCGTGTCATCAATCTTTTGCGCGTGCAATGCACATGGGTATATTACCATCATAGACAAAGGATTTGAAAAGATTTTTAACGACTTTTAGCAAATACAATATATCTTTTAGAGACTTTTATTCAAAATAATGAAGATATCCACATCAAACCTTCATTTTAATACACGTGTATCACACGTGCAAAATACTAGTATTGTTTTAGTCTGAATAATATTACATGAATAGGCATAAAACTACCAAATCTTGCAATGATTTTCAGAATGTACATGTCGTACTATTAGTTCTGCAGCATGCCAAAGAACATATAATAGACTGGAACTTACAGCAAGAGCAGCAGACACTTGATCCAGCTGCTTCGTCATGCTTGAAACTGCATTAGCCATGTTCCTCTTAGTGACGTACATGAGATCGGAGAAGGAAAGACCCTGATAATTTTGAAGTACAAATCAGTCAAAACACCAAAACCCCACCTAAAACTCAACTCATTACAAAATTTAATATTACAGAAGCAACCTTGAAAACACCAAGGTCAGTATAACAGTACTGGTTACTCTGTGTGTGTGCGCGCGCGCGCATGTAATTAGCAATCCTAAGTTATAACTTTATGAATTGATGACAAATGAAAAAGAATAATGACCATTATTCTCTTTATAGTTGTTCCAAACTAAATCATTGACATATGAATTGCTTTGAGAAAAGAAAATGTTAGGTTACAAAGAAATCATGTGATGCATTTAATAGGTCACAAGAGACGATGTGTAATGATCAGTTTGCATGGAAGAATAGAAATTAATAAAGCACAAGACTTTACAAGTAATAAGAGATAGTTGCATCTCACATCCATAAATCTAACAAGGAGATATAGCAGTGCGAGGACTTACTCTCCACCACATGTATCCATAGCCTACTGCCCCCACAGCTGCAGCTGGTACAATAAGAGATGACAAGTTCCCTGGGAGAAGTATAGCAACAGATTCAATATTGAAACTACTACAAGCACACGTGTACTGTGTTGGTTATTGAATTACCAATACATATAGAATAAGATGGGCATAAGTTGCATTGGAACTATACCAATCACTCAGGCCAAAAAGGTTAATTGATGAACTCCCAAAACAAACAAAACAAGTTATTGAGCTGGTTGAACTTCTCCCATATATTCCGTTGACAAACCGGCAACAAGATATGGTATTATACGATAATTACAACATTACGAGAAGACTATATTTACTTGATGACTTAATGTCACTAAAATGCCTAGAAATGTATCAAATTTTCCAACTACTACAATTGACTTTTAAGATCACATGATGACATCATAAACTTTCACCGTCTTTTTTTTATAACCTATCTTTTCACCACATTGGTAATAGTAATTAGGTCAAGTAATTGTATTGCATGCCATCTTATAATCAACAAAACTTCCTTGTCTTCCTCCCTGTTCTTCCTTCCATAAGCCTCTCTCATTAGTTCTCCCATTTTTTGGACAGTTTTCCTGTCATTCAAAAGTTCTTGAAAGTGGATAGTGATGTTGTAAAAAAATTCCCCTTTTAATGAAGAAATTGATTACAATTAAGCTCTTGATGAAATCGAGATCCCATTACAAGAGTTCACATGTTATGTGGGTTGATATAGCTGGTGGATCGTCCAAACCCTATGCCCAGGGTTTATGTTGTGGCGCCTGGAACGGTAGATGTGCCCCTCGCTCTCCTTATAGTTCTCCTTGTCCTTTAGTATACTCCTAAGTTTCATAATTACGAGGTCATCACCATTGGTCCATTGTGGTCTGTGGTGAAATGCAACCAATCTTGCCCCTCGGGATGCAGCCGAGAAGCATTATGACCACTTCTCTGTGCATCAGTGTATTTGTTTCTATATGTACCAACCTCAACGAGTTGAATCAATGCATTGTATTTTCATCTTTCTTTTAGATGATAACAACAATGGCATTTTCCCTGATTACCTCTGGAATGTCCTCCCGTTAGGTAAGAAATGGTGAAAATACTTTAACGACGATGAAGAAGATGATGATGATTGATGAGTTGGAGGAAATTGAGGAAGATGATAATCATGATGATTGTTTATGGGGCGCTTACAATGTGATGGAGTGGTTTTAACAGTTTATGCTGTGATTGAAAAAACAGGGAAAGGTTTATAGTACTATGGTAATTTAATGAAATCAAGCCTTGGTTTAACTTTACAGCAAGTTCAAAATCCCATATGCTTTCAATTCATAGACAAACAACTCATGTTCGCGCGTAATAAAAATTTACCTCCTTCACCGGAACCATTAAGGACGGTTATTGGACGTGCAGAGGCAAGTTGTCGGACCTCCATGGCCAACCGGCGGACCTGCATTGTCACAGAATCAGAATTCATGAAAAATATATAAATCGATGCTTAAACTACTTTAAGGTATAAGAAAAGTCATTAGACTCATTGCTTAATTGCATAGAAAATCATCTATCCATACCCCATTCAGCACTTACAGCCCCATCAATTAAATAAGGCCAATTTTTTATAGTATACCAAATTTAAATAATAATTATATAAAAAACCCACTTTCAAGAATAACAAAAAGAGACCACTTTTTGCCTTGTGTGCGCCACGTCAGCGTCGGCGCTGGCGTGAAATAAAAAAATTTTTAAGGGCGCAGTTTGAAGCTACGCCCATAACATTTGTATAGTAAAAAATAATGGGCGCACTTTCAAAGTGCGCCCATTCCCCTACTTAAAACGTCTACCTTTCCCCTTTCCTCACTTCACTCTCATCTCTCTCGGGAGCGCTCTCTCTCTCTAGTACTCGACCTCTCTCCCTCTCTCTCTATCTCTCTTTCTGCTCTCTCCCTCTCTCGATCTCCCTCTGTGTCTCTCTCTCTTCCCGAGACCAATTTTTGTCCGACCCACCTCTCTCCCCCGAGCCTCCTCCGACCTCCCCCGAGCCTCCTCCGAACCCTCCCCCCTTCCCGCCTCCTCGGATTCTCTCTTATCTCTCTCTCATCTCTCTCGCTCGCTCAGATTTCTCGATCCCACGGTCTCTCACTTGTGTAGGTTTAGGTAGAAATTCACGGACGAACAATTGCCTTCATCTTCACCATCGTCATCACCACTGTGAGCATCTCGAAAGTTAGCTAAACTCTAATTTTATTTAAAAATAATTCAAAAAAATTGGTTAAAATTTCGTATTGGGTAAACAATTCGAACAAATTGGGTATATATTAGGAGTTTTCCTCGATTTTACTTATGACAGATCAATCAATAGAATACAAGTTCTTGCAACTTGTTACATACTATAAATATGGATTTTATTGTAATTTTATATAATTAGTTGAGTATAATTGTGAAGATAAATAAGTAGGTTGTTTGATGAGAACTCTTAAAATGTGTCAATATTTCTGGCAGGTGGAAAAATGACGGATAATTATATCTATCTAGTTTGCTATTTTGATGGTCAATTAACGATTGGAAAAAAATAATATTCCTGAATATATCGGTAGAAAAACTAAGATGACTAGAATCAAGAAGTTTAGCACATACAACGAGCTATACTAAGTAGTATACAAAGCTACCAAAATCAATCCGTTGGAGTTCAATATCTCCTTAATATGCAAATGGCCGACGGAGCATGAATATACCGCCATTAAAGTATCCAATGATGAGAATACACAAGTCATGATTGCATCAGAATCGAAATCGATCGAACTGTTTATGAAGAAGATATTGATGTCCACTCAACTGTCCAAACCTTATTCTGAAGTGTATGATCATTCTTTTTGAGCATCCGAACAAAACCCGCAAGGAGAAATGACACGCATGCACAATATGAATTCTGATTCTACCGGATTTATGTCTCGCACCAATGATGAACAGTATATAGATCAAAGTTACGTAAGCGAAAACACATCAAGTGGAACGCTAGTGAATTGGCAGTTTACAAAGTAAGTATTATCTTGCATATCTTTATACTGCATATACATTTAGCGGATCACTATTTATTGATAGTGGAGGTATGCTATAGTTACTAAGTATTCATAAATTTGTGTGCAGTTCTTATGTACCGCCGCCCGGTTATAATTGCATGTCACCGCCAAGTTTCGGTTTTAATTGCATGCCAGCGCTAAACTTCAGCTTCAATATTATGCTCCAAAATACCGAGCACATAAAGTCATACAATACGAAATACAATATGGGATGGACACCGTTTGCAGACTATAGGTCGGGATTTCGTCGGTATGAAACCGGAACATCAAGTACCATGCAAGTCCCTAATGTTGGTTCCGCACGTCCAACCAATGCGCCTGCTACGGATCCAGCTATGTTGGAATATAATGGAGATGAATGTGATGATGATGATGCTAGTGATGAGGACGAGATTCAAGCACAAGATAGCATGCAAATTGCATAAGTCCTTACTGATGAGAATGATATGCGGTGGATTACTAACTCATGTGTTAACAATGACTTCGTTGAGTTTGAAAATCCACTTGCCGATAACATAACAGATGCTCACATGTTATCTACATCGGTAACGTAGAATGTCAACTTTCGTGCGGATAGACTTTCGGCAGTCGATATTGAATGTGAATTGAAAGTCGGTGATTTGTTCGAGACCAAGAAGTTAATTCAGACAGTCGGAATTTGGTCAATTAAACACGGAGTTTCTTTTAAACCAATCAAGACTAACACGACCAAGCACACCGTTTGTAAAAAAGACGCGAACTACCCATGGAGGCTTCATGCATATATCTCAAAGAAATCACCGACAGGATTCTGGCAAATAAAGAAGTATGCGGGTAATCATACTTGTGTGAATCCAGTAGTGAATTCAAATCATAAACAGGACACTTCTACATTCATATGTAACAAGATATATTATTCATTGAAATAAATTATATAAAGGCATGAAATGCGTTGAACAAAGCAGTCTAAAATATACGGAGATTGGGAAGATTCATATGAACATTTGCCACGATAACTTGCCGCCATCAAATCTACTAACCCCGGGACTGTCTTCAAGATAACAACCGGCGTTTCAAATACAAAAAGAATGGGAATATTTACCGGTGTATTTTGGACATTCAGACCGGCCATTGATGGTTTCGCTTATTGTCATCCCGTTCGCAATATTGATGGGACCCACTTATACGGCAGATACAAATAGACTTTGCTCATTGCTACCGGTGCCGATTCAAATGATAGCCTTTATCCTTTGGCATATGCTGTAGTTAGAGGTGAAACCACTGAAAATTGAAAGTGGTTCATTACTTGCATTCATCTTTACATTCGGGGGGAAGGCACATTAACTTCATATCTGGCCGGATGAAAGGGATTCCGACTGCACTACGTAAATCATGGCCAGAACCTCGTAGTCATCGTTATTGTATGCGACATATTAGAGCCAACTTCTCAACTGCTGGATTTAGTAGCAAAACCTTGCAGAGTTTGTTTTCTCAAATTGCATGTGCACCAGATGACCTGACCTATATAGAGCTGAGAGAGGAACTTAAACGTATATGTTTAAGAGCAAATGCTCGGATTGAAAGTAGTCTAAAAATGCAGAAAAAGATGCTCTTTCGAAAGATGGTGGTAGGCGATTTTGCATGATGACTACGAATACTTCAGAAAACTTTAACTGGGTCTTAAAAGGATCTCGATTTTTGCCTATTTAAGGCTTAGTAGGACGGACTTTTTACAGGGAGAACAAATATTTCTTTGCACGACGTCAGAAGGGCCAAGAGTGGATGACAAAGTTATGTCCTAAGTTTGAACAATTAATAACAAAAAGGGCTACTGATGCTAGGCATGCTTGGATCGTGAGGTTCGGCCAGTCCGAATGGCAGATGACTGACAAAGATGGAAAAATTACGGTATAGTCATCGATGGTAGGAACTGCAATTGTACGTGCAATATTCCTAAGTTGCAAAAGTTGCCTTGTTCACATGTAATTTCAGCATGCACATGAGCAAAGGGTAGGGGGAACATTGCACATCACGGTTTTGTTTCGAACTGGTATTTTGTCCCCAAAAACAAATCTGCTTATACCCCGTTGTTCCATCCTGTACCCGATAACCGATATTATAAGGCATACAACAGTCCAATGACATTGCCGTCTATCGGTAGAAGACAAGCAAGGCAACCATGTTCTACTCATATCAAAAGTGTTATGGATGATTCACGAGAACGTAGGCAAAATAGATGCAGCATTTGCAATGAGTATGGTTATAACAAGGCACGATGCAAAAATCCTCCAGCCCCACGTCACCGTTGGTAATCTCTGTCTATATTTTGAAACACACATACACACGTGTCCAAAAACAAAAAAACATACATACACACACATACACGCACACATATGTTCTTTGTAATACATGCTCATTTTTTCAAAGATAATATAACTCGACTTTTTCATTGTATAGACATAACTATGGATCCTGGACCTATAAATACGAATGTTCTATACTTGCAGGCTGACCACAAATCGGCCAACGCCGCAGCAGTACAGGTAAAACTTTGTAATTTTATTTTCTTTAATTACATATGTTATTTATACATTATTGATACAAGTTCTCTTTTTGTAATTGGCAGAGTGATCAGGTGATTACATGTGTTGACCACTCAGTCCAGAGCAGCCGGATCCTAGCTGGAGATGCCCGTGTGCAGGCTGAGCTGCAACGAGCAGGCTGAGCTGCAGCGGGCAGGCCTTCATTTTCTATCCAGATTAGAGTATATATGTCTGGATAGAGGCTTGATTACGGATTTAGTAGATAAATGGAGACCAGAGACCTGCACGTTTCAATTTAGAGTTGGTGAGATGACTATCACCCTTCAGGACGTCGCTGTGCTGCTTAGTCTGCCTATAAACGGAGAGATGGTTGATGTGGAGTACGGCCACGATTGGTCAGACTTGTGTCCCAGCTTGTTGAGTAGGATTCCTCCTGTTGGGCAAAGGAGATGCAGTAGTATCCACTTGAGTTGGCTGCGGGAGGCGTTTAGTGTTGAGCCTGCCATGGATGTTATCCCGGCGACGATCGAGCAGCACGCACGAGTCTACATTTTACATCAGATTGGAATTCGCTTGTTCCCGGATAGGAGCAAGAGCAGAGTTAGTCTTGCCTGACTGCCTCTTTTAGCTGATCTCGACCAGTGTGCCACTTTATAATGGGGGTACAGTTCTGTCATTCCTCCACAGCGGGCTAAGGATGGCTACATTGATGGAGCATAAGAGTTTTGGGGCTGTTTGACGCTTCTTCAAGTATACAATACTTAAAACCGTATTCTACTAATTTTGCGTGATTAAATTGATATTCAACGTAAAACGTAATTCTATCATATTGTATTTCAAATATGGTCATGGACATATCTCTCTATTGGTCGCTCGACCATTACGACACAATTTGCTTTAGATGGTCAAATGCTATATGGATGCCAGTAAGTAATTGAAACTAAACGCAAATTTCAAATTTCAAGTTTTTTGGGGAATTTTAACTTGTGTGATCTCTTTGCAGGTGGATTGTGTCCAGGTCATGGGATGTGACACCAGATCGCAGCCTCCGTTTCTACCGCAATGAGTTCGATGTCAAGGAGGAGGCAGCAGTTACGTGGACATCGTACACATGACCTGATGGGCATTCTACATCCATTATGCTTGGCAGGTGTCGGCTTCTTACGTACGCGGACGCCGATCGTCTGCAACGATGTTATTCAGATGCACGTGCCAGACCGTGTACTTCATCAGTTCGGTTTGAGGGAGCACATACCAGGCGTGGTGGAGCAGACACTGCGACAGGATGGAGCGCTGGTTAGGAATGCTTGGTTCGGGGAGTATCAGATTTGGGTGGGTCGATGGTACGACCGAGTACACCATATAACCGATGAAATACAGCCAAGTATACCGATAGATCAATACATTTCCTGGTATTGGATGATTGTCCGTAGATTTGTCATCACAGTCGCCCCTCCACCACGCCTCGAGGACTGATAGAGAGAGATTTGGTAAGTTTATATCAAGCCTTTTAAAACTAAAATCTTATTTTTATGAAATTCATTATCTTATTTACCATCAATATAGGTCCATACCATTTACATGTTAGAGAATATAGCTGATGAGGGTATTAGTGGGACCAGGGACTCAGCGAGCTGCTTTATAAACATCAAGTCCCTGATCAGGAGTGTGCTGACGAGGCAAAAATTCACACATCCACCGATCGTGCTTGCACCACCCGTGCCTCCGCCACCCGTCCCAGCATCGTCCGTGCCTGTCATTCCTATCACTTATGCACAACGTAGAAGGAGACAGACGGCGCCGTCTCAGCATCTCGATGAATACGAGCATGGACCATCACAGCCAAAACCGTCTTAGCCACCTGTCGCCGACAAAGCCGGACCGTCACAGCCTCGACGTCATGTAGCGAAAAGGACACCTGGGATGGTACGACGACTTCGTTAGATTGTCAAAAGTGTTCGTATTATATTGTGTTGCGATGAATTCGTTATTTATTTCACATTGTTTATTACTTTCAGCTTATTGTTCTTCGCCATTTGGGCGTCGTATATTGTACGTGGATTGTGTCTCCGCCGTTTAAGTGTTGAGTTAGCTCCGTTTGTAGATGCTATTATTTTACTATGCTTATACATAAATTTTATTCAAAATTTACAAAGGAAGTGCTGTCCGATTTTCCCCTATTATTTCTTTACAAAACAACATTTTAATTCAAACGTTGATTCTCTCTCACACAAACACGTGTTCATACACGATATATTACACACATGGTATACACATCCACAACATACAGGAAAATGACACAAACAAAATAGATAGAAAGAACAGTAACACCATCATTCATCACTAAAATTTCAAAAATAAATCATCTACGTTACTTAACTCCGCAACAACAGAATTAATTCGCTCTGTAATTGCATCAATGGCCTCATCACCTAGCGCGGAATCTCGAGTGAATTCGAGATGATTCAAAGTCCGACGGTGCATAAAGATGCAGTAGAAAGTGTTAGTTATATGTATGTCCTAGAGACCATTATTGTACATATGATGTGTATTATAGTGGATGCTTGGACATATATAGAGAGGACTTTCTTGCTCGACATGATAGTATGCTATCCGGTTGCTCTTTATCTTAACATGTATACTTGTCTCTTGATACTGTCTTATGGTTACATGTTGGAAAAGCCCTTAGAATGTGTACTTGACTACCAGGATTATGATGCAGATCATACTAGTGGGGTCATGGTAAAGCCCTTAGGATGTGTACTTGACTACCAGGATTATGATGCAGATCATACTACCAGAATTAATTCGCTCTGTAATTGCATCAATGACCTCATCACCTAGCGCGGAATCTCGAGTGAATTCGAGATGATTCAAAGTCCGACGGTGCATAAGGATGCGGTAGAAAGTGTTAGTTGTATGTATGCCCTAGAAGCCATTATTGTACATATGATGTGTATTATAGTGGATGCTTGGACATATATAGAGAGGACTTTCTTGATCGACATGATAGTATACTATCCGGTTGCTCTTTATCTTAACGTGTATACTTGTGTCTTGATACTGTCTTATGGTTACATGTTGGAAAAACCCTTAGGATGTGTACTTGACTACCAGGATTATGATGCAGATCATACTAGTGGGGTCATGGTAGTCCATAAGTTCATCCTTTAATATTCCTTGTCGTGGGTGTATCGAGACGGGGCATCGATATACCAGAGTAGACTAACGTATACACTTCTCGACCCATGTGATGGGCGATGGATGATCCCATATCCATTGGTGTTTGACATCAGAGATGTTATACGGGTGCTCAGTGGAGACTGGGTACACTAGACGGACTCGCCGAGAACTCCTGGATGGTATTATACCTGACGTCAGATAGCAGTTCTCTGATGACACTGGTACAGGTTAGTCTGTAGACCCGAGATCGTCATAGAGTCTTGTGCGATTCCCACTATGCTTTGATTTCCACTTTACCACGTTCAAGAGGACGTGCAAAATGGTGGTTTTTGGGTACAGTCCCGAGTGTATACTATTTTTTATTACAGAAAGTTGTATTGTATACAAATATAGGCTTCATATAGATCAAATTACAATATGCATGTACATATAGATAGCACTCTAATTCTATTTCTTTTATTTTTATTTCCCATCTCAAGAAGTCATTAAGTCATTGATTGAACAATTAATGGATGATCCATGGAGTTATATGGTAACTTCTTCGGATTTGGAAAAAGAGTAGAGTAGACTCTGTCCATTTTTCATGCTTAAATTAAATAATTAAATATGAGATGAGTCAAAAAAAAGCATAAAAAAAGTTCTAGGAGCCTAAAACAAATGTTAAATGTGTGATATGCGGATCGCTCAACAGAAGAAAGATCTAATTTTATTATGTGTAGGATCTTTTTGCACAATTACTAATCGCTTCCAGTAGAAAGAAAATCCGTATTGTCGTAATAGCGGAACTACTTTTCTTTTAGAAAAGTAAAAGTTAAGAAAAAGTGAAATAAAAAAATGTCACATAGAGGCAAATGAGCGATAGGAGGGGATTTCGTCTCTCCCGGTATTGAAGGTAGATGTCGTGTTGTGCTCGATTGGTTATAACTGGAAGTCTCTGACCAGGGCTGATTTGGAGATTTACTGGTAAATGTTATCAGTAATTTCTCGACCCGTTATGAGCCTCGTATCGGCATGACTTATCGAGTTATTGGGGTCTGACGTTAACCACCCCTAGACTTGATATGCGACATCTCGGACGAAGAGACCAGACTGTACGGTAGTGTTACTGACAGGCTTTACAGGAGCTAGAGCAGGCTTGCTTGTTGATCATCTGATCGTTTAACACCAGGATAGCCGTTACGTCCAACTAGTACCGCTGGCGGCTTGTGGGTGCTTGATATGATCATCACCTACTGCCGGCGTATTGACGAGTCTTTAGAGTCCTGCACAGAGGTTTTACTGGGTCAGGCAAAACGAAGTAGGAGCACATATGTGATATGTGCGGGACCGAGATTAATACGAGTATGAGATACCGTATTTTATTCTCGCGATATTTATATCGGTCGGTTATATGTGATATAGCCGTGTTATCGAATTAAGTGTTGATTCGATAAGTTGATACATATAATATTAGTCGGTTATATGTGATATAGTCGGATTATTAAATCAAGTGTTGATTTGATAATTTAGTGTATAATTGTATATTTGATATACTAGTTTACATTAACTAATATTAGCTCACTTAAGCATTTATTTTTCTTACATGTGCACACTTAATATACATGTGATATATATTAATTGTGTTTTATTATGTGTCATGGTTGATGATACATGCAACATGGGTGTATGAGACTTACACCATGATAAAGATAATGTAGGGTTTATTTATTTATTGTAATTCAATTATTAGTTGGAAATTTGTCACATGGCATGAAGCTTGGAGAACCATTGACTTAGTCCACTAGTTTTGTCTTACACTAGATATTTATTAACACAACCATTATCTGAACTCATGGTTAAGTCTCTACATAAGTAATATTAGATATTTTCTCACTCATTGTTGCCATTCACTCTCACAACATTATCTCTCTTCATCTTCTTCTTCAAGCTCAAGAGCTCTCTAGCTTTTGAGCAAGTGAGAAATATTAGTGAGAAAATTAATTCTAAAGTGAGCAAAATTCCTACTTCATCATTCTCTACTAGATTAGCACTTTAGTATAGGGTGTTAGCTTCACTAATCTCTAATTAGTGAAATAGTAGCTTGGGTTAGTGTCTTCTCGACATAGATCATTTTCGGGCTCGAAGACTTCAAGCAAGTTCATTCCTTTCTTCTTGTGAAGCCATGCTAGAGTCCGGAAGATCACTACTTGAAGCGAAAGGACTATTCCACGGAGCTATTGAAGTGAAGGACCGATCTACAAAGGTTGTATTCCTGGTTCACTTAGTTGTAAAGTAGTTTACAATTTGTTTCGTATGATTCTCTAGTTAAAGATTCTAGTTTAGGATTCTTTAAAACGGCAAAAATTTGAAAATGGCATGGACGATGCCTCCCGAAACATTGTCGTCGTTCATAGGAACCCTACAGTGGTATCAAAGCCTAGCTAGAGAATTCTACGATATTTGTTAGATTACGAAACCGAAATGAATCCGAAACTTAAAACTCGTTAAACTAGTTTCTGTCGAATTTAAAAGGTGCTCGAAGTTTGGGCTTCAAATTTTCAAGGTGTTCCAGTCTCTGAGTTTTAGGGTTTCAGGTGTTGTTTGTTTTTGCTAAAAATTGCATGTGATGTTAATTTTCTGCATAGGCAACTCGGACTGTTTCGTATTCGTAATTCTAATGTTTGTTTCGGTTATTTTAAACGGTATTAAAAAGTTCGATGGGATATCAAATACCCACTTTAACCCTTGCCGAAATTTTTCTAAGTGTTGGATTTTTCCTTAATTTTAAAACTTTCAGAAAATCATGCAAGCGATACTGTGGACCCTCTAGAAGAACGAAACCTTACTCAATTATGTGACCCTCAGAACCGCCACTAAACCCTAGGGTTTGTGGTAGTTCAGCGGTGCCACATGTGAGGCATTGGTTGACCCTTCTACGGCTGGTTCATAAAAGCTATGGCATGTACTTAGTATTTTTAAACTACGCTCAAGTGTTGAGCTTTTTGGAAAATTTTGGATGTTTGTTGATTCGATCGGAATGTTTAACATCGTCTAGCTATTTGTGGAATGTGATACAATATGTGGAATTCATATAGTTAGGCATGAAATCCAAAGTATGTGATATTTTGGGTTTATGATGTCTAAGGTTATTATGGATTCCAAATGTTGTAGCTTGACATTTTCTTTTCTGCGACCGTAAGTGTAATATGTGGTGTATCGCTGGTTCGTTGCTATATGTCAATGACAATTGGGATACGCATATTTACTTACGTTGATGACATGTGATATTATGTGTTGCTGTGATATATTATATTGGATCGTCGTGTTTTGAATAGCCAGGGGTTTTATGTGAGATGAGAGTTTTTATTTTCATTCATGTAAAATTCATAGTATATAATATTCTTTTATTGGGGCACTTCCGAGTTGAGGATGATGTCACCATTGTTATATATTATTTACTTTTCCGTATTAGGATAGACCCAAGGAAGGGAGCACAAGTAACCAGGTTCTAGAGTCCCGTGGAAGACCAACTCGAGGAGTCGAGTCCGGGTCTCCTAACTCTAGAATTGGTAGGGTTGCTTGCCGCTCTCGTAGGGGTCTAAGGATGTGGGTTTGGCTATTCATCGCGACCGTGGAATCCGTGTTTTATACAGCCTCAAAATAAAACACGGACCTCCCAGTATATCCAATATTTCATATGTTATCTTCTGCTGCTGATATTCTGTGATGTGATCACTGTGAATTCTGAGACGAATGGTTATATATTATATATGAGATATATAATAAACGTTGCTTATGTTTTGCACCCGCGCTAGTCCCGTCCCGGTATGCCATTAGTTAAGTAACATAACAGTGCATAACGGGACACTGTGGCGAATGCGGATGAAATAAGCGTACGTTGTATTTTCGTTTCATTTTCTATGATACTTAGGAAGCTTTAATTGATGGGACTTCATTAATGAGATTAATAAAAAGAAAGAAACCTAAAAGATGTTGTAGAATCAAATTTTCAAAAAAGGAGAGCTCTAGTTTTTGCTTTGCATAGCGGTATTCCTTGTAGAATATTCAGTACCTTATTCGATAAGGAAAGAGCCAAGATCTCTTCACCGGGAGTGACCTCTTTAGCGAAACTAGCAGATGCTACAACTCACTCGGTTTTGTTTTTGATTACTTCTATAGTTCTTGTTTTGCATAGTGATATTTGTGAAATATCCTGCACCTTATTCGATAAGGAAAGAGCCGAGATCCCTTCACCGGGAGTGACCTCTTTAGCGAAACTAGTAAAAGCCTTAAAAACACTCCTTTTCAAAAATCGCTTGATTCTACAACGATATCAAGTTCATTACGCAAAAGGTTTTCTTAAAAACCTGACGTAGCCCTCCGGCATTTCAGATAAATACTACTTAGTATTCGTGCTACGTTTGTTGGCATCCGTCGAGACGTAGTGTGCGGTAGCTAACTAGTGCTTATCTGCAACATGAGATAAGATTGGATTAGGGTATTCGTGCGACTTTGTTGGCCTCCATCAAGGGTCGTGCGAGTGGGTTTAATTCAATCATGAAATGTACGGGTTGAACTTGACTAGCAGCCTATGGTTTGTTGGCCTCTGTCAAGGTCATAGGACACTAGGGGCAAAAATTATCGAGAATTTCAAGTGTTGAAATTTGCAATGAGATTGCATACCTTCTATGAGATAGTTGGATCCCGATACCCACTGCGAGTAAGTGTTGCTCCTAGAAAAGTTTTACACTTTACAATTAGCCAACCCATTAGGTGTCTAGAAAGGTGTTAACGGGGCTACGCCTCTGGGAAAACGAGGTTTATTTTAATTAGGTCCATGCGAAAGCACGGGGAGCATTCCTTAAAGTACCAACGCTGGCCTGGCTGAACGGTTAGCGAAGTTGTAGACTGTAACTAATCCCGGCTTGTCTTTCCTTTTAGAGTTTGAAGAAAGATTTGATAAAAACAATGGGAGCCATCCTGATTAGATAAAATAATAACCAATCTGATCTTGAAAGAGCATACGCTAAAGTATTTTCTTCTCTCTCTCCAGGTAGCGACCATGTCACGTCTTAATCAAGATAATAATATGGATGTATTGACCGAACCCGCTTGTTATACTGAGCAGGGGAACATTGGTTCCGTTCTTTCTTATAATTGTTATAAGACTGAACAGGGAATAAGGACATATCCGGATTCCCACGCCGCCCAAACGAAGAATAAACATGTTGATGCATCTTCTTTGGGTGTGTTAGTTATCGAGAACTGTCTCGGTTCACTCTACGTCCTGGGTATTAGATACCGGATCGAGATCCCACATATGTAATATGTTACATGGGCTAAGGAAAGGTAGAGAACTGGGAATAGGTGATCATTCCGTAAGAGTAGGGAATGGTGCAAATATTGCAGCCAAAGCAGTTGGCAGATATCACCTTGTATTACCAAATGGTAATACATTGATTCTGAACGAATGTTATTACATTCCGATCCTGATATGCAATCTTATATCAGTTTTTTTATTAAGTAAAGAAAGATATAATTTTGTAGTACAGGATAATGTTATGAACATCTTCCTGAATCAAAAGTTGATTGGATCAGGCTCGTTAAATAATGGCATATACGTTCTAAATCAAATCACAGCTCTTAACATACAAAACACACACAAGAGAAAGAGTTAAGAAATGAATGAATCCTTCTTGTGGCATTGTAAAATAGGTCATATCAATGCGACACGACTAGCTAAGTTACAAAAGGATGTATATTTGAATTCGTTCGAATTTTCATCTTATTACACTTGCCAGTCATGTCTCAAAAGCAAGATGACCAAAACTCCTTTTACAGGACACGGAGAAAGAGCCAGTGAGCTTTTGGGACTGATACATAGTGATGTATGTGGTCCTATGTCTACACATGCTAGAAATGGTTCTTCGTACTTCATTACATTCACTGACGATCTCTCAAGATACGAACATGTGTTCCTGATGAAACACAAGTCTGAAGCTTTTGGGAAATTCAAGGAATATAAATCCCAAATCGATAACCAAACGGGTAAAAGTATTAAAATCCTACGATCTGATCGAGGAGGTGAATACTTAAGCACGAAGTTCCTGAACTTTCTAAAAGAGAATTGGATTCTCTCTCAGTCTACTCCTCCGTATACACCACAGCACAACGGTGTATCGAAACGAAGGAATCGCACCCTATTAGATATGGTGCGCTCTATGATGAACACCGCTGAGTTGCCTATTTTCTTTTGGGGTTATGCGCTTGAGACAGCAGCATACCTATTGAATAGAGTTCCAACCAAGTCAGTGCCTACCTCTCCATATGAGATATGGGAGGGAAAGAGACCGTGTCTTAATTTTGTTAAGATATAGGGTTGCCCGACCTATGTTAAAAAGCAAAATCCGGACAAGCTCGTGGCAAGGTCTTTTCTGTGCAAGTTTATAGGATATCCCAAGCATTCGCGAGGAAATATGTTCTACCACCCTGAGGAACAAAAGGTGTTTGTTTCTCGACATGCCACCTTTTTAGAAAAGAATGTTCTTTAAAAAGAAATTAGTGGCAAGGAGGTAGAACTGGAAGAAGTTCCAGCTATACAAACTACGACAGAAGATTTGGTGGAACCAGAGGATTCGATAGAACCCAACGAACCTCAGCCTCTCCGCTGATCTAGTAGGGTTCCTCATCCACCTGAGAGATACTACGGTTTTCTCATTGATGGTAGGAGCGAGAATTGCATCATGAAGGATGATGACCTAACTAGCTTCGAGCAGACCATCATGAGTGGGGACTCTGTGAAGTGGTTGGATGCAATGCGATCTGAGAATCCATGTACACCAACAAAGTATGGACTTTGGAAGTTGCTCCTGAAGAGGTAAAACCTATTAGGAGCAAATGGATCTTTAAGAAGAAACTTGGTGTAGATGGAAAAGTTGAGACTTTCAAAGCTAGACTTGTTGCAAAGAGTTTTCGTCAACGACCAGGTGTGGATTATGACGAAACCTCTTCTTCAGTGGCTATGCTTAAATCCATCCGGATCCTACTTACCATTGCTGCATACCATGACTATGAAATCTGGCAAATGGATGTTAAGACCGCCTTTCTAAATGGTGATTTAGAAGAGAGCCTGTACAGGACTCAGCCAGAGGGCTTCGTAGACAGTGGGAGCAGCGGAAAGGTGTGCAAACTGCTTAAATCTATTTACGGGTTAAAGCAAGCATCGCGGAGTTAGAACGTCTGTTTTGATGTCGTCAAAGAGTTTGACTTCGTCAAAAACGTAGATGAACCTTGTATATACAAGGTGGCAGACAGTAAGGTTGTCTTTCTCGTATTGTACATGGATGACATACTCTTGATATGAAATGATATTCCTATGCTGCAATCGGTCAAGCTCTTCTTATCACAAAGATTCTTAATGAAAGATCTAGGTGATGCCACCTATATCTTGGGGATTAAGATCTATAGAGATAGATCTAAACGGATACTGGGATTGTCCCAATCCAGATACATTGACACCATACTAAAGAGGTTTAGTATGGAAGAATCCAAGCGTGGGTTTTTACCCACGATCTCAGGACTAACTCTCTCCAAAAAGATGTCTCCCAAGACTGATTTGGAAAGAGCTCGCATGCAAGGAATACCCTATGCTTCGGCAGTAGGCTCTATCATGTACACGATGCTATGTACCAGACCCGATATAGCATACTCACTAAGTGTAGTGAGTATGTACCAAGCAGATCCAGGAGGGAGTCACTGGACAGCTGTGAAGAGCATTCTTAGGTACTTGAGAAGGGTTAAAGAGATGCTCTTGGTGTATGGTAACAGAGAACTCCAAGTGGAGTCCTTTACCGATTCGAGCTTCCAGAGTGATAAGGACGACTCTAAGTCGCACTCGGGATTTGTCTTTACCCTCAATGGAGGAGCGATATGCTAGAAGAGTTCCAAGCAGGAATCCGTGGCAGACTCGACGATGGAAGCTGAATACACCGCTGCCAACGATACTGCCAAAGAGGTTGTCTGGATGAAGAAGTTCATAACTGAACTTGGTGTGGTTCCATCCATTGAGTATCCAATACCTTTGTATTGTGATAACAATAAAGCGGTGGCTTTGGCTAAGGAACCCAGGTCCCATCGGCGATCCAGGCATATTCTGAGACGGTATCACCTGATCCGGAAGATAGTTGATCGCCGGGAGATCGAGATCAGGAGAGTTGACACGAAGAACAACACAGCAGATCCACTCACGAAGAGCATTCCCTAGATACAGTTCGAGAGACTCTTCGGGATGTTGGGTATGCAATACTACAACAACTGACCCTAGTGCAAGTGGGAGATTGTTAGTTGTATGTATGCCCTAGAGACCATTATTGTACATATGATGTATATTATAGTGGATGCTTGGACATATATAGAGAGGACTTTCTTGCTCGACATGATAGTATGCTATCTGGTTGCTCTTTATCTTAACATGTATACTTATCACTTGATACGGTCTCATGGTTATATGTTGGTAAAGCATTTAGGATGTGTACTTGACTACCAGGATTATGATGCAGAACATACTAGTAGGGCCATGGTAGTCCATAAGTTCATCCTTTAATGTTCATAGTCGTAGGTGTATCGAGTCAGGGCATTGATATACCAGAGTAGACTAGCGTATACGCTTCTCGACCCATGAGATGAGCGATGGATGATCCCATATCCATTGGTGTTTGACATCAGAGATGGTATACAGGTACTCAATGGAGACTGGGTACACTGGACAGACTCGCCGAGAACTCCTAGATGGTATTATACCTGACGTCAGATAGCAGTTCTCTGATGACACTGGTACAGATTAGTCTGTAGACCCGAGATCGTCATAGAGTCTTGTGTGATTCCCACTGTGCTTTGATTTCCAATTTACCACGTTCAAGAGGACGTGCAAAACGGTGGATTTTGGGTACAGTCCCGAGTCACATGAAGACAATGAGCGATAGGAGGGGATTTCGTCTCTCCCGGTATTGGGGGTAGATGTCGTATTGTGCTCAATTGGCTATAACTGGAAGTCCCTGGCCAGGGCTGATTTGGAGATTTACTGGTAAGTGTTATCAGTAGTTTCTCGACCCGTTATGAGCCTTGTATCGGCATGGCTTATCGAGTTGTTGGAGTCTGACGTTTACCACCCCTAAACTTGATATGCGACATCTCAGACGAAGAGACCGGACTATACGGTAGTGTTACTGACAGGCTTTACAGGAGCTAAAGCAGGCTTGCTTGTTGATCATCTGATCGTTTAATACCAGGGTAGCCGTTACGTCCAACTAGTACCGCTGACGGCTTGTGGGTGCTTGATATGATCATCACCTACTGCCGGCGTATTGACGAGTCTTTAGAGTCCTACACTGAGGTTTTACTGGCTCAGGCAAAACGAAATAAAAGCACATATGTGATATGTGCGGGACCGAGATTAATACGAGTATGAGATACCGTATTTTATTCTCGCGATATTTGTATCAGTCGGTTATATGTGATATAGCCGGGTTATCGAATCAAGTGTTGATTCGATAAGTTGGTACATATAATATTAGTCGGTTATATGTGATATAGCCGGATTATTAAATCAAGTGTTGATTTGATAATTTAGTGTATAATTGTATAATTGATATACTAGTTTACATTAACTAATATTAGCTCACTTAAGCATTTATTTTTCTCACATGTGCACACTTAATATACATGTGATATATATTAATTGTGTTTTATTATGTGTCATGGTTGATGATACATACAACATGGGTGTATGAGACTTACACCATGATAAAAATAATGTAGGGTTTATTTCTTTATTGTAATTCAATTATTAGTTGGAAATTTGTCACATGACATGAAGCTTTGAGAAGCTTGGAGGACTATTGACTTAATCCGCTAGTTTTGTCTTATACTAGATATTTGTTAACCCAACCATTATCTGAACTCATGGTTAAGTCTCTACATGAGTAATATTTGATATTTTCTCACCCATGGTTGTCATTCACTCTCACAACATTATCTCTCTTTTTCTTCTTCAAGCTCAAGAGCTCTCTAGCTTTTGAGCAAGTGAGAAATATTAGTGAGAAAATCAATTCTAAAGTGAGTAAAAATCCTACTCCATCATCCTCTACTAGATTAGCACTTTAGTATAGGGTGTTAGCTTCACTAATCTCTCATTAGTGAAGTAGTGACTTGGGTTAGTGTCTTCTCGACGTAGATCATCTTTGGGCTTGAAAACTTCAAGCAAGTTCGTTCCTTTCTTCTTGTGAAGCCATGCTAGAGTCCGGAAGATCACTACTTGGAGCGAAGGGACTACTGCACGGAACTATTGAAGTGAAGGACCAGCCTACAAAAGTTGTATTTCTGGTTCACTTAGTTGTAAAGTAGTATACAATTTGTTTCGTATGATTCTCTAGTTAAAGATTCTAGTTTAGGGTTTTTTAAAACGGCAAAAAATTGAAAATGGCATGGACGATGCCTCCCGAAACCTTGCTGTCGTTCATAGGAACCCTACAGAAAAAACTTACGGAGTACTCAATATTGCGACCTGAAAGAAGACACATAGAATGAAAGAAGTGAAACGACGATTTGCTTTCCCATGGTGGTCATGGGTTACTTCTTCAGGGGAGACGGAAGCGCATTGGCTAAGTCCTAGAGCCGCAGAATTTCACGATCGATCTTCATCGGCCAGTTCATATCCACTCGTAATTGATAAAGAATGTCTTCGTAATCAGAGTAGTCTATCATCGTATATATAGATTTCACCAAGGTGTAAGGGTTGCACCTCTTAATTTCATCGATTGATGGCAATCCTGCATATGAAGATCCCGACATTGAGAGAGAGCGAGGCTAAGAAGTGAGAGGGAGAAAGACAAAGAATGTAATGGCGATGAGATCTGAGAGAGTGGGGGAGGGCTCGGCACAGATAGTGAGATTCGAGATAAAGAGGAAGAGATTGAACTCTTAATATAATGAACTCAATCATTCACGGGTATGTTTTTTGGGGCGCAGTTTAAAAACACATACCCGTAAATTATTGTGTTTCCTTTTGGGACGCACCTTCAAAATGCGCCATAAAAAACACAGACCCGTGAATGAGTAGGTTTTTTTGGGACGCAGGTTGCAACTGCGCCAAAAAATAAAGTCCTTACAATGACAATGATTCATATTATTTTGATTTTATTAATTGTATGGGGCGCAGTTTGAAACTACGCCCATAATATTTATATAGGACGCAGTTTCAAACTGTGTCCATAATATTTGTACCCATAACATTTGTATGGGATGCACTTTGAAAGTGCGCCCCATTATTTTTGACTAAAATTTTTAGGGGCACGGTTTGAAGCTGTGTCCGTAACATTCGTATAGGACGCACTTTCAAATTGCGTCCCATACAAATGTAAAGAGCGCGGCTTCAAACTGTGTCCCATACAAATGTTATAGACGCAGTTTCAAACTGCGCCCCTAAAAAAATTTGTTTCACGCCGGCGCTGAGCTGGCGCTGATGTGGCGCCTACGAGGCAAAAAACGGTCTCTTTTTGTAATAATTTTTTTAAATAATTTTTTTATATAATTATTATTTAAATTTGGTTTACTATAAAAAAATTGTCCATTAAATAATCAGCACCAAAGTGCTAATAATTCAGACGTGAGGAATTAGTTAACCCACAACCATATGGAATCATCAATAAGTACGCAACTTTCATGAGACCGAACAGTATAATAGCCCTAACACACGTCAATCACCTGCAAGGCGAGCGCATCCGCAACCTCGGAACCAGTTCTAGAATCCCCAGCAGCTTTATCCAGTCCCTTAACCATAGACTGCTTAAAAGAAACTCACAACAATCAAATAAAACCAATCGATCGAGCTGAAACTCAACAAGAATCGATCGATACTGATCACCAAACCTGAAGCTCGTCCAAGATCTCAGATAATCGTCCGTTACGCAGAACGATCGTGCCAGTATACCCTAAAACCAACGAAGGTCTCGCATCAATCGCACGATTCGAAACGAGTGGCATGAGATTGAGTCGCAGTTGGGGGCTTACCTGCACCAACCAAAAGCACGAGCCGAGAGAGCCCCATCCCCGCTTGCATCGCCATCGATACGATCTTTGTGAAACCCTAATTCTTTCTTTCCTCTCCTTTCTTTGATTTTTTTGTTTGGTTTGAAACCCTGGGTTTGAAGAAGATGACGAAGAGAGAAGACGAGGGGTGTTTGATTTGAGAAGAAATCGGATCTGAGAAATAAGTGCATCTCGGATTTTATGCGGCTTGGACTGCTCTTATTGGCGGCGGCATCGGGTCCGAGGAAATTTACATATAGCACCCTTTTTTTTTAAAATTTGCAAAGTTGGTCTATTTTATTTTTTTGGAAGGTTTTATAAATGGGTTTTTTACTTGTAGCCCCTTAAAACATACCAAATCCCTTTCTGTCAAAAAAACTTGGTATTTGCTTTTTACCACCAAAATTAATATTATATATCGTTTTACCCCCTATACGATTTCCGGCAAAATTTAACCCGGCTGATTTTCTTCTTTGGAAATACTCAATTTCTTTCTTAGATTGAAATTAGGATTTAGCTTTCTGCTACGCCTTTTTCATAATCGACCATGAAATCATAGATCTTCAACAATCTTTTCTAGTTATGAAAAAGTTGAATACTTTTGCAGTCTTAATTGTTGTATTCGGTGTCACGCCCCGCTTCCCAGTATACGGACAGAGGACGCAACGAGGCCGCTACGTATTTACTCTGAAGTAAATACGCTAAGCGTATCTAAGAAATATAAATATAAATGCACAGGAGACAAGATATAATAAAACGGCAACTTTATTTATTAGCATTCTTTTGTACAGTGCATGAAAAAGTAAATATATATGAATGGAAGCAATGCCTAAACAGCGGCATAACAGAAATGAAAAATACTGAAATAAAAGTGTGTACAATGAAGCTAGAGCTCTGGGTCGTAGGCAAGCTGATCCAAGTCCTCGTTGGTAGGCTCGATCTCCTGAGTATCCAGATCGTCTGACAACATTCCAAAGAAGAAAAAGAAGGAATGTCGTCAGCGAACAATCGCTCAGTAAGTCCCAAAGATAAGGAAAAAACAGAATAGACAGAGAGTAAGAGAGAGAGAGAGCGGCTTTTAAAGTTGTATTTAGGGTTAACGCTGTTGTTTGTAGCTTAGTACGGAAGGATGCCAGTGTATACGAAAGGAGTCTCTATATGCCAGAGACTAAAGGCAAATGGAAGTACAAGGCTCCGTTATACAACCCGGAACAACGGCAATTATATTCAGGTTAGGTGTCTTAAATCTTGCAGTCTCGTGCCACTTCTAACACCTTCCATTCCAATCTACCCCTTTAAACCCCGTGATGTATTAATTGTATTGTTGTATTGTATTGCAACTTATATTGTCTTGTAATATAGCCAGTATAATTGGACGACTTGCCGAAACCACGATATCAGTAAATGGATGTAACCGGAGAATCATGGATGTAACTAGAGAATCATGTAGATGGAAGTATATCCATGGTTCGGTTCAGTCAATACAGATTGAATATATGTATTCATGGATTCATATTCAATTGTAAATTGTACCTGAATCATATTCAAGTCAGATTATTATAATGAGACTCAGTCCGAGTCAAACAATTAGAAAGAAATTGAAGTCCTGAATTAGGTTTTGATGTTATCGGTAACTGCTACACATGGAAGGCAGAATTTGTGTCTTTTTCAAAGACAATTACCGTATTAATAACACCGTTTGTTATATTGTCTACATTAGATAGGCAAGCACCCATATCTCCTGCTCCCTGAGGCTCAAGAGACTGGTTCCGCTTAACCTATATTTACTAGGGTCCTTATTGTAATTTATATAACTTGAGGGGTTTTTATGTAAAAATAATTTTGTATAGTTTTCAAAATACAAATCAAGTATTTAATTATCGTCTTTATGTACATAAAACAATTTGATGATCAAGATTAATATGTATACATGTTCGACTAGCATGAAATGAGTCAAGTATATTATTCGAGTAACTACCATAAACAATGTTGTAAAGAAATATTATGTACGACTAATTAATCAGGTCGAATGAATGCGAAATATAAACAGAAATATGGATCTAAGTGTTTTTCATGCGTGAGTTCCAGTTTCACCTAAATACGACTACCGGTTTAGGAGGTATATATGTTTTCGTATCGTCGTGCAAAACAGATCAAAATCTATTCGGCACCGCCACATATTTTTAAAACGCAGTATGTGATGTTTTAATGTAGAAATAAAACTGCATGGTATTTTAGTGAAAAAGTACGGTAAAAGTTACAAATTGAAATAGATTGTAATGAAACTTGTTCAATATGTTTGTTAATGTTTAATAGTCAACATGTAATGGTTTAGCATGATTGTATTTAAGAAAAAGTGAGGTTTTAGGAAGAACCGAATCGGAAATCGAATTTGCTCCGATTCCGTCGGGTTTTAGAAATACGTATCTTAGAAAAGAGTAAAGAAAGAGGGAAGTGGGACTTACGAGTTTCAAACTTAGAGGAGAGGAAGAGGGAGCGGTAGACTTCGCCGGTGCGTTGTTTCGTCGCCGAGATCTCCAAGAGTTGTCGCCGGAAAAATCGCCGGACATTCGCCTTTCGCTTCTTCATGTCACGCCCCGCTTCCCAGAGAACGCTAAGATAGGCACGCGACAGAGCCAACCATGCTACCTGTGGATAGGAAAAATCTTTCCACGGTCACATTACGGCTGTAGAGATATCAAGAACAATAATAAATGACTATCTAATACATGTCCATGAGCCAGAATAACGAGTCAAGAATAAAATAATGCGGAAGCAAAAAGATCCAATACAATAAAACTGGAATATACGTGTTCCCCTCCGAACGGCGGCCGAGACATTAGGACGTCTTGCCTGAGATTCGGGGCAGATGCTATTTGGTTTTATCCGTCCACCTCTCCGAAGATGCCAAGTTGATTTATGGCACCGTGTATCGGAGGTTTAGACGGATGCGGCCGATGTAGCAGACTTCGTCAGATTCCCCCTCGCTTGAGGGGTTTTTGATTATGGGGACGCTCTTCCCTGCAGGCACAAGCCCCTGCAGTTAATTACGCTACCGCATCGCGGTAACAACTTTCTCCTTCTCCAAAATTTCACTTCGTGTCGTGGGTGTTTATTTTGTTTGTGATTGCCCGTGGATTGTATACGGAGACTAAGTGATGCCGTCGCCCGTAGGATGTGGATTAGTCCAAATCCGTATTTACTTAGATTTGGGTTTGGTGTTTTAGTTTAAGGATACGTTAGCCATATTGAGGCTAAGATCAACTTAAACATTCGTTAAGGATACGTTGGTCTGATTTGAGACTAAGATCAAATTAACGGGATCGTTTGGATCCTACAAAAGAGCATTTGGGGGCTCTATTGTTCCAGTTTAGGGACATAGCGGTCCATTGTATGCATGGCCATCGGGACCCTGTTAGTTATATGTATGCCCTAGAGGCCATTACTATACATAGGATGTATATTGTAGTGGATGCTGGGACATATATAGGGAGGACTTTCTTGCTCGACATGATAGTATGCTATCTGGTTGATCTTTACCTTAACGTGTACACTGATAGTCTCTCTGTTACATGTTGGTAAAGCCCTTAGGATGTGTGCTTGACTACCTGGACTATGATGCGGATCATACTAGTGGGGACATGGTAGTCCATAAGTACATCCTTCAAAGTCCCTAGTCGTGGGTGTATCGAGACGGGGCATCGATATACCAGAGTAGACTAGCGTATACCTTCTCGACCCATACAGATGGGCGATGGATGATCCCATATCCATTGGTGTTTGACATCAGAGATGATATACGAGTGCTCAGTAGAGACTGGGTACACTGGACGGACTCGCCGAGAACTCCCAGATGGTATTATACCTCATGTCAGATGGCAGTTCTCTGGTAACACTGGTACAGAGTAGTCTGTTGACCCGAGATCGTCATAGAGTCTTGTGTGGTTCCCACTGTGCTTTGATTTCCATCTTACCACGTCCAAGAGGGCGTGCAAAACGGTGGTTTTTGGGTACAGTCCCGAATCACATGGAGGCAATGAGCGATAGGAGGGGATTCGTCTCTCCCGGTATAGGGAGTTGATATTGCGCTGTGTTCGATTGGCTATAACAGGAAATCCCTGGCCAGGGTTGCTGAGATTTACTGGTAAGTGTTACCAGTAGTTTCTCGAACAGTTATAGACCTCATATCGACACGACTTATCGAGCTATTGGGGTCTGACGTTTACCACCCCTAGGCGAGATATGCGACATATCAGACGATCAGACCGGACTGTACGGTAGTGTTACTGGTTGGATTCACTGGAGTGTGAGCGGGCTTGCTCGTCGATCTTCAGATCGCTCAATACCCGGATGGCCGTTACGTTTAGCAGACCGCTTGCGGCTTGTGGGTGTTTGATATGATCATCATCTGCTGCCGGCGTATTGACGAGTCTTTAGAGTCCTACACAGAGGTTTCCTGGCTCAAGCGAAACGAAATAGGAGCGCATATGAGATATGTGCGGGACCGAGAATAATGCGTGTATGTGATACCGTATTCTATTCTCGCGATGAATGTATCGAATGGTTATATGCGATATAACCTAGTTATCGAATCGAGGGTTGATTCGATAAACCGATACATTGGATACTAGTCGGTTATATGTGATATGACCGGATCGTTAAATCAAGTGTTGATTTAATGATTTAATGTATAATTATATATTTGATATATTACTTTGCATTAACTAGTATCGGTTCACTTTGAATGGATTTTCTCACTCGGATGTGCGCATTATATATGTGATATGATTTTGTGCACTTGCTTGTATCATGTTTGATAATACATGCTTTTTGGTTAAGTGTAAAGTATTAAACCTTGGTTAATGAAATGGTTAGGGTTTATTATTTGTTATTCATTTATCTTATTTAATTATCCATTTATTTATGATAAATGAATAAAAGAAAATGAAATGAAATGGTGGCTTTCATTTGTTGTTTTCATGAAGCTTCATGAACACTTTGACTAAGTGACCATTTTGTCTCTAGCTTGACCCTAACCATTCCTTTAACCATGATTGATTCACTACACATTACCATGGTTAAATATTATGATAAGTATTCTTTTATTTTAGATTTTCTAATAACTTATCATAACATTTTACCTTCTTCTTCTTCATTTCTTCAAGTGAAGAAAGCTTGCCTCCATCAATGGCAAGTGATGAAAAAAAGTGTGAAATCAAAATCTAAAGTCTACCCACTTCCTATTTCTTCATCCTCTACCTCTTGCCAAGTAGTAGAGTGTGTTTTCTTCACAAGTTTCTTGACTTGGTGAAGTCGGAGCTTGATTTAGCGATGCCTCGACGTAGATCATTTTCGGCATGGACATCGACGACCTAGCTCGCTTATTCTTCGACGAAGCCGACGCTAGAGCCCGGGAGTTCACTTGGACAGCGAAGGGACTTCGTTGCGGAGCTATGGAGGTGGAGCACCGGATCTACAAAGGTTGTATTTCCGATTCCTTGTAGTTAAGTTGTTAACTAGTTTATGTTTTCGCCTAGAATTCTAGCCAACGATCCGTACACTAGGGTTTCTCGGCACCGTAATTTTTGAAATTGACATGGTTGATGCCTTGTGAGACCTCCTTGGGGTGCCTAGGAACCCTACAGTGGTATCAGAGCCTAGTTAGAGCCTTAGGCGAAGTCTAGACGGAGTTTGAAGTCCGAACGACCCGAAAACCCAAACCTAAACATGCTCTCTGTCCTTTTTTCAAAAACGTGGATTTTTCCAAATTAAAAATATGCAGAAAACGCAGCAGGGAATTCTAAGAATTACGACGCAAAATTTATTGGATGAACAGTGAAATCGGCGGCGGAACCGCGGCATAAGCCTAGCTTATGCCGCGGTTCCGCGGCTAAAATATGACGTCAGCCTTTAAAATTTGCACAGTAATTCATTGTTTTCAGTGCTGAGTTCTCTGGGTATTTTTAAATTTTATTCAAGAGTTGAATTTTCTGCAGTTGTTTTGGGGATTCGGTGTTTCGATCGGGATATCAGATTTTGTCTATGTGGCTTTCCGGATAAATTTTAGAATATGTTAAAAAGTTCGACCGGATATAAATACCCAATTTTTTCCCCTGTCGGGAAATTTCCAAGTGTTGGATTTTTCCGTAGTTTAACGACGTTCTAAGTAGTGCAAGTAACGCGATGGTCCCTCTAGAAGACAACAAACCTTAACTCGATTATGTGACCATCTTGAACTGCCCTTTGAACCTTCGGGTTTGGGGCAGTACGGCGTGCCACATGTGAGGCGTTGGCTTGACCCTTCTACGGCTGGACCGTTGGTACTGAGGCACGAACTGAATGTTGTTAGACTTATTTCATGTGTTGATCTGTATCGGGAAAACTTGGATGTTTGAATGTTCGATCGGAAAGTTTAACATTTTCTAATTATCTGGAATGTGATACAATAATTGGAATTCACAAGTAGTTATGTGATAACTGAATGAATGTTATAAACATAGCAGTTTAGTCTCACTTGATCGGTTGCCACGGAATTTTGATGTGATCAAAAGTCCGTCGCAATCACGTAGCGTACGCGGATACTCGCCGGGTAAACTTAATAGACAGCCTCGCTCCATAGTCCCGACCAAGTGACTGTAGGAGAACCCCGTCGCCGAAAGCATCCGTCCGGGTGCTCGCGGTAGCGGTGTTCCGCATTGGTGCACTTCGTCGACGGTATCGGGGGTGCGGCCGTCTACTAAAGTTTGCGACGAGTATTCGATCAGACTGTCAGGAATCTTGTTGAATTGCCCGACTCGATATTGAAAAGTGTTTTCGATAATGAGACTGAAATGCGGGGTTTATAATTGTTAGGCATGCAATGTCTAAGTAATTCATTTGGTCAGGCATGCGATGTCTGAGGTGGTTGCGGATTCCAACTGTTGTAGTTTTACACTTTCTTTTCTGTGACCGTAAGTGTAATATGTAATATCGCCGGTTTCGTTGCTATATGTCAACGACAATTGGGATGCGCATATTTGCTTACGTTGATAACATGTGATGTTATGTGTTGCTGGATATGTTATATTGGATCGTCGTGTTTGAATAGCCGGGGGGTTTTTATGTGAGATGAGTGTTTTTCATTTTCATTCATGTAAAAACTTGTATGTAATATTCTTTTATCGGGGCACTTCCAGGTTGCGGAAGTTGTCACCTTTTGTATATTATTTACTTTTCCGCACTAGGATAGACCCAAGGAGGAGGGCACAAGTAACCGGATTCTGGAGTCCAGTGGGAGACCAACTCAAGGAGTCGAGTCCGGGTCTCCTAACTCTAGAATTGGTAGGGTTGCTTGCCGCTCTCGTAGGGGTCTAGGGGTGTGGGTTTGGCTATTCATCACGACCGTGGAATCCGTGTTTTATACTGGCTCGTATTGAAAACACGGACGTCCTAGTATATCCAATATTTCATATGATTCTTCTGCTGCGATATCTGTGATGTGATCATGTGATGTTCTGTGATAGATACAGTATATAGTATATATGATATATTATATAGGCGTTACTTATGTTTTACACCCGCGCTAGCCCTGCCCCGCTCTGCCGTTAGTTACCTAACCTAACGGTGTACGAGGGGACATCGAGGCGAATGCGGATGGCATAAGTGTACGTCGTATTTATCTGTGATGATTAGGTACTTAAATGATGGGACTTCATTAATGTGATTAATGAAATAAAAGAAACCTAAGATGTTGTAGAATCGAATTTCAAAATAAAACAGGTAGCTACAGTTCTTGCTTTGCACAGCGGTATATGTGATATATCTTGCACCTTATTCGATGAGGAAAGGACCGAGATCCCTTCACCGGGAGTGACTCCTTTAGCAATAACTGGCAGATGCTACACACTCGGTTTGTCTTTTGATTGCTTTTAAGAGTTTTTGCTTTGCACAGTGATATATGTGATATATCCCGCACCTCATTCGACGAGGAAAGGACCGACGATCCCTTCACCGGGAGTGGCTCCTTTAGCAAAACTAGAAAAGCCTCAAAGACACTCCATTTTAAAATTCATTCGATCCTACAACGATATCAAGTTCATTACGCAATAGGTTTTCAGAAAAACCTGTCGTAGCCCTCCGTCATTTCAGATACGTACTAGTTAGTATTCGTGCTGCGGTTGTTTGGCTTCCGTCAAGGCGTAGTGTACGGTAGCTAACTAGTGCTTATCTGCTAGCATATGATGCGATTGGATTAGGGTATTCGTACGGCGTTGTTTGGCCTCCGTCAAGGGTCGTGCGGGTGGGTTTAATTCAATCAGGAAATGACGGGTTGAACTTGACTAGCGGACTATGGGTTGTTTGGCCTCCGTCAAGGTCATAGGACGCTAGGGGCAAAATATTATCGGGAATTTCAAGTGTTGAAATTTGCAATGAGATTGCATACCTTCTATGAGATAGTTGGATCCCGATACCCGCTGCGAGTAAGTGTTACTCCTGGAAGAGTTTTATACATTACAATTAGCCGATCAAGTAGGTGTCTAGAAAGGTGTCAACGGGGTTACGCCTCTGGGAAAATGAGGTTTACAGTAATTAGGTTCGTGCGAAAGCACGGGGGACCTCCCTCAAAGTACCGACACTGGCCTGGCTGAAAGATTGGCGAACTTGTAGTGTGTAATTAATCCCGGCTAGTCTTTCCTTTTAGGGTTTGAAGGAAGATTTGATAAAAAGCAGTGGGAGCCATCCTGATTAGATAAAATAAAAAAAAAACACCAATCTATTCTTGCAAGAGCGCACGCTGAGTGTTTTCTTCTCTCTCTCTCCAGGTAGCGACCATATCACGCCTTAATCAAGATAATAATACGGAATATTGACCGAACCCGCTTGTTATACTGAGCTGGGGAACGTTGGTCCCGCTCCAACTTATAATTGTTATAAGACAGAGCAGGAAATAGGGAATACCAGATTTCCCGTGCCGCCCAAACGAAGAGAGTGCATGCTGATGCATCATCTTCGGGTTTGTTCATTATACAGAACCGTTTCTCAGTATCCTTTACGTCCTGGGTATATGATACCGGATCAGGATCCCAGATATGTAATCTGTTACATAGGGCTACAGAAAGGTAGAGGACTGAGAACGGGTGATAAGTTTCATGAGGCAGAAAACGGGGCAAGTGTTGCAGCCAAGTCTGTTGGTCACTGTCACCCTGTGTTACCAATACATTGATTCTGAACGAATGTTGTTAGATACCGAACCTGATATACAAAATCATATCAGTCTCTTTATTAGTAAAGAAACGATAAAATTTTGTATTGTTGGACAATGTTTTGAACATTTCCTATATCAAAAGTTGATCGGTTCAGGCACGTTATCTAAAAGCATTGATGTTCTAAATCAAAATACAGTTCTTAGTATACGGAACACACAAAAGAGGAAAAGTTCAGAAATGAACGAATCCTTCTTAAGGTATTGTAGACTAGGTCATATCAATGCGACCCGACTGGCTGAAGTTACATTTAGATGCATATTTAAATAAGTTTGAATTTACATCTTATGAAACTTGCCAGTCATGTCACAGAGATAAAATGACCATAGCCCTGTTTAATGGAAACAGAGAAAGAGTTAGTAAACTCTTGGGATGATACATGTTGATGTATGTAAGGTCCCCTGTCTACACATGCCAGGACTGGTTCTTTATACTTCATTAAATTCTCTGATAATCTCTCAAGATTCAGTCATATGTTCCTGTTGAAACATGAGTCCGAACCTTTTGAGATATTCATAGAATATAAGCGAGAAGTAGAGAACCAATACGAGTATAAGTATTATGTCCTTTGATGAGTTCGAGGAGGAGAATACTTGAGTACGGAAATCCTGGACTATTTTAAAGGAGAATGAGATTCTCTCTCGGCATTACTCCTCCGTATACACCATAGGACGATGGTATAACGGGGCGGAGCAGATACACCCTATTTGATATGGTGTGCTCTATGATGAGTACTGCTGAGTTACCTATTTCCTTCTTGGGGTTATGCACTTATGAAGTTGCATACCTATTGAATTAGGTTCCAATCAAATCAGTTGCCTACTATTTCATATGTGATATGGAAAGGGAAGAGCCCATGTCTTAAGCTAGTTAAGATTTGGGGTTGTCCGGCTAATCTCTAAAGGCAAAATCCGGACAAACTCGAGGCAAGATCTGTTATGTACAACTGGAAAGGTTCCAGCTATGCAAACTATAGCAGATGATTTGGTAGAACCAAAAGATTCAGTAGATTCCAACGAACCTCAGCCTCTCCGCCGATCTAGTAGGGTTCCTCACCCACCTGAGAGATACTTCGGTTTCTCTATGACAGTGGGAGCGAGGATTGCATCATGAGATGATGACCCAACTAGTTTCGAGCTGGCCATCAGGAGTGGGACTCTGTAAGAATGGCTGGATGCTTAGTGATCTGAGATGGAATCCTTATACACCAACAAAGTATGGACTTTGGTTGCTATATCTGAAGGGTTAAATCCCCATCAGGAGCAAGTATATCTTGAGAAGATTACTTGGTGTAGATGGAAAAGTTGAGACTTTCAAAGCTAGACTTGTTAAAGGTTTTCGTCATTGACCAGGCGTGGATTATGATGAAACCTTTTCAAGTATCTATGCTTAAGTCCATCCAGATTCTACTTGCCACGGCTACATACCATGACTACGATATCTGGTGGTTGGGTGTCATGACAGCTTTTCTAAATGATGTTTTAGAAGAGAGAGTCTATAAGTACACAGCCAGAGGGCCTCGTAGACAGTGGGAGCAGCGGAAACGTATGCAAGATGTATTATAGGATAAAGCAGGCATCGCGGAGTTGGAACATCTGTTTTGATGGATTAGTCAAAGAAGTTGACATCATCAAAATGGTAGATGAACCTTGTATATACAAAAAGGTAGTAGGGAGAGTATGGTGATGATCCTCGTAGAGTACGTGGATGACATACTCTTGATAGGAAAAGAGTTTCCTATGCTATGCTCGATCAATCCCCGCTTATCACCATAATTCTCCATATAGGATCAAAGTGATACCTCCTAAATCCTGGGTTTTGGATCTATGAGATAGATCTAATTGGATGTTAGGATTCTCACTAGTTGTAGTGAGATGGTGTCAATCGATCCTGAGGAGAATCACTGGAAAGGTTCCAGGGTGATAAAGACGACTGAATGTCAGTCACAGGCATTGTCTTTACCCTCAGTAAAGGGACGGTATGTTGGAAGAGTTCCAAGCTAGATACCGTGACATACTAGACGATAAAGGCTGGATACATCGCTACTTAAGATGCTACCAAAGAGGCAGTCTGGGTGTATATTGGTTCATGAGATGAACTTTGTTCCTCCCATTGTGTGACAATGGAGTTGTGGCTTATGCCAAGGAACGCAGGTCCCATCAGTGATCCAGACATATTCTAAGACAATATCACCTGATCATGGAGATGATTGATCTCCAGGGGATCGAGGACAGGAGAGTAGACTTAGAGGACAACACAGCGGATCCACTCACAAAGGCCTTTTCCCAGAGAGAGACTTTTATAGGATGGTTGAGTATGAGATACTACAACCACTGCTACAGATGGCCCTAGTGCAAGTGGGAGATTGTTAGTTATATGTATGCCCTAGAGGCCATTACTATACATAGGATGTATATTGTAGTGGATGCTGGGACATATATAGGGAGGACTTTCTTGCTCGACATGATAGTATGCTATCTGGTTGATCTTTACCTTAACGTGTACACTGATAGTCTCTCTGTTACATGTTGGTAAAGCCCTTAGGATGTGTGCTTGACTACCTGGACTATGATGCGGATCATACTAGTGGGGACATGGTAGTCCATAAGTACATCCTTCAAAGTCCCTAGTCGTGGGTGTATCGAGACGGGGCATCGATATACCAGAGTAGACTAGCATATACCTTCTCGACCCATACAGATGGGCGATGGATGATCCCATATCCATTGGTGTTTGACATCAGAGATGATATACGGGTGCTCAGTAGAGACTGGGTACACTGGACGGACTCGCCGAGAACTCCCAGATGGTATTATACCTCACGTCAGATGGCAGTTCTCTGGTAACACTGGTACAGAGTAGTCTGTTGACCCGAGATCGTCATAGAGTCTTGTGTGGTTCCCACTGTGCTTTGATTTCCATCTTACCACGTCCAAGAGGGCGTGCAAAACGGTGGTTTTTGGGTACAGTCCCGAATCACATGGAGGCAATGAGCGATAGGAGGGGATTCGTCTCTCCCGGTATAGGGAGTTGATGTTGCGCTGTGTTCGATTGGCTATAACAGGAAATCCCTGGCCAGGGTTGCTGAGATTTACTGGTAAGTGTTACCAGTAGTTTCTCGAACAGTTATAGACCTCATATCGACACGACTTATCGAGCTATTGGGGTCTGACGTTTACCACCCCTAGGCGAGATATGCGACATATCAGACGATCAGACCGGACTGTACGGTAGTGTTACTGGTTGGATTCACTGGAGTGTGAGCGGGCTTGCTCATCGATCTTCAGATCGCTCAATACCCGGGTGGCCGTTACGTTTAGCAGACTGCTTGCGGCTTGTGGGTGTTTGATATGATCATCATCTGCTGCCGGCGTATTGACGAGTCTTTAGAGTCCTACACAGAGGTTTCCTGGCTCAAGCGAAACGAAAAAGGAGCGCATATGAGATATGTGCGGGACCGAGAATAATGCGTGTATGTGATACCGTATTCTATTCTCGCGAGGAATGTATCGAATGGTTATATGCGATATAACCTAGTTATCGAATCGAGGGTTGATTCGATAAACCGATACATTGGATACTAGTCGGTTATATGTGATATGACCGGATCGTTAAATCAAGTGTTGATTTAATGATTTAATGTATAATTATATATTTGATATATTACTTTGCATTAACTAGTATCGGTTCACTTTGAATGGATTTTCTCACTCGGATGTGCGCATTATATATGTGATATGATTTTGTGCACTTGCTTGTATCATGTTTGATGATACATGCTTTTTGGTTAAGTGTAAAGTATTAAACCTTGGTTAATGAGATGGTTAGGGTTTATTATTTGTTATTCATTTATCTTATTTAATTATCCATTTATTTATGATAAATGAATAAAAGAAAATGAAATGAAATGGTGGCTTTCATTTATTGTTTTCATGAAGCTTCATGAACACTTTGACTAAGTGACCATTTTGTCTCTAGCTTGACCCTAACCATTCCTTTAACCATGATTGATTCACTACACATTACCATGGTTAAATATTATGATAAGTATTCTTTTATTTTAGATTTTCTAATAACTTATCATAACATTTTACCTTCTTCTTCTTCATTTCTTCAAGTGAAGAAAGCTTGCCTCCATCAATGGCAAGTGATGAAAAAGAGTGTGAAATCCAAATCTAAAGTCTACCCACTTCCTATTTCTTCATCCTCTACCTCTTGCCAAGTAGTAGAGTGTGTTTTCTTCACAAGTTTCTTGACTTGGTGAAGTCGGAGCTTGATTTAGCGATGCCTCGACGTAGATCATCTTCGGCATGGACATCGACGACCTAGCTCGCTTATTCTTCGACGAAGCCGACGCTAGAGCCCGGGAGTTCACTTGGACAGCGAAGGGACTTCGTTGCGGAGCTATGGAGGTGGAGCACCGGATCTACAAAGGTTGTATTTTCGATTCCTTGTAGTTAAGTTGTTAACTAGTTTATGTTTTCGCCTAGAATTCTAGCCAACGATCCGTACACTATGGTTTCTTGGCACCGTAATTTTTGAAATTGGCATGGTTGATGCCTTGTGAGACCTCCTTGGGGTGCCTAGGAACCCTACAGACCCGTCACCTCTCTGACGTCGTTGAAGGATTACAACGATAGGTGTCAGAGGAGTTCGGAGATGTACCCTTGAACCAAAGTTGATTGGGGGTCTTATAGTCCAATTTGGGACTAAAGTCTGTTTGAATGTTTAAGGATACGTTAGCCATATTTGAGGCTAAGATCAACTTAAACGGGATCGTTTAGATCCAACAAAAGAGCGTTTGGGGGCTCTATTGTTCCAGTTTAGGAACGTAGTGGTCCATAGGTAGTTTAGGGACATTGCGGTCCATAGGTAGTTTAGGGACATTGCGGTCCATTGGTAGTTTAAGGACATTGCGGTCCATATTCCAGTTTAGGGACATAGAGGTCCATATTTAGTTTAAGGACGCTTAAGTGCGTGGATTTAAGGACCTCACAGTCCGTGTTTTAGTTTAAGGACGCATAAATCCGCGAGTTTAAGGATCCCACAATCCGTTTTTTGGTTTAAGGACGCTTAAGTCCATGAGTTTAAGGACCCCACAGTCCGTGTTGATGTGTGGTTGTCGGGACCCGTCACCTCTCTGACGTCGTTGAAGGATTACAACGATAGGAGTCAAAGGAGTTCGGAGATGTACCCTCGAACCGGATGTAAATTGATTTAAGAGAGCAACTGTGCTCAGTCAATTTAATTTGAGGACTTACGGCCATGATTGGGCTAAGTCCAGTTGAAAAATGTTCAACGCTTTTATTTATTATTTTTGGTCTATCAGACCTGTGCTAGGGCTTTGCCCATGTTTAATAATGCATAGCATTAATCTTGGTCTCTGTTGGACCTTTATTTGGGCTCTGCCCTTTTTTAATGATGCACAGCATCTGTTCTGGTCTGACAGACCCTTGTTTGGGCTCTGATGCATTGCATCTATTTTTACTTGGGCTCTGATGCATTGCATCTGTTAATGCATAGCATTTACTAGGCCTGTTAGGCCTTTTTAATTGGGCTGAGCCCTTCTTTTCAATGATGCAGTGCATCAATTGTCTGACAAGGGCCATGTGGCCTGTCAGGCGCTTTGCGCTAATAAATGAGCACAAGCGCTTGCGGGGGTGACACGTGTCACGCAAGCGCAGTGCGCTGCACCAGTACGCTGCGCTTGCGCTGCCGACACGTGGCGCGCTCTGGTGAGTTGCGCCAATTTCAGAGAGCAAAGCTCTATCTTAAAAGCGCACAGCGCAAGTGAGTCGGATACTGATACGTGGCACTCTCTGGTGGCTTGCGCCAACCCAGGAGCGCAACAGTGCAGTTTTTTGCACGTGTAAGGCACTATTTGATTTCTTGATCCAATTTAGATCAAAGAAAATAAGTATTTCTTGTTTTTCTTGATCTCAGAGAACCAATGGTTCATAAGTGTAAAGCACTATTATTATTTGTTTTTTATTGAAGATCATCATTGATCTTATTCTTAGATCAATGATCTATTAGAAGAAATTCTTCTATCTTAAAGGTTTTTACCTTTTTCTTCTTGAAATTTCTTCAGAGTTCTCTCTGTTTGAAGTTCTTGATCTCTTACACTGTTCTTTTTTTTATTTGGGGTCTAGGGGCCTTTATATAGTGCCCATAAATTTATTAAATTTGTTAAAGAGATCTTTCTCTGAGTGATTTGGGGAATTTTCCCCACCGTTGGATCTTTGATCCAAGGGCTTCTGTTTTACAGAAGGCAATCTTCTTGTTTTAAGAAGAACAGAAAAATCTTGCTAGAATTTAATTCTGTTTGGCGCAAACGCCCCAGTGCATGACACGTGTCGCGCAGCGCACGGCGCAGCGCATCTGCGCTGACACGTATCGCGCAGCGCAGAGCTTGCGCAACTGAAGCGTTGCTTCCTTTAATTTTGTTTTAAATAGAGCTTTGCTCTGATTGGGCGTGCTGCCTTGGGCGCTGCGCTGATGTATCAGCTTTTGACATGTGGCGCGTTGCGCGCAGCGCAAAGAATCTGAAGCGTTGCTTCGAATTTTGAAATTCAAACAGAGCTTTGCTCTGATTGGTGGAAACAAATGCCCCCCACCGTTGCGCTCACGTGGCGCGCACGTGAGTGCAGCGGTGGCAAGATCCTGGCCGTTGGATCAACGGGTGAGCTAAAGGGGCGCAAGCGCCTTATAAATAGGACCCCTGGCCCTTAGAAATCTTTACCATTTCCAAGATTTTGATTTTCAGAGCTTTTTTCTTGCTTAAGAACTTCAGAGATTTGCTTTTGCTTCCAGATTCTAGAGCTTTGCTCTCATTTCCAAAGTTAGCAGACTTTAGGTAAAATTAATTTAAAATTAAATTAAGTTAATTTAAATCAATCTTAACCAACAGAGCCTTGCTCTCATAAATCTTTTGATCTAAAGAAATCCCCTTTGGGGTTTCATAAACAGAGCTTTGCTCTCAAAAATTTGTTTCAGGGTTTCTTAACCCATGAACAGAGCTTTGCTCATTGACAGAATATAGATCTTTGATCTTCTGATGATGAACTCTTAAGAGTTTTTTATATGGATCTTTAAGATCCCAGAACTTCAATTTTTTTAGGAATTAATTAATTTTCTTTCTTTGATGAATTATTACAGAGCTAGCATCTTTTAAAGAATCTTATTCCCCTGAGACCAGAGTTTGACAAGTGTCACTCTGTGACAGAGCTTTGCTCTGAAAGAGGAGATTTTCTCCTTGTCTTTAGGGATTTTTTTTTATTAATGGAAACATTCTCTTGGGGATTAACTGACAATCTCATCCAATGATGGGGTTGTCTTATTGACTGACGTATTGTCATCCAGATTTTGTGGGTCCCCCCTTGGTCTCCTACCCACTGTACTGCAGTGTGGTGTAATTAATTTTAATTAATTTTTAATTTAAATTTTTTTTAAACGCCAAGCGTTGGAGTTGCAATACTAACGGCTGCTTTTGTTCCCTTGCAGCGACTATGTCTCTCGATACCTCATTCCCGTTTGCTCGTTCGGAGGAGGGATTTTTTAAAGCGCCCTTGGACCGCGAAGTCCTGGCTATGATCAGGGACCACGACCCGGAATATAAGAGTCTCCACCTTTGGGGGTCGTGGTATAATCAGATTATCATGGGTCGACGGAGCTTCACGTGTGCAGTGCCGGCGGAGCCCATTACAGCGATCCATTATGCCAGCCCACCCCCGGTGCAGTATGCCGTGGAGATAGTTGATTGGACATCGAAGGGCTTTCTTCATCCTGCCATAGATGCAATCCCGGTCCAGCGTCCTATGGTTTTGGATATCCTGGGACGTCGTATCTGTCAAGGCGATGCGCGACCTTGGGGGCAATCATATAACATAGGTCTGATCCCCCGCCACCCGATCGGCTATCTGCCGTGGGCTCGGTATATCCTGTCGATGAAGAAGTGGCAGTTGATAAGGTTAGGGTTGTACACCGCGGTCTACGTCTCCCTCTTCCAGTATCCCACGCTTCCCACCTGGTGGTTCAAGGCTTTCTTGGAGCAGTGGAACATTCCTACTCATACCTTCCTTGCAATGGATCGGGAAGTGTCAATTTCCCTGGAGGAGTTCGCAGAGGTCTTAGGTTTACCGGTTATAGGGGAGCACTATGAGGAGTTGCTTCCGACAGACGAGTATGTCTTCGGTGCTAAGCCGGCAGTAAGGGGCCTCACCCCGGAGAATGTTGTTCAACACCAATTCCCAAGTTTGATCAAAGTGTTGAACATCTATGAGGCCCTTTTCATCGAACATGGGAGTCGCAGAGTTAGCTTTGAGGATTTCATCGCTCGGTTCCTTCACCCAAGCGTCCTCTCGGAAGCTGCCAAGTTTGCCACCCTTGAGGACCCTTTCGACCTAGGTTTGGATAACCTACCGGCGAAGGAAATAGACCAAAAGGGTTTTTTCCTTCCTAACTTCCCGACCATGTCTTTCGCGGAAGTTGCAGCCCCTGGGATGGACGAGGAGGCCTTCTTCTTAGGATTTCTCGGGCTATGGCTGAGTTGGTTTGCACTCCCGATGCATTCCCGCCATATGCGGCCCTCTGTTTTTTACCCAGCTCACCGGATGACCATCGGGGTAAAAGTGGCCGTTGGGATCGCCGGCTTGGCACACTTGTATCATGGCCTCAGTCGAGCGGCGGATGCTAATGAGCCTGGGGTACTGCACATGATCTTCCCGATGCACTATTTCGTATCGTGGCTCGAGCTACACACATCGGGCGTCTTCGGCATGCACAAAAGGCCCTCGTTCTATGACAGGTGCAGCTTCCCTCGCATCATACAGTTGATTGGAGCATCAATTGTGACTCCATCGCCACGGAATGCCAGGGGTTTACTTCTTCGCCCCCACACCATTGGAGATGGGGTGTCTTTCGTCGACAAGGTGTTGACTATTGGAAAGGCGTCTACCACTGCAGTGCGGCCATTACAAGACACTTTTAAAGATGGAGCTTCAGTTTTGACGGCCAGGGAGACCCTCCACTTATATTCTATCAGACCGGGCTTCCTGGTGTTCAGGCAGAACGGTGCGGCGATTTTCATGAGGTACAACCCGCATCGTTTCGCTCAACAACTGAGCTACAATCAAGGGGTACCACTGGAGGCTTTCCTATCGGAACCTGCTGCTACCGAAGAAGGGATGGAGAGCGCACTGCATCACTTCATGCGTTTGAATACGGGTTCTCACTTTTTTATCAGTGAGCCGGCTTGCGCCCCACGACTCCTCAAGGTATATACAGAATGGTACAGTCATTCGACGGGAGCCGTCATAAAGGAGGAAAGGCGATTGCTGGTCGACCGTAAGGGTGCGCCTCCAGGTAACGACCGCAACGCTCCTTTAGTGCCAAGGACCCCGGTAGTTCCTCCTCTAAAAGATGCTAGAGCCGGACCACCGCGTGCGCAGAGTCTTCTACGCGGATTGCCACTTCCCGATATTGCGGATGCACCACCAGCGCCCTGTGCTCCAGTGGAGACAGTGGTTGTAGCCTCGCCGGAGTCTGGTGTGGGTGCGGACATCGGGACCCGCCGCCCCAAGGTATCTGCCAAGCGCAAGTCGATCCCGGGTGCACCTAGGGTTGGTGGGCAGAAGAAGAAAAAGAAGTCGCTCTTCGCCGCTGACGTCGTGTTCGGTCAGGAACCCTACGCTCCCTATGGTGAGGGCCTGAGTGAATATGGGACTAACGAGGGATTAGTCATGCCACCGGATGACACGGACTTAGAGGCCGCCCTCGAAGCTTCGGAGTGGTTGGCGAGGCGCGACGCGTGGCTGGCTAAGCTTGCGGAATCAGGTAATCACTAGTCGCATTTTCTATTGCATCATATCTTTATTATTGCCTTTGACTAACATTTTTCCTTCTTTTCTTCCAACAGGCATCACCACTGAAGAAGCCATTGCCGCTTCCCTCAAGACTTTTCAAGAGGAGGAACGCCTTAGAGCGTCTTTAGGCCTTAGTAAGTTTCGATTCATCAAGTTTTCATTTTCCTTGTGTTATGGTCGATCTAACCTCTCCCTTTTTATCGCAGGAACCTCAATGCCGATCCCGCCAGGTGACGCGGAGACTCTTCCTGTGCCAGCCGCCGATGTTTCTGCCTCCTCGGGACTACCACGAGAAGCCCGACTTGAAGAGCCGATGAGAGATGCCTTAAAGGCTCTGGAGGCATCTCTAAACGAGGACGACGACGCCTTGATGATGGAAGCGTCGAAGAGGTCCATCGTGACAGCTCGGGAGGAGAGGAAGCGGTCAAGGCGCGAAGCGAAGGCACGCAGGGCTGCCTTGGCCATTGGAGCGGGCCCAAGCACCGTCCCTCGTGCCGATACTCCGTCAGAAGAGCCCCCGGTCCCCTTTTCTACAGCTCATAGACAGGCGGTTCGCGCCAATAGGGAGGCTAACGACAAGTCCACCTCAAGTAATATTTCTTTCAGAATTTTGTTGTAAGAATTATAAAGCTGCTGGTTCTTATATATTCTATCCTGCAGGGCTAAGTCCAACCGAGGGAGAGGCGGAGACTGTCGAACCTGAGGAGCCAGAGGGAGAGGCATTGGTCGAGCCCGAGCCGATAGCGGACGACGTCGCTGGGGTTGCCGAACCTGAGCTGGGGGCAGAGGGAGATATACCTGAGAAGGTCGTCGATGCCGAGCCTGAGATGGCGGCAAATGAGACGACCGCTATAATTGAGCCCAAGGTAGCGGCGGACGAGGCGCCTGAGACCGGCGACCCCATGGTGACGGCGGATGAGACAATAGCGACCGCCGAGCCTGAAGAAGTAGCGGGTGAGACGGGTACGACTCTTGGGGAAAATCCAACAGCTCTTTCTCAAGAGTCCGGCAATGCTCCGGTCATAGCTCTCCCCGCCTATGGCCCTCCGGCGTCTCCTGGCCTTGCGAGCACGACGACGGCTCCCGTGGAGTCTGGGGATGAGACCACGGGTGGTGGTCTTATGTCGATGGAGGAGGGAGACGCCTCCATCTTGGCAGGAGGCTCATCAGGTAAATTTCGGATTACCGTCCCCCTTTTTTTATCTTGCAATCGCTTCTGACAGGTTTACCCTTGTTTTTTTTAACGTAGGTGCGGCCAGCGCCGATGCTCCACTGCTCGAGGGAGCGCTGTCAACTACTGCCTTGGCGGTGGTCACTTCTCAGCCCTCTCTTATACCGTCAAAGATACTGGAAGGTATGGATTTGCAACCTATTAGTTTTGTCTTTCAGCCGCCTAATTTATGTACTAAAGTCGTACTGCTGTGTCTTTTTAGGAGTGCTTTTTGATCATCTCTATCAAGTGTTGCTCCCACACTTCTCCTTCCCATCTGAATTCTCTTCTTTCTCTGGTGGCGCTGGTGAGTATGGTTTCCCATTGATATCTTTCTTTTTTCATTGATGGAATTACTTCTAACTTTTTTCTCGTCCCAACTGCAGTGCTACAAATTGAAGGAGGGGATGAAAGATTGGCCGCGCCACCGGCCTTGCCGCCCGCCTCAGCTGGTACAGCAGCTATCACATTGATAACTCCTTTTTTTTATTTCTTGAACTGTTATCTGATCATATCTTGTTTTTTTTACCTGTCATTCCAGTCTCGGCGCCCTTCGAGCCTCGTGTTACAATGCCGGCGGGCCCTTTCCTGAGATGTCCGTCCTCGAAAGGCGCCACGAATAGTCTGCGCATGTTGAGCGACTGCATCGAGGAACTCGACGTCGAGACTCCTACATCTGCTGCAGACTTCGCTACGGCGATTAACCCGATGATGGTGATACTCGTAAATTTCCATGACAAGGGCATCGTTGCGTCTTGGGTTAACCACTGCAGAGAGATCGAGGCTCGCCTGCATCAGCTGGAGTCGATGCGTCATGCCCCTGAGGTTTTGGCCGTGAGCACTCAACGGGCAGCATAGCTCGAGCAAAGCACCTCTCATTTCCGCCATTTGGAACAAGAAGCAGCTTCAAGGTTGAAGGAGTGTCAGGAGTCTTCAAGCGAGACTGCTCGCCTACGTGCTGAGGTTGAGGCGAACGCTGCCGAGGTGAAGGCTGTCTTCGAGGGCCTCCTGGAACGCATCTCTCATGGGCTAAACTTGAAGCAAAAGCTTGATGTCGCCGAACGTGACACCCCAGGCCGTGAAGCTGCTCATCAGGCCATTAGGGAGCAGCTCGCATCTGTCTTGCAGCAGCGAGCTCAAGTGGAGGCAGATCTGGTGGTGGTGGCCGATCAGGAGAAAGTGTGGAAGGAGGTACGCGAACAATTGCTAGAGCTATGCAAGACGTTTCCTTCCCAGTAATTCCCCTTGTATCTATATACTTGTAAAAATTTTCTTTTTAAATAATATGTATCCATTCTTTATTCTTTTGTACGCTTCATCTTGTACTTGATTACATTCAATAAAGATACACATTTTTCTTTGCAATGTCTTGTACTATTTTTTTGCTTTTTTCCTTTCTCTTATTATCAGCATGCTGTCTTTATAAACACATTTGACCGATAATAGAGTAAGCATCTAGATTTCTCCAAGAGATAACGATGGCTTAGGCCGCAGGTTCAGATCTGCTGCCTAAGACTTTTCAACTCCATGAGCCGTAAGGGTCTCATAGGGACTTTTCTCCCTACGGATCGAGAGGATCTCGCAGGTGGATTTTCTCCTTAGGAATCGTGAGGATTCCTAAGTGTGTTTTCTCTTATAAGTCGTAAGGATCTTATAAGAGAATTTTCTCCCTTACAAGTCGAAAGGACTCGTAAGTGGTTGGTGAGTTGACTTGTTTCCGAGTCGGAGTATTGCTCCGACGGAGAGGTTGTTGGCTGACTTGTTTTCGAGACGGAGGTCGTTGATTGACTCGTTTCCGAGACGGAGATCGTTGGTTGACTTGTTTCCGCGACGGAGGTCATTTGTTGACTTGTTTCCGTGACGGAGGTCATTTGTTGACTTATTTCCGAGACGGAGGTCATTGGTTGACTTGCTTCCGTGATAGAGGTCATTTGTTGACTTGTTTCCACGACGAAGGTCATTTGTTGACTTGTTTCTGAGACGGAGGTCATTGGTTGACTTGTTTCCGCGACGGAGGTCATTGGTTGACTTGTTTCCGAGACGGAGGTCATTTGTTGACTTGTTTCCGCGACGGAGGTCGTTGTTGACTTGTTTCCGAGACGGAGGTCATTGGTTGACTTGTTTCCGTGACGGAGGTCATTGGTTGACTTGTTTCCGTGACGGAGGTCATTTGTTGACTTGTTTCCGAGACGGAGGTCATTTGTTGACTTGTTTCCGTGACGGAGGTCATTTGTTGACTTGTTTCCGTGACGGAGGTCATTGGTTGACTTGTTTCCGCGACGGAGATCATTTGTTGACTTGTTTCCGCGACGGAGGTCGTTGTTGACTTATTTCCGAGACGGAGGTCATTGGTTGACTTGTTTCCGTGACGGAGGTCATTGGTTGACTTGTTTTTATGACGGAGGTCATTTGTTGACTTGTTTCCGAGACGGAGGTCATTTATTGACTCCAGGTTATCTGTGAACCGTAGAGTCTTGGAACTGGGAACTTTGTCGTGGCTCCGATTGGTGATGTCACGTCCGTGTCCTGCTGGAATGAGGAGGAACGCCGCTGTTGGTCTCCAGGCTGTAAATGCGGTCGTCGAGATCTGACTTCTCTTTGACGCGGCCTGGTGGGGAAATGTAGTCCCCTTTTTGTTTGTGCCCTTAGATTGTATACAGGGATCGATATGATCTCAACTGTAGGGCAAAAGTTTCATTTATTTGTATTGTTTTATTTCCGCGATGCTCTATCATTTCAGCTTTTATATCGCGAAGGTCGCGATTGCCCAATCATTTCGGCTATTTTTTGCGGTGCCCAATCATTTCGGTTATCTATTTTATTTTTACTCGCTGCTTTTTATTGTGAGTTGCCCAATCATTTCGGCTGTTTTGTATGCATACGTTTTTACTTGCTACTTTTTATTGCAAGTTGCCCCATCATTTCGGCTATTTCGTATGCATGTGCGGCCTACCGGCTTCACCGTAAACCTGAAATTAGACACCGATTTCGGCATCAGCACCGCTACAACTGGGATATTGCCAGTAGCGAATCATCATTTGCCTCTGTCGATGTCGAACAAAGGTGGCTTAGCGAACAGGGTTAAGGTCCTGTCGGCTAAGGCTTTTGACTTCATGAGCCGTAAGGGTCTCACAAAGGTATTTCTCCCTACAAGTCGTGAGGATCTCGTAGGTGTATTTTCTCCTTAGGAATCGTGAGGATTCCTAAGTGTATGTTCCTCTGTAAGTCGTAAGGATCCTACAAGAGGGTTTTCTCCTTGTAAATCGAGAGGACCTATAAGGGTTGTTCATCATACGTACATATCCCCAGTCACGGATGGGACTTGGTTAGGGAAATGTTTATTCGCGCCCGTGGATTGTATACAAGGGTCAGTATTGAACCACTTGTAGGGCAATATCGAAAGTTGTGGGGTTTGCTTAAGTACAGGTTTAGGTCTCTGTAACTTAAGACTTTCAAATCTTATGAGCCGTGAGGGTCCCATAAGAGAGTTCTCCTTACGAGTCGTGAGGATCTCGTAAGTGTATTTTCTCCTTAGGAATCATGGGGATCCCTAAGTGTATTGCTCCCTTGTGAGTCGTAAGGATCTCACGCGGGTGGTTTCTCCTTACAAGGACGAGAGGACCCTGTAAGTGTCTTTTAACGAGGTTGCGCCCTTTCGGGTTTTCACAAACACTCGCCGGTAGTCCTGCTGTTTTTACTCACGGAGCCCTTTCGGGTTTTCATCCGTGCTCATTTTGCTTATGGACATACCGTTTTTTATTCTTTTTTATTCTTGTTTTTACGAGGTCGCGCCCTTTCGGGTTTTCACGAACACTCGCCGGTAGCCCTGCTGTTTTTACTCACGGAGCCCTTTCAGGTTTTCATCCGTGCCCTTTTTGCTTATGGACATACCATTTTTATATATTTTTTATTTTTATATATATTTTTTCTTTTATTCATCTCGTCAGCCTGAAGATGCTGCGGTAGTAATATAAAGACGTTTCGGTCCTTCATTAGTTTAAGGACGCTTCGGTCTGCCATTAGTTTAAGGACGTTTCGGTCCGTCTAGGAGAAGGCTGTCTACTGCTTATAAAGTTTGAGCTTAGGAAGATAGCGAGCGGACATAGTCGTCGTCATCTATCATTGACCTAGGCAGTAACTCGCTAAGCGTAGTATTTCTTTAGGAATCAGCCATTTATTGGCCTGTAAGGCCTTTCACCGTGCATATCCATGAGTAGATAGGCTCCACCTTGGTAGACCTTGTCTATGATGTACGGTCCTTCATAGTTTGGCTCGAATTTTCCCCGCTTGGCGCGGTTGGGGATCATAGGCCTTTTGACCACTAGCACGAGTTCGCCTTGGCGGAATGTTCTCGGCCGGGTCAATCTTTCATATGAGCGCGTCATCTTTGCTTTATAGGCTTCCAGATTTTGTTGCGCTATGAGCCGGGTTTCATCAAGGGCATCAAGCTCCTCAAGCCGAAGGTGAGCATTTTCTTCGTCCGTCAGCTCGTGGTGGACTGCCACTCGTAGAGAGGGTAACTCTATCTCGAGAGGGAGTACTGCTTCTGTACCGAATACCAACGCATATGGCATTGTGTTTGTGGCTGTCTTGAACGTAGTTCGATACGCCCAAAGAGCTTCTTGCGACCTCTCATGCCAGTCCTTCTTATTTCGGGACACTGTTTTCTTCATGATCTTTGTCAAGGTCTTGTTGAAGGCTTCGGCCAGACCATTAGCTCGCGGATTATAAACTGAGGAATATCTCCAGTCTATATTATGCTGCTGTGCGAAGCGACTGATCTTGTGGCTTCTGTAAGCCGGTCCGTTATCGGAGATGATCCGTCGCGGAGTTCCAAACCGATATATGACGTGCGTCTTGAAGAAATGGAGAATATTCTCCGTCTTCACTTCCCTCAGCGGTACTGCTTCTGCCCATTTGGAGAAATAATCAGTCGTCGCCAAGATGAATCGATGTCCCCTGGACGATGCTGGTTTGATGGGGCCGACTATGTCAGTTCCCCACATTTCGAACGGCCAGCTAGCCACCGTTGGATGTAGTGGATTTGGATGCTGGTGGATGAAGTCTCCATGGATTTGGCATGAGTGGCATTGCTTCGCATATTCGAGGCAGTCCTGGATCATCGTGGGCCAGTAGTAACCCATCCGTTTAATCTTCAATTTCATCTTCGGGCCTGCTTGGTGAGAACCACAGAGTCCGTCATGAACTTCCTGAACGACTCTTTTCGCTTCGTCAGGTCCCAGGCATCTCAACCATAAAGAATCGAACGACCTCTTGTACAGAGTATCATTGACGAAGGCGAAAGACAGAGCTCGTTTCATAAGCTGATGTCTTGAGGACGCATCTTCGGGCGTTCGACGGTATTTGAAGTAGTCTATAAAGACTTCTCTTCAATTCTCAGCCTTTTCCCGATCTTTTATTTGCAGGGTAGTCTGCTGAGTCGCTCCCTTTTCTTCGGATGATTCCGGAGTTATTTCTGCTGGGGCAAGTACGCGACGGCTTTGTACCACGATTCTTACGTCATCGAGATTCTCATCAGCCAGTTCCTTAGCGAGTTTGGCCAATGCGTCCGCTTTGCTGTTTTCCGCGCGCGGTATGCTTTCCAAAGTATAGGAGGGAATTTGGGTCAACGGCTGTTGCACCTTTTCTCCATACTTCACCAACTCTGGTTTGCACGTCTGGTAGTCGCCGTTTACTTGACTAACGACCAGCTGGGAGTCTCCGTATATGAGAAGGTTTTCAATTCCAATGTCGATGGCGATCTCGAGGCCTGCTATCAAAGCTTCGTATTCGGCTTCATTGTTTGTCCTCGGCTCTGTTAGGGAGAAAGCAAAGCGCATTATCCCTCCTTGTGGAGTTACAAAGATGAGTCATATCCCCGATTTGATTATAGGGGTACTTTGTTTGCGCCTCTTCACGGAGGATGCTCCATCGAAATAAAGCTCCCATCGGGTATCACCACCGTCGATCGCATCAAACGCATGTTCGTCTGGAAGATCGCAATTCAGAGGAGAATCGGCGGGTATCGGATGCTCAGCGAGAAAATCGGCGATGGCTTGGCCTTTCACTGCCTTGAGAGGCTGATAGGTTATCGAGAACTCCATCAAGAGCAGAGCCCATTTAGCGAGTCGCCCCGTCAATATGGCCTTTGACATTAAATATTTAAGAGGGTCCACCTTCGAAATGAGACGGACTTCATGCGCCAGCGCATAGTGTCTGAGCTTTGTTATCGCGAAGATCAACGCCAGGCAGTGTTTTTCAATAGGGGAATAGTTGCTTTCTGTCCCCAGTAGAACTCGACTTAAGTAGTAGAGTGCTCTTTCCTTCCCTTGGTCGTTCTCTTGCGCCTAAGGAACCTTCGAGAGCGGTTGTATAAAGAATGAGGGGGCTTTCCCTTGACCGGAGCAGCCAACACTGGCGGGTTCTGCAGGTATTGCTTGATCTCGTCTAGCGCGCTTTGGCATTTTTGGTCCCAGACGAACGGGGTTCCCTTCTTCATCAAGGGCTGTAAGGACGGCACTTGTCTGAAAGGTTAGCTATAAATCACCGGATGTACGCGAGCTTCCCCAGGAGAGACCGCAATTGTTTGAGAGTCCTTGGCGGTGGCATTTCCATGATCGCCTTGATCTTTGACGGATCTATCTCAATGCCCCGGTGCCGGACAATGAATTCCAGGAATTTGCCTGAGGAAACTCCGAATGCACACTTGAGAGGGTTCATCTTCAAGTTGTATTGTCGAAGGCGTTGAAATACGGTTTTTAGATGCTCGAGATGTTCCTCGTATGATTTTCTTTTAACCACGAGATCGTCGATATAGCATTCGACGATTTCGTGTATAAGGTCATCAAAGATCTGTGTCATGGCTCTCTGATAAGTAGCACCGGCGCTCTTTAATCCGAAGGGCATCACCTTGTAGCAAAATATACCCAAAGGGGTCATGAAGGCGGTGTGCTTCTGGTCTTCGGGATGCATCTTTATCTGATTATACCCTGATGAGCCGTCCATGAAAGAGAAAACCTCGTGAGTGGACGTATTGTCTATCATCAGCTCAGTGACTGGCACCGGAAAATCGTCCTTTGGGCAGGCTTTATTGAGATCCCGGAAGTCCACGCATATGCGCACTGTCTCATTTTTCTTCATCACGGGGACGATGTTGGCGATCCATTCAGGATATTGAACTTCTTGGATAAAGCCGGAGTCGATCAGCTTCTTGACCTCAGCATTGGTACTCATCTCAAGCTCGAGCCGCATTCTTCTCGGCGCCTTTTTGACTGGCTTGACGTCCGGAGATATTGCTAATTTGTGTACAGCAATTTCTGGATCTAGTCCCGGCATTTCGGAATAGTTCCATGCGAAGCAATCTTTGTGCTGCATAAGCAGGTCTTTTAATGAAGCCACCTTCTCTTCAGACAGCAGCTCATTAATGAATGTCGGTCGCAGATCGTTCGCCGTTCCCAACTCAATTTTCTTGAGGTTATCTGAAGTGATATGGATTCCGTCTTCCAGCTCTTTTGGCGCTGGTGGGAATTCTGAGATTACCTCGTCGTTGCTGTTTTCAAAGCACCAGGGAAGATCATCCATGTTCTCGGGCTCTTCTTTTGATATCGTTATCACGTGACAAGTACGAATTCGCTTCCAATCCCAATGTGGAACTGGTTCCTTCTGTTGCGGTGCTACCCTCCAGTTGTCGGACAGAGCGAACTTGCCAAGCTGATACTGATCTTCGACCCAATTCTTGAAGGTGAAGCAGTCTTCGAGAGGATGCCCTACCACTCGGTGATAAAAGCAATAGTCTGGGTGTGAGACCTCGCCTGCTTGTTCGGGGTGTTTAGACTCCGGCAGTGTAAGCATCTGATGTTTTAGAGCGAGGTCAAGTATTTTCTTCTTCTTGTCCCGAGGAAAAGAGTATGCTCGACCCATTTTTCTCATGAGGGATAGATCGGAACCTCTCGGTTCCCGCTTGCGTGGCCTCTTAGCCCCGCTTCGTTGCTGTTGAGCGCCTTTTTCGCGTTTTGACTTGTTTCTGCCTCTGCGTCGAGCCTTCTTTATAACAGGTTGACAAGGAGCGGCATTTTCATCTTTCACGGCCTGTTGGAGGAGGCGTTGCGTTTTGGCTTTCTCGTAGATGACCATTTCGCGGTTATGGTCGTCTCGGACTTTTTGACCAGCTTTCCTTATAAGTTTGTCCATTTGTTTTTCAAACGACGGACTGGGCACTTTTGTGTCTGGAACTTTTACTGGTTCAGGATTAGCATCTTCCCATTGAGCATCTGCTTCTTCGTCAAAGTCATACACGACGTAGCAACCGTGGAGTAGCTCTCGTTTCTTTGACCGGATGTATCCAAGCCCGATTGTTTCCATTCTCCCATTAGGCAACTTGCGTTGAGTCCCGGGAACGTTCCAGACTTTGTCATAGAACTTGGCTTTTCGAACGGTCTGCTTGAAGGATATCCCCTGGCGCTTTAGCAGCCTCTTCAAGCCCTCTGTATAATATCTAGGGAGACGGATGGGCTGAAGCCTGTCAAGCTTAGGATCCGCGCCATGCCAGATTTCTTTTTCCACTTTGGTTTCTTCAGAGCGGTATAATAGAATTGCTTTTTCGCCTTCTCGCCTGGGAGGGATATAGAACGTCTGCAGCTCTTCTACACTGTAGATATCGAGTGCATCCAGTTCTTTATGATGTTTAAGCGGCACCATGGCGACTTGTAGACTTTGCTCTTCGTCAGCGGACGTTTGTATTAAAGGTCGAGCAGAGAATACAGTATGGACCTCATCTTTCGAGTCACTACCAAAGATCAACGTAGGAGCGGATGGTCCTGGCTTGTTGTGTCAAGACGGACCCGAATAAACTATCTCCTCTTTCTCCTCGGTATCACTGCCGAAGACAGGGATGTTGGCATTAGCTTTATTCTCCGGTTTATGACACCTCTCCGTGTCTTCGAAATCCGGTAAGAAGTATTTGGCATCTTCATATTTGCGGACCTCATTCACAGAGAACGGGTTCAGTTCTCCCGCCATGGTATACTCGAGACCATCCTTAGAATACTTCATACACTGATGTTGTGTAGAAGGGATGATGTTGTACTCGTGTAACCACGGTCGGCCGAGCAGAGCGTTGTAGCATGTCTTGGCATCTATGACGTGGAACTTAATGTCCGTGACGAGTAGCCCGAAGCGTAGCGTTAGTATCACAAACCCAAGAGTTCTTGATGACTGGGAGTCGAACCCGGAGATAGTGATCTTGTCCCGAGCAAGGTGCTGGACGCTCATGCATATTTCTTTTAACACCCGCACATTGAGGAGGTTAACAGAGGATCCATTGTCGATCAGGATTTTGCCTACCTTTATATCGTGGCAGTATCCTGAGACATAAAGGGGGCGATTGTGTTCGCACGTCCCAAGGAGAAGGTCTTCATCACCAAAAGCGACATCAGCAGTGTACACTTCCTCCAATTCATCCTTCATCTTTTCCTCGGCCAGGAAAGCTCGGAATTGCTCCGGATCCTCCAATGCCTTGACTAACGAATCTCTCGCCTCCTTTGATAGTAAAAGGGCGTCAAGAATGCTGAGCTGCGAGGGTAGTTTCCTCAGATGCGCTAAGACGTTGTAATCCATCTTATTTCTCTTCGGCGGGTCCTTGGCACTTAGCTCCTCCACAACTTGGTCATCTAAGACGATATCTTCAAGGACCTTCTCTTTTCCCTTATCTTTTTTATTTAAGGGTCCGAGATTCTTTTCGGGAAGCGTGCGATTACGTAGCCGGATATTTTCGCAGACCTTCGGCTCTTCTTCTTTTCCCGAGGTGGACTCTTTAAAGAGAGGGCCAAGCTCCAGTTCTTCATCAGAATTGCTCCCGAATGTAGGCACCTGTGATCCCCCAGCGTTAACCATGCGACAATTGCCGGTAGTTCTGTTAAGCTCTTCGATCGTATTTTTCCGCTCCCGACGAGTTTTGCGCTTCTCCCGCTTAAACTGTTGTCGGTGAGCAACATACCCTTGCCACCATCTATCGAAAGCTTTGCACTCTTCAGTGGGGTGCGAAATCTTCTGATGATATAAGCAATGGGAGGGGTGCATTTCCATTTCACCAGTAATGTTTCCTTCGGAGGATGGTAGCCTCATGCCCATTGATATGGCCTTAGCAAACCTTTTCTTCATCTTGAATTTGCTTTTGTCGGTAGTGGATGTGTTTTGCTCCAGCGGGAGCGTTTCAGCTCTTTCGTCAAATCGCTGGCGCTTGGCCCTTTCAAATATAGCCATCTCGCGTTCTCGACCAGCCTTACTTTTCAACCGAGCTTCGTTAAGGAATGCGTCAATTACTTCATCTGATGGCCCCAGAATTTTTGGTTCAGGATCTGCCCCCAGCTAAGAGTCTCCTCATCGTCCGTCAACGAATGGGAGATCATATGGCAGCTCGCCACATATTCCTCAGACTCATTCGACGAGCTTTTTCCCTCATCTTCTTCTTGAAAGACGTGGTTGAGAAACTCTTGGAGTGTAATGGGAGTCCGTGCCTTCTGGTTGTATTCCTCTAGCGTGTCAATTTGTCTTTGTAAGTCCGTGCGCTTGTCGCCAGGCTTCACAGGCTTCTTGGATTTCTTCTTCTTCTTCTTCGAAGATTTTGACGGCTGGTTGCGAGTGCTTGGGCCACCACCATCGGTCTTTGGAGTTGGACGCGGCTTCAACATCCCTTCAATGACTTGCGGTTCCAACGGGTTCTTCCACTTGATCACTGGGCATGTCTGAAGATCGTTCAGCATCCTCTTGGTCTTAGCTGACAGCACAACCTCCCATGGGGCTTCTTCAACGAGAGAGCACGTTGCCCCCGGCATATTCGTCCTCTTAGAGATGTGAGGTTGTGGCGGATTTACCTTCCATCTATCGGATAATGCGAACTTTCCCTGTTGACTGGTCTTCAAGCCAATTTTTGAAGACATAGCAGTCTTCGATCGGATGTCCCAGTACTCGGTGATAGGGGCAGTAGCTGGGCTCATTGACATCATTTGGTTGCGATGGACGTTTTGGCTCCGGCAGATTTATGAGTCGGTTGCGCAACGCCAACTCGAATAACCTTCTCATTTTATCTCGGGGAAACGAGTAAAGACGTCCTAGTCTCTTCTCAAGGGATACCTGTGGACGCGTATTATTTTGACGAACAACCGGCTTCGAGTTGCTCGGTTGTTGTTGAGCATTAGCGACAACGATCGCTTTTCCCTTCCCCTTGTCATTTCGGGAGTCTGGCTTTGGAAGAGGAGGTATATGGCCCATCTGATCCATTTGCGCTAGCTTGTCAATCAAGGCCTGGAAGGTAGTCGGCTTGAAGAACATCATAAATTGCGAGATGGTTGCCTGTGGATCAAGGGTTCCCACAAACATACCCACTGCAGGAGCTTCCTCAATGCGCTGCTCGCATTTTAACCATAAGTTCCGCCACCGTATAGCATATTGAACCCATGTCTCGCCTGGCTTTACCCTGGCGTTAATCAGTGCCGTCATCGGGGTGCGTTCACTGACGCTTGCAAAACGCTGGGTAAACAACAGCTCCATCTCCGCGAAGGTTTTGATAGAGTCGTTCGGGAGCTTAGAGTACCACTCGAACGCTGTATTTGATAAGCTTCCAACGAACTGGCGAAGCAACAGCTTGTCATCACCGCCGGTGTTGCCACAGAGTGCCCTGAACTGGGCAACATACTGGTGAGGATTGCCCGTCCCCTTATAGACATGAAACTTGGGAATTGTGTAGCCCGGTGGATACTTGATTTGATCGTACCAACTCGGATACGGTCGTCCTGTTTTTACAACCTGACCGGCTGCTTCAGTCGCATGATGAACACATATTTGTTGGGCTATGTACTCGTCCAAGTCAGATTTAGAGATTGTTTCCTCCTTAGCTGTTGATAGAGCTGGCGGAGGATTTGACGTCTCTCCCCTATCGTCTTCAAGGACGATCGGGGGATATTTGGCCGGGGGATCTTGTTGGATCATCATCCCCATCATGTCTTGGAACAGGAGGCCCATACGCTTTATGTTGGCTGCTTGTTCAGCAGCCTCTTTATCCTTCTTCTCTAATATGCGACGAAGGAATTCGGCGTCGGTTTCTTGCTCCTGGCGTTCATCCGAGGATGTTTCAGGGTTTTCTTTTGGCCCAGTAAGTGCGGTCATCACGTTCATCATCTCTTGGAGCTTTTGCTGTTGCTCCTGAGCTTTGGTCACTGACCGTGTAAGCGGTCGATGACCTGTTGATATGCAGCCATCCTCTTTGCCGGACGCCATGTAGACAGTATGAACTATGATGCCCCCGGACTCAGGGCTTTTGGGTTCACCACCTTTGATATTTGCCGTCGGCGTAAGGACTTTCTCCGGCCTTCTTCTCTTATGGGCCGTTGAAGTTGAGGGAGCCGTTGCTTTGGGCACCCAAGTGGTCGTCACCTTCCGCTGCTTGATCGGAGCATTTTCTTCTTTCCGACCTTTCGACTTCTTATGTTGGCGAGAGAAATTGGGATCAATCACAGATTCTCGGACTCGTCGCCATGTCTTATAGATTCTGGAGGACAGCGATTGAGGAGACTGCTCCGGCTTTTCTGTTTCCACGGCGATCTCTACCGGTGGAGGAGATCTTTTGAGCACCGCAGTTGGCGAGTTTCTGCGTACCCTATTCAGCAACTCGAAGCTGTTCCCAGTTGGAACAGTAGCGTTAACTTCCACCGTTGGAGCTGGTGGAGTTATCCCAGAGGGGGAGTTGCCCCTAGTCTTCCTTACCCGGCGCCAGTGGCGTCGTCGGGCACGACAAGTTGTCGGTATTGGTTCAGAGACAGAAACAGCTTCTTCTTGCCCCCTGTTCAGGTATGGGGCTGTTGCCGGCGTCAGCCTATTGAAAACTGATGTCTTTTGAGCAGCAGGAGCATGAGTGGGAGTTGGGACGGTCAGTCTTGTAAAGACCGATCTCTTAGCAGGAGAAGCCGCCTTAACGACTTCAGGAACAGGTTTGGCTACTCTTTTTGGAATAACCTTTTCTGGGACCGCAAGCTTCATTGTGGGCCCGCAGGAGTTTGGCCCAGTCTGGAGAAGACCGAGGCGCTGGTGTTGGGTGACCCATTGAGAGGGGCCGCAGTAACTGTAAGTCGATCGAAGACCGACTTCTTAGGAGCTTCTTGTACGGGCACAGGGGTGCAGAAGCTTGTTGGCGGAAGCATGGTTCCGAAAAACAGCCCTGTGGTGGCTTGAGTAATCTGCTCCACGGGCATGGTGAACAAAGAGGCCGCTTGGGGCCCGTAGGTTATGCCCCTAGTTGAGGCAGGACGCGAGTTGCAGTTGCAGTTGGAGCACTTCGAACAGGTAGAGGCCATCGATGCTTGATTTCTGCGCCAGGCAAAAGACCAAATCTTAGTAACTTAAAATCCAAAGGCAACCATTAACAAACCGCGATCCGTTCGCGAATACGACACACGAAGTGTGGAGTGGAAAGAGGAAAAGGTCCCACCGGGCGTGCCAGAATCTGTTCCCCTCCGAACGGCGGCCGAGACATTAGGACGTCTTGCCTGAGATTCGGGGCAGATACTATTTGGTTTTATCCGTCCACCTCTCCGAAGATGCCAAGTTGATTTATGGCACCGTGTATCGGAGGTTTAGACGGATGCGGCCGATTAGCAGACTTCGTCAGATTCCCCCTCACTTGAGCGGTTTTTGATTGTGGGGACGCTCTTCCCTGCAGGCGCAAGCCCCTGCAGTTAATTACGCTACCGCATCGCGATAACAACTTTCTCCTTCTCCAGAATTTCACTTCATGTCGTGGGTGTTTGTTTTGTTTGTGATTGCCCGTAGATTGTATACGGAGACTAAGTGATGCCGTCGCCCGTAGGACGTGGATTAGTCCAAATCTGTATTTACTTAGATTTGGGTTTGGTGTTTTAGTTTAAGGATACGTTAGCCATATTGAGGCTAAGATCAACTTAAACGTTCGTTAAGGATACGTTAGTCTGATTTGAGACTAAGATCAACTTAACGGGATCGTTTGGATCCGACAAAAGAGCATTTGGGGACTCTATTGTTCCAGTTTATGGACATAGCGGTCTATTGTATGCATGGCCATCGGGACCCGTCACCTCTCTGACGTCGTTGAAGGATTACAACGATAGGTGTCAGAGGAGTTCGGAGATGTACCCTTGAACCAAAGTTGATTGGGGGTCTTATAGTCCAATTTGGGACTAAAGTCTGTTTGAATGTTTAAGGATACGTTAGCCATATTTGATGCTAAGATCAACTTAAACGGGATCGTTTAGATCCAACAAAAGAGCGTTTGGGGGCTCTATTGTTCCAGTTTAGGGACGTAGTGGTCCATAGGTAGTTTAGGGACATTGTGGTCCATTGGTAGTTTAAGGACATTGCGGTCCATATTCCAGTTTAGGGACATAGAGGTCCATATTTAGTTTAAGGACGCTTAAGTCCGTGGATTTAAGGACCCCACAGTCCGTGTTTTAGTTTAAGGACGCATAAGTCCGCGAGTTTAAGGATCCCACAATCCGTCTTTTGGTTTAAGGACGCTTAAGTCCATGAGTTTAAGGACCCCACAGTCTGTGTTGATGTGTGGTTGTCGGGACCCGTCACTTCTCTGACGTCGTTGAAGGATTACAACGATAGGAGTCAAAGGAGTTCGGAGATGTACCCTCGAACCGGATGTAAATTGATTTAAGAGAGCAACTGTGCTCAGTCAATTTAATTTGAGGACTTACGGCCATGATTGGGCTAAGTCCAGTTGAAAAATGTTCAACGCTTTTATTTATTATTTTTGGTCTATCAGACCTGTGCTAGGGCTTTGCCCATGTTTAATAATGCATAGCATTAATCTTGATCTCTGTTGGACCTTTATTTGGGCTCTGCCCCTTTTAAATGATGCACAGCATCTGTTCTGGTCTGACAGACCCTTGTTTGGGCTCTGATGCATTGCATCTATTTTTACTTGGGCTCTGATGCCTTGCATCTGTTAATGCATAGCATTTACTAGGCCTGTTAGGCCTTTTTAATGGGGCTGAGCCCTTCTTTTCAATGATGCAGTGCATCAATTGTCTAACAAGGGCCATGTGGCCTGTCAGGCGCTTTGCGCCAATAAATGAGCGCAAGCGCTTGCGGGGGTGACACGTGTCACGCAAGCGCAGTGTGCTGCACCAGTACGCTGCGCTTGCGCTGCCGACACGTGGCGCGCTCTGGTGAGTTGCGCCAATTTCAGAGAGCAAAGCTCTATCTTAAAAGCGCACAGCGCAAGTGAGTCGGATACTGACACGTGGCGCTCTCTGGTGGTTTGCGCCAACCCAGGAGCGCAACAGTGCAGTTTTTTGCAAGTGCAAGGCACTATTTGATTTCTTGTTCCAATTTAGATCAAAGAAAACAAGTATTTCTTGTTTTTCTTGATCTCAGAGAACCAATGGTTCATAAGTGCAAAGCACTATTATTATTTATTTTTTATTGAAGATCATAGATCTTGTTCTTAGATCAATGATCTATTAGAAGAAATTCTTCTATCTTAAAGGTTTTTACCTTTTTCTTCTTGAAATTTCTTCAGAGTTCTCTCTGTTTGAAGTTCTTGATCTCTTACACTGTTTTTTTTTTGATTTGGGGTCTAGGGGCCTTTATATAGTGCCCATAAATTTGTTAAATTTGTTAAAGAGAACTTTCTCTGAGTGATTTGGGGAATTTTCCCCACCGTTGGATTTTTGATCCAAGGGCTTCTGTTTTACAGAAGGCAATCTTCTTGTTTTAATAAGAACAGAAAAATCTTGCTAGAATTTAATTCTGTTTGGCGCAAACGCCCCAGTGCATGACACGTGTCAAGCAGCGCACGGCGCAGCGCAACTGCGCTGATACGAGTCGCGCAGCGCACGGCGCTGCGCATCTGCGCTGACACGTGTCGCGCAGCGCACGGCGCAGCGCAACTGCGCTGACACGTGTCGCGCAGCGCAGCGCTTGCGCAATTGAAGCGTTGCTTCCTTTAATTTTGTTTTAGATAGAGCTTTGCTCTGATTGGGCGCGCTGCCTTAGGCGCTGCGCTGATATATCAGTTTTTGACACGTGGCGCGTTGCGCGCAGCGCAAAGAATCTGAAGCGTTGCTTCGAATTTTGAAATTCAAACAGAGCTTTGCTCTGATTGGGGGAAACACTACGTCCCATAATGCGGGCTCACATCAGGAATCAAATGCATAAATAAAACTAAAATACTAACAGGTCCTCACTGCTCGGCCTGCTGACTGAAATACTCCTGCTCGACCTGCAGCAAAAGTAGAGGATCTGGGTCATGCAAAACCCAGACGTCAGTGCGTCATAATATCAACAATAATATAATCAGAGGGTAGCAAGACATGCAGGCATGAGTATGAACAGTAATAAAGGTATAACAGTAACATAAATAAGGACAGTGTAGGTAAGGCACAGGTGATGTGCATTGAGTAATCTAAACTGGTCTACTGGGTTAACTACTCTCAAGTCTTTGAAATCAATTTGATGAATCATCAATGTAACTCAATAGTATCCCGTGCGTGCCCGAAACTACGGTCAAGACTCTCGGGCTGAATCCGAGATGTGCCGCTAGGCAGTAAAAGGTAGTATGTAAAGACGAATGATGTCAGCGGCATCATTCCGGGGCTGGCCTAGCCCGTAAGACTGATCGGTAAAGGCATCAAACTGTCGAGTTACAAGTCAGGTTTCATCATTGATTTCCCCATACCCCCAAGTTATGTGTTCAAGTCAGGTATTGATAAATCTGGAGCTAATGCCAACACAGGATCAAGCAGGTACGGGTTTGTCTGAATAGACAACAGGAAATGTCCGTAGGGACAACAGGTCAAGATTGTCGGCATTAGTAACAAGATCAGGTAACATGTCAAGCTGTGGTACATCAGGTCATGTCAGGTGGTGTACATGTATCAGGTCATGTCAGGTAGTGCACAGGTATCAAGTCGTGTCAAGTAATAGTGTATCAAGTCATGTCAGGGGGGTGCACAAGTATCACGTGGGTGCTCATAATCAAACTGTAATAAGTATGGGTACACAAAAACAAGTATGAAGTACTAATGTAACAATAAAATAGAATAATGTGATGTGGTATGCAAATAGATATAAATTCAAAGATATGGATGCACAATTATCGATTAGGATTACGTTTATAGTTCCAATACTTATTAGGATGTACTTTACTAAACATGGGGTGTCAATATTACAGTGTTATGTATTAATGTGATCTATGGATGCAATTATATATATTCTAAATGAGATGGATGCAAACGGGTATCCGTAATCAGTAAAGCTGTAAAGTGGTAATGTGGGATGCACAACTAAGCAATATGTGATGTAAATATTGATATGGATGCAGTATAATGTAATCTAGTATGTCACAAGATAAGTTTTCATGACCTAGATCTAAAATGATATAAACGGATGCAAACGAAACATCGAAACGTTATAAAACTAAACATGGCGTACTAGATTTAAACTACAGGTATGATATTTGTGTAAATAGGTATAAAATGAGTTATATAGCATGTAGCAAGATTAACTTGCCTCGACGGATCAAGAAACGGATGTGTACGGAATGTCTCACGTCGGTGAAAAGTCGCGATGCTTGCACGGTACACGGAACGGTTCCAAACAATGCACAAGGATGATCATGCAAGCAAGGCGCGTTCGCTGGGTCGTCTGGATCGTCGGCGTCAAGCCCGGCTCCGGCGAACTATACAAACAGAAAACAGATTTTTAAAGAAAGAAAGAAAGAAAAGAAGGAAAGAAGAAAAGAAGGGGGAAGAAGGAAGGGTAGAGGCTCACTGGTGTTTGGTGCTCTGGGGTTTCAGGGGACAGAGGAGACGAGGTAGTGGTGTAGGGTTCACCGGCGGTGAGGGGCGGTCGAGATGGAGGCTAGGGTTTCGGTGTTTAGGGTTTGGGTTTTGGTTTGCTGGATTTCTTGGTTGGTTTAAGGGTGCAGGGTTCTGTGAGGGGAGAAGACAGAGGAGAGACTAAGAAGAAGATGGTGACGGGAAGAGGTGGTCGGCGGCGAAGGAAAGGTGGTAGTGATGGGTTATGTGGGATGCTGTGGGCGTGTAGGGTCTCGGGAGAAGGAAGAAGGAGAAGAAAGAAGGAGGAAGGAGTTGATGGAGATGAGGGGGAGGTCGAGGAAAGAGAGGTGATGGAGCTAGGGTTAGGGTTTGAGGAGAAGTGAGGAGGCTCAAGTTTTAGACGAAGGAGGAAGACAAGGAAGAGAAAATATAAAGGAGGGAGGTGACGGGATCTCTGGACGGTGACGGGATTCGCCACAGTATCCGCGAGATGAGAGAGAGAAAGAATCGAGAGGAGAGAGATAGAGACAGCGAGAGGGGAGAGAGAGAGAAAGTGAATAGTTAGGAGAAATAAAGTTGGCTGTTTGTAGAAGAGAGAGAGAGAGAGAGGAAGATTACGAGAGGAGAGAGAAGGAGAGAAAGAAAGAAAGAAAGAAAGAGAGACGCGTGGGGGCCACGGATTAGAGGAAGAGAGCTGGGTGTTAACTGTTTTGATTTTATTTTTTATTTTAAAAGATTTTAAAAGGGTTAAGATATTAAAAGATTTGTAAGTTATTAAAATTTTAATCAGTTGATTTATTTTTTTTAATAAAGATATTTGGTTAAATAAATTTTGAATTTTGGCGGGGATACAAAAATATTCCAAAACACACCCGGGTCGGGTCAAAAATTCCGATTTAAAATATGAAAAATATATGCGACTTTCAAAATTCAAAATAAATGTTCAGGTCACGAAAATGCATACCCCCAAGAACGGATGCACGTACGTGCGCGTAGCCATCCAAACACGTCCGTTTCACTGAACGGGACGAGAACAAGATGCGTGGATGCTACCACGGGGTTAAGGGTATCATGCAGACCATGCTAAGTAATTTTAAATTATTTTACGTGACTTAAAATGTTATATGGTAAAAGATACAATGCCAGTATGCAGTATACATGAAATGCACATGTCTATGTAACAAGTCAAGGTATTTCATAAATATGAATCAAACAGGTTCAAGCAAGCGGGTCGGGTCGAATGCAAAGTAAAATGTAAAATACCATTCGCACCCAAAACACGATAAATCAAGAAAATACCACAGATAAGAAAATACGGGAACTGGAATTGGTATAAATGAACTAGGTTGTTACACTTCCAAAGTACACTAGGGTTTCTAGGTAATTTCTTGAGAGTTTTGCTCAGAATTTTGGAGTGAGGGGGGTGTTTAGGGGTTGTATTTATAGGGTAAGGTTAAGGTTAGGGTAGGTGAAAGGTTTAATTGAAAAAAATATAATAAAATGGAGTAATTGGTGTTTTAAAAGTGCTTTGTTACTGGTCTGGGAAATTAAAGTATGCAGGTGTAGAGGGGAGCTCAAGAGGCAACTCTTTCCTGTTGGTGACTCGGCGGTCCGGCCGTGTCCGGCCGGTGGTGACGACCCGAGTCGGCCGGTCCGCCGGCCGAGTCCGGTGGCCGGAACCTCCCCCCCCCGTCGGTTCAATAGTCCTCTGGTACTGTTAGAATTTTGGGTATAGTGGGGTTTTTGTGAGATATGCACGTGTAAACTCTTGGTATTCTAAAAATTCAAAAATAAAACAATATTAAAAATAATGTGGGATATGGGATTTGAACTCTGGTGGCTTGGTTCAGAAGCGCAACTTATTACCAATGAGCTACAAGCTCCTTCTTGTAATTAATTAGCAACACGAACTTATATCTTGTGCTCAGGCAAAAATACCCCTTTCTATATTTTTTGAAAAAATTGTACAGGAAAGTTGGGGTTGTTGCATTTTACCCTCCTTATAAAAATTTCGTCCTCGAAATTTGTAAAAGGAAAGTGTAACGGATTCAAGGAAAGTTTGGTGATTGAAGTACTGATAGTATATGAAAAATAACAAAGTGATACAAGGGTTTTAAAAATGTGAAAGTAACTTACTGGTGTTACCTTAGGCAACTGTCTTGGCTTCTACGGCTACTAAGGTGTAAGCCTGTCGCCGTGGCATGTTCCTCCTAACTAGAGGCACATTCCTCTGTCCTCGAGGCATGTTCCTCAGTGCCTGATGGAATTGGCGATTTGGCTGTGCAGGAAATCCACGTGGAGGTGGTGCTGGGAGTGCAGGACGAGTTGCATGAGCCTGGATAGTTGGCCGCTGCGGGTAGTTGGTGGGTGTGTGAACTGAGTTGTATCTATATGGACAAGTGTCAATTCTGTGATTGGACGCACCGCAAACTAGGCACATGCCTTTTGCGCGCCTATAATCCTTTATCAAATGTCCATCTCTCTTGTAATGGAAACAGAAATGTGGTCTTGGCTGGTTATTGGGTTATTCAGTTCTCCTGGGTTCGAACGATGGCCTGGAAGAGGCTCCTCTTGCTATTTGAGTGGCAGGGCGTTTCAAACCGGCAGATTGAGGTCTGCCCTTTCTTTTTACTACTGCCTCATATCTTCGGGCAGCCTTCAAAGCCAAATCATGGGTTGGAAAATCCCCTATAGCTAGAGAAGCTTGGATTTCCGGGTCCAACCTTTGCTGAAATCTTCTAGTCCTGATCTCAGCAGTCGGTATGAGATGGGCCGCAAACCTGTTACGATCTTGTGTTAGCTGTGTAGTATGTGATATAAAATTGAATATTAAGACATATCTTACCGACTGAGCATGGTGAACTCAGCGTCATACTCATCTACTGACTTGGTCCACATCGAACCTTGTTGCAGATGAATGAACTGTTGTTCCATGTCGAACCTGGCAGTCTCAGGGAAGTATTTTGCATCGAACATGTCTCGGAAAGTCTTCCATTCGATAGGTTGGTCAAGACGACTTTCTTCCGCTTTCCACCAGACCCGTGCATTGTCCGTGAGCTGTAATTTTGCCACACAAACCCAAGCTATCTCTGGCACTTATGCCGCTGCCAGATCATCTTTGATGCACTGAGCCCATTCCTCATCTTCCAATAGGCTCTCTTTTCTTGTAAACTGTTTGGGTGCAAAGCCCTGAATTGCTTCACCCCAGGTGCTTTTGCCTCGGGACGGTTCATTAATATAGCAGTCTGCTGCTGCTTTCCCTCGAGGAGGCTGCAGATTGCTTCAAGCAGAACCTTTTGCTCTTTGAGCGGAGCAGGGACGGCAGGTGTGAGTGGTAGTGGTGGAGGTGTGTTGAAGTTGGTGCTAGTGTTATTTGGGGAATCCATAATCTTGAAAGAAAAATTTAGGTTAGGACAAATTCAAAGTATATGATTCAAAGAATATGAAATGATAAGATTCAAGGAGTATGGATTGTAAAGAATGTTTTAGTTGTTAGTTCTTGTGTTATATTGCTTAGATTGTTCACGCAGAGAAAAACTGTTATTATCATTAATTGCACCATGACTCATGAGATGATTCATCTCAAGAATTAAATGAAGCATGGATGATATTTGTGCAAGATATTTTTGATGCTTCATGATAATTCAAAGTGAGTAAGGTTCAATTCATTATCACAAAACACTTCTCTCTCCTCAAGCTCTATCTTCTTCAACCTAACCCTAATCCTCTCATGAGTTGAGAACCTTAGGGTTAATAAGACTAATTAATCCTTAATCTATCTCTATATCCTTTAGGTCACTTAGATTAGCACTCTAAGTCACTTAGTTACCTCAAGTTAGAGGTTAAAGCTTGTAGTAGGAACTCTCGGGTGGATCTTCTATTACTTCGAAGAGCCGACAAAGAGGTGCCATCCTTTTCCACTCCAAGGAGCCTGCGTGGTGAAGGAGGACAGCAAGAGAACAAGAAGGACTTGGATCTTTAGGTATAATCTTCTTACCGAGTAGATAATACCTCTAGTTAGTTGTGTTAGATATGGTTTAGCAAAGATCCTTATGCTTAGTCGATGTTACCATGTTTGAAAATGATTGTTTTTACTCGTTCCGCCTCCCCACAAGTCCGTGGGGTGTGTAACGTCGACTTACAGTGGTATCAGAGCCGACTAAACCATAGCTAACAGTTTAAACAACAAGTTAAACTACGAAACCGAAACGACTCGAAAACATCGAAGCCAAGATTCAAGTTTCTGTCGATTTTAAATCTGGCTATAAATTTTTTTAAACAAGTGCAGAGTACTATTTAAACTGTAAAAAGAACACAGAACAAAAAAGGGACATTTTCTCAAAAACTGGGCCGGCCACATTGGACATTTTTCCGGCGAGATCGGCCTAAAATTGAGGGAAATGCTTCGTTTTTGGTGTGTGGCTTTTCGACTTGGATTTAGGGCTTCTGGAGTTGTTTGTTTTTGCCAATTTTGATTTTACTGTAAATTCTTTACTGTGGAAAATACCGGGTGTTTCGAAGTCACAGTTTAGTGTTGTTTAATGTTTCATGATCTGTTTAATGTGTTCGCAAACTTCCGCTAATTGCTAGTATGTCGATTAGTTGGGGGTTGCACATTTCTGTGATGGTTACTTTGGTTTGTGAATATGAACTTGTTGGGTTGTCGTGATGATTAGCCGGGGTGTGAGATGAGTTTTTATATTTTTTCATCGATGTAAATTGTAATATGATATAATATTCTTTTGCGGAGCACATCCGGGTTGAGGTTGTATCCACCGTTGTATTATTTCATTTACTATTTATTGCTCCTAGGATAGACCCAAGATGGGGTACACAAACTACCGGATACTTTGAAGTGCTTAGTGGCCTACTCACGTTGTTTAGGGAGATTGCTTCACTTCGGCTATTTGGCGGGTAGTTTGTCGTACCCGTAGGGGTCTAGGGTGGGGTTGGCTATTCATCACGACTGTGTAATCCGTCTTTCATTGCAGGCTCAAACGAAACACGGATTGCTAGTATATCCAATGTGTTCATCTATGATCTGGAATGCCTATTATTGCGTCTGAAGAATGTACATATCTATATATGATATCTAGTAGGCATTGCTTATATTTTGTATCCGCGTTAGCCCAGCCCCCGCTCTGTCGTTAGTTAAGTAACCTAACGGGTGAATGACGGGACCCAGTAGCGAATGCGGATGGCATAAGAGGACGTTGTTTTTTCGTTGTTTTCTGCAATGATAGGTTATTGTTGGGACTGCATTAGATTAATGCAAAGTAAAACAAACCAAAGCTGAATCGTTGGAACAATTTAAAAACCACTCGGTTTTTCAAAACAGTAAAACTTTTAAATGCGGAGCTTAAACCACTCCTTTTAAAAGCTATCAGGTTCCTTCGATCATATCAAGTTCACTACGTTCACGGTTTCGCCAAAACCATTCGTAGCCCTCCGTCATTTCAGTTGGATATTCAGTAGTATTCAAGCTATGTATTTTGACCAACGCCAAGGCATGGTGTTTGGTAGCTGCTGGATATTCATCTGTTGCATAGATAGATGCGTTAGTTTGGGACAGTCGTACTGCCATTTTGGCCAAGTCAAGGGTATGTACGGGTGGGTTCAAATTAACCTGAATAATGATGGGCGGAACTTCAGCAGGAGGATCTTGTTGGATCGGAGGATCTTCAGCAGGAGAATCTTGTTGGATCATCATACCCATCATGTCCTGGAACAGGAGGGCCATTTGCTTTATGTTGGCTGCTTATTCCGCAGCCTCTTTGTCCTTCTTCTCTAGTATCCTGCGAAGGAATTCAACGTCAGTTTCTTGCTCCCGGCGTTGATCAGAGGATGCTTCGGGGCTTTCTTTTGGCCCAGTGAGTGCGGCCATCGCATTCATCATTTCTTGGAGCTTTTGCTGCTGCTCCTGAGCTTTAGTCATCGATCGCGTAAGCGGTCTATGACCTGTGGATATACAGCTGTCCTCTTTCCCAGACGCCATGTATACCGTGTGGACCACAATGCCTCCGGACTTAGGGCGTTTAGGTTCACTGCCTTTGACATTTGCCACGGGCGTGGGGATTTTCTCCGGCCTTCTTCTTTTGTGGGCCGTCGAAGTTGAGGGGGCCATTGCCGCGGGCACCCAAGTAGTCGTCATCCTTTGCTGTTTGACAGGACGACTCTTTTCTTCCTGAGCCTTCACCCTCTTCTGCCGGTGAGAGTGATCTTGGTCGATTACTGAGTCTTGAACCCGCCGCCAGACCCTGTAAATTTTGGAGGACAGCCGTTGAGGCGGATGCTCCGGCTTTGTTTCCGTAACACTCTCCACAGGTGGAGGAGATCTTTTCAGCGTGGCAGTTGGAGAGTTCTTGCGTACCCTCCTTAGCGGTTCAAAGCTGTTCCCAGTTGGAACAGCAGCATTAACTTCCACCATTGGAGCCGGTGGAGTTAACCCAGAGGGGGAGTTGCCCCCGGCCTTCCTTACTCGGCGCCAGTGGCGACGTCGAGCGTGACGAGCTGTTGGGGCTCGTCCGGCGATGGGGATAGTTTCGTTTCGCCCCCTGTCTAAATGAGACACCGCTGGTGCCAGCCTCTTAAAGACTGATGTTGTCTTTTCAGTAGCGGTATCCAATCTGTCAAAGACAGACCTTCGAGCAGAAACGGGAGCCGGAATAGTCAGCCTTGAAAAGACTGACTCTTTAACAGGAGAAGCCGCCTTGACGACCTCAGGAGCAGAGGTGGCCATCTTCCTCGGGATGGCCACTTCAGGGTTCATGGGCTTCTTGGCGGGCCCATCGGAGTTCTAGTTCAGCCTGGTAAAGACAGAGGCTGCCGGCTTGATATTGGACGACCCGTTGAAAGGGGTCGTGGTGGTAGTGAGCCGATCGAAGACCGACTTCTTCTGCGCTTCCGGTGCGGGCACTGGAATGGTGAAGCTTGCTGGTGGGAGCATGGTCCCGAAAAACAGACCGGTGGTGGCCTGAGTCACTTGTTCCATCGGCATGGCAAGGATGGAGGCCGCTTGAGGCCCATAGGCTACACCTCCAGGTGAGGCGGAGCGTCGGTTGCATTGGCACTTGGAGTAGCTCGAGCAGTTGGATGCCATTGATGCTTGATTTCTGCGCCAGGCAAAAGACCAAATCTTAGTAACTTGAAACCCAAAGGCAACCATTAACAAACCGCGATTCGTTCGCGAAAGACGACACACGAAGTATGGAGTGGAAAGAGGAAAAGGTCCCACCGGGCGTGCCAGAATCTGTCCCCCTCCGAATGGCGGCCAAGACATGGACGTCTTGCCTGGGATTCGGGGCAGATGCTATTTGGTTTTATCCGTCCACCTCTCCGAAGATGCCAAGTTGATTTATGACACCGTGTATCGGAGGTTTAGACGGATGCGGCCGATGTAGCAGACTTCGTCAGATTCCCCCTCGTTCGAGGGGTTTTTGATTGTGGGGACGCTCTTCCCTGCAAGCACAAGCCCCTGCAGTTAATTACGCTACCGTATCGCGGTAACAACTTTCTCCTTCTCTAGAATTTCACTTAATGTCATGGGTGTTTGTTTTGTTTGTGGATATACGGAGACTAAGTTATGCCGTCGCCCGTAGGACATGGATTAGTCCAAATCCGTATTTACTTAGATTTGGGTTTGGTGTTTTAGTTTAAGGATACGTTAGCCATATTGAGGCTAAGATCAACTTAAACGTTCGTTAAAGATACGTTAGTCTGATTTGAGACTAAGATCAACTTAACGGAAAGAGCATTTGGGGGCTCTATTGTTCCAGTTTAGGGACATAGCGGTCCATTGTATGCATGGCCATCGGGACCCGTCACCTCTCTGACGTCGTTGAAGGATTACAACGATAGGTGTCAGAGGAGTTCAGGGATGTACCCTTGGACCAAAGTTGATTGGGGGTCTTATAGTCCAATTTGGGACTAAAGTCTGTTTGAATATTTAAGGATACGTTAGCCATATTTGAGGCTAAGATCAACTTAAACGGGATCGTTTAGAGAGTTTGGGGGCTCTATTGTTCCAGTTTAGGGACGTATTAGTCCATAGGTAGTTTAAGGACATTGCGGTCCATTGCCCGTTTAGGGACGTAGTGGTCCATCGTTCCCGTTTTGGGGACGGATGTTGGTTTAAGGACGTATAAGTCCGTGAGTTTAAGGACCCCACAGTCCGTGTGGATGTGTTTAAGGACGCATTAGTCCATTAGTTTAAGGACGCATAAGTCCACGGGTTTAAGGACCCCACAGTCCATATAGATGTGTTTAAGGACGCATTAGTCCATTAGTTTAAGGACGCATAAGTCCATGGGTTTAAGGACCCCACAGTCCATATAGATGTGTTTAAGGACGCATTAGTCCATTAGTTTAAGGACGCATAAGTCCATGGGTTTAAGGACCCCACAGTCCATATAGATGTGTTTAAGGACGCATTAGTCCATTAGTTTAAGGACGCATAAGTTCATGGGTTTAAGGACCCCACAGTCCGTATAGATATGTTTAAGGACGCATTAGTCCATTAGTTTAAGGACGCATAAGCCCATGGGTTTAAGGAACCCACAGTCCGTATAGATGTGTTTAAGGACGCATTAGTCCATTAGTTTAAGGACGCATAAGTCCATGGGTTTAAGGACCCCACAGTCCGTATTAATTTGTGGTTGTTGGGACCCGTCACTTCTCTGACGTCGTTGAAGGATTACAACGATAGGTATCAGAGGAGTTCGGAGATGTACCCTTGAACCAGATGTAAATTGATTCAAGAGAGCAGTCTTGCTCAGTCAATTTAATTTGAGGACTTACGGCCATGATTGGGCTAAGTCCAGTTGAGAATATTCAACGTTTTTATCTTTGGCCTATTAGGCTTGTGCTAGGGCTTTGCCCCTGTTTAATAATGCACTGCATTTTCTTTTGGCCTGCTAAGCCATTTTTATTTGGGCTTTGTCTCTTTTAAATGATGCACAGTATCTGTTTTTGTTTGGGCTCTGCCCTTTTTAAAGTAATGCATTGCATTTTATTTGGCCTGTTAGGCCTTTTTTAATTGGGTTTGGCCCTTCTGTAAATAATGCAGTGCATTAATCAAACTGACAGTGGCCATGTAGCCTATCAGGCGCTTTGCGCCAATTATTGAGCGCAAACGCATGTGGAGGTGACACGTGTCATGCTCTGGTGAGCGCAAGCGCAGTGCGCCGCGCCAGTGCGCTGCACTGTTGCGCTGCCGATACGTGGCGCGCTCTGGTGAGCTGCGCCAATTTCAGATAGCAATACTCTATCTTAAAAGCACATAGCGCAAGTTGTTATGGTGCTGACACGTGGCGCTCTCTGGTGGCTTGCGCCAATTCAGAGAGCACAACAGTGCAGATTTGCAAGTGCAAGGCACTGTTTTAATTATCTTGATCCAATTTTGGATTCAAGAAAAGAATCTTTAAGATTCCAGAACCAATGGTTCATAAAAAAGGCAATGCCTTTGATATTATTTTTTACTTTTTTTTATTGAAGATCCTTGATCTTGTTCTTAGATCAATGATCTATTCAGAAGAAATTCTTCTTTTTTATTCAAAGGGTTTTACCTTCTTTTTTTCCTTCTTGAGTTCTTCTCAAAATTCTTTTGAGTTCTCTCTCTGTTTCTGTGTTTTTCTTTTTCTCTCTGTGTTGTATCTTGAAATTGGGGTCTAGGGGCCTTTATATAATACCCATTAATTTGTTAGATTTGTTAAAGAGATCATTCTCTGAGTGATTTGGGGAATTTTCCCCACCGTTGGATCTTTGATCCAAGGGCTTCTGTTTTACAGAAGACAATCTTCTTGTTTTAACAAGAACAGAAAGATCTTATTGGAATTTTAATTCTGTTTGGCGCAAACGCACCTGCGCTTGACACGTGTCGCGCAGCGCAGAGCGCAGCACACCTGCGCCAACGCAACTGCGCTGCCACGTGTCGCGCAGCGCAGAGCGCAGATCATATGAAGCGTTGCTTCTTTTAATTTTGTTTTAAATAGAGCCTTACTCTGATTGGGTGCGCTGCCTTGGGCGCTGCGCTGACGTATCAGCTTTTGGCACGTGGCGTGTTGCGCGCAGCGCAAGGAATTTGAAGCGTTGCTTCAATTTTTGAATTTTTGAAATTCAAACAGAGCTTTGCTCTGATTGGGGGAAACAGTGCTTCCACTGTCATAGAAAGGGCCATTGGAAGAAGGATTGCAAAGCTTGGAATGCCAAGAATCAGGACCCGAGGCAAGTTGTGGCTTCGGCTTCAGGTGTGTTTGTAATTGAAAATTGTCTGTCAATCAACTCTACTTCCTGGGTATTGGATACTGGATCAGGATCTCATATATGCAATTCATTGCAGGCACTGAGAAGCCGTAGAGTGCTGAAGACTGGTGATATGACCCTCAGGCTTGCTAACGGAGCGAGCGTGGATGTTGTGTCCGTAGAGGATTATCATCTTGGATTGACAAGTGGACATATTTTGGTTTTGCGCAACTGTTTTTGTGTACCTAGTTTGACATGTAATATCATATCAGTATCCTTGTTATCAAAAGAAGGTTATAATTTTACATTTGTAAGCGATATTGTCAACATCCACCTTAATCATGGTTTGATTAGGTCCGGTACACTAGATAACGGTATATACGTGTTAAACCAATTGCAAATTTTCAATGTCCAGAATACACTTAAAAGAAAGTCTCCAGATATAAATCAGGCTTTCTTATGGCATTGTAGACTGGGTCACATCAATGAGACAAGGTTAACTAAGTTACATAAAGAAGGATATTTGGATCCGTTCGAATATCAATCTTATGCCACTTGTCAATCATGTCTCAAAGGAAAGATGACAAAGACTCCGTTCACTGGACACGGAGTGAGAGCGAGCGAGCTCTTAGGACTTATACACAGCAACGTGTGTGGTCCAATGTCTACACATGCAAGAAGCGGTTTTTCCTATTTCATTACTTTTACGGATGATTTCTCTAGGTATGGATATATTTTCTTGATGAAACATAAATCCGAGGCCTTTGAGAAATTCCGAGAATATAAGAATGAAGTAGAAAAACAAACCGACAAAAGTATCAAGACACTGAGATCTGATCGAGGTGGTGAATACTTAAGTACCGAGTTCCTGGATTACCTAAAAGAGAATGGAATTCTCTCTCAGCTTACTCCTCCATACACTCCACAACACAACGGTGTATCGGAGAGACGGAACCGAACCCTATTGGATATGGTACGTTCCATGATGAGTAACGCTGAGTTACCGCGATCATTCTGGGGTTATGCACTAGAATTAACTGCATATCTTTTGAACAGGGTTCCTACCAAGACTGTGCCTACCACACCATATTAGATGTGGAGTGGGAAGAAACCCTATCTTCAGTATCTCAAGATATGGGGATGTCCAGCTTTTGTTAAAAAGCAGCATGTGGACAAACTCGAGGCACGCTCAGTACAGTGTAAGTTTGTAGGATACCCAAAGAACTCCAAGGGGTATTATTTCTATTACGCAGAGGAACAAAAGGTTTTTGTTTCTCGTAATGCCCATTTTTTAGAACATCGGTTTTTAGAAAAGGAAACAAGTGGGGGCGCAATAGAACTGGAAGAAATTCCAGAACCACAAGCTATTACTGAAAGGTTGATGGAACCAGAAGTCTCAAGAGAACAGGACATTCCCGCACCCCTCCGCAGAAGTAGTAGGCCGTCTCATCCGCCTAAGAGATACTACGGTTTTCTCGTAGACGGGGATAGAGAGGATTGCATCATTGATAATGATGAACCTACTAGCTTCCAGCAAGCCATTCAGAGCGGTGACTCGGTAAGATGGCTAGATGCAATGTGGACCGAGATGGAGTCCATGTGCACCAACAAAGTATGGACTTTGGACATTGCTCCAGATGGGGTAAAACCCATAGGATGCAAATGGATCTTCAGAAAGAAGATTTGTGTAGATGGACAGGTTGAAACCTATAAGTCTAGACTTGTTGCAAAGGGTTTTCATCAAAGACCTGCTTTGGACTATGACAAAACCTTTTCTCCAGTGGCTATGCTCAAATCCATTCGGATCCTTCTTGCCATTGCTGCCTTCCACGATTATGAGATCTGGCAGATGGACGTAAAGACGGCTTTTCTAAATGGAAATTTGGAAGAGTGCGTCTACATGGATCAACCAGAAGGTTTCATTCAGAGTGGGAGCAGCGGGAAAGTGTGCAAGTTGCTTAAGTCCATTTATGGACTAAAGCAAGCATCGCGGAGTTGGAACATCTGTTTTGATAAAACAGTCAAAGAATATGACTTTATCAAAAATCCAGATGAGCCATGCATTTATAGTAAGATTGTAGCACGAACTGTCGTATTCCTCGTCTTGTACGTGGATGACATTCTCTTGATAGGAAATGATATTCCTATGCTACAATCTGTCAAAGGATTCTTGTCACACAGTTTCTCCATGAAAGACCTGAGTGATGCCTCTTACATTCTGGGGATCCAGATCTATCGTGATAGATCTAAAAGGATGTTGGGACTTTCGTAGTTTAGGTACATCAACTCTGTACTAAAAAAATTCAGTATGGAAGATTCAAAGCGCGGTAATTTACCGGCTTGTCACGGAATCACCCTCTCCAAAGAGATGTCTCCCAAGATTGATTTGGAAAGGGATCGCATGTCGATTATACCCTACGCTTCTGCGGTAAGCTCTATAATGTATGCGATGTTGTGTACCAGACCAGATGTAGCTTACACACTAAGCGTGCTAAGCCGGTATCAGTCAAACCCAGGGGAGAAGCACTGGATAGCAGTAAAGAACATTCTCAAGTACCTGAGAAGGACTAAGGATATGTTCTTGGTTTACGGCGGAAAAGACCTCCAGATCGAGGCTTTTGCTGACTCCAGCTTCCAGAGTAACAGGGATGGCTCCAAGTCCATGTCAGGTTATGTTTTTACCCTCAATAGAGGGGCGGTGTGCTGGAAGAGTTCCAAGCAGGACACCGTTGCTGACTCGACGATGGAAGCGGAGTATATCGCAGCTTCTTATGCCGCAAAAGAAGCAGTCTGGATAAGGAAGTTCTTAACAGAACTTCAGGTGGTTCCATCCATTGTTGATCCAATACCTCTGTATTGTGATAACAACGGGGCTATAGCTTTAGCGAAAGAATCCAGGTCCCATCAAAAGTCCAGACACATCTTGAGGCGGTATCACCTGATCAGGGAGATCATAGATCGCCGGGAGATCGAGGTCCGGAGAGTTGCTACAGAGGAGAACACTGCAGATCCATTCACAAAGGAAATACCTTAGACGCGGTTCGAGAGGCTATTCGAGATGATAGGTCTGCGATACGCCAGCACATGGCCTTAGTGCAAGTGGGAGATTGTTAGTGTTATATGCCCTAGAGGCCATTATTGTATAGTACTGGCTTGTATATTATATTTTAGAAGCTTGGAATATATACACGGGTTTATAACAGTCTTGCTCGACATAGTAGTATGCTACTTGGTCTGTATCTATCTTAATATGTGTATATGTTTCTTTTAGCATATCACGAATACATATTGATAGAGCCCTTAGGATCTTACTTGACTACCAGCGTTGTGATGGCAGTCACACTAGTGGGGATTGGGTAGTCTACAAGCACATCCTTTTTCAGGTCCATAGTCGTAAGATTATCGAGACAGGGTATCGATACTCCGGAGTAGACTAGTGTATACGTTTCTTGTCCCAGCAGGAGAGATGATTTGTCCCGTAACCATCAGTATGTCGTACTGGAGATAGTATGCAGGTGCTCATTAGGTTACGAGTACACCGGATATGACTCGTCGGGAACTGTTGGTTGGTATTAAACCCGTCGCCAGTTAGCAGTTCCCAGATGACATGAGTACATCATAGTCCGTTGACTTGATGATTAATGTAGGTTTTTACGATCAAAGATAATTTACCGCAATCAAGAACGGCGTCGCTTTGCAGCTAGCTGGTGAGTACGGGTCGGTCCACAGGGATGTGTAATTTTCCTAAGTGTTCTTACGAGCTAATTCCAATGGTTGTTTGGTCCTTTAATTGAATCTAAAAACTAAGTTGTATGATGATTAAGAAACTTGCTAGGATTAGGTCTAAGGTGGAGTTTGATAAGATTAGATTTCACACCTCTTTCAATGCCCTAAGTTAAGTTTTTATAGGAGTTATAGCAATTATTAGTAAAGGGGATTAGGATGATTGGGAAGGAACGAAGTTTCTTCCTCTAGATCCTTGTCCGTCCTTTCCTTATAGTTGCTCTAACCTTCATAGAAGACATGCATGTCCGGTCCTTTATACTACGGTTTCACCGTTACCTCGTGGGTAGGGTGCCGTAGGAAGCGGATCATGCATGCATGCATGAAGTTCTAGTTATTAAAAATGATTGGGTATGAAAGAGATGAGAGATATTCATCTCTCAATCCCTCCCCTACTCCTAACCCTAACAAGCGAGGAAATTACTCGCTCATTAGGGGATCTATTAAAAACATCATTTTAAGATTACTTACCTACTGCAGTTTAAGAGATACTACACTAGATTAAACTAGGGCAAAGGAAGGATTTATCTAAGGCAAGAATTAAATTAGACTACGGCAGAAAATAAAAGATAACTTACAAGAATGATGCTCTTAAATCTTCCAAAGAATCTGAATTTTTATTTATTGAAAAGAGGCATCCATAATACAATCTTTAGAATACATACTTATAAGAAACAGGAAAATAGGGTTACAATTTCTCGCGCATGTGTTATTACAGATATACCCCCGAAAAATCCCAACAAAGTCACCGACGTACCGCCACCAAATTTTTGCACCGACGTGCGCAATGGACGGCCGCGGAACCGCGGCATTGATGGGGGTAGGGCCGCGGTTCCGTGGCCCCTTGGTGATATCATATGATCAAATTTTGCGGGCTGCTTCTTGATGCTTTGGGCTTTCTATTTCTATAGTTCTTTTCTCCATTTGGCTTCTGGGTTTTCTCCAGATCTTTCAGTGAAACTTGTAGTGGTCTTTTAACTGTTTCCTTTGACATTTCGGACCATGCGTTGCCTTGTACAATTGTGAATTGTTCTTCGTCTGGGCTTGACTAGGATCCTTCTACTTGTTGGTCAAAAGTCCCTCTTTTGTATCATATTTTGTCTTTTTCACTGTTTTCGCTCCAAGAACCTGTATCCTGTAATATGTAGCAGACATGCGTCAAAAGCACCTGATTATTTATAAAACGCATAAGAATGGGGAATATAAAATGCAATATTATGATATGAACACTTGACACTGCTGCTTCACCTCGAGTGTGTTCCCACTGTTCTTAGATTGCTATCCTACCACGGCTCTATTGAGTCGTGCAAACAGGTAGTAGTTGGGTGCAGTCCCGAAGCACTTGGAGACAGTGGCGGTTAGACAGGATCCGTTTCTCCCGGTATTGGGGGTTGATATGGCGCTGTGTATGGAGAGCCATTACGCAAAGTCCTTGGCCAGGGCAAGCGAGATTTACTGGTAGGTACTCCAGTAGTTTCTCAGGTGTAATGGGCTACACTCCGACACGACTTATACCGCTTTTAGGGGACTGATGCTTGCCGCCCCCTAGGCCCGATATGCGATGTTCTTAGATGAACAGACCAGACTGTAGAGATTGTCACATCAGGCTCGGTAGGAGTTCGGATGGGTTTCCTCATCGGCCTTCTTATCGACATCTACCTGGGGACCGTTACGTACTGCTAGTACCGCTTACGGCCTGTGGTTAAACCCACTGCCAGCGTAGTGTCGAGTCTTTAGAGTCCCACACAGAGAGTTTCCCTGCTTCGGGCGAAAAGATATAGAGGTCGTATGGTTTTACGACAGGGTTCAAACATATACGTGTATTTGTGCACGTATGATATTCGGACAGATTATAGTAGTGGGCTTTGGTTTAAGCCAGATCCTAGTATTAGATTATTGGATTTGATTTAGTCTCTATACGTGTTTTTTGTAAATACGGATGGGAGGGGCGTTCTCGTAATTTGTCGGGAAGCTTCTAGAAGGAGATGACTCATTTGTGTTTTAATCTTTATGATTTAAATTGAATGAGGTGGAGGAGATGAGGTGTTATTATCATTAATTGCACCATGACTCATGTGGTGATTCATCTCAAGAATTAAATGAAGCATGGATGATATTTGTGCAAGATATTTGTGCAAGATATTTTTGATGCTTCATGATAATTCAAAGTGAGTAAGGTTCAATTCCTTATCACAAAACACTTCTCTCTCCTCAAGCTCTCTCTTCTTCAACCTAACCCTAATCCTCTCATGAGTTGATAACCCTAAAGTTAACAAGACTAATTAATCCTTAATTTATCTCCATATTCTCTAGGTTACTTAGATTAGCACTCTAAGTCACTTAGTTACCTCAAGTTAGAGGTTAAAGCTGTAAGTCTACGGTAGCGCCCCGGCCGTCTTTCAGACGCCAAAATGCGGAACAAAAACTTTTATATTTGGCGCTATCGCATACTATAACCCGGATCTGCCATTAACGCTAAACTAATAATCTACAAAGAGGGAAGAAAGGTTATACCGAACGATCCGAGTCCTTCGTTCTTTAACCATCATCCCACGCTCCGTTGCGGCTGCTCCGATCTCGTCGATCTCCGATCTCCTCGTCCAGGTGGCACCACGTCATCGGATCTTTAAACGGGCTTCCGCCTCTGACTCGAGGCAACTCGGTCGTCAAGTTTGCTAAAAGAGACGACCAAGAATGATGTAGAGAATGAGTAGAAGACTTTGTCTCGCTTCGTCCAAAGCCATGGACGAACGGTTAATGAAGTTGCCATTGGAATCGGGTGATGGAATGAAATGAGCTATGAAATTCCATACACCGAAAACTATCATAATCTTTTAACCAAGTCAAGTGAGTGAGCGTGAGAGAGAGGGGAGGGGCCGGCCATATAAGAGGAAGGGGGTGATGGTAGGAGCAAGTGGTGACCATAAAAAGCTTCTCACAAAAATATCAAGAAGAAATATCTTAAGCTTTACAAAATGCATTAATGAAAATGGTGACACATAATAACACCTCACCACTCATTCAATGCAAACCATGAATCACCAACTTAGTCACCTTCCAAGAAGCTTCCTCTCATCATCTAGAAACTTCTAGAACCATGACTCACCCAAGAAAAGATAAATCCGTATTTAACCGAATGTTAAATACGGCTGATAGAAAACTGGAAACTGGCAACTTCCAAAAGTGATCCCGAAACGAATTTCAGGATAACCCCGTAACAGTATAAATATACCCGCATTTGTATTACGACCGAATACAAATGCAACTGAGACAAAGATATTATATCTACTCTGTATAATACATGGATCCGGCTTAAACCAAAACCCACCAGTATTATCTGCCCGAAAAATAACACGTGCGTAAACGCACGTGCATTTTCCGAACCCTGCCATAAAACCATACGGCCTCTACAACGTTTCGCCCGAACTTGGGAAACTGTCTGTGGGGGACTCTAATGACTCGTCAGTACCCTGGCAGTGGGTTTAACCACAAGCCGTCAGCGGCACTAGCAATGCGTAACGGCTGCCCATGGACTGACCTCAAGGGAGGCCGATGAGCGAACTCATCCGGAAACCCTACTGAGCCTAACAGTGACAATGTATATACAGTCCGGTCTGTTCGTCTATGAGTATCGCATATCCGGCCTAGAGGGCTAGTAACGTCAGACCCCCAATAGCTGTATAAGTCGTGTCGGAGACAAGCCCTGAACACCCTGAGATACTACTGGAGTACCTACCAGTAAATCTCACCTGCCTTGGCCAAGGACTTGGTGTAATGGCTTTTCTAGACACAGCGCGACCTCTACCCCCAATACCGGGAGAGACGAATCCCTTGCCGATCCGCTCACGTGCTTCCATGTGGCTCGGGACTGTACCCAAAAACTACCTGTTTGCACGCCTCCTTTGAGCCGTGGTAGGGTAGAAATCAAAGCACAGTGGGAACTCACACGAGACAAATGACGACCTCAGGTCGATGAACTAACCTGTACACATGTCACCAGGGAACTGTTATCTGACGATATGTATAATACCAACTAGCAGGTTCCCGGTGAGTCTTGTCCGGTGTACTCATAACCCAATGAGCACCTGTATACATCTTAGGTGATCCAACTGACACCAGTGGCTTGTGAGACCGGCTACCGCCCCTCGTCGGGGTCTCGACTGTATACACTAGTCTACTCCGGAGTATCGATTCCCTGTCTCGAAACTCCCACGACTAGGGACCACTATTAAGGATATGCTTATAGACCACCCAACTCTCACTTATATGATCGCCCTCATACTGTTGGCAGTCAAGCAAGATCCTAAAAGCTCTATCAAAGTGTAATCGTGATCAGTCACCTGAACCTATACACGACTGATAAAGGCAAACCAGATAGCATACTATCATCTCGAGTAGGACTGTCCTACCGGTATAGGTCCTCCTCAATCATTGCAATCACGTACCTGCGATCCAATAATTGACTTTGAGGGCACTATATCCAACAAAAGCTTGTGGTAGGAACTCTCGGGTGGATCTTCTATTACTTCGAGAAGCCGACAAGGAGGTGACATCCTTTTCCACTCCAAGGAGCCCGCGTGGTGAAGGAGGACAACAAGAGAACAAGAAGGACTTGGATTTTTAGGTATAATATTCTTACGGAGTAGATAATACCTCTAGTTAGTTGTGTAAGATATGGTTTAGCAAAGATCCTTATGCTAAGTCGATGTTACCATGTATGAAAATGATTGTTTTTACTCATTCCGCCTCCCCACAAGTCCGTGCGGTGTGTAACGTCGACTTACAAGAACTGCATGGTAATGTTCCATACAACTCTGATCTGCATGGGCCGCTAACAAAACCTGTCACGCCCCGCTTCACAGAGTACGGGCAGAGGACGCGACGAGACCGCTACGTATTTACTATGAAGTAAATACGCTAAGTGTATTGAAACAACCAAATTTTTCAAAATATTTTTTTTCAAAAATCCATAAAGGGGTATTTATTGCCTAAGCACATGACTTAAGTAATTAATTAGCAATTTAATTACAAGAAGGAGCTTGTAGCTCATTGGTAATACCTTGCACTGCCGAACCAAGTCACCAGAGTTCAAATCCTCTGCCCCACATTATTTTTTTATATTATTCTGTTTTAAATTCTTTGGAAGCCCAACAGTCCACACAAGATAACTCCAGATTTTCCCACTACCCATTAAAAACTAAATGCACTAGTGAGACACCAGGAGACCCCCCACCTCCCGACGTCTCGACTCGGGCCGGCGCCGCCGGCCGGACTCCGCCGGACGACCGAGTCCCCAAAATGAAAGTTGTGCCTATTCCACTTCTCTAACCCCCTGCACACTCCAATTACTCAGATCGGTTCCAGAATGCCCATTAACACCTAATTACTCCAATTTTTAATGAATTTCCTATATTTTTACATTTTTTTTATTAAAAACCCTTCATCTACCCTAACCCTAGCCTATCCTATAAATACACCCCCTACTCCCTACCCTCTCACTCACATTTCTGAGGCAACTCTCTAAAATTCTCAAGAGATCTTGCGTACGTTGAAAACAAGCTCGAGGCGAACCTCCGGCGAAATCTACGGCGAACTTCCGGCGATCGTTTTAGGAACTACCGGCGACGACGCAACACATCGGCGATTCCCCTACATCCATTTCACCCTCTTGTGTGTCCTAAAACCCGTAAGTCCCTTTTCTATCTCTCTTTTCTATTCTAAAAATACGAAATTACAAAAACCGACGGAACCGGAACAAATCCGATTTCCGATTCGGTTTTCTATAAAATTCCACTTCTCACTAATACAATCATACTTAAACTTCCCCATGTTGACTATTAAACACTAATCAAACAATTTGAACAAGTTTCATCACATGAAATGATAGCTATTTCAATTTATCGTATTTTTCACTTAAATACCACATTGTTTCAATTCTTCATTTGACTCCATCAAACTTGCTATACATTTAAAGTAGAGCACGAGGTAACGACCTACCTCCTCACACACTTACATACAACCTAACACGATACCATCGAAAACTTAGAATACGAGAAATAAACATTTTCATTAAAATACACTTTACTTAATAAAACTATTTCTAAAGGATTTAGTGTTGATACACTTTTAAATAAATATCTCTTATTATGAAAATACGATAAATTGTGGACATCAGTCGTTTATCTAAACCTAACTTTGTGGTATCTAAGCTAGGCAAGTGAGAAAGGTAACTTTAAAAGACTCGTCTCACGGTGATTCGTGTGCGGATCCCTCCTATCTTCACTTGTACTTATCTGGCCACAATTGGCGGTGAAGAGGCGATTTGAGATATCTCACAACTTGTCGTTTGGACCAGATAGGAATAGTCTAGTTGACTTAGGAGACCATAAAATATAGAATACGGAAAATTTACATCTTTACAAATAAATACCATTTACTTAATAAAACTGTTTTCTAAAAAGATTTAGTATTTATACAAATCTTTGCAAAGCGTCGCTGCAACCCATTTTGGGGAACCCGTTAGGGATGGTGCGGATTATCGCACATCCTCAGGCTTAGTAGTGCGAGATTCAGACCTCCGCAAGGAGCATTCGGTCTCGAAAGATTTAAAATACGACATCTTATGAAAATGAGATTTTTAGAATATAAAATATATATTAAAATTATTTTTGTATAAATATATGTATATTTATCATTAAAATACCTATTTTGCTATAATATAAATATTCCAACTCTTTTCAAAATCACAAGAATCAATCTTACACTAAAATACCATGACTTCCATACAAAACCAATATTACAAATAAATACCATTTATCATGAAATTAGGATATTTCCACTAGAAATATCACCATATAAAATGTGCATTCATTACAACTCTAAAAACGATTAATAAATACTTAGGGTGTATTTTGAAAAGTATATAAAAGTATTTTTATATAAAACCCCGCAAGTTCTATAATTTACCCTAAGAACCCTATTAAATATAGATCTAAGCGGGACCAATCTCTTGAGTCTCATTATAATCTGACTTGAATATGATTCAAGTACAATTTACAATCTACAATCTACAGTTTACAATTTATAATCTACAAGCTTCAATATTACAATTCAACATGAATCCATGAATCCAATTATCAATCTATACAACTTGACCGAACCGAACCATGGATATACATTCCATTTACATGAACTCCAGTTTACATCCATTTACATGATTCTACGGTTACATTCGTTACAGATATCATGGTTTCGGTCGGTCATCCAATTATACAATTTATACAGTTTACAATACAATACAATCAAAACACTACGGGGTCTAAGGGGTAGATTGGTACGGAAGGTGTTAAAAGTGGCACGAGACGGTAAGATTAAGACACCTAACATGAATCCAATTGTCGTTGTTCTGGGCCTTCCAACGGAGCCTTGTACTTACATTTACCTTAGTCTCCGGGGCAAGTGAGACTCCTCTCGTATACACTGGTATCCTTCTGTACCAAGCTACAAACAACAGCGTTAACATTAAATACAACAATATAACAATATAATACAGCTGTAAAAGCTACTCTCTCTCTCTCTCTTTTACTCTCTGTCCATTCTATTTCTCCTCTTATCTTTGGGACTTACCTAGCGATCTGTTCGCTGACGACAATCTCTTTCTTTCTTCTTTGAATGTCGTCAGGAGATTTGGAACCGTCAGAGATCGAGCCAACTGCAGAAGACTTGGATCAGTACAGCGAAGACCCTGAGCTCTAGACATTGTACATTTTCCATTCAGTACTTTTATTTACTGTCATGCCATTATTTAGGCATTACCTTTATTTCAGTTGTATTTCCTTTTCATGCATTGTACAAAAGAATGTTAATAAATAAAGTTGTTGTTCAGTTTATATATCTTGTCTCTTGTGTATTTTCTTTTATATTGTTTAGATACGCTTAACGTATTTACTTCACAGTAAATACGTAGCGGACCAGTCGCGTCCCCTTCGCCGTACACCGGGAAGCGGGGCGTGACAGGTTTTGTTGGTGGCCCATGCAGGTCAGAGCTGTATGGAACCCTAAGCAATATAAAACAAAAGAACCAGCAACTAAAACATTCTTTACAATTTATGTTCCTTGAATCTTACAATCTCATATTCCTTGAATCTTATCATTTCATGTACTTGAATCTGTCCTAACCTAAATTTTTCATTCAAGCTTATGGATTCACCAAACACTACCAACACCAATGTCAACAACACACCTCCACCACTACCACTCACACCTGCCGTTCCTGCTCCACTCAACGAGCAAACGGTTCTACTTGAGGCAATCCGAAGCCTCCTAGAGGGACAGCAACAGCTCTTGAACCGTCCCGAGACTGACGCACCTGGGGTAAAGCGATTTAGGGCTTTACATCCCAAAAAGTTTTCAGGAAAGGAGAGCCCACTGGAAGCTGATGAATAGGCTCAAAGTATCGAGGATGATCTGGCGGCAGCACAAGTGCCAGATATAGCTTGGGTCTGTGTGGCGAAACTGCAGCTCACGGACAATGCTCGCAACTGGTGGAAGGCGGAAGAAAGCCGTCTTGTACAGCCTATTGAATGGAAGACTTTTCGCGATAAGTTCGACGCGAAGTACTTCTCTGTGACTGCCAGGTTTGCAATGGAACAACAATTCATTCATCTACAACAAGGTTCGATGTGGGACAAGTCAGTAGATGAGTATGATGCTGAATTCACCATGCTCAGTCGGTAAGATATGTCACAGTATTTCAAATTTTTAATATCACATACTACACAGCTAACACAAGACCGTAACAGATTTGCGGCACACCTGATACCGACGGATGATATCAGAGCTCGTCGCTTTCAACAAGATTTAGACACGGAAATCCAGGCTGCACTAGCCACAGAGAAATTTCCGACTCATGAAGATGCTTTGGAAGCTACCCGCAGTTATGAGGCAGTAATAAAGGCGAGGTGCAGACCCCAATCTGCCGGGTTGAAACGCCCTGCCACTCAAATAGCAGGAGGAGCCTCTTCCAGGCCATCGTTCGAACCCATGAGACCAGAAGAAACCAATAACCAGTCGAGTCCAGATTTCTGCTACTACTGCAGAAGAAAGGGACACTTGTGGAAGAACTGTAGGCGCGCAAAAGGCCTGTGCCTAATTTGTGTCGCGTCCAATCACAGAATTGAGACCTGTCCATATAGATACAACTCAGCTCACACACCTACCAACCACCCGCAGCGGCCTGCTATCCAGGCTCCTGCAACTTATCCTGTACTACCTGCTCCACCACCTGCACAGCCTACTCGCCAATTCCAACAAGCAATGAGGGACATGCCTAGAGGTCAGAGAAACATGCCCCAAAGACAGAATTTTCCTCCAGCTAAAAGGAATGTATCACAGCGACAGACATTCACATTAGAAGCCGTAGAAGCCGAGACTGTAGATCAAGGAAACACCGGTAAGCCTTTTTCACCCTTGTATCACTTTGTTATTTTTATACACTATCAAGTACTCCAGACACCAAACTTTCCTTGAAATTGTTACACCTTCCTTTTATAAATTTCGAGGACGAAATTTTTATAAGGAGGGTAGAATGTAACAACCCCAAATTTCCTATACAAAATTTTCAAAATATTTTTTTCAAAAATCCATAAAGGGGTATTTATTGCCCGAGCACATGACTTAAGTAATTAATTAGCAATTTAATTACAAGAAGGAGCTTGTAGCTCATTGGTAATACCTTGCACTGCTGAACCAAGCCACCAGAGTTCAAATCCCTTGCCCCACATTATTTTTTTATATTATTTTGTTTTAAATTCTTTAGAAGCCCAACAGTCCACACAAGATAACTCCAGATTTTCCCACTACCCATTAAAAACTAAATGCACCAGTGAGCACCCCAGGAGACCCCCCACCTCCCGACGTCTCGACTCGGGCCGGACTCGGCCGGACGGCCAAGTCCCCAAGATAAAAGTTATGCCCTTTCCACTTCTCTAACCCCCTGCACACTCCAATTACTCAGATCGGTTCCAGAATGCCCATAAACACCTAATTACTCCAATTTTTAATGAATTTCCTATATTTTTATATTTTTTTTATTAAAAACCCTTCATCTACCCTAATCCTAGCCTACCCTATAAATACACCCCCTACCCTCTCCCCTCTCACTCACATTTCTGAGCCAACTCTCTAAAATTCTCAAGAGATCTTGCGTACGTTGAAAACAAGCTCGAGGCGAATTTCCGGCGATCGTTTTAGGAACTACCGGCGACGACGCAACACATCGGCGATTCCCCTACTTCCATTTCACCCTCTTGTGTGTCCTGAAACCCGTAAGTCCTTTTTCTATCTCTCTTTTCTATTCTAAAAATACGAAATTACAAAACCCGACGGAACCGGAACAAATCCGATTTCCGATTCGGTTTTCTATAAAATTCCACTTCTCACTAATACAATCATACTTAAACTTCCTCATATTGATTATTAGACACTAATCGAACAATTTGAACAAGTTTCATCACATGAAATGATAGCTATTTCAATTTATCGTATTTTTCACTTAAATACCACATTGTTTCAATTCTTCATTTGACTCCATCAAACTTGCTATGCATTTAAAGTAGAGCACGAGGTAACGACCTACCTCCTCACACACTTACATACAACCTAACACGATACCATCGAAAACTTAGAATACGAGAAATAAACATTTTCATTAAAATACCCTTTACTTAATAAAACTATTTCTAAAGGATTTAGTGTTGATACACTTTAAAATAAATACATCTTATTATGAAAATACGATAAGTTGTGCACATCAGTCATTTATCTAAACCTGACTTTGTGATGTCTAGGCTAGGCAACTGAGAAAGGTAACTTTAAAGGCCCGTCTCACGGTGATTCGTGAGCGGATCCCTCCTTTCTTCACTTGTACTTACCTAGCCACAATTGGCGGTGAAGAGGCGATTTGAGATATCTCACAACTTGTCGTTTGGACCAGTTAGGAATAGTCTAGTTAACCTAGGAGACCATAAAACATAGAATACGGAAAACTTACATCTTTACAAATAAATACCATTTACTTAATAAAACCGTCTTCTAAAAAGATTTAGTATTTATACAAATCTTTGCAAAGTACCGATACAATCCATTTTGGGGAACCCGTTGGGGATGGTGCGGATTATCGCACATCCTCAGGCTTAGTAGTGCGAGATTCAGACCTCCGCAAGGAGCATTCGGTCTCGAAAGATTTAAAATACGACATCTTAAGAAAATGAGATTTTTAGAATATAAAATATATATTAAAATTATTTTTGTATAAATATATGTATATTTATCATTAAAATACTTATTTTGCTATAATATAAATATTCCAACTCTTTTCAAAATCACAAGAATCAATCTTACACTAAAATACCATGACTTCCATACAAAACCAATATTACAAATAAATACCATTTATCATGAAATTAGGATATTTCCACTAGAAATATCACCATATAAAATGTGCATTCATTACAACTCTAAAAACGATTAATAAATACTTAGGGTGTATTTTGAAAAGTATATAAAAGTATTTTTATATAAAACCCCCGCAAGTTCTATAATTTACCCTAAGGACCCTATTAAATATAGATCTAAACGGGACCAATCTCCTGAGTCTCATTATAATCTGACTTGAATATGATTCAAGTACAATCTACAATCTACAATCTACAGTTTACAATTTATAATCTACAAGCTTCAATATTACAATTCAACATGAATCTATGAATCCAATTATCAATCCATACAACTTGACCGAACCGAACCATGGATATACATTCCATTTACATGAACTCCAGTTTACATCCATTTACATGATTCTACGGTTACATCCGTTACAGATATCATGGTTTCGGTCGGTCATCCAATTATACAATTTATACAGTTTACAATACAATATAATCAAAACACTACGGGGTTTAAGGGGTAGATTGGTACGGAAGGTGTTAAAAGTGTCACGAGACGGTAAGATTAAGACACCTAACATGAATCCAATTGCCGTTGTTCCGGGCCTTCCAACGGAGCCTTGTACTTACATTTACCTTAGTCTCCGGGGCAAGTGAGACTTCTCTCATATACACCGGCATCCTTTTGTACCAAGCTACAAATAATAGCGTTAACATTAAATACAACAATATAACAATATAATACAACTGTAAAAACTACTCTCTCTCTCTCTCTCTGTGTCCATTCTATTTCTCCTCTTATCTGTGGGACTTACCGAGCGATCTGTTCACTGACGACATTCTCTTTCTTTCTTCTTTGAATGTCGTCAGGAGATTTGGAACCGTCAGAGATCGAGCCAACTACAGAAGACTTGGATCAGTACAGCGAAGACCCTGAGCTCTAGACACCGTACATTTTCTATTCAGTACTTTCATTTCCTGTCATGCCATTGTTTAGGCATTGCCTTTATTTCATTTGTATTTTCTTTTCATGTATTGTACAAAAGAATGTTAATAAATAAAGCTGTTGTTCAGTTTATATAACTTGTCTCTTATGTATTTTCTTTTATATTGCTTAGATACGCTTAGCGTATTTACTTCACAGTAAATACGTAGCGGACCAGTCGCGTCCCCTTCGCCGTACACCGGGAAGCGGGGCGTGACACGTATCTAAGCAATATAAAAATAAATACAGAAGAGACAAGATATAATAAAATAGCAACTTTATTTATTCACATCCTTTCTGTACAATACATGGAAAAGTAAATACAACTAAATGAAAGCAATGCCTAAACAATGGCATAACAGAAAATGAAAGGTATCGAAATAAAAGTGTACAATGAACTAAAATTCTGGGTCTTTAATGAAGTGGTCCAAGTCTTCACTAGTGGGTTCGATCTCCGGAGTGTCCAGATCACCTTACGACAAAAGGAGAATGTCGTCAGCAAACAAATCGCTCGGTAAGTCCCAAAGATAAGGGAGAAATAGAATAGACAGAAAGAGAAGGTAGCTTTTAAAGTTGTATTATATTGTTTTAGTGTTAACGCTGTTGTTTGTAGCTTGGTACAGAAGGATGCCGGTGTATACGAGAGGAATCTCTATATGCCAGAGATTAGAGGCAGGTGTAGTACAAGTAACCGTTTATGCCACGGTACAACAGCAACTGGATTCAGGTTATGTGTATTAAATCTTACTGTCTCGTACCACTTCTAACACCTTTCGTACCAATCTACCTCTTAAACCCCGAGATGTCTTATTGTATAGTTATATTGTATTGTAAACTATATAGATTGTATAATTGGGTGACTTACCGAAACCATGATATCAGTAAATGGATGTAAAACCATGATATCAGTAAATGGATGTAACTGGAAAATCATGGATGTAACTGGAGAATCATGTAAATGGAAGTATATCCATGGTTCGATTCAGTCAATATAGATTGAATATATTGAATATATAGATTCATGTTGAATTGTAATATTGTAAATTGTACTTGAATCATATTCAAGTCAGATTATCATAATGAGACTCAGCCTGAGTCAGAACAATTATAAAAGAAATTGAAGTCCTGATTGTTTTGATATTATCGGTAACCGCTGCACATGGGCGACAGGATTTGTGTCTTTTTCAAAGGCGATTACCGTGTTGATAACACCGTTGTTGAGTTGTTTACCTTAAATAGGCAAGCACCCACTTTTCCGGCTCCCTGAGGCTCAAGAGATTGGTCCCGCTTAAACCTATATTTACTAGGGTACTTAGGGTAATTTATAGAACTTGAGGTTTTTTTATGTAAAATACTTTTATATACTTTTCAAAATACACCCCATGTATTTAATTATCGTCTTTAGAGTTGTAATAATTGTAGATTTTATATTTGTAATATTTCTAGTGAAAATAACCTACTTTCATAATATATGGTATTTATTTGTAATATTGTACTTGTATGGAATTCATGGTATTTTAATGTAAAGTGATTCTTATGATTTTTGAAAAGAGTTGGAATATTTATATTATTACAAAATAGATATTTTAATGTTACTTATACATATATTTATATAAAAATAATTTTAATATATATTTTATATTTCTAAAAATCTCATTTTCTTAAGATGTTCGTATTTTAAATTTTTCGAGACCGAATGCTCCTTGCGGAGGTTTGCATCTCACACTACTAAGTCCAGGGATGTGCGATAATCCGCACCATCCCAGTCGGGTTCCCCAAATTGGATTGTAGCTGCGCTTTGCAAAGATTTGTGTAAAATACTCGATCTTTTAGAAAATAGTTTTATTAATTTATGGTATTTGTTTGAAATGCTTCGGTTTCCCGTATTCTAGATCCCCAAAAGTATTGTGCTATGTTGCATATGAGTGTTGTGAGGAGCTAGGTCATTACCTCATGATCTAGTTAAAGGTATAGCAAGTATGATGTTTTAATGTCGAAATAAAACTACATGGTATTTTAGTGAAAAGGTACGGTAAAAGTTACAAATTGAAATAGATTGTCATGAAACTTGTTCAACATATTTGTTAATGTTTAATAGTCAACATGTAATGGTTTAACATGATCGTATTTAAGAAAAAGTGAGGTTTAAGAAGAACCGAATCAGAAATCGGATTTGCTCCGATTCCGTCGGGTTTTAGAAATACATATTTTAGAAAAGAGTAGAGAAAGAGAGAAGTGGGACTTACGGGTTTCAAACTTAGAGGAGAGGAAGAGGGAGCGGTAGATTTCGCCGGTGCGTTGTTTCGTCGCCGGGATCTTCTAGGGTTGTTGCCGGAAAAATTGCCGGAGCTTCGCCTTTCGCTTCTTCCAAAGTACATTAGGGTTTGTAGGAAATTTCTTCAGAGTTTTGCTCAGAATTTTTGAGTGAGGGGTGTGTGTTTAGGGATTGTATTTATATGGTAAGATTAGGGTTAGGATAGGTGAAATGTTTAATTGAAAAAATATAATAAAATGGAGTAATTGGTGTTTTAAAAGTGCTCTGTTACTGGTTTGGGAAATTAAAGTGTGCAGGTGTAGAGGGGAGCTCAAGAGGCAACCCTTTCCTGATGGTGACTCGGCGGTCCGGCCGAGTCCGGCCGGCGGCCCGAGTAGGCCGGTCCACTGACCAAGTCGTCCGATTCCGGCCGAATCTGGTGGCCGGAATCCCCCCCGTCGGTTCAATTGTCCTCTGGTACTATTAGAATTTTGGGTGTAGCGGGTTTTTTTGTGAGATATGCACGTGTAAACTCTCGGTATTCTAAAAATTCAAAAATAAAACAATATTAAAAATAATGTGGGGTATGGAATTTGAACTCTGGTGGTTTAGTTCAGCAGTGCAAGGTATTACCAATGAACTACAAGCTCCTTCTTGTAATTAATTAGCAACACAAACTTATATCTTGTGCTCAAGCAAAAATACCCTTTTCTGTATTTTTGGAAAAAATTGTACAGAAAATTGTACAGGAAATTTGGGGTTGTTAAGATAGAAATTTGCTATGTTTAGCTAACCCTTTATAAATTTGTGTTGGGAATCTTTGGCAAGTTATTTTGGCTAAACCACATCAAAGCTCTGTCTCTTTTGGCTCGTTAGCGGAAATTTGAATGCTTGTTACGTGCACTTTAAACCTTCGACTTAGGTTATGATTTTATATTTACATACAATTTTAAATGCCAAGATACAATTGAATTTTTTTATGGATTTCGTATCTGTGTATGTCAGATAGATAAAAGTGTCTATATATTACATCTGGACCCTTTTGCGCATGTCAAGTCACTAATGTTTTGACATGTGCTGTATAGATGATTAAATCAACAAGACTTAAAAATAAAGTTCTTTGTTAATTCTGTAATTTAAATATATGCATGCTGTCTTGCTTTAATACACGGTCTTAAATTTTTTTAGATTATTTCAGAAGCTAGTTATGGTTTTTAAATATTTTATTTTCCAAACTTTTGATGATTTAAATATTCAACTTTCAGATTTATTACAACTATAGCGGATTTTTTAGTCCATAACAATCTTCTTGAGTATTTTTTGTTCAAAATTATTTTTAAGCTTTTACTCTGATTCGATTTTTCCATCAAAGGAGTGAACAGTGCATGCCAAAAAAGTATTTTTTGAATATTTATTATGAAAAATAGAGAAAGCCCGCTGTAGATATTTGATATATTAGTAAAAGATGCTTGATTGTATAATTGATGATGCTCAAAACCATTTATATTTTCTAGAGCATAAAAATTTAGAGCTCTAATAAAAAAGCCAAAAACTACAACTCTCATAAAAAAAATGGAACTTTATGACCCACAATATTTAAATATCAGTTCCAAACATGTGGGACCATCATGTTTGTCTTAGGATTTTTCTTTGGGTTTTTTTTTGAAATATTATTATTTTAAAAATTAATTATTAAAATATGAGGGTTAGTTTTAAATTTGTAAGAATAGAACGGTTTAACCCATCCCACCCCCACCCCGTCCCTATTGAGAATAGGGGGCGGGTTCCCAGAACCCGCCCCAAATTTTTTTTATTAATTTTTTTAATTATTAATTATATAATTTTAATTTTAATTATATAATTATAAATATAATTATAATTATTTTTAAAAAAAATTAAAAGTAAATGAACGAAAAAAATATTTAAATAAAATAATAAAATTTCACTATATCAATATTTTTTACAGAATGAATCCGTCAAAATCTACAATACCAAAAAATCCTATCCGATTTCTATTTCGACGGTCAAATTTATAATATCAAAATGAATCTGTCAAATTTACAATGTAAAAAAATCCTATCTGTTTGTAAAATGTAAATACTATATCGACGGTCAAATTTATAATAACAAAATGAATCCGTCAAATTTATAATACAAAAAAATATGAGTGCACTTGTCACGAACCTGAAGGTCCCGCCCCTGATGCATGTCCTGGACATCTGCTCCTATAATGGCCTGGTTGTTTGCATATGCTACATCTGGCTTGTCTTTGCTGAGGATCGGCATCCATTGTCATTCGATTTCGACGCACCTTAGGTCTTTCGGGCCTTATATTTTTTTCCGGCGGTAATACAGTTGGTGTTTATCTGTTGGCAGTATAATAGTACCAATAGCGACTGTCCGGTATAGGATGAAATTTTGGATCGTATGCGTCTTGGTAATTGGAAACTGTATAGTAATGGGAAGCAAAATTGTAATGTGAGTTATGCATGCTGCTCGCAGCAGCAATTGCGTGGGCACAAGGTAAATGTTGTTGCTGGAAAAGACCACATGTACACGAAGAGAGCCCTTCATCTCTAAAGTTCACGGTATATTGATTCCCAATACCGCCCGTTACCTGAAACTCCGCCGTGTCAAACCTTTCGGATCTGTAGTATTGTGCTCTGCGCTCTCTTTTCCGAAAGATATCTTCGTAATACGCGGTGAGCGGAGTCTCCATCGCCAAGGACTTTTCTCTTCTGTACACAAAATAAGTATTCATCCGGAAAAATGTTCGAACAATCAACCCCTGTATCGGTAAGCTTCTAACCCTTTTAAAGACCCCGTTGAAGGTTTCATACATATTAGTCGTCATTAGTAGATATCTACACCCATCATCATGTGCTTGTGACCACATGCGTACTGGACAATCATCTAACCACGCTTTCGCGACTTGACTCATCTCCCCAATTTTCGCCGTATATATGTCGTGAACATTAGGGTCAGGCGTTTCACCGGCTCTGTACATAAGCTTATGTAGATCCGAATTTTTTAATTTTCGATCAAAATTTTGCCTGAAGTGCCGTAGGCAAAACCTATGTGGGGTCGTCGGAAATACAGATCTCATTGCAGCTGGTATTCCCAGATGTCTATCAGATATGATGCATAAATCTGTTCTATGAAGAACAGATGGGATATTTTTGAGTTGACGGAAAAACCATGACCAGGATGATGTATTTTTACCCTCGACAATAGAAAATCCCAACGGAAATATACCGTTATTAGCATCAACACCTGTAGCAATTAACATGCAGCCTCTGTACTTACCGTATAGACACGTACCATCAACGCACAATACCGGCCGACAGTGTGTGAAACCAGCCGCACATGGACCAAAGCACCAGAAAATTCTTTGAAACCTGACAAAGCCCTCGACGTCTGTTTCTGTGGTTTTTAACCGGTATACGGTCCCCGGATTTGATGCTTTCATGGCTTCCATAAAAGGGACTAGTGAGTTGTACGAGCTTTCCCAGTCCCCAAATATCTTGCATAAAGCCTTTCTACGAGCATCCCATGCCTTCACATACGAAATCTGAATTTTATGCTCTCCGCTAACCAAGAGCCGTATCTCTCGGGGAGTCATCGCCACATCTGTACGGATTAGTGGCATGATTAGCGAGCAAATGTAAGATGAAGTGCAATTCCGGTGATCTTTTAACATAATAGAATTGATGCAAGTATGTTCTTGGTTGTATTTCGTGACCTTCCAAGCTTTGGCTCTTTTGGAACAACATGCATGCAATCTCCAATGACATTCAGGAGCTTTCGTACATACCACCGTATAGTACATCTTATTTGACTCTTCGGTTTTAAATGTAACGTTTTGCTGAATAGACCACGACTTCAACTTACAAATAAGATCTCCTTTTTCCTGAAACAAATCCCCGACACTGATGCAATCTTCGCTTGTTGCTGTCGCGTCCAAATAGGGTGCCGTATTTACTTCTGCCACGGCTAAGTCTACCCAACTATCATCTTCCAGCGGATCGAGGCCGGGATCTTCTAGTTCGACAAAATCGTTATTCGCAACCATACCATCAAAGAATGCTACCTCATTCAATCCAGCGGCATATTCCACGCTATCCTCCCCCTGATGACCTTCACCGATTTCATCATCATCACTGCCACACATATCAATATCACCCGTAGCAATATAAGGCTCGGGTGCAATGTATGATGGTTGTGGTCGGTGTGATGTGGATGGCTTGGATATCCCTAGAAAGCCGCTCGGCTGTTGGTGGAATGGGAAGAAAGCGCATAAGTCTCCTCGTCGAGTGCTTAAGTACTATAGAGATGAGTTGGATCGTGTGGAAGCGACTCAGGTAACCATAACTTAGGTAATTAAATTTGTTTTACAATTTTGAAATACCTTCATCACAATTTTTGTACTATATTATTTGCGCAGTTCCTGTGGACGTCTTATATAGCAGATCGTCTGCAAAGCTTACCCAGCATCTATATCGAAGGAGAGCCGGTTTGGCGGGCTCGATGCCCACTCCTCTGCAATAATGTTGTTGTCATGCACCTCCCGGACCGGGTGTTGCGACAGTTTGATAGATCGCAACATATTCCTGTCCCGCCGCCTTCGCCTATGACAATAGAGGGAGACATGCGAGGAGGAAAGACGGAGCGTGATTGGAGGGAGCATCATCATCAATATTTGCTGAGATGGGAGGATAGGCAGCGTAGTATTGCCTTACAGCAAATAGGTGACCAAACAGCCGCCGACGTTACCAAAGCATATCTACAGCAGTATAAGCGTGTCACCATAAGATATCTTTCTGCTCCCCCCAACAACTTCCCAAACATCTCGCGGTACGAGCCTACAGACCACATGGAACGAGATTTGGTAAGTTGAATTCTTTATATTATATTACTTTTTAACATCGGGCGGTATGAGTCAATACTTATTTCTTATTTCTAATGTAACGACAGGCTCGTGGGTTGCATCTCGTACAAACAATGATGCAGGAACCATACCCGACTGATGCTGGTCCGGCAACTCAAGCTCTATTGTCAAATGCAGACCAATTAATTGGTGGTGTATTCGGTTCATATGATATTTCTCAACATTTATCGCCGGCACCAGAGTAACAGTATCAGCCGGCACCGGAGCCGCAGTATGAACCGGCACCGCAACCGCAGTATGAACCGGCACCAGAGCCGCAGCATCACGGAGATCCAGCGCAACAGGATTAGTGGTTTGGATCACCATACCGTTAGCAGCAACCCTGGCATACAAGCGCAACAATACCAGTCTTGGGGGTCAGGTTTTGCAGAACAGCTGTCTTGGGGGTCAGGTTTTGCGCAACAACAGCAACCTTGGGGGTCAGGATTTGCGCAGCCATGGGGCCAAGGTTTTGTGCAACATCAGCCGCATGAAATCGGGACAGGATCTTCGCTACAACTGCCCAGTTGGGACACGGATTTAGCGTCCTACATGCAGTTGTTGGGAGGCAGCACATATCCGACACCTGTCCCACATTCAGGTTCAGGATTTGCGGATCAACAGCCTGCCCAAGACGCTGCTGAAGACGAAGCTGAAGCAGAACCCGAACCCGAAGCAGAAGAGCAGACGCCGCCGCCGCCATCTACCCAAGAAACAGATGGGTCCTCCAGTCATCCCAGGAGGCATAGGCTTATGTCAAGCCTCCTCGGATTTCATAAGGGAAAAGGAAAAGGAAAACGATAGTATTTACATTTTACAAACAGATAGGATTTTTTTACATTGCAAATTTGACGGATTCATCTTGATATTATAAATTTGACTGTCGAGATAGAAATCGGATAGGATTTTTTGGTATTGTAAATTTTAACGGATTCATTCTGTAAAAAACATTGATATAGTGAAATTTTATTATTTTATTTAAATATTTTTTTCGTTTATTTACTTTTAAATTTTTTTTAAGAATTATAATTATAATTATAATTATAATAATAATCATATTATAATTAAAATTATATTTATAATTATATAATTATAATTAAAATTATATAATTAATAATTTAAAGGCGGGTTCTGGGAACCCGTCCCCTATTCTCAAAGGGGGTGGGGGAGGCGAAACCGTCCTATTCTTGCAAATTTAAATCTAACCTTCCTATTTTAATAATTAATTTTTAAATTAATAATATTTCAAAAAAAAACCCTTTTTCTTTAAACACTCCATAGATTTTTAAGAGGAATATATACATATACGCAGGATTTAATTTTGCCATTTATGCTCCATACTCGAACACTTTCACCAGCTCATCTTGTCTTCTAGGGTTTCATATCTCTCGCTCTCTCTCTTCATTCGATTCCTGCTGAGATCCAAGCTTCCAACTTGTCATCTATCTGATCGCTTGCGAGGTGCACGGATTCGAAGCGATGACTGGCGGGTACTCGGAGGCGATCGTTCGAGGGCACAGAGCTGATCTCCTCACCGCCGCAGATTACAACAATCTCTGCCAATGCCAAACCCTAGACGACATCAAGATGCATCTCTCCGCCACCGAGTACGGCCCTTACCTTCAGAACGGTGAGCCCAATCCCAATCCCTTTTGATTTTTCCTCAGTTTTACCTTTTTTTTTGAAATGATGTCGATTGTAGTTATATAAAGATCACACTTTTATAGCGAACGGATCGTAAAGAAGTAATTTGCTGGGAGATCATGAAGACCCTATCTTTCATGTTAGTCGTAGACAGTTTATGGGTAAATTGGTAGATCATGATTTTTAACGCAAAAACTAAATGCTGGCTGTATTTTGTTAGTTTCTTTTGTATGAATAATTTCAATACTAAACAAAGTTTCAGCTGTTACACAGCTCGTGTATTATATTGTATGTATCTTGGGATGGTCCTCGAAATACCTCATACCTTTATCTAGTAATCCCTGCTGAATAACTGCCCCAATTTGTGTAGCTGCCGGAATTTCTTGCAAGGCATATTTGGAACTCGTAGAGATACTTTTCAATGTTAAGCCTATATTTTGGTCTTTAATATGTCTTGTCAATCAGTACTAGTGGAAGATATTGAAGTTCTCCTATTTAGCTGAAGATTAAATAAAGCTAAAACATACTTAATAGCCGAGCAAGCAGTTAATACTTACATACGGCATTTGAGGAAGGTGGGAAAAAGACGCCAACCAATTGTAGGGGTGATTAGTCATAATTAAAATTAAAATGTCTCCTTGCTAGATATCTCTCCCCTTTTGGTTGAGAGAAATGCCCAACACAGTCAATGAATGTTAAACAACATTCAATTTGATCTTCTATTGTTTGATGTACGCCAACCTTTTATCTATCAAATTTCTTAACTGCGTAGTGAAGAGGGTGCAAAATCTTTTGTCAATTTAGGATAGTTCATGGCATTCTATGTAAGATTTAAATTCTTGATATTAGTATTGGTATTAGTATCGGGTGGTCGCTCTGGGGATTACTATCCCGGATCTGTAATATTGATTTTTCAATCATTTGACAACAGAATTTTTAAAATTAGTAAATTTAGTTAAGTAGATTATAAACAATTTGGCTAGCAGTTAATTATGTTTGAAATGGTTAGTTTAATTATTGGTAAAAATAACTATAATCTTCTTGATATATTTTGATTATTTTCAATAATAATGATGGAATATAATCTGTCAACTGATTATCTATTAATAAACCCACTAACTCATTAATAAACTTAACATGAGAACTCTACCAATCCATTGGTAATCCCAATATAACTCGGTATCGGAACTCGAGTGGTCATTTTTTGAATCGAAATCCGATATTTCAAATGACGATTCTATGTTGTTGTTTTTTTGCTGAGGTGGTTTAGTGGTTTGAGCAAAGTTCAAGAGCATTATACCATTCTACACCAATTTTCTTCGTCGTTTTCATTTGTTTTCTTTGGTTTGTTGGTTAACCCCTAAGTTTATAGTGAATCTGTTTGCAGAGCCATCGCCCTTACATACAACAACTATTGTGGAGAAATGTACTCTCAAGCTGGTTGATGAGTAGCATATGCTATGCCAAGCCACAGAGCCGTTGTCAACTTTTTTGGAGTATATTACGTAGGTTCTGTTGTATCCATTTTCTCACAAAATCTATTTGTTTCTATAATTTACTGTATTCAACAAATTATAATGCTCATCATATAATTGTTATTTATCGATAAGGTTAGACTCTGATGGGTACTATCCATATTTTACTTGTTTGCTTTGCAGATACGGTCACATGATTGATAATGTCGTTCTTATTGTAACTGGAACTTTGCATGAAAGAGATGTGCAAGAACTGTTAGAGAAGTGCCAACCCCTGGGCATGTTTGACAGGTATTTTCTAAGTTAGCTTTCATACAATTAAATATTTTGTTGTCGGAGAGTCTTACTTTTCTTTCACAGTATTGCTACCCTTGCAGTAGCCCAGAACATGCGCAAGCTTTACAGGCTAGTCCTTGTTGATACACCATTGGCTCCATATTTCTCAGAATGCATCACTTCAAAGGTATTGTGAACTATCTTTTGCTCATTATTTACGCATGAATATATTAATTGGTTTTTATTGTTGGTCAGCATTGGTGACATTTGGCATCAATTGAATGCCAAGAGCTTCTGTTGGCAGCTATGGTGGTTATTATTTTTATTTCTTTGGGTGGGTTATTATTATTATTATTAGGCCCCAGGGTTGGGGGATGGAGGGAAGGTGATATGGCTGGTGTGTTGTGAATGGTTAAATTCATCTGGTAGTGCTCACTGTAATATAATGCTTTAAGTTCACCCCCTCAAGGTTATGTGGAATTATATTTCATGTTGAATAAGCGAGTTCATAGTTATCTTAGTAATTCCTTTTACATTGTAATCTGTGTTTTTTATAGGATCTGGATGACATGAATATTGAAATTATGAGGAACACTCTCTACAAGGCTTATCTCGAGGATTTTTGTAAACTGTGTCAGGTATGTGGAGCCCTGATGTCCATACAAGTGTAATTTACATCAATCATATCAATTTATTATGTTTTGTTGTAAACAGAAGCTAGGCGGTGTAACTGCTGAGATCATGTCTAACCTCCTTGCTTTTGAAGCGGATAGAAGAGCCGTCAATATTACTGTAAATAGGTGATCAATGAAAGGCCGTTTGTATTTCAGTATCTATACATGTGCTAGTTCTCATCTTTATAATGATAGACACAGCTTAATTTTTGTCTTACAATTTATAATTGACTTTAACAGCTGGTTAGATATTTAAGTCTCTAGATTGTCTTCTCATTCAATTGATTGGCGACACAATTAATAATGGTTGATTAACCTTTGGCCGATTTTGTGGTTTACCTGTTTTTGCAGTATTGGTACTGAGATGACCCGAGATGACCGACGAAAACTTTATTCAAGTTTCGGTTTATTGTAGGATCTTAAACTGATCTCATAATCATTGACTGGTAGTAACTCTGTCGTCAGTTTCAGCTGATGGATAGTCTGTTTCAGGTATCCCTATGGCCATGAAGAACTCACTGTCTGTGAGGACATCGACCAGGTAGTATTCTTTGAAGTCTCCTCTTATGAGCGGGCATTAGCTTAATTTGCATTTGACCTTTCGTCCTTTTTAACACAATGTTGTGACCTTTTATTAATTATGTCCGAATTAAATTCCTTTCATTTATGTTGTACGGTACTATGGTTGAATGTGATTGCTTATAGGTTTTTTTTGTTAACTGGTTGCTGCAGTTTTCACATTCTATGGTAATTAAAACTTTTTTCAATTGACTTTTTCTCCTGACGTGTTCAGCTTGTTGCCATGTAATTCACATTATATTACTAAAATAAAAATTTTGAGAACTTTCAAGATGCTAATCTAGTATATGGCATTGCAAGGGTAGGGTTTATCTCTTCATTTCTCTTTTTAATCTTTTCAGTTACCTCTCCTTTATGCTGCTTTGGGAGGGCGGTGTCCTGGATTTATATTTGATGGTGGATTTATGTTGAGGTTCTTAGTGTAGAGTATTTTTCGCCACCCTGTTGAGATAGAAATGCACGCACTTGTCAGTCATTATACAGATCCCTCTGTCTAGGGTAGACTGGAGTTTATTGATTGTGGAGATCTTAATCTCCGGCAGCCGCGGACGAAACCGTCGTTAATTATCCCTCGCTCCGAAGTTAGTGAACCTCCGACTAACGGGTCGTGCAAATCATGTGAACTTAATATGGACCGTTTGTGCTTGAAAATAAATATAAGTGCAAATCATGCGAACTCAATATGGGACGTCGATGCTTGAAAATAAATACAAATGCGTGTTCATTTTGTCATCTTTATTTGTTTTGGTTTCTTTATTTATATTTCATTTCATCTTTATTATTTTTTTGTTTGCTTGTGTTTTCTTTATTTCCTTTTCTTTGTTGTTTTACTTTTTACTTTAAATTTTTTTAAGAAAGAAAGAAAAAAGGGGGATTTTTTTTAAAAAAGGGAGCTTCCCCAAAGGGGAAGCTCTCAGGAAGAGGCCCAGCGGGGGGTCTCCCTCATGTGGGGGAAGTCCCCGCAAGTGGGACTTTCCCCCACGTGGGGAAGGTCCCCGCAAGTGGGTACTTTTCCCACTTTTGGGGACTTCCCCTAGGGGTCCCCGAAGGGTGCAGGGATCTCCCTCCTTAAAGGGGGTCCTTGCAGTTCGGATTTTTTTGAAGCGGGACCTCCCCACTTGTGGGGGTCCTCGACGGTTCATGCCATGCTTTTAATAACCTCTATATTTTATTTTAATACACATGTATATTTTTATTTTCTATTTTCCTTTTATATTTTGTTTAACTTTGCAAACGGGACCGAGCACCCGTACATCGACAAAATTTCGGCAGCATGACTGCTACATCCATCTATTTATCGTACAAAAAGGTGAGGTATGGAAAACTCCGCACCCACCAAAAAGAAAAATACGGACCGAAATCCGCATTCCAAAGGGAAATACGGACCGAAGTCCGTATTCCAGAGTTAGCGAAAAGGAAATACGGATCGAAATCCGCATTCATGAGCTTTTTCCAAAGGGAAAAGCCAGAAGGCCTTCCTTTTGATGGGGTCACCTCCTTTGATTCCGAACGGGGTCCTAAAGAAAACTTTTTTTATATCTGCAAATTTTGGATTTGAATATTAAATAAAAAAATCTTCTTTTCTTGATTTTCTTTTGCAATGGGTTTTGGAGAATAGGAAGGGCAAAAACAAGGAAATCTTTTTGATTGGGTTTTGATAATCAAATAAATTTGCAATAAAAAACTCAACAGAAAAGAATATTTTTTTAAGCAAGAAAAGAGGCAGAGATCCTTTGGTGTTTTTAAACAAAAATAGATGAATCAATGGATCTTTAATAAAAAAAATTGAAAACAAAGAAGGAAAAATTTAATGAGAAGGCTAATGAATCTTCTTTGCTTTGAATCAAGAAAATATTGAGAGATGGCAGGGAGAAGAAAAAGCAAGGATGGCACAAAACCTTAGATTTTTTAGTGAATTATCTTTGTTTCATTATAGGGTTGGTTTGTTTATAGTCTTTACACTTTTCATTGGGTCCTTTGGGCTTCACAACTTTTGGCTTTTTTGCCCAATTCATTCAAAAGGTTACATATCCATTTATTTGCTACATAATTCTTTTATTTTCTGCATCGGCATGGGACCGGCTTTGCTTGGACTTGAGACGGTTTAGGCGTGGGTCCAGTAGCTTGGGGTCGGCCCCGGGTCCACTTGGGCGACTTGTTGCCTTTTTGACTTTGATTTTTTAGGCAATAGGGTGTAAATTTTGATCCCAACAAAGTGCCCCCATCAATGAATGCACACATGTATGGGGTTGTGCATATGAATTGATGGATCTTTTTTCATGGATCTGATTTTAGAATACTTGACTAGATTCCCTTTCAGCGACTTAGAGGACGATATCTTGAGGCGGAGCATAATTTCAGTGCGGGGAAGATATTCTGAGACGAAATATGATTCCGACGCGCGACATATATTCCGAGGCGAAGCATGATTCCAACGCGGGGTTGGTTTCGAGGCGAAGCATGATTCCGACGCGGGTTGGTTCCGGGGCGAAGCATAATTCCAACATGGGAGCAGACATTCCGAGACGAAGCATGATTTCGACACGGGGCATATATTCTGAGACGAAATATGATTCCGACGCAGAGGTTGATTCCAAGATGAAGCATTTTTCCTACGGGGAAAGCAGATACTCCGAGGTGAAGCATAATTCCGACACGGGGATATATTCTGAGATGAAGTATGGTTCCGACGCAGAGGCAGTTGGTTGACTTGAGTCCGAACGAAGCATGATTTCGATAAAGAGGTCGTTGGTTGACCCATTTTTGAGGCGAAGCTTGATTCGATCGAGAGGTCATTGGTCGACTAGTTGATTTTATTTGTTTTGAGAGTTTCCTATCTGTCTAGCGGGACTTTCTAGCTTGGAACCACTTTCGGATGGGACTTTAATTTGACTTGTCCGATTTTGTCCTGTTCGGAAGGACTTCTGAGCTCGGAAGCACCTGTCGAGTTTTTTTTGAACGAGTTTGCGTCTTTGCGGGGTTTCACAAGTTCGCAGGTAATCTCGCTGTTTTTACTCACGAAACCTTTTCAGGTTTTCATTTGTACCCCTCTCGCTTATAGACTGACCGGTTCTTTTTTAAGGCTGTACTTGGGTTAAAATTTTGGATTCTGGGTTGGCATCAGCGTTGCTAACACTGAAGCACGGGTGTCGGGAGCAATTCATCGTCTGTCTTAGGAGAACTTGGAATCTTAGTTTTGGTTCAGCATCAACACTCTAACAATGAAGCATAGTGTCAAGAGCGACTCATCAGCCATTGGACAATTTAGGGATTTGGAATTTGGTTGGCATTTGCATCGCTACACTGAAATAGTGCCAGAGCAACTCATCATTCGTCTTTAGAGAATTTTATTTGTTTCTAGTTTAACGACTTAGGGGTCGTCTATTCCCAGTTTAACGACTCAGGGGTCATTTTTTTACGAGTTTGCGCTCTTACGGGTTTTCACAAGCTCGTGGGTAGCCGCTTTTTTTTATTCACGGGGTATTTTCAAGTTTTCATCCGTGTCCCTTTTCCTTGTGGACTGACCTGTTTTCCCCCTCTAGTTTAACGACTTAGGGGTCAAGGTTGTACGCTTATTCAAGCTCCTTGAACTTTGAGTTTGACGAAGCAGAGTTGATGGTCGAGATGATGAGTTTTGCTTGGTTTCCTCATTTAGTCCTTAGCTTTTTCTCAAGGTGCTTCAACTTTCTCTGTCTTTTTGGGCAGATGTGTCCCGTAGAAACTGCGGTGAACTCGGTCATTTTCTGAAGTGGACGGTTGTAGCTTGGTTGTTCGCCAGTACATCAGAGGACTACATCATAGGACAATGAGATTTTCCCAGCCTTGTATTGGTCTTCAATCCAGTCCTTGAAAACGTAACAGTCCTCAATTGCGTGACTCACTATTCTGTGATATAGGCAATACAGGGGATTGCCGGTCATGTTTGGTTCATGTTGTCTTTTTAATTTTGGCAGTTGCAGACCATGATTTAGAGTGTCCTCGAATATCTCATAGATCTTGTCTCTTCTGAAAGAGTAAACTTTATTCAACTTCTTTTCCAGGGGCGATTCTTTCTTGCCTCCTAATACTGGTTTTCGAGGTTGGTTAGTCCTTGACTCATTTGTTATTTGCTTACCCCAGTCAGCAAATGTGTTGAAATGAGCAATATGTTTAGCATCCGCTATCCTGTTGAACTTTTCGAAATAAGGGATGACATAGCCACTGAGGTACTCCCTAAGATCGTATGTGGCTGGGTATGGCCTCCCGTTATTGGCACGGCCTTTCTGTACTTCAGCTTCGGCTACTGATAACTTTCTTTTGATTTTGTTTGGTGTCAACTTACCGCAGTCATGCGTCAGGACTTTCGTGGAGGCTGGCCGCAACCGTCTTTCATGAAGATGCTCCTCTTTTGGACCGGAGGGAATAGCCGTTGGATGCTTTAGGATGTCAATCCCTGGTTCATAGACCAAGTTTTGATTTTGTTGCAATTGCATTCGATCGTTGGGTCGTGAGATTTGCCACGACATTCGTCAGATCGTCGACTTTGGAACAAACCTTGACCAACTTCTTATTTCTGTCCGGAAGCGGCTTCTGAAGCCATTGGAATAATCCCCGTTCTATAGTTTTGGGGATGATGATTGGGTTATCCTTACCGCCTGAGCTCGATTCTTCAGGAACCAGATGTTTGTTGTGCTTAGCGGCCTTAACGGGGTCTTTATCATCACAACCATATCATTATCATGACTATGAAGCGTATGAGGATTTGTTCCCTCAGGTCCGACCATGTAGACCGTATGGATTGTGTACTCGTCCGTTGCTTCTTCATTGGTAATGTTGCTGGGCTTTTGGATTGTTGGCTTGGTCCGCTTCTTTCAGGGAAGGACAAACAACTAAGAGCAATCGGTTCCCAAAGAGCTTCGGTCTCTGTTTGTATGAAATTGACGGTCGTAGCTTGATTGTTCACAAACATGTCTTTGGACAGTTCTATTTTTCCTGCCTTGTATTTATCGACGGAATCCTTGAAGACAAAACAATCTTCAATGGTATGACGCACCATTCTGTGATACAAGTAATATTTGGGGTTGTCAGTCATATTCTTTTCTTGCAGTCTTTTTGATTCTGGTAATTGTAGACCGTTTTTAGGGCGTCCTTGAATATTTTATGGACTTTGTCCCTTCTGAAAGAATAGGCATTATCCAGTTTCTCTTCAGGGGCGATTCTCCTTCCCCTCCCAACATTGGCTTTCGAGACTGGTTGGCATTAGGTCCGCCTGTCCCTCGCTCACTTCGATCAACCATGTTAAAGGATCCAGTGTCGTCGGAATTTCCGCCTTTACGGTTGTCACCTTTCCGATTCCTCCAGGGATTATTGTTACTTTGGGGGTCCGGAGTGGACTCGTGTCTCGAATGTTCTAACATTTGAAGCTTCTTGGTCAGCTCTTAGAATGTCTCGAGACCTGTTGTACATAGAAATGGAGTTGTCCAATTGCCGAGATTTCCTATGAGGAGACTGACGGATTGGTCCTGCTCTAACGGCGGTTCACACTTAATGGAGAGATTGCGCCATCGGACTATAAAATCCGTGTTGCTTTCTTTGTTTTTCGGCTTGGTCCTTACAAGGTCAGCAATGGTGAAGTGATAACTTATCACTGATACTCATGAATCTTTGCTTAAACAAATATTCCATTTGAGCGAACGTCGTGACCGAGCCGTCCGGTATGCTTGCGTACCGGTCGAAGGCAACTCGGTCAAGCTATTGACGAACTGGCGGAGAAGGAGAGCATCATTGCCCCCGGTATTCCTGCATGATGCTCTAAATTGGTCAATGTGTTGATGTGTATTTCCCGTCCCATTGAACCTTCTAAATTTGGGGATGACATAGCCGCTGGAAAACTCTACAAGATCAGATCGTTGGGGGTACGGTCTTCTACTACTTTTGACGTCTTCCTGCGCTTCAGCTTCGGCCACTAATGTTTTGACTTTGTTGGTGACCAAATCCATGATCCGATCTTGCGTCAGCGGGTTATTGTCATCGAGAGTCAAGACATTCCCTGAAGTGGAACGTGGTCGACTTTCATGTGGCTCGCCTATCTTTGGACTTAAGGGAACATGCATCGGCTGATTCGGGTCGTTGTCACCCGGCTCATGAGTAGAACCTTATGCTTGATTGGATGACGGCCGAGCAACTTGGACCGTGAGCTGCATTATGACATTTGTTAAGTTATCGATTTTGGAGTAGAGCTTGGTCATCTCCTTATCGATATCTTGGAGCAGTTCTTGTTCTGCGGTCATGGGACGGAAAGTCGGTTTCTTTTCGCTGTCCGAGCTCGGCTACTCATAAATTGAGGGATCTTTCTGCTTATCAGCCTCACCAAAAGGGTTTTCATTGTCTTCTGGAGGAGCCTGGTCTTGGGAAGTGGCAGCCACATTCAAACCAGATTGGGCTTGGAATGTGGCGGCCCCATCTTTGCTATTTGTTGCGAAGGTCATCACTGGGACACGTGCCGGCCATATAAACAGTGTGGACTATGAATCCAGCCATTCCTTTATCATTGGCGGTCAGTCTTTCAGACTGTCGTCGTGACCCTTCTTTTTCAGGAAAGGACAAGTGATTGAAAACAGTCTGCCCGGTTGGATTCTTGGGTAGCACCGGTATCCCTTTCTGGATTTTTCCCGTTGCTTTCGCGCGGCACGGAGCGCTTGGCAGACTCTTAACCCGCATGGAGGAGCATGGTTTCAGTACAATAACGATGTAGATGTTAAATGAATTCACATGACCGTTTGACCCGAAATATGGGAGGAGAGATAAGGTCCCACCAAGCATGCCAGAATTTGTAGTGTTTTTCGCCATCGTATAGAAATAGGAATACGCTCGCTTGTTAGGTATTATACAGATTCCTCATGTTTAGGGTAGATTGGGGTTTTTTGATTATGGAGATCCTAATCTCTAGCAGTCGCGGACAAAACTGCCGTTAATTACCCTTCGTTTCGAAGCGAGGGAATCTCTGATTAACGGGTCGTGCAAATCATGCGAACTTAATATGGACCATTTCTGCTTGAAAATAAATACAAATGCATGTTCATTTTGTCATCTTCATTTTCTTTTGTTTATTTATTTATATTTCATTTCATCCTTATTATTTTTTTGTTTGCTTGTGTTTTATTCTAGTTTTATTTATTTCCTTTTCTTTTGTTGGTTTACTTTTACTTTTACTTTTTTTAAGAAAGAAAAGGGATTTTTTTAATAGGGAAGCTTCCCGAAAGAGGAAGCTCCGAGGAAGAGGCCCAGCGGGGGCCTCCCTCATATGGGGGAAGTCCCCGCAAGTGGGACTTTCCCCCACATGGGGAAGGTCCCCGCAAGTGGGGACCTTTCCCACTTTTAGGGACTTCCCAAAGGGTGCAGGGACCTCCTTCCTTAGAGGGGGTCCCCGCAGTTCAGATTTTTTTTTTGAAGCGGGGACCTCCCCGCTTGTAGGGGTCCCCGACGATTCATGCTAAAGCTTTTAATAACCTCAGTATTTTATTTTAAAACACGTATATTTTTATTTTCTGTTTTCCTTTTTATATTTTGTTTAACTTTGTAAACGGAACTGAGCGCACGTACATCGACAAAGTTTCGGCAGTATGACTGCTACACCCGTCGATTTATCGTACGAAAAGGTGAGGTACGGGAAACTCTGCACCCACAAAAAAAAATACGGACCGAAATCCCCATTCTAAGGGGAAATACGAACCGAAATCCGCATTCCAGAGTTACCGAAAAGGAAATATAGGTCGAAATTCGTATTCCAAAGCCACCGAAAGGAAAATACCGATCGAAATCGGTATTTCCAAGATTTTCCCCAAAGGAAAAGCCCAAAGGCTTTCTTTTTGATGGGGTCACCCTCCTTCGATTCTAATTAGGGTCCTAAAGAAAACTTTTTTTATATCTGCAAACTTTGGATTTGAATATTAAATAAAAAAATCTTCCTTGAGGAAATCTTTTTGATTTGGTTTTGAGAATCAAATAAATTTGCAATAAAAAACTCAACAGAAAGGAATCTTTTTTAAGCAAGAAAAGAGGCAGAGATCTTTTGCTGTTTTAAAAAAAAATAGATGAATCAATGGATCTTTAATAAAAAAATTGAAAACGAAGAAGGAAAAACTTGATGAGAAGGGTAATGAATCTTCTCTGCTTTGAATCAAGAAAATAATTTTTTTATAAAAAAAGAAAACCTACGTGAGAGATGGCAGGGAGAGGAAAAAGCAAGGACGACTCAAAACCCAATATTTTTTTAGCAGAGAATGAATTATCTTTATTTCATCATAGCGTTGGCTTTTTATAGCCTTTACACTTTTCATTGGGTCCCTTGAGCTTTACAACTTTTGGCTTTTTTATCCAATTTTTTTACATTTAATTTTAAAAAATTACATATCCATTTATTTGCTACATAATTCTTTTATTATTTGCATCGGCATGGGGCCGGCTCTGCTTGGGCTTGAGGCGGTTTTGGCGTGGGTCCAGTTGCTTGGGGCTGTAACCAAATGGATGTAAATTTTGACCCCAACACTTAGATGAATTGCTTGTTGCCGGTAGAATTTGTTTATTTATTAGTGACTCGTATCAGAGGATTTGGGCTGTGTTATGTTCTCACAGGTGGCTAATAATGTTTACCCAGGCTACCTATTACCTTTCATCCTATTACTTTTTAGGGTTATTTACACTCAAGGCTTGCATATTTTGAAAAACACAACCCCAAAATCAGTATTTTTAAATACCACACCCAACTTAATAATAAACTAAATACAAACCCCTTGTAGAGTTCCCTCACACTACTATTAAGCCCCTGTTAGATTTAGCCAGCCAGTGTGTGTGTGTGTTGTGGCGGGGGGGGGGAGACCAAAATTTCCCTCCCTGCGGCTATATCTTGTCTCTGACCATCTCCGCCGCTGCTTCTTTCTCATTTCCAGCTTCTCTCTCAATTCTTACTTCCCCTTTCTCTTGCTCGAAGTCTCTTTCTCCTGCTGCTTCTCTCAAGTTTTGCTGAAACAAATTAAATTAAAAGAATTTCCACCATGAAGTCAAACCCATGTTTCGTTCACATGCTTAACGGTTCATGTACTCCGATTATGGTTTAGAATTGATGATTTTTCTTCTCAAAGTTTTCAAGAAACCATATTCTCTATTGTCCAATACAAGAACATCTTCATTCCTCAACTGTTGCATGTAGGCCCCACCCAAAACATAACTCATGAACTTGTTTTTTTATACAAAGAGCCATAATTTTGTTCATATACATAAAGCTTGCGCAGTTAGTTCTGCCAAAAAAATATATTAATTAATAAATAAGAATTTCCATCATAAAGTCAATCCTATACTAATGTATACAATGTTTCATTTACACACAAGAAGTTCCACTATCCTGCTGTTGGGACCCGGCAGCGCCCCGGCCGTCGAAACGCGGCCAAAACGCGGAACAAAATTTTTCGAAACTGGCACTACCGCTACCCGATTTACGGATCGACCTTAAACCCTAAACTAGCAAACTAAGAGTTAGAATCGTTATACCGAGTTGATCCGTATCCTTCGGTCTTCATTCCAAGCTCCTAGCGATTCCTTGATGTGGTTTGGTTGCCGGTCTTCCTTCATCTCCGATGATTCACCCGAGGGAAACGGCATAAGCTTCAACCTCGTCGAACGAGGTAACCGACGCGCCAACGTCGCTAGCGATGAAGAGTGGGGGTGTATGAAAGTGTCACTACATTTTTCTCTCAAACTTTGAGCTCAAAATGAAACTCAAGAAGAAGAAGATGAAGGAGGATGTGAACTTTTGGCATGAGCAAAAGAAATTTGGCTAAGTATTTTTCTTGTGTAATGAGAGAGTGGGAGTATGTGAACAAATGAAAATGAATCCCACAAAAATTGTGGCCGCCCCCTCTCATTTCCATCAAAAGAAAAATCATTTCCAATTAGTCAATTGCAATAAAATAATAGCAACCATGCTTTGACCCATGCCATTCAACATGTCCATGACCATGCCTCCTTTTCCACCTCATTTACAAAAAACAAATGAATTTCCATAAATGGAAAATCATGTAAATGAGGTGGCATCTTCTAGAAGCTATTCCGTATAAAATACGGAATACTTCCCGGTATATGTATCGAAATACACATACGCGTATTCGTACCAAAATACGAATAGCCGAGAGAGAAAACGAATAGTGAACAATAATACTAGAATACATATATATATAAATACATATGTAAATTATTAAATCAAATCCTGATTTAATAATCTGGCTTAATCGTAAGCCGCTAGTATTATCAACCGTCTGATTAAAGTCTGCGCAGCAAGTGCACATATTTAATCGGACACCTGTATGTATCAACATACGCCATGTACACCATATCGCTTGAACCGTGAAAACCCTCTGTGTGGGACTTTAAAGACTCGTCAATACGCTGGCAGTGGGTTTAACCACAAGCACGTCAGCGGCACTAGCTGTATGTAACGGCTATCCAGGTATTGAGCGAAAGGAAGGCCGACGAGCAAACTCATCCTGAACCCCTACTGAGCCTGACAGTGACAATATCCGCACAGTCCGGTCTGTTCGTCTAAGAGTATCGCATATCGAGTTTAGGGGGGTGGATAAAGTCAGACCCCCAACAACGCGACATTTAGTGTCGGTATGAAACCCATCACCACCTGAGAAACTATCGATCCTGGATCGGTAGTTCCCGTCCACCGTGGCCACGGATTTATGGTGATGGCCATCCGTACACAACGCAACATCAACCCCCAATACCGGGAGAGACGAATCCCCGACGATCCGATCACTATCTCCATGTGGCTCGGAACTGTACCCAACTAAAACCTGTTTGCACGACTCCTTTGAGCCGTGGTAGGGTAGTAATCAAAGCACAGTGGGAACTCACACGAGACAAATGGCGATCTCAGGTCGACAGACTAACCTGTACACATGTCATCTGGGAACTGCTATCTGACAATAGGTATAATACCAACTAGCAGGTTTCCGGCGAGTCCGTCCAGTATACTCATAACCCAATGAGCACCTGTATACTATCTTAGGTGAATAAACTAACACCAATGGCTTGTGAGACCTGGCCATCGCCCCTCGTCGGGGTCTCGATCAGTATACACTAGTCTACAGTGGAGTATCGATGCCCGGTCTCGATACTCCTACGACTAGGGACATTTAAGGATGTGCTTATAGACCCCCAGCTTCCACCTATGTGATCGCCATCACAATGCTGGCAGTCAAGCAAGAATTCTATGGGCTCTATCAACATGTATATGATGATAAAGACAAATTAGATAGCATACTATCATCTTGAGTAAGACTGCTTTATCGGTATATGTCCTCACTCAATCATCACAATCACAAGTCCGCGACTATAGCCAACAATCTCCCATTTGCACTTAAGGCCAATTATTGCGATGTCGCATACTCACAGCTCGTGTGATACCGAACACCCAACTTCTCTACTAATTAGTTTCGCAAAGCCTGTTTGTGAAAATGATTGTGTTCGAGAAATAGCCTCAGTGAGTGGATCCGCTCCAATGTTTCTTTCCGTATCTCTCTTAATCTCAACTTCGCGGAGAAAACTATCTCCCGAAATGACCAATACCTGTCTTAGAATTTGTCTGGATATCTGATGGGACCCAGTTCTCAAACGAACTCCAAATCCAGCAAACCTCCTAGACTGTATCATCCACTGAATTTAATCAGTAACATGCGCCATGCCTTCCTCAGTATCCGCTTGGACCACCTGTCCAACATACTGTCCCTCAGAAGAGGGAAAAACTATAACTCTGACAGTCACTCTGTCATCCAGGTCACCTTGGAAGCCTGAAATGATAACCGTCTTCTGAAGGAGGCTGCCGTTACCATATCCCAAGAACATTCACTTATGTTCAATAACTGCTTCCCAATGTTTCTCCAGGATTGGATTAATATATGTTTATTGCAGCTAGTGCAAAAACAATATCTGGTGTGGTACTTGACATTTCATGATTAACTCAATTGCCTAAGTAAGTGATATGCTAATCATGCAGGCCCCTCTCCCCTTTAGTCTATAAGACACCTTTAGAGAGGTTGACTCCATCACCTGCAGGTAGACCACCATGCTAGGAGTCGTCCATTTAATGTCAAAGTATCCAGATTAGGATACTTCCCAAATCTAGATCTAAAACCATAGATCTAGTAACCAGAAAACCTGATATTATATCCATATCCTGTGTGAAGAAACAACTTTGTGACAACCACAATATGTAACCGATCGTAGTATAGGAATATCTCTTCCTATCAAGTGCATGTCATCCAAAATCCTGGACATCACTCTCTACTACCTTCTTACCAGATCCATCTCTTATTCTGATGAGGTCAAAGACTATGACTGTCACATCAAAAATTAGAAGATCTATTTCCGTTATACCTGCTTTAGTCTGTAAATAGACATAAGCTACTTGCCCACTATGCTTCCGCTGCTCCCACTGACTACAACAACCCTCTGGCAGAGTCATATACACGTGCACTTCTAAAGCTAGTTTAGAACGACGCTATACTCATCCTCCTGCCGGGTCTTATAGTTTAGAACAGCAGCAATGGCAAGTCTGGGTAAACAAGAACCTCCCTGTCACCGTCTCTGAGAAGACCGAAGTACCTCTCAGGTGCTTGAGGTTACCCACCAAATCTGCGGAGTGGCTAATGGAATATCAAATCCAATTGAATCCTTAGGTTTTATTAAATTTCCAGTAATCGTTTGTGGTTCTGGAATAACTTCCAGTTCTACCATACTCCCATTTCTGTTTTCTGAAAAAATATCCATTTTATTAAAACTGTGGTGAGTCAAGAACAATATAAATATTGATCTTCCATATGGTAGAAAGTTAACCCTCGTCAAAACCCGGGATAACCCACAAACAGCCATTATTGAAGCGTGCCTTGAGTTTATCCGGATTCTGGTTTTAAGCATCAGCCGGACAACTCCCTATGCCTTAACATCGTTAAGATATAAATGATTCTATATAAATCTAATATAGAAACAAAAGCACTAATTTAATTTGAACCAGATTCAAAATCATGCAGCTGTCTCCAGTGCATATCAATCAAATGGAAAGAGAACAATCAACATTACTTATCTAGGAGTGCATCCATATATGAGTAACCCAATAGAGAAGCAAGTTCTCAAAACCATTACTATTAACTGAATACCAAACACAAGTATCTACATCTTCGACTTCCTCGAAGAATCCTGATACTTACAACAAATGGTTCTCTACTTTATTCTTATACCAATAACTTCTCAATATCTGGACTTTGCATTTCAACAAAATACTTGTTCAAACTGGAGAAGTCACAAGTAAACAGAATATAGTACGAGTACCAACCCCATTGTCCTAATGGACACAGGACAACATACAATACTTTGTATAAGTCCCCTGAGTTCAATAACTCAAACCCTGTGCGTCGTAGGTTGAAAAACTGTAGTATGGTTAAGAAGAATTACACCGCTGTTGAATGCACCTTACCTAATCACCAACCGATATAGGTAAATGTCACAGACATAATATCAAAAAGATATATCTCACTTTAAAAAAAAATAAACGTACAGATATATCAGTTTGAAATTGGTGCATAACAACGGATATTCAAAACCAAATATTTGCCATCCGGCAAAATCCAGATGATTTCCTCAAATATCACCAATTACAACGAATTCCGATATAATGAGGATCTAATCACTCAATTCCCAATATCTTACTCCCACTCACCATCCGTAATAACATGCAGATGTGAGAAAATGATCTGGTAAATACATACCTGGAGTTAGATTTCAATTGGGAAAACAGTTATCAATTAACATCGCACAGTAAAACTGAAACATGAAAATGTTCCAAAAGGGGATAACTGGTATTCCTAGTAACGCCTCTTCCACTATCCTGATTCACGACAGTAGTCATATACTTACCTGCCCTCACTCCAATCTCTTTATTATGTCTTTACTTATTACCTCCTGTACACCTTCTTTAGGCTAATTGGTTTTCTTCCTTCCCTACCCTTCGGCACCAGCCTAAGGTTTGGAAGAAGACTATTCAATAAGCGTAATAGGTGTACTCTCCTAATCCTAGGAGCCTTCGCAATCTGAGAGAAGGTAAAAAGAAAAGACATCTGAATAATCCTATTCTTTTTCTCCTGAACCAGAATCCATCCTCGAAAAAGTTCCTTCGAGTTCGTATGTAACTATACGATGGATTTATCCAATGGAAGTGGATATTCGTAATAATACGGGGTGTTCTGGAGAAAAGCAAAGTGGATGTAGGAGTGGCAGGGTATACCCGGTCTTTGTCGTGAATGATGGTGATCGTAATTTCCTTTGCCATTATTCTAATCCCTTTATATGTCTTTACTTATTACCTTCTGTACACCATAGTTAAGTTTGTTGGGTTTCTTCCTTCCCTACCGTTCGGCACCTGCCTATGGTCTGGAGGAAGACTATCCAATAAGCTCAATAGGTGTACCCTCTCCTAATCCTAGGAGCCCTCACAACCTGAGAGAAGGTAAAGAGAAAAGACAACCGAATAATCCTATTCAATCTCTTCAGAACCAGAATCCATCCTCGAAAAAGTTCCTTCGAGTTCGTATATAACCATACGATGGATTTATCCAATGGAAGTGGATGTACGTAGTAATACGGGGTGTTCTGGAGAAATGCAAAGGTGATATAAAAGTGGCATTGATGTATGCGACACCGTGACATTCCAAGAGTCAAAGTGTTTTAAGAAGGTTCGGTTAACTTGGTTTCATGAGTTTTAGTCAAAAGTCGGGTCATAGTCGCAGCCAGAGAGAGAGAGAAGAAACACTCAGCGTGCACTCTAACCTAGATCAGAATGGTTAATCATTTTATCTAATCTGGATGGCTACCATTGTTTCCTCGAATTCTCCTCTAAACCTAAAAGGAGAATTAGTCTGAATTACCCGAGGAGTAGTCCTACTCATCAGTGGGAATCGGGATCCAACTATCATCGCATGATAACTTGATGGAAGCCATTCAAGTTACCACACTCCAGAAAGTATGCGCAAACCTGGTAAGTTTCCTGTATGTTTGAAACTCCCGATAAGATTTTTACCCCAAGCGGTTTATGACCTTGACTAGGTCAACAAACCATAAACTGCTAGTCAAGTTCAACCCTTTATTATCCTGGATTGCATTAAACCCATCCGCACGTGCCCTTGACTAGGTCAACAAGGCCGCACGACTGTCCTAACCAATCGCATTTAAAATGCAACAAATAAGCACCACTTTGTTGGAGATAGTGCCCTCAGAGTCAATTATTGGATCACAGGCACGTGATTGCAATGATTGAGGGAGGACCTGTCCCAGTAGGACAGTCTTACTCAAGATGATAGTATGCTATCTGGTTTATCTTTATCATCGTGTACTGCTTTAGGTGACCTTACGGGTCGCTATTGCACGTTGATAGAGCCCCTAGGATTCTTGCTTGACTACCAGCAATATGAGGGCGATCATATACGTGAGAGCTGGAGTCTATAAGCACATCCTTAAAAGGTCCATAGTCGTGGGAGTTTCGAGACAGGGCATCGATACTCCGGAGTAGACTAGTGTATACAGTCGAGACCCCGACGAGGGGCGATGGCCGGTCTCACAAGCCACTGGTGTCAGTTGGTTCACCTAAGATGTATACAGGTGCTCATTGGGTTATGAGTACACCGGACAGGACTCGCCGGGAACCTGCTAGTTGGGATTATACCAGACGTCAGATAGCAGTTCCCTGGTGACATGTGTACAGGTCAGTTCATTGACCCGAGATCGTCATTTGTCTCGTGTGAGTTCCCACTGTGCTTTGATTACTACCCTACCACGCTCAAAGGAGACGTGCAAACAGGTTTTAGTTGGGTACAGTCCCGAACCATATGGAGGCAGTGAGCGGATCTGCAGGGGTTCGTCTCTCCCGGTATTGGGGGTGAGGTCGCGCTGTGTCTAGGAGAGCCAGTACATGAAAAGTCCTTGGCCAAGGCAGGAGATTTGCTGGTAGGTATTCCAGTAGTATCTCAGGGTGTTCTGGGCTACACTCCGACACGACTTGTACCGCTTTTGGGGGTCTGACTTTTACCAACCCCCTAGGCCCACCATGCGATGCTCATAGACGAACGGACCGGACTGTACGGATATTGTCACTGACAGGCTCAGTAGGGTGTCAGGATGAGTTCGCTCATCGACGACCCTTTTGATCAATAGCTGGTAGCCCGTCACGTATGGCTAATACCTCTGACGTGCTAGTGGTTAAATCCACAGCCATAGTATTGACGAGTCTTTAGAGTCCACCACACACAGTGACTCAGGTTTCGGGCGAAACGCTGTAGAGGCCGTATGGAGATATGGCAGGGTTCGATCAGATACGTGTGGTATTGCACGGATCGTGATCGGACAGTTTTTACTGGTCGGCTTTGGCTTAAGCCGGATCCTAGTATTAGACAGTGTAGATTTTGTCTCTTTGCATTTGTATTCAGTGGGAATACAAATACGGGCATGTATATGCAGTAGCGGGGTTTTCCTGTAATTTATTACGGGATCAGTTTTCTGAAGTTGCCAGTTTGCATTCCGTTCATGCCGGTTTTCCTTTGTTCCTTCACGGCCGGACTTTCTGATGGAGGGGGTTATTTGCAGTTTGCAAATAACTTATTTGTGGAGGGGTCCTTTGTAATTTGGTGGCATCATGATGGTTCATGCATGATGAGATTCTTTATTGGTCTTTTCCTTTGCTTTTTGAGATTGGATTTGGATGTGGATTGATTAGAAATTGGGTGACCATTTTATTCTTAGATTCATTCCTTTTTCCTCCCCTTGCTTTATGCTTGCTTTATTCTCCACCATTAAGGATGAGGGCCGGCCACTACTAGGAGGTGGTGGGGTTTTTATTTTTGGTAGAGAAAAAATCATTGATCTCTCATTCTTCTTGCTACAAAAATACTAGTTCACTCCAAAAGTTCTTTTCATTCCTCCATCACCATGGCAACCTCACAACCCCAAAGAGACATGCTTTCTACACTTGCCTACAGCATCCCTTGGACGCGTCGGCCAGCCAACTTCGCGCTCGAGTTGCCTCGGTCAAGAGGTGGGAGCCCGTAAAAGAGTCCGGCTACGTGGTGCCCTTTCCGACGAGGACGTGACGAACAGAGATCCCGCGGGAGATCGGAGTGGAGACGAAGACCGAAGGTCACGGATCGCTTGGTATACTTCTCTACTCTTATTCTAGTTTGCTAGTAGCTAGGTTAATGGCCCGATCCGGGGTAAAAGTGCGCGGTGGTGCCGGTTTGCAAGTTTCGCAAAGTTTTTGTTTCCGCGTTTCCGGCGTCGGATCGACGGCCGGGACGCCGCCGTGCACTTACACACTTAGCTACCGAACACTACGCCTTGACTAGGTCAACAAACGCAGCACGAATACTAAATAATACTCATAAGAAATGACGGAGGGCTACGGCTGGTTTTTGGCAAAAAACCTTTAACGTAATGAACTTGCTATCGTTGAAGGAATCCAAGTGGTTTTATAAATATATAGTAGCGAACACTTTTGCTAAAGAGGTCACTCCCGGTGAAAAGATCTTGGCTCTTTCCCCGTCGAATGGGGTGCAGGATATCCCAAACTGAATACCACGATGCAAAGCAAAAAATAATCGACTATAGTAAAGTTATTACGTTGACGCAAACTTTTACTCAAGGGGTCACTCCCGATGAAGGGATCTCGGCCCTTGTCTTATCGAATGAGGTGCAGGATATTCCAAATGAATACCACGATGCAAAGCAAAAGAGAACGTCTGTAATGTCAGGTTTTAAAAACATGGTTCCAACAACATCATATAAATAGGTTTGTTTTATCCTTGTATTGATAAAAATCTATGCAGTCCCATCAATTAATCACACCAGAAAAGAACGAAAATAAAATGTACGTATATGCCATCCGCATTCGCCACTGGGTCCCGTCATCACCCGTTAGGTTACTTAACTAACGACAGAGCGGGGACTGGGCTAGCGCGGGTGCAAAACATATACAATATCTACTAGTATATATAAATATATATATAACATTCGTCCCATGCATGATATAAAGCAACATCACAGAAACATCACAAAAACAACACAGAATGGTGGATAATTTGGAGCCCCGAGTTTCACTTGAGCCGCAAGTGAGACCCGACGTTCCCTGTCGTGTGGATAGCATGTGCAATGAAACCTAGACCCCTACGAGCGCGGTAAGTTACCCGCCAAAACCAGAAGTGAGGCAGCCCCCTTCAACAACGTGAATGGGCCACCCGGCAGTTCTCGGAATCCGGTAACTTGAGCGCCCCTCTGTGGGTCATACCTATACCCCCTACGAGTGCGGCGAATAGCCCGCCAATTCTAGAGTAAGGTTCCCTCCGTCCCAACGCCATGAGATGCAGACCCGTTGCCCTCTAGAATCCGGCTATTCGTGCACCCCACCGTGGGGTAATCCTAGTACAGAAAAGAAAATAATATACAAGGGTGATATCGACCTCACCCCGGTCGTGTCCCAAAAGAATAATATACAAACTGGTAATGACGACAGTCCACATGTCGGACGCTCGTCCCGCAATAACAAATGTACAAATGAAATAAAACTGTACTAACATTGCACCATTGCTATCCACCACGACGATCCAACCAACATCACAGCACAACACAGAACATCAACGTGAATGTCACGTTCGCAAACCCGTCTAAAAGACATATAGCAGTTAGACGGGTTTACCGATCAAATGACATTCACGGTCGCAGAATATAATGTATGTACTGTTAAACGCCCACCTAAATTATCGATTGACAAATTTCCAAATTAGCCCCAATAGCTAAACAACATTTCACTGAAACCTGGGCCAAAACAGAATATCACAAAAATCATAATTTCACATCAGGGGGATACAGTAAAAATTTGGAAGCTCGTCGCCACTAAATGGCCGCGGATCCGCGGCGGTTTAGAGGCTTCAGGGGCTCAAATTTTTCCAGTATCCTTAGAATTGCCTGCACGGATTTTTAAGCTACTCCAAATAATTTTTTGAACACCTTTTAAAAACGACAGCAAACAGAAAATTGAAATCGTGATTTCGGTTAAATCCGTCGATCGATCTTGTAAGCACGTCTAAACAAGCTAGTAAAGGGTTTAAAGGGTGGCTCTGATACCATGTTGGGTCCCGGCAGCGCCCCGGCCGTCGAAACGCGGCCAAAATGCGGAACAAAAATTTTCGAAACTGGCGCTACCGCTACCCGATTTACGGATCGACCTTAAACCCTAAACTAGCAAACTAACTAAGAGTTAGAATCGTTATACCGAGTTGATCCGTGTCCTTCGGTCTTCATTCCAAGCTCCTAGCGATTCCTTGATGTGGTTTGGTTGCCGGTCTTCCTCCATCTCCGATGATCCACCCGAGGGAAACGGCGCAAGCTCCAACCTTGTCGAACGAGATAACCGACGCTCCAACGTCGCTAGCGATGAAGAGTGGGGGTGTATGAAAGTGTCACTACATTTTTTTCTCAAACCATGAGCTCAAAATGAAACTCAAGAAGAAGAAGACGAAGGAGGATGTGAACTTTTGGCATGAGCAAAAGAAATTTGGCTAAGTATTTTTCTTGTGTAATGAGAGAGTGGGAGTATGTGAACAAATGAAAATGAATCCCACAAAAATTGTGGCCGGCCCCCCCTCTCATTTCCATCAAAAGAAAAATCATTTCCAATTAGTCAATTGCAATAAAATAATAGCAACCATGCTTTGACCCATGCCATTCAACATGTCCATGACCATGCCTCCTTTTCCACCTCATTTACAAAAAACAAATGAATTTCCATAAATGGAAAATCATGTAAATGAGGTGGTATCTTCTAGAAGCTATTCCGTATAAAATACGGAATACTTCCCGGTACATGTATCGAAATACACATACGCGTATTCGTACCAAAATACGAATAGCCGAGAGAGAAAACGAATAGTGAACAATAATACTAGAATACATATATATATATAAATACATATGTAAATTATTAAATCAAATCCTGATTTAATAATCTGGCTTAATCCTAAGCCGCTAGTATTATCAACCGTCTGATTAAAATCTGCGCAGCAAGTGCACATATTTAATCGGACACCTGTATGTATCAACATACGCCATGTACACCATATCGCTTGAACCGTGAAAACCCTCTGTATGGGACTCTAAAGACTCGTCAATACGCTGGCAGTGGGTTTAACCACAAGCACGTCAGCGGCACTAGCTGTACGTAACGGCTACCCAGGTATTGAGCGAAAGGGAGGCCGGCGAGCAAACTCATCCTGAACCCCTACTGAGCCTGACAGTGACAATATCCGCACAGTCCGGTCTGTTCGTATAAGAGTATCGCATATCGAGTCTAGAGAGGTGGATAAAGTCAGACCCCCAACAACGCGACATTTAGTGTCGGTATGAATCCCATCACCACCTGAGAAACTATCGATCCTGGATCGGTAGTTCTCGTCCACCGTGACCATGGATTTATGGTGATGGCCATCCGTACACAACGCGACATCAACCCCCAATACCGGGAGAGACGAATCCTCGACGATCCGATCACTGCCTCCATGTGGCTCGGGACTGTACCCAACTAAAACCTGTTTGCACGACTCCTTTGAGCCGTGGTAGGGTAGTAATCAAAGCACAGTGGGAATTCACACGAGACAAATGACGATCTCAGGTCGACAGACTAACCTGTACACATGTCATATGGGAACTGCTATCTGACAATAGGTATAATACCAACTAGCAGGTTCCCGGCGAATCCGTCCAGTGTACTCATAACCCAATGAGCACCTGTATACTATCTTAGGTGAACAAACTAATACCAATGGCTTGTGAGACCTGGCCACCGCCTCTCGTCGGGCTCTCGATCAGTATACACTAGTCTACACTGGAATATCGATGCCCGGTCTCGATACTTCTACGACTAGGGACATTTAAGGATGTGCTTATAGACCCCCAGCTCCCACCTATGTGATCGCCATCACAATGCTGGCAGTCAAGCAAGAATCCTATGGGCTCTATCAACATGTATATGATGATAAAGACAAACCAGATAGCATACTATCATCTTGAGTAAGACTGCTTTATCGGTATAGGTCCTCACTCAATCATCACAATCACAAGTCCGCGACTATGATAATTGCCTTGAGGGCACTATAGCCAACACCTGCCTGTATGCGTAAACAACCAATCTATTGGCCATAACCTGCACCTTTGAAGCTCCTGTTTCAAGCAGCTGCACTCCACAGCTAGCCTCACCAAATCCATTCCCTCTTTCTCCACCAAAATCAAATCATGTCTTTTATAAAGTTTTTTCCTTCTTTTCTGGGGGCGGGGTGGGGTTGGGGGCGGGGGGTTTGTTTTGATAGTAGACACGGGGAACAGTTCTACTTGGGAAACTTAGGAGGTGAGGAGGTTATGGTTGTGACATGGTGAAGGAGACTGATGAGATGAGAGCAAGTTAAAGAAAGGGTAGGAAAGGAAATATATGCACTAACCTAACCCAATTCAACAACTTAACTAACTACAGATTACGGTCGACTTTTGGGGGTGGTATTTAGAAATACCAATTTTTGGGTCTATTTTTTTTTCCCAAATATGCAAGTTTTTGGGTGTTGTCAGTTGTCTATTAATTAACTTGACTTTCTATTTCCATGACATTTTCTCGAAGAAACAATGACTGTACAGTTTATGGTGCTTTATAAATATGCCCAAGGCCGAGCGCTTCCCCCTAAAGAAACAGGGTGGCATGGTATTCCACAGGAGAGGTTAATAACGTGGCACACATATTGTGTGCGGGCATATATCAATTCCTGGCATACTTTGGCCGCTTTACGGCCAAAGCTGCAGTCAAATCGAGAGTTTGGCCAACACTATCATACTTTTCATGTTTACATTAAACCATTCTATAATTGTTTTAAAAATAAGTTTTTACGGAAATCGAGGTGGTTGACTTGCCGAATGATTTAGTAAGCACTAGCTGATTTATCGCTGATATATGATGGAGGATTTGTTCCTGATTAATATGCCTAAAGGAAATCTATACGATGGTGGATTTTGCATCTGTTAGACCTTCTTCATGTTTTTTCATGTGATTTTTCATTTTTATGATTAATTTCTTTTTTTTTAAATGAAAATTTGTTTAGAAGTGATTTCTAGAATTATGCAATGTGCTGGCATTTGCTATATGAAAGTTTAATATGCCCTAGGCCGGGCGCTTCCCTCTAAAGAAATGGGGTGGCGTGGTATTCCACGGGAGAGGTTAATATCGTGGCGCACAAATTGTGTGACGGGCATAAATTAATACCTGGCTTACTATGGCCGCTTTACTGCAAAAGCTGCAGTCAAAGCGAGAGTTTGGCTCACACATTGTTCTTTAAGTAATTTTTTTCAGAAATTGAGGCTATTGACTTGTATATAAACATTAGCTGATTTATTGCTGATCTACTTTTGACGATTCATTTGTGGTTAATATGCCTCGAGGAAAGATTTTTGATGGTGGATTCTACTTCTGTCAGACTTTCAACATGTTTTTGTAATCTGATTTCTCAATTTTTTTTAAAGAACTTTATTAAAAAGTTGTTAAGAAGTAATTTATAGAATTGTGTGCATTTTCTGTTTGAAAATTTTAATGCCCCCTAGGCCGAGCACTTCCCTCTAAAGAAATGAGGCGGCGTGGTATTCCACAGGAGAGGTCAATGTAGCGGCACACAAATTGTTTGACAGGCATAAATCAATTCCTGGCTTACTTTGGCCGCTTTACTGCAAAAGCTGCAGTCAGAGTGACAGTTTGGCCAACACTAATTACCTCATTGGTCATGATCACATATAATCATTTAATTTTAGCAAAAAGCTGATGAACGTCTTATTTGCCTCAAATAACTTGTCTGTTGAGTATTGAGCATCTTTATTATTATTATTATTATTATTATTATTATTATTATACCAAAAGCTGGCTCATTGCTGCTGTTATAGTTATAGAGGCAGACATTTTAAATTGTTGATGATTTTAAAAAGGAGCCAGCCTCGTTGTATTTATCAATGTTGAAAATAACGATAACGTAAAGCTTAGCGTTCCGTCTCTAAAAATAGCGTAGCGCAAAGCGTAAGCTACGTGAATTATTGTTAATTAATTTTAATAATTATATTTATTCATACTAAATCGTAAATTACTTTTAAAATTAAAAAAAAGAGTTGAGAAAATAATGCAAAATCTAGTAGAATTGATGTAATCAATTTAACAAGTTCACATTCATACTTAGGCATTCAAAGTAATCAAGCGGAATTGGTTTTTCTTTATCTTTAGGTTATGGAGAATTGAAAGTTGGAGAATGTAGTACATAAATACTAGATTTCCTTGATCTATTGAAGCTCAAATCCAGTTTAATAACAAAAATTGGTATATAAAATCTTATTTACAAATAACATAGGCTATGCTATCACTATCAATTCATTGCATAACGTAAGCTATTTGTAAAAATAACGAAAAATAGCATAAGTTACTTTGTATTTAAGTTATTTGGTTGAGTTACGTAGCAAATAGGTTGAGTTATGCTACATAACGCAAAGTAACGAGTTACATAACGAGTTTTTTTTTCAACATTAGTATTTATGAAAGATCTCTTCTTTTTCGACAGTTTGATATTTATGCTGTGGCTTATGTCCATTTATATTCTTTCTTTGTAATTGTTGCAGGTTCGTGGGGGTAATGGAGAAATATCCGCCGTACCAATCAATCTTGCAAAGCTATCATACGGAGAAAGCCAGATGTTAGACAAAGCATTCTATGAAGAGGAGGTGAAGAGGCTCTGCTTGGCATTTGAACGGCAGGTAGAAGCCGTAAAACTGACTGAAACACCATCGATTTCCATCTAATTTTGTTTGTATAATATGAATCGAGGCAAGTAACAAATATTGTGCATGCATAACCTTGAGTATGTACGTGTCAATTTATATTTATGTTCAAATCTTAAAGGGCTTAGTAGTTTCTTTTATCAGACATCTTGAATAACCTTTCTTACGAGTTAATCATATAAAATCCCACCATAGCTTACCTCATATAGTACTTATGGCCCCTCGAGTGATTTAATAGTGCAAAAATCAAAATTCTAAACACTCAAATTTAACTCTATAAACAATTCAAATGATTGTATAATTTAAGTCTAGAACTTGGTTGGTTATTTAGAGTAGGCTTTGAGTGTTTTTGAGGGTTTTGGTTGATGATCAGAGGTGTATCTATGGTTATAAATCAGTTGAAGCGGTATAAGTGCTGTATGGGGTAATCAACAGTGGTGTTTTGTGCTACTTACCATTTCATTAATCGAATACTGGTTTACCATTCCTTTCATGGAGACGAGATTTTTTCTTCAAACTTGTTCAGTCATTTCATTATTCACTTTGTTATGCAGTTCCATTATGGTGTTTTCTTTGCGTATATGAGATTGAGGGAGCAAGAGATACGGAACTTGATGTGGATTTTGGAATGTGTGGCTCAGAATCAGAAGTCGAGAGTCCATGACAGCGTCATTTTCATCTTCTGAGTGCTGCGAGAGTACAATTCAACCATGTTATTCTTTTTGCCCATCAATAGAATAAAGATGGAAATTTGTTCTTGGTGTATCTGAAAATTACTGCATTCTGAGATCAGCTTTGGGACAGCATTCTCTCTTTTCTGCCTGCGTTGTATGGTATATTTTTCACATTGTGGTGGTTAGAAGCAATGTGCAGGGTTTTAATTTTATTTGAACTTGAAAGTATTCATGTTTCTTTTTTCTTTTTAATTTATAAAAATTACAGGCAATTTGTTGCTGTAGTACTGGACTGTATATATGCAAATTAGAATTAGAATTTGTTTAAATTTCATGGACACTACTATGAGGTTTGTAACGTGGCATCAATGGCCAAACCGCCTGTGACGCTATAAATATTATCTGTTGTAAGCCATATGATTGATGGAAGATATGCATGTTAAATTTGAATAAGTAAAATTTTACCGATTTGATTTTCAATGCCTAGTTTTGCAACAAGGTCACCAAAACCCTGGTTTCATTTAACTGAAATCGATTATATGTTTTGCATGTAAGCAAAATGTGATTATGTAAAATGGAGTTTGCAAAGTTTCAGGTACCAGCCGTCGCCTCCCCATCACCGGAGCCGCGGATGAACCTCCTTCGGCGACTGTCATCAACCCCCTCGCCGGCCGAATAGACCGACTACAGTCCATCGTAGAGGCGCTCATCCACGTCCAAACGGCCGGGCCAGGGTTTGCCGCTTCTCCGCCTTCAGAAGACTCTGTGCTGGTCGGTACGGCTGACCACCGGTAGACGACGTCCCATGGCCACAGATCTCACGGGCCGATATTCTCTGAGGTCCGCTGGGCGCCCCACGGCTCTACACCAAGATCCGCCGCCAGAGTGCTTCGCCTCGAGCCTCTTCGCAATCCTCACCCTTCTGAGGAGATGTCGATCACCTTGCTTGTCCCCAGGCATGACAGACACCCTCTCCCTCGACGGGGCCGCACAGAAGGGGATCGCCACGGTGGCTCGAGGGCCACCTCGCCCGGGGATCTGAGGAACCTCATCAAGAGGAACCGGAGCCACGCTCAGATGCAGAGCTCCCATGTAGGGTGTTTTTCGTCACCCCATTGAGATGGGAATACGCACGCGTTTGTCAGGCGTACTACAGATTCCCCCTGCCTAGAGTAGGCAGGAGTTTATTGATTGTGGGGATCCGAATCTCCGGCAACCGCGGACTAAGCTGTCGTTAATTACCCCTTACCTTTGGAGTAAGGAAACCTCCGATTAACGGGTTAAACTGGTCATGCGAACTCAATGTGCAGTTTTGTGTTTTGAAAGGGTTTTGGATATATCGGTGGTGGTGGTGGGGGGGCGTGCAGAGTTTTTACGGTGGTCCCGCTACCCGGATAGCCGGCTGGGGGTCAAGGGGGCTAGCAGCCCCGCGGGGTGCGGGGCAGCGTCCCGTTAGAAATTTTTTCTAACCGGGGGGGAGGGGGGGTTAGTGTGGAGTATGTGTGTGTGTGTTTGTGTATATACATATAAAATAAAAAAAAGGAAAGGGCATCCAAAGGATAAAAAGCGTCTGCGCTTTGGGTGCTAGCGTTTTGAGCGTAAGGACGCTAGCGCCCCACGTGCCCGGCACGTGGGAGCTCGAGCGCTAGCGCTCTGAGCGCAAGAGCGCTAGTGCCCCACGTGCCAGGCACGTGGACGCTCGGACGCTAGCGCTCTGGGCGCTAACGCTCTGGACGCTAGAGTGTTCTGGGCGCTCGCGCCCCACGTGCCAGGCACGTGGGCGCTCGGACGCTAGCGCTTTGGGCGCTAGCGCTCTGAGAGCAAGAGCGCAAGAGCGCTAGCGCCCCACGTGCCAGGCACGTGGGTGCTCGGGCGCTAGCGCTCTGAGCGCAAGGGTGCTAGCGCCTTACGTGCCAGGCACGTGGGCGCTCGGAAGACAAAAAGGACTTGGTCCCTGCAATGAGAGTTGTACTCCCATAAAAGAACACTTATTATTTTGTGTGTGTGTGTGTGTATATGTGTGTGTGTGTGTGTGAGAGAGAGAGAGAAGTTAAACTCCTAGGATATTTTGAAGCTGATGAAGGGGCTTCTCCTCTTGAGCCCTAGATCTTCCCCAAAGTGGGGTTTCTGGAGATGGGTCTCCTTCTTCTTCCTGTCGTTTGGCCGGATCTTGGAGAAAGGGGGTGAGACTTAAAAATCTTCCCTTTTTGAGATCTAATGGCAGATCCAAATTCCCCTTTGTGGGTTTTGTGGTGAAAAACTATTTAGTTTTGGAAAAAAAAGAGTAAAACTCTTGATTTAATTTAAAAGAAAGAAGAAGGTTTTAAAATCTTGAGGAAGAAGAAAGAGGCACAAATCCTAGATTTTTGAGGGAATGAAAAGTATATTAGATATTTTCATCATGTTACCTTATATAAGCTTACATATTTACATATAGCCCATTGGGCTTTACAAAATGGCATTTTACCCATCCCATGGCGCATGTGCCATTTCTCTTTTGCACATAAGCCATGGGCTTTACAAAAATTTGGCTTTATGCCCACTCATGCATAAAAAATTACATAAAAATTATTTATTACATGATTTTGTTGTTGGCATGGGGAGGCTTAGCCGCGGGCTCGGCTTGGGCATGGGCCCGCTTGACCTGGGCTTGGGCCCACCTGGCTTGGGGTTGACCTTGACTTTGACTCTGTCAACCGAGATGCAAATTTTGACCCCAACAAAGTGCCCCCCATCAATGAATGCACACCGCACATTTGAGTTGTGTGCATGAAATTGATGGATCTTGAAACTGGACTTCGAGGTGGAACATCATTCCGGGGGCGGAGCATCCCTCGGGAAGCATGATTTCCGGGGATCGGAGCATCATTCCGATTTGCGGAGCATAATTCCATGGTCGGAGTATCAATCTGATAAGCGGAGCATGATTCCCAAGGGTCGGAGCATAATTCCGAGGATCGGAGCATTATTCTGGAGAGCGGAGCATGATTCCAGAGTTCGGAGCATCATTCCGAAGAGCGGAGCATGATTCCAGGGATCGGAGAATCATTCCGAAGGGCGGAGCATGATTCCAGGGTTCGGAGCATCATTCCAAAGGGCGGAGCATTATTCCAGGGATCGGAGCATCATTCCGAAGAGCGGAGCATGATTTCAGGGATCAGAGCATCATTCCGAAGAGCGGAGCATGATTCCAGGGATCGGAGCATCCTTCCGAAGAGCGGAGCACGATTCCAGGGAGGGTCGAAGCATAATTCCGATAAGCGGCAGACATTCTGACCGAAGTATAATTTCGATGCAGAGGTTGATTCCCAGGCGAAGCATAATTCCGACAGGGACGGCAAATACTCCGAGGCGGAGCATGATTTCGACACGGGGTACATCTGAGACGGAGCATGATTCCGGCGCAGAGCTTGTTGGCTGACTTGATTCCGAGACGAAGCATAATTTCGACAGGGAAGGCAGGTACACCGAGACGAAGCATGATTTCGATACGGGGTGGACATTTTGAGACGAAGCATAATTCCAATGCAGAGCATGCTGGTTGACTTGATTCCGAGGCGGAGCATAATTCCGATGAGGAGGTCGTTGGTTAATTCTGAGCCGAAGCATAATTCCGACAGGGAAGGAGTATACACCGAAGCGAAGCATGATTTCGACACGGGGTACATTCTGAGACGAAGCATGATTTCGACGCAGAGCTTGCCGATCGACTTGATTCCGAGGCGGAGCTTAATTCGGACGGGGATGTTGCTGGTTGATTCCGAGCCGAAGCATAATTCCGACAGGGAAGGTAGATATCCCGGGGTGAAGCATGATTTCGATACGGGGTAAATTCTGGGACGGAACATGATTCCGCCGCAGAGATTGTTGGTTTGATTTGATTTGGGTTGACATCAGCATCGCTACACTGGAATATGGTACCAGGTGCGAATCATCACCTATCATAAGAGGATTTGGGGATTTGGTTTTTGGGTCGGCATCTGCATTGCTACACTGGAGTAATGCCTGGAGCAACTCATCATTTGCCCCGGAAGGATTTGGAAATTGGTGGCTTAGGAGACAGGTTTAGATCCCTATCACCTAAGGCTTTTCAATTATATGGGCCGTAAGGGTCCCATAAAAGCATTTTCTCCTTACGAGTCGAAAGGATTTCGTAGGTGTATTTTCTCCTTAGGAGTCATAGGGACTCCTAAGTGTGTTGCTCCTTTATGAGTCGTAAGGATCTCACGTGGGAAATTTCTCCTCACAAAGTCGAGAGGACTTTGCGAGTGCATTTCATCTCTTTTTCACGAGTTTGCGCCCTTTCGGGTTTTCACAAACTCGCCAGCAGTCCTGCTGTTTTTACTCACGTGCCCTTTCGGGTTTTCATCCGTGCCCATTTTGCTTGTGGACATACCCCCTTTTTTTCTTTTTCTTTTTTGAATCTTCACCGCCGGTGGGACTTTGAATGTGGTCTCACCGGTAGGACTTGGGAGGGATTGGGAATGTTTTACTCCCGTGGATTGTATACGGTTTTGCAGGATGTATGATCCAGACTGTAGGGCAGGAAAAATTTCGGGACTTTGTTGGCGTCTGCATCGCTACACTGGAATATTGTACCAGGAGCGACTCATCATTCGCCGCCGGGGTATGGGATTTGGAATTTGATTGGCGTCTGCATCGCTGCACTGGAATATGGTACCAGGAGCGACTCATCATTCGCCATTTAGGATTTGGGTTTGGAATTTGGTTGGCGTCTGCATCGCTGCACTGGAATATGGTACCAGAAGCGACTCATCATTCGCCGTTGGGGTATGGGATTTGGAATTTGGTTGGCGTCTGCATCGCTGCACTGGAATATGGTATCAGGAGCGACTCATCATTCGCCACTTGGGGATTGGGAAGCGATGGCTTAGGAGACAGGTTTAGATCCCTATCACCTAAGGCTTTTCAATTTTATGGGCCGTAAGGGTCCCATAAAAGCATTTTCTCCCTATGAGTCGTAAGGATCCCGTAGGTGCATTTTCTCCTTAGGAGTCGTGAGGAACCCCAGGTGTGTTTTTCCTTTGTGAGTCGTAAGGATCCCACGAAGGTTTGTTCTCCTCATGCATCGTGAGGACACATGAGTGGGTCTTCCCAAATGGAGCATAATTCCAAGGGCGGAGACCGGCCGCTGGATTGGTGATTGCAGTGTGGCATGAGTGTGATGAGAATTATTTGAGCCCATGGATTGTATACGGTAGTCAATTTGGGGACTAACCGCAGGGCCGGAAAATTTTTGGGACTTTGTTGGCATCTGAATTACTGCACTGGAATATGGTAACAGAGCGACTCATCATTCGCCCTCTTTTTTTGTTTTTTTTGTTTTTTTTTGTTTTACCGCGATTACTCTATCATTTCAGCTTTTCTTATCGCGAAGATCGCGATTGCCCTATCATTTCGGCTTTTATTCACGATTGCCCCATCATTTCGGCTTTTCTTTATTTTTCTTTTATTTACACATTTTTTGTTTATTTACATTTTTTTACATTCCCAGTTTAACGACTTAGAGGTCGACTGTTCCCAGTTTAATGACGTGGTGGTCGATGTTTTCAGAGAAAGGCAGATGTCTGAGAGAATCAGTTTCACGAAAAACTTCGGTCTCCGTTTGTATGAAATTGGCAGTCGCAGCTGGACTGTTTGTTAACACGCCTTTAGACAGTTCTATCTCTCCTGCCTTGTATTGCTTTTCGACCCAATCTTTGAAGACGAAGCAGTCCTCAATGGCATGACCTATCACTATGTGATAGGGTCAGTATTTGGGGTCGTCGGTCATATTCGTTTCCTGCGGTCTTTTTGACTCTGGCAGTTGTAGACCGTTCTTCAGGGCGTCTTTGAATATTTTATGGATTTTGTTCGTTCTGAAGGAATAGACCTTATCTAGCTTCTCTTTGAGTGGAGATTCTCCTCCCTCTCCGAACACTGGCTTCTGAGGCTGGTTGGCACTAGGCCCGCTCATCCTTTGCTTATTTCGGTTAGCCGAAGTGTTAAAAGATTCAGAATCGTCGGAATTCCCGCCTTTGCGATTATCATCCTTTCGGTTTCTCCAGGACCTATTGTTATTTTGGGAATTCGAGGAGGACTCCTGCTTTGAGCGCTCCAGCATCTGAACTTTCCTGGTCAGCTCTTGGAATGTTTTGAGACCCGCGGTGCATAGAAACGGGGCCATCCAATTGTTGAGATTTCCGACGAGGAGACTGACAGATTGGTCCTGCTCTATCGGCGGTTCGCATTTGACGGAGAGATTGCGCCATCGGATTATAAAATCCGTGCTGCTTTCGTTGTTCTTTGGCTTGGTCCTTACGAGGTCGGTGATGGTGATCTTATCGCTAACGCTCATGAACCTATGCCGAAACAGAGACTCCATTTGGACGAAAGTTGTGACGGAGCCATCCGGTATGCTCGCGTACCAGTCGAAAGCAATATCGGTCAAGCTATTAACGAACTGGCGGAGGAGAAGCGCATCGTTGCCCCCAGTATTCCCGCATGAGGCTTTGAAGTGGGCGATGTGCTGATTCGCATTTCCTGTCCCATCAAATCTTTCGAATTTAGGGATGACATAGCCGCAAGGGAATTCTACCAGATCATACTGAGCAGGATATGGTCTCCCACTGCTGCTGATATCTTTTTGCGCTTCGGCTTCGGCTACCAATGTTTTGATTTTTTTGGCAACCAAATCCATGATTTGATCTTGAGTTAGCGGGCTACTGTCATCGGTAGCCAAGAAATTTCCTAAGATAGGATGCGACTGGCTTTCGTGCGGTCCGCCCACCTTTGGATTTGAGGGAATAGGCGTCGGCTGTCTCGGGACACCGTTTCCCAGTTCATGAGCAGAGCCCTGCGCTTGATTGGGCGGCTGAGAGGCAAGTTGGGCCGTAAGCCGTAAGACGACATTTGTCAAGTCGTCGATCTTTGAGTAGAGCTTGGCCATCTCCTTGTCTTTACTTCTGAGCTGTTTTCGGAGCTCTTGGAGAAGTTGCTGCTCTGCGGTCTTAGGTTGGAAAGTTGGCTCATCTTCGCTTTCCGAGCCTGACTCCACATGGACTGAGGGGTCTTTCTGCCTATCATCCTCGTCGAGAGGGTTTTCATCATCCAGCGGAGGTGGCTGTTCTTGGGAAACGATAACCACATTCAAGTCAGATTGGATTTGAGATGTGGTGGCCCTGTCCTTGCTCTTGTTGTGCGTGCCCACCGTGTAGACAGTGTGGACCACATATCCGGTCATTTCCTCATCTTCGGCGGGGTAACCTTGTTCTTTGAAGCTCATGAGGTTCAGCCTAGCAGGAGCCCTAGCCCTTTTGTTGGCTCTATATCTGAGCCTTTTCTGCCTTAGCTTCTCAATTTTGAGGGCTTAGCTGGCATCTATTTCCTGGGAAGCCACCGTGAGTCAATTCACGGGGAGCTTAAAGAAGATACCCGGTCAAGCAGTTGTCGAGGGTACCGCTGGAGCTTGCCCAAGACGCCCCGTTGCTTTGTTGACGCTGATGGCCTTGCCCCCAGCTGGAGCGATGGAGAGTCGTTCGGAAACAGATTTGTGCTTGGACTGAGGTGCCCTCGCGACCATGACATTCGGCCTTTTCCCTTTTGAGACCGATTTGTCTGTTACCGGGGCTTGAGGAGCTGGGATGGCGTTAGCTGACACAAACAGGATAGAGCCGAATGGTAGCGGCGGCTCTTCCCATTGTCGCCCGAGACTGGCCGGAAGGACCGTCCTAGCGTCCATCTTCATCGTGTAGGAGATGGGAGCTGTGTCGAGAGCTGAGCTCATCTTTGGAGACATTGTTTAAAAGTGATTGCTTGAAACCTACATGAAAAAGCATTATTTTAGTATAGATATGGGTATTCATATTGATTGAGTTCGCATGAACGTTTAACCCGAGATATGGGAGGAGAGATAGGTCCCACCGGACGTGCCAGAATCTGCAGGGTGTTTTTCGTCACCCCATTGAGATGGGAATATGCGCGCGCTTGTCAGGCGTACTACAGATTCCCCCTGCTTAAGGTAGGCAGGGGTTTATTGATTGTGGGGATCCGAATCTCCGGCAACCGCGGACTAAGTTGCCGTTAATTACCCTTCGCCTTTGGAGCGAGGGAACCTCCGATTAACGGGTTAAACTTGTCATACGAACTCAATGTGCAGTTTTGCGTTTTGAAGGGGTTTTGGATATATCGGGGGGGCGCAGAGTTTTTACGGGGGTCCTGCTATCCGGATAGCGGGCTGGGGGTCAAAGGGGCTAGCAGCCCCCTTGCGGGGTGCGGGGCAGCGCCCCGTTAGAAATTTTTTCTAACGGGGGAGGTGTTTTTAGTGTGGAGTATGTGTGTGTGTGTATGTATATATACATATAAAATAAAAAAAGGGAAAGGGCATCCAAAGGATGCATGGGAAAAAATGCCAGCGCTTTGGGTGCTAGCGCTTTGAGCGCAAGGGCGCTAGCGCCCCACGTGCCAGGCACGTGGGCGCTCGAGCGCTAGCGCTCTGGGCGCCCCACGTGCCAGGCACATGGGCGTTCGGGCGCTAGCGCTCTGGGCGCAAAAGCGCTAGGGCGCTAACGCCTCACGTGCCAGGCACGTGGGCGCTCGGGAGGCAAAAGGGACTTGGTCTCTGCAATAGGAGTTGTACTCCCAGAAAGGAACACTTATTATTTTGTGTGTGTGTGAGGAGTTAAACTCCTAGGATATTTTGAAGCTGATGAAGGGCCTTCTCCCCTTGAGCCCTAGATCTTCCCCAAAGTGGGGTTTCTGGAGATGAGTCTCCTTCTTCTTCCTGTCGTTTGGCCGGATCTTGGAGAAAGGGAGTGAGACTTAAAAATCTCCCCTTTTGAGATCTAATGGCAGATCCAAGTTCCCCTTTGTGGGTTTTGTGGTGAAAAACTATTTAGTTTTGGAAAAGGAAGAGTAAAGCTCTTGATTTAATTCAAAAGAAAGAAGAAGCTTTTAAAATCTTGAGGAAGGAGAAAGAGGCACAAACCCTAGATTTTTGAGGGAATGAAAAGTATATTAGATATTTCATCATGTTGCCTTATATAGGCTTACATATTTACATATAGCCTCTTGGGCTTTACAAAATGGCATTTTGCCCATCTTATGGCTCATGCGGCATTTCTTTTTTGCACATAAGTCATGGGCTTTACAAAAATTTGGCTTTATGCCCACTCATGCATAAAAAATTACATAAAAATTATTTATTACATGATTTTGTTGTTGGCATAGGGAGGCTTGACCGCGGGCTTGGCTTGGGCATGGGCCCGCTTGACCTGGGCTTGGGCCCACCTGACTTGGGGTTGACCTTGACTTTCACTCTGTCAATCGGAGTGCAAATTTTGACCCCAACATCCCACAGCAGAGGCCAGGGATCGCAAGGTGCCGAATCCTCGGGATACTACGGCCGACTCGACGCCCTAGAGAAGAAGATCGAGAGCAAACACCGAGAAGGTCACTTCTCGGGCGACGCGGCTAAGTACGCCGCCGACTCGCTCACCAAGCCATTTACCGAGGGATTGCTCGCTGTTCACGTCTCCTCGCGCAACAAGCCCCCGAAGGTCTCTCTGTTCGACAGGAAAATCGACCCGAAAGACTATTTGGATGCTTTCACCACGGGGATGAGCTTCCAGGACCATTCCGACGCCGCCCAGTGCAGAGCCTTCCTAGCTACCCTCATCCGCTCTGGTCGGGACTGGTTCCAAGGTCTCGAGCCTTGCTTAATCTCGACCTTTGACGAGCTGGCTACTCAGTTCTTCAGCCACTTCGTCGGGAACCGTCAGCAGAAGCGCACGGTCGACCACCTCTTCACAATTAAGAGCGGGGACAAGAAGACGTTCAAAGCTTACGTCACCCTCTTCTACAACGCCTTCCTCGAGGTCCTCGAGTACCAGGGCGAGACAGTCATCACAACGCTCAGATCTGGTCTTAGGCACAAGGAGTGGTTGCGCTCCTTTGCGTTGGAGCAGCCTAAGACCATGGCCGAGATTAAGGCGTGGACCGAGGGCGAGGTCCAGCTCGAGTCCGAGGTGAACGCGAACCTCCCTCGAGCAGAAAGGTCCGACCAGAAGAAGAGGGCTCGGGAAGAGAGGCCGGAGCGTCAGCAGCCCTATCACCCGAAGTTCCAGGAGTACACCCCGCTCAACATTTCCCTCGCAGTGTTACTAGAGGAGGCCCAGGGCGAGGGGTTCATCAAGTTCCCTCCAATCCCGCGTCAGGCCTCGAAGCGGACCCGGGGCCCCTACCACGCCTTCCACCGGACGCTGGGCCACGCCACGGAGGATTGTAAGCAACTCCGGGACTGCATCGAGGAGCTCATCCGATCAGGGCACCTCGCCGCCTACTTGAGGGATAAGCGGCAGGATGACTGCGAGCAGGAGCAGCGTCCCCCTCCCGCCGAGCTGACCATCGGCCAGATCATGCTCGTTTCGGCAGATGACCAGTCCGGCGCTTGGGGAGCCCCGTACCCGGTGCCGAGTACGGAGACCAACAAGCCTCCGGGGAGCTCGGGCCACGCTAATAAGGTCATCTATTAGCATGCACTTTTTTTAGGGCAATGTAAACTCTTCCTAGGGTCTGTTGTTAATTTAATAAAAGATCAATGGAACATTGCGAAAAAGAAAGAAATGTCTTATTTATTCAAAAAGGTATTATGGGCTCCTCAGCCATACATACAAAAAGAAAAAGAAAATTACAGCAGCGGGGGAAGGGGGTGCAGAGAGCACTGCTCATGGTACTCAGTAAAGATCTCCGCCAGCCGAGGCCTCGCGAGATCCAGCCTTTGCCCTCGATTCTCCTGCGCGCATTGATCTCGAGCCTCAGTTCGTATCACTCACGGACGAGCGCCATCGAGCGAGCCAGCCAAATCGCGGAGATCAGGCCGAAGCGCCTCAGAGACCGCAGCTTGCCCACGGCCTCGACGTAGAGCTCTCGGACAAGGGGTTGTAAAGCCCCGGCGACGCCCTCCAGATGGAGTACATCAGCAGCTGCAGCACGGGGGAGCAGCCGACCGAAGTGGTCTTCGATGCTCCCATAGACCAACTGCACCATGTCCTCGGTGCAGTCCTGGTCGTAGAGATATACGTCTTCGAAGTGGATGATGCCGGGGATGGTAAAGAGGAATTCTTTCATTCTCATCGATCTGTTTACGAAGAAAGGAAGGACCGGTGCTCCATCAGCCTTATATAGCCCATTGCGCCCCAATGGAACCCAACAGTCGCCCGTTTTCACCCACAAAGTCGCTACCACGCGGCGATCACTGAGCCTTCTCTAGCAGAATCGAAACGACGCGACTCTGGCGCTTCGCCTCCCCGCACATTCAATGCGCATGCTACGCGCACGTTCGCCGCGACCGTTCCTGTTCCCCATACCTGCCACGGGATACTCGGACAAAACCTCATGAAGAATCGGCCAATCATCTACCATGCTCGGCCATCCCTGGCCGGTAGCTTCCCTACACGCAACGCCGGGAATCGAAGCCCTCGCCGAGAGGCAACCGCACAGCTCCATTGCCCGGTTATCCTTAGCAAGCCTCCTATGGCCCCTCCAACACTAAGGATCAAAGTCCTCCGTAGAGGCAGCCGAGCGGCTTCCCTGCTCGACTATCCCTGGTCGGTAGCTTCCCTACTCGCAATGCCAGGGATCAAAGCCCTCGCCAAGAGGCAACCGCGCAGCTTCACTGCCCGGTTATCCTTAGCAGGCCTCCTACGGCCCCTCCAACGCTAAAGGATCAAAGTCCTCCTTAGAGGCAGCTCAGCAGTTACCCTGCTCGGTTATCCCTGGCCGATAGCCTCCCTACTCGCAACGTCAGGGATCAAAAAGTCCTCCCAGAGGCAGTCGAGCCCGACCCTCGCCCAGCTATCCCCGGCTGGTAGCTTCCTGCCACAACCGACAGGGATCAAAAGCCCTCCAGAGGCAGTCGAGCCCGACCCTCGCTCGGTTATCCTTCAGGACAAAAGCCCTCGCCAAGAGGCACCGGACAGTAACCCTGCTCGGCCAAGGGTCCTTGGTAGGCTTCTTACAGCCCCTCCCGTGCTAAGGAGCAAAGTCCTCCTTTGAGGCGGTCGAGCCCGACCCTTGCTCGGCTATCCCCGGCTGGTAGCTTCCTACCACAACCGACAGGGATCAAAGTCCTCGCCAAGAGGCACTGAGCAGTAACCCTGCTCAGTCCCCGTCCTGAAGGATCAAAAGCCCTCTCAAGAGGCAACCGAGCCCGACCCTTGCTCGGTCATCTCCGGCTGGTAGCTCCCTACCCATGACGCCAGGGATCAAAGCCCCCGCAAGAGGCATCCGAAAGGCCACCCCGCTCGGTCATCCCAGGCTGGTAGTTGCCTACCCACGACGCCAGAGATCAAAGCCCTCGCCAAGAGGCAACCACACAGCTTCACTGCCCGGTCATCCTTAGTAGGCTTCTTACAGCCCCTCCAACGCTAAGGATCAAAGTCCTCCTTAGAGGCAGCCGAGCGGCTTTCCTGCTCGGCTATCCCCGGCCGGTAGCTTCCCTTCCCACAACGTCAGGGATCAAAGCCCTCGCCAAGAGGCAACCGCGCAGCTTCACTGTCCGGTTATCCTTAGCAGGCCTCCTACGGCCCCTCCAACGCTAAGGATCAAAGTCCTCCTTAGAGGCAGCTCAGCAGCTACCTTGCTCGGCTATCCTTGGCCGGTAGCTTCCCTACTTGCAACGCCACGGATCAAAAAGTCCTCCCAGAGGCAGTCGAGCCCGACCTTCGCTCGGCCATCCCCGGCTGGTGGTTGCCTGCTCGCAATGCCAGAAATCAAAGCCCTCGCTAAGGGGCAATCGAGCAGCTTCCCTGCTCGGTCATACCCAGCAGGCATCCTCCTGCCCAACAGACGTTGCGGGTTTGTGGCCCTCATAACGAGGCCACTGAGCCCATTTATGCTCGGCACAACTACGGCGGACATCCCTCTGCCCATCACATGCAGCGGATCCGAAGCCTCAATAAGGGACATCAGGTCTATCCAAGTCTGAGCGATCCCCCTCGACTTCGGGGCGATGGAGTTGCCTCCTTCTCAGCAGCGCTTGGTACACTTGGTAAGTGATCGAAATCAACTCGACGAACGATCGCTAGACAGATAGCCGACCTGACATGGAAGCCCAACAGTGCAAGCAAAGATATTTTACGAGCATTCTTCAAAAACAGAAGATAAAGTGCAAACTGATGAAACTAAAAAAGTTTTACTACCAAAAGCGAAGTCTTTACAAAGGGTATTTTGGGCTCCCTAGCTTTACAGACTGCCCAGAGGCTTACAAAAATTCCAGAAGCGGCAAAATAAAAGGAGGAGGAAGACGGTGTTAGTTATATGTATGCACTAGAGGCCATTACTGTACATAGGATGTATATTGTAGTGGATGCTGGGACATATATAGGGATGACTTTCTTGCTCGACATGATAGTATGCTATCTGGTTACACTTTACCTTAACGTGTATACTGATTGTCTCTCTGTTACATGTTGGTAAAGCCCTTAGGATGTGTGCTTGACTACCTGGACTATGATACGGATCATACTAGTGGGGACATAGTAGTCCATAAGCACATCCTTCAAAGTCTCTAGTCGAGGGTATATCGAGACGGGGCATCGATATACCAGAGTAGACTAGCGTATACCTTCTCGACCCATACAGATGGGCGATGGATGATCCCATATCCATTGGTGTTTGACATCAGAGATGATATACGGGTGCTCAGTAGAGACTGGGTACACTGGACGGACTCGCCGAGAACTCCCAGATGGTATTATACCTCACGTCAGATGGCAGTTCTCTGGTGACACTGGTACAGAGTAGTCTGTTGACCCGAGATCGTCAGAGAGTCTTGTGTGGTTCCCACTGTGCTTTGATTTCCATCTTACCACGTCCAAGAGGGCGTGCAAAACGGTGGTTTTTGGGTACAGTCCCGAGTCACATGGAGACAATGAGCGATAGGAGGGGATTCGTCTCTTCCGGTATAGGGGGTTGATGTTGCGCTGTGTTCGATTGGCTATAACAGGAAATCCCTGGCCAGGGTTGCTGAGATTTACTGGTAAGTGTTACCAGTAGTTTCTCGAATAGTTATAGACCTCATATCGACACGACTTATTGAGCTATTGGGGTCTGACGTTTACCACCCCTAGGCGAGATATGCGACATATCAGACGATCAGACCGGACTGTATGGTAGTGTTACTGGTCGGATTCACTGGAGTGTGAGCGGGCTTGCTCGTCGATCTTCAGATCGCTCAATACCCGGGTGGCCGTTACGTTTAGCAGACCGCTTGCGGCTTGTGGGTGTTTGATATGATCATCGCCTGCTGCCGGCGTATTGATGAGTCTTTAGAGTCCTACACAGAGGTTTCCTGGCTCAAGCGAAACGAAATAGGAGCGCATATGAGATATGTGCGGGACCGAGAATAATGCGTGTATGTGATACCGTATTCCATTCTCGCGATGAATGTATCGATTAGGTTATATGCGATATACCATAGTTATCGAATCAAAGGTTGATTCGATAAGCCGATACATAGGATACTGGTCGGTTATATGCGATATGACCGGATCGTTAAATCAAGTGTTGATTTAATGAATTAATGTATAATTATATATTTGATATATTACTTTGCATTAACTAGTATCGGTTCACTTTAAATGGATATTCTCACTCGGGTGTGCGCATTGCATATGCGATATGATTTTGTGCACATGTTTGTATCATGTTTGATGATGCATGCTTTTTGGTTAAGTATAAAGAATTAAACCAAGGTTAAGTTGTTGATTAGGGTTTTACTTATTCATTTATCTTATTTATTTATTCATTTTGAATAAATTGGAAGATAAATGAATGGTGGCTACTTTTGTTTTTAGTTGAAGTTTCATGAAGCTTTGACTTGATGACTTTTTTGTTCTCATCCTTAACCCTAACCATCAACCCAACCTTAGTCAATTCTCTACACTTAAGTAAGGTAAAGATTATGATAAGTATTGTTTTATTTTTCTATTTAATATAACTTATCATATTCTTCATCTTCTTCTTCTTCACTTCAAGAAAAAGCTTCACAAGCTTTAATGGCAAAGTGAGAATTAGAGTGAGAAATCCAATTCTAAAGTTTACCCACTTTCTATTTCTTCATCCTCTACCTCTTGCCAAGTAGTAGAGTGTGTTTCCTTCACAAGTTTTCTTGACTTGGTGAAGTGAGAGCTTGATCTTGCGATGCTTCGACGTAGATCATCTTCGGCATGGACATCGACGACCTACCTCGCCTATTCTCCGATGAAGTCGACGCTAGAGCCCGGATTTGATTTGGACAGCGGAGAGGACCTCATCTCGGAGCCGTGGAGGTGGAGGACCGGATCTACAAAGGTTGTATATCCGTATTCTCATAGTTAAGTGTTAACTAGTTAGCTTTTTCGCCTAGTTTTCTAGCAAACGATCCGTAGTTTAGGGTTTCTCGGCACCGTAAATTTTTATATTGGCATGGTTGATGGCTTGTGAGACCTCTTGTGAGTGCCTAGGGACCCTACAGTGGTATCAGAGCATAGCTAGAGCCTTAGGCGAAGTCCAGACGGAATTTGAAACCCGAACGAACCGAAACCCGACCCAAAAATAGCTCTCTGGACATTTTTTGTTTTTCTGGATTTTTGTGAATTAAAAATTGCTAAAAAATTCAGTAAGAAAAAATAAGAATTACGATGCAAAAATTATTGGATGAACAGTAACTTAGGCGGCGGAACCGCGGCATAAGCCCTGCTTATGCGGCGGTTCCGCGGCTCAATCATGACGTCATCCCTTACTGTTTGCACAGTAATACCTGATAAATTCTTCTGGATTTTCTGGGAATTTTTAAAATTTATTCAAGAGTTGAATTTTCTGGGGTTGTTTTGGGGATTCGTATGTTCGATCGGATTATCAAATTTCGTCTATGTGGCTTTCCGGATATTTTACAATATGTTAAAAAGTTCGACCGGATATAAATACCCAATTTTTCCCCTGACGGAAAATTTCCAAGAGTTGGATTTTTCCGAGGTTTAAAGACGTTTTAAGTAGTGCAAGTAACGCGATGGTCCCTCTAGAAGACAACAAACCTTAACTCGATTATGTGACCGTCTTGAACTGCCCTTTGAACCTTCGGGTTTGGGGTAGTACGGCGTGCCACATGTGAGGCGTTGGCTTGACCCTTCTACGGCTGGACCGTTGGTACTGAGGCATGAACTGAATGTTTTAAAACCTGTTTCATGTGATGAGCTGTATCGGGAAAACTTGGGTGTTCGAATGTTCGATCGGAAAGTTTAACATTTTCTATTTTATTCGGAATGTGATACAATAATTGGAATTCACAAATAGTTATGAGATAACTAAATGAATGTTATAAACGTAGCAATTTAGTCTCACATGATCGGTTGCCACGGAATTTTGATGTGATCAAAAGTCCGTCGCAATCACGTAGCGTACGCGGATACTCGCCGGGTAAACTTAATAGACAGCCTCACCCCATTGCCCCGACCAAGTGACTGTAGGAGAACCCCGTCGCCGAAAGCATCCATTCGGGTGCTCGCGGCAGCGGTGTTCCGCCTTGGTGCACTTCGTCGACGGTATCGGGGGTGCGGCCGCCTACTGAAGTTTGCGACGAGCATTCGATCAGGATGTCGGGAATCTTGTTGAATTGCCCGACTTGAATATTGAAAAGTGTTTTCGATAATGAGACTAAAATGCGGGGTTTATAATTGTTAGGCATGCGATGTCTAAGTAATTCATTTGGTCAGGCATGCGATGTCTGAGGTGGTTGCGGATTCCAACTGTTGTAGTTTTACACTTTCTTTTCTGTGACCGTAAGTGTAATATGTGATATCGCCGGTTTCGTTGCTATATGTCAACGACAATTGGGATGGACATATTTACTTACGTTGATGACATGTGATGTTATGTGTTGCTGGATATGTTATATTGGATCGTCGTGTTTGAATAGCCGGGGTTTTTTATGTGAGATGAGTGTTTTTCATTTTCATTCATGTAAAAAACTTGTATGTAATATTCTTTTATTGGGGCACTTCCAGGTTGCGGAAGATGTCACCCTTTGTATATTATTTACTTTTCCGCACTAGGATAGACCCAAGGAGGAGAGCACAAGTAACCGGGTTCTGGAGTCCAGTGGGAGACCAACTCGAGGAGTCGAGTCCGGGTCTCCTAACTCTAGAATTGGTAGGGTTGCTTGCCGCTCTCGTAGGGGTCTAGGGGTGTGGGTTTGGCTATTCATCGCGACCGTGGAATCCGTGTTTTATACTGGCTCGTATTGAAAACACGGACATCCTAGTATATCCAATATTTCATATGTTTCTTCTGCTGCCATATCTGTGATGTGATTCTGTGATGGATATAGTATATAGTATATATGATATATTATATAGACGTTACTTATGTTTTACACCCGCGCTAGCCCTGCCCCGCTCTGCCGTTAGTTACCTAACCTAACGGTACAGACGGGACATCAAGGCGAATGCGGATGGCATAAGCGTACGTTATATTTATCTGTGATGGTTAGGTGGACTTAAATGATGGGATATTCATTTATGAGATTAATGAAAGAAAATAAACCTAATTGATGTTGTGGAATCGAATTTCAAAATAAAAACAGGTAGCTACAGTTCTTGCTTTGCATCGCGGTGTTCATTATAGAACATCCTGCACCTTATTCGATGAGGAAAGGACCGAGATCCCTTCACCGGGAGTGACTCCTTTAGCAATAACTGGCAGATGCTACAACCCTCGGTTTGTCTTTGATCGCTTCTATAGTTTCCGCTTTGCACAGTGATATATATGATATATCCCGCACCTCATTCGACGAGGAAAGGGCCGACGATCCCTTCACCGGGAGTGACCCCTTTAGCAAAACTAGAAAAGCTTCAAAAACATTCCATTTAAAAACCATTTGATTCCGCAACGAGATCAAGTTCAAAGCGTTAAAGGTTTTCACAAAAACCAGCCGCAACCCTCCGTCATTTTAGGAAGTAGAGTACTTAGTATTCGTGCTACGTTTGTCGACCATAGCCGAGGCGTAGTGTGCGGTAGCTAAGTGATGTCTTCCTACACCGCATATGATGTGATTAGTTAGGACAGTCATGTGGCTTTGTTGACCTTAGCCAAGGGTCATGTGGGTGGGTCTAATTAATCACGAAATGACGGGTAGAACTTGACTAGTACCTATGATTTGTTGACCTTAGCCAAGGTCATAGGTGCTAGGGGTAAAAACCATTATCGGGAGTTTCAAGTGTTGAAATTTGCAATGAGATTGCATACCTTCTATGTGATAGTTGGATCCCGATACCCACTGCGAGTAATTGTTACTCCTGGGAGAGTTTTATACATTACAATTAGCCGATCAAGTAGGTGTCTAGAAAGGTGTCAACGGGGTTACGCCTCTGGGAAAACGAGGTTTACATTAATTAGGTTCGTGCGAAAGCACGGGGCACCTCCCTCAAAGTACCGACACTGGCCTGGCTGAAAGATTGGCGAACTTGTAGTGTGTAATTAATCCCGGCTAGTCTTTCCTTTTAGGGTTTGAAGGAAGATTTGATAAAAAGCAGTGGGAGCCATCCTGATTAGATAAAATTAAAACCAATCTATTCTTGCAAGAGCGCACACTGAGTGTTTTCTTCTCTCTCTCTCCAGGTAGCGACCATATCACGCCTTAATCAAGATAATAATACGGATATTTGACCGAACCCGCTTGTTATACTGAGCTGGGGAACGTTGGTCCCGCTCCAACTTATAATTGTTATAAGACAGAGCAGGAAATTGGGGAATACCAGATTTCCCGTGCCGCCCAAACGAAGAGAGTGCATGCTGATGCATCATCTTCGGGTGTGTTCATTACAGAACTGTTTCTCAGTATCCTCCGCATCCTGGGTATATGATACCGGATCAGGATCCCAGATATGTAATGTGTTACATAGGGCTACAGATAGGTAGAGAACTGAGAACGGGTGATAAGTTTCATGAGGCAGAAACGGGGCAAGTGTTGCAGCCAAGTCTGTTGGTCACTGTCACCCTGTATTAGCAATATATTGATTTTGAACAAATGTTATTAGATACCGAACCTGATATACAAAATCATATCACTCTCTTTATTAGTAAAGAAATGATAAAATTTTGTATTGTTGGACAATGTTTTGAACATTTCCCATATCAAAAGTTGATCGGTTCAGGCACGTTATCTAAAAGCATTGATGTTCTAAATCAAACTACAGTTCTTAGTATACAGAACACACACAAGAGGAAGAGTTCAGAACTGAACGAATCCTTCTTGAGGTATTGTAGACTAGGTCAGATCAATGTGACCCGACTAGCTGGAGTTACATGCAGATGCATATTTAAATTAGTTTGAATTTGCATCTTGTGAAACTCGCCAGTCATGTCATAAAGATAAGATGACCACAGCTCCGTTTACTGAAAACAGAGAAAGAGTTAGTAAACTCTTGGGATGATACATGTTGATGTATGTAGGTCCCCAGTCTACACATGCCAAGACCGGTTTTTTGTACTTCATTACATTCTCTGATGATCTCTTTAGGTTCAGACATATGTTCCTGTTGAAACACATGTCCGAACCTTTTGAGATATTCACGGAATATAAGTTAGAAGTAGAGAACCAAAATACGGGTATAAGTATTATGTCCTTTGATGAGATCAGGGAGGAGAATACTTGTGCATGGAATTCCTGGACTATTCTAAAGGAGAATGAGATTCTCTCTCAGTATTACTCCTCCGTATACACCATAGCACGATGGTATATCGGGGCGGAGCAATCGCACCCTATTTGATATGGTGTGCTCTATGATGAGTAATACTGAGTTACCCGTTTCCTTTTTTGGGAGTTATGCGCTTGAGAAGCTGCATACCTATTGAATAGGTTTGAATCAAATCAGTTGCCTACCACTCCATATGAGATATGGAAAGGGAAGAGCCCATGTCTTAAGCTAGTTAAGATTTGGGGTTGTCCGGCCTATGTCTAAAAGCAAAATCCGGACAAACTCGAGGCAAGGTCTGTAATGTAGAACTGGAAAGGTTCCAGCAATACAAACTACAGTAGATGATTTGGTACAACCAAAGGATTCAATAGTCACCAACGAACCTCGGCCTCTCCGCCGATCTAGTAGGGTTCCTCACCCACCTGAGAGATACTTCGGTTTCTCTATGACAGTGGGAGCGAGGATTGTATCATGAGATGATGACCCAACTAGCTTCGAGCTGGCCATCAGGAGTAAGACTCTGTAAGAATGGCTGGATGTTTAGTGATCTGAGATGGAATCCTTATACACCAACAAAGTATGGACTTTGGTTGCTATATCTGAAGGGTTAAATTCCCATCAGGAGCAAGTATATCTTGAGAATATTACTTGGTGTACATGGAAGAGTTGAGACTTTCAAAGCTAGACTTGTTAAAGGTCTACATCATTGATCAGGTATGGATAATGATAAAACCTTTTCAAGTATCTATGCTTAAGTCCATCCAGATCCTACTTACCACGGCTACATACCATGACTACGATATCTGGTGGTTGGGTGTCATGACTGGCTTTTCTAAATAATGTTTTAGAAGAGTGCGTCTATAAGTACACAGCCAGAGGGCCTCGTAGACAGTGGGAGCAGCGGAAACGTGTGCAAGATGCTTTATAGGATAAAGCAGGCATCGCGGAGTTGGAACATCTGTTTTGATAGATTAGTCAAAGAAGTTGACATCATTAAAATGGTAGATGAACCTTGTATATACAAAAAGGTAGTAGGGAGTATGGTGACGATCCTCGTAGAGTACGTGGATGTCATGCTCTTGATAGGGAAGGAGTTTCCTATGCTACGTTCGATCAATCTCCGCTTATCACAATGACTCTCCACATAGGATCAAAGTGATACCTCCTAAATCCTGGGTTTTGGATCTATGAGATAGATCTAAATGGATGTTAGGACCCTCACTAGTGGTAGTGAGAAGGTATCAACCGATCCTGGGGAGAATCACTGGAAGGGTTCCAGGGTGATAAAGACGACTGAATGTCAGTCACATGCATTGTCTTTACCCTCACTGGAGGGACGGTATGTTGGAAGAGTTCCAAGCTAGATACCGTGACATACTAGACGATAAAGGCAGGATACATCGCTACTTAAGATGCTACCAAAGAGGCTGTTTGGGTGTATATTGGTTCATGAGATGAACTATGTTCCTCCCATTGTGTGACAATGGAGTTGTGGCTCATGCCAAGGAACGCCGGTCCCATCAGTGATCCAGACATATTCTATGGCAGTATCACTTGATCATGGAGATAGTTGATCTCCAGGGAGATCGAGATTAGGAGAGTAGACTCAGAGGACAACACAGCGGATCCACTCACAAAGGCCTGTTCCCAGAGAGAGACTTTTAAGGGATGGTTGAGTATGAGATACTACAACCACTGCTACAGATGGCCCTAGTGCAAGTGGGAGATTGTTAGTTATATGTATGCCCTAGAGGCCATTACTGTACATAGGATGTATATTGTAGTGGATGCTGGGACATATATAGGGATGACTTTCTTGCTCGACATGATAGTATGCTATCTGGTTACACTTTACCTTAACGTGTATACTGATTGTCTCTCTGTTACATGTTGGTAAAGCCCTTAGGATGTGTGCTTGACTACCTGGACTATGATGCGGATCATACTAGTGGGGACATAGTAGTCCATAAGTACATCCTTCAAAGTCCCTAGTCGAGGGTATATCGAGACGGGGCATCGATATACCAGAGTAGACTAGCGTATACTTTCTCGACCCATACAGATGGGTGATGGATGATCCCATATCCATTGGTGTTTGACATCAGAGATGATATACGGGTGCTCAGTAGAGACTGGGTACACTGGACGGACTCGCCGAGAACTCCCAGATGGTATTATACCTCACGTCAGATGGCAGTTCTCTGGTGACACTGGTACAGAGTAGTCTGTTGACCCGAGATCGTCATAGAGTCTTGTGTGGTTCCCACTGTGCTTTGATTTCCATCTTACCACGTCCAAGAGGGCGTGCAAAACGGTGGTTTTTGGGTACAGTCCCGAGTCACATGGAGACAATGAGCGATAGGAGGGGATTCGTCTCTCCCGGTATAGGGGGTTGATATCGCGCTGTGTTCGATTGGCTATAACAGGAAATCCCTGGCCAGGGTTGCTGAGATTTACTGGTAAGTGTTACCAGTAGTTTCTCGAATAGTTATAGACCTCATATCGACACGACTTATTAAGCTATTGGGGTCTGACGTTTACCACCCCTAGGCGAGATATGCGACATATCAGACGATCAGACCGGACTGTACGGTAGTGTTACTGGTCGGATTCACTGGAGTGTGAGCGGGCTTGCTCGTCGATCTTCAGATCGCTCAATACCCGGGTGGCCGTTACGTTTAGCAGACCGCTTGCGGCTTGTGGGTGTTTGATATGATCATCGCCTGCTGCCGGCGTATTGACGAGTCTTTAGAGTCCTACACAGAGGTTTCCTGGCTCAAGCGAAACGAAATAGGAGCGCATATGAGATATGTGCGGGACCGAGAATAATGCGTGTATGTGATACCGTATTCCATTCTCGCGATGAATGTATCGATTAGGTTATATGCGATATACCCTAGTTATCGAATCAAAGGTTGATTCGATAAGCCGATACATAGGATACTGGTCGGTTATATGCGATATGACCGGATCGTTAAATCAAGTGTTGATTTAATGATTTAATGTATAATTATATATTTGATATATTACTTTGCATTAACTAGTATCGGTTCACTTTAAATGGATATTCTCACTCGGGTGTGCGCATTGCATATGCGATATGATTTTGTGCACATGTTTGTATCATGTTTGATGATGCATGCTTTTTGGTTAAGTATAAAGAATTAAACCAAGGTTAAGTTGTTGATTAGGGTTTTACTTATTCATTTATCTTATTTATTTATTCATTTTGAATAAATTGGAAGATAAATGAATGGTGGCTACTTTTGTTTTTAGTTGAAGTTTCATGAAGCTTTGACTTGATGACTTTTTTGTTCTCATCCTTAACCCTAACCATCAACCCAACCTTAGTCAATTCTCTACACTTAAGTAAGGTAAAGATTATGATAAGTATTGTTTTATTTTTCTATTTAATATAACTTATCATATTCTTCATCTTCTTCTTCTTCACTTCAAGAAAAAGCTTCACAAGCTTTAATGGCAAAGTGAGAATTAGAGTGAGAAATCCAATTCTAAAGTTTACCCACTTTCTATTTCTTCATCCTCTACCTCTTGCCAAGTAGTAGAGTGTGTTTCCTTCACAAGTTTTCTTGACTTGGTGAAGTGAGAGCTTGATCTTGCGATACTTCGACGTAGATCATCTTCGGCATGGACATCGACGACCTAGCTCGCCTATTCTCCGATGAAGTCGACGCTAGAGCCCGGATTTGATTTGGACAGCGGAGAGGACCTCATCTCGGAGCCGTGGAGGTGGAGGACCGGATCTACAAAGGTTGTATATCCGTATTCTCATAGTTAAGTGTTAACTAGTTAGCTTTTTCGCCTAATTTTCTAGCAAACGATCCGTAGTTTAGGGTTTCTCGGCACCGTAAATTTTTATATTGGCATGGTTGATGCCTTGTGAGACCTCTTGTGAGTGAGTGCCTAGGGACCCTACAGACGGGGGCTTTAGGCCTCGGGGCCAGGCACGACCTCGGGGTCCTCGATATCTACAACGAGTCGAGCAGGCCCCTCGACCAACTACTCGTCAGGAATCTCTTCCCCCTGCTCATCGGCGTCCGCGAGGGGGTATTCGGCCCGGAGCTCTTCATCGGCGAACTCCGGCATTCGGGCCTTAACGGCGTCGAGGGCCTCGTGCCAGATGCAGGTGGTGGTCACGGCTAAGTTATTGTAGAAGTCCTTCGACTTCTTGTAGCCCTCCACCGCCTTCGCCGCCGAGAGGTCGGCCTGCTCCGCCACCTTGACCGCCGCCCCCAGCTCCTTCCGGAGGGTCCTCACCGTCTTCTTCAGGTTACCGACGAGCGCCTGAGCGTCCTCAAGCTTGACCTCGGGAGCCACGGCGGTCTCGCGGTGCCGGGCAACCTCCTACTTCCCGGCCTCCACCTCGCCCTCCAGGGCGGCAACCCTCGCCATTGCCGCCTCCAGCTCCCGCTTGGAGCTCTCTTCCAGCAAGGCAAGCTGGTCTGCGGCCTTCATCTCCGGGGCTATCACCTCGGCGTCCATGCGTAAGGCAAGGGCAACGTGCTGGAGGACCTGAAAGAAATAAGAAAGAGGTCAGGAAGACGAAGGAAGCACCAAATCTCACAAGCAACCGAGCACTTACCTGCACGGACTCCTGGGTGATGGACGCCATCTGGGCCCTGAAGGTCCCCCCGGGGACCCTGCCCCCTGCCGACCTCTCTATTTCGTGCAGCAGGCTATCCGCGACAGATAGCCCCGAGGGCACCGCGAATCGGAGGCCCCCCTCGACCATGATCGGCGAGGGCGGGCCCCGAGGAGACCTCTGGGAACCCCTCTTGAGTGGCTCCGATGGAGAGCCGGTCTCCTCCTCCGAGACCGGGTCCTCCAGAATTCGAGCCCGCTTCCGGCCCGGCGCTCTGCTAGGCCCCGTGGCGGGATCCGCTCCTGAGCGCGCAAGGGACGCGACCACCGGAGGCACCGGGACGGAGGCCGAAGGAGCCGGGGCAGGCTTCGAACGGGATGAGCTGGCGCCTCCAGCCTTCGTGACCTTCCTCGGCTGGCGCATGGAGGCTCGGAGCACGTCCATATCTATGGGTCCTGCACAAAACCAAATGCAAAGAAGTCAGCGACACATGCAATATACAAGACAAAAAGCGAGCCTAACTTACCGACGAACTCGACGGGGTTGAGCCCGGCCCAACTCAGGACCCTCTCAGACATCAGCACGTCAAATCGGGGGACGGGCTCCCACGACGCCACTCTCACCGCGGCAGGGTCATTGGGTTGGTTCTCCGGCAAGCATTTTTCCCTCGACCACTTGGTGGGCACGGGCCAGTTCTCGCCCTCGGGCGGCGCGACGAAGAAAAACTTCTTCTTCTAGTCGTGAATGAAAGAAGGCAGGGCTACAACCCCTGTCCCGGCGGCCCCCCCTGTCGCTTTCTAAAAGAGAGGTAGACCCACATTGGGTCGCCCGCTCGGCCTCCAGGATGATTTTTGAAAACAAGGGAAGAATCAAGGATGGAGAGGCTGAAGGGAACCGCCTGTAATTTCAGGCGGATCAGGAACCCTAGGAGAATCCTCCATGAGTTTGGCACTAGCTGTCCAGGGGTTAACCCGAAGAAGTTCAGCGCTCCGACGACCTCGAAAGAGAAGGGCAGGCGCATTCCACCCCAAAAAACTTCCAAATACAGGGCGATCTCCCTATCCCGTACTTGGTCTGCCCTCTCTCCCTCCTTGGCCAGACGAAGCGTATAGCGTGAGGGGATGTGGAAGCGAGCCCGAGCATTGGCAAGCTCGTCCTCATGCCTCACCCAACACGACGCGCCGGGGGTAGTGTCTACCGTCTCCTCCCTGGGGGCTACCCTCGCCGCACGATCATGGGAAGAGGATCTGACCCCTGCTCCCCGGGAAGACTCAGGCTCAATTAGAGGGTCCCTAGAACCTACTCCTACGGCATCTACAGATTCTACGAAAGAAGACATCTAACCTGAAGAAGAGAGATTCTCGGGAAACGAAAGCAGAAGAAAGAAGACGAGCGCCGAGCAACCAGGACTTAGAGCGAGGAAATATGAAGGAGTAGGGGCCCTGGAGTGGGCCCCACCCCTATTTATCACTGCAATCGCCCTCATCCAACGACGCCCCTCATCTCCCGCCAAAAACGCCTCCTCGCGTCCAACGGCTCCTATCGCTCCACTTGTCGTCCCCACACTGGATCGCATCCCATCAGATGCCGCAGGCTTGCACACGTCGCGTCGGCCAACCGACGCTTGACACGCGGACCGTCGCTTCAGTGGCAGGATGCATGAACCTGCGCCCTTCCTTAAATGCAGAGATCTCGCCCTGATTCGTTGGCAGAAAAGACAGCTGACAGCCCGGGGACGCGACCTGACAGTCCACTCTTGTCCCGACCCGCCAGCTGGTCGGAACAAGAGTGGGGGCTAATGATGATGCTCTATATTGGCGATCTCCCAGATCAAGACACTTGGCAGATGACATGTCTCAGAGCTGAGAAGGAAGGGTCTACAGGGGCCGACCAGGCTACCCCTATACCCGACCTGCAAGCACAAGCTAGCTCTCATCAAAACCCATTGAGACCCGCACGCAACAGGAGATCACCTCCAAGATCCATCAGGAGATCGACGGAAGACAACATCTGACGGAGACCCGAAAAGGACCTCCATCACTGCCCTAACCCTAAGGGACCTCAACGCCGACGCCATCGGTCACTGGGCGACCTTCTTGAGCCTTGGGGACGTCTCCAACCTCGCCATGACCTGCAAGCCCCTTCGCCATGCCGCTTCTTCTAATTCGATATGGCCCCGTCTCTATGCGTACGCCAAATCTCTGCTTTCCTCGATTGCAGCTAATTTTTTCTGAATTTAGGGTTACGATTTGAAGAAAAGATGTTAGATCCGGATAGTTTGATGTTTCAAAGAGAAAGTTAGGCATTTCATTTAATCTTTTGATTTCCTAATCGTTTCGAGGTCATGGTAATTCAATTGCATAATAATATTTCTAATTGGTCGCCACAGGAGGTGCAAATTTGAACGGAAGATGGTAGCTTTCGATAGTTTATTTGTTATATACCTACCAAAGGGAAAATTAAGATAAAATTTAAGTCTAGTTAGCAGAAAATTATGTTTAAATACTCTCACCGGAACTGTAGCAAATTTGCTGTTTTAAGATTTTGATTTCTCAACCGTCTAGGGTATCGCGGGTATAGAAAATTAGAAATTTACTTCCACAATTACAATAAAACTGCTTATACTTTCTGATTCCTATAGGTGCTCTTTTGATAGCTTGTGATATGTCATGTCCGGCTTTCCAGAATACGAAATACGAGGGGTGACTAAACCAGCCGTGTTTCTACGGTCAAGGAATAATCCCGCCGTAGTTACACTTCGGTTTCTTGCATTACATGTTAAGTAGTAATCAAGCACAAAGTATAATTTTATTACATTTAAATGATGGAGTTCAAGGAATACAAGGTGTTAAACAATTAAAGAACCAACTAACCAATACAAAAAGTTATTTATTGAAAGCTGGATAAGCAATAAAATTGACGTCAGTCCTCCTCTGGAGCTGGGTTCTTTTTTTCTCTGAGCATGCATACTCAGCTCGTCAGGACGACACAATTTACGTGATATAATAATATATAATATGTGGCAATAACAATAAACATGAAATAACAGATATAAAGCAATAACATGAGAGAGTGGAGTAACATGTACATGTAAGCAGTATAGCATGTGAATCATAACAACAATCAAGATAACATGTCACTAAACCTATTAGTCTCTATGTCAATTGAAATCGATTGGTGGAAAAGAGTTATCGTGCTTAACAAGAGTCTCGTGCATGCCCGAGACTACGGTCCGCTATTGTCTGAGACATAACCCTGTATCCGTGCCGCTAGGCCCTCGATCTAATATATATATCGCTGATATCGAATGATCATTCTCAAAATTACTAAATCTTGCTAAATACGAGTTCGATTCCACCATCGATTTTCCCATTTTTTCCAGGTTAAGCTATATGTTTATGTATCAAATTGGTTTTGTACAAGTACGTGTCACTTCTACTATTCAATCACGCTTTCATATATCAGTCTCGCTTTCAATTGCATGTATACTAACGTACTTATCACAATCCAATCATTACACTTCTCACTCGATAATGCAATATAGTCACTAAGATATCAATGAATACAGGTACTAATCATGAGTGTAAAGCAATCATATAGCAGGATTTAAATGCAGTAAATAGATTTCAAGTAACAAGGGACAACCGATATCATTCAACTTGTGAAATTCATTATAAATCATATGTGCAAAATCAGGTAAAACAATATAAAATTCATAGAAAGTAGACTCATTTATCTAAACAGTAAAATTGGTTTCATCTTGATATCAAACCTGGTTAGGGAGTTATGCTTATTTTCAGTATTTTAAAAGCGGAAAAGAAAAGCAGAGCGGTCGAGGAGCCAAAACACGTAAGCGGCAGCTCAGGCGGCTCAAAAATCAGAACAGTGGTGTTTCATCAATATTCCTTTTCTTGTCAATAAATAATGATTCTCATTACATTCTAATTATTTTTATATTGCTTTTGTACTAGCAAATGCCTAGATTTAACTCAAAATTTAACAAATTTGCTTAGACAATATATTATTTGCAAAAATATGCTCAAATAATTCAATTCAAAATTGAAATTTTCTTAGAATTTATTAGCTTATATAGTGTTTATAAGCTTTTCGATACCCAACATCAAGCATCATAGCTCAAATCAGTAAAAATACTTATCAAATTATTAAATAAAAATATCTAAAAGATTGTAGCTCAAAACCAGATCGAGTCAAAATCGAATTGGAATTTCATGATCAAAATTCAAAAACTACTCGAAATCGAAATAAAAAACTCAAGAATTGCTCGAAATCGATTTAGATCTCGACTTCTTGAAGTTGATAAATCTAAATTTTTGGAGTTTTGAAACCAAATCTTGAAGTCTCAAAGTCGGCTCGACAACCGTGAGATTTATCGAGTCGAGCATGAAGGATAAAAACGTGGAAAAAGAGAAAGAAACGATGGAATGTTGTATTAATTGATGTTTGTGTATTCTTACTCCAATTACAATACTTATATACCCTTTATAACACTTATGAAGTATATACATCAATAATATAGGTTATGCAATATCACCCGCTTAAGCGAGATAAAACGGAGCGACGAACCCTGCTCGGCCGCTTAAGCGGCCACTTTTTAAAACACTGCTTATTTTAAAACAAGTGTACACTGCTGGAATTCCAGTTTCAGAATTAGGAGTCTAACTTCGAACGCAATTAATTATGGATTCTGTTTAGAATTAAGGGTCGCTATAGTTTAATAATTTCTAGGTTTAGAAGTTAAATTTCTAATGCAACGGACGGAACGTCAATAGCAGGTGTGTACAGGGAGCTATGATCACTTTAAGATTGATACGTAATAACAGGACATCAGAAAACTGCAGGACATGTAGGTAGTATAAAATACTTTAAAAATATCAAACAGTAATGAAACTGAGTGAAACCAGTTTCAAAAGTTAGCTAACTCCGTTATCTACCCAACGATATAGGTCTCCGCATAACAATATATTTATACATGGTAATAACAGAGTTTAAACAAAGATGTTAGTAGATAATACTGCTCCGGACTGCAGTCCAGAGCCGTATTTCTCCCCAGCTTGTGATATCATAACCATACAATTTTTAGTAAAATTTATAATAGATGTTTAGATTATCCATTTAGCTTCATTACGAGCCAACACACGTTACAATACGATTTTTCTGTGATTTAATGTGAATTTCACAGGGCGACGTATAAAGAAATATTCAGATTTGACGTCGTCTGCTGGGGACGACATTTCATTCTTGAAACCCTATTGTTTTGATCCCAATATTCTACACATTACTCGTTAACAGAAAACGAATCTATTGATAAAAAATTTGAGCGTTTTAAATTAGGTTTTGGTTCAGGACATTATATCGAGCACTTAGCATATAATTATATAATTATCAAAATATGAGTTTTTACTGACCGATATGAATGAGATTTGATTCTTGTAAGTTCTATAAGTTTAACATGGGGTATTAAACCCGCTTTAGGTTCAGTTCTTTAGGTTCAGTTCATCGCAGTTCACATGACTATGGGTCGTAGTTAAAATTGACGAATATGACACGTCATATAATTATAATTAAAATTAAAATTTCAAATAGCAAGTAGCAAGTGAGGGGGGTTCACTTGCCTAGGTTGCTGAAATAGAAGCGACACCCTCGACACACAAGACGGCGACGAAGCGACGTGCTGCAGGATACGGTGCGTGGTGCAGTGGCGACACGGTACTGGGTGCAGCGGCAATGCGTTGGTGGCACAGGCGTGGTGCATGTGTGGCCTGGGTATGGTGCGAGCGTGGCATGGACGCGATCCTGGAACAGGTATGGCGACAGCTTTTGCAAGGCTCGGCTGATGGCGATGACGGTGGGGAGGCGAGCTGCTGTGACAGCGACGGGAACTAGCGGCGATGGCGACAACGACGAAGGAGGGAGCTCGGTTTGATGGTGATCGACAGGAGTGATGGAGTTGTTGGCGACGAAGGCAAAGGTGACGGCGACTGTGACTGCGGCTTGGACGGCGGCGGCGATGATACGGTGACGTCTTTGGACGGCGATGGTGGCTGTTTGGAGAAGAGGAGGGTGATGCTTGGTGTTGCGCAGAGGGGGAGCTCGGAGTCGGCAATGGTGTAGTGGGGGCTCGGATCGCCGGAGATGGTCGCTGCAGGGGAGCTCGGTTGGCCGGAGATGGATGATGATAGGTGTTGTGAGGGCGGAAGTGAGGGCGTTCGGTTGTGGGAGGAGAAGATGGTTTGGTGGTGTCGTGGTGGTTGCGGTTGGTGAAGGAGAGGCTCATCGGCGATGATGGCACAGAGGTGGTGCTCGGCGGTGGGTGAGCTCGGGGAGAGGGAGAGATATAGAGAGAGTGAGATTTGAAGAGAACGGGAGAGTTTGAAGGGGGAAAGTTGAGAGATCGAGGCCACAAAATCCGGAGGTGGGCGCAGGCGCGCAGGGGTCGCAGATGGCGTCGTTCGAGCTAGGCTCGGTCGTGGGTGACGTGGGAGAGAAGGAAGGAGGAGGGAGAAGAAAGAGACTCGGTTTGGGCCGGGCCCCAAAAGAAGAGGGAAAAGAAAGATAAGAAAAGAAGATGAGGGGAGAACTTGGGCTGGGCCAGGGCTTTAAAGAGAAAAAGGTAAATAAAAGAAAAGGGAAAGAAGAAGGGAGTGGGTGTTGGGTTTGGGTAAAATAATAATTAAATAGAATAATTAGTAGATTAATAGGAAGAGAAAAAAACAGGAAAATTATGGAAATAAATTTTAATTAAATACAAACGGAAACATACAAAAGATCCGGTTATTACACGATATTTCAAAGCCAGTAAAGAGAAAATTGGGATACTATTTCAATTATACTAAGCAGCAAATTAGGGTATTCTTACTGGAGACTGTAAATAATAGTTATTATATTTGATTGGTTTTTAAATCTATAGGGAGCGCTGGCAATTTTTGTTTATATCTTCTGGAGCTGAAGGGATAAGAGAAAAGTATTTGGACAGACACGTTGCAGTGAACCAACTGAAATTTTATGATCCATTGAGAGTTTTTTGGTCTCAATATCCAATACCTTATAGTCATTTACTGATGAAGAAAAATGAAGCCTTCTTAGCACAGGTGAGCTTTTTAATGTAAAATTAGGTTGGCCTTTTTCAAGTGTTATGTTTCAACGTACTAATTTGTTATGATGAATAATGAATTGGCGTTTCATGACATGTATTCCTTTGCAGCCACAGATCTACAAGAAATCAATAAAGCTGGAAAGCTTTAGAAATTCACAATCAGTACATCTGTAATTTCCTTATAATTTGAGCGATTTGATACTGCACTGAGGATTCTATCGTTCTAACATCTTAATTTAGTGTGCTTTCCAAATGTACAGCTGTAGAGTATCACCTTTCAAGTTTGTGATATCACAAAAAGAAGGCAATGAAATATCACTTAGATTTGGACTACCAAACTCGTGATCTATGCTGTTAAGATAGTAAATGGAGCCCTACGACATGGTTCACTCGACCCTTTTTTGAAGGGAAATCCCTGAAATCCTCTCATCCACCTTCTTGTAATGTTTTTCAAAATCTTGATTCTTGATACTGTCAGGGTTTATTCATACTTTGAAAGACTGTTCATGTGCTGATCTAAATACACGCTTATGGATGCTCTTAACTGTAAACAAGTAACCACATTCCACGTTATGATCTGGCCTTTAGAGATTGCACACGGGTAAAACAAACTACAAATGCATATGTTGTAATTCTACAAACTATATTCAATTTCTTCAACATTGCTCTAGCACTGTTTCGTTTGTTGAACTTGACTTCTCTAGAATCACACCTGATGTTGTGCTGAACAGGCTATATGATAAGAAGCAAACTATTTTGATTTTTTGGAGTAACCTTTTTCAGCAAAACTATATTTATGTTATTGATTTTAGACTTTCCATGCAATCAAACAATATATGTTTTATTCAGTATTCGATTCTTGCTGTCATTTCCTTGGTTATCCTAATGCAATAAAATCTCCCTTGTATTTAGGGCTCTATTATACAAAAAGTGAGGCTTGAATCCCTCAAACCTGCTGTACACCATGATAAGACCTTAACAGGCCACAATGCAAGGATCACTTGTATGAGGTTAGTATGGTGCTTTAGTCATATATGTCAGATTTCTAGATTGTACCCAATATTTATTTAAACCTGAGCTAATTGCATGCCTATCACTATTTTTCCCATTTGTTTGCTATTCAATATTTTTCTAAATAAATATTGAACGTGAGGTTATCTTGCACATAGGCTTTACCTATTTCCCGAAATATTTACCTTTTATTATGCATGTCCCATATGTTACTATTTATTATTAAAGTCTGCTATATCATCTACCGAGCCTCTGCCAAATAATAGGGAATATCTGCAAATTCTTGATGTTAATTTGCACAGACTATTTTATTCCCTACCCTGCTGTTTTTTTCCCTCATCCTTTGATGGCATCTTAGGTTCTTAAATCTTTGAATTTATATAAGCTCAAACCAATAGTTTTAGTTGATTTAATATATCATTCTGTGTTTTCTTTTTCGTAAAAGAAACTTGTGGTCTCCCTGTTAACTGCTTCCTAGGGTGTGTGGTAGATGTTTGTAGATGCTGAGTAGTCTTGGTGCAGCCTCACACAAACTTCTAATAGGACTTGTTTTTGGTGGCTTTAATAAGCACTTTAAGGTGCATGTCATTACATTCTTACAAGCGGTTACCATATGCAACATTCAATAGGTGTTCTATTTGGACAGAACTTTACTGCTTGCTCGTCTAGAATCATGCATAGTTTAGATATTATATTAAGTAGGAAACCCTTTCAAAGCCCCTGTTTTTGGATTAAACTTGTATTCGGTTCCATTAGCTGAATTGCAGATGGATTGAACATGCATGCTTGATTTGAAGATTGAGAAGTTGTAGCACTTGACAATTTACAGGTTACTTCCCATCAGTGACACGTCTTTGTTTCAAAGCGTCTTGCAGAATGAAGAAAATGCTTTGATCACTTCGAGTTCTGATTGCACTATCCGTATGTGGTGGAAGGTATTTTTTCCCTTTACATTTATCCTCGAGCTCTTGTCTATGGATGCTTGTGATTACTTCTGATTGGTTTCCCAGAGTTTGTACTATTCTTCTTCAAAATGGATGAAATATGAATGGTCTCCTGTCTACTGACTGATTTCTCTCTCTCAAAATTTACATTCTTTCTCCTTTCATCTATTACTTAGATTCTTTTTTTTTTAATGTGGAAAACTGCCCTTGGTTGCTAATGTTATGCACTGTAGAAGCCAATCCCATGTCTAGATAGAGGAGCTGGACATCCACCATAAAACTACTCTCTAAGAATTGTATCTTTGAAGGATACATGTTGGAGAACGGCTAGTGATGTGAATGTATACCTTACCGCCTTGATGCAATGTTAGTGACAAGGGCTGGGGAGATTGCGAGGCGAGTTTACATGATATAGATAATGGTATACAAAAAATAAAAACATAGAATCGGGCCAAGTTTATTTGAAGATTATATATTTGAAATGGATGCCATAGTTATTATATGAATATTGGATATAAAATAATATTCATAGAGTTTGGACCAAACCCCTCGAAGTGTGTTTTTCCGTGTTATCTTTTTCTTCATATTTTATTTGGTAAACACTTTTTTTTTGGTATTGGTTTAGCAATCTTGTCTTTTATATAGGAAAACCTTAGATCTCATTTATACTATTTTTTTTCTATAGTAGGGTCGTTCGTATCGTTGTTTCAAAGGTCACAATGGGCCAGTTACCACCTTGGCTGATACATTACTTGGGAACTGTGGATCAAAACTGCTTGCTAGTGGCAGGGAAGATTGTACTGTTCGCCTTTGGTCAGTAGGTGGAAAGCATCATCCTCTAATGTTGACAATTTATGGTCATGAGAAACCTATTTCATTGCTGTCAGTTGCTAGGTATGCTCCTATCTCTTCAACATTATGTGGAGTTGACTATTTTCTTGCATCTTTATTTTTTATTTGTTTCAACTGATTTGAGTGCCTTTAGGTTCACGAAGTCTCTTATGCTTTAAAGAAACATTTAATGCATTTAAGAACATTTTATTGTTGAAGTGTAGTTTCAGCTATTATCGGGCAGCTGTCATGGTACACATGGAATGTTTGGATCTAAAGTGGGATATTCATGCAAGGTCTAAAAGCTGGATAACATTATGCAATTGGGAATATAGAAGGGATAATTTGCAAACATATATTATTCATGAACCAAATGCAAGTTTGTAGAATGACAAATGTTAGAATTTATGGGGGAAATACAGGCCCAATTGTGAAGGGGTACTTATCAAAATAAATAAATAAGGAGTTCTGGTGTAGCAGCAACACTTTAGTTAGAAATACATTGGTTGCAGAGTTATGGTTTTTGAGGTAACAATTTTCTAAATCATAAGAGAACCATATTTATCTGGAAAAACATGTAAATAAAATGTAACATCCATGTATTATTCGTAATAGTTTTAAACAACGCACCTCGCTACATGAATGACGTATTGCTTTTGTCATCAGCACCAAGGAGACTGAGGGTTAGATATTTAAATCTTCAAGTATTGCACAAACGTTCCTCATGTTCTGCAATAGGAGCACCCAAATAAGCAGTTGCTTATCTACCCTCTCATAGCCCTTTTTTTTTAAAGGTAAAGGAGGGCAAGATGCCCTACTCAGAACTCTCGTGGCTATTTTAATTTGCTTGCTGCATAATTTGCATATTTCTTGTTCGGTTTCCCGGCGTTTCATAGAAAACTTTTCCTTTTTTGTTGTGCAGACATAAGCCTTCGCTTTTGGTGAGCATGTCTGAAGATTCAAGGGTATATAACTGCAAGCAATTGCTTTAGTTTGAGAAGACGCCTACCCAAAGACAATTAACATGATACTGTCCTTTTTTTATATGTAAACTAGTTGTTCAATTTGATATCGGAGTATATATTTTATACGGTATAAAACTATAAATCTTAAACATATTTCTCTGTCTATGACTTGAATCTATTATGCAAAAGTTTCCGAGTTGTTATCCCACTTCCTGCTATAATGCACGATAAAATATAGCTGCAACCAACACTTGCATACTGTTCTTCTCTTTTGTAGCTCCTGGTTTGGGACGCAGCTCCATCCTCATCCTCTGCTTCGTCATCTTGTGTGGGAATGGTTGGTTTTTCCGGCACGCCTGTTGGTTTGAAATGCCATGATACCTTGTGCTTCGTCGCTGCTGGCTCATCGGTAACTGCGATTGACATCAGAACCATGCAAAAACCTCCTTTCTATATAGAGATTGACTTGTAGAGGCAAGCATTAAGAAATATACTATGCATGTAGAATGAAATTTGCAGTTTCGAATATTGGTAGTAATATTAAATATGCAAATTGTGTATATTAGAAATAAGATAATCAGAATCTGTCAAGAGTCCTAGATCATTTGTGCAAAATCAATTCTTAGAGGACAATTAGGTTAAAACCGGGGAAGCTTCTTTTTGTCAGAAAGTGTATGGCAATACTGGCAATTGGAGAGCATGTGTTTCGGAACACTGACTTCAAATTCAGTTAAATTTGCATGGCCATCAGGTTTGTATTATCAATTTATGTAAATTTTGCATGGTGATAACTTTGGCTCGAAAAGTTGTGTACCATGAACCACAAACCTCTAAATATCTAGGTATATCTAGGTACTTGTAGCTGTTATGCATCAGATATTGATAATAGTTTGAAACTCAGTTTTAAAATTCTTCCTTAATTTAACCCATATATTTTGATAATACCTTCACATGTGGATGGGCTTAATCCTATCCTCTACTTTATGTCTAAATATAGAATTAGCAAGCTAGTACCAGAGGTTAGAGATGATATTGTCCGATTAACTCCCCCTAGGCCCAAACCCGGAACCAGATTTAACCCATATATTTTGCCAATCACATGCTTAAACCGTCTCAAGGCAATTTTAGCACCTGCTAAAGCATAGAGCGCTGCTAAATTGCATGACGTTGGTGATAGCAGGGTGGACGGCAATTCAAGTCGAAGCGGTTTTGATTGGAATCCCTTAAGCCGTTAGGTCATCAAACAAAAGAACTGGGATCCATCAATTGAATTCAAAACTATTATTAGTAAATTACATGTCCTTATTTTACATATTTAAAATCAGTGTTTTTGAAGGCGATTCGGAGGCGCCTCTGGCTAGGTTTCGCCCTGGAGCGTAGAGGAGAGGCGATCCCATCCCTTGAAGCGTACGCTTCATTCGTGAGGATCTATTGAGACGGACGGAGCGTACGCTTCAACCGTGAAACGTCTTGAAACGTACTGTTCTTTTGTCTGGAAAAAAAAGAAAAAGCTTAAATTCTAACCTGGATCGTGGATTTTATTTTCTAGATTGCAAGTCGGCAGCGAGATCGAGGCCAGAAGACGAGGATCAAAGGTGCCGTGAGAGAAGAAAGTTTCGTTCTTCCATTGTTGGCGACGCATGGAATCCATGCGAGAAAACACTAGGTTTTTTTTTCCTTTGTGGTGATATAATAAGAGAGTTACAAAGGGATATGTTATTGGGTTTGGGTTTTGGGTTTGGGTTAATAAGGCAGCACATAACATTTCAATCTTTCTTCTCTGTCCCTACACAAATAAACAAAGATTCCGAAGTCATTGCTAATTTAAAAATTAAAACTGCACCATAAAACTATATTATTATTAAATATTAACTAACATTTATAATTTATTATGTTAAGGACATCTTTGTTTTAGCATATGAGTGAAGCAAGACTATAATATTATCTTATATTCTAAATTTTCTCTATTTATTTATATCTATAATTAAAAAAAATACGATTTATATTTATAATTAATAAAAATACGAAAATTGTGAAGCTCGCACTTCACGCCTTGAGGCCTAACGCCTCGCCTAGCCGAGGGTCGAACGCTTCGCCTCACGCCTCCGTCTTTTAAAACACTGCTTAAAAATGCACTCTCTTAAGGATTTTATAAGGTTAAAATCTAATCAAATCTAATCTAACATAATTAACTAAATGTAACCAAATCATATCCTATCAATTGAAAATCCTAATTAAATAAATTAATATCTAAGGTGTGCTCTTGTCCTCCAAGTTTTGAGGTTCTAAGTTTTGGGGTCAGATGAATTCAGACGATGAAGATTCGAGGATGAAGGATGGAACGTGGTGATGCTGAGTTCTGTAGATTGTTTAGTTGAGGTTGTTTGGTTAGGTAGACTGTTGCAAAATTAAGCCTTTAAAAAAAATTGTAGAATTTGTATTCGATAAATAGATGTGATGTAGGGTAATGTATCCTATGTATCAATTTTATTATTTCGAAGGGCCCCCAATTTTCCCCCGAGTTACTTTCTGTATGTGCATGTTGTGCTCGTATTAATTCTCTGTTTATGATATTTCTCATACTACATAAAACAATCGCTCTCCCAAAAGTTTTAGGATGATAAAAGAATTTTGTAAAGAAGAATTATACAAAATTCACTAGAATCTCTGTCGATTTTGTGAACGCTTGAAAGCATAAAGAAAGAGAGACTAATTTTTTATCGGAAAATAAATTTTAAACACCATATATAATCTAAATCAAATCTAATCTAATCCAAATTACTCTACTGAAGGAAAAAGGAAAATGAGGAGACAAATTTGGTGCTTTTTTTTTTTATTCTCATTCCACCTTTTGTTTTAATCTAATTCTGCTTATTGTGATTCTCCAAAAAAAAATTTACTTAAGAACTGCAGTTCACAACCCGGGAGCAAAAATTTTCACATCGCAATGTTTGAATGGGCATCTTTTTCATTTTGTACGTGGGCCCCTTTTTTCTCTCTGTTTACAAAAACAAAAAAGCTGGCTTTTAAAAACAAAAAATCTAAAAGATAAAATAACTAATTCAGTTTTTAGTATTTTGTGGAAGTTATTGCACACCACAATCCAAAAAAAATGATCTCCAAACCGCCTTGCAAAGAAAATTATTTCCCTTTCATTTGCCATCTCAGTGGATTGGATTGGTGAATTTAGCAGTTTCTTTTTATAATTCTAGAGCTTTCAATTATCAAAAATTAGTTTATGCTGATTAAGAAATTAATGTAAATTTTCATTGTCTTTGCTTCAGAGAAATTATTTCCCTTTTATGTTCGATTGAGTGGATTTGATCGGTAGATTTAGAAGGTAATTTGCAATATATCTTTTAAAATTCTAGAGATTTCAATTACATAAATGAATTTTTGCCAATTGAGAAATTAATGTAAATTTTCTCTGATCTAGAGAAATTTATTTTGCATTTTCCTTTTATCACTCTAGCTATACTAAAAATTAGTTTCTGATTGAGAAATTAATGTAAATTTTCACTGCCTTTGATCCAGAGAAATTATTTCCCTTTTTTGTTCGATTGGATGGATTTGATCGGTGAATTTAGAAGGTAATTTACAGTATTTTTTTTCATAATTTTAGGGTTTTCAATTACATAAATTAATTTTGTCTGATTGAGAAATTAGTGTAAATTTTCTCAATGACTTCGATCCAAAGAATTTTATTTCCTTTCAATGTTGGATCTCGGTGGATTTAGAAGGTAATTTGAAGTATCTTTTTATAATTCTGGGGCTTTCAATTACATAAAATTATTTTTTTCTTTATTGAGAAATTAAAATAAATTTTGTCAATGTATTTGATCCAGATATCCAGATAAATTTATTTTCCTTTGATTGGATCGGTGGATTTAGAAGGCAATTTGTAGTATTTTTATATAATTCCAGGGCATCTAAACGCTAAAAAATAATTTCTGCTGATGGGGAAATTAATATAAATTTTCAATGTCTTTTATCGCTGCAGTTTGGTTTTTTTGTTTTCTCGAATTATACTGGAATAATTATATATAACTGAGATTTAGCGATAAAAGATATTGAAAATTTATATCAATTTCTCAATCGGCAAAAATTATTTTTTGGTATTTAAATGCCCTGGAATTATAAAAAGATAGTGCAAATTGCCTTCTAAATCCACCGAGATCGAGCATATAAGAGAAATAAATTTATCTGGATCAAATACATTAGAGAGAATTTACTTTAATTTCTCAATAATGAAAAAAATAATTTTATGTAATTGAAAGCCCTCGAATTATAAAATTATACTTCAAATTACCTTCTAAATCCCCCGATTCAATCCACCGAGATCAAACATAGAAGGAAAATAAATTTCTTTGGATCAAAGTCTTTGAGAAAATTTACATTAATTTCTCAATTAACAAAAATTAATTTATATAATTGAAAGCCTAGAATTATAAAAAAAGGTACTGTAATCCACAGATTAAATCCATCCAATCCAACATAAAATGGAAATAATTTCTCTGGATCAAAAGACACAGTGAAAATTTATATTAATTTCTCAACCAGCATAAACTATTAGTAATGGAAAGCCCAAGAATTAGAAAAAGAAACTACAAAATAAATTTCTCTAGATCGAAGTAGAGAAAATTTACATTAATTTCTCAACCGGAAAAAAATAATTTATGTAATTGAAAGCCCTAGAATTATAAAGATATTGGAAATTACCTTCTAAATCCACCGATCACATCCACCCAATTGGGGAAATAATTTCTTTGGATCAAAGTCAGTGAAAATTTACATTAATTTCTTAATCAGTAGAAACAAAATTTTGGTAACTGAAAACTCTAGAATTATAAAAGGAAAATGCAAATTACATTTCAAAATCCACCGATCCAATCCACCAAGATGGCAAATAAAAGGGAGATAATTTTCTCTGGATCACTTGTAGACAGGGCGTTATGAGTTTGTAAGACAGTTTAAAGATCATGTTTTTTTTTGGGATCATGAAGCGCAATAACTCCCACAAAGTATATTAAGGAATGGACGCGTGTAAAAACTGAATTAGTTATTTTATCTTTTAGATATTTTGTTTTTAGAAATCAACTTTTTTGTTTTTATAAAAATACGAAGAGAGAAAAAAACCAGCTCCAGTACAAAATAAAAAAGCTGCCCATTCAAACATTGCTATGTGGCACAGTTATATTCTCGCCCCCAATTTGTGAACTACACTTCTTATGTAAAAAAGGCTATTTTTTTGCAGAATTAGAATAAAATAAAAGGCTGAGTGAGAATAAAAAAGGGGACTACCACTTTTGTCTACTCATTTTCTCGTAGTTAGATATGTTGAGAATAAAGGTGCATGATAAAAGTGGGTTTTATGGATTTCATTGTTTCACAAAATGGTAGAAAAGATACTTGGTTGTGAAGTTGATAAACTTTATAAATTGTAAATTAAAGGTTAGATTGTATGAAAAGTTAATTAGAACTATTTGAACTATTTAAATTACACACAATTATGATTGTGTCACGTCCCGTCTTCCACTATACAAAAATTTTCGGAACGTAACTCGGCCAGTCATGCTACTTACGGAAAAAAATTATCCTTCCATAGTCGCATTACGGCTGTCATGCAATCATCAAGCAAAAAATATAAAATATCTAACTAGCACATATACAAACTTTGCCACGACAACGATAATGATAATCAAGAGTCAAAGATCCAAATATAAATAAGAAATGATAAACAAGACTTGTCCCTTATGGGATCATAAAAGGAGTTGACAACTAGTTCCATACTGGAAATAAATAAGATCATAAATAACTAGATAAACACGAAGCTCTTTGTTACTCAGTAAGCTTCTCGAAGTAATATTGATCCAGCGGTGTTAAAGTCAAAAGATCTGTGCCATGCAAAATTCAGACGTCAGCACGTCATAAAAAAAGACATAAGGATAAAGACCGGAAATGAAATATAATAATAGCAACAGTAATAACATGGGATATAATAGACAAGGCATGTGAAATAACAAGTAATACATAATAGGTCCATCATGTCATGGAAGCATACGATAATATTAGCAAAACAGGTGACATGCCAAGCAATAAGTAGTAAAGCAATCATGTCATGTAGAACTAGGGCCAATGTATTAAATGAATAATGATAGTATCATTATTTCAGAACAATACCATTCTCAATGTATTAGAATATACCTACTCTTGTAGTGGGATGTACCTTCTCATGTATTAGGATAAACCTCTTCGATCAGGAAATCATGTCGTGTCATGTTAAGTCCAAGCAAGTCAAGTCAAGTAATAGCAATGTCAGGAATTACATTATCATATCAATATCATGCCATTAATATCAAGGTATAGGTCAGGTAACAAGTCATGTATAATCAAATCAAGGGTATCATGAATACGTTGACAATGGACAACTATTATATGGCATGATTCCTAACATGATAACTAGTGAACACGTTCAAGCATAAGTACCAGTAGCAATCAAGCACTATTATTAACAGGAATATCTTGATTAAGGAATACAATAAGAAATCAACATGAATACTTATAATCAATCAGTATGCTAGCATGTCATGAATATCATAGTCATATCATGTATAAGGTTAAGATAATAGCATTAACAGGAATATAATGGTTATTCAGAATATAACACAATCATAATACGTGTCAAGTAGCGTGTTGTGTATGTGTAATGTGGTCTAGCATGTCGTATAACCTATCAGGTTCACTGTCAGGTTGAGACGGCTCAAGTATTAGATACTCTCAACTTTAGGGACATTTCCGGACGTCATAAATTCAATATTGGCAAATATGGTAAACATGAAAGTTGTAGATCTCAAAGAGATCTTTCCAACGAGTCCAAGAATATCCAAATCAGATCATCAAGCAGGGAGTTATGATGATTTTACTTTGATCTGTTTTGTCAGTCAGCTTAAGACAGATTAAGAATTCTTGAGACGGCTCAGAAGTGGTCTGGAATGATTATTTTGTTCTCTGGTTGTATGAGAAGTCTCAGAGGGTTTTCTTGAGACGTCTCACGGCTTAAAAATTGATACTATTTGACATTTTAATTAGGGTTTTCACTCCATACTTTAAACTTATGATAACGATAATGATTAACACAGTTTTCCTATGTTCCAATAGATCGGTCTATCAGTAAAAAAAGGGTAATTTTAAGGTTTCACAATAAGTATTATGGATAGATCAAGTTGTCGACATATCGAGATTCAGATATTGATATATCGCTAGCATATAAACGTAGATCTACAAGTTAATCACAATAATGATAATAAAAGCGATACCCCAGATGAGATCTGAACATAACTAACATGCTAAAGATACTTGCCTCGATTTATGATCTCGATGGCGACGATGAAGGCCTCGGCTTTGATGCAAATGAGAAAGAGACGAAGCCGCGATAGATCTAGTCATCGCAGCAGAAACAATAAAAAGATGACGACGCAAACCTGTTCCCCTCCGAAAGACGCGGCGGACGTCTCACCTGAATTTTGGGGCAGATACTAATTGGTGCTATCCGTCCACTTCTTCGAAGATAACAAGTTGATTTATTGCACCATGTATCGAAGGTTTAAACGAATGCGGCCGATTTAGCAGACTTCGTCAGGTTCCTCCTCGTTTGAGGGTTTTTTGATTGTGGGGACGCTCTTCCCTGCAGGCGCAAGCCCCTGCAGTTAATTACGCTACCGCATCGCGGTAACAACTTTCTCCTTCTCCAGATGGTCACTTTGTATCGTGGATGCTTGTTTAGTTTGTGGTTGCTCGTGGATTGTATACGGAGACTAAGTAATGTTGTCGCCCGTAGGGCGTGGATTAGTCCAAATCCGTATTTTCTTAGATTTGGGTTTTGGTTTGGGTTTAAGGATACGTTAGTCTTATTTGAGACTAAGATCAACTTAAACGTTTGTTAAGGATACGTTAGTCTAATTTTAGACTAAGATCAATTCAACGTTTGTTAAGGACACGCCAGTCTAATTTTAGACTGAGCCCAACTTAACGGGATCGTTTAGATCCAACAAAAGACCATTTGGACTCTATTGTTTAGTTTAAAGACATTGCGGTCAATTACCAGTTTAGGGACATGGTGGTCCAATATTAGTTTAAAGACATCACGGTCGAGATTAAGGATATCATAGTCCGTGAGTTTAAAGACCTCACAGTCAAGATTAAGGACATCATAGTCCGTGAGTTTAAAGAACTCACAGTCAAGGTTAAGGACATCATAGTCCGTGGGTTTAAGGACCCCACAGTCCAATGTTAGTTTTAAGACATCACGGTCAAGGTTAAGGACATCATAGTCCGTGAGTTTAAAGATCTCACAGTCAAGGTTAAGGAAATCATAGTCCGTGGGTTTAAGGACCCCACAGTCCAATGTTAGTTTTAAGACATCATGGTCGAGGTTAAGGACATCATAGTCCGTGGGCTTAAGGACCCCACAGTCCAGTTTAAAAACATTATAGTCTGTGAAATGTATGGCTGTCGGGACCCGTCACCTCTCTGAAGACGTTGAAGGATTACAACGACAAATATCAGAGGAGTTCAGAGATGTACTCTTGAACCAATGTTGGTTGGGAGATCTATAGTCCAATTTGGGACTAAAGTCTGTTTAAAGGTTTATGAGCATATGGGCTCAGTTGATATGAGTTGAACATTTTATTGTTCTGGCTATTGAGCCTTTATTTGGGCTTGGTCCTTTTAATAATGCTAAACATTGGGCTCCTGACAATTTTTGTCTTGTATTGAATGCATAGCATTTATCAGAACAAAGTATGTTTTGACAGTGCGCCACGTGGTGCGTCAGGCGCTTTGCGCCAAGGAAAGGGCGCATTGCGCTTCTGTTGGATAGCGCACACGAGGATGGCACGTGTCGCGCTTAGCGCTAAGCGCTAGTTTATTAGCGCATTGCGCTTTTAATTTATGAGCGCGCTGCGCTAGTTTGTGGGTGCGCCAGTGAGTGACATATGGCGCGCTTGGCGCTGAGCGCCAGCTCATGAGCGCAGTGTGCTGTTTCAGGAGCGCAAAACACAAACTGTGTCTATGGTTGATACGTGGCATGCTTTGGCGCCGAGCGCCGGTCCAAGAAGCGCAAAAGTGCAATTCATGAGTGCATGGCTCTTTTTAATAGCGTAGAGCGCACTTGATCAAATTTGTGATCAGAGAACAAGTTTATGTTCTTCAAAGGAGGCTTTGCTTCAAGATCCAAGAACAAAAGTTCTTGTTTTTATAAAAGGCTCTGCCTTATAGATCAAAAGATCTGTGAATGAAGTAAAATACTTCTTTTATTTTATTTTTATGATTAGATCTTTTTGATCTTTTCTTTTAAATCAAAAGACCTTGGTCTTTTTATAGATCTAAGATTTTTTTAGAAGATGGTTCTTCTTTTTATGAGATGGATTCATCTCTGTTATTCAAGAACATAGTTCTTTACCTTTAAGATGAAGAAAAATCTTCTTTTTCCTAAGAGCTTGCTCTTTTTTGCAGAGTGTTTTTTCTCTTTCTTTTTGTATTCTCTCTCTATGTTTTAGACTTGAAGTCTAGGGTCCTTTATATAGGGCCAAATGATTTGTTAAATCAGTTTTAGAGATCTTTCTCTGATTGATTTGGGAATATTTCTCACCGTTGGATCTTTGATCCTAAGGCTTCTATTTTATAGAATATAATCTTCTTATTTTTAACAAGATTGGAAAGATCTTTACATAACAGAATTTTAATTCTGATTAATTAATTATTTATTATTAATAGATCTTTTGATCTGACGGTGGGGAATTTTTAATTCCAGCGCTGGCGCACCTACGCTCGACACGTGGCGCGCAACGCAACTGCGCTACCGTGTTTGACACTTGGCACGCAGCGCAGAGTGCAGCGCAACTGCACTAGCGCACCCGTGTTTGACACGTGGCACGCAGCGCAGAGCGCTGGATTTGAAGCGTTACTTCAATTTAAATTTTGAATTTTAAAACAGAGCTTTGCTCTGATTGGGGACGCGCTGCCTCGGGCGCAACGCTCCTGGCGCTGGCGTGTCTGTTTTTGACACGTGGCGCACAGCGCGCAGCGCGAAGAATCTGAAGCGTTGCTTCAATTTAAATTTTGAATTTTAAAACAGAGCTTTGCTCTGATTGGGGGCGCGCTGCCTAGGGCGCAGCGTTCCTGGCGCTGGCGTGTCTGCTTTTGACACGTGGCGCGCAGCGCGCAGAATTTGAAGCGTTACTTAAATTTTTGAATTTTGAAATTCAAAACAGAGCTTTGCTATGATTGGGGAAACAAATGCCCCCCACCGTTGCGCTCACGTGGCGCACACGTGAGATCAGCGGTGGCAACATCTGCGCCCTTGGATCAACTCAGAAGTTGAAGAGGCGTTTCAATGCCTATAAATAGAACTTTTGGTCTCTCAGATGATTTCCATCTTCTTCTTGAGAATTTTCATTCAGAGCCTTGCTCTTCTGTTTAAGAACTTTTTAAGAGTCAAAACTCTGTCAGAACTTAGGTAAAGTTTAAAACTTTTAATAAGTTAGGGTTTTACCCATTAACAGAGTCTTGCTCTTCATAGATCTTTGATCTAAAGAAAACCTTTTTAGGGTTTCATTAATAGAGCCTTACTCTCATGAAATCCATGGATCTAAGGAGATCTTTTCTTGGCTTTCTTAGCCCATTAATGAACAGAGCTTTGCTCATGAATAACTCTTAGAGTTTGTTCATAGATTTCAGAATTTTTAATTCATTAAAACTCTTATTTTAAATCTTCTGATGGTTATTCCATCATTTCTTCAGAGCGAGGCTCTTAGCATTCTCGAAGAATTTTTAATTACCCTCATAATTGACTTTGACAGGTGTCATTCCTGTCTGCAGAGCATTGCTCTCGAGGAGTTTAATTCCTTAGCCCGAGGAACCTTTTCCTTAAATGTGAAATCATTTTTAGGATTCCCTTATTAATTGCACAGAATTAAATTCATTGGGTGGTTTCATCAGTACTTGTTTAAATTGCCTTGTTTGTTTCGATAAGCTTTTCTCCTAATCAGCCTGTCTACTAACCCTTATTGATCTTCTTTTTAGACGTCATGGCCGCTCATTTGTATGACCTTGATGAAATCATTTCTTACGGAGACATCCGCTCACTCGGCCGTGCTCAAAACCAAGAATTCACCAACGCCCAGTGCGCTGAGATTATAGGTCGCTTTAGTGCGTATAACGGTCGACTGCTTCCTCGTCGTTCCTCTCTCCTGAAGCTTATCGTGAGGGCAATCTGGGAAATGCTCCCTTTATTCTATCTAGGCATGCCGCTCAAAGCATTGGACGATGCCGAGGATAAGGTGCACTCGGTGTACTCGATGGATCTAATCACAAAGAAGAGGCGAGACAATCTCATTGATGTAAGAATCTATCTAGGCATGCCGCTCAAAACATTTCAATAATGCTGCTTTTGTTATTGTCTTTATTGATGTAAGAATTTTCCGAGTATGAATGACAAATGTTTTGCCTCCTTCCTTTTATTTTCTGCTTTGTTATTGGCATATTCCTTAAGTAAGCGTAGCCTGCAGGTAATATAGAGCATTCCGTCTTGAATACTTCTAGGAGTAGTGATGGCTTAGGAAGCATGTTCAGATCTGCTACCTAAGGCTTTTCAACTTTATGAGCCGTGAGGGTCTCATAAAGACTTTTCTCCCTACGAGTCGAGAGGATCTCGTAGGTGTATTTTCTCCTTAGGGGTCGTGAGGACTCCTAAGTGCGTTTTCTCTTGAGAGTCGTAAAGATATCACAAGAGAATTTTCTCCCTTACAAGTCGAGAGGACTCATAAGTGATTGTTTCCCTCCTTGTCGATGTTTAACTTCGGAGAGTGTGGCCTGTAGATAGTCTATCTTGACCTCCTTGTAGGGCACCGATGGCTTAGGAAACAGGGTTAGGATCTGCCACCTAAGACTTTTCAAATTTATGAGCCGTGAGGGTCTCATAAAGACTTTTCTCCCTACGAGTCGAGAGGATATCGTAGGTGTATTTTCTCCTTAGGGGTCGTGAGGACTCCTAAGTGCGTTTTCTCTTGAGAGTCGTAAGGATCTCACTAGAGAATTTTCCCTCTTACAAGTCGAGAGGACTTGTAAGTGGTTATTTCCCTCCTTGTCGAGATTCGACTTTGGAGAGTGTGGTCCGTGAATAGTATGCAAGAGTCCATTTTGGACCGACTTGCAGGGCCCCAGTGCTTAGGAAACAGGTTTTTTAATCCCCGCCGCGTAAGGCTTTTCCTCACGAGTCGAGACGAATCAAGCATTTCTCGCAAGAATATCCTAACGTCACAGTTAACCTTTGCTCTTTACGACAAAGGTCCGTTAGGGTCTGTGGTACTAGGGTTTTGTCCGTCGTACCGTCGTGTTGGCTGATGTATTCCTCGATAGGCAATCTTGCTGTTCGAGTAGCCTTGCGACTGTCGTGTCTCTGATCCCTTCGGGGGCTGGACAAGACGTCTTCAAGCAATCTTCTTAGGCAGTTTGACCGTCAGAAGAGCAAGCGTTAGGAATTTTGCCATGCCGCTTTTTACTTGAGGTTAGGCTCATTTTGGAGAGCCCCGATGAGTCATAACCACTCTGCGCTGGTGTGGGGTGATCTCCGATATTCTTTCAGGTTTTATATGAGTTGCCGTCAAGACCCTGAAGTTTGGAATTTGGCCTTTGCTTCGTTTTGCTGGCATTGCGTCTGCTGTATCGAGACAAACGTCGAGGTGGCGATCACTCCATGCTGGTGTGGGATGATCTCCGATAGTCTTTCAGGTTTTATATGAGTTGCCGTCAAGACCCTGAAGCTAGGAATTTGGCCTTTGCTTCGTTGTTTGATTGTTGTGTCTGAATCCTGCTGGGGGAAGAACGCTAGAGTGACATCGCGTTTGCTGTATTGAGACGAACGTCGAGGTGGCGATTACTCCATGCTGGTGTGGGATGATCTCCGATGGTCTTTCCGGTTTTATATGAGTTTCTGTCAAGACCCTGAAGCTAGGAATTTGGCCTTCGCTTCGTTTGCTTTGGCGTGTCCGAATCTTGTTGGAGGAAGAACGCTAGGGTGACATCTCGTCTGTTGTATCGATACGAACGTCGAGGTGGTGATCACTCCGTGCTGATGTGGGATGATCTCCGATTGTCTTTCAGGCTTTATATGAGTTGCCGTCAAGACCCTGAAGCTAGGATTTTGGCCTTCACCTCATTTGCTGGCATTGCGTCTGCTGTATCGAGACGAATGTCGCGGTTGTCTCTAGATTGCTGGTGAACGTCGAGGTTTTGAACTAGGGATTTTGCTGTGGCTCCGTTGTTTGATTGTCGCGTCTGGATCCTGATGGAGGAAGAACGCTCTTAGTGACATCTTGTCTGCTGTATCGAGATGAACGTCGAGATGGTGACCACTCCGCGCTGGTGTGGGGTGATCTCTGGTGGTCTTTCATTGACATTGCATCCGCATCCTGCCGGAATGCGAAGAAACGCCGGTTGTTGACATTGCATCTAGTGTGATGAGACGAATGCTAAGGTGGAGTTGGGGTTTTGCCATTACTCCGCTTTGTTTTGACGTTGCGTCTGTTGTAACGAGACGAATGTTGAGCTGGAGTTGGGATTTTGCCATTACTCCGCTTTGTTTCGACCAAGGGGTCTTTCGTTGACGTTGCATCCGCATCCTGTCGGACTGCGAAGGAACGCCGGTTGTTGACATTACATCTGGTGTGATGAGACGAATGCTAAGGTGGAGTTAGGATTTTGCTATTACTCCGCTTTGTTTTGACGTTGCGTCTGTTGTAACGAGACGAATGCTGAGGTGGAGTTGGGATTTTGCCATTACTCCGCTTTGTTTTGACGTTGCGTTTGCATCTTGCTGGATTGTGAACGAACGCCGTTGTTGATATTGCGTCTGTTGTAACGAGACTAATGCTGAGGCGGAGTTGGGATTTTGCCATCACTCCGCTTTGTTTTGACGTGAGGTCTTTTGTTGACGTTGTGTCTGCGTCCTGCTGGATTGTGAAGGAACGCCGTTGTTGACATTGCGTCTACTGTAACGAGACGAATGCCGAAGTGGTCTCTAAGTTGTCTGTGAACCGTCGAGATTTGGTTCTATTTCGAATGGAGGATGGTGGGAAGGTATGGTTCTCTTTTTGTTTGTGCCCCTGGATTTTATATAGGGATTGATGCGATCTTACCTGTAGGGCATAAATTTCATTTTTCTTTATTTCTTTCCGCGATGCTCTATCAATTCAGCTTTTACATCGTGAATGTCGCGATTGCCCAATCATTTCGGCTATTTTTCGCGGTGCCCAATCATTTCGGCTATTTATTTCATTTTTACTCGCTGCTTTTTATTGCGAATTGCCCAATTATTTCGGCTATTTTGCATGCATACATTTTTACTTGCTGATTTCGTTGCAAATTGCCCTATCATTTCGGCTATTTCGTATGCATGTGTGGCTCGCTAGCTTCTTGCTGCAAGCCTGGAATTAGACACCGATTTTGGCATCAGCACCGCTACAACTGAAATATTGCCAGGAGCGAATCATCATTTGCCTCTGTCGATGTCGAACAAAGGTGGCTTAGCGAACAGGGTTAGGGTCCCGTCGACTAAGACTTTTGACTTCATGAGCCGTAAGTGAAGTGTTAGCCTAGCACCCTATGAGGGTTTTGGAAGCATCACATGTACCAAAGATTGAATTTCTTAGGGTGCTAAGTTAACATACAAAGGATCGTCCTAGAAAAATTAGGGTTTCAAAAATTTTCATATCATCATATGAAAGAAATGCTAGGGTTTAGAGAGTACAACCTTTATAGCTCCCTACGCTAGACTTCTCGGCTACTTGGGGTTTGAAAAAGCTCCGCTTGAACTCCTCGAGGTCACCGATGATCCACCCGGAGTCCGCTTTGTCCAAGCTTGCGATTTTATCCGATCAAGTGAACGAAATCAAGTTAACACTCCAAACAAGTGGGCTAGACTTGTGTAGAATGGTGTTGGGGTTCTCTTTCTCACTTCAAAATCCTAACTTGATGATTATATTGCTCACTACAAAAATCTAGTGAGCAAAATGAGAGAGGAAGAAGAAGATGATGGCTATCTTTTTCAAGAGAAGAAAAACCTCTAGTTGAAAAATAGAAAATATATCTTTATATATATTTTTTATCTCTCATCTCAAACCATGGTTGAATCATTATTGAACTTGAGTTAAAACCCTAAAGGAAAAGTAATCCATGGTTAAGTGGTGGGTGAGCATGGTTAGGTCAAGAAGAGTGTAGAAAGCTTCCATGAATTATCCTTTCCTTTTCTTTTGTTTTAAATCAAATTCAATAATAATATATATATAAACTAAACCATGGTGTGAGTCTTATATTGCCACCATTTTCTTTGTATAATCAACCATGATAGATGATGTATGTATGTATGTATGTATGTATACACATCCATATGTGCATGAAACTAGAAAGAAAGAAAAACATACATGCATTCATACATCCATCCAACACAAGAAAGGATTTCTAGTGAGAAACTAATGGTTAAATGATAAATCAACACTTGATTTATCAATCCGGCCATATCACATATGACCCCTACCAAAAGCAAGCCGCCCGATCAATATACGGTATCCCATACGCGTATTTTAATCGGGTCCATGCGCATATCGCATATGCGTACCACAACGTTTCGCCTGGACTAGGAAACTCCATTGTGGGACTCTGAGACTCGTCAATACGCCGGCAGTGGGTGATGATCATATCAAGCACCCCCAAGCCGCAAGAGGTCAGCTAAACGTAACGGCCACCCGGGTATTGAGCGATCAGAAGAGAACAAGCGAACCTGCTACAACTCTCATCGAGCCGATCGGCAACACTTCCCGTACAGTCCGGTCTCCTCGTCTAATATGTCGCATATCAAGTCTAGGGGTGGTAAACGTCAGACCCCAATAACCGATAAGTCGTGCCGATGTGAGGCTCATAACGGATCGAGAAACTACTGGTAACACTTACCAGCAAATCTCTGAAACAGCCCTGGCCAGGGACTTCTCTGTTACGGCCAATCGAGCACAGTACAACATCAACCCCCAATACCGGGAGAGACGAAACCCCTCCTATCGCTCATTGGCTCCATGTGACTCGGGACTGTACCCAAAAACCACCGTTTTGCACGCCCTCATGGACGTGGTAAGGTGGAGATCAAAGCACAGTGGGAATCACACAAGACTCTATGACGATCTCGGGTCTACAGACTAACCTGCACAAGTGTCACCTGAGAACTGCTATTTGACGTGAGGTATAATACCATCTGGGAGTTCTCGGCGAGTCCGTCCAGTGTACCCAGTCTCCATTGAGCACCCGTATACCATCTCTGATGTCAAACACCAATGGATATAGGATCATCCATCGCCCATCTCATGGGTCGAGAAGCATATACGCTAGTCTACACTGGTATATCGATGCCCCGTCTCGATACACCCACGACTAGGGACCTTGAAGGATGTACTTATGGACTACCATGTCCCCACTAGTATGATCTGCATCATAGTCCAGATAGTCAAGTACACATCCTAAGGGCTTTACTAACATGTAACTATAAGACAGTTTAAAGAGACTAGTATACATGTTAAGATAAAGAGCAACCAGATAGCATACTATCATATCGAGCAAGAAACTCATCTCTATATATGTCCAAGCATCCAATACAATATACATCATCTTTACAATACTGGCCTCTAGGGCATACATACAACTAACAATCTCCCACTTGCACTAGGGCCAGCTGCTGTAGTATCGCATACCGAGCATCCCGAAGAGTCTCTCAAACTGTATCTGGGGAATGGCCTTCGTGAGTGGATCCGCCGTGTTGTTCTTCGTGTCAACCCTCCTGACCTCGATCTCCCGGCGATCAACTATCTCCCGGATCAGGTGATACCGCCTCAGAATATGCCTGGATCGCTGATGGGACCTGGGTTCCTTGGCCAAAGCCACCGCTCCATTGTTATCGCAATACAAAGGTATTGGATGCTCAATGGATGGAACCACTCCAAGTTCAGTAATGAACTTCTTGATCCAGACAGCTTCTTTGGCAGCATCATTGGCAGCGATGTATTCAGCCTCCATCGTCGAGTCTGCCACGGTTTCCTGCTTGGAACTCTTCCAGCTAACCGCCCCTCCGTAAAGGGTAAAGACAAATCCCGACTGCGACTTAGAGTCGTCCTTATCACTCTGGAAGCTCGAATCGGTAAAGGACTCCACTTGGAGTTCTCCGTTACCATACACCAAGAGCATCTCTTTAGTCCTTCGTAAGTACTTGAGAATGCTCTTCACAGCTGTCCAGTGACTCTCTCCAAGATCAGCTTGATACCTACTCACTACACTTAGTGAGTATGCTACATCGGGTCTGGTACATAGCATCGCGTACATGATAGAGCCTACAGCCGAAGCATAGGGTATCCCTTGCATGCGAGCTCTCTCCAAATCAGTCTTGGGAGACATCTCTTTGGAGAGAGTGACTCCAGATATCGTGGGTAAGTTCCCACGCTTGGATTCTTCCATACTAAACCTCTTTAGTATGGTGTCAATGTACCTGGACTGGGACAATCCCAATATCCGTTTGGATCTATCTCTATAGATCCTAATTCCCAATATGCAGGAGGCATCACCAAGATCTTTCATTGAGAATCTTTGTGATAAGAAGAGCTTGACCGATTGCAGCATAGGAATGTCATTTCCTATCAAGAGTATGTCGTCCACGTACAATACGAGGAAGACAACCTTACTCCCTGCTACCTTCTTGTAAATACAAGGTTCGTCTGGGTTTTTGACGAAATCAAACTCTTTGATAACGACGTCAAAGCAGATGTTCCAGCTCCGCGATGCTTGCTTTAACCCATAAATGGATTTAAGCAGCTTGCACACCTTCTCGCTGCTCCCACTATCTACGAAGCCCTCTGGCTGAGTCATGTACACGCACTCTTCTAAATCACCGTTTAGAAAGGCGGTCTTAACATCCATTTGCCAGATTTCGTAATCATGATATGCAGCTATGGCAAGCATGATCCGGATGGATTTAAGCATAGCCACTGGAGAAAAGGTTTCGTCATAGTCCACACCTGGTCTTTGACGAAAACCCTTTGCAACAAGTCTAGCTTTGAAAGTCTCCACTTTCCCATCTACACCAAGTTTTTTCTTGAAGATCCACTTGCTCCCAATGGGTTTTACCCCTTCAGGAGCAACTTCCAAAGTCCACACTTTGTTGGTGTACATGGATTCCATCTCGGACCGCATTGCATCCAGCCATTTCACTGAGTCCCTACTCGTGATGGCCTGCTCGAAGCTAGTTGGGTCATCATCCTCCATGATGCAATCCTCGCTTCCACCGTCAATGAGAAAACCAAAGAATCTCTCAGGTGGACGAGAAACCCTGCTAGATCGGCGGAGCGGCTGGGGTTCGTCAGGTACTACTGAATCCTCTGGTTCTACCATGTCTTCTGTTATAGTTTGTATCGCTGGAACCTCTTCCAGTTCTACCTCAATGCTACTTGTCTGTTTCATAAGAAAACCTTTTTCTAAGAAAGTGGCATGTCGAGAAACAAACACCTTTTGTTCCTCGGGATGGTAGAAGATATACCCTTGTGAATTTTTGGGATATCCTATAAACTTACATAAGACTGATCTTGCCTCGAGTTTGTCCGGATTTTGTCTTTTGACATAGGCTGGACAACCATATCTTAATGTAATTAAGATGTGGTCTCTTCCCTTTCCATATCTCATATGGAGTGGTAGGCACTGATTTGGTAGGAACTCTATTCAATAGGTCCATGGCTGTCTCAAGCGCATATCCCCAGAAGGAAATAGGTAACTCAGCTGTACTCATCATTGAGCGCACCATATCTAATAGGGTGCGGTTTCTCCGTTCTGATACACCGTTGTGCTGTGGTGTATAAGGAGGAGTGAGCTGAGAGAGAATCCCATTCTCTTTTAGATAATCCAGAAAATCATTGCTCAAGTATTCTCCTCCTCGATCAGATCGAAGGATTTTAATACTTTTGCCTGTTTGGTTCTCTACTTCGTGTTTATATTCTCTGAATTTCTCAAAAGTTTCAGACTTGTGTTTTATCAGGAACACATGTCCGTATCTAGAGAGATCGTCAGTGAATGTAATGAAGTAGGAAGAACCGTCCCTGGCATGTGTAGACATGGGACCGCATACATCACTATGTATCAGCCCTAAGAGTTCCGTAACTCTTTCTCTGTGTCCCGTAAACGGAGTTTTGGTCATCTTGCCTTTGAGACATGACTGGCAAGTGTCATAAGATGAAAATTCAAACGGATTTAAATATCCATCCTTATGCAACTTAGCTAGTCGTGTCGCATTGATGTGACCAAGTCTACAATGCCATAAGAAGGATTCGTTCATTTCTAAACTTTTCCTCTTGTGTGTTTTTTGTATATTGAGTACTGTATTTTGATTTAGAATGAATATGCCATTATGTAGCGAGCCTGATGCAATCAATTTTTGATCTAGGAATATGTTCATAACATTATCCTTTACTATAAAATTATATCCTTCTTTACTTAATAAAGAAACTGATATAATGTTGCACATCATGTTTGGTATATAATAGCATTCATTTAAAATCAGTGTATTACCATTTGGTAATACTAGGTGATACTCGCCAACTGCTTTGGCTGCAACATTTGCCCCATTCCCTACTTGAACGGAATGATCACCTTTTCCCAGTTCTCTACCTTTCCGTAGCCCATGTAACATTTTACATATGTGGGATCCTGATCCGGTATCTAATACCCAGGACGTAGGGTGAACTGAGAAACAGTTCTCAATAACTAACACACCTATAGAAGATGCATCAACATGCATGTTCTTTTGGGTGGCTTGAGAATCTAGATATTCTCCTATTCCCTGTTCAGTCTTATAACTCTTATAAGAAAGAGCGGGTCCAACGTTCCCCTGCACAGTACAACATGCGGGTTCGGTCAATACATCCATATTATTATCTTTATTAGGGCATGACATGGTCGCTACCTGGAGAGAGAGAGAAGAAAACACTTTAGCGTATGCTCTTGTAAGATCAGATTGGTTATTATCTTATCTAATCAGGATGGCTCCCACTGGTTTTTATCAAATCTTCCTTCAAACCCTAAAAGGAAAGACTAGCCGGGATTAATTACACCCTACAACTTCGCCAATCTTTCAGCCAGGCCAGTGTCGGTACTTTGAGGGAAGTTCCCCGTGCTTTCGCACGGACCTAATTAAAGTAAACCTCATTTTCCCAGAGGCGTAACCCCGTTGATACCTTTCTAGACACCTACTTGATCGGCTAATTGTAATGTGTAAAACTCTCCCAGGAGTAACTCTTACTCGCAGTGGGTATCGGGATCCAACTATCTCATAGAAGGTATGCAATCTCATTGCAAATTTCAACACTTGAAATTCCCGATAGTATTTTGCCCCTAGCGTGCTATGACCTTGACGCATGCCAAACAATCCATAGTCCGCTAGTCAAGTTCAACCCGTACAATTCGTGATTGAATTAAACCCACCCGCACGACCCTTGACGCATGCCAAACAACGCCGTACGAATACCTTAATCCAATCGCATCTCATGCTACAGATAAGTAATAATCAGCTACTGTACACTACGCCTTGACGCATGCCAAACAACCGTAGTACGAATACTAAATATTACAGATCTGAATTGACAGAAAGCTACGCAGGTTTTTCTGAAAACCATGAGCGTAATGAACTTGATATCGTTGTAGAATCAAGTGAAGTTTTGAAATGGAGTGATTTTGAGGCTTTTCTAGTTTTGCTAAAGGGGTCACTCCCGGTGAAGGGATCGTCGGCCCTTTCCTCGTCGAATGAGGTACGGGATATATCATATATATCACTGTGCAAAGCAGAAACTATAGAAGCAATCAAAAGTCAAACCGAGTGTGTAGCATCTGCCAGTTATTGCTAAAGGGGTCACTCCCGGTGAAGGGATCTCGGCCCTTTCCTCATCGAATAAGGTGCAGGGTATATCATATATACCACTATGCAAAGCAAAACTGTAGCCACCCTTTTTATTTAAAATTTGATTCTACAACATCTTTTAGGTTTCTTTTCTTTCATTAATCACATTAATGAAGTCCCATCATTTATCTCACCTAAACATTACAGATAAATACGACGTACACTTATGCCATCCGCATTCGCCTCGATGTCCCCTCGTGCACCGTTAGGTTAGGTAACTAACGACAGAGCAGGGCAGGGCTAGTGCGGGTGCAAAACATAAGTAACGCCTATATAATATATCATATATACTATATACTGTATCCATCAGAACATATCAAATGATCACATCACAGATATCGCAGCAGAAACATAGATATAATGTGGGATATACTAGGACGTCCGTATTTAGTATTTGGCCAAAATAGAAAATACGGATTTCACAGTCGCGATGAATAGCCAAGCCCACACCCTGGACCCCTACGAGAGCGGCAAGCGACCCTACCAATTCTGGAGTTTAGGAGACCCGGTCTCGACTCCTCGAGATGGCCTCCCACTGAACCCCAGAACCCGGTCACCTGTGCTCCCCTCCTTGGGTCCATCCTAATGCGGAAAAGTAAATAATATACAACACTGGTGACACAATCTCAACCCGGAAGTGCCCCAAATAAAAGAATATTACATTACATTTCAATTTACATGAATGAAATTATAAAACTCTCATCTCACATAAAACCCCCCGGCTATTCAATCGCGACAATCCTGCACTTTATATCTCAGCAACACATAATATCACATATCATCAATGTAAGTAAGTATGCATACCCCAATTGTTGTTGATGTATAGCAACGAAACCGGCGATATCGACATACTACACTTACGGTCACAGAAAAGAAAGTGTAAAACTGCAATATTTGGAATCCACATTCTCTTTAGGCATCGTAAATGCGAAATATCACATACTTCGTATTTCATGTCCAACTATATGAATTCCACATATTGCATCACGTTCCAGATAAATAGACGGTATTAAAGTTTTCGAACGATCGATCAAATACCCAAGATTCGCTAAAGCTCAACACTTGAGCGGAGTTCAAAATCCCGGAGTATGATACAGTGGTAGCGGTCCAGCCGTAGAAGGGTCAAGCCAACGCCTCACATGTGGCACGCCGTACTGCCCCAAACCCTAAGGTTCAAAAGGCAGTTCAAGACGGTCACATAATCGAGTTAAGGTTTGTTGTCTTCTAGAGGGACCACCACATACAAACTTGCACGTATTTCCAAAAGATTTTAAACCCCGTGAAAAGTGAGCAAATGATAATCGTTCGAATACTTCAATACTTTCTAGATTTACCCGGAAAAGCCACGAAATCAAAATTCTGATCGAACTGTTGAGTCCAAAACCACCTCCAGAATTTTCAGCACTAAATTCAGATTAAAAATACCCAAAAAAATATACAAGCAGATTCCAAAATTACTGTACAAATTTTACTCATTGATCTATGTGTACGGCCGCGGAACCGCGGCCTAAGCAAGCTTAGGCCGCGTTTCCGCGGCGACATTTACTGTTCATGAAAAAATATTTATACCATAATTCTTAGTTTTACCTGCTGAATTTTTTAAATATTTTTAATTCTGAAAATAACCAGATTTTGAAAAGAGAGCACCCAAAAATCGTATTTTCCGGTTCGATCGGAGTTTTAACTTTGTAAAAAGGTCGCCTAATGTTCTAGGTCGGCTCTGATACCAATGAAGGGTTAGCCTAGCACCCTATGAGGGTTTTGGAAGTATCACATGTACCAAAGATTGAATTTCTTAGGGTGCTAAGTTAACATACAAAGGATCATCTTAGAAAAATCAGGGTTTCAAAAATTTTCATATCATCATATGAAAGAAATGCTAGGGTTTAGAGATTACAACCTTTGTAGCTCCCTACGCTAGACTTCTCGGCTACTTGGGGTTTGAAAAAGCTCCGCTTGAACTCCTCGAGGTCACCGATGATCCACCCGGAGTCCGCTTTGTCCAAGCTTGCGACTTTATCCGATCAAGTGAACGAAATCAAGTTAACACTCCAAACAAGTGGGCTAGACTTGTGTAGAATGGTGTTGTGGTTCTCTTTCTCACTTCAAAATCCTAACTTGATGATTATATTGCTCACTACAAAAATCTAGTGAGCAAAATGAGAGAGGAAGAAGAAGATGATGGCTATCTTTTTCAAGAGAAGAAAAACCTCTAGTTGAAAAATAGAAAATATATCTTTATATATTTTTTATCTCTCAACTCAAACCATGGTTGAATCATTATTGAACTTGAGTTAAAACCCTAAAGGAAAAGTAATCCATGGTTAAGTGGTGGGTGAGCATGGTTAGGTCAAGAAGAGTGTAGAAAGCTTCCATGAATTATCCTTTCCTTTTCTTTTGTTTTAAATCAAATTCAATAATAATATATATATAAACTAAACCATGGTGTGAGTCTTATATTGCCACCATTTTCTTTGTATAATCAACCATGATAGATGATGTATGTATGTATGTATGTATACACATCCATATGTGCATGAAACTAGAAAGAAAGAAAAACATACATGCATTCATACATCCATCCAACACAAGAAAGGATTTCTAGTGAGAAACTAATGGTTAAATGATAAATCAACACTTGATTTATCAATCCGGCCATATCACATATGACCCCTACCAAAAACAAGCCGCCCGATCAATATACGGTATCCCATACGCGCATTTTAATCGGGTCCATGCGCATATCGCATATGCGTACCACAACGTTTCGCCTGGACTAGGAAACTCCATTGTGGGACTCTGAGACTCGTCAATACGCCGGCAGTGGGTGATGATCATATCAAGCACCCCCAAGCCGCAAGAGGTCAGCTAAACGTAACGGCCACCCGGGTATTGAGTGATCAGAAGAGAACAAGCGAACCTGCTACAACTCCCGTCGAGCCGATCGGCAACACTTCCCGTACAGTCCGGTCTCCTCATCTAATATGTCGCATTTCAAGTCTAGGGGTGGTAAACGTCAGACCCCAATAACCGATAAGTCGTGCCGATGTGAGGCTCATAACGGGTCGAGAAACTACTGGTAACACTTACCAGCAAATCTCTGAAACAACCCTAGCAAGGGACTTCCTTGTTACGGCCAATCGAGCACAGTACAACATCAACCCCCAATACCGGGAGAGACAAAACCCCTCCTATCGCTCATTGCCTCTATGTGACTCGGGACTGTACCCAAAAACCACCGTTTTGCACGGCCTCATGGACGTGGTAAGGTGGAGATCAAAGCACAGTGGGAATCACATAAGACTCTATGACGATCTCGGGTCTACAGACTAACCTGCACAAGTGTCACCTGAGAATTGCCATCTGACGTGAGGTATAATACCATCTGGGAGTTCTCGGCGAGTCCGTCCAGTGTACCCAGTCTCCACTGAGCACCCGTATACCATCTCTGATGTCAAACACCAATGGATATGGGATCATCCATCGCCCATCTCATGGGTCGAGAAGCATATACGCTAGTCTACACTGGTATATCGATGCCCCGTCTCGATACACCCACGACTAGGGACCTTGAAGGATGTACTTATGGACTACCATGTCCCCACTAGTATGATCTGCATCATAGTCCAGGTAGTCAAGTACACATCCTAAGGGCTTTACCAACATGTAACTATAAGACAGTTTAAAGAGACTAGTATACATGTTAAGATAAAGAGCAACCAGATAACATACTATCATATCGAGCAAGAAAGTCATCTCTATATATGTCCAAGCATCCAATACAATATACATCATCTGTACAATACTGGCCTCTAGGGCATACATACAACTAACAGTAAGGGTCTCATAAAGGTATTTCTCCCTATGAGTCATGAGGATCTCGTAGGTGCGTTTTCTCCTTAGGAATCGTGAGGACTCCTAAGTGTATGTTCTTTTATAAGTCGTAAGGATCTTACAAGAGTGTTTTCTTCTTATAAGTCGAGAGGACTCACAAGGGTTGTTCACTGGGTAGACATATCCCTAGTCAAGGATGGGACTCTGTTAGGGAAATGTTTATTCGCGCCCGTGGATTGTATACAGAGGTCAGCATTGAGCCGCTTGTAGGGCATTGTCGAAGGTTGTGGTGGCCGCTTAAGAACAGGTTTAGATCCCTGTAGCTTAGGACTTTCAAATCTTATGAACTGTGAGGGTCTCATGAGAAGGTTCTCCTTACGAGTCGTGAGGATCTCGCAAGTGTAATTTCTCCCTAAGGATCGTGGGGATCCCTAAGTGTGTTTCTCCCTTGTGAGTCGTAAGGATCTCACGCAGGCGGTTTCTCCTTACGAAGTCGAGAGGACCTTGCAAGTGTCTTTTAACGAGATTGCGCCCTTTCGGGTTTTCACAAAACTCGCCGGTAGCCCTGCTGTTTTTACTCACGGAGCCCTTTCGGGTTTTCATTCGTGCCCATTTTTCTTGTGGACATACTATTTTTTTTAACGAGGTTGCGCCCTTTCGGGTTTTCATAAGACTCCCCGGTAGCCCTGCTGTTTTTACTCACGGAGCCCTTTAGGGTTTTCATCCGTGCCCATTTTGCTTATGAACATACCGTTTTTTTACCACGTCAGCCTGAGGATGCCGCGGGTTGGTAGTAGTTTAACGACGTTTCGGTCATCAGCTAGTTTTAGGACATAGCGGTCCATTGTTAGTTTAAGAACGTTCCGGTCCGACGCCAGTTTTAGAACATAGTGGTCCACCATCGCCGTATTTGAGGCGAATCTCTAGTTTACTGACTTTTCGGTCTATGGGGCTTTCTCTATGAATGAGCACGATGCCCCCGGCATGTCCACCTTTTTAGGGGCATGAGGTTGTGGCGGTTTCACCTTCCAGTTTTCCGATAATGCGAACTTGCCTCGTTGGTATTGGTCTTCAACCCAGTTTTTGAAGACGTAGCAGTTTTCGATTGGATGGCCCAATACTCGGTGGTAAGGGCAATAATTAGGATTGTTGACATCGTTCAGTTGTAGTGGGTGTTTCGGCTCCGGTAGAGTGATAAGCCTGTTGCGCACTGCTAGTTCGAACAGTCTCCTTATTTCATCCCGGGAAAATGAGTAAGGATGTTTCAACTTCTCATCGAGGGGTTGCCGCTTGTTGCTTTGGCGAACAACCAGTCTCGGGCCACTCGATTGTTGTTGAGCGTTGGCGACGAAGGCCGTTTTCCCCTTCCCCTTATCCTTTTTGTTCGATCCCTTGTTTGCGGGTCCGAGATTCTTTTTACGGGTAGCGTGCGATTACGCGGCTGAATGTTCTCGCAACTCCTCAGTTATTTCATTTCAGAGATAGTTTCCTTGAAGAGAGGGCCGAGGGCTACTTCTTCGTCGGAGTCTCTCCCGAAGGTGAGAATTCGCGATCCCCCGGGATCAACCCTATGACAATTGCCGGCAATTCTTTTACGCTCATCTGTCGCATTTTTCCGCTGTCTATGAGCTTCACGCTTTGTCCTCTTGAAGAGTTGCCTGTGAGCGACATATCCTTGCCACCAACACTTAAAAGAGTTGCAGTCTTCAGTAGGGTGTGCGATCTTTTGATGATATTAGCAGAAGTTCGGATGTACGTCCGCTTCATCAAGATGTATACCGCCTGGAGAATTTTCTCTGAAAGAGGGCAGCTTCATCCCCATCGATATGGCTTTGGCGAATCGTTTCCTTGTCTTGATCCTGCTTTTATTTGCGGCGGATGTACTTTGATCTGGTGGGAGTGTTTCGACCCTTTTGTCCAGTCGCCGGTGTTTGGCCTTTTCAAATATGGCCATCTCGCGCTTCCGATCAGCTTTGCTTTTTAGACGGGCTTCGTTCAGGAATGCGTCAATTATTTCGTCTAATGGCCCTAGAAGTTCCGGCTCAGGATCTGCCCCCGGTTTCTCTGTGTCAGGAGCTTCTTCACTGTCTATCAACGAGTGAGAGATTATATGGCAGCTTGCCACATAATCCTCAGGTTCATCCGACGAGTCTTTGTCACCATCTCCGTCCTCAAGGACGTGGCTGAGGAATTCTCGGAGTGTGACTGGGGTCCGCGCCTTCTGATTATATTCTTCCAGTGCATCAATATGTTTTTGCAGATCCGAGCGCTTGTCATCAAACTGCACGAGCTTTTTGGTCTTCTTCTTTTTCTTTGAATACTTTGACGGCTGTGCCTGGGTGTTTTGCCCACTGCTATTAATTCTCGGTGTTGGGCGTGGTTTCAACATCCTATCAATGACCTCGGGCTCTAGCGGACTTTTCCACCTGACGGCTGGGCATGTGTGAAGATCTTTCAGCATTCTTTTCGTCTTGGCTGAAAGAGCGACCTCCCATGGAGCTTTTTCTATAAAAGAGCACGATGCCCCCGGTATGTCCATTTTTTAGGAGCATGAGGTTGTGGCTGGTTCACCTTCCAGTTTTCGGATAATGCGAACTTGCCTTGTTGGTATCGGTCCTCAATCCAACCTTTGAAAACGAAGCAATCTTTGATTGGATAGCTTACTGCTTGATGGTAAGGGCAGTAATTAGGATTGTTGACATCGTCTGGCTGTAACGGACGTTTTGGACCCGGCAGATTGATGAGTCTGTTGCGCACTGCCAGCTCGGACAGTCTTCTCATTTTATCCTGGGGAAACGAGTAAGGACGTCCTAATCTCTCTTCGAGGGACGGACGTGGACGCATATTGTTTTGGCGAACAACCGGGTTTAAATTGCTCGGTTGTTGTTGAGTATTGGCGACGAAAGTTGCTTTACCTTTTCCCTTTTCATTCCGAGGATCCGTCTTTGAAGGAGATGGTCTATGACCCATCTGATCCATTTTGGCCAACTTGTCAATCAAGGCCTGGAAAGTAGTTGTCTTGAAGAATTGCGAGATGGTCGCTTGAGGGTCAAGAGTGCCCATGAACATGCCCACTGCCGGCGCTTTTTCGATGCGCTGTTCGCATTTCGACCACAGATTCCGCCATCGTATTGCGTATTGAACCCATGTTTCGCCAGGCCTTACCCTGGCGTTGATCAATGCGGTGATCGGGGTGCTCTCGCTAGCACTTGCGAATCGCTGGGTGAATAACAGCTCCATTTCCGCAAATGTTTTGACGGAGTCGTTTGGAAGTTCAAAATACCATTCGAATGCCGTCTCCGACAAGCTGCCGACGAACTGGCGAAGTAGCAGTTTATCATCACCTCCGGTGTTACCACAAAGAGCCCTGAATTGGGCAACATGCTGGTGCGGGTTTCCCGTCTTTATATACATGGAATTTAGGGATCATATATCCCGACGGGTAATTGATTTGGTCATACCAATCTGGATAGGGTCGTCCAGTCTTGACAACTTGGCCAGCCGTTTCGTTCGCTCGGTGAGCTCGTATTTGCTGAGCTATATAATCATCGAGTGTGGCTTTTGAAATAGTTTCCTCCTTGGCTGCTGAATGAGCCGGAGGAGGATTGGATGTCTCCCCTCTATCATCTTCAATAATGATCGGAGGGTCTTCAGCTGGAGGATCCGGCTGTAACATCATTTCTACCATGTCTTGGAAGAGAAGCGCCATTTGTTTTATGTTAGCAGCTTGTTTTGCCGCTTCTCTGTCCTTCTTCTCGAGCATTCTCCGAAGGAATTCGGCGTCAGTTTCCTGCTCGTGGCGTTGCTCGGAGGATGCCTCTGGGCTTGCTTTCGGTCCTGTGAGCGTGGCCATCGTAGTCATCATCTCCTAAAGCTTCTGGTGCTGCTCTTGGGCTTTTGTCATGGACCGCGTAAGCGGTCGATGACCTGTGGAGATACGGCAATCTTCTTTTCCGGATGCCATATAAACGGTATGCACCACCATGCCCCCAGACTTAGGGCGTTTAGGCTCAGTGCCCTTGACATTTATCGCAGGCATGGGGATTTTCTCCGGCATTCTCCTCTTATGAGCGGTCGAAGTTGAGGGGGCCGTTGCAGTGGGCACCCAAGTAGCCGTCGCCTTCTGTGGCTTAACAGGATGGTTTTCTTCTTGTCGGACCTTCAGCTTCTTCTGCTGACGGGGATAGTCTTGATCAACCACCGACTCTTGGACTTGACGCCAGACTTTGTAAATCTTAGAGGACAGCCGCTGCGGGGGTTTCTCCAGCTTCATTTCTGTAACATTCTCCACCGGAGGGGGAGATCTTTTCAGTATGGCGGTAGGAGAGTTCCTGCGCACCTTGTTCAACAGCTCAAAACTGTTCCCGGTTGGAATAGCAGTATTGATTTCCACCGTTGGGGCTGGTGGAGTTAGCCCAGAGGGGGAGTTGCCCCCAGCCTTCCTCACTCGGCGCCAATGGCGACGTCGAGCATGTCGAGCCCATGGTGTTGGTTTGGTGATGGGGATGGCTTTGTCTTGCCCCCTATCCAGGTGGGGGGCTGTTGCTGGCGTCAGCCTGTTGAAAACTGATGTCCGTTGAGAAGCGGTATCCAACCGGTCAAAAACAGAATTCTGAGCAGGGATGGGTATCCTCTTCGGAATAACCCTTTCTGGAATTGCAGGCTTCTTCATAGGCCCACATGGATTTTGGCCCAATCTGGTAAAGACTGAGGCATTTGGATTGGGCGACCCGTTGAGAGGGGCCGCAGAAGTTGCAAGCCGATCAAAGACCGACTTCTTCGGAGTTTCTTGTAATGGCGCAGGAGTATTGAAGCTCATTGGTGGGAGCATGGTCCTAAAGAACAGCCCAGTGGCGGCCTGAGTTACCTGCTCCACTGGCATCTTAAAAAGGGAGGCCGCTTGAGGCCCGTAGGTCACTCCTATGGCGAGGATGGAGTGAGGGTTGTAGTTGCAGTTAGTGCAGGTTGAAGCCATTGATCTTCAGTTCTCTCCTGCACGGAGCAAGATACCAAATCTTAATACCTTGAATCCACAGGCAACCATAGCAAACCGCGATTCGTTCGCGAACACGACACACGAAGTGTAGAGTGGAAAGAGGAAAAGGTCCCACCGGACGTGCCAGAATCTGTTTCCCTCCGAAAGACGCGGCGGACGTCTCGCATGAATTTCGGGGCAGATGCTAATTGGTGCGATCCGTCCACCTCTCCGAAGATGCCAAGTTGATTTATGGCACCATGTATCAAAGGTTTAAACGGATGCGGCCGATTTAGCAGACTTCGTCAGGTTCCCCCTCGTTTGAGGGTTTTTTGATTGTGGGGACGCTCTTCCCTGCAGGCGCAAGCCCCTGCAGTTAATTACGCTACCGCATCGCGGTAACAACTTTCCTCTTCTCCAGATGGTCACTTCGTATCGTGGATGTTTGTTTAGTTTGTGGTTGCCCGTGGATTGTATACGGAGACTAAGTAATGTTGTCGCCCGTAGGGCGTGGATTAGTCCAAATCCGTATTTTCTTAGAGTTGGGTTTTGGTTTAGGTTTAAGGATACGTTAGTCTTATTTGAGACTAAGATCAACTTAAACGTTTGTTAAGGATACGTTAGTCTAATTTTAGACTAAGATCAACTCAACGTTTGTTAAGGACACGTCAGTCTAATTTTAGATTGAGCCCAACTTAACGGGATCGTTTAGATCCAACAAAAGAGCATTTGGACTCTATTGTTTAGTTTAAAGACATTGCGGTCAATTACCAGTTTAGGGACATGGTGGTCCAATGTTAGTTTAAAGATATCACGGTCGAGGTTAAGGATATCATAGTCCGTGAGTTTAAAGACCTCACAGTCAAGGTTAAGGACATCATAGTCTATGAGTTTAAAGACCTTACAGTCAAGGTTAAGGACATCATAGTCCGTGGGTTTAAAGACCCCACAGTCCAATATTAGTTTTAAGACATCACGGTCGAGGTTAAGGACATCATAGTCCGTGAGTTTAAAAACCTCACAGTCAAGGTTAAGGACATCATAGTCCGTGGGTTTAAGGACCCCACAGTCCAATGTTAGTTGTAAGACATCACGGTCGAGATTAAGGACATCATAGTCCATGGGCTTAAGGACCCCACAGTCCAGTTTAAAGACATCATAGTCTGTGAAATGTATGGCTGTCGGGACCCGTCACCTCTCTGAAGACGTTGAAGGATTACAACGACAAATATCAGAGGAGTTCAGAGATGTACCCTTGAACCAATGTTGGTTGGGAGATCTATAGTCCAATTTGGGAATAAAGTCTGTTTAAAGGTTTATGAGCATATGGGCTCAGTTGATATGAGTTGAACATTTTATTGTTCTGGCTATTGAGCCTTGTTCATACCAGAATATTGCATTTATTACCGCCCACTCTTATGCTCGTTTGTTTATAGGTAGGTGCTTTTAATCCGTGTTTGCTACATATTTACAGTCTACAGGTTCCTAGTCCAAAATAACGCAAATGATACAAAATCTCCACTGTTACGCCAAAATCCAAAACATCTGTTGCCAGCAGATAAAAGCCGGGTTCCGATCATCCGTATCCGTCCAGTGCCGCGTACCACTTCCAGAGACAAGACAAATGACAGTGGTCATTCGTGTCTCGGACAAGCACAAAGCACGAGAGGGGCAGCACAAGGCACGAGGGAGGCAGCATAAGAATCAATGGGTGCACGGAGCTCGAGGGAGAAAGGTCAAATCAATCAAAAGTCAAGCTATGATTGGACTGTGCAGATCTGAATAAATCGTGAAGGCATTTTGCAATTTGGGATATGTAGAACATCATAAGATAGCAACAAAAGAAACCCAGAAAATCCGAGATCCCAATTCCACAAAATCGCGGCGGAACCGCCGCCAAATATGGGTTGTCGCGGCGGATCCGCCGCGGTTTCGTGTTATCATATGACGAAATTTTGGGGGCAGTTTGGTAATATCATTTAGGGCCAGAATGTTGCCCTAGGGTTTCAGTACGCAGCCTATAAATAGCCCAGTTTTGTGCCAAACCAAATGTCTTCTTTTCCATCTCTTTTTGTTAGGATTTAGTTTAGCTTCTTCTTCTTCTTCATGTCTTCCTCCATTAAAATGTGGTGAGAGCATTGAGTGGATGATGAAATGAAGATGAGGGTTATTTTTCTTATCTTGCATTTTTATTTCATTGCATTGTAATTTAATTTCTAGTGTAACTTTATTATTTGTTGTTAACTAGTTGTTGTTATTTCTTTTCTTGTTCTCTTTTCTTTTCTTCTTTTATCCGTATTTTCAAGCGATGATACTTGACGGAGTTTCTTGCTAAGGTGAGGACCCAAGAGTTAGCTTGCTTCACTTGTAAAACCGTATTTTCTTTTTCTCTCTTTTCTTCCTACTTGTTTTGTTTTCTTTTCTTTTATAATGTGTGAATAATTTCCAACTTGTTAAGGCTAAGGAAGGTGGTATGAGGGACGGAGAAATCCCTTGTGCTTCTCTTCGCCAAACATCTTGAAACGAACCTAGACCAAACAAACGCAACCCCCTCATTTAGGCGCGCTATACGTGACATATAGCCGCGACCTAAGTCGAGAAGTCCTTTAAGCACACTACAACGTGACATGTAGTTGTGACTTAATTGGATACATGGTTGCGGATGTTTGGCCGAGAGTTGGAAATAAGCGTATTTAGCGGACGGATAAGGGGCACTAGGAATGGATTTAGCGTTGGAAAGCTTGCTTAAACTCGCAAATCCCATTCCTATGTCCTCCTAATCTCCGCTACTTTCGATTATCCCAACATCGTTTTAAGAATGGCAAAATATAAGTACAAGACTAATCCTAACTCTACTAACCAACCTTAATCTTAACAAGCTTACTTGAACATAAATACGAACACTTAGGATAGAGCTGAACAAACATATACACATTCTATATTGACTCGTCTAAAATTCGAACGGACATACAACCATCTCCCTGTGGATCGACCCGTGCTCAACCGGCCAGCTGCAAAGCGACACCGTCCTGATCGCGGTTATAACTTTAGAACTTTGAACATCCGACACGCCAAAAGCGTGCGATCAAATGGCGCCGTTGCCGGGGAGACGGTAACGTATTTTCTTTCTTATTATTCGGGTTAATATTCTTTTTGTATATATATATATATATATAAAATAAAATCTTTTTGTTATTTTTGATAATTTTTGTGTGCAAGTGTGCAGGCTAATCTGGAGCAAGTACAGTAATCCAATAAAGAAACAGAGGTTTTTATTAGGGTGTACAGAGAAGGGCACGTGTATTGACCAAAGTTTCAGGTCCCAATAGCACTGTTTGACCGTGGAACCGCGGTCAAAGAGGGGATTCGGCGGCGGTTCCGCGGTCTTATTGTGGCTTCTGAGCCCAATTTTTTCTACACCTCTTCTCTTTTCTCTAGTCCCCTCTCTGAATTCCACTATACTGTATTTTCTGCAGGTATCTTTGCACAGAATTGCTTCGCCGCAAAATAAATTTTTGTTGTTTTAGATTTTGTTTGTTTACCGCTTTGCATATATTAATACGGACATTAAGGGGCTCTAACACCAATTCAGATTGGGTGGGGATTTCATCACCCTTCCTAAGACCCTACAAATTACTAATTGCATACGCATCACCTTGAGTTAATAAAAAATATCTAGACCAAACCTATAAGGACTTGTCGCGCTCAATTAGGACAAGTGAAGGTTGTGGGGAATCGGTTGTTTATCTAAACTTGACTTTGTGGTGCCTAGGCTAGAAAGTGAGGAGGTAATTTTAAAAGGCCCGTCTCACGGTGATTCGTGAGTGGAACCCTCCTTACCTCACTTGTGCTTACCTGGCCACAATTGGCAGTGAAGAGGCGATTCGAGGGTTATCCTGCAACTTGTCGCTTGGAAGTCTAGAAGCGGTCTAGTTGGACGTTGAAGACCCTAGCTCTTGGTATTGTTTGTGCATATTGTGATTGTGATTGTACTTGTATAAAGTTTAGTCCCATAATTCAGTATTCTTTCAAAAACAAACAATTTCAAAAACTCTAAAAACAAACATTTAAAAAAAAAAAGTAATAATAAAAAAAAATTTTAAATTTTATTTTTCCTTCCCTCCCTACCTTTTCACTCTTCTAACATGGGTACCCCACCTCGCAAAACTCTTGCCGAACTTTGGTACCCACAACCAGACATAACTTCCTACGGTTCTTGCTTTGGTCGAATTTCGAACGACCCCTCCATGCCCAAAATTTCACTGAAAGATCGCATAGAAGCGTGTGGGACAAACACTTGCACTCCGCAATCCACTTTGTATCAACCTTTTCAACCTCCCCCACCCTCTTATGTTTATACCCCTTTTGCAAGTCGTCCTTTGTCCATCGCTGAACATATTGAACAATTCCGTAGCCGATCTTTCACTCCTTTCACCACTACAGATTCTTGGGATCAACAATTCCATTCATCTTCTTATCCAAATGTTGATCCTGCTTCTATCCAGCCATTCAATTCCTACCAGTCTTACCCGACTTTTGCACCTTCCCTAGACATTGCTTCTGAACCGCCATTTGGGAGTTTTCAGTATCCAAACAACTTTGAATCTTTTACTGAAACCCCTTCACAACCCATGTCTAGTCTGGAATAGTCATTGGAATACTTTAGGGTAGCGTCGTACCAACAGATGATGGATTTGAATGCGTCCATGGCCGCCCTCATACAACCTAGTGACTCGGTAGCTAGTTTTCAACTAGCTCCAAATTTTCCAATGTATGAAGAGGCGGTAGGACAGGTTGAGAATTTGAGTAGAGAGAGTGAGCTGTACCCCCTTCCGAATCAAGCCTACCCGTTTCAACTTGAATCCCACAACTTCTGTTTTGAATGTCAATCTAGTGTTCCAAACGATTCATTGATTAAAGATAGAACAGATAATGAGTTGTGTGACTTTGTAGTGTTTGATTTACCCGATTGTGAAGGGTCCCTTTCGAGTGAAACCACACCCAATCCTTTTGATCTCTACACCTCCAATCTAGAACTTGAATTGATTGATATCCATGCTTTTGTTGAGGTGTCTGAGAATATAGATTTTCACTTGATTGAGGATATTGACGCTGGGAATATTTTGGATGATGAACCCGTAGATTTGGCTGAGTTTTTCTCTCCAATTCATCATCCCGAGTCATTAACTGTTTTTCCCGAACTCCATATGCGTCTAGATTCTGATGAAATTTGCATGGATGAAATAATTTTTGAGGAGACTTTTGAGGAAAGCTTTGAGGATGAACCAGTTGTAATTGATGAGTCGGATTTTCCAATTCATCCTATCCCTTTCATTGACTGTGTACACCCTCCTGAATCTTTAACCGATAACATTCCTCAATCACCTACCTCCATCCTTTCCATCATTCCGACCTTGCAAGAAACCGTATCATTTTCACTTCCTGTGTCTGGTTTACCAAGTTCGGCGTACCCATGGTTTCTCACGAATCTTGAGGGATTTGACCCAATTTCTCACCATATTGATAGATTAGTACAATCCATCTTTTCACATCGATCATTACAGATTGTACTAATTTATTCAATCCATTTCCACCCTCAAGTTCGTATTCCACTTCTTTCTCCCTTCCGCCATTCTTCTTCTCATATACCGAGACCGTATCCCGCTTCTATCTCCATACGGTCTCGCGTATTCTCCATTTCTTACCTCTCCGCATTCTTTCACCAACCAGCACATTATAGAGATAAAATCTTTGAATGGTTGGTACTAACTTTTGGCCTGTGTAAGGCCTTGTATAGCTTGATACTGTTCTTTCCCCCCGATCCTGAACTTCATCGCTTAACAGTGGAAACACTGTTTTACTTCAGTTTAGGGGGGGGGACCTTTTTTTGTATATATTTTTTGTTTTCCGTTTTGTTTTGTATATAATTTGTTTTTAGGGAGGCATCGACAATTTTTGACCCTCTTGGTGTAGCCTGACAGTGAGGGCACTGTCAAGTTTAAGTTTGGGGGTGTGCTCGGTAAGCTTTCTTCCTTCGCATTCATTTGTATATTCTGCATTTGCATACCTTATTTAAAAAAACCCATAAAAAATCGAAAATTTTCCAAAATATAAAAAATTTGTCGTCAAGTTAGCTAATAGGGTAACTTAGATTTTTATTCTGAAAGTTTAGTTGATATGTTAGAAATAACTAAATTCTAGGCTTAGGAATTGAAAATCCTAAAAATAACTTTCATTCTATTTAAACTTGGTGATTATACGTCCTTACAGTTTTTTTTTTATAGAAGTAGGTAATCTTGAGTTCAGTTCTTGAGTTAAGTTAAGATGAGGGAAAAGTATTGAAGCTTTACTGAAAGATAAGTCTGAAAAATAGTTTCTTTTCTTGAGTTCAAATTTAGAAAGTATACACCCTACAAATTGCACTTACACGCACCTTGAAACTTGGGATAGTAGAGGATACCTAGAAATACTCTTGCTTGAAAACCTAGTATGAAAGAAAAAACGGTATTTAAAGCTAAACAACAAAAGAGCATTATTGAAAAATATATCCGGTCTTGAAAAAGAAAAAGAAAAAATAAAAAGAAAAATTGAATAAAGTCAAGACCTGGAAACTGCTATTTACGCTTTAAGTTCACACATTCAGTAATCGGCCGTTAGTGCCTCAAGAAGCATTAATAGTCGCATGAAAGGTGTGTGAGCAAATCCGTCCATCCTTAATGAATGGAAGTAGTATTAGGTATTCGGGCAAGGGTATTATAGCTTGAATTGAATTCTTGAATGTAGGGGTGCAAATATACACACACGTAGGGGTATACAATCGATGTTTGGATAAAAGATAGAAATAAAAGATAAGACTTATGTTTTCTGTAAAGTTGATAAAAATCCCTGATTTAAGACCACACTGTTAGAAGGAAAACTCAGGAGAACTAACATCTTTCTAAACTTTTTTGTAACGTATAGGATCTAAAGTTAAATAGATAGGAGGCGTGAAAAATAAGGGTTGGATATTTCTAACTTAGGATGATAGAGTTTCTAACGTAGATACTAAACTATAGGAGTAGAATCAATGTTAACTTATGACACTAGCTTGACGGGGTTTTGTGGGTGTAATCCGCTGAAAACCCTCAGGAGACAACACTCCTCCTACTAGGGACACCTAGAGGTTTAAGGCTTATTGCATGAGTTCAGTGCAATCGCGTTCCCTGCGAAAGTGAGGTTAGGACTTTTTGTGAATAATTAGTTTTGCTCGGGACGAGCAAAAGTTAAGTTTGGGGGTATTTGTTCATACAAGAATATTGCATTTATTACCGCCCACTCTTATGCTCGTTTGTTTATAGGTAGGTGCTTTTAATCCGGGTTTACTACATATTTACAGTCTACAGGTTCCTAGTCTAAAATAATGCAAATGATACAAAATCTCCACTGTTACGCCAAAATCCAGAACATCTGTTGCCAGCAGATAAAAGCCGGGTTCCGATCATCCGTATCCGTCCAGTGCCGTGTACCACTTCCACAGACAAGACAAATGACAGTGGTCATTCGTGTCTCGGACAAGCACAAAGCACGAGAGGGGCAGCACAAAGCACGAGGGAGGCAGCACAAGAATCAATGGGTGCGCGGAGCTCGAGGGAGAAAGGTCAAATCAATCAAAAGTCAAGCTATGATTGGACTGTGCAGATCTGAATAAATCGTGAAGGCATTTTGCAATTTGGGACATGTAGAACATCATAAGACAGCAACATAAGGAAACCCAGAAAATCCGAGATCCCAATTCCACAAAATCGCGGCGGAACCGCCGCCAAATGTGGGTTATCGCAGCAGATCCGCCGCGGTTTCGTATCATCATATGACGAAATTTTGGGGGCAGTTTGGTAATATCATTTAGGGCCAGAATGTTGCCCTAGGGTTTCAGCACGCAGCCTATAAATAGCCCAGTTTTGTGCCAAGCCAAATGTCTTCTTTTCCATCTCTTTTTGTTAGGATTTAGTTTAGCTTCTTCTTCTTCTTCTTCATGTCTTCCTCCATTAAAATATGGTGAGAGTATTGAGTGGATGATGAAATGAAGATGAGGGTTATTTTTCTTATCTTGTATTTTTATTCCATTGCATTGTAATTTAATTTCTAGTGTAACTTTATTATTTGTTGTTAACTAGTTGTTGTTATTTCTTTTCTTGTTCTCTTTTCTTTTCTTCTTTTATCCGTATTTTCAAGCGATGATACTTGACGGAGTTCCTTGCTAAGGTGAGCACCCAAGAGTTAGCTTGCTTCACTTGTAAAACCGTATTTTCCTTTTCTCTCTTTTCTTCCTTCTTGTTTTGTTTTCTTTTCTTTTATAATGTGTGAATAATTTCCAACTTGTTAAGGCTAAGGAAGGTGGTATGAGGGACAGAGAAATCCCTTGTGCTTCTCTTCGCCAAACATCTTGAAACGAACCTAGACCAAACAAACGCAACCCCCTCACTTAGGCGCACTATATGTGACATATAGTCGCGACCTAAGTCGAGAAGTCCTTTAAGCGCACTACAACGTGACATGTAGTTGTGACTTAATTGGATACATGGTTGCGGATGTTTGGCCGAGAGTTGGAAATAAGCGTATTTAGCGGACGGATAAGGGGCACTAGGAATGGATTTAGCGTTGGAAAGCTTGCTTAAACTCGCAAATCCCATTCCTATGTCCTCCTAATCCCCGCTACTTTCGATTATACCAACATCGTTTTAAGAATGGCAAAATATAAGTACAAGACTAATCCTAACTCTACTAACCAACCTTAACCTTAACAAGCTTACTTGAACATAAATACGAACACTTAGGATAGAGCTGAACAAACATATACACATTCTATATTGACTCGTCTAAAACTCGAACGGACATACAACCATCTCCCTGTGGATCGACCTGTGCTCAACCGGCTAGCTGCAAAGTGACACCGTCCTGATCGCGGTTATAACTTTAGAACTTTGAACATCCGATACGCCAAAAGCATGCGATCAAGCCTTTATTTGGGCTTGGCCCTTTTAATAATGCTAAGCATTGGGCTCCTGACAATTTTTGTCTTGTATTGAATGCATAGCATTTATCAGAACAAAGTATGTTCTGACAGTGCGCCACGTGGCGCGTCAGGCGCTTTGCGCCAAGGAAAGGGCGCATTGCGCTTCTGTTGGATAGCGCACACGAGGAGGACACGTGTCGCGCTTAGCGCTAAGCGCTAGTTTGTTAGTGCATTGCGCTTTTAATTTATGAGCGCGCTGCTAGTTTGTGGGTGCGCCAGTGAGTGACACGTGGCGCGGTTGGTGCTGAGCGCCAGCTCATGAGCGTCGTGCGCTGTTTCAGGACCGCAAAGCGCAGACTGTGTCTATGGTTGACACGTGGCATGCTTTGGCGCCGAGCGCCGGTCCAAGAAGCGCAAAAGCGCAATTCATGAGTGCAAGGCACTTTTTAATAGCGCAGAGCACACTTGATCAAATTTGTGATCAGAGAACAAGTTTATATTCTTCAAAGAAGGCTTTGCCTCAAGATTCAAGAACAAAAGTTCTTGTTTTTATAAAAGGCTCTGCCTTTATAGATCAAAAGATCTGTGAATGAAGTAAAATACGTCTTTTAGTTTTTTTTTTATGATTAGATCTTTTTGATCTTTTCTTTTAAATCAAAAGACCTTGGTCTTTTTATAGATCTAAGATCTTTTTAGAAGATAGTTCTTCTTTTTATGAGATGGATTCATCTCTGTTATTCAAGAATATAGTTCTTTACCTTAAGATGAAGAAAAATCTTTTTTTTCCTAAGAGCTTGCTCTTTTTTGCAGAGGGTTTTTTCTCTCTCTTTTTGTATTCTCTCTATATGTTTTAGACTTGAAGTCTAGGGTCCTTTATATAGGGCCAAATGATTTGTTAAATCAGTTTTAAGAGATCTTTCTCTGATTGATTTGGGAATATTTCCCACCGTTGGATGTTTGATCCTAAGGCTTCTGTTTTACAGAAGATAATTTTCTTATTTTTAACAAGATTGGAAAGATCTTTCCATAACAGAATTTTAATTCTAATTAATTAATAATATATTATTAATAGATCTTTTGATCTGATGGTAGGGAATTTTTAATTCCAGCGCTGGCGCACCTACGCTCGACACGTGGCACGCAGCGCAGAGCGCAGTGCAACTGCGCTAGCGCGCCCGTGTTTGACACGTGGCACGCAGCGCAGAGGCAGCACAACTGCATTAGCGCACCCGTGTTTGATACGTGGCGCACAACGCAGAGCGCTGGATCTGAAGCGTTGCTTCAATTTAAATTTTGAATTTTAAAACAGAGCTGATTGGGGACGCGCTGCCTCGGGCGCAGCGCTCTTGGCGCTGGCGTGTCTATTTTTGACACGTGGCGCACAGCGTGCAGAATCTGAAGCGTTGCTTCAATTTAAATTTTGAATTTTAAAACAGAGTTTTGCTCTGATTGGGGGCGCGCTGCTTAGGGCGCAGCGCTCCTGGCGCTGGCGTGTCTGCTTTTGACACGTAGCGCGCAGCGCGCAGAATCTGAAGTGTTGCTTCAATTTTTGAATTTTGAAATTCAAAACAGAGATTTGCTCTGATTGGGGGAAACAAAACCCACGTAGATCTTGACTAGAACAAGTCCTTGGTGATGACGATGACGATGATCGAGTAGGGTGCTTGTTTGATGAGATCGATTCACCCACGAGAGATGAAGGATATTGGGTTTGAAATTGGGGTTAGGGTTTCGGTGGAGAGTTGGGATGGATGTTAGGGTTTGATTGAGAGGAAAAGTATTTGTGATTAGAGTTTGCATGATTATAAAGGGTTTATATAGGATAGTATGTATATGGGCTGTGTTGGGGTCGAAAATTGCACCCCGGTTGATGTTCAGACCATAATATTGCATTTTTCATTCTCCTATTCTTATCCGTTTTATAAGTAAACAGGTACTCTTGACGCACGTTTGTTACATGTTACAGGATACAGGGCTTGAAAGCGAATACAGTGAAAAAGACGAAAGCTGATACAGAAAAGAGACTTTTGACCAACAAGTAGACGGATCCTAGTCAAGCCTAGTCGAAGAACAGTGCAAGGTCCAAAATGTCAAGTGAACGGTTAAAAGATCGCTACAAGTATTCACTGAAACATCTGGAGGAGAATAAAAAGCCTAACAGAGAAAAATACATATGGAAATAGGAAGCCCAAGAAGCCAAGAAAAAGTCCAAAAATTACAGAGTCCCAAATCCTCAACTTGGCCGCGGAACCGCGGCCAAACCCAGCTTGGCGCCGCGGTTCTGCGGCCATATAGAGCGCACGTCGGTGGATTTTTGGCATGTCGGTGCGACGGTGCAGGTGTTGGGATTTTCAGTGGGCAAATCTGTATTTTCACATGTGCGAGAGTCTGTAACCCTAATTTCCCTGTTTTCTTATAAATTGTAATAAAAAATTGTAAAAACCTATGCCTCTTTTCAATCAATAAATTTCAGAATTTCTGGGAGTTATATTCAGATCTGTTCTATATCGTTTGGAGGGAGCCGTCAACCTAGTAAGGTAAATTATGTTTTTTCTTCTTTTAATTAGTATGCATTATCATCCCCTAATGAGCGAGTAGTCACCTCGCTTGTTAGGGTTAGCCTTAGGGAAAGGGTTGAGAGATGAGATCTCTCACCCCTTTCAATGCCACATTCACCTAATGAATTAGAACTCCATGCATATGCGCACAACCGCTCCCTACGGCACCCTACCCCTCGAGGTAACGGTGAACCGTAGTATAAAGGGCCGGTTGCGCGTGTTTTGCATGGGGGTTAGGGTAACTATCAACAAAGGAAGGATGCGAATCTAGAGGAAGAAACATCTTCCCAAAAGATTCGGATCCACTTTATTGACAATTACCGTAACATCTAATATATCTAAAAAAAGAAGGCATTGAAAGCGGTGAAGAAAAACGTTAATCTCCAAAACTTCCCCTAAGCCTAACCCTAGCAAGACTTTTAATTAGATTAATTAGATCCAGTTTTCATAGATTTTTATAAACCAACCAAAACGACATTTTGAATCAACTCGTTAAAACACATAAAAGGAATTTACCCATCTCTGTGGATCGACCCGTACTCACCGGCTAGCTGCGAAGCGACGCCGTTTCTGATTGCGGTAAATACAAGTTTTCAAACTAATCAAATGGCGCCGTTGCCGGGGATGGCGTAATTTTTCTTTTTGTGAATTTTCGGGTTGATAAAAATTTAAAAAAAAAAATTATAAAAATCTGAAAATATAAAAAAAAAAAATACAAAAAACTATCAATTTTGATCTGTTTGAAGGGTGTATCTTTTGAATCTTGCAGGAACAGTGAAGAATCGAGGATCTGGAAAGTTACAGAGGGCAAATCAGAAAAGTGCATATCAGAACAGAGGAGAAATATCACAATAGAGGGCTAAAATTTTTCTGGAGCTACGATCCCACCAGGAGACCGCGGAACCGCCGCATCTACCCCATCCAGACCGCGTTTCCGCGGCCATTTGGCCACGTCAGCACCCAAAATTTGCTTTGTTTGTTTTCTAATCTCCCCCTCTGCAACCTCCATATCTCTGTCTGTGAAAATTTTCTGCAGGGATTCTTTGCGTAAAAAGTCTTTCTCCCCCTTCTAAATAACAGATTTTCTGCAGGTTTCTTTGCGCCGCGCTAAAAATTGATTGCAAGTGAAATTTTATTGTTTTGCATAATTTAACCGGACTCTAAGGGGTTAATTGACCAAACTCAGATTGGGTGGGGATTTCATCACCCTTCCCAGGACCCCAGAAAACACCTAAAGCATTTTGCATCGACCACAATTAATTAAAAAAAGACTAGACTCAGACCTAAGGACATCGAGCTCAATAGGAAAAGGACTAGTATAGGCATCGACCGTTTATCCTAACCGACATTGCGGTGTCTAGGCTAGTGGTTATTAATTAGGCCCACTGTAGTGGTGGTTCCTTCCCACTTACCTGGCCGTATTTGTCCGTGAAGAGGCGGTTTGAGGTCCTATTTCTAGCCCTAGTTAGGAGCTGTCTAGCAGACCTAGGTGACCCTAGATCTAGGCCTGATTGTGCATGTGTGGTTGATACATTTGTGTCACGAGTCCCATTTCCAAAAAAAAACCTCTTTGCAAAACTCACACAGAAATAAAAAAAAAGATAAATCTTTTCAAAAACTTGCAACTTGCCGCTAAAAAACTTGCAACTCACTTCAACTCACTTCTTCTCATTGACGTTATCTTACCCCCACATTCTGTTTTTTTTCTTTTTTCTAACTACACTACTCCTTTGGTGTATGTCACTTTGGACTAGGGATACTAACGCCCGATTAGTCCGTGTTTCGTTGGTACCGACCGACGAACCCTTCGACGAACCCTTCGTCGAAATTCCCTCCATTTCCTTACCTCCACCTTTAAATTCTTCTTTCGAAGGTATGTCGGGATTCAACCCCAACGATACCTTACCGAAGGGAATGATTCCACCTCCAGCAGGTGCGAATAACCCGAATCTTCCGCCTGTTGTAGCGCCCGCACGAGTTGCGCTCCAGGATCTCTTTTACCCCATCCGCACTTCTTTACCTACTTGTCTTTCACCCCCACCGGCAAATGGGGATAATTTTGAAATAAAACCACATTTCATCAATATGCTGCCAAAATTTCATGGTTTGGAATCTGAAGATGCGTATATTTTTATTAATAAATTCCAAAATGTGTGCGCTATGATGAAAACAACCCAATTAAGTGATGACGCGAAAAGACTAAGGGTCATTCCTTTTACCTTATGTTACCTAGCCGAGAAGTGGCTATACAGCACCGCATCACATTCCATTAGAAATTGGGACGAGTTTGTAAGAGCTTTTCTGAAAAAGTTCTATCCTCATCACAAAACTGCTAGAATCCGTAATGAGATTATACAATTTTCACAGCTTCCTTCCGAACCATTTTGGAAGTGCTTCGAAAGATTTAAAGACCTACTCGTTCAATGCCCTCATCATGGGATCGAAAGTTGGCAACTTTGCCAAACATTATACGAGGGATTGAACGCAGCAACAAAGCAGTTGCTAGAAACAATATGTCAAGGTCATTTTCTCTCCAAGTCTAGCGAAGAGGCGTGGCAGTTTCTTGAGGATCTTAGTGAGCAAACAATTCAGTGGGAGAGTACCAAGACCACATCATCTTCTTCTGTTGGTCAATCTAGGGCAGGCATACATCAAATAGATATGTCGATTGCTATGAAGGCCGAGATGGCCCCACTTATGAAAAAGCTAGAAGCCATTGAGACCAAAATCTCATCGCCTTCTCCTGCCCCTACTCTACCCACACGAATTGTTTGTGCTTGTTGTTCTAATCCATCACATCTAACCGAAGAGTGTCCTTATAATGCACCTATTCAAGGACATGATCAAGTCAATGCTGCATTTCAGCAACGACAAAGAAACGATCCGAACTCTTCGACATACAATCCGGGATGGAGGAGTCACTTAAATCAACAATTCCAAGGGAACAATAATTTTCAAAGACCTCCTCCACAACAACAACAAGCACCCTTACAAACTCAAAACCAGCAACCTTTCCAACAACAACCTTATACAAATCAAATGAACAATTTAGTTCAACCAATTGATGATAAGGTTAGCTCGCTCGAGAAAAGTCTAGATGCTTTTCTCAAGCAATCTACAGAATCAGCAGCAAGATTTGAAAGTTATGTTCAATCTTTAACGCATAACAATGCCTCACACGATCAAAGTATCAAATCTATTGAGGCACAAATTGCACAATTAACTGCTGCATTGAGCGAGAGAGAAAAGGGAAAGCTTCCATCTCAACCATTGCCAAATCCCGGTCACACACAAAACGCATATCACAATCACAATGTAAATGCGGTGACCACGTTGAGATCCGGAAGAGAGTTGCAAAATAATGTGGGAACTAGTGATGACATCCCCGCCGGTGGTTCTTCTTCTTCTTCTTCTTCTTCTTCTTCCTCTCCATCGTCACCTTCCCCTTCTTCATTTTCTTCACTTTCTTCTTCACCTTTTTCTTTAGAGCCTATTCTACACCCTTCACACGGCTCTATTTCTTCTAGCTCGAACAGACCCAATTCTTACAACATGAACACATCTACACCGGGATCCGTTCCTACTCCACATTCTACTCCACAAACATGTGACTCAACTAATTTTCAAAATGCACCATTTCCAAACAGGTTGAGTCCCAATAAACCAACTGCACAAGTGGAGAAGATTGTGGAATTATTTAAGCAGGTTAGCATAAATATATCTCTCTTGGATGCAATCCAACAAGTCCCTTCATACGCAAAAATCTTAAAGGGCTTATGCACCTCAAAGAGAAAAGCATCTCAAGTACCCAAGAAAGTGCTAGTGGCTAGTGCAGTGAGCAATGCTATTAACCACCATCAAACCTTACCCCAAAAACGAAAGGACCCCGGCTGTCCTACGATTTCCATCACAATTGGGGATAAGAAAATTAATCGAGCACTTTTAGATCTTGGGTCTAGTGTTAACCTGATTCCCTACTCCGTGTACGAACAATTAGGGGTTGGAGAGTTGAAACCCACTCGTTGTACTCTCCAAATGGCTGATCGATCAATCACCTATCCACGGGGTCAGCTAGAGGATGTGTTGATCAAAGTAGGGGAGTTCATATTCCCCGTTGATTTTATTGTTATGGATACACAACCTGTTGCTAACCCAAGAAACCAAATTCCGGTAATTCTTGGTCGACCATTTTTGGCCACTTCCAATACTGTAATAAACTGTCGCAATGGCTCCATGACTCTATCCTTTGGGAAGATGTCTAGTGAGTTCAATATTTATAAGATGGGAAGTCTGCCCCCCGTACCTAAAAGTAGTACACGAGAAGTTTGCTCTATTCACGAAATCACGCAAGAGGACTGCGAGCTTGAAAGATTCTTGTTTGATGAAAACAGTTTTGACGCCACTAGTGCGTCCCTCCTTGAGCCTACCACCGTTGACACAACCGATATTGATTATGAATGTTTTACTTTTTCGGATGATGACGACTCACAGCCCGAATATGAGGCTTTTGAATTTTTGGATGAGTTAGTCGAGCCATCTGAATCGGTTGTTTGCAGTGATTTCGAACCTGTGTTGGAGTCCTTTGAGTTCGAGGTAGATTCCGCAATGATTCTTTCACCTCCGAAACTCGAACTCACGCCCTTGCCGTCTCACCTTAGATATGCTTACATAGGTGAGAATGAGACCTTTCCCATTATCATATCGGCCTCTCTAGCCTTCGAGCAAGAGAACGCCCTCTTAATGGTCTTACAAGATAGGCGGCAAGTTTTCGGTTGGACTATGGCGGACATCGAGGAGATAAGTTCCCTCATAATTAAGTTTCATATACAATTGATGGATGATGCCAAGTCAATAGAGGACCCACAGGAACATCTTGGGGGTATTGTGGTGAGTCAACCTCCTTTAGAAGTTGAAATACCCCCATTTCTTTTAATAAGTTACAAGAATGCCAATACTCCACTGATTGCTGATCATTTACATTCTAGTTTTGATATATCACCATCGCCTGTATATTTACCTCCACACCTCCCTTACCACTATTTCTATCTTTCCCAATTCTTTGCGGATCGCTACAACTTATTCTTCCACCAACCAATACTCTTTATTGATAAAATTTTCAACTGGTTGGTGTTGACGTTTGGTCTAGGTAAAGTTTGGCAGTAATGTCTAACATAGTTTAAATGAAGTTTGGGGGAGGGCCTTTCTGTATATATTCTTTGTTTTTTCTTAACAATAAAAAATAATAAATAAACAGGGAAGTGCCGGTATTTTGACCCTCTTGGTTTAGTATGACAGTGAGGACACTGTCAAGTTCAAGTTTGGGGGTATGCTCGGTACGTCTTCTTCCTTCGCATTCATTTGTACATATTTTTGCATTTGCATATTTATTTGAAAACCCATAAAAATTGAAAATTTTTGAAAATTATAAAAATATTTGTATTCAATTTTGGCCTTATTTGACTAGAGTTTGACATATATGTTAACTAGTTAGGAACAACTAGATCTTAGACTTAGTGAATTAAAAATCCTAAAAATAACATTCCTTAAAGTTTAACGGTAGAAAGTATATGCCTTGTAATTTATTTAGAAATAGGCAAATTTTGAGTTAACTTTTTGGGCTAAGTCGAAATAAGGGAAGAGTATTGATTTTCTTATTAGAGTATAAGTTTGAAAAATAGTTCCTACCTTAAGTCTAGATTCTGAAAACGTATACCCTACAATTTGCACAATCACGCACCTTGAAACTTGGAATAGTAGAGGAGACCTTGAAATGCTCTTGTCTAAAGTCCTTAGTACGAAGAAAAAGAAAAAAAAAAGAGTGAATAAAGAAAAGAAAAAAATGAACACTGATTTTTGTGATTACTTAAGGCTGTAAAAAATAGAAAAATATTTAGCGAGGGTGCTTCATCATCTAGTGCCTTAGACCAACTGGTTTGGGAGTCACTGCTAAAAGCCTTGGGTGTTGCAAGACTAGGAATTACGCTTAAATGTGCAAACACATTTTGTAATCGGTCGTTGGTATCTTAAGAAGTATTAACGGTCGCATGAAGGATGTGTAAGCAAAATTCAATTAAAAATTCACCTACTAATAAGTACTTTGGACAACGGACAAGGGCATGATTGCTTGATTTGAATTTCCAAGTGTAGGGGTGATTTATACACACACGTGGGGGTATGTAATTGGAGTTTAGATGAGAGAAAGGGATGAAGAATAGAACTTGTATCTTTAGTAGAGTTGATAGAAATTCCTGAGTGGAGATGGAACTTTAGAAGGAAGACTTAAGAGATGCCGAAAGCTAAGTAGGTCTACATAACATATATGATCTTAAGTTAAATAATGAGGAAGCGTGAAGAATATGGGTGGATAATTTACAAGTAAAAGATAATAGAATTCCTTGTTAGAAAACTTAATTGGAGAATAAAAGTCAAAAAGCCAAATTGATAGGATTTTGTGGGTAGTATCCGCTGAAAACCCTCAGGAGACAACACTCCTCCTACTAGGGACACCTAGAGGTTTAACGGCTTGTTGCACGTGCTCAGTGCAATCGCTTTTCCCTGCGAAAGTGTGGTTAGGATTTTAGTGAATAAAATAATAAGTTTGCTCGAGGACGAGCAAAAGGTAAGTTTGGGGGTATTTGTTCAGACCATAATATTGCATTTTTCATTCCCCTATTCTTATCCGTTTTATAAGTAAACAGGTACTCTTGACGCACGTTTATTACATGTTACAGGATACAGGGCTTGAAAGCGAATACAGTGAAAAAGACGAAAGCTGATACAGAAAAGAGACTTTTGACCAACAAGTGTAGGGATCCTAGGCACTCTCAAGAGGTCTCACAAGGCATCAACCATGCCAATTTTGAATTTTACGGGTGCCGAGAAACCCTAATACGGATCGTTGACTAGAAGTTTAGGCGATATACGAATCTAGTTAACAACTTAACTAAAGATAAGAAGCTACAACCTTTGTAGATCCGGATATCCACTTCCTTGGCTCCACGTAGGCGTCCTCTCGCTGTCCATCTCGAATCCCGGACTCAATCGTCGGCTTGATCGGAGAAATGGGCGGACTAGGTCGTCGGCTTCGTGCCGAAGATGATCTACGTCGAGGCATCACAAGTTCAAGCTCCAACTTCAAAAATTTGTGAAACTTGTGAAGAAAACACCCAAAACAACTTGGCAAGAGGTAGAGGGTGAAGAAATAGGAGGTGGATTCACTTTAGAATTGGATTTCTCACTTTAGAACTCAAGTTGCCATTGATGGCATCAAGCTTTCTTTCTTGAAGAAGAAGATCAAGAAGAAGGAAATATTATGATAAGTTAATCAAAAATGAAAAAGAAATGAATACTTATCATAATAGGAACCATGGTTAGGTGTAGAGAATTGACCAAGGTTAGAAGAGTGGTTAGGGTTAAGCATGAAGACAAATTGGTCACTTTGGTCAAAGCTTCATGAAGCTTCACAAAGGTTCAAGAATGAAAGCAACCATTTTGTATTCTTATCCCATTCTTTTTCCAAAATCAATAAATAAAAGAATGGATAATTAAAACCCTAATCACTTTTTTAACCTAGGTTTAATTCTTTACACTTAACCAAAGGAGCAAGCATCATCAAACATGATACAAAGATGTGCACAAAAGTATATCACATATACGACTTGCACATCAAGTGAGAAAATCCATTTAAAGTGAACCAATAATAGTTAATGCAAAATAATATATCAAATATATAATTATACATTAAATCATTAAATCAACACTTGACTTAACGATCCGGTCATATCGCATATAACCGACTAGTATCCTATGTATCGGCTTATCGAATCAATCGTTGATTCGATATCTAGGTTATATCGAATATAACCAATCGATACATTCATCGCGAGAATGGAATACGGTATCACATACACGCATTATTTTCGGTCCTGCACATATCTCATATGCGCTCCTATTTCGTTTCGCTTGAGCCAGGAAACCTCTGTGTAGGACTCTAAAGACTCGTCAATACGCCGGTAGCAGATGATGATCATATCAAGCACCCACAAGCCGCAAGCGGTCTGCTAAACGTAACGGCCACCCGGGTATTAAGCGATCAGAAGATCGATGAGCTAGCCCGCTCACACTCCTGTGAATCCAACCAGTAACACTTACCGTACAGTCCGGTCTGTTCGTCTGATATGTCGCATATCAAGTCTAGGGGTGGTAAACGTCAGACCCCAATAACCAATAAGTCGTGCCGATGTGAGGCTCATAACGGGTCGAGAAACTACTGGTAACACTTACCAGCAAATCTCTGATCAGCCCTGGCCAGGGACTTCCCTGTTACGGCCAATCGAGCACAGCGCAACATCAACCCCCAATACCGGGAGAGACGAAACCCCTCCTATCGCTCATTGCCTCCATGTGACTCGGGACTGTGCCCAAAAACCACCGTTTTGCACGCCCTCATGGACGTGGTAAGGTGGAGATCAAAGCACAGTGGGAATCACACAAGACTCTATGACGATCTCGGGTCTACAGACTATCCTGCACAAGTGTCACCTGAGAACTGCCATCTGACGTGAGGTATAATACCATCTGGGAGTTCTCGACGAGTCCGTCCAGTGTACCCAGTCTCCACTGAGCACCCGTATACCATCTCTGATGTCAAACACCAATGGATATGGGATCATCCATCGCCCATCTCATGGGTCGAGAAGCGTATACGCTAGTCTACTCTGGTATATCGATGCCCCGTCTCGATACACCCACGACTAGGGACCTTGAAGGATGTACTTATGGACTACCATGTCCCCACTAGTATGATCTGCATCATAGTCCAGGTAGTCAAGTACACATCCTAAGGGCTTTACCAACATGTAACTAAAAGACAGTTTAAAGAGACTAGTGTACATGTTAAGATAAAGAGCAACCAGATAGCATACTATCATATCGAGCAAGAAAGTCATCTCTATATATGTCCAAGCATCCAATATAATATACATCATTTGTACAATACTGGCCTCTAGGGCATACATACAACTAACAACAAGTAGACGGATCCTAATCAAGCCTAGTCGAAGAACAGTGCAAGGTCCAAAATGTCAAGTGAACGGTTAAAAGATCGCTACAAGTATTCACTGAAACATCTGGAGGAGAATAAAAAGCCTAACAGAGAAAAATACATATGGAAATAGGAAGCCCAAGAAGCCAAGAAAAAGTCCAAAAATTACAGAGTCCCAAATCCTCAACTTGGCCGCGGAACCGCGGCCAAACCCAGCCCGGCGCCGCGGTTCCGCGGCCATATAGAGCGCACGTCGGTGGATTTTTGGCGTGTCGGTGCGACGGTGCAGGTGTTGGGATTTTCAGTGGGAAAATCTGTATTTTCACATGTGCGAGAGTCTGTAACCCTAATTTCCCTATTTTCTTATAAATTGTAATCAAAAATTGTAAAAACCTATGCCTCTTTTCAATCAATAAATTTCAGAATTTCTGGGAGTTATATTCAGATCTGTTCTATATCGTTTAGAGGGAGCCGTCAACCTAGTAAGGTAAATTATGTTTTTTCTTCTTTTAATTAGTATGCATTATCATCCCCTAATGAGCGAGTAGTCACCTCGCTTGTTAGGGTTAGCCTTAGGGAAAGGGTTGAGAGATGAGATCTCTCACCCCTTTCAATGCCACATTCACCTAATGAATTAGAACTCCATGCATACGCGCACAACCGCTCCCTACGGCACCCTACCCCTCGAGGTAACGGTGAACCGTAGTATAAAGGGCCGGTTGCGCGTGTTTTCCATGGGGGTTAGGGTAACTATCAACAAAGGAAGGATGCGAATCTAGAGGAAGAAACATCTTCCCAAAAGATTCGGATCCACTTTATTGACAATTACCGTAACATCTAATAGATCTAAAAAAAGAAGGCATTGAAAGCGGTGAAGAAAAACGTTAATCTCCAAAACTTCCCCTAAGCCTAACCCTAGCAAGACTTTTAATTAGATTAATTAGATCCAGTTTTCATAGATTTTTATAAACCAACCAAAACGACATTTTGAATCAACTCGTTAAAACACATAAAAGGAATTTACCCATCTCTGTGGATCGACCCGTACTCACCGGCTAGCTGCGAAGCGACGCCGTTTCTGATTGCGGTAAATACAAGTTTTCAAACTAATCAGTTGACTAAGTCAAAATCAAGACCAACCCCAAGCCAAGTGGGCCCAAGCTCAAATCAAGTGGGCCCATGCCCAAGTCGAGTCCGAACATGAAGCGGCCGGTCCCCTTCCATGCCAAAATAAAAATCATGTAATAAATAATTTTGATGTAATTTTTTATGCATGAATGTAAGCAAAATGGGCATAAAGCCAAATTTTTGTAAAACCCATGGCTTATGTGCAAAAGAAATGAGCACATGAGGCATGAGATGGGCAAAATGCCATTTTGTAAAGCCCAAGGGGCTATGTGTAAATGTGTAAGTCTATAAAAGGCAATATGATGATGAATAAAGAATACACTTTTCATTCTCTAAAATTCTAGGGTTTGTTTTTGTGCCTTCTTCTCCTTCCTCAAGGTTCTAAACCTTCTTCCCATTTTCAATTAAATCAAGAGTTTTACTCTTCCTTTTCCCAAAATAAATAGTTTTCCACCATAAAACCCACCAAAGGGAGTCGGATCTTCCATTAGATCACAAAAATGGGAGATTTTTAAATCTCACCCCCTCTTGTTCTCCAAGATCTGGCCGACAGAAGAGGAGGAAGGAGACCCATCTCCAGAGATCCCATTTTGGAAAAGATCCAAGGCTCAGGGGAGACGAAAGGTGTAAATCCCCAGTTTCGAATAAAATTTTTTTTTCCGTATTTTTCCAGAATTTAATCCAAATTTATTTCATTTTTATATATATATTTTTTATATTTTTTAAATTAATTTCCCAAACAAAAAAAATCCAAACTAAAATCCCTAACCCATTCCTATTTCTACCCGACCCAACCCAGCCAACCCAACCCGACCCGCTCCCTCGTCTTCCTCCCCCGCTTTCTTTTTCCTGCCATTTCTCCCCATCGGCTCCCCCACGATCCCCCGCTTCTCGCGCGCATCTCCCCATGAACCGCGCTCGCCCCACGACGATCGTGTCCCTCGCGTTACCTCCAACAGCTCCAAGGCCTAACGGCTCTTCCCCCTTGACTCCTCCCTTCTCACGCCGCCATCTCAAGCTCCGCCCATGACCTCGCTTCCTCCAACGGCTCTCCCTCCCCAGGACGACCGAGCTCCCCCTTCTTTTCCCCTCGCTTTTCTTCTTCCTTGTTTTCATTTTTCTCCCCGAACTCCCCTGCTCACTATCCTCTGCCTTCCTCCAACACCGAGCCAACAACACCCACGCACCCCAACGCAAACTCCCTAGCTTCGACCGCCGCCGCGAGCTCCCCAACTTTCCCTCTCTTCTTTCCCAACACCTCAACCGCCAACACCCTCGCCTCATCTTCATCACCACCGCACCGAGCAACCACCACAACCAACACCGACCCCTGCATCTCTCCAGCGAACCCAACTCCCTCATCCCTGTGCCTCACCTGAGCTCCGACCCGTCGCCTCAGCCGACCTCGCCAGAGCCAGAGCCAGAGCCAGAGCCACTGCATCGATCCCCTGCAGCCCCGAGCTCCCCGACTCACCAGCTCCAATCCCCGAGCCGCCTGAGCTCACTGCCGGCAGCCCTTCTGCACTCGAGCACTTCGACGGAGTCGCTGGAAACCCCTGCCGTGACCGCCTCCATGCCAGTGCTGAGCCCGAGTACTCCGATCTAGCCCAGTCGAGCGCGCATCGTGCCTTGATCGTGCTCGTCGTCGCTGCCGTGCCACCTTCGCCTAAGGCAAGTATCTTCTACTTGCTTTCATGCTATATCTTGAACCTGTGAGACAATTGAAATGGATTAGACAATTGGAATTGGTATTCTTTAATTTCAATTAGAAACAAATGAGACAATTGAAATTGGGTGTGTATCTGTCGTATTGTTATCAACTAGGTTTCTACTACGACCTGTAATGGCTTGGAGTTATGCATGATCATTTGGAATCGGGACTATAACCCAGGGTTAATACATGTAGGGATCGAGGGATCAATCCTGTTTGAATTGATTAGACGAAACACGAAGTTCCGATCGATAGTTTCATGTGTATACTACGTTCTCGATCAATTGTCTTGAACCAAATCTGTAATACCCAGCCCCTTTTATACCAAAATCTGTATTTTTTTACTCTAGAATTCTATTTATTTTATTTATAATTTTATTTATTTTATTTATAAATTTATTTCTTCTAAACCCCATTTTTCTTTTATCAATAAAACCCAAACCTTATTATATCCTATATTTTTCCTTATCCTCAGCCCATTTCCTTATTTTTTATAAACTTAATTTCCTTATTAAAACCCCGGCCCATCCCCTCTTCCCTCCTTAAATTTTCCCTTATATTTTCCCTTGGCCCAATCTCGGCCCAGCATCATTCTTCAGCCCCAGAGAATTAATAAAATGGAAATCCATTTTAAATTAAATCGAGGCCCGACCCACTACCCCTCCTCTTCTCCCCAACGACTATCTTTCCCGCCCACGCCCACTGCTTCCTCGACCCGCCTCCTCCGCTCACGCCTGCGCCTACGACGCTAACGCCAGCGGCCACGTCGCCCGCGCCCACGCCCAAGACGTGCGCCGTTACCCTCGCGATCCCCTCGTTTTCTCTATCTCACTCTCTCTCTGTACCTCTCTCTTTCTCACTTCCTCTCCCTCCTCTGTACCCACTAACCGACCCCTGCACTCTGATTCCCTCACCCGCTCCCTTCGCCGGAGCTCCGACCTCCATCATCTCTCCTCCCTATACCGAGCACCTCCTTCCCCCTTCAGTTCCCTCACCCGACCTCCCCTCTCATCATCCCCCCTCTCTTAATCTCTCTGTTCTCTCTCTAACTCTCTCATCACCAAAACCCAATCACCGCCGGCGCTCCCTCGTCTTCCCGTCGACCACCAACTCCATCAACACTTTGCTTCCCTCTACAACCCGAGCTCCCTACTTCCTCTCTCCCTCGACTTCCTCCTCCTGCTCACCATCCCTCAAGCCACAGCACCCAAACCCACCGAGCTCGAACTCTTCTGCACCCACTCCCCCGACGATGACGTCGACGACTGCAGCCACCTCGTGCCCACGTCGCTTCGCCTCCGCCTTCACCACCTCGCAGCATCATCATCATCACCATCGCCATCATCTATCCCACTATCTCACCCCCTCTCTCTGTTCTCACTCTCTCTCTTTCTGATCTCTCTCTCTCTCTCTCTCACTAATCTCTCTCTCTCTCTCTGAAATCTCTCTGTCTCCCCCTCACTCTAATATATCTCAATCTCTCTCCCTCTCTCTACAACTCTCTCTCCCTTTCTGTATCCCTCTCACTCTCTCTCTACAACCCTCACTCTCTCTATCTCTCTCAACACTCCTCTCTCTCTCTATATCTCTTGATCTCTCTCTCACCCCATCAACTCATTCACCAAATCCGAGCCCTCAACCCTATCCTGAGCACCGACACCCCTGCCATCTCCGTCACCCACTGCACCGAGCCGTCAAGCTAAGCTCGAGCCGAGGCAAATCCTTGTCGTATTTGCGTCGTGATCGCGTCGTGCCATTGCAATAGACCGCGTCGCTGCCGTGCATCCCCGAGACGTTCCCAGGCAAGTTCCCTACTTGCTACATGCTATTTTATGATAATTACAAATTACAATCGTGTATATTCTATGTTTTACTTTTCTGTTAAATATTACGACGCAACTGTTCGATGCATGTTCTTAATGAAAATACTCACTTAATTTGACGGAACTGGATTGTTTATATTGGCCCGTGTAGTGATGAATACATTGTACAAATTTCGCTGGAAAATAAGACCGTTAACGACTAAAACGACTACCCGCAAGTATACCTGTAAAACTGGAAATTTCTTGTATCTGAAAACCGTTAAAATCACCATAAATTATATATATACTGGAATGATACGTTCGAGGGCTCAAATCGAATACGACTCGACTAACTATAACCCTATGCAAATTTCTAATTGTTTATGTACTTAAACTATGACAATATTTGGATCGGAGTGCGACTCTGGACTGCAGTCCAGAGCGACTCTGTTTTCTGTGTGCTGTCCCGTAATGGGTACCACCAGGTTTCCTTAACTCGTAGGTTGCGGAACTCTGCTGTTTATTAAAGATGAATCTGTTAGCTAGATAATACAAGTGGTTTCATCTTGTTTAGTCATCATTTGCTATTTAATCTGTAATTTAATAGATGGGGACGTATAACAGTCCCAACAGAATCAGAATTGACATACTAGTATTAAACAGTGTATATCTCCTGACGTAAAGACGCGATTGAAGATCCGTCTGTTACGTTGAAAACCTTATTGGAAAACCTAGATTTCATTCAACTGTAGAGTCGCTAAATTCTGATCCCAACTGGAATTAAAATGCGTTGCGAAACGGACTTCCGATTCTGAAACCGGATTTCCAGCCGTGAACGCTTAAAATGAAATGGCTATAATTAGTGATCCTGGAACCCGATTAGCATGAAACTAGATTAGAGGGATAGATAAATGAACATACTAATTATTACCTGTTTATCGTTTCGCTAAACTGTACACGTTTGATGTATGATAAATATTGCAAGTGGTAGATTACTGATTCATGACATCCTAATCATGCTTTACATACTGTTTACGCATCATATCATACATATGTCACTGCATTGATAACTTAGTGATAATGTGCATTACCCAGTGTTAGGTATTAGTGATGATTGTGGCAAGTACGTTAGTGTTCGTGTATAAGTGAATAAGTGAAAGTGATACGTACTTGTACACAATCAGTGAACCTTATTATTCTATTGCATTGTCGACGTCTGTGGGACGCGTGTACGTGTGACTATAAGTGGTATAGGACACTTATGGAAGCTCTTGCACGGGTGTCACAGATAAGGCACCAGACACTGCCATTTATCTTAGATATTAGTCGGGACGTGCTTGATGGAGGTCCTGCCTCCAGTTCTCGCGCAGACTTGTCACAGACCGATTGGTATTTGAGGTTATGGTTAGCGTTTGATGTAGACCACGGGGTGTGGGGTAGTTTGAGTGTGAGTTTAACAGAATCTCGGGAGTCCCATGCTGGCTTATATATTTAGGAAGATATATGGAGATTTACAGGGTACATGATTATTACCGTGAGTTACATGTTGGGCCCGTGGTCCCTTACCCTTGGGTTCTACCCTTGGGTGGAGGACACTAGCGAGTGGTTGACTCTCACACTTGGACTGACGATAGGCTTAGTGACCTGTACAGTGAGACTTAGAGACTGATAGGGATGATAGCATCGATATACGTACTTACTGTGTTGATATACTTGGCATATCATTCTACTGCTTTTACTGTTCCACTGCATTGATTATTGCATGTTTATAACTATACCGTCATTGATTTACTGTTATATATATTACCACTGTTAGAGTTGTCACTTGGATTTATATATTATATTGCTATTATGTCGCTCTGACGACCTAAGTATGCATGCTCAGTGTAAGGAGAGGATTTAGCCTCGACCAGGACTAGACGCACATCACGGACATCTTGTTTAGCTATCCAGAGTTATATCCTTCTGTTTCCCATCAGGTCAGTTCTTTATATTGTTTTGTTCAGTTACTACATTTCTCATTACCTGCGCATTATTTACTGTTTACCATGTAAAACTAGAATCCGAAGTGTGACTACGGCAGTACTTCTCCTTGACCGTAGGAGTATGGCTGGCCTTGTCAACCCCTCGTATTCCGTATTTTGGGAAGCGGGGCGTGACAAAATCCTCGTTTGAAATTCCCCAAATTTATGATTTAAAGGATCTATGTACTGTTATCTGGTAGTGTGTATAAAATTGGTGTTAAATTATTGAAGTTCCAAACATAATACGATGCACTCAGGATGCATCGTCCAAACTGAATTTTCTGATCATGCAGCCTTGTTAGCTTCATAATAAATTATAAAAAAATCGGATTGTGGCGTGCTTAGGCTCATTGTGAAGAGAACTGAATAATCTATGAATCCATGTAACGATCATAGAAAATCAGGTGGTTTAAATAGTGAAAACTGTATAGATTTATTATTCTGGACTGCAGTCCGGGTTAGCAATCTATGGGTGAAACTGAATTCTAAGCACCTGTACACACCTGCTTAAAACTGAAAATGCATGGAGCCCCATATGTTCGTGTAGATAACTCACCTGAAATCGGTCCCGTGCATTTCTACAGTCGTTTGGTATTTAAATTGTATTTTAGAATGTCAGTGGGTTCTGCAGTTTCTGCAGAAATGTTCATTACATTGTCACTCTAATCTGAACATAACTTCTGATGTAGAGGTGAGATTGATAATCCGTTTGGTGCGTTGGAAACTTAACTGGTAGAACTAAATTTTATTCAGCTAGGGAAAAAGCTGAATCTGGACATAATTACTGATAAAATGCGTGTGAAGTTGGGCTTCCAGTTCTGGAACTGGAAGCCCAGAAATCGATCGCTGCCTTCAAACGATGATAATTCTCTAACCTGAACTCCGATTCACCTAAAATAAATTTTATTGTTTAGATACTCCAGTGTGCTTCATACTCCCTTTATATTGTTTTGGTCAAATCTAAGTGTATGATTTACCATGAATTTTTCAATTTATATGGCATTAGTCGTTATAGTATAATGAATACCTATTCAGTGCATTTCTACATATTTTCCATGCTTGAATTATACCTGCCGCATAGTGAATCATTTGCATTATCGATATATTAATGATTAGTGATTGGGTTGTGGCAAATACGACAGTGATATTGATAAGTGGAAAAAGTGATTGAAAACGACAGTGATACGTATTGTCCACAACTTATTTAATTCATAAATACATACCATAACCTGGGGAATGGGGAAATCAAGATGGAACTGAACTCGTATTTAGAAACGTACAGTGATTTAGAGGATGATTATTCGCTATCAGTGACACACACACACACACACACATACATACTTTAGGTCGTGAGCCTGGCGGCACGGCTGACAGGGTTATGTCCCAGGAATAGTGGACCGTAGTCTCGGGCATGCACGAGACCCTTGTTAAACACGAGTATCCTCTCCACCAATTGATTTCATGGACTTAATCACCGTTAAGTAGTGATATATACATTGCTTAGTTCACTGACATCTTACTCATAGTGCACTATTTATTTTCAGTTGATGTCATTATATACATGTTCTGCAATCCATTGTACTCCCCATGTTTAATAATACTGCATGCCTATTATACATATTTATTGCTATATGTGTCGTCCTGACGACCTGAGTGTGCATGCTCAGAGGACGAAGTGGATCCAGCCCAGGAGCAGGACTTATCCTTCGAGATTGCGGAGATCTAGACTGCACTACCAGCGCTACTTTCTTTGATTTCAGCATTTGTTATTGGTTAGTTGTTTATTCTGTGAAATAAATGTACCTCGGACTCTTTTAAATTGCAATGTAATAAAGTCGTGAACTATGATTTTTCCTTTACTCAAGCACTGTTTATTAATTACCATGTAATGCTAGAAGCCGATGTGTGACTACGGCGGGATTATTCCCTGATCGTAGGAGCATGGCTGGCCTAGTCATCCCTCGTATCCTGTATTTTGGGAAGCGGGGCGTGACATGGTTTTGTTGGTATCAGAGCCAAGTTTTGGATGAAATTACAGTTCTGTGGAGGGACTTCTAGATTGAGTTACACCCTTAGCGTATGCCTTATTGCATTCTTCCTCACTTCCTAATCATCGTTGAATCATTGTGTAGCCTTACTTGAATCTGATTTCTTTTGATCTTTCAGGAATATGGACTCCTCAGGCAACTCCTCGGGTGCCGGTCACCACGATTGTACCGAGAAGATCCTTAGCACACTGACGACCCTGGCCCAAGCTCAAGAGAGGAAAACCGATCTTCTGACCGAGGGATTGAAAGCGGTACAGGAGACCGCAATTACCGCCCTAGAGAGATCTACGGCTGTTCCCACCGTCCCTGAGGGCGCGCTCGTACCGATTACACAGGCTAGGGTTGGTACCGTTTCAGACTCAGGAGGTTCCATCCAGCAGTGTTCACAGGATCAACAAGTCCACTTGAAGCCGAGCAATGGCTCATCAACGTAGAGAACCTCCTGACTGCCGCTCGAATTCCTGACGACGACAGAGTGAACGTAGCGAAGATTCAACTAGAAGACGAGGCCCATATGTGGTGGTCCGTAGAGGAGAGCCGGCTAGAGAAGCCTATTGGATGGGACACGTTCTCCACGTGCTTCCTGGATCATTACTTTCCAGCTACTGCCAAGGCCCAGATGGAGGAAAAGTTTATTATGTTGAAGCAAAACGGACGCTCAGTGGATGTCTACGCCGCAGAGTTCAATCGGCTGAGTTACTTCGCACCATACATGGTAGCCACCGAATCCGCCAGGGCAAGACGTTTCCAGCAAGGGCTCGATATTGAACTGCAATAACTCATCGCGTCTCTCGACCTACCAACCTTCGCCCAAGTTTTGAACGCTGCCCGAGTACAGGAAAGACTAGCAGAGAAGGCCAAGGGCCAACGATCAATGGACAGAAGACCCCACGTAGTTCCGGCACGGCCTACCATTCCGCCTCGTGGAGCCATCCCAGTTCACAGGACAAGTGTCACACAGATGAAGCGTACCTTCTCACCTCAGCAGCCGCAGCGGAGAGCCCTATTTTGCGATTATTGTCAGAGGCCAGGACATATGCAGAGAGATTGCCGTAGAGCTAAAGGGCAGTGCCTGATTTGCGGATCCAGCGAGCACAGGATCAACGGGTGTCCACAGAGATCTGAGCTACAGGGAGGGTTCGAGCAACAACAACTGTCGTATGGCACATCGGCTCAGAGGGGTCCACCTCGGGTGCCCCAACAGCAGTCCTTTGATCAGAGGCAGACTATTTCAGGTCGGAATCAGGGATGGGCTTTCACCCTATCCGCCGAGCAGGCAGAGGGTTCTGGAGATGTGGTTACAGTTACCATCCTCGTTTATTCTGTACCAGCTAAAGTTCTTTTCGATTCGGGTGCTTCGCATTGTTTCATTTCCGTGCGGTTTGTCCACACACACTCTATACCTCATGAGCCGTTAACCAAGGGTTGGGAGATACATACGGGTAATGGTATTATTATGTCCGATCAAGAGTGTAGCTTATGTCTGGTGGTAGTATGCGGCAGGGAATTCTATGTGAATTTCCTTTTAATCGGGACTGGCAGTTATGATGCGATTCTCGGGATGGATTGGATAAGTATATTCCATGCAATTATTGATTGCCGAGCAAGGAAGGCGACTTTCCGCATTCCCAATCACCCTGAATTTGTTTTTGAAGGTGGGAGTGAGTCTTTGGAGCCAGCCAAGTTTAGAGCCAAGCCAAAAGCGTTGACAGCTATGAAGATTGATGAGAGTCCAGCCTCAGAGATCGTTCGGGATTTTCTTGATGTGTTCCCTGAAGATTTACCAGGTCTACCACCTCCCCGCGTATAACACCCTAGTTCATTTATACCAGTTTTAGTCAAGTATTTCTTTATTTATGGTATTTTCCTGATTTACTGTGTTTTGGGTGCGAATAGTGTTTTTGACATTGTATTGCATTCGACCCGACCCGCTTGCTTGAAACCCATCTTGATTCATGTTCATGATTTATTCTGACCTTTTACATGGACTCGTGCACTTTTATTTATTTGTACATTGCATACTCGCATTTTATCTGGCATTTGCATTTTTACAATATAACATTTTAAGTCACATAAAATATTTTTAGAAATACATTGCATGGCCTGCATGATACCCCTAATCCCGTAGTAGCATCCGTGTATCTTGTTCTCGTCCCGTTTAGTGAAACGGACCTGTTTGGATGGCTACGCGCACGTACGCGTATCCGTTCTTGGGGGTATGTATTTTTCGTTTCCTGGACATTCATTTTTAATTTTTGGTCGTCGCATATATTTTTCATATTTTGAAACTAAATTTTTAGACCCGACCCGGGCATATTTTGGACTATATTTGTATTTACCAGAATATCAAATTTTATTTATATAATATTAATTTTATAAACTGATACAAATTAAAATTTAGTTAACTAATAAAAGATTTTTTTAAATTTAAATCTAAACTAATTTCCTAACAAACTAACAACCCCTTTTTCTCTCTCTCCCTCTCTCTGTTACTTTATAAATATTAATTTTTTCAATATTTGCAACCCATGCATCTCTTCTCCACATATATATTTGATATACTTTTTAAATCCCATATAATGAAAAGCACTGTTCCCTTTCTTCTTCACGTTTTCCCGCCTACGAATGAAACCCACGCCTCGCCTCTGCCCTCGTCCCATGTGTGCGTTGCGACGATTTACAGACGTCGGACGTGCCGTACGTATCCGCCGCGTAATCCAATCGAGGCAAGTTAATCTTGCTACATACTATACTACAATATATTGCACACATGTGAATAATAACATTACTTATTGTTTAATTATGCATCCCACATTACCATTTTATTATTTTTACTATCTTCGGACATCCGTGTGCATCCATATCACTATTTACATATCTAGTCGCATACTAATTCATCTTGCTACATGCTAGGTATATTATTATGCATCCATATGAGTAAAATATTACCCGTTTATCATATTATACATCCATATTAAAGTTTTACCGTTTTCGAATACCCGTTTGCATCCATATCATTTAAAATATATATCGTCGTAATATTTCTTATTATTATCTTTAATTAGTTTATAATCTGCATTTTATAATGTTATACAAAATATAGTTTGAAAATATTATAGTTTACACATGAAACGTCGTTGCAAAGCGGATACGACAAATCTGAAATTTACTGTACACCTTACCTTATAAAATTCATTATAAATCATAAAAAAATTATTAGTATACGTTCTTTAGTTCGTTACGAAGCTAACTCAGAATACTATAACTTTATGAAATATTTACTTGCACAATAAATTGTTTAAATAACGTAAAATGCAAATGAAAATATCTCTAAACTGCTGTCCAGGGAAATTCCAGCAGCAAATTTTCAATTTCGAATGTTCATACCTTTTTGTAGGAACAACCTGAGATACTTCAACTTATAAAAATGAAAACCTTATTGAATTATCTTTGTTTTGGTATAAGACACGTCCCTTTTGGAGAATGTTTGTTATTTTTAAAGCTATTTTACAATCAGGGTGACGCTGAATTTCTGAACGGAACTTTCTTGTGCATGGTTAAGCAATACCATTTTTATAGTTATTAATCGGTTTGAATATGTTATCCATGTTAATATTATTATATAAATATCTATTTAATCAATAATAGTGCTTGTGTTTTAATATTCAGCAAATTTTACCGATTTACAGTTTTATAGTATCCGTCTGTATCCGTACGGTTTATTACATATCTAGTTGCACGCCGAGACCATATTATTTCATGTTACTGTTGTATTAGTGCACCATGCTTGATAATGTGCATCCTACATAGTCATGATGTAACCCCTGATAGATATTTATGCATCCATGTTTTCATCGTACATCCATACCTTTACCGTGATTCGATACTTGCTACATTTTACTGTTAGGCATCCGCTTGATACCTGTGCACTACATGACATGACGTGATATATCACTACTTGATATGTTACATGATTCTGTTTCTAATGCCGACAATCCTGACATGTTGTCCCGATGGACATATCCTGTTGTCTGTATAGACAAACCTGTTCCTGCTTGATCCTGTGTTGGCATTAGTCTCAGATTTATCAATACCTAACTTGAACACATAACCTTGGGTGTATGGGGAAATCAAAAGTGTAAACTAAAGTGTAACCTAAAAAGGTATTACTTGATCCGTGGTCCCGGGGGGTAACGAGACAGAGCCATTCGTGACTCTTACATATTCTTGATCCGTGGTCCCGGGGGGTAACGGGACAGAACCACTCTTGGTTCATATATTCCTGATCCGTGGTCCCGGGGGGTAATGGGACATATCCTTTAAGTTATATGGAGGATTACATTAATTGATTTCAAACAAACTTTAGAATAGATAACTTAGTAGCACAGTTTAGACTGATCACTGCATGTCACATATATTGATACACTTCACTGTTCTATATCCGTGTTTACTTATTACATTCATGTTACTGTTTATGATTCATACCTGTATATCTCGTGTATTCTATTCATTTATTATTGGTTGATATCATGACGCACCGACGTCTGGGTTTTGCATGGCCTAGATCCTCTATCTCTGTCGCAGGCAGTTCATGAGTATTTTGACCAACAAGCCGAGTAGTGAAGATCTTGTTAGTTGCTAGTTAGTTTAGTTTTATTCCACATTTTCATTCCTGATGTGAGCCCGTATTTGGGATGTATATTCCAGATTATTATTATTTATTGGATCTATTGCTTCCGCATTTATTTCTTGACTCGTTATTCTGGTTCATGGACATGTATTAGATAGTTGTTTTTATTTCTACTGTTCTTCATATCTTCTAGACAGCCGTAATATGACTGTGAAGGGATGTTTCCTAGCCTCAGGTAGCATGGTTGGCTCTGTCACGTGCCGATCTTAGCGCACTCTGGGAAACGGGGCGTGACAGGGTTTGTTTGGTATCAGAGCCATAGGATTTAGGTTAATCAGGTTTGATTCTTTTGTAGTTGGATATTGGACCCAATACATGAATAATAATACTCGTGATTAGGACCATGTCCTGCCACATTGTTATCGTGATTCTTGAATCATATCTTTCTCTTGACTCCTGTCTTGACGATATGCAAACAAACTTGCATCTCGACTTGAAACTTTTGGTTGCCTATTATTTCTGATACTAGGATTTGGGCGACTTGAACGGAGTTATGTGATTGTAACTATGAACTGCAGCATGGTTACAATGCGGTACTCTATTTAAATAACTTGGAGTCTTAGTTTAATTCATTTCCTTGTTTCATGGTCGTTATATTACCTTGTTTCTCTCGGTTTCATTGCTTACCAGTTCATGTTTTATCGCAAGCTTGAATCCTATTTATCGTATTAATCTTCTTCAGTATCTTGGCTTCAGATGAATTCGTTTCAAGGTATCCTACTTGTTCAAGTTTTTCCCGCATTGGTTTTCTTCAATTCTGGTGTATCCTATTGTTCGAGGTTGTCTTGGGGATGGACTTTCTCGGCACTTTCCACGCTCACATTGATTGTAGGGCAAAGAAAGTGATTGTCCAGATTTCCGGACATCCGGAGTTTGTTTTGCTGGAGGAAGCAGTTCTGTCGGGCCAGTCGAGTTTAGGGCTAGGCCGACAAACAGTGTTCTTTCATCGATGGAAGTTGATAAAGAGGAAGCGCCAGCTGTAGTTCGAGAGTTCATGGACGTGTTCGAGGACATCTCAGGTTTACCGCCAAAACGAGACGTGGAGTTCGCAATCGATTTTGTTCCTGGTGTAGCGTCAATCTCAAAGGCGTACTATCCGATGGCACCAGTGGAGTTGGAAGAAGTCAAGAAGTAGGTTTCTGAATTGCTAGAGAAGGGTTGGATTCGCAGCAGAAATTCACCTTGGAGAGCTCCAGTTCTTCTAGTCAAGAAGAAAGATAGCACAAGAAGGATGTGCATCGATTATTGAGAATTAAACCGGGTGACTATTAAGAACAAGTACCCGATCCCTCGCATTGGTGAATTGTTCGAGCAACTTAGTGGTACGAGAGTATTCTCGAAGCTGGATTTGCGATCCGGATATCATCAGGTCCGAGTTAAATCAGAAGATATTTGCAAGACTGCGTTCCGAACTCGGTATGGACATTACGAGTATTTAGTGATGCCATTTGGAGTCACGAATGCACCGGCGATATTTATGGACTTGATGAACCGAATCTTTTCATCGTTCTTGGACCACTTTATAGTAGTTGTTTCCCGTCGAAAGACGCGACCGGGACGTTGGGACGTCAGGCCTGAAATTCGAGGGCAGATGCTAATTGGTGCTATCCGTCCACTTCTCCGAATATGCCAAGTTGATTTATGGCACCGTGTATCGAAGGTTTAAACGGATGCGGCCGATGTAGCAGACTTCGTCAGATTCCCCCTCGTTTGAGGGGTTTTTGATTGTGGGGACGCTCTTCCCTACAGGCGCAAGCCCCTGCAGTTAATTACGCTACCGCATCGCGGTAACAACTTTCTCCTTCTCCTGATGGCCACTTCGTGTCGTGGGTGTTTGTTTTGTTTTTGGTTGCCCGTGGATTGTATACAGAGACTAATTTATATTGTCGCCCGTAGGGCGTGGATTAGTCCAAATCCGTATCTTCTTAGATTTGGGTTTGGGGGTTGGGTTTAAGGATACGTTAGACTCATTTGAGACTAAGATCAACTTAAACGTTTGTTAAGAATACGTTAGTCTAATTTTAGACTAAGATCAACTTAACGGGATCTTTTAGATCCAACAAAAGAGCATTTGGACTCTATTGTTTAGTTTAGGGACATTGCGGTCGATTAGTTTACGGACATTACGGTCCAATGTTAGTTTAAGGACATCTCGGTCCAGTGTTAGTTTAAGGACATCGTAGTCCGTGGGTTTAAAGGGACCCCAAAGTCCGAGGTTAGGGACATCGTAGTCCGTGAGTTTAAGGACCCCACAGTCCAGGTTAAGGACATCGTAGTCCGTGAGTTTAAGGACCCCACAGTCCAGTTTAAAGACGTCATAGTCTATGAAATGTATGGTTGTCGGGACGCGTCACCTCTCTGAAGACGTTGAAGGATTACAACAACAAATATCAGAGGAGTAAAGAGATGTACCCTTGAACCGGTGTGAGTTGGTTGAAAGATCTGTAGTCCAATTTGGGACTAAGATCTGTTAAAATATTCATGAGCAGATGTGCTCAATTAAATATAAGTTGAGAACTTATGGCCAATATTAGGCTAAGTCCAATAAATTTTTAACATTTTTATTCTGGCTATTGAGCCTTTATTTGGGCTTGGCCCCTTTAACAATGTTGAGTCATTGATCAAAACTCTGGGCTTTATTAAAGAACAATTTATGTTCTAACAGCGCGACACGTGGTGCGCCAGGCGCTTTGCGCCAGTTAAAGAGCGCAATGCGCTTCTACCAAGTAGCGCATACATGGTTGACACGTGTTGCGCTTGGCGCTTTGCGCCAGATGATGAGCGCAGTGCACTATTTCAGGAGCGCAAAGCGCAAGCCGTTTAATTGGCGCATACGAGGTTGACACGTGGCACATTTGGCGCTGAGCGCCAGTTCAGAGAGCGCAGAAGCGCTGTTCAAGAGCGCGAGGCACATTTTGTTTAATTGGTGCATACGTGGTTGACACGTGGCGCATTCTGGCGCTGAGCGCCGGTCCAGAGAGCGCAGAAGCGCTGTTCAAGAGCGCAAGGCGCATTTCCTGAGCGCAAAGCGCATCTGATCAATTTTATGATCTTGGAATAAATTTATGTTCTTTAAAAGAGACTTTGTCTCAAGATTTAAGAACGACAGTTCTTATTTTTGAAAGGCCTTGCCTTTCTAGATCAATGATCTGTATGAAGAATATGTTCTTCTTTTATCATGTGATGAGATCTTTTGATCTTTTTTATGAAAGACCTTGGTCTTTTTAGATCTATGATCTTTTAAGAAGATAGTTCTTCTTTCTAATTATGAGATGATTTCATCTCTTTGTTCATCGTTCATCATCTTTACCTTGAAGAAATAATCTTTTTTCAAGAGCTTGCTCTTTTTCTTTTGATTTTTCAAAGTTTATTGGGGGGGGGTTTCTCTATATCATGTTGGTGTATATGCCCTAGAGGCCATTACTGTATCATATTAGTATGTATATTACTTGATGGATGCTTGGGATATTCACAGTTGTATAGACAATCTTGCTCGATATAGTAGTATGCTACTTGGTTTGTCTCTGCTTTAATGTGTACATGTGTGTTTATTCATTATATCACCTATACGCATTAGTAGAGCCCTTAGGATCTTTGCTTGATTACCGGCGTTGTGATGGCGATCACACTCGTGGGGGCTGGGTAATCTACAAGCACATCCTTATTCTCGTCCCTAGTCGTGGGAGTATCGAGATAGGGCATCGATACTCCGGAGTAGACTAGCGTATGCGCTTCTCATCCCAGCACGGGAGACGGTCTGTCCCACAGCCGTCAGTACGCCGTACTTGAGATAGTATACGGGTGCTCGTTAGGTTACGAGTACACTGGACAGGACTCGTCGGGAACTGATGGTTGGTATTATACCTATCGTCAGTTATCAGTTCCCAGGTGACATGAGTACAGCTTAGTCCGCTGACTTGACACTGTCACTTCGCCTCGAGTGTGTTCCCACTGTTCTTTGATTACTACCCTACCACGGCTCTACTGAGTCATGCAAACAGGTAGTAGTTGGGAGCAGTCCCGAAGCACTTGGAGGCAGTGACGGTTAGACAGGATTCGTCTCTCCCGGTATTGGGGGTTGACATCGCGCTGTGTCTAAGAGAGCCATTACACGTGTAGTCCCTGGCAAGGGCAAGCGAGGTATACTGGTAGGTTTCCAGTGTTATCTCAGGGTGTTCTGGGCTTCACTCCGACACGACTTGTACCGCTTTTGGGGGACTGACGTTTACCGCCCCCTAGGCCCGACATGCGATGTATCAGACGAACAGACCGGACTGTACGGAGATTGTCACATACAGACTCAGTAGGAGTTCGGATGGGTTTACCTCATCGGCCTTCTTGTCGACATCTACCTGGGGACCGTTACGTACAGCTAGTGCCGCTTGCGGTCTGTGGTTAAACCCACTGCCAGCGTAGTGTCGAGTCTTTAGAGTCCCACACAGAGAGTTTCCCTGCACTGAGCGAAACGTGTAGAGGCCGTATGGTTTTACGGCAGGGCTGCGATCACTTACGTACACTTGTGTGCGTGTGGTGTTCGGGCAGGCAATACTAGTGGGCTTTGGTTTAAGCCGGATCCTAGTATTGTACGGATGGATTTGTTTTGTCTTCTGCGCATCCGCATTCTACGGAATGCGGATGCAGGTGTGTATGCACAGTTTTCTGGAGCGATGAAGGAGGAGGTGCCTCATTAGGGTTTTGGCAGTTGGTTCGGCCAAAACCGTTATGTGGCAGGCTCATTAGGGTTTTGACAGTTGATTCGGTCAAAACCATTTTGAGGCGGACTCATTAGGGTTTTGACAGTTCGTTTGGTCAATACCATTATGAGCCGGGGACATTATTTACTAATCCTTTCATTGATAATTATGTTATGGCTAATTACATTGACCATTTGATCATCTTGACTTTGTTGACCATTTGACCAAAGTTGACTAGGATCTTCTTGAAAGATCTAAAGTATTCTTTGGTTTTCTTTTTCTTTTTGTTATGATAATGGTCATGTCATTTGTAGCCATCAACTTTATCTTGATGGGATTAGTAATGATAATGTTTTGCATTATTGCAACCATGGTTGGGTTTTCTCTTGGTGATGTTTTTCATTTGCTCATTCTCATTCTCTCTCATAAAAAAGAAATGAGAAACATTTCCATGGTTTCTCCTCCTTCTTCCTCCTCTTGATTCATCTTTTGATCTCATGTGTTGAGAGATAAAGATCCCACAAAGACAAAAGCATTCATCTATCACTTCTACACAACCTAGGGCTTCTAGATTAGCAATCTCTTTGCCCTAGTTACCTCGGCTCGAGGTGGAGCTCGGTGTATATCTCTCGGGTGGATCGTCTTCGACTCAAGGAGGCCTCGGAGGTGACCAAAGTCCGGATCAAGCCACGGAGCAAGCAAGGAGAAGAACAACAAGAAGAGAAGGAGTTCAAGTTGAGGTATAACCCCTAACCGAGTAGACAAATCTCAAGTTAGGTTGCTAGTGTATTGTTTAGCAAAGATCCGGCTTTTACGGTCCATGTTACCATGTTCAGAAAAATTTTTGTTTTACCGTTTCTGCAACCCCGAAAGTACCGGGAGCGGTAACGTGGACCTAACAGTAGTATCAGAGCCAGGCTAAACACACCCTAGCATGTTAGCAAAGTATTTAGAATATCGACCAGACGAAAAACCGCAAAATCACCCCGAAAAATTCAGTTGCTGCCGATTTTCAGATCTGTTCCAAAATCAATAAATCATGCACTAAAAATCGGCTCAGGGTTTTGTTAGAAAACTGCAAAAATTTGATCCCCCAACTCGACCAAAGAGCCGCGGTTCCGCGGCCGGTTTGGCTCTGTTGGGGAATCTGATTCTTGCAGTTTTCTTAGATGGGTATTTTGGGATTTTTACAATATGACATTTCTGCCCAGATTTTTCAAAAAGCAAAATTTGTTTTTGGGGCTCAAAAATCCGTATTTTTGGTCGATGCTCTGTAGACTTTGGCTAATGGTTATATCTGTAATGTTATATGTGTATTGAACGTCTACTAATCGCTATACGTCGATTAGTGGGGGTTATACATATCTGTGATCTGTGTTGTTGATGGTATGTGTATATGAACTCGTTGGATTGTCGCGGATGAATAGCCGGGGTGGATGTGAGATGAGAGTTTCTTTTTCTTTCATTCATGTAATAAATTTGTAAATTGGTGTAATATTATTTGTATGGCCGCACAACCGGGTCGGGGTTGTAGCCGTCATTGTATAATTCTTTTTACTATTTTTGCTCCTAGGATAGACCCATGGAGGGGGTGCACAAACTACCGGGTATCTCGAAGTGCCGAGTGGCCTACTCACGGCGTTGAGGGAGGTTGCTTCGCTTCGGTTACTTGGCGGGTAGTTTGCCGCACCCGTAGGGGTCTTGGGTGGGGTATTGGCTATTCATCGCGACCGTGTAATCCGCTTTTCGTTGCAGGCTCGAACGAATCGCGGGTTCCTAGTATATCCAAAGTGTTCATCTGTGATCTGGATTGGCTATCATTGCTGTATATCTATATATAATAACTATTTAGGCGTTGCTTATGTTTTACAGCCGCGCTAGCCCAGCCCCCGCTCTGTCGTTAGTTAAGTAACCTAACGGGTGATGACGGGCCCAGTGGCGAATGCGAATGGCATAAGCGTACGTCATATTTTGGTTGTTTTCTGCAATGGTAGGATTTAAATGATGGGACGCATTAAAAGAACTAATGCAAGAAAATAAACCTAAAAGACGTTGTTGGAACAAGTTTTTCAAAAAGCTGTTATTGCAAGGACGTTCATTTTTGTTTTGCATCGAGGTATTCGGTTATGAATGCCCTGCACCTCAGTCGACGAGGCAAGGGCCGAGATCCTTTCATCGGGAGTGACCCCTTGGACAAAAGTTTGCGTCAGGGTAATAACTTCGCTATAGTCGATTATTCTTGCTTTGCATCGAGGTATTCAGTTTGGAATATCCTGCACCTCATTCGACGAGGAAAGAGCCGAGATCCCTTCACAGGGAGTGACCTCTTTAGCAAAAGTTTTCTCCACTATATTTTCAAAAAGTGTATCACGTTCCTTCAACGATATCAAGTTCATTACGTTAACGGGTTTTCGCCAAAACCCAGTCGTATCCCTCCGTCGTTTCGGATTGATATTGCTTAGTATTCGTGCTACGTATTTCGTGCTCAGCCGAGGCGTAGTGTACGGTAGCTATGTAATATCTTTCCATAGGATACAAAGTGATTAGTTAGGACAGTCGTACGGTCATTTTGGCTCAGTCAAGGACTCGTACGGGTGGGTCTAATGCAGTCAAGATAATGACGGGTTGAACTTGACTAGGATCCTTTGATATGTTGGCTCAGTCAAGGTCACTTGGGTCCTAGGGGAAAAAACCACATCGGGAGTTTCAAAAGTACTGAGACTTGCAGATTTAGCATACCTTCTGGAGTGTGATGACTAGAGTGGATTCCATCTAGGTCATCACACAGTGATAGTTGGATCCCGATCCCGCTGATGAGTTGGATTACTCTCGGGAGATTATTTCACTTAACAATCAATGCTATAAACCTAGTAGGTGACTAGAAAGGTGTTAGCGGGGTTACGCCCCCAGGAAAAAGAGGTTCTTAAATTAAGGAACTTCGCGAAAGCGTTGGAAAACCTCCCTCGAAGTACCGACACTAGCCTGGCTGAAAGGTTAAGCAAGTATTGTGACGTGAGTTAAATCCCGGCTAGTTCTTCTTTTAAAAAGGTTTTAAGAAGAATTTGAGGAAACAGTGGGAGACATCCTGGTTAGATAAATTAATAAACCAATCTAATCTTGCAAGAGCATACGCTGAGTATTTCTTTTCTCCCTCTCCAGGTAGTAACCATTTCACGCCCTAATCAAGATAATAAAATGTATCGCTTGACCGATCCGAATTCTTATTCGGGACTGGGGAACGTTGGTTCAGCTCTAACTTGTGACAACAGTCATAAGTATGAGAAAGGGAAAGGGGATTGTATGGATTTCCAGGATACCCAGTTGAAGAAGATGCATGGTTTTGCATCTACTTCAGGTGTTCTTGTTATTGAGAACTGTTTTACGGTCAGCCCTACCTCCTGGGTACTTGATACCGGATCAGGATCTCATATCTGTAATTTATTGCAGGGACTGAGAAAAAGTAGGAAAGTTGCACCGGGTGATATGTCGCTCAGAGTAGCGAACGGAGCACAAGTAAATGCGGCAGCCGTCGGTGAATATCACCTAGTATTGCTAAATGGCAAGACTATGATTTTGAACAATTGCTACTATGTACTCTCCATGGTTTGCAACATCATATCAGTTTCTTTACTCGATAAAGATGGATATAACTTTGTTCTTGACAAGAATATCATGAACATTTACCTTCATAAGGTACTGGTTGCAGAGGGTACACTGTGTAATGGTATCTACGTTCTAAATCAGAATACAGTTCTCAATATATAAAACACACGCAAGAGGAAGAATTCAGATACGAATGAATCCTACTTGTGGCATTGTAGACTTGGTCATATCGGAGAGAAAAGACTGAGTAAGTTGCATAAAGATGGACTCTTGGATGCGTTCGAGTTTTCATCTTATGAAACTTGTCAGTCTTGTCTCAAAGGGAAGATGACCAAATCTCCGTTCACCGGACATGGAGAAAGAGCAGCAGAGCTCTTGGGACTCGTACATAGTGATGTATGTGGTCCGATGTCTATACATGCAAGGGGTGGGTTCTCGTACTTCATCACATTCACTGACGATCTCTCTAGGTTCGGATATGTGTATCTGATGAAACACAAATCTGAAGCTTTTGAGAAATTCAAGGAATTCAGAAACGAAGTAGAGAACCAGACAGGCAAAAGTATCAAGATCCTCCAGTCTGATAGAGGAGGGGAGTACTTAAGCACGGAATTCCTAGATTACTTAAAAGAGAATGGTATTCTCTCTCAGCTTACTCCTCCTTATACACCACAGCACAACGGTGTATCGGAGAGGAGGAATCGTACCCTTTTGGATATGGTTCGCTCCATGATAAGTAGTGCTGAGTTACCTCTTTCATTTTGGGGACATGCGCTGTTGACGGCGGCATATCTGTTGAACGATGTTCCGTCTAAATCTGTGCCTAATACACCGTTCGAGATATGGAATGGTAAAAGGCCGTATCTTAAACGTATTAAGGTATGGGGTTGTCCGGCCTATGTAAAAGTACAAAATCCGGACAAACTTCAGGCACGTTCAGTTCTATGTAAATTTGTGGGATATCCTAAGAACTCCACAGGATATCTGTTTTACCACACCGAGGAACAGAAGGTGTTTGTATCTCGCCACGCCACCTTTTTAGAGTGGCAATTTCTTGCAAAAGAAACAAGTGGGAGTTCGGTAGAACTGGAAGAAATTCAGCGACCACAAAATGAAACTGAAGATCTGACAGAACCTCAGAATTCAATAACCCCAAACGAACCTCGGCCACTCCGCAGATCTGGTAGGATTTCTCATCCGCCCGAGAGATACTACGGTTTTCTCATAGACGGGGATCGAGAGGATTGCATCTTGGAAGAAGATGACCCTACCAGTTTCAGGCAGGCCATTATCAGTAGGGACTCTGATAAGTGGCAGGAAGCAATGCAATCCGAAATGGAGTCCATGTACGCCAATAAAGTGTGGACCTTGGATATTGCTCCACCTGGGGTAAAACCCGTTGGATGTAAATGGATCTACAAAAGGAAACTTGGTGTAGATGGGCAGGTGGAAACCTATAAAGCTAGACTCGTTGCAAAAGGTTTTCGTCAAAGACCTGGTTTGGACTATGACGAAACTTTTTCTCCGGTGGCTATGCTCAAATCCATTCGGATCCTACTTGCCATTGCTGCCTTCCATGACTATGAAATCTGGCAGATGGATGTTAAAACGGCTTTCCTAAACGGTTGTTTGGAAGAGTGCGTTTACATGGATCAGCCAGAAGGTTTCGTAGACAGTGGGAGCGGTGGGAAGGTGTGCAAGTTGCTTAAATCCATTTATGGATTAAAGCAGGCATCGCGGAGCTGGAACATCTGTTTTGATGAGGCAATCAAGGAATTTGATTTCATCAAGAACGAGGATGAACCTTGTGTTTATAAGAAGATTGTAGGAAGAACTGTCGTATTCCTAGTCTTGTACGTGGACGACATTCTTTTGATAGGAAATGACATTCCTATGCTACAATCGGTCAAGCTATTTTTGTCACAACGGTTCTCCATGAAGGACCTGGGTGATGCCTCATACATTCTGGGGATCAAGATCTATAGAGATAGATCCAAGAGACTACTGGGACTTTCGCAGTCCAGGTACATAGAGACCGTACTAAAGAGATTTAGTATGGAGGATTCCAAGCGCGGTAACATACCCGCATTGCACAGAATTACCCTCTCCAAGAAGATGTCTCCCAAGACTGACGAGGAGAGGGTTCGCATGAGCACTATACCCTACGCTTCGGCGGTAGGATCTATAATGTATGCGATGCTATATACAAGACCAGATGTAGCTTACGCGCTGAGCGCGGTAAGCCGGTATCAGTCAGACCCAGGTGAGGACCACTGGACAGCAGTGAAGAACATTCTCAAGTACCTGAGAAGGACTAAGGAAATGTTCCTGGTTTACGGTAATGGAGACCTCCGGGTCGAGTCCTTTACCGATTCAAGCTTCCAGAGTGACAAAGATGACAGCAAGTCTGTCTCGGGTTTTGTGTTTACCCTCAACGGAGGGGCGATATGTTGGAGGAGTTCCAAACAGGATACCGTCGCAGACTCGACGATGGAGGCTGAATACATTGCTACAAGCGATGCCGCAAAAGAGGCGGTCTGGATGAAGAAGTTCATTAGTGAACTTCAGGTGGTTCCGTCCATTGTTGACCCAATACCTTTGTATTGCGATAACAATGGGGCTATAGCTTTAGCGAAGGAACCAAGGTCCCATCAGAAATCCAGGAACATCTTAAGGCGGTATCACCTGATCAGGGAGATCATTGATCGCCAGGAGATCGAGGTGCGGAGAGTGGACACAAAGGACAACACAGCGGACCCATTCACGAAGGCCTTACCCCAGACTCAGTTCGAGCGGCTGATCGAGATGATAGGTCTTCGATACGCCAGTACATGGCCTTAGTGCAAGTGGTAGATTGTTGGTGTATATGCCCTAGAGATCATTACTGTATCATACTAGTATGTATATTACTTGATGGATGCTTGGGATATTCACAGTTGTATAGACAATCTTGCTCGATATAGTAGTATGCTACTTGGTTTGTCTCTGCTTTAATCTGTACATGTGTGTTTATTCATTATATCACCTATACGCATTAGTAGAGCCCTTAGGATCTTTGCTTGATTACCGGCGTTGTGATGGCGATCACACTCGTAGGGGCTGGGTAATCTACAAGCACATCCTTATTCTCGTCCTTAGTCGTGGGAGTATCGAGATAGGGCATCGATACTCCGGAGTAGACTAGCGTATGCGCTTCTCATCCCAGCACGGGAGACGGTCTGTCCCACAGCCGTCAGTACGCCGTACTTGAGATAGTATACGGGTGCTCGTTAGGTTATGAGTACACTGGACAGGACTCGTCGGGAACTGATGGTTGGTATTATACCTATCGTCAGTTATCAGTTCCCAGGTGACATGAGTACAGCTTAGTCCGCTGACTTGACACTGTCACTTCGCCTCGAGTGTGTTCCCACTGTTCTTTGATTACTACCCTACCACGGCTCTACTGAGTCATGCAAACAGGTAGTAGTTGGGAGCAGTCCCGAAGCACTTGGAGGCAGTGACGGTTAGACAGGATTCGTCTCTTCCGGTATTGGGGGTTGACATCGTGCTGTGTCTAGGAGAGCCATTACACGTGTAGTCCCTGGCCAGGGCAAGCGAGGTATACTGGTAGGTTTCCAGTGTTATCTCAGGGTATTCTGGGCTTCACTCCGACACGACTTGTACCGCTTTTGGGGGACTGACGTTTACCGCCCCCTAGGCCCGACATGCGATGTATCAGACGAACAGACCGGACTGTACGGAGATTGTCACATACAGACTCAGTAGGAGTTCGGATGGGTTTACCTCATCGGCCTTCTTGTCGACATCTACCTGGGGACCATTACGTACAGCTAGTGCCGCTTGTGGTCTGTGGTTAAACCCACTGCCAGCGTAGTGTCGAGTCTTTAAAGTCCCACACAGAGAGTTTCCCTGCACTGAGCGAAACGTGTAGAGGCCGTATGGTTTTACGGCAGGGCTGCGATCACTTACGTACACTTGTGTGCGTGTGGTGTTCGGGCAGGCAATACTAGTGGGCTTTGGTTTAAGCCGGATCCTAGTATTGCACGGATGGATTTGTTTTGTCTTCTGCGCATCCGCATTCTACGGAATGCGGATGCAGGTGTGTATGCACAGTTTTCCGGAGCGATGAAGGAGGAGGTGCCTCATTAGGGTTTTGGCAGTTGGTTCGGCCAAAACCGTTATGTGGCAGGCTCATTAGGGTTTTGACAGTTGATTCGGTCAAAACCATTTTGAGGCGGACTCATTAGGGTTTTGACAGTTCGTTTGGTCAATACCATTATGAGCCGGGGACATTAATTACTAATCCTTTCATTGATAATTATGTTATGGCTAATTACATTGACCATTTGATCATCTTGACTTTGTTGACCATTTGACCAAAGTTGACTAGGATCTTCTTGAAAGATCTAAAGTATTCTTTGGTTTTCTTTTTCTTTTTGTTATGATAATGGTCATGTCATTTGTAGCCATCAACTTTATCTTGATGGGATTAGTAATGATAATGTTTTACATTATTGCAACCATGGTTGGGTTTTCTCTTGGTGATGTTTTTCATTTGCTCATTCTCATTCTCTCTCATAAAAAAGAAATGAGAAACATTTCCATGGTTTCTCCTCCTTCTTCCTCCTCTTGATTCATCTTTTGATCTCATGTGTTGAGAGATAAAGATCCCACAAAGACAAAAGCATTCATCTATCACTTCTATACAACCTAGGGCTTCTAGATTAGCAATCTCTTTGCCCTAGTTACCTCGGCTCGAGGTGGAGCTCGGTGTATATCTCTCGGGTGGATCGTCTTCGACTCAAGGAGGCCGCGGAGGTGACCAAAGTCCGGATCAAGCCACGGAGCAAGCAAGGAGAAGAACAACAAGAAGAGAAGGAGTTCAAGTTGAGGTATAACCCCTAACCGAGTAGACAAATCTCAAGTTAGGTTGCTAGTGTATTGTTTAGCAAAGATCCGGCTTTTACGGTCCATGTTACCATGTTCAGAAAATTTTTTGTTTTACCGTTTCCGCAACCCCGAAAGTACCGGGAGCGGTAACGTGGACCTAACATATCAGACTTGAAGTCTTGAAGCCTTTATATAGGGCAAGTTGATTTGTTAAATCAGTTAAAGAGATCTTTCTCTGATTGATTTGGGGATGTTTCCCCACCATTGGATCTTTGATCCTAGGGCTTCTGTTTTACAAAAGGCAATCTTCTTGTTTTTAACAAGATTGAGAAAATCTTTCCATAACAGAATTTAATTCTGATTAATTAATGATTTATCATTACTATTAGATCTTTTGATCTAACGGTGAGGAATTTTATAATTCCAGCGCTAGCGCACCCGTGCTTTGCACGTGGTGCGCTGCTCAGAGCGCAGCGCACTTTGCGCTAGCGCACCTGTGTTTGACACATAGCGCGCAGCGCGCCTGGCGCTAGATCTGAAGCGTTGCTTCAATTTTTGAAATTCGAATTTCAAACAGAGTTTTGCTCTGATTGGGGGAAACAAATGCCCCCCCACCGTTGCGCTCACGTGGCCCACACGTGAGTGCAGCGGTGGCAGCATCTGCGCCCTTGGATCAACTCAGAAGTTGAAGAGGCGTTTCAATACTTATAAATAGGACCTTTGGTCCTTTAGATGATGTTCATCTTTTTCTTTGAGAATTTTTATTCAGAGCATCGCTCTTCAGTTTAAGAACTTTTCAAGAGTAAAAACTCTGTTAAAATTTTAGGTAAAATTTAAATCTTTTAATAAACTAGGGTTTTACCCATTATCAGAGCCTTGCTCTTTATAGATTTTTGATCTAAAGAAAACCCATATAGGGTTTCATTAATAGAGCTTTGCTCTCCTGAACAAGTTGATTTTTTAATCTCTTGTGAAGAACTCTTAAGAGTCTGTTCATGGATCTTGAAGATCAAAAATGAAATTTTATTTTTGATGGATCATCTTCTCAGAGCAAGCCTCTTCTTGAGGAATTTTATTCCTTCATCATTAGACTTTGACAGATGCCTGTCTAGTGAAGATCGCTGCTCTCAATGGGAGTTTTACTCCTCTGCCCGAGGGATTTCTCATTTAATGAGAATCTCTTGAAGATTTCCTCTTTTAATGACAGCCTCATCCAATGATGAGGCTGTTTTATTAATGATGAACTGTCATCTAGATTTTGTGGGTCCCCTTTGGTCCCTTTTAACTGCATTGCAGTACGGTACGGATTTTAAAGTACCAAGTGTCAGAATTTAAATTAAATTATAGCACTGACAGTTGAATTTTGTCTCTTTTTGCGCAGCTGACATGTCTTTCGACACCTCCTTTCCATTCATCCGATCAGATGGCGGATTTCCTGAGGCGCCTGTAGACCAAGAGATTCTCGCGCTGATCAAAGACCACGACCCGGAACACAAAAATCTTCACCTGTGGGGTAGATGGTACGATCAGATTATCAGAGGCCGCCGGAGCTTTTCTTGTGCGACGCCTTCGGAGCCTATCTCGGCGATCCCGTATGCAGATGCACCCCCGGTGAACTATGCTGTGGAGGTGGTTAATTGGACTTCGGAGGGTCTCCTTCAGCCTTCGATTGCCGCCGTATCTGTGCAGCCGCCGGCGGCTTTGGACATCCCAGGACGGCGTATATGTCAGGGCGAGTAACGCCCTTGGGGACAGCCATACAATGTAGGACTAATTCCCCATCACCTGGCCGGGTATTTGCAGTGGGCTCGGTATATCTTATCGGCGAAGAAATCCCAGTTGATGAAGCTCGGATTGTATCCCGCCATTTACGCTTCTTTGTTTCAATATTCCCCGCCTCCTACATGGTGGGTCAGGGCCTTTCTGGAGCAATGGAATATTCCGACCCACACCTTCCTCCTATCTGATCGAGAAGTCTCTATTTCTTTGGAGGAATTTGCAGAGGTCTCGGGTTTACCCGTTAGGGGAGAACATTATGAGGAATTGCTTCCCTCGGATGAGTATATTTTCGCCACCAAATCAGTGGTAATGGATCTTACTCCCGAGAACGCTATTCAACACCAATTTCCAAGTTTGATAAAGGTGTTGAACATGTATGAAAACCTCTTTCTCGCATTCGAAGTTCGTGGAGTTAATTTTACGGCTTTTATCGCTGATTTTCTTCGCCCGGAAATATTGAAGGAAGAAGTTGACAAATTCGCCAGTCTTGACGACCCCTTAGGCTTAGGTTTAGGCAATCTGCCAGCAACGGAGGCTCAGAAGAGCTTCTTTCTACCTGATACCCCGGTCATCCCTTTTACAGAGCTGGCGGCTCCTGGGATTAATGAAGAAATGTTCTTTTTAGGGTTCCTTGGGTTGTGGCTGAGTTGGTTCGCGCTTCCCTTGCCCCTCGCCGTATGAGGCCGTCCGTCTTCTATCCTGCGCATCGAATGGTTGCCGGGATACAAGTGGCTGTGGGGATTGCTGGGTTAGCTCATATGTATCACGGCCTCAGCTTGGCAGCTGATACCACTGAGCCATGGGTGCAGTCGGTAAATTTCCCGATGTATTATTTCACGTCATGGCTCGAGTTACACGTGCTAGGCGTCTTCGGCGTCCACAAGAGGCCGGGTTTCTATGACAGGTGCAGGTTCCCTCGGATCATGCGACTGGTTGGCGCTTCTATTGTAACTCCGACGCAACGGGAAGCTAGAGGCTTGCTTCTTCTCCCGCGCATGATTGGGGCTGGCATGTCTTTTACTGATAAAGTTTTGACCGTCGGCCAAAAGTCGGGGAAGACGGTGCTGCCACTGCAGGACATATTTAAAGATGGGGTCTCCGTCTTGAAGGCTCGGGAGATTCTTCATCTGTACTCTATCCGGCCGGGCTTTCTTGTATTCAGGCAAAATGATGCGGCGTTATTCATGAGATACAACCCACATCGTTTTGCCCAGCAGCTGAGTTACAATCAGGGCGTCCCACTTGAGGCTTTCTTGGCCGAACCTGCCGCTACCGAAGAGGGAATGCGGGGCACACTGCATCATTTCATGCACTTGAACACAGGGTCCAACTCTTTATCAGCGAACCGAACTGCGTCCCAATGGCCCTTAATGTATACGTGGCGTGGTATCAGCATTTAATGGGCGCCGTCATCAGAGAGGAGAAACCATTGTTGCTCGATCACAAGGGTGCAGTGCTGGCTGGTGATCGAAATGTTCTTTTGAAGCGATGGAATATTGTTCATCCTCCCCTGAGAGAGGTCACTGTAGTTGAGCTTCCACACGCGCTAAGCCCTACGCGTGGGTTGCCCCCATCCAGCACGCCTAAAAAAGAAGTGGCTGCCGCATCCCCCGAGTCGGACGTAGGGAAAAAAATTGGGACTCGTCGTCCAAAGGCGTCTACCAAACGCAAACTCGTGTTATCGGCCCTCGGCGCCCGTTCTCAGAAGAAAAAGAAGCAAGTACTTTCTTTGGACACCATATTAGGCTCGACGCCCCCTGCTCCGTCTAGCGAAGGCTTGAGCGAATATAGGACCAACGAGGGTTTATTCAGGATGCTTGATGATACCGATTTGAAGGTTGCCATTGAAGCTTCCAAACAGTCGGCCACCCTCGAAAAAGAATTGGCCGCCCTTGTGCAGTCAGGAATACTTAATCCTTATCTCTCCGCTGTTTATTTCACTCTTCTTTTTTTATCATGCTTTGACTGACGCCTCCTGTTTTAACAGGCGCCTCTACAGAAGAAGCCATTGCTGCTTCACTTAAAACCTTTGAAGAGGAGGAAAGGCTTCGCGCCTCATTGCCAACATAGGCTTCACTTGAACGACTGATGATGGATACCGTAACGGTTTCGGAGGTAAAACCTGGCTCTGATGATAATGTCCTCTTGGCGGAGGTCCTGAAGAAGTCTTCCCTCTCTGTTAAAACCGAGAAGCAGCTTAGAAAGCGGGCGGCGAGGGGAAAGAAGCGAGCTTCTACAGTCACTGGCTCTGGGCCAAAGCGGAGGAAGAAGACCGTTACTAGTCCACCGAAAGACGGTCTTCTTTTTCCTGATTCATCTGCCGAGGAAGCCGCACAATTGGCTGAGGCTATAAGACGCTTACAAGACGAATCCGAGAATGTAAGGATCCCGAAGAGGCCTTACCCTGCCATCATCTTTTATGAAGACCCTCCGTGGATACGGCGACTATTCATATGCCCTCTGGAAGAATGGGGAGAAAGGGTTCTTAAGCAGGCCGTTTCAGCCGACGCCGAGGATGCACTTTCATTGTGGACCGGTGGCCACGAGTCTACTCTCGAACCTCAGCAAGCATACCTCCTCAGGAAGGAGCGTCGGCTTGAACAAGCTATACCAGAAGCTCCCTTACGCATCGGTATGTTCATGTATCTCTTTGTAATATTTTGTATTGCTCGTGTATATATATATATATATATCCTTATCCTCATACAAACTCTGCAGGGACTTCGGCGATGGCGGAGGATCTGAATTCAAATCACGCTTTGACTATAGACCCCGCTAATATCCCCAATGAAACACTAATCAGTGTGGAGGGGGTTGATGCCATTGTTGTTCCTGCGTCGGAGCTTCCCTTGGTGATTCCTGCTCTCCAGGTGATTGCTCCTCCGGAAGAGGCATCTTCATTGGCCGCGGATTCAACGGGTCTCTCCGGGGATGGCCCGGAGACTGCGGGACAGGTAGTCAAGGCCATCGTCCTTCCATTGGAGCCTATAGCGATGGTTACTGTTTCTCCACCGGAAGTTACTATACCGGCCCACATCCCTGATGATGTGCTCGGGAGCACGGAGGAGGGTGAGGCAGTCGCTGCATCCAGTGATGCCCTTGTTGTGGTCTCGACCGGTGACTTACCAGGTAAATTTCAGGTTATTGCTTTCTATTTTATTCTGTAATCCCTTTTCTACCTTTTCTGACAGTACTTTTGTTTTGAATGCAGCTGCGGTGGGCGTTGAGGTTGTGCCACCCGAGGAAGCACCACCAGTTACCACTTTGACGGTGACTGCCCCTACATCTTCTCTTATATCTTCTCAAATGCTGGAAGGTATGGGTTTGTGATAAATTTAAATCGGGGACAGCATCTTTCGTGTACTGACCATGTATCATCGTGATCTCGCAGGAGTTCTTTTTGATTATTTGTATCAGGTGCTGAACCCGTACTTCTCTTTCCCGTCGGAGATTAGTCCGCCCGCTGGTGTCGGTGAGTATCTTTTCTAACTGACGTCCTTTCTTTAGCGGGTAGTCACATTATTGATAATTCCTCTTTGCATTGCTTGTAGCCTTACAAATTGAAGGAGGAGACGAGGGTATTGTTGCGCCACCGGAACTCCCAGCTCTGCCCCCTGTTGCAGCCGGTATAGTAGACTCTTTTGTTCGTATATATTTTATTCCTTAAGCCGACATCTGATTGTGATTTGTTTTATAGCGGTCACATCGACTCCAGCCCCATTCGAGTCTCGCGTTATAATGCCGGCAGGGCCCTTTTCTCGACGTGCATCCTCGAAAAGCGCCGCGAATAGTCTGCACATGTTGAGCGACTACATCGAGGAGCTTGACCTGGAGACTCCCACATTCGCTGCGGATTTTGCCGCGGAGGTTAATCCCATGCTGGCGACGCTCGTGAACTTTTATAGTAAGGGCGTCGTTGAGTCTTGGGTTAACTATTGCAGGAAGATTGAGGCCTGCCTGCATGAGCTTGAGCTTAGGCATCCTGCTCCTGAGATCCTGGCCGCGAACTCCCATCGGGCCGCATGGGTCGAGCAGAGTGTGTCCTTCTTCCGCTATTTCGAACAAGAAGCGACCTTGAGGTGGAAGGAACGCAAGGAGGCTTCGGGTGAATCTGCTCGGCTGTGTGCCCAAGTTCAAGTGAACGCCACGCAACTGAGAGCTGTTTTTGAAACCTTACAGCAATGTATTTCGGACGGGCTTGTATTGAGGCGGAAGCTTGATTCTTTCGAGCGGGTTGCGCAGAGTCGCGAAGCTGCCCGACGGGAAATCGATGAGAAGATTTCATCATGCTTGCAGCAAAGGGCTCGAATTGAAGCGGAGCTGTCCGCGGCAGCTGATCACGAGAAGGCACTGAAAGGAGTGCAAGAGCAGCTAGCGGACTTGTTGAAAACACTTCCTTCTCAGTAGCTGTTTTGCTTGTAATCTTTGAATAACATGTATCCATTTTTTATTCTTTTATACGATGTATCTTGTATTCAATTGAGCTCATGAATAAAGACACATTTTTCCTATCTCCCACTGTCGTTTTCTTCTCTTTGCTGTGTTGTTGGTATGTTACTCTGGCAAGTGTGGCCTGTAGATAATAGAGAGCATTCAGTTTTGAATTCTTTGAGAGGTAGTGATGGCTTTGGAAGCAGGTTCAGAGCTGCTACCTAAGACTTTTCAACTTCATGAGCCGTGAGGGTCTCATGAAGACTTTTCTCCCTATGAGTCGAGAGGATCCCGTAGGTGTATTTTCTCCTTAGGAATCGTGAGGATTCCTAGGTGCGTTTTCTCTTGAGAGTCGTAAGGATCTCACAAGAGAATTTTCGCTCCTCTAAGTCGAGAGGACCCATAAGCGGTTGTTTCCCTCCTTGTCGAGATTCGACTTTGGAGAGTATGGCCCCTGAATAGTATGCAAGAATCCATTTTGGACCGACTTACAGGCCTCAGTGCTTAGGAAACCGGTTCTTATCCTCATTGCCTAAGGCTTTTCCCTACGAGTCGAGACGAATTGAGAAGTTCTCGCAAAGACACTAATTTCCTTACGAGTCAAGACGAATCGAGTAGTTCTCACAAGAATATCCTAACGTCACAGTTAACCTCTACTCTTTACGACATAGGTCCGTTAGGGTTTGTGGTACTAGGGTTTTGTCCGTCGTACCGTCGCATTGGCTGATGTATTTCTCGATAGGCAATCTTGCTGTTCGAGTAGCCTTGCGACTGTCGTGTCTCTGATCCCTTCGGGGGCTAGACAAGACGTCTTCAAGCAATCTTCCTAGGTAGTTTGACCATCGGAAGAGCAAGCGTTAGGAATTTTGCCATGCCGCTTTTTACTTGAGGTTAGGTTCATTTTGGAGAGCCCCGATGAATTATAACCACTCCGCGCTGGGGTAGGATGATCTCCGATAGTCTTTCAGGTTTTATATGAGTTGCCGTCAAGACCCTGAAGCTAGGAATTTGGCCTTCGCTTCGTTTGCTGGCATTGCGTCTGCTGTATCGAGACGAATGTCGCGGTTGTCTCTAGGTTGCTGGTGAACCGTCGAGGTTTGGAACTAGGGATTTTACCATGGCTGTTTGATTGTCGCGTCTGAATCCTGCTGGAGGAAGAACGCTGTAGTGACATCTTGTCTGCTGTATCGAGACGAATGTCGAGGTGGCGACCACTCCGCGCTAGCGTGGGATGATCTCCAATAGTCTTTCAGGTTTTATATGAATTACCGTCAAGACCCTGAAGCTAGGAATTTGGCCTTTTCTTCGTTTGTTTTGGCGTGTCCGAATCTTGTTGGAAGAAGGACGCTGTAGTGACATATCGTCTGCTGTATCGAGGCGAACGTTGAGGTAGTGACCACTCCACGCTGGTGTGGGATGATCTCCGATGGTCTTTCAGGTTTTATATGAGTTGCCGTCAAGACCCTGAAGCTAGGAATTTGGCCTTCGCTTCGTTTGCTTTGGCGTGTCCGAATCCTGTTGGAGGAAGGACGCTGTAGTGACATCTCGTCTGCTGTATCGAGACGAATGCTGAGGTGGAGCTGGGATTTTGCCGTCACTCCTCTTTGTTTCGACCGTGAGGTCTTTCGTTGACGCTGCATCTGCATCCTGCTGGACTGCGAAGGAACGCCGTTGTTGACATTGCGCCTGGTGTAATGAGACGAATGCTGAGGTGGAGTTGGGATTTTGCCATCACTCCGTTTTGCTGACGTTGCGTCTGTTGTAACGAGACGAATGTCGAGGTAGACTCTAGGTTGTCTGGGACCCATCGAGATTTGGAGTAGAGGCTTTGCCGTAGCTCCAGGGTTGATTATAGCGTCTGAATCCTACTGGAATGAGGAGGATCACCGTTGCTGATTTTTAGGCTGTAGATATTGCCGTTAAGATTTGGAACTAGGGACTATGCCGTGGCTCTGTGATTGATTTTCGCGTCTAAACCCTGCTGGAATGAGGAGGAACGCTGTTGTAGGTCTCCAAGCTGTAGATGTGGCCGTCGAGACTTGGCTCTCTTTCTGATGGAGCTTGGGGAGAAGGTATGGTTCTCTCTTTGTTTGTGCCCCTGGATTGTATAGAGGGATCGCTGTGATCTCATCTGTAGGGCAAAAAGTTTTAGTTTTTTAATTTTTTTAATTTCTTTCCGCGATGCTCTATCATTTCAGCTTTTTATATTGCGAAAATCGCGATTGCCCAATCATTTCGGCTATTTTTCGCGGCGCCCAATCATTTCGGCTATTTATTTTATTTTTACTCGCTGCTTTTTATTGCGAGTTGCCCAATCATTTCGGCTATTTTGCATGCATATATTTTTACTTGTTGATTTTGTTGCAAATTGCCCTATCATTTTGACTATTTCGTATGCATGTGTGGCTCGCTAGTTTCTTACTGCAAGCTTGGAATTAGACTTCGATTTCGGCATCAGCACCGCTACAACTGGGATATTGCCAGGAGCGAATCATCATTTGCCCCCGTCGATGTCGAACAAAGGTGGCTTAGCGAACAAGGTTAGAATCATGTCGACTAAGACTTTTGACTTCATGAGCCGTAAGGGTCTCATGAAGGTATTTGTCCCTACGAGTCGTGAGGATCTCGCAGGTGCGTTTTCTCCTTAGGAATCGTGAGGATTCCTAAGCGCATGTTCTCTTATAAGTCGTAAAGATCTTACAAGAGTGTTTTCTCCTTATAAGTCGAGAGGACTTACAAGGGTTTCACCGTGTAGACATATCCCTAGTCACGGATGTGACTTTGTTAGGGAAATGTTTATTCGCGCCCGTGGATTGTATACAAGGGTCAGTGTTGAGCCACTTGTAGGGCAGTATTGGAGGTTGTGGTGGCCGCTTAAGAACAGGTTTAGATCCCTGTAGCTTAAGACTTTTGAATCTTATGAGCCGTGAGGGTCACATAAGAGGGTTCTCTTTGCGAGTCATGAGGATCTTGCAAGTGTAATTTCTCCTTAGGAATCATGGGGATCCCTAAGTGTGTTGTTCCCTTGTGAGTCGTAAGGATCTCACGCAAGTGGTTTCTCCTCACAAGGTCGAGAGGACTTTGCAGGTGTCTTTTAACGAGATTGCGCCCTTTCGGGTTTTTACAAAACTCGCCGGTAGCCCTGCTGTTTTTACTTATGGAGCCCTTTCAGGTTTTCATCCGTGCCCATCTCGCTTGTGGACGTACCGTTTTTTTACCACGTCAGCCTGAGGATGCCGCGGGTTGGTAGTAGTTTAACGACGTTTCGGTTATAAGTCAACGTACGATTACGCAGCTAGATTTTTCCGCAAATCTTCGCATGTTTTGTGTCGGAGGTGGATTCCTTGAAGAGAGGGCTGAGGGCGATTTCTTCGTCAGAGTCGCTTCCAAAGGTGATAACTTGCGATCCCTTGGTGTCGGCTATGTGACAGGTGCCGGCAGCTCTTTCGCGCTCATCTGTCGTGCTTTTCTGTTCCCGAAGAGCCTTGCGCTTCACTCGTTGAACGTGTCGTCGATGGGCAACATATCCCTGCCACCGGGTTTTAAAGTCTATTCACTCTTCGGTAGGGTGTGCAATCTTTTGATGGTATAGGCAGAAATTAGGATGTATGTCCGCTTTATCAAGACGTAAATTGCCATGGGAATTTCCTTTAAAAGAGGGCAACTTCATTCCAATTGCTAGGGCCCTAGCGAATCGTTTCCTTACTTTAAGCTTGCTTTTGCTGGCGATAGGGATGCTTTGCCCCAGTTGGGGTGTCTCGACCTTTTCTTCCAGTCGTCGGCGTTTAGCTTTTTCGAATATAGCCAGTTCACACTCTCGATTTGCTTTGCTTTTTTTTGACGGGCTTCGTTCAGTAGCAAGTCGATCATCTCGTTAGACGGTTCCAAAGGTTTTGGCTTCGATCCTGCCCCCAGCTCTTTTATGCTGTCTTCTATCGTCGAGTGCGTTTCTTCATTAGTTAATGCCGAATGAGAGATCATGTGGCAACTTGCCACATAGTCCTCAGATTCTTTTGACGAGTCATCCCCGTCGTTATTGTCGTTATCTCCGTTCTCAAGGATATTGTTGAGAAATTCTTGGAGTGTGACTGGGGTCCACGCCTTCTGGTTGTATTCTTCCAGAGCGTCAATCTGTTTTTGCAGGTTTGTGTGCTTGTTATCAAGCTTCACGGGATTTTGGGTCTTCTTTTTCTTCTTCGAAGACTTTGACGGCTGGGTGCGAGCGCTTTGACTATCACCACCAATTTTTGTAGTTGGGAACGGTTTTAGCATTCCCTCGACGATATCGGGTTCCAGTGGATTTTTCCACCTGATTGCCGGGCTCGTTTGGAGATCCTTCAGCATTCTTTTCGTCTTTGCCGAAAGAACAACTTCCCATAGGGATTCCCTTATGAATGAGCACGATGCCCTCGGCACGTCCACTTTTTTAGGGACGTGAGGTTGTGGCGGGTTCACCTTTCAGTTTTCGGATAATGTGAACTTGCCTTGTTGGTATTGGTCTTCAATCCAGCCTTTGAAGACGAAGCAATCTTCGATTGGATGGCTTACTGCTTGGTGGTAAGGGCAGTAATTAGGGATTGTTGACATCACCTGGCTGCAACGGACGTTTTGGATCCGGCAAATTTATGAGCCTGTTGCGCACTGCCAGCTCTAACAGTCTCCTCGTTTTATCTTAGGGAAACGAGTAAGGACGTCCTAGTCTCTCCTCGAGGGATAGGCGTGGACGCATATTGTTTTGGTGAACAACCGGCTTTAAGTTGCTCGGCTGTTGTTGAGTAGTGGCAACGAAAGTTGCTTTTCCTTTCCCCTTTTCATTCCGAGGATCCGTCTTTGAAGGAGATGGCCTATGACCCATCTGATCCATTTGGGCCAACTTGTCAATCAAGGCCTGGAACGTGGTCGGCTTGAATAACATCATGAATTGGGAAATAGTTGCTTGAGGGTCTAGAGTACCCACGAACATGCCTATCGCAGGCGTTTCTTCGATGCGCTGCTCGCATTTCAACCACAAATTTTGCCATCGTATTGCATATTGGACCCATGTTTCTCCAGGCTTCATCCTGGCATTGATCAGTGCCGTTATTGGGGTGCGTTCACTAGCACTCACGAAACGCTGTGTGAATAGCAGCTCCATCTCTGCAAAAGTTTTGACGGAATCATTGGGAAGTTCAGAATACCACTCGAATGCCGTCTCCGACAAGCTGTCGACGAATTGGCGAAATAGAAATTTATCATCGCCCCTGGTGTTGCCGCAAAGAGCCCTGAACCGAGCGACATGTTGATGGGGATTGCCTGTCCCTTTGTACACATGGAATTTGGGGATCGTATATCCCGGCGGGTAATTTATTTGGTCATACCAGCCTGGATATGGTCGCCCAATTTTAATAACCTGGCCGGCTGCTTCATTTGCCTGGTGAGCTCGTATTTGCTGAGCAATGTAGTCGTCCAGAGCGGCCTTGGAAATGGTTTCCTCTTTGGCTGCTGAAAGAGCCGGAGGAGGGTTCGATGTCTCCCCTCTGTCGTCTTCAATGATGATAGGAGGGTCTTCAGCCGGAGGTTCTAGTTACAACATCATCCCGACCATGTTTTGGAAGAGAAACGCCATTCGTTTTATATTAGCCGCTTGTTCTGCTGCTTCTCTGTCCTTCTTTTCGAAGACTCTGCGGAGGAAGTCAGCATCGGTTTCTTGTTCATGACGCTGCTCTGATGATGCCTCCGAGCTTTCTTTTGGCCTGGTAAGTGCGGCCATTTGCGTTAGCATTTCCTGAAGCTTCTGTTGCTGCTCCTGGGCTTTTGTCACGGATCGGGTGAGCGGTCGGTGGCCCGTCGAAGCGCGGCTTTCTTCTTTTCCGGAAGCCATATAAACAGTATGCACCATTATGCCCCCAGACTTGGGGCATTTGGGCTCAGCGTCTTTGTGGTCTTCCGTAGTCACAAGAGCTTTCTTTGGCCTCCTCCTCTTTTGAGCAGTTGAAGTCGAGGGGGCCGTTGTAGCGGGCACCCAGGTAGCTGTCTTCTTTCGTGGCTTGACAGGATGGTTCTCTTCCTGCTGAACCTTCACCTTTTTCTGTCGGCGTGAGTAATCTTGATCAATTACTGAGTCCTGAACCTGTCGCCAGACTTTGTAAATTTTGGAGGACAGCCGCTGAGGGGACCGCTCCGGCTTCGTTTTTGTAACATTCTCCACCGGTGGAGGAGATCTTTTCAGTAGGGCGGTAGGAAAGTTCCTGCGCACCTTGTTCAACAATTCAAAGTTGTTTCCGGTTGGAACAATAGCATCGATCTCCACCGTTGGAGCTGGTGGAGTAAATCCAGATGGAGAGCCGCCCTCAACCTTCTATACTCGGCGCCAGTGACGACGGCAAGCATGTCGCGCAGATGACATTGGTTCGGCTATAAGGATGGCTTCGTCGTGCCCTCTATTCTGGTGAAGCGCTGCTGGTACCAGCCTCTTGAAGACCGACGTCCATTGAGCAGCAGTATCCAATCTGTCAAAGACAGACCTTTGAGCGGGAACGGGAGCCGGAGTGGCTAGCCTCGTAAAGACTGATCCTTTGACGGGAGAAGCTTCTTTAGTGACCTTGAGAGCAGGAATGGCTATCCTCTTTGGGATGGCCGCTTCAGTTATCGTGGGCTTCTTGACAGGCCCATTGGAGTTCAGGCTCAGCCTGTCGATAACTGACGCTGTTGGCTTGACATCGGACGACCCGTTGAGAGGGGCCGTAGTAGTAGTGAGCCGATCAAAGACCGACTTCTTTTTCACTTCTTGCGGCAGTGGGATATTAATGTTCACTGGTGGGAGCATGGTCCCGAAGAATAAACCGGGGGTAGCCTGCGTCACCTGTTCTATCGGCATTATGAACAGGGAGGCCGCATGGGGCCCGTAAGCTATGTCTCCAGACGAGGCGGAATGTGAGTTGCAGTTGCAGCTGGAACACTTCGTGCTAGTAGACGCTATTGATCTTTCATTTTCTGCACCAAGCAAGACACCAAATCTTAGTACCTCAAACCCAAGGGCAACCATTAGCAAATCGCGATTCATTCACGAACACGACACGAAGTGTGGAGTGGAAAGAGGAAAAGGTCCCACCGGGCATGCCAGAATCTGTTTCCTGCTGAAAGACACGACCGGGACGTTGGGACGTCAGGCCTGAAATTCGAGAGCAGATGCTAATTGGTTCTATCCGTCCACCTCTCCGAAGATGCCAAGTTGATTTATGGCACCGTGTATCGAAAGTTTAAACGGATGCGGCCGATGTAGCAGACTTCGTCAGATCCCCCCTCGTTTGAGGGGTTTTTGATTATGGGGACGCTCTTCCCTGCAGGCGCAACCCCCTGCAGTTAATTACGCTACCGCATCGCGGTAACAACTTTCTCCTTCTCCAGATGGTCACTTAGTGTCGTGGGTGTTTGTTTTGTTTTTGGTTGCCCGTGGATTGCATACGGAGACTAATTTATGTTGTCGCCCGTAGGGCGTGGTTTAGTCCAAATCCGTATCTTCTTAGATTTAGGTTTGGAGGTTGGGTTTAAGGATACGTTAGGCTCATTTGAGACTAAGATCAACTTAAACGTTTATTAAGGATACATTAGTCTAATTTTAGACTAAGATCAACTTAACGGGATCGTTTAGATCCAACAAAAGAGCATTTGGACTCTATTGTTTAGTTTAGGGACATTGCGGTCGATTAGTTTAAGGACATTACGGTCCAATATTAGTTTAAGGACATCTCGGTCCAGTGTTAGTTTAAGGACATCTCGGTCCAGGTTAAGGACATCGTAGTCCGTGGGTTTAAAGGGACCCCACAGTCCAAGGTTAGGGACATCGTAGTCCGTGAGTTTAAGGACCCCACAGTCTAGGTTAAGGACATCGTAGCCGTGAGTTTAAGGACCCCACTGTCCAGTTTAAAGACGTCATAGTCTATGAAATGTATGGTTGTCGGGACCCGTCACCTCTCTGAAGATATTGAAGGATTACAATGACAAATATCAGAGGAGTAAAGAGATGTACCCTTGAACCGGTGTGAGTTGGTTGAAAGATCTGTAGTCCAATTTGGGACTAAGATCTGTTAAAATATTCATGAGCAGACGTGCTCAATTAAATATACGTTGAGGACTTATGTCCAATATTGGGCTAAGTCCAATAAATATTTAACATTTTTATTCTGGCTATTGAGCCTTTATTTGGGCTTGGCCCCTTTAACAATGTTGAGTCATTGATCAAAGCTCTGGGCTTTATTAAAGAATAATTTATGTTCTGACAGCGCGACACGTGGCGCTCCAGGCGCTTTGCACCAGTTAAAGAGCGCAATGCGCTTCTACCAAGTAGCGCACACATGGTTGACACGTGTCGCGCTTGGCGCTTTGCGCCAGATGATGAGCACAGTGCGCTATTTCAGGAGCGTAAAGCGCAAGCCGTTTAATTGGCGCATTGACACGTGGCGCATTTTGCGCTGAGCTCCGGTTCAGAGAGCGCAAAAGCGCTTGTTCCCCGCCGAAACACGGAGACGCGACCGCGCAGGTCCGTCTTGCCTGAATTTGGGGGCAGATGCTAATTGGTGTTATCCGTCCACCTCTCCGAAGATGCCAAGTTGATTTATGGCACCGTATATCGGAGGTTTAAATGGATGTGGCCGATGTAGCAGACTTCGTCAGATCCCCCCTCGTTTGAGGGGGTTTTGATTGTGGGGACGCTCTTCCCTGCAGGCGCAAGCCCCTGCAGTTAATTATGCTACCACATCGCGGTAACCACTTTCTCCTTCTCCAGATGGTCACTTCGTGTCGTGTGTATTTGTTTTGTTTTTGGTTGCCCGTGGATTGTATACGGAGACTAATTTATGTTGTCGCCCGTAGGGCGTGGATTAGTCCAAATCCGTATTTTCTTAGATTTAGGTTTGGGGGTTGGGTTTAAGGATACGTTAGTCTCATTTGAGACTAAGATCAACTTAAACGTATGTTAAGGATACGTTAGTCCAATTTTAGACTAAGATCAACTTAACGCTTGTTAATGATACGTTAGTCTAATTTTAGACTAAGATCAACTTAACGGGATCATTTAGATCCAACAAAAGAGTATTTGGACTCTATTGTTTAGTTTAGGGACATTGCGGTCGATTAGTTTAAGGACATTATGGTCCATTATTAGTTTAAGGATATCTCGGTCCGATGTTAGTTTAAAGATATCGCTGTTGAGGTTAAGGACATCATAGTCCGTGAGTTTAAAGACCTCACAGTCAAGGTTAAGGACATCATAGTCCATGAGTTTAAGGACCCCACAGTCCAGTTTAGAGACGTCATAGTCTGTGAAGTGTGTGGTTGTCGGGACCCGTCACCTCTCTGAAGACGTTGAAGGATTACAACGACAAATATCGAAGGAGTGAAGAAATGTGCCCTCGAACCAAAGTGGATTGGGTGATCTATAGTCTAATTTGGAACTAAAATCAATTAATTAGATTATGAGCACATTGGCTCAGTTAAATCTGAATTGAGGACTTATGGCCAATTTGGGTTAAGTCCAATTAGATTAGAAATATTAGCTCTTTGTTGGACCGTTAAACATTTGTCTAGGTTCAAGCTCACATTATTTAGCAATGCTAAACCAGAGTTTGAGGGCTCTGATACATTTTTGTCTTTGACTGAGCATTAAACATTATAGCTCTGAGTTTTATTCAATTTTGAGATTTAGTTAAAGGAGTGGTTTTTTGCCTCTGGAAACTTAGCCAATTTGGCTAAAAAATAGTGTTAAACACTAAAGTACAACAGTGTTAAACACTGGAAATGAAATGCTCAGAGTAGTGTTAAACACTAGAAGACAATAGTGTTAAACACTGGGAATAAAACTCTCAAATTAGTGTTAAACACTAGAGAGGAAGAGGTTACGTGGGAAGACGTGAGGGCACCCAAAGGTGGGGCCAGATCTCATTTACTTTGTTCTGTAAATAAGTGTTAAACACTTTTGATTTTCTAGCCATCACGTGTAGGCACGTGATGGATATCTATGCATTAGTTGTTAAAGCATTTATTAGGGGTCACGTGGTAACACATGAGAGCGCCCAAAGCCAACATATCCTTTGCTTTTATTCTTTTCGTTTTGGAGGTCACGTGGGTCTACGTGAGGCATTGCCTCAGGGCTAATTCCTTCTTATTTTGGAGGATCTTTTCAGGGGTCACGTGACTCTAGTTCTTTACATACATGGAGATCTTTCAAGTCTCTTTATTTTTTAAGAATTAAATTCTCTGTAGGGTTAAACCCTAATTATGTTTTAGAGGAATTAAATTCCCATGTATGTGAAAAAATTAAATTCTTATATAGGGTTAAACCCTAGTTCTGTCTTGGAGGAATTAAATTCCTATACCTTTAAGAGAATTAAATTCTCATATAGGGTTAAACCCTAATTTTATCTTGAAGGAATTAAATTCCTGTGAATTGGGAGAATTGAATTCTCATATAGGGTTAAACCCTAGTTTCATTTGGAGGAATTAAATTCCTATGAATTTGGGGGAATTAAATTCCTTAAACTCAATTCTCCCTCTAAGTTTTGGATCTGCATGGCAGAATCTTCCCGATAAGAATTAAATTCTCAACTTGTGGGGAGATCTGCTTCTGCAGATCTTCAACCAAAGGAAGAACTAAGTTCTTATTCAGAATAGTTAAACTCTTAACTTGAGAATTAAATTCTCTTTGTTTTATGGAAGATAGATCTCTTTCCCCTTTCTCACTTAGGGTTTTTTTCTTTGAAGAGACCTTTTTTTCCTCTCTTGAGAATTAAATTCTCATCTTTTTTTCTCTCTGTTGTTGTTATCTCCCCAAAAAGTAGATCCCCATCTCTTCTCTTCTTGGCTCCTATTTATAGGTGAAGGAAAAGAATCAATTTGTTTTGTCAATCTTTCATTGAAAGATTTTAATTGATTTTGTAACCAACATGATCTTTTAGACAACTTAGTGAATTTTATTCACCATTGGATTTTTAATCTAAAAGATCTTTTATCTGTTATTCCTGGCAAATTTCAGAGAAATCTTTCCTTGTATAGAATGTTTCTAGAAATTGGTGATTTTTAATCACCATTGGATTTTTAATCCAACGGTGCTCCACTTTACAGAGCACAATCTTTTTTGTTTGGAAAGATTTAGAGAAATATTTTTCCAGTTAGGGTTTTTTTGATTCCCTCTTAATTAGAATTTAATTCTATTAATTCATAGATCTTTAGGAACCCATCACGTGTTGGCACGTGACCCCCTGATTAAGCATTTGATCAGAATTTAATTCTGTTGTTTTAAAGAACTCAGGAATTATCACGTGTCAGCACGTGACCCTTGGTCATATGTTGGCACGTGATGCCCCATTGGGGTTTTTCCTTGTTATTTTATTATATGTTTAATTCTTTTCAGTGGGTTTAAAGGCCCATCACGTGTTGGCACGTGACCCCACTGATTAATTATTTCCAATTATTTATTTTATTTAGTGCCTACAGGCTTTGCCTGTAAATGGTCACGTGTCTGCACGTGATGCCCGGTCACGTGTGGGCACGTGATGCCCGGTCACGTGTGAGCACGTGATGCCTCATAACTTTTGACCCCGGATGAATTATGAGGTGCATAATATATCAAATCAAAGGCTTTTTCGAGACTCTTTCAATACCATCAGAATTTAGCTGTTTCGCATTCGGGAGTTTGTCAAAATACAACCCGGAAAATACTGGTTCTCATTTTCTTAAACGTATCGCTGCCATTTGATACCTTGGACTCTTTTGCGCAGAAATTTTTTTTTGGCGGGAACAAATGCCCCTCACTACTTTGCCTATGTAAGTATATACATGGGTAAAGTAGTGCAGAGTAATTCATAGCGTTTGACCATTTTCGGGTTGGTATATAATTTTCAGAATCATGATCTGAGAAGATAACGAGCGGACACAAGCGTCGTCATTTATCATTGACTTAAATCTTGACTCTTAAGGGACATAGCTCCAAACCCTTAGCTCCATGAGCCACACCCTTCTATTTTTTTATGTTTTACTCTGGCGTGAAGTAGTTTATATGCTCATGAGTTACTTCTCCATTTTAGTGGCATGTAGCTTTGGCAACTGTAGCCCATAGATGGTAGATAACAGTTCATCTTGAACTCTTTATAAGGTAGCAATGGCTTAGAAAACAGGGTTAGGATTTGTTGCCTAAGACTTTCCAACTTTATGAGCCGTGAGGGTCTCACAAAGGCTTTTCTCCCTACGAGTCGTAAGGATCTCATAGGTGTTTTTCTCCTTAGGAGTCGTGAGGACTCCTAAGTGCCTCTTCTCCTGAGAACCGTAAGGATCCCACAAGAGTATTTTCTTTATGCGTAGGGACACTAATTTCCCCGCAAGTTGAGACGAATCGAGAGATTCTCGCAAAGACACTGATTTCCTTGCGGGTCGAAACGAATCGAGAGGTTCTCGCCAAGGACGTTGATTTCCCTGAATCGAGATAAGAAGAGATGGCTTAGGAAACAGGTTCAGATCTGCCGCCTAAGACTTTTCAACTTTATGAGCCGTGAAGGTCTCATAAAGATTTTTTCTCCCTACGAGTCGAGAGGATCTCATAGGTGTATTTTCTCCTTAGGAATCGTGAGGATTCCTAAGTGTATTTTCTCTTGAGAGTCGTAAGGATCTCACAAGAGAATTTTCTTCCTTACAAGTCGAGAGGATTCGTAAGTGATTGATGAGTTGACCTACTTCCGAGTCAAAGCATTGCTTCAACAGGGAGGTCGAGTGTTGACTTTGGTTTGTCTGTGCACCGCCGAGTCATGGAACTGGGATCTTTGCTGCGGCTCCGCTTTGCTGACGTCGTATATTCCTGCAGAGACACTGATTTCTCTGCGGGTCGGCGCGAATCGAGATAATCTAGTCAAGGATGCTGATTTCCCTGAATCGAGGGTTTTGCCAAGGACACTGATTTCCTCTGAGTTGAAACGAATCGAGGTATTCCTGTAAAGACACTGATTTCCTTGCGGGTCGACGCGAATTGAGATGCTCTCGACAAGGACGCTGATTTTCCTGAATCGAGGAGGTTGCCAAGGACACTGATTTCTCTGGAGTCGAAACGAATCCAGGTATTCCTGCAAAGACGCTGATTTCTTTGCGGGTCGATGCGAATCGAGATGCTCTCATCAAGGATGCTGATTTCCCTGAATCGAGGAGGTTGCCAAGGACACTGATTTTCCTGGGGTTGAGATGGATCGAGGTATTCCTGCAAAGACGCAGATTTCTCTGCGGGTCGACGCGAATCGAGATGCTCTCGTCAAGGACGCTGATTTCCCTGAATCGAGGAGGTTGCCAAGGACACTGATTTCCCTGGAGTCGAAACGAATCAAGGTATTCCTGCAAAGATGCTGATTTCTTTGCAGGTCGATGCGAATCGAGATGCTCTCGTCAAGGACGCTGATTTTCCTGAATCGAGGAGGTTGCCAAGGACACTGATTTCCCTGGGGTTGAGACGAATCGAGGTATTCCTGCAAAGACGCTGATTTCTCTACGGGTCGACGCGAATCGAGATACTCTCGTCAAGGACGCTGATTTCCCTGAATCGAGGAGGTTGCCAAGGACACTGATTTCTGTTGGATATAGTGCCCTCAGAGTCAATTATTGGATCGTAGGCACGTGATTGCAATGATTGAGGGAGGACCTATGCCGGTAGGACAATCTTACTCAGGATGATTGTATACTATCTGGTTTGTCTTTATCATCGTGTACATGTTTTAGATGACATTGTGGTTCACTATTACACGTTGATAGAGAATAGTATGCTACCATGGTTTGTCTTTATCATCGTGTACTGCTTTAGGTGACCTTACAGGTCGCTATTATACGTTGATAGAGCCTTTAGGATTCTTGCTTGACTACCAGCAGTATGATGGCGATCATATACGTGGGAGCTGGGGTCTACAAGTACATCCTTAAAATGTCCTTAGTCGTGGGAGTTTCGAGACTGGGCATCGATACTCCATTAGTATACTAGTGTATACAGTCGAGACCCCGACGAGCGGCGGTGGCTGGTTTCACAAGCCATTGGTGTCAGTTGGTTCATCTAAGATGTATACAGGTGCTCATTGGGTTATGAGTACACCGGACAGGACTCGCCGGGAACATGCTAGTTGGTATTATACCTGACGTCAGATAGCAGTTCCCTGGTGACATGTGTACAGGTTAGTTCATCGACCTGAGATCGTCATTTGTCTCGTGTGAGTTCCCACTGTGCTTTGATTACTACCCTACCACGGCTCAATGGAGTCGTGCAAACAGGTTTTAGTTCGGTACAGTCCCGAGCCACATGGAGGCAGTGAGCGGATCGGCAGGGGTTCGTCTTTCCCGGTATTGGGGGTGAGGTCGCGCTGTGTCTAGGAGAGCCATTACACGAAGTCCTTGGCCAAGGCAGGAGATTTACTGGTAGGTATTTCAGTAGTATCTCAGGGTGTTCTGGGCTACACTCCGACACGACTTGTACCGCTTTTGGGGGTCTGACTTTTACCAACCCCCTAGGCCCGACATGCGATGCTCATAGACGAACGGACCGGACCGTACGGATATTGTCACTGACAGGCTCAGTAGGGTGTCAGGATGAGTTAGCTCATCGACCTCCCTTTTGGTCAATACCTGGTAGCCCGTTACGTACAGCTAGTACCTCTGACGTGCTAGTGGTTAAATCCACAGCCAAAATATTGACGGGTCTTTAGAGTCCCCCACAGACAGTTTCTCAAGTTTCGGGCGAAACGATGTAGAGGCCGTATGATATATGGCAGGGTCCGATTATATACGTGCGGTAGTGCACGGATCATGATCGGGCGGATCATACTAGTGGGCTTTGGTTTAAGCCGGATCCTAGTATTAGATTTGTTGGATTACTTTAGTCTCATCGCGTTCGCATTCAGTCGGAATGCGGGTGCAGGTATGTATATACAGGTGAGGGGTATCCTTGTGATCCGTCACGAGTTTACTTTAGATGTTGCCGTATCTTTTTATTGTTGTAAACATTTGGATTAATATTTGTTAATGGAAATAATGAGCTAGAATTTTATCATGAGTTGCATTAAATGTGACATAGACATATATAGTGACTCATGGTCTCTTTTTTATGAAAAATGTCACATATTGTGATTGATTTATGTTGATATGATAAGAGGAGAGAGAGGGGGGCTGCCATGAGGAGGTGAGCTCTCATATTATTGTTTCAACTCTCTCTCATTTTATCATATAGAAAACAACAAAAGAAAAGAGATAGAAAACTTCTTCTTCTTCCTCTTTCTTCTCTAGCTCCTAATCTCCATCAATGGCAACACGTTCAACCTCCATCCATTTCATGGATCCAAGAGACAAAGTGATCACAAACATTCTCTACATCACCTTAGACACGTCGGCTAGCACACTTCGTGCCCGAGTTGCTTCGGATGAAGCGGGAGCCCGTAAAAAGAATCGATGATGTGGTGCCCTTTCCGACGAGGATATCAAGACCTGAGATTCCGCGAGGGGCTTGGGATGGTGGCCAAAGACCGAAGGACACGGATCAATCGGTATAGCCTTTCTATTCCTTTTCTAGATAGCTAGTTGTAGGTTAATGGTTCGATCTGTGTTTTAACCGTACGATAGCACCGGTTTCTAGTTAAGAAAAAGTTTTCGTTTCCGCATTTTGGCCTCGGAAAGACGGCCGGGGCGCTACCGTAGACTTACATGGTATCAGAGACACGCCATTAACCTTTACTAGCTTGCTCTAGCGTGTTTAGAACGTCGATCGGACGAAATTTCCAAAAACCGCGTTTCCAATTGTTCAGTTTCTGTCGAATTTTTTGTGCTCTAAAATTTTTTTTCGGCATGTCAGAATATCAGGCAGGGTTTTTTAAGAGAACTGAGAAAATTTGGTGGGCTGATTTCACTGTAGCGCGGCGGATCCGCAGCCGTACCCACGTTTTGGCCGCGGATCCGCTGCCGTACTGTAGCCACAGTGCACTAAATCTTCTGAGGTGGTCTCTGACTTGGAAATGTGGTTTCTGGTATTTTTTGTTTGGGCCCAGATTTGTTTGAGTACCGGGAATTGTGCTTGGGGCCCACTTCGGGAAACTTTGTCGATCGAAATTTTTAAAACATGTTAGTTCACAGTATTTACATTATATCTGCGACCGTGAATGTCATTCGAGCGGTAAATCCTGTCTAATTGCTATAGCCTTTTTAGACGGATTTGCGAACGTGATATTCACGTTGATGTTCTGTGTTGTGCTGTGATGTTGCGGATTTGTCTTGGTGGATAGCCTGGATGCAATGGTAGTACAGTTTGGTTGTATTTGTACATTTGATATTGCGGGGCGAGCGTCCGACATGTGGACTGCCGTCACTGCCTGTTTGTATATTATTCTTTTGGGACACGACCGGGCTGAGGTCGATGCACCCGTTGTATATATTTTACTTTCTGTACTAGGATTACTCCACGGAGGGGTGCACGGGTAGCCGGGTTCTAGAGGGCAACGGGCCCGCATCTCATGGCGTTGAGATGGAGGGGGCTTCACTCTAGAATTGGCGGGCTATTCGCCGCACTCGTAGGGGGTACAGGTTGACCTAAGGAAGGGTGCTCAAGTTACCGGATTCCGTGAAGTGCTGGGTGGTCCATTCATGTTGTTGAAGGGGGCTGCCTCGCTTCAGGTTTTGGCGGGTAACTTGCCGCGCCCATAGGGGTCTAGGATTTCATTGCACAGGCTATCCACACGACCAGGGGAACGTCGGGTTTCAGTAGCGGCTCTATGAAACCCGGGGATCCCAGATTATCTGTATTGTTCTATGATACTTATTACTCTCTGTGATGTTGCATTTTATCACGCCTTGAGCGAATATTATATATTGATACATATACTAGTAGATGTTGTATATGTTTTACACCCTCGCTAGTCCAGTTCCCGCTCTGTCGTTAGTTAAGTAACCTAACGAGTGATGACGGGACCCAGTGGCGAATGCGGATGGCATATATGTACATCATATTTTCGTTCTTTTGTGGTGTGATTAATTGATGGGACTGCATTGATTTGGATCAATGCAAGCTAAACAAACCTATTCTGATGTTGTTGGAACATTTTTCAAAAAAAAAAGCTGTTATTGCAAGGACGTTATCTTTTTTTTTTTGCACAGTGGTATTCGGTTATGAATTTCCAGCACCTCAGTCGACGAGGCAAGGGCCGAGATCCCTTCACCGAGAGTGATCCCTTGGACAGAAGTTTGCGTCAGGGTAATAACTTCACTATAGCTGATTGCCTTTTGCTTTGCATCGTGGTATTCAGCTGGAATATCCTGCACCTCATTCTACGGGGAAAGAGCCGAGATCCCTTCACTGGGAGTGACCTCTTTAGCAAAGGTTTTCGCCACTATATTTTTATAAAAAGCTATCTGGTTCCTTCAACGATATCAAGTTCATTACGTTAAAGGTTTTTCGCCAAAAACCACTCGTAGCCCTCCGTCATTTCAGATGGGTAGCACTTGGTATTCATGCTATGTTTGTTGGCCTTCGTCAAGGCATAGTGAATGGTAGCTGCTTGTTACTTTTCTGCTGCATAGATAGATGCGTTGGTTTGGGACAGTCGTATAGCCTTGTTGGCCTTCGTCAAGGGCTTGTACGGGTGGGTTCAAATTAACCTGGACAATGACGGGTAGAACTTGACATGTGACTTATGATTTGTTGACCTTCGTCAAGGTCATAAGAGCATGGGGTAAAAATCACATCGGGAGTTTCTAAAAAAACTGAAACTTGCCAGATATGCGCATACCTTCTGGAGTGTGATAACGTGAGTGGATTCCATCATGTTATCATGCGATGATAGTTGGATCCCGATTCTCACTGATGAGTTGGTTTACTCCTCGGGTGATCCCGACTAATTCTTCTTTCAGGTTTGGAGGAGAATTTGACGTTACAGTGGGAGGTATCCTGATTAGATAAAGTGATAACCATTCTGATCTAGGTTAGAGTGCACACTGAGTGTTTTTCTCTCTCTCTCTTTGGCAGCGACCATGGCCCGACCCTTGACTATGACTCAGTAACCAAATTGACCGAACCTTCTTAAAACACTAGTTTTTGGATTGTCAGAGTTGCATACCTCATTGCCACTCCTACTCTTACCCTTTTCTCCAGGACACCCCGTATTATTATGAACATCCACTTCTATTGGATAAAACCATCGTATGGTTATATACGAACTCGAAGGAACTTGTTCCAGATTCGAGGATGGTTTCTGGTTCTGGAGAAAACGAATAGGACTATTCAGTTGTTTTTTCGTTTTACCTTCTCTCAGGTTGCGAGTGCTCCTTGGATTAGGACGGTAAACCTATTATGCTAATTAGATAGTCTTCTTCCAAACCATAGGCAAGTGCCGAACGGTAGGGAATGAAGAAAACCAATTAGCCTAACGATGGTGTACAGAAGGTAATAAGTTAAGACAAATAAAGGGATTAGTAAGAGGGCAAAGTAAACTGCGACTGCTATTCACGACCAAACCAAGTATTTCATCGCCACTCCTACTTCACCTTTGTATTTCTCCAGGACACTCCGTATCACTACGAAGATCCACAGTTTTTTGGATACTCCATCGTATAGTTATATACGAACTCGAAGGAACTTGTTCCAGTTCGGGGATGGATTCTGGTTCAGGAGAAATAGGAATAAGGTTTTATTCAGCTGTCTTTTATCTTTAACTTCTCTCGGGTTGTGAGTGCTCCTAGGATTAGGACAGTACACCCATTATGCTTATTGGATAGTCTTCTTCCAAACCATAGGCTGGTGCCGAACGGTAGGGAAGGAAGAAAACCATTTGGCCTAAAGGGGTGTACAGAAGCTAATGACTAAAGACATATAAAGGGATTTGGAGAGATGGCAAAGAAATATACGGTTACAGTTGTGAATCTGATAATGGAAGAGGCATTACTAGGGATACCCGGATACCCCTTCGAAACATTTACTTGTTTCTGTTTCACTGTGTATTGTTAAAAGAAAACCGATTTCCCAATTAGTCCTTGCTCCAGGGTATGTATTTACCAGGTTTGATTCTCACATCTGTATGGTTTTACAGATGATGAGTGGGAGTAAGTTATTGGGAATTGGGTGACCATCCTCATTATATCGGGATTCGTTGTAATTGGTGATATTTGAGGAAATCGCCTGGGTTATTTGCCGGATAGCAAATATTTGGTTTTGAATATCCGTTGTTATGCACCAATTTCAAATTGATATATCTGTACGTTTATTTTTATAAAGTGAGATATAACTTTTTGAAATTATGTCTATGATATTTACCTATATCAGTGGATGGTTAGGTAAGGAGCATTAAACAGCGGTGTAATTCTTCTTAGCCATAAGTACAGTTTTCAACCTACGACACACAGGGAATGAGTTATTAGACTCAGGAGACTTATACAGAGTATTGTATGTTGTCCAGTGTCCATGAGGACAGAGAGGTTGGTACTCGTACTATATTCTGTTCACTTGTGACTTCTCTAGTTCTTAGACATGTGTTTCGTAGAAATGCAAGGTCTAAGTTTTGAGAAGTTATAGGTATAAGAATAAAGTAGAGAATCAGGCGTTGCAAGTATCAGGATTCTTCAAGGTGATCGAAGATGTAGATACTTGTGTATGGTATTCAGTTAATAGTAGTGATTATAAGAACTAGCTTCTCTTTCAGGTTACTCATAATTGGAAGCACTCCTAAGTTGAGTAATGCTGATCGGCCTCTTTCCATTTAGTTGACATGCACTGGAGACAGCTGCATGATTTGAATCTAGTTCCAATTAAATCAGTGCCTCTGTTTCTATATTGGATATAGAACGGTTCATATCTTAACGATGTTAAGGTACGGGGAGTTTTCTGGCTTATGCTTAAAACCAGACTCTGGATAACTCAAGGCACGTTTCTGTAATGGCTGTTTGTGGGTTGACCCGGGCTATTACGAGGGTTGACTTTCTACCATCTGGAAGATCAGTTGTGATATTGTTCTTGACTCGCCACAGTTTTAGTAAAATGGATTTTTTAAGAAAACAGTAGTGGGAGTATGGTAGAACTGGAAGTGATTCCAGAACCGCAAACGATTACTGAAAATTTGATAAGAACCTAAAAATTCAATCTGGTTTGACATTCCATTGGCCACTCCGCAAATATGGTGGGTAACCTCAGCCACCCGAGAGGTACTCCGGTAGCCTCAAGGACGGTGACAGGGAGGTTCTTGTTTACCCAAACTTGCCATTACTGTTGTTCCAGGCTATGAGACCCGGCAGGAGGATGAGTATAGCGTCGTTCTAGACTAGATTTAGAAGTGTACGTGTATATGATTCTGCCAAAGGGTTGTCGTAGTCAGTAGGAGCAACGGAAGCATAGTGGACAAGTAGCTTATGTCTATTTATTGACTAAAGCAGATATAGCAGAGATAGATCATCTATTTCTGATGTGACAGTCATAGGTTTGACTTCATTAGAATAGGGGATGGATCTGTTAAGAAGGTAGTAGGGTGTGATGTCCTGGTATTTGGATGACATACATAGAGTAGGAAGTGAAATTCCTATACTACGATCGGTTATACTTTGGTTTTCATACAATGGTTTCTCCATATAGGATATGGAGTGGTTACTGGATCTATGGTTTTAGATCTAGATTTGAGAAGTGTCCCAATCAGGGTACTTAGACAGCATTCTAAAGGTGTTTTAGAATGGACGACTCCTGGCACGGTAGTGTACCTGCAGGTGATGGAGTCATCCTCTCTAAAGGTGTCTTACAGACTAAAGGGGAGAGGGATGTGCATGATTGGCAGATCACTTGCTTAGGCAATTAAGTCAATCATGAGATGTCAAGTACCACACCAGATATTGTTTTTGCATGAGATGCAATAAGTTGATATTAATCTAATCCTGGAGAAACGATCGGAAGCAGTTTTAGAACATAAGTTGATGTTCTAGGGAAATGATAACGGCAGCCTCCTTCGGGAGACAGTTATCATTCCAGGCTTCCAAGGTGACCTGAATGACAGAGTGACTGTCAGAGTTATAGTTTTCTCTCTGACGAGGGGCAGTAGTTTGGACAGGAGGTCCAAGCGGATACTGAGGGAGGCATGGCGCAGGATACTGATTAAGTTCAGTTGTCGATACAGTCTAAGAAGTTTGGATTTGGAGTTCATTTATGAACTAGGTCCCATCAGATATCCAGAAATATTCTAAGACAGGTATTGCTCATTTCGGGAGATAGCTTTCTTCGCGAACTTAAGATAAAGAGAGACATAGAAAGAAACATCAGGGCGGATCCACTCACTGAGGCTATTCCTCGAACGCAATAGTTTCACAAACGGGCTTTGTGAGACTGATCAGTAGAGGAGTTGGGTGTTCGGTATCACACGGGCTGTGAGTATGCGATATCGCAATAATTAGCCTTGAGTGCAAGTGGGAGATTGTTGGATATAGTGCCCTCAGAGTCAATTATTGGATCGCAGGCACGTGATTGCAACGATTAAGGGAGGATCTATGCCGGTAGGACAATCTTACTCAGGATGATTGTATACTATCTGGTTTGTCTTTATCATCGTGTACATGTTTTAGGTGACATTGTGGTTCACTATTACACGTTGATAGAGAATAGTATGCTACCATGGTTTGTCTTTATCATCGTGTACTGCTTTAGGTGACCTTACAGTTCGCTATTACATATTGATAGAGCCCTTAGGATTCTTGCTTGACTACCAGCAGTATGATGGCGATCATATACGTGGGAGCTGGGGTCTACAAGTACATCCTTAAAATGTCCCTAGTCGTGGAAGTTTCGAGACTGGGCATCGATACTCTATTAGTAGACTAGTGTATACAGTAGAGACCCCGACGAGGGGCGGTGGCTGGTCTCACAAGCCATTGGTGTCAGTTGGTTCACCTAAGATGTATACAGGTGCTCATTGGGTTAGGAGTACACCGGACAGGACTCGCCGGGAACATGCTAGTTGGTATTATACCTGACGTCAGATAGCAGTTCCCTGGTGACATGTGTACAGGTTAGTTCATCGACCTGAGATCGTCATTTGTCTCGTGTGAGTTCCCACTGTGCTTTGATTACTACCCTACCACGGCTCAAAAGAGTCATGCAAACAGGTTTCAGTTGGGTACAGTCCCGAGCCACATGGAGGCAGTGAGCGGATCGGCAGGGGTTCGTCTCTCCCGGTATTGGGGGTGAGGTCACTCTGTGTCTAGGAGAGCTATTACACGAAGTCCTTGGCCAAGGCAGGAGATTTACTGGTAGGTATTCCAGTAGTATCTCAGGGTGTTCTGGGCTACACTCCGACATGACTTGTACCGCTTTTGGGGGTCTGACTTTTACCAACCCCCTAGGCCCGACATGCGATGCTCATAGACGAACGGACCGGACTGTACGGATATTGTCACCGACAGGCTCAGTAGGGTGTCAGGATGAGTTAGCTCATCGACCTCCTTTTTGGTCAATACCTGGTAGCCCGTTACATACAGCTAGTACCTCTGACGTGCTAGTGGTTAAATCCACAGCCAAAATATTGACGGGTCTTTAGAGTCCCCCACAGACAGTTTCTCAAGTTTCGGGCGAAACGATGTAGAGGCCGTATGATATATGGCAGGGTCCGATCATATACGTGCGGTAGTACACGGATCATGATCGGGCGGATCATACTAGTGGGCTTTGGTTTAAGCCGAATCCTAGTATTAGATTTGTTGGATTACTTTAGTCTCATCGCGTTCGCATTCAGTCGGATGCAGGTATGTATATACAGGTGAGGGGTATCCTTGTGATCCGTCATGAGTTTACTTTAGATGTTGCCGTATCTTTTTATTGTTGCAAACATTTGGATTAATGTTTGTTAATGGAAATAATGAGCTAGAATTTCATCATGAGTTGCATTAAATGTGACATAGACATATATAGTGACTCATGGTCTCTTTTTTGTGAAAAATGTCATATATTGTGATTGATTTATGTTGATATGATAAGAGGAGAGAGAGAGGGGCTGCCATGAGGAGGTGAGCTCTCATATTATTGTTTCAACTCTCTCTCATTTTATCATATAGAAAACAACCAAAGAAAAGAGATAGAAAACTTCTTCTTCCTCCTCTTTCTTCTCTAGCTCCTAATCTCCATCAATGGCAACACCTTCAACTTCCATCCATTTCATGGATGCAAGAGACAAAGTGATCACAAACATTCTCTACATCACCTTGGACACGTCGGCTAGCACACTTCGTGCCCGAGATGCTTCGGATGAAGCGGGAGCCCGTAAAAAGAATCGATGATGTGGTGCCCTTTCCGATGAGGTTCCGATGAGGAGATCAAGACCGGAGATGCCGTGAGGAGCTTGGGATGGTGGCCAAAGACCGAAGGACTCGGATCGATCAGTATAGCCTTTCTATCCCTTTTCTAGATAGCTAGTTGTAGGTTAATGGTTCGATCTGTGTTTTAAGCATACGATAGCGCCGGTTTCTAGTTAAGAAAAAGTTTTTGTTTCCGCATTTTGGCCTCGGAAAGACGGCCGGGGCGCTACCGTAGACTTACAATTTCCCAGGAGTCGAAACAAATCGAGGTATTCCTGCAAAGTCGCTGATTTCTCTGCGGGTCGACGCGAATCGAGGTGCTCTCGTCAAGGATGCTGATTTCCCTGAATCGAGGAGGTTGCCAAGGACACTGATTTCCTTGGAGTCGAAACGAATCGAGGTATTCCTGCAAAGACGCTGATTTCTCTGCGGGTCGTCTCGAATCGAGATGCTCTCGTCAAGGACGCCGATTTCCCTGAATCAAGGAGTTTGCCATGGACATTGATTTCCCTGGGGTTGAGACGAATCGAGATATTCCTGCAAAGACGCTGATTTCTCTGCGGGTCGACGCGAATCGAGATGCTCTCTTCAAGGAAGCCGATTTCCTTGAATCGAGGTTTTTGCCAAGGACGCTGATTTCCTCGGAGTTGAGACGAATCGAGGTATTCCTGCAAAGACGCTGATTTCTCTGCGGGTCGACGCGAATCAGGATGTTCTCGTTAAGGACGCTGATTTCCCTGAATCGAGGTATTTGCCAAGGATACTGATTTCCCTGGGGTTGGTTGACTTGTTTCTGAGACGGAGCCATTGGATGACGTATTCCGCTTTCTGTGATGTCATGGTTGACTCTAGGTTGTCTGCGAATAGTAGAGTATTGGAACTGGGGACTTTGCCGTGGTTTCGATTGATGGTGTAGCATCTGTGTCCTGCTGGAATGAGGAGGCACACCGTCGTTGGTCTTCGGCCTGTAGATGTGGCCATTGAGATTTGGAACTAGGGACTTTGCCATGGCTCCGATTGGTGATGTCGCGTCCGAATCCTGCTGGAATGAGGAGGAACGCTTTCGTGGGTCTCCAGGCTGTAGATGTGGCCGTCGAATCTTGGAACTAGGGACTCTGCCGTGGTTCCGAGATTGATTTTCTCGTCTGAATCCTGCCGGAATGAGGAGGAACGCCATCGTGGGTCTCCAGACTGTAGATGTGGCCGTCGAGACTTGGAACTAGGGACTTTGCCATGGCTCTGATTGGTGATGTTGCGTCCGAATCCTGCTGGAATGAGAAACGCTGTCGTAGGTCTCCAGGATGTAGATGTGGCCGTCGAGATTTGGAACTAGGGACTTTGCCGTGGCTCCGAGATTGATTTTCGCGTATAAATCCTGCTGGAATGAGGAGGAACGCCATTGTTGTTCTCTAGGCTATAGACATGGCCGTCGAGATTTGGAACTAGGGACTTTGCCGTGGCTCCGAGATTGATTGTCGCATCTAAATCCTGCTGGAATGAGGAGGAACGCCATTGTTGTTCTCTAGGCTGTAGACATGGCCGTCGAGATTTGGAACAAGGGACTTTGCCGTGGCTCCGAGATTGATTGTCACGTCTAAATCCTGCTGGAATGAGGAGGAACACCATTGTTGTTCTCTAGGCTGTAACCATGGCCGTCGAGATTTGGAACAAGTGACTTTGCCGTGGCTCCGAGATTGATTGTCGCGTCTAAATCCTGCTGGAATTAGGAGGAATGCTGTCGTGGGTCTCCAGGGTGTAGATGTGACCGTCGAGACTTGGCTCTCTATCTGATGGAGCCTGGTGGGATGATATGGTTCCCTTTTTGTTTGTGCCCCTGGATTGTATACAGGGATCGATGTGATCTCACCTGTAGGGTAAAAAGTTTCATTCTTTAATTTTTTATGATTTTTTCCGTGATGCTCTATCATTTCAGCTTTTATATCGCGAAGGTCGCGATTGCCCAATCATTTCGGCTATTTTTCGCGATGCCCAATCATTTCGGCTATTTTTTCTATTTACTCGCTGCTTTTTATTGCGAGTTGTCTAACCATTTCGGCTATTTTGTATGCATACATTTTTACTTGCTGATTTCGTTGCAAGTTGCCCCATCATTTCGGTTATTTCATATGCATTTTTGGCTCGCTGATTTTTTATCGCGAGTGTGGAACTTGGAATCTGGTGTCAATCTCAGCATCAGCATCGCTGCGCCTGGAATATTGCGAGGAGCGAATCATCATTTGCCGTGAAAGGGCTTGGAATTTGATACCGATTTAGGCATCAGCATCGCTACAACTGGGATATTGCCAGGAGCGAATCATCAATTGCCTTTGTCGATATCGAACAAAGGTGGCTTAGCAAACAGGGTTAGGATCCCGTCGACTAAGACTTTTGACTGTAGGGTTCCTAGGCACACTCAAGAGGTTCTACAAGGCATCAACCATGCCAAATTCAAATTTTCTGGTGCCGAGAAACCATAAATTAGATCGATTACTAGAGGTAAGGCGAAAGAACATGCAAGTTAACGACTTAACTACAAGTGAAAGTGACTACAACCTTTGTAGATCCGGTCCTCCACTTCTTTAGCTCCGTGATGACGTCCCTTCGCTGCGATCACCGGACTCTAGCGATGGTTTCGTCGGAGAAATGAGCGGGCTAGGTCGTTGACTTTGATGCCGAAGATGATCTACGTCGAGGCAACTCTAACTCAAGCTCCATCTTCACTTGGTCATGAACCTTGTGAAGAAAACACTCAATACAACATGGCAAGTGGTAGAGGATGAAGAAATAGGAAGTGGGTTCACTTTGGATTTGGATTTCTCACTTGATTTCAACACTTGAAATTTTTCTAGCAATGGTTTTCTTCTTCTTGAAGAAGAAGAAGAAGAAAGAAAAGGAATGAATTATCAATCATAGAAAATCAAGTGAATCTTATCATTTAGCAAACATGGGTGCGATTAACCTTTGTAGAGAATAAACTAGGGTGTAGGTAAATGGTTAGGTTAAGGATAGAAACAAAATGGTTAAGACTTTCAAAGCTTCATGAAGCTTCAAGAATAAAACAAAACAAGCCACCATTTTATTTCTTGCCAAATTAAATAAATAAATAAATAAATAATACCTTAACCATTAACCTAAAATATGGTTTAAAGCATACACACCCAAGTTTGCATGTATCATCAAACATGATACAAACTAGTGCACAAACATATATCATATATACAATGTGCACATCAAGTGAGAAAATCAATCTTAAGTGAACAAATACTAGTTAATGTAAAGTAATATATCAAATATATAATTATACATTAAATCATTAAATCAACACTTGATTTAATGATCCGGTCATACTGTATATAACCGACTAATATCAAGTGTATCAATGTATCGAATCAACACTTGATTCGGTAACCCGGCTATATCTCATATAACCGTCCAATGATACAGATCGTGAGAATAGAATACAGTATCACATACTGGTATTATTCTCGGTCCCGCACATATCTCATATGCGCTCCTATTTCGTTTCGCTTGAGCCAGGAAACCTCTGTGTAGGACTCTAAAGACTCGTCAATACGCCGGCAGTAGGTGATGATCATATCAAACACCCACAAGCCGCAAGCGGTCTGCTAAACGTAACGGCCACCTGGGTATTGATCGATCAGAAGATCAATGAGCAATCCCGCTCACACTCCTGTGAATCCAACCAGTAACACTTACCGTACAGTCCGGTCTCGTCGTCTGATATGTCGCATATCTCGTCTAGAGGTGGTAAACGTCAGACCCCAATAGCTCGATAAGTCGTGTCGATATGAGGTCTATAACAGTTCGAGAAACTACTGGTAACACTTACCAGTAAATCTCAGTAACCCTGGCCAGGGATTTCCGGTTATCGCCAATCGAACACAGCGCAACATCAACTCCCTATACCGGGAGAGACAAATCCCCTCCTATCGCTCATTGCCTCCATGTGATTCGGGACTGTACCCAAAAACCACCGTTTTGCACGCCCTTTTGGACGTGGTAAGGTGGAAATCAAAGCACAGTGGGAATCACACAAGACTCTATGACGATCTCGGGTCAACAGACTACTCTGTACCAGTGTCACCAGAGAACTGCCATCTGACGTAAGCTATAATACCATCTTGGAGTTCTCGGCGAGTCCGTCCAGTGTACCCAGTCTCCACTGAGCACCCGTATATCATCTCTGATGTCAAACACCAATGGATATGGGATCATCCATCGCCCATCTGTATGGGTCGAGAAGGTATACGCTAGTCTACTCTGGTATATCGATACCCCGTCTCGATACACCCACGACTAGGGACCTTGAAGGATGTACTTATGGATTACCATGTCCCCACTAGTATGATCCGCATCATAGTCCAGGTAGTCAAGTACACATCCTAAGGGCTTTACCAACATGTAACAGAGAGGCAATCAGTGTACACGTTAAGATAAAGAGCAACCAGATAACATACTATCATGTCGAGCAAGAAAGTCCTCCCTATATATGTCCAAGCATCCACTACAATATACGTCCTATGTACAGTAATGGCCTCTACGGCATACATATAACTAACAATCTCCCACTTGCATTAGGGCCATCTGTAGCAGTGGTTGTAGTATCTCATACTCAACCATCCCATAAAAGTCTCTCTCTGGGAAAGGCCTTTGTGTGTGGATCCGCCGTGTTGTCCTCTGAGTCTACTCTCCTAATCTCGATCACCCTGGAGATCAACTATCTACATGATCAGGTGATGCTGCCTCAGAATATGTCTGGATCACTGATGGGACATGCGTTCCTAGGCATAAGCTACAACTCCATTGTCTCACAATGGTAGGAACGAAGTTCATCTCATGAACTAATATACACCCAGACTTCCTCTTTGGTAGCATCTTAAGTAGCGATGTATCCTGCCTTTATCGTTTAGTAAGCCACGACATATAGCTTGGAACTCTTCCAACATACCGTCCCTTTACTTAGGGTAAAGACAATGCCTGTGACTGACTTTCAGTCGTCCTTATCACTCTGGAACCTTTCCAGTGATTCTCCCTAGGATTAAATGATACCATCTCACTACAACTAGTGAGTATCCTAACATCCAATTAGATCTATCTCATAGATCCAAAGCCCAGGATTTAGGAGGTATCACTTTGATCCTATTTGGAGAATCATTGTGATAAGCGGAGATTGACCGAGCGTAGCATAGGAAACTCCTTTCTTATCAAGAGTATGTTATCCACGTACTTTACGAGGATCACCACCATACTCTCTACTACCTTTTTGTATATACAAGGTTCATCTACCATTTTGATGAAGTCAAACTCTTTGACTACCACATCAAAATAGATGTTCCAACTCCGCGATGCCTGCTTTATCACATAAAACATCTTGCTCACGTTTCCGCTGCTCCCACTGTCTACGAAGCCCTCTGGCTGTGTACTTATAGACGCTCTCTTCCAAATCATCATTCAGAAAAGCAGTCTTGACACCCAACCACCAGATATCGTAGTCATGGTTTGTAGCCGTGGCAAGTAGGATCTGGATGGACTTAAGCATAGCTACTTAGAAAAGGTTTCATCATAATCCATACCTGGTTAGTGATGCAAAGCTTTAACAAGTCTAGCTTTGAAAGTCTTAACTTTTCCATGTACACCAAGTAATCTTCTCAAGATATACTTGCTCGTGATGGGGATTTAACCCTTCAGATAGAGCAACCAAAGTCCATACTTTGTTGGTGTATAAGGATTCCATCTCAGATCGATAAGCATCCAGCCATTCTTACAGAGTCCCACTCCTGATGGCCAGCCCGAAACTAGTTGGGTCATCATCTCATGATGTAATCCTCGCTCCCACTGTCATAGAGAAACCGAAGTATCTCTCAGGTGGGTGAGGAACCCTACTGGATCGGCGGAGAGGCTGAGGTTCGTTGGAAACTATTGAATCCTTTGGTTCTACCAAATCATCAGCTGCAATTTGTATAGCTGGAACCTTTCCAGTTCTACATAACAGACCTTGCCTCGAGCTTGTCCGGATTTTTCTTTTAGACATAGGCCGGACAACCCCAAATCTTAACAAACTTAAGATATGGACTCTTCCCTTTCCATATCACATATGAAGTGGTTGGCAACTGATTTGATTTGAACCCTATTCAATAGGTATGCAGCTTCTCAAGTGCAAAACTCCCAAAAGGAAATAGGTAACCCAGTAGTACTCATCATAGAGAACACCATATCTAATATGGTGCGATTGCTCCGCCCCAATACACCGTTGTGCTGTGGTGTATTCAGAGGAGTAGCACCAAGAGAGAATCTCATTCTCCTTTAGAATAGTCCAGGAATTTTATGCACAAGTATTCTCCTCCCTGATCTTATCATAGGACATAATACTTATACCCGGTTTTTGGTTCTCTACTTCTAACTTATATTCCGTGAATATCTCAAAAGGTTCGGACTTGTGTTTCAACAGGAACATATGTCTGAATCTTGAGAGATCATCAGAGAATATAATGAAGTACAAAGAACCGGTCTTGGCATGTGTAGACAGGAGACTTTCTTATATCAGCATGTATCAATCCCAAGAGTTCACTAACTCTTTCTCTGTTTCCAATAAACGGAGCTGTGGTCATCGTATCTTTGTGACATGACCGGCAAGTTTCACAAGATATAAATTCAAACAGATTTAAATGTGCATCTAAATGTAACTTAGCTAGTCGGGTCACATTGATATGACCGAGTCTACAATGCCTCAAGAAGGATTCGTTCATTTCTGAACTCTCCCTCTTGTGTGTATTCTGAATACTAAGAACTGTAGTTTGATTTAGAACGGCAATGCTTTTAGATAACGTGCCTGAACCGATCAACTCTTGATATAGGAAATGTTCAAAACATTATCCATCAATACAAAATTATATCCTTTCTTTACTAATAAAGAAACTGATATGATTTTGTATATCAGGTTCGGTATCTAATAACATTTGTTCAGAATCAATGTATTCTGGTAATACTGGGTGACAGTGACCAACAGACTTGGCTGCAACGCTTGCACCGTTTTCTGTCTCATGAAACTTATCATCCGTTCTCAGTTCTCTACCTATCTGTAGCCCATGTAACAGATTACATATGCGAGATCCTGATCCGGTATCACATACCCAGGACGTAAAGGATATTTGAGAAACAGTTCTCTGTAACGAACACACCCGAAGATGATGCATCAACATGCACTTTCTTTGTTTGGGCGGCACGGGAAGTCTGGTATTCCCCAAAATCCTGCTCTGTCTTATAACATTTATAAGTTAGAGCGGGACCAACTTTCCCCAGCTCAGTATAACAAGCGGGTTCGGTCAACTCATCCGTTTTATTATCTTGATTAAGGCGTGATATGGTTGCTACCTGGAGAGAGAGAGAAGAAAACACTCAGCGTATGCTCTTGCAAGATCAGATTGGTTATTATTTTATCTAATCAGGATGGCTCCCACTGTTTTAATCAAATCTTCCTTCAAACCCTAAAAGGAAAGACTAGCCGGGATTAATTACACGCTACAAGTTCGCCAATCTTTCAACCAGGCCAGTGTCGGTACTTTGAGGGAGGTTCCCCGTGCTTTCGCACAGACCTAATCAAAGTAAACCTCGTTTTCCCAGAGGCGTAACCCTGTTAACACCTTTCTAGACACCTACTTGATCGGCTAATTGTAATGTGTAAAACTCTCCCAGGAGTAACTCTTACCCGCAGCGGGTATCGGGATCCAACTATCTCATAGAAAGTATGCAATCTCATTGCAAATTTCAAAACTTGAAATTCTCGATAATATTTTGCCCCTAGCGTCCTATGACCTTGACGGAGGCCAAACTACCCATAGTCCGCTAGTCAAGTTCAACCCGTCATTTCCTGATTGAATTAAACCCACCCGTACGACCCTTGACGGAGGCCAAACAACGCCGTACGAATACCCTAATCCAATCGCATCATATGCTAGCAGATAAGCATTAGTTAGCTACCGTACACTACGCCTTGACAGAGGCCAAACTACCGCAGCACGAATACTAACTAGGACTTATCTGAAATGACGGAGGGCTACGACAGGTTTTTCTGAAAACCTATTGCATAATGAACTTGATATCGTTGTAGAATCAAATGATTTTAAAATGGAGTGTTTTTGAGGCTTTTCTAGTTTTGCTAAAGGGGTCACTCCCGGTGAAGGGATCGTCGGCCCTTTCCTCATCGAATAAGGTGCAGGATATATCACATATACCGCTGTGCAAAGCAAATACTATAGAAGCAATCAAAAGACAAACCGAGGGTTGTAGCATCTGCCAGTTATTGCTAAAGGGGTCACTCCCGGTGAAGGGATCTCGGCCCTTTCCTCATCGAATAAGGTGCAGGGTGTTCTATAAGGAACACCGCGATGCAAAGCAAGAACTGTATCTACCTGTTTTTGAAAATTCGATTCCACAACATCTTTTAGGTTTCTTTTTCTTTCATTAATCATATTAATGAAGCCCCATCATTTAAATCACCTAAACATCACAGATAAATACGACGTACACTTATGCCATCCGCATTTGCCTCGATGTCCCCTCGTGCACCGTTAGGTTAGGTGACTAACGGCAGAGCGGGGCAGGGCTAGCTTGGGTGTAAAACATAAGTAACGTCTATATAATATATCAAATATACTATATATAGTATCTATCACAACATATCAAATGATCACATCACAGATATCGCAGCAGAAGAAACATATGAAATATTGAATATACTAGGACGTCCGTGTTTTCAATACGAGCCTGTATAAAACACGGATTCCACGGTCGCGATGAATAGCCAAACCCACACCCCTAGACCCCTACGAGAGCGGCAAGCAACCCTACCAATTCTAGAGTTAGGAAACCCGGACTCGACTCCTCGAGTTGGTCTCCCACTGGACTCCAGAACCCGGTTACTTGTGCCCTCCTCCTTGGGTCTATCCTAGTGCGGAAAAGTAAATAATATACAAAAGGTGACATCTTCCGCAACCTGGAAGTGCCCCAATAAAAGAATATTATATACAAGTTTTTACATGAATGAAAATGAAAAACTCTTATCTCACATAAAAACCCCCGGCTATTCAAACACGACGATCCAACATAACATATCCAGCAACACATAATATCACATGTCATCAACGTAAGTAAACATGCGTATCCCAATTGTCGTTGACATATAGCAACGAAACCGGCGATATCACATATTACGCTTATGGTCACAGAAAAGAAAGTGTAAAACTACAACAGTTGGAATCCGCAACCTCCTTAGACATCGCATGCCTAACCATCTGAATTCCTTAGACATTACATGCCTAACAATTATAAACCCCGCATTTTAGTCTCCATATCGAAAACACTTTTCAATATCAAGTCGGGTAATTCAACAAGATTCCCGATAGGTGATCGAATGCTCGTCCCAAACTTTAGTAGACGGCCGCACCCTCGGATGCCGTCAACGAAGTGCACTAAGGCGGAACACCGCTGTCGCGAGCACCCGAATGGATGCTTTTGGCTACGGGGTTCTCCTACAGTCACTTGGTCGAGGCTATGGGGCGTGGCTGTCTATTAAGTTTACCCGACGAGTATCCGCGTACGCTACGTGATTGCGACGGACTTTTGATCGCATCAAAATTCCGTGGCAACCGATCAATCGAGACTAAAGTGCTATGTTTATAACATCCAAATCAGTTATCTCATAACTACTTGTGAATTCCAAATATTGTATCACATTCCAGAAAAATAGAAAATGTTAAACTTTCCAATCGAACATTCAAACACCCAAGTTTTCCCGAAACAGCTCAACTCTTGAAATAAGTTCAAAAACATCCATTTCATGCCACAGTACCAACGGTCCAGCCGTAGAAGGGTCAAGCCAACGCCTCACATGCGGCACGCCGTACTGCCCCAAACCCTAAGGTTCAAAGGGCAGTTCAAGACGGTCACATAATCGAGTTAAGGTTTGTTGTCTTCTAGAGGGTCCATTGCGTTACTTGCACTACTTAGAAAGTTCTTAAACCACGGAAAAATCCAACACTTGGAAATTTTCTGGCAGGGGAAAAATTGGGTATTTATATCCGGTCGAACTTTTTAACATATTCAAAAATTATCCGGAAAAACACATAGACGAAATTAAATAAACCGATCGAATCATCGAATCTCCAAAATAACCCAGAAAATTCAATTGTTGAATATAAGTTAAAATTACCCAGAAAACACAGGAATCAGTATAGGACATTACTGTGCAAAGAACGTGCCAAGAATCACCATTATGGCCGCGGAACCGCCGCACATGCTAGGGTGGGGCCGCGGTTCCGCGGCTCTTTCGTTGACTTGGGCTCACGTGCTTCACAGTAACTCTTATAATACCATGCTGTATTTTTTGGATATTTTTAATTTGGAAAAATCCCCATTTTCAGAAAATGTACAGAGAAGGGTTTGAGTTAGGGTTTCGGGTTTCGATCGGATTTCTAACATCGTCTACACTTCACCTAAAGCTCTAGCCAGGCTCTGATACCACTGTATGGTTCTTAGGCACACTCAAGAGGTTCCACAAGGCATCAACCATGCCAAATTCAAATTTTCCGGTGCCGAGAAACCCTAAACTAGATCGATTACTAGAGGTAAGGCGAAAGAACATGCAAGTTAACGACTTAACTACAAGTGAAAGTGACTACAACCTTTGTAGATCCGGTCCTCCACTTTTTTAGCTCCGTGATGACGTCCCTTCGCTGCGATCACCGGACTCTAGCGATGGTTTCATCGGAGAAATGAGCGGGCTAGGTCGTTGACTTCGATGCCGAAGATGATCTACGTCGAGGCAACTCTAACTCAAGCTCCATCTTCACTTGGTCATGAACCTTGTGAAGAAAACACCCAATACAACATGGCAAGTGGTAGAGGATGAAGAAATAGGAAGTGGGTTCACTTTGGATTTGGATTTCTCACTTGATTTCAACACTTGAAATTTTTCTAGCAATGGTTTTCTTTCTTCTTGAAGAAGAAGAAGAAGAAAGAAATGGAATGAATTATCAATCATAGAAAATCAAGTGAATCTTATCATTTAGCAACCATGGGTGAGATTAACCTTTGTAGAGAATAAACTAGGGTTTAGGTAAATGGTTAGGTTAAGGATAGAAACAAAATGGTTAAGACTTTCAAAGCTTCATGAAGCTTCAAGAATAAAACAAAACAAGCCACCATTTTATTTCTTGCCAAATTAATTAAATAAATAAATAAATAATACCTTAACCATTAACCTAAACTATGGTTTAAAGCATACACACCCAAGTTTGCATGTATCATCAAACATGATACAAACTAGTGCACAAACATATATCATATATACAATGTGCACATCAAGTGAGAAAATCAATCTTAAGTGAACAAATACTAGTTAATGTAAAGTAATATATCAAATATATAATTATACATTAAATCATTAAATCAACACTTGATTTAATGATCCGGTCATACTGCATATAACCGACTAATATCAAGTGTATCAATGTATCGAATCAACACTTGATTCGGTAACCCGGCTATATCTCATATAACCGTCCAATGATACAGATCGTGAGAATAGAATACAGTATCACATACTGGTATTATTCTCGGTCCCGCACATATCTCATATGCGCTCCTATTTCGTTTCGCTTGAGCCAGGAAACCTCTGTGTAGGACTCTAAAGACTCGTCAATACGCCGGCAGTAGGTGATGATCATATCAAACACCCACAAGCCGCAAGCGTTCTGCTAAACGTAACGGCCACCTGGGTATTGAGCGATCAGAAGATCAACGAGCAAGCCCGCTCACACTCCTGTGAATCCAACCAGTAACACTTACCGTACAGTCCGGTCTCGTCGTCTGATATGTCGCATATCTCGCCTAGGGGTGGTAAACGTCAGACCCCAATAGCTCGATAAGTCGTGTCGATATGAGGTCTATAACAGTTCGAGAAACTACTGGTAACACTTACCAGTAAATCTCAGCAACCCTGATCAGGGATTTCCGGTTATAGCCAATTGGACACAGCGCAAAATGAACTCCCTATACCGGGAGAGACGAATCCCCTCCTATCGCTCATTGCCTCCATGTGATTCGGGAATGTACCAAAAAACCACCGTTTTGCACGCCCTCTTGGACGTGGTAAGGTGGAAATCAAAGTACAGTGGGAATCACACAAGACTCTATGACGATCTCGGGTCAACAGACTACTTTGTACCAGTGTCACCAGAGAACTGCCATCTGACGTAAGGTATAATACCATCTGGAAGTTCTCGGCGAGTCCGTCCAGTGTACCCAGTCTCCACTGAGCACCCGTATATCATCTCTGATGTCAAATGCCAATGGATATGGGATCATCCATCGCCCATCTGTATGGGTCGAGAAGGTATACGCTAGTCTACTCTGGTATATCGATGCCCCGTCTCGATATACCCACGACTAGGGACCTTGAAGGATGTACTTATGGACTACCATGTCCCCACTAGTATGATCCGCATCATAGTCCACGTAGTCAAGTACACATCCTAAGGGTTTTACCAACATGTAACAGAGAGACAATCAGTGTACACGTTAAGATAAAGAGCAACCGGATAGCATACTATCATGTCGAGCAAGAAAGTCCTCCCTATATATGTCCAAGCATCCACTACAATATACATTCTATGTACAGTAATGGCCTCTAGGGCATACATATAACTAACATTGACTTCATGAGCCGTAAGGGTCTCATAAAGGTATTTCTCCCTACGAGTAGTGAGGATCTCATTGGTGCGTTTTCTCCTTAGGAATCGTGAGGATTCCTAAGTGTGTGTTCTCTTATAAGTCGTAAGGATTTTACAAGAGTGTTTTCTTCTTATAAGTCGAGAGGACTTACAAGGGTCGTTCACCGTGTGAGCATATCCCTAGTCGCTGGTGGGACTCTGTTAGGGAAGTGTTTATTCGTGCCCTTGGATTGTATACAAGGGTTAATATTGAGCCGCTTGTAGGGCAATCTGGGGATTGTGATGGCTTAAGAACAGATTCAGATACCTGTAGCTTAAGGCTTTTGAACCCTATGAGCCGTGAGGGTCTCAAAGGGAAATTCTCCTTACGAGTCGTGAGGATCTCGTAAGTGTAATTTCTCCTTAGGAATCGTGAGGATTCCTAATTGTATTTCTCCTTTGTGAGTCGTAAGGATCTCATGCAGGTGGTTTCTCTTTACAGGGTCGAGAGGACCTTGCAAGTGTCTTTTAACGAGATTGCGTCCTTTCGGGTTTTCACAAAACTCGCCGGTAGTTCTGCTGTTTTTACTCACGGCGTCCTTTCGGGTTTTCATCCGTGCCTATTTTGCTTGTGGACATACCTTTTTTTTATTTTTTTATTTTGATTACCACGTCAGCCTGGAGATGCCGCGGTCCGTTGTAGTTTATTGACGTCTCGGTCAGTTGCAAATTTTAGGTTATTGCGGTCCATTATTAGTTTAGGGACATTTCGGTCCTTCGAAAGTTTTAGGACATTGCGGTCCATCGTTATTTTAGGGACGTTTCGGTCCGCTGTAGCTTTGAGGCGAAGTTTCTCCGGATGCTTTATGAACAAGTAGGTTTCTCCTTGATAGACCTTGTCACATAATCTAAGGGTTTTGGCACTGCTCCTGCCCCCAGCTCCTCTACGTTATCTCCTAACGCCGAGTGAGCTGCTTTGTTACTTAACGACAAATGACCGATCATGTGGCAACTTGCCACATAATCTTCAGATTCTTCTGACAAGTCGTCTCCCTCATCATTGTCGTTATCTTCATTCTCAAGGATGTGACTGAGGAACTCTTGAAGCGTGACTCGGGTTCGCGCCCTCTGGTTGTATTCTTTCAGCGCGTTCATATACTTTTGCAGATCCGTGCGCTTGTCGTTAGACAGCGCGGGCTTTTTGGTCTTCTTCTTTTTCTTCGAAGACTGTGACGGCTGTTCCTAGGTGCTTTGCCCGTTGCTATTAATTCCCGATGTTGAGCGTAGTTTTAGCATCCCGTCGATGATCTCCGGCTCTTGCGGGCTTTTCTACCTGATCGCCGGACATGTTTGAAGATCTTTCAGCATTTTTTTAGTTTTTTCCGAAAGAACAACTTCCCATGGAGCTTCCTTTATAAATGAGCACGATGCCCCCGGCATGTCCATCTTTTTCGAAGCATGTGGTTGTGGCGGATTTACCTTCCAGTTTTCGGACAGCGTGAACTTACCCTGTTGGTACTGGTCTTCAACCCAATTTTTGAAGACGTAGCAGTCTTCGATCGGATAGCCCAATACTTGGTGGTAGGGGCAGTAATTTGGATCGTTGACGTCGTTCGGTTGCGGTGGGTGTCTCGACTCCGGTAGAGTAATGAGCCCATTGTGCACTGCCAGTTCAAACAGTTTCCATGTTTTATCCTGGGGAAATGAGTAAGGGTGTCTCAACTTCTCATCGAGGGACTGCCGCTTGTTGCTTTGGCGAACTACCCGTCTCGGGCCACTCAGTTGTTGTCGAGCGTTGTCGATGAAGGTTGCTTTCCCTTTGCCCTTTTCATTCCAAGGCTCCGTCTTTGAAGAGGAAGGCCTATGGCCCATCTGGTCTATTTGAGCCAGCATGTCAATCAAGGCCTGGAAGGTGGTCGGCTTGAAGAACATCATGAATTGGGATATGGTCGCTTGAGGGTCAAGAGTACCCACGAACATGCCTACCGCATGTTCTTCTTTGATGCGCTGCTCGCACTTCGACCATAGATTCCGCCATCGTATTGCATACCGGACCCATATTTCTCCAGGCTTTACTCTGGTATTGATCAATGCCGTGATTGGGGTACGTTCACTAGCACTCGCAAAACGTTGGGTGAACAGTAATTCGATCTTTGTAAAAGTTTTGACGGAGTCGTTGGGCAGCTCTGAATACTACTCAAACACCGTCTCTGCCAAGCTGCCGATGAATTGGCGAAGCAGTAACTTATCATCCCCTCCGTTGTTGCCGCACAAGGCTCTGAATTGAGCGACATGATGGTGCGGATTTCCTGTCCCCTTATATACGTGGAATTTGGGGATTGTGTATCCCGACGGGTACTTTATTTGGTCATACCAACCCGGATAGGGTCGTCCAGTCTTAACAATCTGACCGGCCGTCTCTTTCGCCTGGTGAGCTTGTATCTGTTGAGCGATGTAATCATCCATGGCGGCTTTTGAGATGATCTCCTCTTTAGCTACTGAACAAGCTGGAACAGGGTTTGACGTCTCCCCTCGGTCGTCTTCGAGGATAATCGGAGGATCTTCAGCTGGAGGGTCCGGCTGGATCATCATGCCCACCATATCTTGGAATAAAAGGGCCATTTGTTTTATATTGGCTGCTTGTTCCGCGGCCTCTTTGTCCTTTTTCTCAAGCATTCTCCGAAGGAATTCAGTATCAGTTTCCTGCTCACGGCGCTGCTCCGAGGATGTCTCCGGGATTGCTTTTGGTCCCGTAAGTGCGGCCATGGCTGTTAGCATCTCTTGGAGCTTTTGTTGTTGTTGCTCCTGAGCCTTAGTCACCGACCGCGTAAGCGGTCGATGATTTGTGGAGATACGACTATCCTCTTTTCCGGATGCCATATAGACGGTATGCACCACTATGCCCCCAGACTTAGGGCGTTTAGGCTCAGTGCCCTTGCGGTTCGCCGCGGTCACAGAGGCCTTTTCCGGCCTCCTCATTTTGTGGGCGGTCGAAGTTGAGAAAGCCGTTGCAGCGGGCACCCAGGTAGTTATCGTCCTTTTTGGTTTGACAGGACAGTTCTCTTCCTGTTGAACCTTCACCTTTTTCTGTCGACGAGGGTAATCTTGATCAATCACCGACTCCTGGACCTGTCGCCAGACTTTGTAGATTTTGGAGGATAGCCGCTGAGGGGGTTGTTCCGGCTTTGCCTTTGGTGCATTCTCCACGTGTGGAGGAGATCTTTTCAGTACGACGGTAGGAGAGTTCCTGCGCACCTTTTTCAGCAATTCAAAGCTGTTCCTGGTTGGAACAGCAGCATTGACTTCCACCGTTGGGGCTGGCGAAGTTAGCCCAGAGGGGGAGTTACCCCCAGCTTTCCTTACTTGGCGCCAGTGGCGACATCAAGCGTGTCGTGCGGCCGGGATCACCTCCACTGTTGGATCAGCTTTTCCGTGCCCCCTATTCTGATGAGAGTCTGCTGTTGGCGCCAGCCTGTCAAAGACAGATGCTCGCTGAGCGGGGGTAGTCAGTCTTGTGAAGGCCGACTTTCGAACAGGGGAAACAGCCCTCATGACTTTACGTGGAGTCGGAGCTGAAATGGACAGTCTTGTGAAGACCGACCCCATAGCAGGAGAAGCCGCCTTGGGGACTTCAGGAGTAGGAATGGCTATCCGTTTTGGGATGACCTTTTCAGTAATTGCGGGCTTCTTCATGGGTCCGTTAGAGCTTTGGCCCAGTCTGCTGAAAACTGAGACGCTTGGTTTAGGCGACCCGTTAAGAGAGGCCGCAGTAGTGGTAAGCCGATCAAAGACCAACTTCTTCGGAGCTTCTTGTGATGGTACAGGAGTGTTAAAGCTTTTTGGCGGGATCATGGTCCCGAAGAACAATCCAGTGGTGGCCTGAGTCACCTGTTCCACCGGCATAGTGAAGATGGAGGCCGCTTGGGGCCCGTAAGTCACTCTTTCGGACGGGACGGAGCGATAGTTACAGTTGCAGTTAGTGCAGATTGATGTCATTGATCTTCAGTTTTCTGCACGGAGCAAGACACCAAATCTTAGTATCTTGAATCCACAGGTAATCATAGCAAACCGCGATTTGTTCGCGAAAACGATACACGAAGTGTGGAGTGGAAAGAGGAAAAGGTCCCACCGGGCGTGCCAAAATCTGTTTCCCGCTGAAACACGGAGACGCGACCGTGCAGGCCCGTCTTGCCTGAATTTGGGGGCAGATGCTAATTGGTGTTATCCGTCCACCTCTCCGAAGATGCCAAGTTGATTTATGACACCATATATCGGAGGTTTAAACGGATGTGGCCGATGTAGCAGATTTCGTCAGATTCCCCCTCGTTTGAGGGGTTTTTGATTGTGGGGACGCTCTTCCCTACAGGCGCAAGCCCCTGCAGTTAATTACGCTACCGCATCGCGGTAACCACTTTCTCCTTCTCCAGATGGTCACTTCGTGTCGTGTGTGTTTGTTTTGTTTTTGGTTGCCCGTAGATTGTTTACGGAGACTAATTTATGTTGTCGCCCGTAGGGCGTGGATTAGTCTAAATCCGTATTTTCTTAAATTTGGGTTTGGGGGTTGGGTTTAAGTATACGTTAGTCTCATTTGAGACTAAGATCAACTTAAACGTATGTTAAGGATACGTTAGTGTAATTTTAGACTAAGATCAACTTAACGCTTTTTAAGAATACGTTAGTCTAATTTTAGACTAAGATCAACTTAACTGGATCGTTTAGATCCAACAAAAGAGCATTTGGACTCTATTATTTAGTTTAGGGATATTGCGGTCAATTAGTTTAAGAACATTACGGTCCATTGTTAGTTTAAGGACATCTCGGTCCGATGTTAGTTTAAAGACATCGCGGTCAAGGTTAAGGACATCATAGTCCGTGAGTTTAAAGACCTCACAGTCAAGGTTAAGGACATCATGGTCTATGAGTTTAAGGACCCCACAGTCCAGTTTAGAGACGTCATAATCTGTGAAGTGTGTGGTTGTTGGGACCCGTCATCTCTCTGAAGACATTGAAGGATTACAACGACAAATATCAATGGAGTGAAGAGATGTGCCCTCGAACCAAAGTGGATTGGGTGATCTATAGTCCAATTTGGAACTAAGATCAATTAATTAGATTATGAGCACATTGGCTCAGTTAAATCTGAATTGAGGACTTATGGCCAATTTGGGCTAAGTCTACTTAGATTAGAAATATTGGCTCTTTGTTGGACCATTAAACATTTGTCTAGGTTCAAACCCACATTATTTAGCAATGCTAAACAAAATTTTGAGGGCTCTGATACATTTTTGTCTTTGACTGAGCATTAAACATTATAGCTCTGAGTTTTATTCAATTTTGAGATTTAGTTAAAGGAGTGGTTTTTTGCCTATGGAAACTTAGCCAATTTGGCTAAAATATAGTGTTAAACACTAAAGGACAACAGTGTTAAACACTGGAAATGAAATGCTTAGAGTAGTGTTAAACACTAGAAGACAACAGTGTTAAACACTGGGAATAAAACTCTCAAATTAGTGTTAAACACTAGAGAGGAAGAGGTCACGTGGGAACACGTGAGGGCACCCAAAGGTGGGGCCAGATCTCATTTACTTTGTTCTGTAAATAAGTGTTAAACACTTTTGATTTTCTAGTCATCACGTGTAGGCACGTGATGGATATCTGTGCATTAATTATTAAAGCATTTATTAAGGGTCACGTGGTAACACGTGAGAGCGCCCAAAACCAACATTTCCTTTGCTTTTATTCTTTTCGTTTTGGAGGTCACGTGGGTGCACGTGAGGATTGCCTCAGGGCTAATTCCTTCTTATTTTGGAGGATCTTTTCAGGGGTCACGTGGGGACACGTGACTCTAGTTCTTTACATACATAGAGATCTTTCAAGTCTCTTTATTTTTTAAGAATTAAATTCTCTGTAAGTTTAAACCCTAATTATGTTTTAGAGGAATTAAATTCCCATGTATGTGAAAAAATTAAATTCTTATATAGGGTTAAACCCTAGTTCTGTCTTGGAGGAATTAAATTCCTATAACTTTAAGAGAATTAAATTCTTATATAGGGTTAAACCCTAATTTTATCTTGAAGGAATTAAATTCCTGTGAATTGGGAGAATTGAATTCTCATATAGGGTTAAACCCTAATTTCATTTGGAGGAATTAAATTCCTATGAATTTGGGGGAATTAAATTCCATAAACTCAATTCTCCCTCTAAGTTTTGGATCTGCATGACAGAATCTTCCCGATGAGAATTAAATTCTCAATTTGTGGGGAGATCTGCTTCTGCAGATCTTCAACCAAAGGAAGAACTAAGTTCTTATTCAGAAGAATTAAAACTCTTAAATTGAGAATTAAGTTCTCTTTGTTTTATGGAACTTAGATCTCTTTCCCCTTTCTCACCTAGGGTTTCTTTTCTCTGAAGAGATCTTTTTTTTCCTCTCTTGAGAATTAAATTCTCCTCTTTTCTCTTTCTCTGTTGTTGTTATCTCCCAGAAAAGTAGATCCCCCTCTCTTCTCTTCTTGGTTCCTATTTATAGGAGAAGGAAAAAAATCAATTTGTTTTGTCAATTTTTTATTGAAAGATTTTAATTGATTTTATAACCAACATGATCTTTTAGATCACTCAGTGAATTTTATTCACCATTGGATTTTTAATCCAAAAGATCTTTTATCTGTTATTCCTGGCAAATTTCAGAGAAATCTTTCCTTGTATAGAATCTTTCTATAAGTTGGTGATTTTTAATCACCATTGGATTTTTAATCCAACGGTGCTCCACTTTACAGAGCGCAATCTTTTTTGTTTGGAAAGATTTAGAGAAATATTTTTCCAGTTAGGGTTTTTTTGATTCCCTCTTAATTAGAATTTAATTCTATTAATTCATAGATCTTTAGGAACCCATCACGTGTTGGCACGTGACCCCCTGATTAAGCATTTGACCATAATTTAATTATGTTGTTTTGAAGAACTCAGGAATTATCACGTGTCAGCACGTGACCCTTGGTCACATGTTGGCACGTGATGCCCCATTGGGGTTTTTCCTTATTATTTTATTATACGTTTAATTCTTTTCAGTGGATTTAAAGGCCCATCACGTGTTGGCACGTGACCCCACTGATTAATTATTTCCAATTATTTATTTTATTCAGTGCCTACAGGTTTTGCCTGTAAATGGTCACGTGTCTGCCTCATAACTTTTGATCCTGGATGAATTTTGAGGCGCATAATATATCAAATCGAAGGCTTTTTCGAGACGCTTTTCATACCATCAGAATTTAGCTATTTCGCTTTCGGGAGTGTGTCAAAATACAGCCCGGAAAATACTGGTTCACATTTTCTTAAACGTATCGCTGCCATTTGATACCTTGGACTCTTTTGCGCAGGAATTTTTTCTTCGGCGGGAATAGCGCTGTTCACGAGCGCGAGGCGCATATTGTTTAATTGGCGCATATGTGGTTGACACGCGGCGCATTCTGGCGCTGAGCGCCGGTCCAGAGAGCGCAGAAGCGCTGTTCAAGAGCGCAAGGCGCATTTCCTGAGCGCAAAGCGTATCTGATTAATTTTATGATCTGGGAACAAATTTATGTTCTTTAAAAAAGACTTTGTCTCATGATTTAAGAACAACAGTTCTTATTTTTGAAAGGCTTTGCCATTATAGATCAATGATCTGTATGAAGAATATGTTCTTCTTTTATCATGTGATGAGATCTTTTGATCTTTTTTATGAAAGACCTTGGCCTTTTTAGATCTATGATCTTTTAAGAAGATAGTTCTTCTTTTTAATTATGAGATGATTTCATCTCTTTGTTCATCGTCCATCATCTTTACCTTGAAGAAATAATCTTCTTTCAAGAGCTTACTCTTTTTCTTTTGATTTTTCAAAGTTTATGGGGAGGTTTCTCTATATCAGACTTGAAGTCTTGGGGCCTTTATATAGGGCAAGTTGATTTGTTAAATCAGTTAAAGAGATCTTTCTCTGGTTGATTTGGGGATGTTTCCCTACCATTGGATCTTTGATCCTAGGGCTTCTGTTTTACAGAAGGCAATCTTCTTGTTTTTAACAAGATTGAGAAAATCTTTCCATAACAGAATTTAATTCTGATTAATTAATGATTTATCATTACTATTAGATCTTTTGATGTAACGGTGGGGAATTTTATAATTCCAGCGCTAGCGCACCCATGCTTTGCACGTGGTGCGCTGCTCAGAGCGTAGCGCACTTTGCGCTAGCGCACCTGTGTTTGACACGTGGCGCGCAGCTCGCCTGGCGCTAGATCTGAAGCGTTGCTTCAATTTTTGAAATTCAAATTTCAAACAGAGCTTTGCTCTGATTGGGGAAAACAGTGGTGTCCATTGATGATTTTCTGGTATACTCGAGGAGCATTGAAGAGCATGCAGAACACTTGAAGACCGCACTGCAGACACTGAGGCATGAAAGATTATATGCAAAGAGGAGCAAGTACGAGTTTTGGCTTGAAGAAGTGAAGTTTTTGGGGCATGTCATATCCGGAGGTGGAATCACCGTTGATCCCGAGAAGAGTGCAGCAGTTCAAGATTGGTCGATTCCAAAGAACGTAGCAGAGATCAAAAGTTTTCTTGGACTTGCCGGATATTATAGAAGGTTCGTGGAGAATTTTGCTCGTTTGGCTGAGCCTTTGACCATGCTTACTCGAAAGGATGTACCGTTCGTATGGACGGATAAATGTGTGTCATCTTTTGAGATGTTGAAGCAGAGGTTGATAACCGCTCCTATTTTGACCGTACCAGACGGTTCCGGAGGATTGGTGATTCACAGCGATGCATCTGGGAAAGGTTTGGGATGTGTTTTTATGCAGCATGGGAAGGTTATAGCTTACGCATCGAGACAGTTGAAGATCCATGAGAAGAATTACCCAACTCATGATTTGGAGCTTGCAACAGTGATTTTTGCTTTGAATATTTGGAGACACTACTTATAGGGCGAAAGGGTCGAAGTATTCACCGATCACAAAACCTAAAGTATGTGTTCACGCAGAAAGAGCTTAACATGAGGTAGCGTAGATGGTTGGAGCTGATGGCTGACTATGATCTTGATCTTAAGTACCATCCGGGGAAAATTAATGTTGTGCCGAATGCGCTTAGTCGGTTGCCAGCAATTCGCATGTTGACTGCACATAAGGAGCTTATTGAAGACTTTCGGAGATTCGAGTTGGAGATCGTGCTACCGCATTCTTTGGGACAGTTGATGCAGCAGCAAGTACAGTCGTCTTTGATCGATAATATTAAAGCAGCACAGTCACAGGACCCAAGATTGCAGAAGTTTTGAGAACAGGTTGAAGCTGGACTTCGAACGGACTTGTAAATTCATGAAGATGGTTCGTTGCGTTATGGTAACCGTTTGTGTGTTCCAAAAGGAGATATTCGAGAAGAAGTTATGAAGGAGGCACACAGTTCCGCGTATTCCATACATCAAGGAGGCACGAAGATGTACCGTGATCTAAGACAACATTTCTAGTGGGAAGGCATGAAAAGAGATATTGCTCGCTTTGTAGTGAAGTGCTTGGTGTGTCAGCAAGTTAAGACTGAACATCAAAGGGTTGCTGGTTTATTGCAACCACTTCCGATTCCTCAATGGAAGTGGGAATATATAACTATGGACTTCGTGACAGCTTTACCGCGGAGTCCAAAGGGCAATAATACAGTTTGGATGATTGTTGATCGATTGACCAAGGCAGCTCATTTCATACCATTTCGAGTTGGTCAGTCAACGGAAGCGTTAGCAGAACGGTACATGCAGGAGATTGTGAGATTGCATGGAGTACCTGTGAGCATCGTTTCCGATCGTGACACCCGATTCCTATCACACTTCTGGAGGAGTTTACAGGAAAGTTTGGGGACGCGATTGAAGTTTAGCACCGCTTATCATCCTCAGACAGATGGCCAGTCGGAGAGAACGATCCAAACTGTTGAAGATATGTTAAGAGATTGCATGTTGGACTTCAAGGGTTCGTGGGAGGATCATCTACACTAGTGGAGTTTTCTTACAACAACAGTTTTCAGGCGTTTATTCAGATGGCTCCATTCGAAGCGTTGTATGGTCGTAAGTGCCGTTCACCTGTTTGTTGGGACGATATTATAGAACGAAGATTGTTGGGACCGGATTTGATCGTGCAAACAGTAGAGAAAGTTAATACTATCCGGAATCACATGAAGGCAGCTCAAGATCGGCAAAAGAGTTGGGCCGATAAATCGGGAAGACCTCTAGAGTTCGCTGTTGGTGATCTTGTGTTCTTAAAGATATCACCGACTAGTGGAGTGATTCGTTTTGGGAGTCGAGGTAAGCTTAGTCCTCGATTCGTGGGGCCTTTCGAGATTATGTAGCATATTAGAGAAGTGGCTTATCGATTGGCGTTACCACAATATTTGGCGAATGTTCACGACGTATTTCATGTATCTCAACTCCGTAACTATGTTCGAGATGAAACACACGTACTGGATCATTCGGAGCTGACTGTAAGAGAGGATTTAACTTTTGAGGAACAACCGATGTCGATTGTTGATCGAAGAGAAAATGTCCTTAAGAACAAGGTTGTCCCTCTCGTACTTGTTTCTTGGGGAAATCGCTCCCACGGAGAATCGACTTGGGAACGAGAAGACGAGATTCGACAGAAGTTTCCACAACCATTCTTGTAGATTCTTGATTATTTATCTTTTCTTGTTTTGGGAATTTCGAGGACGAAATTCTTTTTGTAGTTGGGTATAATATAGCACCCTAGTTCATTTATACCAGTTTTAGTCAAGTATTTCTTTATTTATGGTATTTTCCTAATTTACTGTGTTTTCGGTGCGAATAGTGTTTTTGACATTGTATTGCATTCGACCCGACCCGCTTGCATGAAACCCGTCTTGATTCATGTTCATGATTTATTCTGACCTTTTACATGGACTCATGCACTTTTATTTATTTGTACATTGCATACTCGCATTTTATCTGGCATTTGCATTTTTACAATATAATATTTTAAGTCACATAAAATAATTTTAGAAATACATTGCATGGCCTGCGTGATACCCCTAATCCCGTGGTAGCATCCGTGCATCTTGTTCTCGTCCCGTTTAGTGAAACGGACGTGTTTGGATGGCTACGCGCACGTACGCGTATCCGTTCTTGGGGGTATGTATTTTTCGTTACCTGGACATTCATTTTTAATTTTTGGTCGTCGCATATATTTTTCATATTTTGAAACTAAATTTTTAGACCCGACCTGGGTATATTTTGGACTATATTTGTATTTACCAGAATATCAAATTTTATTTATATAATATTAATTTTATAAACTGATACAAATTAAAATTTAGTTAACTAATAAAAGATTTTATAAAATTTAAATCTAAACTAATTTCTTAACAAACTAACAACCCCTTTTTCTCTCTCTCCCTCTCTCTGTTACTTTATAAATATTAATTTTTTCAATATTTGCAACCCATGTATCTCTTCTCCACATATATATTTGATATACTTTTTAAATCCCATATAAAGAAAAGCACTGTTCCCTTTCTTCTTCACGTTTTCCCGCCTACGAACGAAACCCACGCCTCTCCTCTGCCCTCGTCCTGCGTGCTGTGTGTGCATTGCGACGATTTACCGACGTTGGACGTGCCGTACGTATCCTCCGCGTGATCCAATCGAGGCAAGTTAATCTTGCTACATACTATAATACAATATATTGCACACATGTGAATAATAACATTACTTATTGTTTAATTATGCATCCCACATTACCATTTTATTATTTTTACTGTCTTCGGACATCCGTGTGCATCCATATCACTATTTACATATCTAGTCGCATGCTAATTCATCTTGCTACATGCTAGGTATATTATTATGCATCCATATGAGTAAAATATTACTCGTTTATCATATTATATATCCATATTAAAGTTTTACCGTTTTCGGATACCCGTTTGTATCCATATTATTTAAAATATATATCGTCGTAATATTTCTTATTATTATCTTTAATTATTTTATAATCTGCATTTTATAATGTTATACAAAATATAGTTTGAAAATATTATAGTTTACACATGAAACGTCGTTGCAAAGCGGATACGACAAATCTGAAATTTACTGTACACCTTAACTTATAAAATTCATTATAAATCATAGAAAAATTATTAGTATACTTTATTTAGTTCGTTACGAAGCTAACTCAGAATAATATAACTCTATGAAATATTTACTTGCAAAATAAATTTTTTAAATAACGTAAAATTCAAATGAAAATATCTCTAAACTGCTGTCCAGGGAAATTCCAGCAGCAAACTTTCAATTTCGAATGTTCATAAGTTTTTGTAGAAACAACCTGAGATACTTAAACTTATAAAAATGAAAACCTTATTGAATTATCTTTGTTTTGGTATAAGACACGTCCCTTTTGGAGAACATTTGTTATTTTTTAAGCTATTTTACAATCAGGGTGACGCTGAATTTCTGAACGGAACTTTCTTGTGCATGGTTAAGCAATACCATTTTTATAGTTATTAATCGGTTTGAATATGTTATCCATGTTAATATTATTATATAAATATCTATTTAATAAATAATAGTGCTTGTGTTTCAATATTCAGCAAATTTTACCGATTTACAGTTTTATAGTATCCGTCTGTATCCGTACGGTTTATTACATATCTAGTTGCACGCCGAGACCATATTATTTCATGTTACTGTTGTATTAGTGCACCATGCTTGATAATGTGCATCCTACATAATTATGATGTAACCCCTGATAGATGTTTGTGCATCCATGCTTTCATCGTACATCCATACCTTTACCGTGATTCGATACTTGCTACATTTTACTGTTAGGCATCCGCTCGATACCTGTGCACTACCTGACATGACCTGATATATCACTACTTGACATTGTTTCCCCCAATCAGAGTAAAGCTCTGTTTGAAATTTAAATTTCAAAATTGAAGCAACGCTTCAGATGCAGCGCCAATGCGCTGCGCCCTATGCAGCGCACATGTGTGTGCTAGCGCTAGGTGCGCTGCGCTCTAAGCAGCTCACCACATGTGAAACATGGATGCGCTAGCGTAGGGTGTGCTGCGCTCCGAGTAGCACACCACGTGTCAAACACGGGTGCGCTGCGCTCTGAGCAGCGCACCACATGCAAAGCACGGGTGCGCTAGCGCTGGAATTAAAAAACTCCCCACCGTTAGATCAAAAGATCTAATAATAATGATAAATTATTAATTAATCAGAATTAAATTCTGTTATGGAAAGATTTTCCAATCTTGTTAAAAACAAGAAAATTGCCTTCTGTAAAAAAAAAGCTCTAGGATCAAAGATCCAATGGTGGGAAACATCCCCAAATCAATCAGAGAAAAATCTATTTAATTGATTCAATAAATCACCTTGCCCTATATAAAGGCCCCAAGACTTTAAGTCTTATATAGAGAACCCCCCCCTAAATTTTGAGAAACTCAAAGATAAAGAGCAAGTTCTTGCAAGAAGATATTTCTTCAAGGTAAGAATGAAAGATGATGAACACAGAGATGAAATCATCTCATGATTAAGAAAGAAGAATTCATTTCTTTAAAAAGATCATAGATCTACAAGACAAAGAGTCTTTCATAAAAGAAATCAAAAGATCTCATTATAAAATAAAAGAAGAATATAATTCTTCTCACAGATTATGGATCTATAAAGGCAAAACCTTTCATCAATATAAGAGATTGGAAATGTCTCCTGCAAAATAAGAACTGTTGTTCTTAGATCTTGAGACAAAGTCTCTTTTAAAAAGAATATAAATTTGTTTTCCAGATCATAAAATTGATCAAATGCGCTTTGCGCTCTCGAACTGCGCTTTGCGCTCTTGAACTGCGCTTCTGCGCTCTCTGGACTGGCACTCAGCACCAAATGCGCCACGTGTGTCACGACCCGAAATAGCATGTGACTGGCCCCTGAATCATATGAAGTCTATAGGACCTCATCTAATTCAAGTAAGCCAAAAGCCAAGAAATCTAAAACCATTTTAAGGAGCAAATAAAGAAAACTAGTTTTTATGAAGTAAAGAAAACATGTTTTAAAAGCATGGTTTTTAAATAAGTAAGCCGAATATGCATTTTTAAAATCTCTAGTTTTTTTGAAAATTTCGGCAGAGTTTCCTTTGTAAATACTGTCCCCGAACGGGGTACAACAAGAATAATATGTGCACAATGATAAAAGGCATCCCAAAGCGGTAGCTAGCTCTTCGTCAATCGACGGTCACAACCACGCAAACAATATAATATACAACGCCGAAGGGCGAGAATCAAAACTCAAAATGAAACTCAAAATCAGCATGAAAACCATAATAGTACAACGCGCGACTCTAAGGTCGAAATAATACACAACTGGTTTTCTAAGTCTGAAACAATATACAAGTTTGGTTGATGGAATTACTAGATACAACTGATTAAAATAAATATAAGGGTGGTTACGATGCGAGTGAACCCACCTACCAAAGCAATCACCCAGAAAGGAAGCAGTGTGCCAGAAAAACCGCAATGAAACCTGTACGGCAAAACCTGCAAGAAACTGTGGCACAACGGGGGTGAGTTGCCAACTCGTGAGTAAAAAACATCACAGAGCAGAAATCGTATGTATAACTGAATCCTAGGTCAATACGATCAGATATATATATAAACCTCAAATGAATAAGTCTGAAGCATGATAAGGTGGTAAAAGTAAACATCTATACATAAGTGTAGTACCAAGTGCTCGTGCCAGTGCCTCAGGTAACAACATATCATAAATATGAGGTATGATCAATGTAATCAGTGTCAACTATATCATGAAGTCTATGAGTATGTGGATATCATCCAATTATGTGATCAATGTCATCAATGTCGACTATATGTATGTGGATATCGTCCACGTGTCACCCAATGACATAAAGCATCATGCATGTAAATATTATAAAGCATATGCATAGAAGTATGAGAATATAAATCAACATGTGTCTCTCGCGACACATCAAAATCATGGAACCTGAGTGTCTAGCATCGACACTCAAAAACATCATGAAACCTGTGCCCAGCATCGGCACGTAAATCCTCATATATCGGGCTCCGTCAGTCCGGATCGGCCCATATCATCTCTTGACTCCGGTCGGCATCCTCCGGATATCCGCCGAGCCCAAATACTATCACCGGTAGGTAGTAGTCCCACTGCCAGGCTCACTGTCTGCAACACAGTGATCCGTTCTCGCCCCGGGATACCATACCGGGTCCACCATGTACCCGCAATCGGCCTCATCCGCCTCCTCGAATCGGGTTTCACATGTCGCTCTCAGAACCGAGAAAACACATGGTGGACGCACTGAAATATCATATCAAGGGTAACCGGGTTTTTAAAACAATACATACCTTCTTTTGAAATACCCACGGTTCTCAAATCCAGAAATATCATGGAAACAACATATCTCAATGCGTATAATCATAAAGCATGATGTATGTGACATATAAAAGAAATGTAAGCATATCAGTATATCATGCAACATGGAATAGTAATATGCACATATCGAGGGAAAAATGCTCTTTTAAAATGAATCAGTTTTTAAAATGTATCTTGCGGTTCCCAAATATCTAATCAAGCCAGAATCATCTATGTATATGCAAATACGTATGTATGTAAGTATGGGTGTTCAATAGGTATGTGCACAAGTATGAGTGTACAATAGATATGTGCACAAGTATGAGTGTACAATATGTATGTACGTAAGTATGCCATGCAAGGGGTCATATCCTGATGCAATAATCTTACTATGTAGTGACATGGCAATTATCAATGATGAAGTGTGTGAGCCGGCAAGCAGGTGTACGTGGAACATACGCATCATCGATAATGGTGCTGGTGTCCTGACAGCCTGGTTTTAATATAACAATAAATACATATACACATGCAATGCGGTGCGAATAGCAAGAATATGCAGAAATCGACTAATAAACACAACAGTGAAGAATCTGCATCAACACAAAAATGTCATACAGTTTTTCCATTTGAAATAAGACGAATCAGGGTTTTTAGTAAAATAAGGGCTACGGTGTTTTTAAGAAAAGATATGTCTTTTGAAAATATCCATAGAATCCTTTTGCCTATCCTTAAAATACTCCCGATTCGTTAGTTTTGAAATAGGTATGACTCGGTCTAGCCTAACATCTACTAAGCAAACTACAGATCTACTAACAAGCTAATCGGGATGGGTATGGAAACCACCTAAATCTGAGTCGATATATATATATATATATATATATATATAATAGTCGGTGATCCCACCTCAATGGTACCGCGCACGATACAATATCATATGACATTCTCGAGTTATGAGTGCGGATTTTATCATCAAATAAAGCTCGTACGGTAAATCATCGTACGGCATCCCAAATCTGGGTACGGGTCAATATCACATTCATCTCATCAATTATCTGGTATCCTTATCATCATATCTCATGATCTGGGATACTGATCAAAGTCTAGTACAAACCGATACCATCTATATAGATATATGTGCGTGTATGAAAACACGCCAAAAGGCCCGCTAAAATCTCATGTCGTATCCTAAATACGAACCACATCATATCACCGATCTCATGGCACCAGGTCCAATCTCATCGACCCATCTCCAAATATCAACCACTATCCTCATCATCCAGGTATAAGTATAACAAGTAAGCATATGTGTGCGTGTGGGTGTAAACTTATTCTAGGGTTCGCGACTAGGAACTATACTAGTTTACTTATAAACCATAATCTGACCATTTTACACCTAGTCATATCCTGAATACCCATGTCACACATAAAGCTATCATGTATATAGTATATATAGTATACTAAATATCGAACTGCGGGGGTGCTATACGCCATCCACTCGACTTCCCCCGTAGATATGATCTACTCACCTTGATCTTCGCTTGCCTATGCTGGCGTCGCCATGCGCTTGCTTGTCGTATCGAAGTCATCTCGAGAGTACCTACACATCATAATGTATCATATCGCGTTAAAATCAAATTGAAAACGAAACGACACATGAAAACCAAAACGACCCGCTTAAAAGCTTATACGTTAGAACCTATGGTTAGCTCTCGCAAATCAACCCGATATCACTCGATATAGACGTACAAACGTCATATGATCGAGATAAAGCACAAAAACCAAAATTCAGGATTTAAAATACGGAAAAATATAACTCAAATCAAAACAGCAAATTAAGTTTTTAGTCCCAGATTTTGTATAAGGTGAAAACTAGGTAAGCAAATAAGTCTAAGGTGTAGTATAGGGTCTATGTGAGCTATGGAGGCAACCTGGGCACCCAACCCACCAAGGTGGCCGGCCACACAAGGGGAAATTCCGGCCAGGCCAGTTCTGGTAAGGAGTTAGGGGCTCGTTCTGGTAGGGTGGCCTCGTTGTGGTCCATCTCAGCTACTGGTACTGTTTACTTTTCTAGTATTGGTCTCGGATCACTCCAGATTTCCCTACACGCCTTAAACACTCACAAAACTGACATGGACTGTTTCTGTTTTCAGTTCCAGGTTTTTGTATGGTGTTTGGTCTAGGTTTTTATCATTATAGAGGGTCTAAGGTTATCCCTAAGGCCCAATTACACCATCTCTACTCAAATCAAATCCTAATTCCCAACTTGAGATTTCAACCATCGCTAAACTTCACCAAAACGATTTTAAACTTGACATGAGGCTTAAGCACTTGAAACACTACACTAATTGTGAAAGGGTTACCTCATTAAGTTCCCATGAATCCTCTACAGCGCCAAAAGCAAATTTTTCTTGGTCCATAAGGTAGCTAGTGAGCTCATGCATCTTTTTAATGAAATGGGGGATGGGTTTTGGGGTGTTTTTCATGGAGTTTGAGAGGGTTGAAGATGGTGGAGGAGGAGGGCAGCAGCAGCAACAGCAAATGATGAGGAGAGGGGAGAGGAATGAGTGAAGAAATGGAAGGGGAATGGCTCAAGACATGGTTGACCCTTCACCCTCTCTTTCTCTCTCTTGCCCATACTCCTATAATATAATCATATCCTTTTCTTGTCTTTTCTTTTCTTTTCTTTTCCTTTCCTAATAAATCAACAACCATGCTACAAAACATGAAGGAAAGCCATGAAAAAAATGTAACAAGTGTAGAAAAAGACATGATGCATGTTTGCACAAAACACGTTTAAAACCCGATTAGCGATTTTTTAATCGCGATTAGCACTAATTTAGCATATAATTATTCATAAAAACTCAAAATTTGCATAATTCATATAAAACACCCTCTTTTAATAATTTCCATAATTTTCAAAAATTTTCCACAAATTATTGGTATTTAATTATACCGCCTTATTTAAAATATTCAATATTTTATTATTAAATTATAAAAATTCCCAAAAAATAATATTTTTTTTTTTGAAATGTTACAATCTTCCCCCCTTAAAGAAATTCGGTCCCCGAATTTAAATTTAAACCTCTCAAATACTAAAACATTTCAGTAAAAGTCCAAGTCGTCGGGGCTCCGAAATCATTAATACATAAAACGCATCATAGTGCAATGCATGCTTATGAGTAATGAGCAGATAACTCAAAATCAAAACTCCGTCAAGCATCCCGCAATCATCGGAGTCATGGTGAAGACACAACTGTCAAATCCAAAACAAAACCAATATGATATATATCAAAGCCATACATGTAGACAATCTATACATGTAAATAACCGAAGGAAATGCATGCCAAACCTTTTTAAGTCTCTGTGCGATGCGCATAACACTGCACAGTGGCGGACGTCTATTGTAAGAAAATAACCATATATGTATATATCTTTTGTTTAATATGTACGTTCCGCCGTTTTGAAAACAATTTAGAAGGGTTTCCTTGTTTTAAACGTGTGGTGCCATATCAGATACGTAGGTAAATACTGAGACTATAGCTCCCTTTTTTGAATTCCTTTCGATAACTATCAATGCATGCAAAATATATCCTGTTCTCTGACTACTCCTGCTCAGTACGAAAACAAATAGCAAATATCATAAAAACGTACTATTCCATAAGAAATCAATCCCAAAATGTATATAAGAATACCCTGTGCGTCTAGTGCGCACGGAAATCAAAATTCATATATGTGCCATACATGTGCACAGAAATAACATCTATGTGCAACGGGTGTGCACGAAACATCTGCCAAGGGCAACGGGCGTGCCTGACAGCAACATCAGGTGTATCTGACATGCACGAAGAATCCCGATTTAGTGCATCAGGTGTGCACCAAAATCGCATCTCAAAATATGCGCTCAACTCGCGCGAAAATCCAAATCAGGTGCATCCATCATGCATGAATAAAGTCTAAATCATGCGCATCCAATATGCACGAAATCACGAAATCCAATATCAAGCGTCGATCATGCGCAAGATCCAAATCAAATGCATGGAGTGCAAGAAATCAACATCAATATCAGAATCAAAATCGACGGTATACAATACGGCTTAATCCAAATCAGGTATACCGCGGTATATAATCTCACAACTATGTGCATCAGCGTGCACAAATCAGATCAAAATACTAAAAGTGCATGAAAACTATGCTGAAAGCAAAAGTCAAATCACATGCATAACATAGGCATGAAATCAAAATTAACATATCGAATGACATCAAATCGAAGTCCTGTGCAACTGTAGTGCACAAAATACGTATCGCAGCACTGCAAGCATATATGAACTATACCGAGTGCAAAAATCGAATCGGGTGTATGCCATATGCACAAAATCAACCCAACTGTATGAAATCCATGAAGTCATAAGCATGTGTAGCCAAGGCACAAAAACGATTTCAGGTGCAATAACTGTGCACAAATATGTGTTAGTTATATGTATGCCCTAGAGGCTATTACTATACATAGGATGTATATTGTAGTGGATGCTGGGACATATATAGAGAGGACTTTCTTGCTCGACATGATAGTATGCTATCTGGTTACTCTTTACCTTAACGTGTACACTGATTGTCTCTCTGTTACATGTTGGTAAAGCCCTTAGGATGTGTACTTGACTACCTGGACTATGATGCGGATCATACTAGTGGGAATATGGTAGTCTATAAGTACATCCTTCAAAGTCCCTAGTCGTGGGTGTATCAAGACAGGACATCGATATACCAGAGTAGACTAGCGTGTACCTTCTCGACCCATACAGATGGGCGATGGATGATCCCATATCCATTGGTGTTTGACATCAGAGATGATATACGGGTGCTCAGTGGAGACTGGATACACTGGACGGACTCGCCGAGAACTCCCAGATGGTATTATACCTTACGTCAGATGGCAGTTCTCTGGTGACACTGGTACAGAGTAGTCTGTTGACCCGAGATCGTCATAGAGTCTTGTGTGATTCCCACTGTGCTTTGATTTCCACCTTACCACGTCCAAGAGGGCGTGCAAAACGGTGGTTTTTGGGTACAGTCCCGAATCACATGGAGGCAATGAGCGATAGGAGGGGATTCGTCTCTCCCGGAATAGGGAGTTGATGTTGCGCTGTGTTCGATTGGCTATAACCGGAAATTCCTGGCCAGGGTTGCTGAGATTTACTGGTAAGTGTTACCAGTAGTTTCTCGAACTGTTATAGACCTCATATCGACACGACTTATCGAGCTATTGGGGTCTGACGTTTACCGCTCCTAGGTAAGATATGCGACATATCAGACGACGAGACCGGACTGTACGGTAAGTGTTGCTGGTTGGATTCACAGGAGTGTGAGCGGGCTTGCTCGTTGATCTTCTGATCGCTCAATACCCGGGTGGCCGTTACGTTTAGCAGACCGCTTGCGGCTTGTGGGTGTTTGATATGATCATCACCTGCTGCCGGCGTATTGACGAGTCTTTAGAGTCCTACACAGAGGTTTCCTGGCTCAAGCGAAACGAAATAGGAGCGCATATGAGATATGTGCGGGACCGAGAATAATACCAGTATGTGATACTGTATTCTATTCTCGCGATTTGTATCATTGGACGGTTATATATGATATAGCCGGGATACCGAATCAAGTGTTGATTCGATACATTGATACACTAGATATTAGTCGGTTATATGCGATATGACCGGATCATTAAATCAAGTGTTGATTTAATGATTTAATGTATAATTATATATTTGATATATTATTTTACATTAACTAATATTTGTTCACTTAAGATGGATTTTCTCACTTGATGTGCACATTGTATATATGATATAGTTTTGTGCACTTGTTTGTATCATGTTTGATGATACATGCAAACTTGGGTGTGTGTATGCATTAAACCATGTTTAGGTAAATGGTTAGGGTTTTAATTTATTTATTCATTTATTTATTTATTCTTTTTGGCAAGAATAAAATGGTGGCTAACTTTGTTTCTTGCTTAAGCTTCATGGAGCTTCTTGTTTTATCTACCATTTTGTTTTTTCCTTAACCTAACCATTCACTTAAACCCTAGTTTATTCTCTACATGAGTTAGCCTCACCCATGGTTGCATTATGATAAGGCATCACTTGATTTTCTATTTTGATAATTAATTCTTTTTCTTTCTTCTTCTTCTTCTTCAAGAAGAAAGAAAACCATTGCTAGAAAATTTCTAAGTGAGAAATCCAAATCCAAAGTGAACCCACTTCCTATTTCTTCATCCTCTACCACTTGCCAAGTAGTATAGGGTGTTTTCTTCACAAGTTTCATGACTTGGTGAAGTTGGAGCTTGATCTTGAGTTGCCTCGACGTAGATCATCTTCGGCATCGATGTCGACGACCTAGCCCGATCATTTCTTCGACGAAACCATCGCTAGAGTCCGGGATCCGATGATCGCAGCAGAGGGACATCATCACGGAGCTAAGGAAGTGGAGGACCGGATCTACAAAGGTTGTAGTCTCTTTCACTTAGCAGTAAAGTTGTTTACTAGTTTGTAGTTTCGCCTATTCTTTAGTTAACGATCCGTATTAGGGTTTCTCGGCACCGGAAAATTTTGAATTTGGCATGGTTGATGCCTTGTGAGACCTCTTGAGTGTGCCTAGGAACCCTACAGTGGTATCAGAGCCTAGCTAGTGCTTTAGACGAAGTGTAGACGAAGTTAGAAGTCCGATCAAACCCGTAAACCCCGACAAAACCCTTCTCTATACATTTTTCAAAAAAGTGGATTTTTCCATATTAAAAATAGCCAAAAAATTCAGCAGGATTTTACAAGAATTACTGTACAAAACGGGACCCCTAAATCGTCTAAAGCGCCGCGGAACCGCGGCCCCACCCTGGCTTGGGCGGCGGTTCCGCGGCCAAATTGATGAATCTTTCCACGTGGCTTGCACAGTAATTTCCATATTTAAGTGCTGTATTTTATGGGAATTTTTAACTTACACTCCATTGTTGAGTTTTCTGGGGTTGTTTTGTGGATTCGATTATTCGATCGTATTGTCTAATTTTGTCTGTGTTTTCCGGATAATTTTTGAATATGTTAAAAAGTTCGACCGGATATAAATACCCACTTTTTCCCCTGTCGGGAAATTTCCAAGTGTTGGATCTTTTCGTGGTTTAATAACGTTCTAAGTAGTGCAAATAACGCGATGGACCCTCTAGAAGACAACAAACCTTAACTCGATTATGTGACCGTCTTGAACTGCCCTTTGAACCTTCGGGTTTGGGGCAGTACGGCCTGCCACATGTGAGGCGTTGGCTTGACCCTTCTACGGCTGGACCGTTGGTACTGAGGCATGAACTGGATGTTTTAAAACTTGTTTCATGTGTTGATCTGTTTCGGGAAAACTTGGGTGTTCGATTGTTCGATCGGAAAGTTTAACATTTTCTATCTTATCCGGAATGTGATACAATAGTTGGAATTCACAAGTAGTTATGAGATAACTAATATGAATGTTATAAACATAGCACTTTAGTCTCACTTGATCGGTTGCCACGGAATTTTGATGCGATCAAAAGTCCGTCGCAATCACGTAGCGTACGCGGATACTTGCCGGATAAACTTATTAGACAGCTACATCCCTTAGCCCCGACCAAGTGACTGTAGGAGAACCCCGTCGCCGAAAGCATCCGTTCGGGTGCTCACGGTAGCGGTGTTCCGCCTTGGTGCACTTCGTCGACGGTATCGGGTGTGCGGCCGTCTACTAAAGTTTGCGACGAGCATTCGATCAGAATGTCGGGAATCTTATTGAATTGCCCGACTTGATATTGAAAAGAGTTTTCGATAATGAGACTAAAATACGGGGTTTATAATTGTTAGGCATGCGATGTCTATGAAATTCATTTGTTTAGGCATGCGATGTCTAAAGAGGTTGCGGATTCCAATTGTTGTAGTTTTACACTTTCTTTTCTGCGACCGTAAGTGTAATATGTGATATCGCCGGTTTCGTTGCTATATGTCAACGACAATTGGGATGCGCGTATTTACTTACGTTGATGACATGTAATGTTATGTGTTGCTGGATATGTTATATTGGATCGTCGTGTTTGAATAGCCGGGGGTTTTTATGTGAGATGAGTGTTTTTCATTTTCATTCATGTAAAAACTTGTATGTAATATTCTTTTATTGGGGCACTTCCAGGTTGCGGAAGATGTCACCCTTTTGTATATTATTTACTTTTCCGCACTAGGATAGACCCAAGGAGGAGGGCACAAGTAACTGGGTTCTGGAGTCCAGTGGGAGACCAACTCGAGGAGTCGAGTCTGGGTCTCCTAACTCTAGAATTGGTAGGGTTGCTTGCCGCTCTCGTAGGGGTCTAGGGGTGTGGGTTTGGCTATTCATCGCGACCGTGGAATCCGTGTTTTATACTGGCTCGTATTGAAAACACGGACGCCCTAGTATATCTAATATTTCATATGTTTCTTTTGCTGCGATATCTGTGATGTGATCATGTGATGTTCTGTGATAGATACAGTATATAGTATATATGATATATTATATAGACGTTACTTATGTTTTACACCCGCGCTAGCCCTGCCCCGCTCTGCCGTTAGTTACCTAACCTAACGGTGCACGAGGGGACATCGAGGCGAATGCGGATGGTATAAGTGTACGTCGTATTTATCTGTGATGTTTAGGTACTTAAATGATGGGACTTCATTAATGTGATTAATGAAAGAAAAAGAAACCTAAGATGTTGTGGAATCGAATTTCAAAAATAAAACAGGTAGCTACAGTTCTTGCTTTGCACAGCGGTATATATGATATATCCTGCACCTTATTCGATGAGGAAAGGACCGAGATCCCTTCACCGGGAGTGACTCCTTTAGCAATAACTGGCAGATGCTACACACTCGGTTTGTCTTTTGATACCTTCTATAGTTTTTGCTTTGCACAGTGATATATATGATATATCCAGCACCTCATTCGACGAGGAAAGGGCCGACGATCCCTTCACCGGGAGTGACCCCTTTAGCAAAACTAGAAAAGCCTCAAAAACACTCCATTTTAAAATCATTTGATTCTACAACGATATCAAGTTCATTATGCAATAGGTTTTCAGAAAACCTGTCGTAGCCCTCTGTTATTTCAGATAAGTACTAGTTAGTATTCGTGCTGCGGTAGTTTGGTCTCCGTCAAGGCGTAGTGTACGGTAGCTAACTAGTGCTTATCTGCTAGCATATGATGCGATTGGATTAGGGTATTCGTACGGCGTTGTTTGGCCTCCGTCAAGGGTCGTGCGGGTGGGTTTAATTCAATCAGGAAATGACGGGTTGAACTTGACTAGCGGACTATGGATAGTTTGGCCTCCGTCAAGGTCATAGGACGCTAGGGGCAAAATTATTGGGAATTTCAAGTGTTGAAATTTGCAATGAGATTGCATACCTTCTATGAGATAGTTGGATCCCGATACCCGCTGCGAGTAAGAGTTACTCCTGGGAGAGTTTTACACATTACAATTAGCCGATCAAGTAGGTGTCTAGAAAGGTGTCAACGAGGTTACGCCTTTGGGAAAACGAGGTTTACACTAATTAGGTCCGTGCGAAAGCACGGGGCACCTCCCTCAATGTACCGACACTGGCCTGGCTGAAAGATTGGCGAACTTGTAGCGTGTAATTAATCCCGGCTAGTCTTTCCTTTTAGGGTTTGAAGGAAGATTTGATAAAAACAGTGGGAGCCATCCTGATTAGATAAAATATATAACCAATCTAATCTTGCAAGAGCGCACGCAGAGTGTTTTCTTCTCTCTCTCTCCAGGTAGCGACCATATCACGCCTTAATCAAGATAATAATACGGATGAATTGACCGAACCCGCTTGTTATACTGAGCTGGGGAACGTTGGTCCCGCTCCAACTTATAATTGTTATAAGACAGAGCAGGAAATAGAGGAATACCAGGATTCCCATGCCGCCCAAACGAAGAAAGTGCATGCTGATGCATCTTCTTCGGGTGTGTTCATTACATAGAACTGTTTCTCTGTATCCTCTACGTCCTGGGTATTTGATACCGAATCAGGATCCCGGATATGTAATCTATTACATAGGGCTACAGAAAGGTAGAGAACTGAGAACGGGTGATAAGTTTCATGAGGCAGAAAACGGTGCAAGTGTTGCAGCCAGGTCTGTTGGTCACTGTCACCCTGTATTACCTGAATACATTGATTCTGAATGAATGTTATTAGATACCGAACCTGATATACAAAATCATATCAGTCTCTTTATTAGTAAAGAAGGATATAATTTTGTATTGTTGGATAATGTTTTGAACATTTCCTATATCAAAAGTTGATCGGTTCAGGCACGTTATCTAAAAGCATTGATGTTCTAAATCAAACTACAGTTCCTAGTATACAGAACACACACAAGAGGAAGAGTTCAGAAATGAACGGATCCTTCTTGAGGTATTGTAGACTAGGTCATATCAATGCGACCCGACTAGCTAAGTTGCACATAGATGCATATTTAAATCTGTTTGAATTTACATCTTGCGAAAACTTGCCGGTCATGTCACAAAGATAAGTTGACCACAACTCTATTTATTGGAAGCAGAGAAAGAGTTAATGAACTCTTGGGATTGATACATGCTGATGTATGAAGGTCCCCTGTCTACATATGCCAAGACCGGTTCTTTGTACTTCATTACATCTCTGATGATCTCTTTAGATTCAGACATATGTTCTTGTTGAAACACAAGTCCGAACCTTTTGAGATATTCACAGAATATAAGTTAGAAGTAGAGAACCAATACGGGTATAAGTATTATGTCCTTTGATGAGATCAAGGAGGAGAATACTTGTGCATAGAATTCCTGGACTATTCTAAAGGAGAATGAGATTCTCTCTCAGCATTACTCCTCCGTATACACCATAGCACGATGGTATATCGGGGCGGAGCAATTGCACCCTATTCGATATGGTGCGCTCTATGATGAGTACTACTGAGTTTCCTATTTTCCTTTTGGGAGTTATGCACTTGAGAAGCTGCATACCTATTGAATAGGGTTCAAATCAAATCAGTTGCCTACCACTTCATATGTGATATGGAAAGGGAAGAGCCCATATCTTAAGTTGGTTAAGATTTGGGGGTTGTCCGGACTATGTCTAAAAGCAAAATCCGGACAAGCTTGAGGCAAGGTCTGTTATGTAGAACTGGAAGCAGTTCCAGCTATGCAAACTATAACAGATGATTTGGTAAACCGAAGGATTCAATAGTAACCAACGAACCTCAGCCTCTCCGCCGATCTAGTAGGGTTCCTCACCCACCTGAGAGATACTTTGGTTTCTCTATGACAGTGGGAGCGAGGATTGCATCATGAGATGATGACCCAACTAGTTTCGAGCAGGCCATCGAGAGTAGGGACTCTGTAAGAATGGATGGATGCTTAGCGATCTGAGATGGAATCCATGTACACCAACAAAGTATGGACTTTGGTTGCTATATCTGAAGGGTTAAATCCCCATCAGGAGCAAGTATATCTTGAGAAGATTACTTGGTGTAAATGGAAAAGTTGAGACTTTCAAAGCTAGACTTATTAAAGGTTTTCGTCAACAACCAGGTGTGGATAATGATGAAACCTTTTCCAGTGGCTATGCTTTAGTCCATCCGGATCCTACTTGCCATGGCTACATACCATGACTACGATATCTGGCGGTTGGGTGTCATGACTGCTCTTCTAAATGATATTTTAGAAGAGGGCGTCTATAAGTACATAGCCAGAGGGCTTTGTAGACAGTGGGAGCAGCGGAAACGTGCACAAGTTGCTTTATAGGATAAAGCAGGCATCGCGGAATTGGAACGTCTGTTTTGATGTGGTAGTCAAAGAGTTTTACTTCATCAAAATGGTAGATGAACCTTGTATATACAAAAAGGGTAGTAGGGAGTATGGTGGTGATCCTCGTAGAGTACGTGGATGACATACTCTTGATAGGGAAGGTGTTTCCTATGCTACGCTCAGTCAATCTCCGCTTATCACAAGGATTCTCCATATAGGATCAAAGTGATACCTCCTAAATCCTGGGTTTTGGACCTATGAGATAGATCTAATTGGATGTTAGGATTCTCACTAGTTGTAGTGAGATGGTATCAATCGATCCTGGGGAGAATCACTGGAAAGGTTCCAGGGTGATAAGGACGACTGAATGTCAGTCACAGGCATTGTCTTTACCCTTAGTAAAGGGACGGTATGTTGGAAGAGTTCCAAGCTAGATACCATGGCTTACTAGACGACAAAGGCTGGATACATCGCTACTTAAGATGCTACCAAAGAGGCAGTCTGGATGTATATTTGTTCATGAGATGAACTTAGTTCCTCCCATTGTGTGACAATGGAGTTGTGGCTTATGCCAAGGAACGTCCATCCCATCAGTGATCCAGACATATTCTAAGGCAGCATCACCTGATCATGGAGATGGTTGATCTCTAAGGAGATCGAGGTTAGGAGAGTAGACTCAGAGGACAACACGGCGGATCCACTCACAAAGGCCTTTTCCCAGAGAGAGACTTTTATGGGATGGTTGAGTATGAGATACTACAACCACTGCTATCAGATGGCCCTAGTGCAAGTGGGAGATTGTTAGTTATATGTATGCCCTAGAGGCCATTACTATACATAGGATGTATATTGTAGTGGATGCTGGGACATATATAGAGAGGACTTTCTTGCTCGACATGATAGTATGCTATCTGGTTACTCCTTACCTTAACGTGTACACTGTTTGTCTCTCTGTTACATGTTGGTAAAGCCCTTAGAATGTGTACTTGACTACCTGGACTATGATGCGGATCATACTAGTGGGAACATGGTAGTCCATAAGTACATCCTTCAAAGACCCTAGTCGTGGGTGTATCGAGACCGGGCATCGATATACCAGAGTAGACTAGCGTGTACCTTCTCGACCCATACAGATGGGCGATGGATGATCCCATATCCAATGGTGTTTGACATCAGAGATGATATACGGGTGCTCAGTGGAGACTGGGTACACTGGACGGACTCGCCGAGAACTCCCAGATGGCATTATACCTTACGTCAGATGGCAGTTCTCTAGTGACACTGGTACAGAGTAGTCTGTTGACCCGAGATCGTCATAGAGTCTTGTGTGATTCCCACTGTGCTTTGATTTCCACCTTACCACGTCCAAGAGGGCATGCAAAACGGTGGTTTTTGGGTACAGTCCCGAATCACATGGAGGCAATGAGCGATAGGAGGGGATTCGTCTCTCCCGGTATAGGGAGTTGATGTTGCGCTGTGTTCGATTGGCTATAACCTGAAATCCCTGGCCAGGGTTGCTGAGATTTACTGGTAAGTGTTACCAGTAGTTTCTCGAACTGTTATAGACCTCATATCGACACGACTTATCGAGCTATTGGGGTCTGACGTTTACCACCCCTAGGCAAGATATGCGACATATCAGACGACGAGATCGGACTGTACGGTAAGTGTTGCTGGTTGGATTCACAGGAGTGTGAGCGGGCTTGCTCGTTGATCTTCTGATCGCTCAATACCCGGGTGGCCGTTACGTTTAGCAGACCGCTTGTGGCTTGTGGGTGTTTGATATGATCATCACCTGCTGCCGCCGTATTGACGAGTCTTTAGAGTCCTACACAGAGGTTTCCTGGCTCAAGCGAAACGAAATAGGAGCGCATATGAGATATGTACGGGACCGAGAATAATACCAGTATGTGATACTGTATTCTATTCTCGCGATTTGTATCATTGGACGGTTATATATGATATAGCCGGGATACCGAATCAAGTGTTGATTCGATACATTGATACACTAGATATTAGTCAGTTATATGCGATATGACCGGATCATTAAATCAAGTGTTGATTTAATGATTTAATGTATAATTATATATTTGATATATTATTTTACATTAACTAATATTTGTTCACTTAAGATGGATTTTCTCACTTGATGTGCACATTGTATATATGATATAGTTTTGTGCACTAGTTTGTATCATGTTTGATGATACATGCAAACTTGGGTGTGTGTATGCATTGAACCATGTTTAGGTAAATGGTTAGGGTTTCAATTTATTTATTCATTTATTTATTTATTCTTTTTGGCAAGAATAAAATGGTGGCTAACTTTGTTTCTTGCTTAAGCTTCATGAAGCTTCTTGCTTTATCTACCATTTTGTTTTTTCCTTAACCTAACCATTCACTTAAACCCTAGTTCATTCTCTACATGAGTTAGCCTCACCCATGGTTGCATTATGATAAGGCATCACTTGATTTTCTATTTTGATAATTAATTCTTTTTCTTTCTTCTTCTTCTTCTTCAAGAAGAAAGAAAACCATTGCTAGAAAATTTCTAAGTGATGAATCCAAGTGAGAAATCTAAATCCAAAGTGAACCCACTTCCAATTTCTTCATTCTCTACCACTTGCCAAGTAGTATAGGGTGTTTTCTTCACAAGTTTCATGACTTGGTGAAGTTGGAGCTTGATCTTGAGTTGCCTCGACGTAGATCATCTTCGGCATCGATGTCGACGACCTAGCCCGATCATTTCTTCGACGAAACCATCGCTAGAGTCCGGGATCTGATGATTGCAGCGGAGGGACATCATCACGGAGCTACGGAAGTGGAGGACCGGATCTACAAAGGTTGTAGTCTCTTTCACTCAACAGTAAAGTTGTTTACTAACTTGTAGTTTCTCCTATTCTCTAGTTAACGATCCGTATTAGGGTTTCTCGGCACCGGAAAATTTTGAATTTGGCATGGTTGATGTCTTGTGAGACCTCTTGAGTGTGCCTAGGAACCCTACAATATGAATTCCCAGTAGGTGCAACCATGGTGCACGAAAATAAATATCATGAAACTCAGTCATCAAGACTAAATCATGCGAATAGATCACCCAAAATACCAAAATCCAAGGTGACGGATGCGTGAAAATCGAATCACCAAATCCTAAATCATAAATACCGTCGTCGATATATCCTCCTTCAAAGTCGAGAAGGTGTAGGTGCATCCAATACTAGCAGCGCAAGATATCTACTTGCTTCCTATTCATGGTCTGGCGTCCTCTGTCTCTGGTCCTTATCTTCTCTGTGGATTTCCAGTCTCGCAATCTATCGGCTCATCGGCCCTGTCAGGTGTGCTAACGGGGACGATTCTGTCCTGGCACTTCTCTGGTCATCTCTCGGTCAATCCTCATGACCACTCGTAAAGCAGCACGTCACTGGCGCCGACCTCTGGTCCTCTGAATACACATCACACATCTGATCTTGGGTGCAAATCTTATCGCAGCAGTGTCCTGGAAGGAATCCTGCTCAAGGTCTCCTCCGGTCTCGCCTATGCCGAACTGTATGGAGGCTGGTACTCTTGCATAATCTTTTCTCGCTCTCTGGACATCTGCGTCCTTAGCACAACATTTTCTCGGAAACTGGTCGCATCCCAACACCGCTGTAGACATATCCGACCTTTAATCTTAACGGGGAGTAACAGCGGCTCTTCAGCATCTCGTACGAACCTCTTGTCCCACTTATCTGTATCATCTTCCACTTCGATGTCACGTCTCTATCTGCTCATTGCAAATGTCCTCGGCTACGGTCAATCCGAAGTCTCTCACACGGACTCGAAATTACGAACTCGGTATCTTCATCACTCTGTAGAAGATATCTAGCTGAACACGTCCTCAGGAACTCTTTCCAACCTGCGGAGGTATACTCCATACCCGTCCGTTCTTGATCAATTCACAACGCATCAGGGTGAGGTCCTCTATCCGAGCCTGGTCAACTATCTCGTCGACGATGCCAAACTCTGGCCTGCTGGGTGTGCGCAATATGACCGCTCCTGGGTCCAAGTCTTCTCGTATAGTATTCCAGAAGGGTCCTGTTGAGTTCTCTCTCAAATCTCGTTTCTGCCGAATTGCCCAGAAGTTACCACCCTTACTATATCTGTTTCTTATTCCGGAACGGCTGCATACTCATCGCAACTCCTTCTGGAGGGTATGTTCACATACAGCGCCTCTGCATGCGTATCGCATCTCTGATGTCAGCGGAGTGGAGCGTCATCTCATTGAAATCTCGTGCGAACTCTTTACTCCACTCTGTTCCAATGTCGACTGATTCAGACTCGTCTTCTCGTGGCTGCATGGACTGCGCTCCAACGGCTATACTCGTATCTGGAGTCTCCCAAGCAATGTATCCCATCGCATGATATCCGAATGATGTCGAACAATTCGATCAATTTGTCAAAACCTCATAATCCCCCAAGAGATCAACATCTTGAGTACAGTTTAATAGTATTCCAGTACATGCCACAGCACCTGTGGACCAACCGTAGAAGGGCAAACCCAAGCCTCACAAATGGCACCGCTAAACTGCCGCAAACCCTAAGGTTCGAAGGCGGTCCATGGTCATTACGTCGAGTTAGGGTTTCATTCTTCTAGAGGGTCCATAGCATTACTTACACTGTCTTCCGAATACTTTAAACTTGAAAATGGGTTCCTGACATTCGATCGTCTCTATTGACTACCAACGAACCTGCGTGAAGTCGTTTCTAGCTGGAATCAATCAATCTGATGACGTTGCATCGGGGTAAGCGAACGAACCACATGTCCTAGTCATTCATCCTCAGGTGACTAGCGACCTTCCATCACATCTCTAAGTATATACTCATGCTGCAGTAGCTCCAACATCTGGGCGATATCTAGTCATTCGCAGCAGCAACTGGCTCATTCGTCTGTACGCTGAACAGCGCCTCAATTATCATGAATAAGCGATATATCAATGGTCATCACATTCTGGCTGGTCTCTAGCAGTGGCTCAATCTTCTGGTGCTTATCTGCACATCCGAGTAATCTCGTAAAAGCAATCCGTCAAACGCTTATGGCGCGAAAACACAATAAAACGACGCCTCTCTATGCAATCGTATGTCCCTGGAATCACGCCCTGGTCAGTCCTCGTCCGTGACGAGCTCAAGCTGACGCAACTTTAGCCGTAGCTCTCTCTGCCCATGCAATCGTGGCAGCAAAATCAAAACCAATATCGATGAGGATAGATCATAGGAATGAATATAATACTGTGCACGAAAATGTACATCCTAAGGTTTCTTAAGCGGAGTAGCGTATCGTAAGTATGCCGCAGAACATACGTACAGTACGTCACTCTACTCAAGCTACCTACTCTATCAACTAAGGGTCATCCTACGCGACGAAAGTTCGGGTATAATACCCCCTCGACTAAGTCTAAGTTCCGTAAGAACAAGCCTAAGTTCCGTATATATATAAACGCTCTAGGCTCCGCATAGTCAAACTTAGACTCGAACCAAGGTTAATCTAGCGCTCTGATACCAACTTTGTCATGACCCGAAATAGCATGTGACTGGCCCTTGAATCATATGAAGTCTATAGGACCTCATCTAATTCAAGTAAGCCAAAAGCCCAGAAATCTAAAACCATTTTAAGGAGTAAATAAAGAAAACTAGTTTTTAAGAAGTAAAAAAACATGTTTTAAAAGCAAGGTTTTTAAATAAGTAAGCCGAATATGCATTTTTAAAATCTCTAGTCTTTCTGAAAATTTCGGCAGAGTTTCCTTTGTAAATACTGGCCCCGAACGGGATACAACAAGAATAATATGTGCACAATGATAAAAGGCATCCCCAAGCGGGAGCTAGCTCTTCGTCAATCGACGGTCACAACCACGCAAGCAGTATAATATACAACGCCGAAGGGCGAGGATCAAAACTCAAAAGGAAACTCAAAATCAGCATGGAAACCATAATACTACAACGCGCGATTCTAAGGTTGAAATAATACACAACTGGTTTTCTAAGTCTGAAACAATATACAAGTTTGGTTGATGGAATTACTAGATACAGCTGATTAAAATAAATACAAGGGTGGTCACGATCAGAGTGAACCCACCTACCAAAGCAATCACCCAGAAAGGAAACAGTGTGCCAGAAAAGCCGCAATGAAACCTGTACGGTAAAACCTGCAAGAAACTGTGGCACAACGGGGGTGAGTTGCCAACTCATGAGTAGAAAACATCACAGAGAAGAAATCGTATGTATGACTCAATCCTAGGTCAATACGATCAGATATATATATATAAATCTCAAATGAATAAGTCTAAAACATGATAAGGTGGCAAAGGTAAATATCTATACATAAGTGTAGTACCAAGTGCTCGTGCCAGTGCCTCAGGTAACAACATATCATAAATATGAGGTATGATCAATGTAATCAGTGTCAACTATATCATGAAGTCTATGAGTATGTGGATATCATCCAACTATGTGATCAATGTCATCAAGGTCGACTATATATATGTGGATATCGTCCACGTGTCATCCAATGACATAAAGCATCATGCATGTAAATATTATAAAGCATATGCAAGAAAGTATGAGGATATAAATCAACACGTGTCCCTCGCGACACAGCAAAATCATGGAACCTGAGTGTCTAGCATCGACACTCGAAAACATCATGAAACCTGTGTCCAGCATCGGCACGTAAATCCTCATATATCGGGTTCCGTCAGTCCGGATAGGCCCACGGGCTCCGTCAGTCCGGATCGGTCCATATCATCTCTCGACTCCGGTCGGTATCCTCCATATATCCGCTGAGCCTAAATACTATCACCGGTAGGTAGTAGTCCTACTGCCAGGCTCACCGTCTGCAATACATCGATCCGTTCTTGCCCCGGGATACCATACCGGGTCCACCATGTACCCGCAATCGGCCTCATCTACCTCTTCGAATCGGGTTTCACATGTCGCTCTCAGAACCGAGAAAACATATGGTGGACGCACTGAAATATCATATCAAGGGTAACCGGGTTTTTAAAACAATACATACTCTCTTTTGAAATACCCACGATCCCCAAATCCAGAAATATCATGGAAACAACATATCTCAATGCGTATAATCATAAAGCGTGATGTATGCGACATATAAAAGAAATGTAAGCATATCAGTATATCATGCAACATGGAATAGTAATATGCACATATCGAGGGAAAACCGGTCTTTTAAAAAGAATCAGTTTTTAAAATGTATCTTGCGGTTCCCAAATCTCCAATCAAGCCAGAATCATCTATATATGTGCAAATACGTATGTATGTAAGTATGGATGTACAATAGGTATGTGCACAAGTATGAGTGTACAATAGGTATGTGCACAAGTATGCCATGCAAGGGGTCATATCCTAATGCAATAATCCTACTGTGTAGTGACATGGCAATTATCGATGATGAAGTGTGTGAGCCGGCAAGCAGGTGTACGTGGAACATACGTATCATCGATAATGGTGCTGGTGTCCTGACAGCCTGGTTTTAATATAACAATAAATACATTTACACATGCAATGCGGTGCAAATAGCAAGAATATGCAGAAATCGACTAATAAACACAACAGTGAAGAATCTGCATCAATATAAAAAAGTCATACAGTTTTGCCATTTGAAATAAGACGAATCGGGGTTTTTAGTAAAATAAGGGCTACGGTGTTTTTAAGAAAAGATGCGTCTTTTGAAAATATCCGTAGAATCCCTTTGCCTATCCTTAAAATACTCCCGATTCGTTAGTTTTGAAATAGGTATGACTCGGTCTAGCCTAACATCTACTAAGCAAACTACAGATCTACTAACAAGCTAATCGGGAGGGGTATGGAAACCACCTAAATCTGAGTCGATATATATATATAATAGTCGGTGATCCCGCCTTAATGGTACCGCGTACGATACAATATTATATGACAACCTCGAGTCATGAGTGCAGATCTTATCATCAAATAAAGCTCGTAAGGTAAATCATCGTACGACATCTCAAATCTGGGTACGGGTCAATATCACATTCATCTCATCAATTATCTGGTATCCTTATAATCATATCTCATGATCTGGGGCACTGATCTAGGTCCAGTACAAACCGATACCATCTATATAGATATATGTGCGTGTATGAAAACACGCCCAAAGGCCCGCTAAAATCTCATGTCGTATCGCAAATACGAACCACATCATATCACCGATCTCATAGCATCAGGTCCAATCTCATCAACTCATCTCCAAATATCAACCACTATCCTCATCATCTAGGTATAAGTATAACAAGTAAGCATGTGTGTGCGTGTGGGTGTAAACCTATTCTTGGGTTCGCGACTAGGAAACTATACTAGTTTACTTCTAAACCCTAATCTGACCATTTTACACCTAGTTATATTCTGAATACCCATGTCATACATAAAGCTATCATGTATATCGTATATATAGTATACTAAATATCGAACTGCGGGGGTGCTATACGCCATCCACCCGACTTCCCCCATAGATATGATCTACTCACCTTGATCTTCGCTTGCCAATGCCGGCGTCGCCACGCGCTTGCTTGTCGTCTCGAAGTCGTTGTTAGTGTTTATGCCCTAGAGGCCATTACTGTATCATACTAGTTTGTATATTACTTAATGGAAGCTTGGGATATTCACAGTTGTATTGACAGTCTTGCTAAAAATGGTAGTATGCTACTTGGTTTGTGTCTACTTTAATATGTGCATATGTTTCTTGTAACGTATCGCTTAGACATATTAGTAGAGCCCTTAGGATCTTTGCTTGATTGCCAGCGTTGTGATGGCAGTCACACTAGTGGGGGCTGGGTAGTCTATAAGCAACATCCTATACAGGTCCCTAGTCATAAGATTATCAAGACAGGGCATCGATACTCCGGAGTAGACTAGTGTGTACGCTTCTCATCCCAGTTGGGGAGATGGTCTGTCCTACAGCCATCAGTACGTCTACTGGAGATAGTATATGTTGGATATAGCGCCCTCAGAGTCAATTATTGGATCACAGGCACGTGATTGCAATGATTGAGGGAGGACCTATGCCGGTAGGACAGTCTTACTCAAGATGATAGTATGCTATTTGGTTTATCTTTATCATCGTGTACTTTTTAGGTGACCTTACAGGTCACTATTGCGCGTTGATAGAGCCCCTAGGATTCTTGCTTGACTGCCAGCAGTATGATGGCGATCATATACGTGGGAGCTGGGGTCTATAAGCACATCCTTAAAAGGTCCCTAGTCGTGGGAGTTTCGAGACAGGGCATCGATATTCTAGATTAGACTAGTGTATACAGTCGAGACCCCGACGAGGGGCGGTGGCCGGTCTCATAAGCCACTGGTGTCAGTTGGTTCACCTAAGATGTATACAGGTGCTCATTGGGTTATAAGTACACCAGATAGGACTCGCCGGGAACATGCTGGTTGGGATTATACCAGACGTCAGATAGCAGTTCCCTGGTGACATGTATACAGGTTAGTTCATCGACCTGAGATCGTCATTTATCTCGTGTGAGTTCCCACTGTGCTTTGATTACTACCCTACCACGGCTCAAAGTAGTCATGCAAACAAGTTTTAGTTGGGTACAGTCCCGAGCCACATGGAGACAGTGACCGGATCTGCAGGGGTTCGTCTCTCCCGGTATTGGGGGTGAGGTCGCGCTGTGTCTAGGAGAGCCATTACATAAAGCCCTCGGCCGAGGCAGGAGATTTACTGGTAGGTATTCCAGTAGTATCTCAGGGTGTTCTGGGCTACACTCCGACACGACTTGTACCGCTTTTGGGGGTCTGACTTTTACCAACCCTCTAGGCCCGCCATGCGATGCTCATAGACGAACGGACCGGACTGTACGGATATTGTCACTGACAGGCTCAGTAGGGTGTCAGCATGAGTTTGCTCACAGACATCCCTTTTGGTCAATACCTGGTAGCCCGTTACGTATGGCTAATACCTCTGACACGCTAGTGGTTAAATCCACAGCCAAAAGTATTGACGAGTCTTTAGAGTCCCCCAGAGACAGTTACTCAAGTTTCGAGCGAAAAGCTGTAGAGACCGTATGGAGATATGGCAGGGTTCGATCATATACGTGCGGTATTGCACGGATCATGATCGAACGGATAATACTAGCGGGCTTTAGTTTAAGCCGGATCCTAGTATTGTACTGTGTAGATTTTGTCTCTTTGCATTTGTATTCAGTGGAAATACAAATCCGGGTATGTATATACAGTCGCGGGGTTTTCCTGTAATTTATTACGGAATCAGTTTTTTGAAGTTGCCAGTTTGTATTCCGTTTCGGCCAGTTTTCCTTTGTTCCTTCCTGGCCGGATTTTTCCGATGGAGGGGGTTATTTGCAAGTGTGCAAATTAGATTTGTAAATGAGGGATTATGATAATACAAGCATCTTTGCTTTTTCTTTGATCATTGCTTGCATTAAATGTGATGGATTTTGAAAGGAGTTGATTTGGAAATGGGTGTGACAAATATACCTCTTTATCATCAAACCTTTTCTTATGCTCACCCATTCCACCATCTTGTGCTCACCTCCCTTGTGTTATCCTACACATCTAATTTTGGCCGGCCACTTCTTGTGAGGTGGGGATTCATTTTCTAGTATGAGAGAAAAATATTCATCACACATTTTTGTTTGCTACAAAAAATTCCTCACATCTCTCCATAGTTCTTTCTCTTCTCCATCAATATGGAAACTTCATACCCGCTAGAGAAAAACCACTCTACACTAGCCTACAGTATTCTTGGATACGTCGACTCGCCAACTTCGTGCCCGAGTTTCCTCGGTCCAGAGGTAGGAGCCCGTAAAAGAACCCGGCGATGTAGTGCCCGTTCCGACGAGGAGGTGAAGACCGGAGATTCCGCGAGGAGATCGGGATGGAGGTCGAAGACCGAAGGACACGGATTGCTCGGTATAGCATTCTATCCCATCTCTTGTTAGCTAGCATTGGGTTAATGGTTACGATCCGGGTTTTTAGGATGCGGTAGTGCCGGTTTAAAGTCAAGAAAATTTTCGTTTCCGCATTTTGGCCTCGGATAGATGGCCGGGGCGCTACCGTAGTCCTACATGGTATCAGAGCCAAGCTATTAACCTAGTCTAGCTTGCTCTAACGTGTTTAAAGTATCGATCGAACAAAATTTCCGAAACCGCGTTTTCATTTCATCAGTTTCTGTCGAAATTTTTCTGTGGTCAAAAAATTATTTGGTGTACTGCAGAAAATCTAGTAGGGTTTTGTAGGGGCACTGCAGAAATTTGGTGGACTAATTCCTTAGGAACGCCGCGGAACCGCGGCCTAAACCCCAGTTTGGCCGCGGTTCCGCCGCCGTTATAACTCTTCATTGGACCAAATTTCTACAGTGCCTCTCTGACATGGAAATAGGGTTTTTGGTATATTCCTTTTGGGCCCAGATTTATTTTGAGTGCTACAGTTGTGCTTGGGGCCCACTTCGGGAAATTTGGTCGATCGAAAATTTTAAACATGTTAGTTTACAGTATTTACATTATATCTGCGACCGTGAATGTCATTTGATCGGTAAATCCTGTCTAACTGCTATAGCCCTTTTAGACGGATTTGCGAACGTGACATTCACGTTGATGTTCTATGTTGTGCTGTGATGTTGCGGATTTGTCATGGTGGATAGGCTGGTTACAATGGTAGTACAGTTTCGTTTTATATGTACATTTGATATTGCGGGGCGAGCGTCTGACATGTGGACTGTCGTTACTGCCTGTTTGTATATTATTCTTTTGGGGCACGACCGGGCTGAGGTCGATGCACCCGTTGTATATATTTTACTTTCTATACTAGGATTACTCCACGGAGGGGTGCACGGGTAGCCGGGTTCTAGAGGGCAACGGGCCCGCATCTCATGGCGTTGAGACGGAGGGGGCTTCACTCTAGAATTGGCGGGCTATTCGCCGCACTCGTAGGGGGTACAGGTTGACCCAAGGAAGGGTGCTCAAGTTACCGGATTCCGTGAAGTGCTGGGTGGTCCATTCACATTGTTGAAGGTGGCTGCCTCGCTTCAGGTTTTGGCGGGTAACTTGCCGCGCCCGTAGGGGTCTAGGATTTCATTGCGCAGGCTATCCACACGACCAGGGGAACGTCGGGTTTCAGTAGCGGCTCTATGAAACCCGGGGATCCCAGATATCTGTATTATTCTGTGATGCTTATTACATTTCTGTGATATTGCATTTTATCACGCCTTGAGCGAATATTATATATTGATATATATACTAGTAGATGTTGTATATGTTTTGTATCCGCGCTAGTCCAGTCCCTGCTCTGTCGTTAGTTAAGTAACCTAATGGGTGATGATGGGACCCAGTGGCGAATGCGGATGGCATATACGCACATCGTATTTTCGTTCTTTTGTGGTTTGATCAATTGATGGGACTGCGTTGATTTGGATCAATGCAAGCTAAACAAAGCTATTCTGATGTTGTTGGAACATTTTAAAAAAAAAAGCTGTTATTGCAAGGACGTTATCTTTTATTTTGCACAGTGGTATTCGGTTATGAATTTCCAGCACCTCAGTCGACGAGGCAAGGGCCGAGATCCCTTCACCGGGAGTGACCCCTTGGATAGAAGTTTGTGTCAGGGTAATAACTTCACTATAACTGATTGCCTTTTGCTTTGCATCGTGGTATTTAGCTGGAATATCCTGCACCTCATTCTACAGGGAAAGAGCCGAGATCCCTTCACTGGGAGTGACCTCTTTAGCAAAGGTTTTCGCCACTATATTTTTATAAAAAGCTATCCAGTTCCTTCAACGATATCAAGTTCATTACGTTAAAGGTTTTTCGCCAAAAACCACTCATAGCCCTCCGTCATTTCAGATGGGTAGCACTTAGTATTCATGCTATGTTTGTTGGCCTTCGTCAAGGCATAGTGAATGGTAGCTGCTTGTTACTTTTCTGCTGCATAGATAGATGCGTTGGTTTGGGACAGTCGTATAGCCTTGTTGGCCTTCGTCAAGGGCTTGTATGGGTGGGTTCAAATTAACCTGGACAATGACGGGTAAAACTTGACATGTGACTTATGATTTGTTGACCTTCGTCAAGGTCATAAGAGCATGGGGTAAAAATCACATCGGGAGTTTTTAAAAAACTGAAACTTGCCAGATATGCGCATACCTTCTGGAGTGTGATAACGTGAGTGGATTCCATCACGTTATCATGCGATGATAGTTGGATCCCGATTCCCACTGATAAGTTGGTTTACTCCTCGGGTGATCCCGACTAATTCTTCTTTCAAGTTTGGAGGAGAATTTGACGTTACAGTGGGAGGTATCCTGATTAGATAAAGTGATAACCATTCTGATCTAGGTTAGAGTGCACGCTGAGTGTTTTTTTCTCTCTCTCTTTGGCAGCGACCTTGGCCCGACCCTTGACTATGACTCAGTAACCAAATTAACCGAACCTTCTTAAAACACTAGCTTTTGGATTGTCAGAGTTGCATATCTCATTGCCACTCCTACTCTTACCCTTTTCTCCAGGACACCCCGTATTATTACGAACATCCACTTCTATTGGATAAAACCATCGTATGGTTATATACGAACTCGAAGGAACTTGTTCCAGATTCGAGGATGGTTTCTGGTTCTGGAGAAAACGAATAGGACTATTCAGTTGTTTTTTCCTTTTACCTTCTCTCAGGTTGCGAGTGCTCCTTGGATTAGGACGGTACACCTATTATGCTAATTAGATAGTCTTCTTCCAAACCATAGGCAAGTGCCGAACGGTAGGGAATGAAGAAAACCAATTAGCCTAACGATGGTGTACAGAAGGTAATAAGTTAAGACAAATAAAGGGATTAGTAAGAGGGCAAAGTAAACTGCGACTGCTATTCACGACCAAACCAAGTATTTCATCGCCACTCCTACTTCACCTTTGTATTTCTCCAGGACACTCTGTATCACTACGAAGATCCACAGTTTTTTGGATACTCCATCGTATAGTTATATACGAACTCGAAGGAACTTGTTCCAGTTCGGGGATGGATTCTGGTTCAGGAGAAATAGGAATAAGGTTTTATTCCGCTGTCTTTTATCTTTACCTTCTCTCGGGTTGTGAGCGCTCCTAGGATTAGGACAGTACACCCATTATGCTTATTGGATAGTCTTCTTCCAAACCATAGGCTGGTGCCGAATGGTAGGGAAGGAAGAAAACCATTTGGCCTAAAGGGGTGTACAGAAGCTAATGACTAAAGACATATAAAGGGATTTGGAGAGATGGCAAAGAAATATACAGTTACAGTTGTGAATCTGATAATTGAAGAGGCATTACTAGGGATACCCGGATACCCCTGCGAAACATTTACTTGTTTCAGTTTCACTGTGGACGGGCGCGGACATGAGCAAGCTGTCCCCCTGCGGAAGTGAACTCGAACTGCACTCTACCATCACACAAGAGTTGCCAATCTGCAGAAGACTGACGCTGAACTGCGCTCAACTAGGACAAGCTACCCCCGGGCCTACGACTCAAAGCATCAGCTACCACATTCGCTTTGCCCGGGTGATGAAGGATCTCACAATCATAATCCTTCACTAGCTCCATCCAACGGCGCTGTCTCAGATTCAGATCCCGCTGCTGGAAGATGTACTTCAAGCTCTTGTGATTCGTGAAGATCTGACATGACTCCCCGTACAAGTAGTGTCTCCAAATATTCAACGCAAAGACCACCGCACCCATCTCAAGGTCGTGAGTGGGATAATTCTGCTCGTGCTTCTTCAGCTGCCTAGAAGTATAAGCAATCACTTTATCATGTTGCATCAATACAAAACCGAGCCCCACTCGAGAAGCATCACAATAAACAACATAGCCGCACGATCCTGAAGGCAAAGATAGAACTGGTGCTGTCGTCAACCGAGTCTTCAACTGCTGAAAACTCTGCTCACATGCATCAGTCCAAAGAAAAGGAACTCCCTTCCGGGTCAGTCCAGTCAGCGGTGCAGCGATACTCGAGAAATTCTGCACAAAACGGCGATAATAACCAGCTAAGCCCAAAAAACTGCGGACCTCAGTCACCGATACAGGTCTGGGCCAAAGCTGTACAACCTCAATCTTCCTCGGGTCCATAAGAATACCATCACCAGTCACCACATGACCCAGGAAGTCAACTCTATCGAGCCAAAATGTGCACTTGAGAATTTAGCATACAGCTGGTGCTCTCTCAATATCTGCAAAGCAATCCTCAAGTGCTGCTCATGCTCCTCACGACTTCTAGAGTAGACCAGTATGTCATTAATAAACACAATAATAAACTGGTCGAGGAACGGCCTGAAAATCCGGTTCATCAGATCCATGAATGCTGCTGGCGCATTGGTGAGTCCGAACGACATCACCAAAAACTCATAATGCCCATAGCGCGTACGAAAAGCAGTCTTCGGAATGTCATCATTCCGAACCCGCAACTGATGATAACCCGAACGCAAATCAATCTTAGAAAAATGTTTCGCACCCTGGAGCTGATCAAATAAATCGTCAATACGAGGTAAATGATACCTATTCCGCACCGTAACTCGGTTCAATTGACGATAACCATACACAGCCTCAAACCGTCGTCCTTCTTCTTGACGAATAGAACAGGAGCTCCCCACGGCGAAACACTCGGACGCACAAGTCCCATATCAAGCAATTCTTGCAATTGATCTTTAAGCTCTCTAAGCTCTGCCGGAGCCATCCGATAAGGCGGTATAGAAATAGGCTCCGTGCCAGGAATCAAATCAATGCAGTACTCAATATCGCACTCTGGCGGCATCCCAGGTAACTCATCGGGAAAGACGTCGGGAAACTCTCGCACGGTAGGAACCCCATCCAACGACTCCACTGTAGCTCCGGTATCATGAATGAAAGCCAAGAATCCCCGGCATCCCCTCCTCAAAAGCCGACTAGGGCAAAGGACAGAAATCAAGCTGTGAGGGGCGGCACCACGGTCCCCCTACACAACAAACACTGACTCGCCGGGAAAACAAAACCTAACTGTCTTCTCGCGGCAGTCCACTGACACGTAGCAAGTAGCTAACCAGTCCATGCCCAGCAGAACGTCTAAGTTCAACATCTCAAGAAGGATCAAGTCGATGGACAGATCTCTGTCTCCTATACGGACAACACATGACCGGAACACGTGTTGTGCAACAAATGACTCTCCCACAGGAGTAGTCACGACAAGCGGCTGATCTAGCAAACACGACTCTCAGCCTAACCTCGGCATGAAGTGCGTAGAAACATACTAATGCGTAGATCCCGGATCGAAAAGAACATGTGCATCATAAGAACATACAAAAAGGGTACCTGAAACCACAGCATTGGACGCCTGCGCGTCCTGGTGAGTCAAGGCAAAAACCCGAGCCTGCACTCTACCGGCTACTGGCTGTCCTCTGCCTCCGCCACCTCGTCCTCTTAGCATAAAACCACCGCGGCCACGACCTCTCTGAGCAGGAGTCTGACGCGGCGCAACCATAGGAATAAGAGGCAACGCTCTCTGAGGCGGAGAATGTGGTAAGGTAACCTGAGGTACGGCCGGACCTCTCTGACGTATCACGGTACAATCCCTCACGAGGTGCTGTAAACTGCCACATCCAAAACACCCACGTGTCGACGGCTGACCCTCCGGGGAAAAAGTACTGAACAACTGGCCACGTCCTACGTCTCTGCTACTCCCAGTGTCTGAACGAACTCTGTCTCGGGATCTAAACCTCTGCCTCCTGGCTGCTATACCAGTACGAGCCCTCTTCGGTTCCGGAACAACCGATGACTCAGATAGACGCTCCTTCACCAATAGGGCTGCATCCACAGCTACCGCATACGTGTCGCAATGCTGAATGTTGATGGCTAGGAACAACTGGGTAAGCAGGCCTCGAAAAAACCTCTTCACTTTCATCTTCTCAGTCGCCACCAAGTACGGAGCATACATAGACAGCTCGGTAAACAGTACATCATACTCAGACACTGTCATCCCCGGCGTCTGGCGTAACGAATCAAATCCGCACGCTCGCGCATTCCTGGCGCTCGGTAGAAGAATACGGGCGAGAAATGCCGTCACAAACTCAGCCCAGGTCATAGGAGCAAGACCCGTGGCTTTGCCCCTTTCCAAGGACTCACACCACTTCTGGGCCAGACCCTCCAGATAGAAGCTCGCGAACTCCACCCATCTCTCGTCGGAGCATCAGAGCGAACGACAAATCCTGGCCATCCGGTCGATAAACGACTGTGGATCCTCAGTAGCATCGGTGCCAGTGAACACCGGAGGCCTCGGCCTCATAAACTCTGTCAGTGATATGGTAATAACCTCCGGAGCTGTAACCGTGACTGCCGGAACTGTAGGTACCATCGTGGTCCCTGCAACGGGTGGAACAACTGCCTGCCCCTGCGCTCGAATGGCCTCTACTAAAGTCCCCATCATCTGGCGCAGGTCCTGCATACCAGCCCCAATCATAGCAATGTGCTCCGGTACAACAGGCGTATCGCCCTGGACAGTCCTCACCTCAGATGAGTCAACTCTGACCTCGGCCCTCACGGCCGCTCTCTGTGCCCTCATAGTCTTCGGCGGCATATAGGCTGGAAATTGAAACAAGATTCGATAAGGACACAGAAATCGAATCACAAGGATGTAACAATCACGGTAGGAATATCAATCAATAAGTCCTAAGGTCACTTACGCGGAGTACCGTGTCGTAAGTATGCCGCGGAACATACACATGCTACGCCACTCTGCTTCAGCTACCTACTCCATCATACCAAGGCCATCCTACACTCCGAAAGGTAAAACCTAGCTCTCTGATACCAACTTTGTCACGACCCAAAATTAGATACATGACCGGCCTTTAATCCACGTAACGTCTACAGGCGTACGTAATCTAAGTAAGCCGAAACCCAGAAATCTAAACCACCCAAAACTGGATAAATGGAGAAAAACATAGTTTAAAACATTCGGAAAATCTTAAGTAAAATCTTTAACTTTAGTTTTCTTTCTTGAAAATTTCGGCAGCACCTCCTTTGTAAAATCTAGCGCCGAAAATGGGTACAACATAGATAATATATAAAGCATCCCAAACGGGAGCAAATCACGCCCAACTGTGGAGACAACCACCACAAGTATATATACGACGCTGAAGCGAAGAAATATAAAAGAAAACTGCATAAAGAAGTAAAACTTTTCAATAAAACCGGCTCCCACGAGCACGGCACCCAAAGTCACCAAAATAATAGTACAATACCGAATCCTCACAACTCGTCTTTAAGTCAAATACAAGAAGTGGTAGATGGAGAATACTAGATCCAATCAAAAAGATATACAGTGTACAAACAGATAACCGCAAACCCACCTAAAAGCAAAGGCCTCACAGCCAACCGTAGCGGTTCCGCAAAAGTAAAGATGATAAGACGCCCTGCCGCGACTACTCTGAGGGTAAGTCCTGCAATAAACTGTGGCACAACGGGGGTGAGTTACCAACTCGTGAATAGTAATTAACATCATATTGTAATCGCAAGTATGCACGAATAGCGATTTATCTATAACATGTAATCCGATAGCATAAGTATGACAATGTGAATATGCAACAATCATGTAAAGGTACATCATCATGGTACAACAACTACATGAAGCAATACATATTAAAAATAATCTTGAGTGTGGGATGATATAATAAAACCTCATGCAAAAATCATCAACATGGAAAAAAACACCCGTGTCCCTTACTGACACATCAAATCCCAAATTCTCAGGCACTGCATCCTCAGATCGGCCCTCACATTCTGTAAGTCTCATGGAACCTGAGTGTCTAACATCGACACCTAAAACATCATGAAAACATATACCTGTATGTATATATATATATATATATATATATATATATATATATATATATATATCAACCACGTATGTCCACCGACGATATGTAAAAATCATAGAAACCAGAGTGTCAAACAACGACACTCGAAACATCATGAAACCCGTGTCTAGCATCGACACGTAAATCTTCATAACTCAGGAGCTGTCACCACGACCGGCTTTGACGATATGTCATACATCACTCCGGTCGGTATCCCTACGATAACCACCGAGTCTAAATACAATCACCGGTAGGTACTTGCCCGCCTTCCAGGCTCATCGCCTATCATCTGCGATCATCTTGCCGAGGGGAACCGTACCGGGCTCCACCATATACCCGCACACGGCCCACTACACTCCTCGCATCGGGTATATATTATAAATCTCAGAACCGAGAAATCTCATGGTGGACGCGTCAAAGTATCATATCAAGAGAAACCGGGTTTTCAAACAATACATAGTTTCTTGAAAATACTCCCACGGTTCTCAAATCCATAAATCATATGAAATTCATATCTCAATGCGAAAAATCCATGAAAACTGATATATGCAACATAAAACAACATTATGAGCATATCAAGGGAAAGCCGCTCTTTTAAATGAATCCAGCTTTAAAATATATCATGCGGTTCCCAAATCCTCCGAAAAAAAGTGCAGCATCATATGATGTGTACATGTAATTGTAGCAAAGTTTAAGTATCTACATGTAAGCAAATATATATGATGTATTTCATAAGCACAATAGTCAACGTCTTAATATCACATGTCAAAACAATACCACTTAAGGTATATGCAACTATAGAAAAATATGTGGGTGTACATGTCAGTATGTGTGCATGATGTACATGTAGCTGTAATCGAGTATGTGGATGTACATGTCAATATATATGCATGATGTACAAGTAGTTATAGTAAGGTATACGTGAAATGGAATAAGAGTTACTATCTTAACTATCCATGTCCAATACAAAATCACGTATGTATGTGTCAACAATATTTCATATGCACAATGGAATAAGAGTCACTACCTCAATTATCCCTATCCACTACAATAACACGTATGCATGTGGGTTGTGCGTGTCATGGCAATTACTGACGGTGTGGGTGTAGCATACAAATTAGTGCTCATGCAATATGAACCGTCAGTAATGTGTTATATCTAAAGGTACAAGTCAAGGTACAACAGATAATACTATGCAACGACGTTCATATGAAATCAACTAATATGCAATAACATGCAGCTATCATATCATATTAGCCCCGACGCATAACGCCATACGGGCGATTTCCCCGTAGATGTTAAATCTACTCACCGATGGTCTCGAGCTATGAAAATCCGACCACCTACATCTCTTTGTTCACAGCGTCCGAAGTCCCCGCTTGCGATGCTATAATTTCACAAACACATAAACAGAACAAAATCTCAGAAATCGACCAATATAACGTAAAACTACGTTTTAAACGATGCACCAACTCCAAACTAACCTAAAAGTGTCCGTCTAGTGGCTAACGTGCATGGCCATACTACGAAACCAACCCAAGTGCAGCAGCTGCACAAGATCACGATTCGTGTCGGATAACGTAACACGCGGACTCAAAACACTAGATTGTAGGAAAACGATCCCAGATTTTGCATACTGTAAATACTTAAAATTTAAACAGTACCAAATACCCCAAAACCATAGCAGACAACTACCCAACAAAACCCAACCCCAACACCCCCCTCCAAATCCGACGTCGCCGGATTTCGTCGTCTAGTCGCCGGCTAAAACTGGTGGGGTGGGTCTTGGGTCTCAGGTGGAATCCGAGGGTCACTAGTACAACACTACTATCTTGTTTGGTCAATCAGTAAAAATCTCAAGTCACAGCAGATCACAGAGGCTCAAAAAAGACACTAAAAATACGATATTGCACTAATCGATACTTAAAGCGTTCTACACAACAACCAACGAGCTATACATCATAAAAACTCCTATTTAACAGTTTAGGGATTATACCTATCAATACTTGCTCACAAGATCCTAGCTTTCCAAGCTCCAAGTGATAATAGAAGCAAAAGCAAGACTTGAAGTATTTTTGGTAAGATTATTTAGGGAATTTGGAGATTAAATGAGCTTGGAATAAAGAAGTTGAGCAATGTACCCACAGACGGTGCATCCCCCTCCTCGAATTGGGCTCAACGCCTTTCTATACGATTTTCTTGCCCCGGGGTACCTCACCGGGTCCACCATGTACCGCAGACGGTGCATCCCTCTCCTCGAATCGGGTATGTGTACACACGTGGCTCAAGAACCGAGAAAAATCATAGTGGACGCCATACATCATATCAGGAGAAACCGCATTTTCCTTTAAAATTTAGTATATGTTTTCAAATTCACATGCGGTTTCCCCAAATCCAGAAATCTCATGGAAAAACCGAAATCTCATAATCATGAGTATATAATGAGATAATGAATATCGGCATCGGGCCCAATTGTAGTATATGATCAGAATATAGGTAAACAATGCATGTGGCATCTAAGTATGAAATGCAATGTCAAAACTAGCATATTATATCGGGTTGGTAAACAATGCTACTTAACTACAACTATCAGTGCATACAATGTAATAAAGGTTACTACTGTTTGAGTGATATGGCAATTACCGATGATGATGTGTGTGAGCCGGTAAGCAAGTGTACGTGCAATATACACATCATTGGTAATGGTGCAGGTGTCCTAGCAGATAGGATCATAACAAAAAGTAAACAGTGAAAGCAACAATAAAGTATATAAACCATTGTACGAGCCATACTGTTTATCGTGTTTAAATAGCAAGAATCGTTGTTTTTAGAAAAGTAGGGACTACGGTGTTTTTGAGAAAAGAGATGTCTTTTTTGAAATCCATAGCAACCCACGGTTTATTCTTTGAAAAAGCTTACGATTCGTCAGTTTGAAAATAGGTATGACTTGAGCTTAACCTAATGTTTATCTAAGCAATCTAAAAGCTAAACTAAGAACGTAGTCGAAAGTAAATAGGAATTGCAGCATATCCGAGTCGATATATCTAGTAGTCGGCGATCCCGCCTCATACTATCACGTACTGTAATATCCCTCGTACGGCATCCTCGAGTCAAGAGTGTGGATCAATCATCATATACATCTCGTACGGTAGAATCCATCATACGACATCCTCAAAATCGAGGGTATGGGTCAAAATATCATATGTATATCATATAGTTCATACGGTATCAATCTTCGTACAATATCATAATCAGGGGTACGGATCTAAGGTCTCGTACAATCTATTATTTCATCGATTCACATGTTATCGCATGTTTGCACATATCTCGCCCAACGATCCTTTATTATATCATATCATAAACGGTGTTGTTCATTCCAGAATATTGCATTTTAATACCGCTCATTCTTTATCTATTTTGTTATATATCGGTACTATTAATCAGTGTCTGCTCAGTAATATAGATTATAGGTATCCGTGACAAAATACTGGAAATACATTAAAAATTACGGATATAACAGTTGTGAGCTGTCACTGCAACCAGAACTGTAAACCGACCGATATTTCTTGAGTTTCTTTGTGCAACATACTTGTGTACACACTTTTTATCTAAATGGACTAACACGATACAAGTGTGTACATAAGTGTGCACTAGGACCTAGAGAGGGGGCTGCCATGGCACACATTCATGATGGATAGATGCAAGTGGTATGGCAAGTGGGCATGAGAAGTGATGGGTGTTTAATGCATAAAGTGTTGATGTGATTTGAAGCTATAAGTTCCCTCCAAAAACCTTGAGTGCATCCAAATCCTTTACTGAGAAAACAAACAGCACCGGAGTGATGCGGGAGACAATAATTGTACACACAATAAATATGAGCCCTTGTGCTCGGATTTGACCCGAGCACAAGCCCCACAAAACCGGCCTGGCCGGCCCTCTTGCCCTAGTGGGTCCCAGTCTTCTGCAGGCCCTCCCTTACTGCCACATCAGCTCATTTTTATTGTTTGTTTAATTTCCTTTTGATCCTATAAATACAGAACCAGTGAGCAAGGAGAGGGGGTCGTACATTGTCTAATTTTGTCTTTCATTTTACACTTCTACTCTTTTGTATTTCATTTTGTTCTCTTGTATTCTTTGCCTTAACTTGCGCTTGCAACCTCTTCATTGAGCTTGCAAGGTTAAACTTTGGTTATTGCACTCAAGGGTTGTATCATTTCTTCAAGTTGAATAAAGCTCTCTTTTGTGCCTTCATTTTCCCTTGGGTTCTTTGTCTTCACTTGATCTTGCAACCTCTTAATTGAGCTTGTAAGTTTAAGTTTAGGTATTTGAATCCATGGTTTGTATTATGCTCTTTGGTTTCTAGTTATTTTCTTTCTTGCTCTTTGTTAGTTATATGTATGCCCTAGAGGCCATTACGATGTATATTGTAATGGATGCTTGGACATATATAAGGAGGACTTTCTTGTTCGACATGATAGTATGCTATCTGGTTGTACTTTATCTTAACATGTACTCTAATTGTCTCTATATTACATGTTGATAAAGCCCTTAGGATATGTACTTGACTACTGGGACTATGATGAGATCATACTAGTGGGGCCACAGTAGTCGACGAGTACATCCTATAACTGTTCGTAGTCGAGGGTGTATCGAGACAGGGCATCGATACACCAGAGTAGACTAGCGTATACGCATCTTGACCCATATGATGGGCGATGGATGATCCCATATCCATCGGTGTTTGACATCAAGGATGGTGTACGGGTGCTCAGTGGAGACCGGGTACACTGGACAGACACGCCGAGAACTCCCAGATGGTATTATACCTCACGTCAGATGGCAGTTCTCCGGCGACACTGGTACAGAGTAGTCTGTTGACCCGAGATCGTCATAGAGTCTTGTGTGATTCCCACTATGCTTTGATTTCCATCATACCACGTCCAAGAGGGCGTGCAAAAAGGTGGCTTTTGGGTACAGTCCCGAATCACATGGAGGCAATGAGCGATAGGAGGGGATTCGTCTCTCCCGGTATAGGGAGTTGATGTTGTGCTGTGTTCGATTGGCTATAACCGGAAATCCCTGGCCAGGGTTGCTGAGATTTACTGGTAAGTGTTATCAGTAGTTTCTCGAACTGTTATAGACCTCATATCGACACGACTTATCGAGCTACTGGGGTCTGACGTTTACCACCCCTAGGCGAGATATGCAACATATCAGATAACGAGACCGGACTGTACGGGAGTGTTACTGTTTGGATTCACAGGAGAATGTACAGGCTTGCTTGTTGATCTTCTGAGCACTCAATACCTGGGTGGCTGTTACGTTTAGCTGACCGCTTGCAGCTTGTGGGTGTTTGATATGATCATCACCTACTGCCGGCGTATTGACGATTCTTTAGAGTCCTACACAGAGGTTTCTCGGTTCAGGCGAAACGGAGTAGGGGCACATATGTGATATGTGCGGGACCGAGGATAATGTGATATGAGATACCATATTCTATTCTTGCGATATTTGATATCAGCCGGGTCATCGGATCAAGTGTTGATTCGATGAATCGGTACGGATAAATATTAGTCGGTTATATGCGATATAGCCGGATTGTCGGATCAAGTGTTGATTCGATAATTTAATGTATAATAATATATATGATATATTAAATTACATTAACTAATATTAGCTCACTAAAAGATTCTTTTTCTCACTCGGGTAATACGTTGATATATATGTGATATATGTTAATTGTATTATTTTATTTGGTTACAATAAATATTATATATGTGATATATAATATTGTAACATGATATGATAAATAATGCAACATGTTTAGTAGAGATTAAACAAGATTAGGGTTTGATTTGGGTTAATTCTTTCTAGATGATTCTAGAAGGTTTTGTTTTGTCATGGAAAAGATATTTACACATGACTCATCTTTAACCTAACCCAAACCCTACACCCTTGGTTAATTCTCTACAATGGTTTAGCAACCATGGTTGCATTATTGATCATTATCTTCTTTCATTATTCATCACAAAAGGATTCTTATCATATTGTTCATCTTCTTCCTTATTTTCTTTTCATGAAAAAGCTTTCTAGCTTTTTCTAAGTGATGAAAAATGAGTGAGAATAAGAAAATAAAAGAGGGCAAAAATCCTACTTCATCATCCTCATCTATCCTTGCCATTTAGATGAGGGTGTTCACTTCATATTATGAGTGTTAGCTTGTGTTAACGAAACTTCAAGGTAGATTATCTTTGTATCGAAGATCGGAAGCAAGACTGCATCTTTCTCTTCGTGGAACCTCTCGAGAGTCCGGAACACGATGATCACAGCGAAGGGACCTCAACACGGAGCTTTAGAAGTGAAGGACCGGATCTACAAAGGTTGTAATCCCTCTCACTTAGTGTTAAAGTGTTTAACATGTTTGTTTTCGCCTAAACCCTAGTTTAAAGATCCGGTTTCGGGTTGTTCGTCACGGCTAATTTTTTAATCGGGCATGGTTGATACCTCGTAGACCCTTGTGCGCGTGCCTAGCAACCCTACAGTGGTATCAGAGCCATGCTAGAGCTTTAGGCGAAGTCTAGACGAAGTTTAAAGTCCGATCGAACCCGGAAAACCCTTTCTCTGTACATTTTTCAAAAATATGGTTTTTTCTTAATTAAAAATGCTCAGAAAAACAAGCAGAAAAAACTAAGAATTACTGTGAAGTACGGTCCCCTAAGTCAACTATTTGGCCGCGGAACTGCGGCTAAACCATGGGTTTGGTGGCGGTTCCGCGGCCAAAATTTCGACTTAGTCCCTGAAATTTCACTTAATTATTCTTAGGTCCTTTCTTGTTATTTTTTTCTGGGAATATTTTAATTCCACTCAAGTGTTGAGTTTTCTAAGGTTGTATTGGGGAATCGTTGATTCGATCAGATAATTTAACTTTGTTTAGTTTTGTCCGGATAATTTTTAGAAACTGTTAAAAAGTTCGAACGGATATCAATAACTCACTTTTTCCCCTGTCGGAAATTTTTTCAAAAGTTGGATTTTTTCTCGTGTTTAAGAACGTTCTAAGTCGTGCAAGTAACGCGGTGGACCCTCTAGAAGACAACAAACCTTAAATCGATCATGTGACCGTCTTGAACTGCCTTTTGAACCTTAGGGTTTGGGGCAGTACGGCGTGCCACATGTGAGGCGTTGGCTTGACCCTTCTACGGCTGGACCATTGGTACTGTGGCATGTAATGGATGTTTTTAAACTGATTTCAAGTGTTGAGATATATTGGGGAAATCTTGGGTGTTTGATTATTCGATCGGAAAGTTTAACATTGTCTATTTATCTGGAATGTGATACAATATTTGGAATCCACAGGTACTTATGAGATAACTAATTTGAATGTTGTAAATCTAGCAGTTCAGTCTCAAATTGATCGGTTGCCACGGAATTTTGATGTAATCAAAATTCCGTCGCAATCACGTAGCGTACGCGGATACTCGCCGGGTAAACTTAACAGACAGCCACGCCCCATAGCCCCGACCAAGTGACTGTAGGAGAACCCCGTCGCCAAAAGCATCCGTTCGGGTGCTCGCGGCAGCGGTGTTCCGCCTTAGTGCACTTCGTTGACGGCATCCAGGGGTGCGGCCGTCTACTAAAGTTTGCGACGAGCATTCGATCAGGACGTCGGGAATCTTGTTGAATTGCCCGATTTGATATTGAAAAGAGTTTTCGATAATGAGAGTAAAATGCGTGGTTTATAATTGTTAGGCATGTGATGTCTAAGAAATTCATTTGGTTAGACATACGATGTCTAAGAAGGTTGCGGATTCCAACTGTTGTAGTTTTACACTTTCTTTTCTGTGACCGTAAGCGTAGTATGTGGTGTATCGCCGGCTTCGTTGCTATACATTAAAAACAATCGGGATACGCATACTTGCTTACGTTGATGATATGAGATATTATGTGTTGCTGTGATATGTTATATTGGATCGTCGCGTTCTGAATAGCCGGGGGTTTTATGTGAGATGAGAGTTTTTTCTTTTTCATTCATGTAAAATTCATTTGTATGTAATATTCTTTTATTGGGGCACTTTCAGGTTGCGGATGATGTCACCGTTGTATATTATTTACTTTTCCGCATTAGGTAGACCCAAGGCGGGGAGCACAAGTAACCGGGTTCTAGGGTCCAGTGGGAGACCATCTCGAGGAGTCGAGACCGGGTCTCCTAACCCTAGAATTGGCAGTGTTACTTGCCGCTCTCGTAGGGGTCTAGGGATGTGGGTTTGGCTATTCATCGCGACCGTGGAATCCGTGTTTTATACAGGCTCGTATTGAAAACACGGACGTCCTAGTATATCCAATATTTCATATATGTTTCTTCTGCTGCAATGTTCTGTGATGAGATCATATTACTGCCTGAGACGAATGTTTATATTATATATATGAGATATATGTTATATTGCATGTTTCGTTTCAAATGTGATGCTTATGAAGCATAATAAAATGGGACTTCATTATTGAGATTAATGAAATAAAAGAAACCTAAGATATTGTAGAAACTTGTTTAAAAACTGGTAGCTCTAGTTCTTGCTTTGCATAGCGGTGTTCTTTGTAGAACATCTAGCACCTTATTCGATGAGGAAAGAGCCGACGATCCCTTCACCGGGAGCGACCTCTTTAGTGAAACTAGCAGATGCTATAAACTCGGTTTGTCTTTTGATTTCTTCTATAGTTTTTGCTTTGCATAGTGGTATATATGATATATTTTGCACCTTATTCGATGAGGAAAGGGCCGACGATCCCTTCACCGGGAGTGACCCCTTTAGCAAAACTAGAAAAGCCTAAAAAACACTCCTTCTAAAATCACTCGATTCTACAACGATATCAAGTTCATTACGCAATAGGTTTTCCTAAAACCCTGTCGTAGCCCTCCGTCATTTCAGATAAGTACTTCATAGTATTCGTGCGGCGTTTGTTGACCTTGTCAAGGCGTAGTGTGCGGTAGCTATTTATGCTTATCTGCATAAGCATATGATGCGATTTGATTAGGGTAGTCGTGCGACTTTGTTGACCTTGTCAAGGGTCGTGCGAGTGGGTTTAATTCAATCAGGAAAATGACGGGTTGAACTTGACTTGCGGTCTATGGTTTGTTGACCTTGTCAAGGTCATAGATCGCTTGGGGCAAAATATTATTAAGAATTTCAAGTGTTGAAATTTGCAATGAGATTGCATACCTTCTATGAGATAGTTGGATCCCGATACCCGCTGCGAGTAAGAGTTACTCCTGGAGAGTTTTACACATTACAATTAGCCGATCAAGTAGGTGTCTAGAAAGGTGTTAACGGGGTTATGCCTCTGGGAAAACGAGGTGTACTTTAATTAGGTTCGTGCGAAAGCACGGGGGACCTCCCTCAAAGTACCGACACTGGCCTGGCTGAAAGATTGGCGAACTTGTAGCGCGTAATTAATCCCGGCTAGTCTTTCCTTTTAGGGTTTGAAGGAAGATTTGACAAAAACAGTGGGAGACATCCTGATTAGATATATTAGATAACCAATCTAATCTTGTAAGAGCATACGCTGAGTGTTTTCTTCTCTCTCTCTTCAGGTAGCGACCATATCACGCCTTAATCAAGATAATAATACGGATATATTGACCGAACCCTCTTGTTATACTGAGCTGGGGAACGTTGGTCCCGCTCCAACTTATAATTGTTATAAGACAGAGCAGGAAATTGGGGAATACCAGATTTCCCATGCCGCCCAAACGAAGAAAGTGCATGTTGATGCATCATCTTCGGGTGTGTTCATTACAGAGAACTGTTTCTCAGTGTTCTTTACGTCCTGGGTATGAGATACCGGATCAGGATCCCGCATATGTAATCTGTTACATGGGCTACAGAAAGGTAGAGAACTGAGAATGGGTGATAAGTTTCATGAGACAGAATATGGTGCAAGTGTTGCAGCCAAGTCTGTTGGTCACTATCACCCTGTATTGCCAGAATACATTGATTCTGAACGAATGTTATTAGATACCGAACCTGATATCAATCTCTTTATTAGTAAAGAAAGGATATAATTTTGTATTGTTGGATAATATTTTGAACATTTCCTATATCAAGAGTTGATCGGTTCAGGCACGTTATCTAAAAGCATAGACGTTCTAAATCAAACTACAGTTCTTACTATACAGAACACACACAAGAGGAAGAGTTCAAAAAAGAACAAATCCTTCTTGAGGCATTGTAGACTAGGTCATATCAATACGACCCGACTAGCTGAAGTTACATATAGATGCATATTTAAAATAGTTTGAATTTACATCTTGTGAAACTTGCCGGTCATGTCACAAAGATAAGATGACCATAGTTCTGTTTATTGAAAACAGAGAAAGAGTTAGTGAACTCTTGGGATTGATACAAGATGATGTATGAAGGTCCCCTGTCTACACATGCCAAGTCCGGTTCTTTGTACTTCATTACATTCTCTGATAATCTCTCAAGATTCAGACATGTGTTCCTGTTGAAACATAAGTCCGAAGCTTTTGAGATATTCACAGAATATAAGTTAGAAGTAGAGAACCAAATACGGGTATAAGTATTATGTCCTTTGATGAGATCAAGGAGGAGAATACTTAAGCACGGAGATTCCTGGACTATTCTAAAGGAGAATGAGATTCTCTTTCAGCATTACTCCTCTGTATACACCACAGCACGTCGGTATATCGGGGCGGAGCAATAGCACCCTATGTGATATGATGTGTTCTATGAGGAGTACTACTGAGTTTCTTATTTCCTTTTGGATGTTATGCACTTGTGAAGCTGCATACCTATTGAATAGGGTTCAAATCAAATCAGTTGCCTACCATTTCATATGTAATATGGAAAGGGAAGAGCCCATATCTTAAGTTTGTTAAGATTTCGGGTTGTCCGGCCTATGTCTACAAACAAAATCCGGACAAGCTCGAGGCAAGGTCTGTTATGTAGAACTGGAAAGGTTCCAGCTATACAAACTGTGTTAGTTATATGTATGCCCTAGAGGCCATTACTGTACATTGGATGTATATTGTAGTGGATGCTGGGACATATATAGGGAGGACTTTCTTGCTCGACATGATAGTATGCTATCTGGTTACTCTTTACCTTAACGTGTACATTGATTGTCTCTCTGTTACATGTTGGTAAAGCCCTTAGGATGTGTACTTGACTACCTGAACTATGATGCGGATCATACTAGTGGGGACATGGTAGTCCATAAGTACATCCTTCAATGTCCCTAGTCATGGGTGTATCGAGAGATAGGGCATCGATATACCAGAGTAGACTAGCGTGTACCTTCTCGACCCATACAGATGGGCGATGGATGATCCCATCTCCATCGGTGTTTGACATCAGAGATGATATACGGGTGCTCAGTAGAGACTGGGTACACTGGACGGACTCGCCGAGAACTCCCAGATGGTATTATACCTTACGTCAGATGGCAGTTCTCTGGTGACACTGGTACAGAGTAGTCTGTTGACCCGAGATCGTCATAGAGTCTTGTGTGGTTCCCACTGTGCTTTGATTTCCATCTTACCACGTCCAAGAGGGCATGGAAAATGGTGGTTTTTAGGTACAGTCCCGAGTCACATGGAGGCAATGAGCGATAGGAGGGGATTCGTCTCTCCCGGTATAGGGAGTTGATGTTGCGCTGTGTTCGATTGGCTATAACAGGAAATCCCTGGCCAGGGTTGCTGAGATTTACGGGTAAGTGTTACCAGTAGTTTCTCGAATTGTTATAGACCTCATATCGACACGACTTATCGAGCTATTGGGGTCTGACGTTTACCACCCCTAGGCGATATATGCGACATATCAGACGATCAGACCGGACTGTACGGTAGTGTTACTGGTTGGATTCACTGGAGTGTGAGCGGGCTTGCTCGTCGATCTTCTGATCGCTCAATACCCGGGTGGCCGTTACGTTTAGCAGACCGCTTGCGGCTTGCGGGTGATTGATATGATCATCATCTGCTGCCGGCGTATTGACGAGTCTTTAGAGTCCTACACAGAGGTTTCCTGGCTCAAGCGAAACGAAATAGGAGCGCATATGAGATATGTGCGGGACCGAGAATAATGCGTGTATGTGATACCGTATTCTATTCTCGCGATGAATGTATCGATTGGTTGTATGCGATATAACCTAGTTATCGAATCAAGTATTGATTCGATAAGCCGATACATAGGATACTAGTCGGTTATATGCGATATGACCGGATCGTTAAATCAAGTGTTGATTTAATGATTTAATGTATAATTATATATTTGATATATTACTTTGCATTAACTAGTATTGGTTCACTTTTAAATGGATTTTCTCACTTGATGTGCACATTGTATATGTGATATACTTTTGTGCACATGATTGTATCATGTTTGATGATACATGCTTTTTGGTTAAGTGTAAAGAATTAAACCATGGTTATGTTGGAAATTAGGGTTTTGTTTCTTCCATCATTTATTTATTTTGGAAAATAAATGGCATAAAGAAATGAAATGGTGGCTCATTTTGGACTTGCATGTTGAACCTTCATGAAGCTTTGACTAAGTCACCATTTTGTCTCATGCTTAACCCTAACCACTCCACTTAACCCTAGTTGATTCTCTACACTTCACCATGGTTAGATTATGATAAGGATTCCTTTTATTTTCTATTTGGAAGATGATCATAATACATCATCATGTTCTTCTTCTTCTTCTTCTTCATAAGAAGAAAAGCTTGCTTCATCAATGGTGATTGATGAAAAAGTGTGAGAAATCCAATTCTAAAGTGAACCCACTTCCTATTTCTTCATCCTCTACCTTTTGCCAAGTAGTAGAGTGTGTTTTCTTCACAAGTTTCATTACTTGGTGAAGTGGGAGCTTGATCTAGCGATGCCTCGACGTAGATCATCTTCGGCACGAAGCCGACGACCTTGCCCGCCCATTTCTCTGATGAAGCCGACGCTAGAGCCCGGGATTTCATTTGGACAGCGGAGAGGACTTCATCACGGAGCCGTGGAGGTGGAGGACCGGATCTACAAAGGTTGTATTTCCGTATTCTCTTAGTAAAGTAGTTTATTAGTTGCTTTTTCGCCTAGAATTCTAGCCAACGATCCGTAGTCGGGTTTCTCGGCACCGTAATTTTTGAAATTGGCATGGTTGATGCCTTGTGAGACCTCTTGAGAGTGCCTAGGAACCCTACAAACTGCAGCTGATGATTTGGTAGAACCAAATGATTCAATAGTTTCCAACGAACCTCAGCTTCTCCGCCGATCTAGTAGGGTTCCTCACCCACCTGAGAGATACTTTGGTTTCTCTATGACAGTGGGAGCGAGGATTGCATCATGAGATGATGACCTAACTAGTTTCGAGCTGGCCATCAGGAGTGGGACTCTGTAAGAATGGCTGGATGCTTAGCGATTTGAGATGGAATCCTTATACACCAACAAAGTATGGACTTTGGTTGCTTTATCTAAAGGGTCAAATCCCCATTAGGAGCAAGTATATCTTGAGAAGATTACTTGGTGTACATGGAAAAGTTAAGACTTTCAAAGCTATGCTTAAGTCCATCCAGATCCTACTTGCCACGGCTACACGCCATGACTACGATATCTGGCGGTTGGGTGTCATGACTGCTTTTCTAAATGATGATTTGGAAGAGAGCGTCTATAAGTACACAGCCAGAGGGCTTCGTAGACAGTGGGAGCAGCGGAAACGTGTGCAAGATGATTTATAGGATAAAGCAGGCATCGCGGAGTTGGAACATCTGTTTTGATGTGGTAGTCAAGGAGTTTGACTTCATCAAAATGGTAGATGAACCTTGTATATACAAAAAGGTAATAGAGAGTATGGTGGTGATCCTCGTAGAGTACGTGGATGACATACTCTTGATAGGGAAGGAGTTTCCTATGCTACGCTCGGTCAATCTCCGCTTATCACAAGGATTCTCCATATAGGATCAAAACGATACCTCCTAAATCCTGGATTTTGGATCTATGAGATAGTTCTAATTGGATGTTAGGATACTCACTAGTTGTAGTGAGATGGTATCAATCGATCCTGGGGAGAATCACTGGAAAGGTTCCAGGGTGATAAGGACGACTGAATGTCAGTCACAGGCATTGTCTTTACCCTCAGTGGAGGGACGGTATGTTGGAAGAGTTCCAAGCTAGATACCGTGACATAGTAGACGATTAAAGGCAAGATACATCGTTACCAAGGATGCTACCAAAGAGGCAGTCTGGATATATATAAGTTCATGAGATGAATTTCGTTCCTACCATTGTGTGACAATGGAGTTGTGGCTTTAGCCAAGGAACTACCGTCCCATCTGAAATCTAGATATAATTCTTAGGCAGTATCACCTGATCATAGGAGATGGTTGATCTCCAGTGAGATCGAGGTTAGGAGAGTAGACACAGAGGACGACAGCGCGGATCCACTCACAAAGGCCTTTTTCCCAGTAGAGACTTTTATGGGATGGTTGAGTATGAGATACTTCAACCGCAGCTAATTGTTGGGTATGCGATACCACAACAGATGGCCCTAGTGCAAGTGGGAGATTGTTAGTTATATGTATGCCCTAGAGGCCATTACTGTACATACGATGTATATTGTAATGGATGTTTGGACATATATAAGGAGGTCTTTCTTGCTCGACATGATAGTATGCTATCTGGTTGTACTTTATCTTAACATGTACTCTGATTGTCTCTATATTACATGTTGATAAAGCCCTTAAGATATGTACTCGACTACTGGGACTATGATGAGATCATACTAGTGGGGCCACGGTAGTCGACGAGTACATCCTATAACTGTTCCTAGTCGAGGGTGTATCGAGACAGGGCATCGATACACCAGAGTAGACTAGCGTATACGCATCTTGACCCATATGATGGGCGATGGATGATCCCATATCCATCGGTGTTTGACATCAAGGATGGTGTACGGGTGCTCAGTGGAGACTGGGTACACTGGATGGACTCGCCGAGAACTCCCAGATGCTATTATAACTCACGTCAGATGGCAGTTCTCCGGTGACACTGGTACAGAGTAGTCTGTTGACCCGAGATCGTCATAGAGTCTTGTGTGATTCCCACTATGCTTTGATTTCCATCATACCATGTCCAAGAGGGCGTGCAAAAAGGTGGCTTTTAGGTACAGTCCCGAATCACATGGAGGCAATGAACGATAGGAGGGGATTCGTCTCTCCCGGTATAGGGAGTTGATGTTGTGCTGTGTTCGATTGGCTATAACCGGAAATCCCTGGCCAGGGTTGCTGAGATTTACTGGTAAGTGTTATCAGTAGTTTCTCGAACTGTTATAGACCTCATATCGACACGACTTATCGAGCTACTGGGGTCTGACGTTTACCACCCCTAGGCGAGATATGCAACATATCAGATGACGAGACCGGACTGTACGGAAGTGTTACTGTTTGGATTCACAGGAGAATGTACAGGCTTGCTTGTTGATCTTCTGAGCGCTCAATACCTGGGTGGCTGTTACGTTTAGCTGACCGCTTGCAGCTTGTGGGTTTTGATATGATCATCACCTACTGCCGGCGTATTGACGATTCTTTAGAGTCCTACACAGAGCTTTCTTGGCTCAGGCGAAACGGAGTAGGGGCACATATGTGATATGTGTGGGACCGAGGATAATGCGATATGAGATACCGTATTCTATTCTTGCGATATTTGATATCAGCCGTGTCATCGGATCAAGTGTTGATTCGATGAATCGGTACGGATAAATATTAGTCGGTTATATGCGATATAGCCGGATTTTCGGATCAAGTGTTGATTCGATAATTTAATGTATAATAATATATATGATATATTAAATTACATTAACTAATATTAGCTCACTAAAAGATTCTTTTTCTCACTCGGGTAATACGTTGATATATATGTGATATATGTTAATTGTATTATTTTATTTGGTTACAATAAATATTATATATGTGATATATAATATTGTAACATGATATGATAAATAACGCAACATGTTTAGTATAGATTAAATAAGATTAGGGTTTAATTTGGGTTAATTCTTTCTAGATGATTCTAGAAGGTTTTGTTTTGTCATGGAAAAGATATTTACACATGACTCATCTTTAACCTAACCCAAACCCTACACCCTTGGTTAATTCTCTACAATGGTTTAGCAACCATGGTTGCATTATTGATCATTATCTTCTTTCATTATTCCTCACAAAAGGATTCTTATCATATTGTTCATCTTCTTCCTTCTTCTCTTTTCATGAAAAAGCTTTCTAGCTTTTTCTAAGTGATGAAAAATGAGTGAGAATAAGAAAATAAAAGAGAGCAAAAATCCTACTTCATCATCCTCATCTATCCTTGACATTTAGATGATGGTGTTCACTTCATATTATGAGTGTTAGCTTGTGTTAACGAAACTTCAAGGTAGATCATCTTTGTATCGAAGATCGGAAGCAAGACTGCATCTTTCTTTTCATGGAACCTCTCGAGAGTCCGGAACACGATGATCGCAGCGAAGGGACCTCAACACGGAGCTTTAGAAGTGAAGGACCGAATCTACAAAGGTTGTAATCTCTCTCACTTAGTGTTAAAGTGTTTAACATGTTTGTTTTCGCCTAAACCCTAGTTTAAAGATCCGGCTTCGGGTTGTTCGGCACGGCTAATTTTTTAATCGGGCATGGTTGATGCCTCGTAGACCCTTGTGCGCGTGCCTAGCAACCCTACACTCTTTTCTTACTTGCTTTTACATTCATGCAATTTATTACCTTGCTTTACTTGCTCTTTAATTCCATGTCATTTATTTACTTTCATGTGTTGCTCTTTTCTTCTCTTTGCTCTTTTTGGTTTGTTGTTGAGATGGTTGTAAATATGTGTTGTTAGTAAAAAAATACGATATTGTAAGTTACGGATTTCGTTTCAAATTTCTTTTCCCGTTATTTTCTATTGAACTCCGCCCAAACCTTACGCAAGGGCTCCGTTAGGCACCCTACCCTACCAAGGTATCGGTGATCCCTAATCGCGACCGGTTGCGTTTGGTTTCGCCGGAGGCGAAAGTAAAGCGACAAGAACGGACAGACAAGGGTCAATAAGCTGGATTTTATGAATACCGTGCTTAAATACCCTAATCCACGTTGTTGCCGATTGCTCTAGTTTCAATTGGTCAAGACTCGGCTCAAAGGTTTGAGTACGAATTCACTAGCTTACACTATTGTATTTTTTCCTAACAAGCTTTATACTTTGCATATAACACATAGGATAGATATAAACAATCCGCCACGCGCATTAACTCATGAAAACAAGAACTTAAAACGCTCCGTCTCCCTATGGATCGACCCATACTCATCGCGGCTAGCTGCAAAGTGACACCGTCCTGATTGCGGTTAACTTTAGAACTTCAAATACACGACACGCCAAAAGCGTGCCAATCAAATGGCGCCGTTGCCGGGGAGACGGTAACGTTTTTATTTTTGTTATTTTGGGTTAATCTTGTTAATATCCATCTAACACTTTTTCTAAAAAACAAACTAAAAATTTCAAAAAACCAAAACAAAAACAAAAACTAACATTTAACCAGTTTTTGCTCTCTGGATTTCTTACCTGCTATCACTCTGGATCTAAAATAAAAAGATAAATAATACTAGCGAGATATTACTTGAATAGTGTGATCACAGAAGAAGTTTGGAGCCCAATCTCCAAGATCAAACCGGCGACATCCCCTTCAAAACCGAGCTCGCCGGCCTGTTCACCTCATTTTGCCTCCAATTTTCCTCTGTGCTCAAGTGTTCTATTTTTGTCCCATTTTTATTGCTTGTTTTTTTTTTAATTTTCAGTGTGCAGGTATTTGGGCATTCGTATCGCTTTTTCGCACTAACATCCATTTTTTCCGACATTTGTATATTTTTACGGATTTGCGAACTGCGATCGTTGGAGCAAAGTGTACATTCAAAGTTAAGGTGATTATGAAGTACAGTGCCAAAGATCCGGGTAGTTTGACCCCCGCAAGCAAACTTTCCAAGCTATTCGGATTCAATTCAAACGAGGGTTTCTGAACCCGAAAATTTATCGGTATGTACTTTACTAACACTTTCTTCTCAAATCCGACGCATCCACTATAATATCTTTGCAGGATTCTTTGCAAGTTCGCTGTCAAACGCAAAAATCTTGACTAACCCGTATTTATTGCAGTACCGAGCTTAAACGAAAAAATGATTGTTTGATTATTTGAATAATTCTTTTTCATTGATTTGTGCATTGTATCCATTAATACGGACTTAAGGGCAAGCGAACCCCACAACATACGATAAAGGATTTCATCCCCTTTTCCGTGGCCCACAAATCACGAATTGAGCATAACGTATACCCACACAAATTTTCAAAAGAAACTAGACTTTAAGCTTTAAGGACTTCGCGCTCACTAGCAGAAATTAACCGTGTTTAGAACACCGCTTAACGGTATATCGTTCCCGGGGTGTCTAGGAAAGTGTTCACGGCGAAACCGCCAAAAGAGAAAGGGTTATTTAATTAAGTACCTTCGCGAAAGCGTCGGAAAACTTCCCCTTATCTCTGCACTTACCTGGCCTCGTGATCAGTATATCTTGAGCCTGCTTCTCGACACAGTTTTACTTCAACAATCAAGTTCTTGAGCAGGTCTAGTTGACCTAGGTGAACCCTAGACCGATTAGGTATGTGGTATTTTGTGTCGTGATTCTTTTTGTCCAGATTCTTTTTGTGTGTATATTTCATTCTTTTGTTAATAACTAACTTAAAAAAATCACATTCTTTTGTCCTCTCCTTTCTCTCTTCATATGATGGGTGCCCCACCTAGAAAAACTCTTGCCGAACTTTGGTACCCACAACCAAACATTACTTCTTATGGTTCTTGCTTTGGTCAAACGTCGAACGATCCATCCATGCCAAAAATTTCTTTGAAAGATCGGATAGACGCGTCTAGGACAAACAATTGGACTCCGCAATCCACTTTGTATCAACCGTTTCAACCTTCCCCAACTTCTTACGTTGATACCCCTTTTGAGAGTCCTGTTGTAACTCAAAGACCTATGTCTATTGCTGACTGAATCGAACAATCTCGTAGCCGATCTTTCACTCCTTTCACCACTGCAAATTCTTTTGATCAACAATTCCAGTCACCTTCTTATCCAAATGTTGATCCTACTCCTATCCAACCATTCGATTCCTACCAGTCTTACCTGACTTTTACACCTTCCTTAGACTTTGCTTCTGCACAGCCTTTTGGGAGCTTCCAGTATTCAAACAACTTTGAATCTTTTACTAAAAGCCCCCACAACCCAAGTCTAGTCTGGAACGGTCGTTAGAAGACTTTCGGGTAGCGTCATACCAACATATGATGGATTTGAATGCGTCCATGTCCGTCCTCATACAACCTAGTTACCCGGTAGCTAGTTTCCAACTAGCTTCACATTTTCCAATGTATGATGAGGCAGTAGGATAGGCTGAGAATTTGAGTAGTGAGAGTGAGCTATACACCCTTCCAAATCAAACCTACCCGTTCCAAATTGAATCGCACAACTTTAGTTTTAAATATCTATCAAGTGTGCCAAATGATTTACTAAGTGAAGATAGAATGCTTGATGAGTTGTGTGACTTTGTAGTGTTTGATTTACCAGATCGTGAAGGGACCCGGTCGAGTGAAACCACACCAAATTCTTTTGACCTCTACACCTTCATTCTAGAACCTGAATTGATTAATATCCATGCTTTTGATGAGGTATCTGAGAATATTGATTTTCACTTGATTGAGGATATTGACGCTGGGAATATTTTGGATGATGAACCCGCAGATTTGGCTGAGTTTTTCTTTCCAATTCATCATCCCGAGTCATTAAATGTTTCCCGAACTTCCTACGCGTCTTGATTTTGATGAGAATTGCATGGATGAGCTGAATTTTGAGGAGAATATTGAGGATAGTTTTGAGGATGAACCAGTTTTACTTGATGAGTCGGATTTTCCAATTCATCATGTCCCTTCCACTGACTATGTACACCCTCCTGAACCATTAACTTTGACCCTTTCTCAATCACTTCCCTCCATCCTTTCGATTGTTCCGACCGCGCAAGAAGCTGTATCACTTTCATTTCTTATGTCTGGTTTACCAAGTTCGGCGTACCCATGTGTTCTCGCGAATCTTGAAGGATTTGACCCCATTTCTCGACGGGTTAATAGATTTGTACAATCGCTTGTTACACATCGGTCATCACAAATTGTACTAATTTATTCACTTCATTTCCACCATCAAGTTCGTATTCCACTTCTTTCTCTCTTCCGCCATTCTTCTCCTAATATACCGAGACCGTATTCCACTTCTATCCGCATACGGTCTCGCGTATTCTCCATTTCTTACCTCTCCGCATTCTTTCACCAACCTGCACATTATAGAGATAGAATTTTTGAATGGTTGGTGCTCACTTTTGGCCTATGTAAGGCCTTGTATAGATTAATACTGTTCTCTTTCCCCCATAATTCTGAACTTCACCACTTAAACAGCGGAAACACTGTTTTACTTAAGTTTGGGGGGGGACCCTTTTTGTGTATATATTTTTGGTTTTCTTTTTTTGTTTCGTATATAATTTGTTTTTGGGGAGCGCCGACAATTTTGACCTTCTTGGTGTAGCCTGACAGTGAGGGCACTGTCAAGTTTAAGTTTGGGGGTGTGCTCGGTAAGCTTTCTTCTTTTGCATTCATTTGTATATTTTGCATTTGCATACTTATTTTAAAACCCATAAAAATCGAATTTTTTTCCAAAATATAAAAACTTTGTCATCAAGTTAGCTAATAAGGTAACTTAGATTTTTATTCCGAAAGTTTAGTTGATACATTTGAAATAACTAAATTCTAGGCTTAGGAATTGAAAACCCAAAAAATAACCCTCATTCTGTTTAACTTTGGTATTTATACGTCCTTACAGTTTTTTTATAGAAGTAGGTAATCTTGAGTTCAGTTCTGGAATTAAGTCAAGATGAACGGAAAGTATTGAAGTTTTACTGAAAAGATAAGTCTGAAAAATAGTTTCTATTCTTGAGTCCAAATTTAGAAAGTATATACCCTACAAACTGCACATACACGCACCTTGAAACTTGGGATAGTAGAGCATACCTAGAAATACTCTTGCCTTAAAACCTAGTATCAAAGAAAAAACGGTATTTAAAGCTAAACACCAAAAGAGCATCATTAAAAAATATATCCGGTCTTGAAAAAGAAAAAAAAATGAAATAAAGTCAAGACCTGGAAACTGCTATTTACGCTTTAAGCCCACTCATTCAGTAATCGGCTGTTAGTGCCTCAAGAAGCATTAATAGTCGCATGAAAGGTGTGTGAGCAGCACCGTCCATCATTAAATGAAAAGAAGTAGTATTAGGTATTAGGGCAAGGGTACTATAGCTTGAATTGAATTCTTAAGTATAGGGGTGAAAATTTACACACACGTATGGGTATACAATTGATGTTTGGAGGAAAGATAGAAATAAAGAATAAGACTTATGTTTTCTGTAAAGTTGATAAAAATCCCTGATTTGAGACCACACTTTAGAAAGAAAACTCAAGAGATGACGAGATCTTTCTAAACATTTTTGGAACGTATAGGATTTGGGGTTGAATAAATTGAGGTGTGGAACATAAGGGTTGGATATTTCTAACTTAGGATGATAGAATTTCTAACCTAGATACTAAACTGTAGGAGTAGAATCAACGTTAACTTATGAAGCTTGAAGGGATTTTGTGGGTGTAATCCGTTGAAAACCCTCAGGAGACAACACTCCTCCTACTAGGGACACCTAGAGGTTTAACGGCTTGTTGCACGAGCTCAGTGCAATCGCGTTCCCTGTGAAAGTGAGGCTAGGATTTTGTTTTGCTCGGGACGAGCAAAAGATAAGTTTGGGGGTATTTGTTCATACCAGAATATTGCATTTTAATACCGCTCATTCTTTATCTATTTTGTTATATATCGGTACTATTAACCAGTGTCTGCTCAGTAATACAGATTACATGTATCCGTGAAAAAATACTGGAAATATATTAAAATCCACGGATATAACAGTTGTGAGCCGACACTGCAACCATAATTGCAAACCGACCGATATTTCTTGAGTTTCTTTGTGCAACATACTTGTGTACACACTTTTTATCTAAATGGACCAACACAATACAAGTGTGTACACAAGTGTGCACTAGGACCTAGAGAGGGGGCTGCCATGGCACACACTCATGATGGCTAGATGCAAGTGGTATGGCAAGTGGGCATGAGAAGTGATGGGTGTTTAATGTATAAAGTGTTGATATGATTTGAAGCTATAAGTTCCCTCCAAAAACCCTGAGTGCATCCAAAGCCTTTACTGAGAAAACAAACAGCACCAGAGTGATGTGGGAGACAACAATTGTACACACAACAAATACGAGCCCTTGTGCTCGGATTTGACCCGAGCACAAGCCCTACAAAACCGGCCTGACCGGCCCCCTTTACCCCAGTGGGTCCCAGTCTTCTGCAGGCCCTCCCTTGCTGCCACATCAGCTCATTTTTATTGTTTGTTTAATTTCCTTTTGATCCTATAAATACAGAACCAGTGAGCAAGGAGAGGGGGTCTTACATTGTCCAATTTTGTCTTTCATTTTACACTTCTACTCTTTTGTTTTCATTTTGTTCTCTTGTACATAGCTAACCTTTTGAGTTCTTTACCTTAACTTGCTCTTGCAATCTCTTGTAATATTTCAGAAAAATAAAATATTATTTTTAGGAATTTATATAATTAATATAATAAATATTATGAATATTTTAATGTGTGGAGATTAGTTTTTATGATACGGTATAATTAAATACCGATAAATTGGGAAATATTTGGAAATTTATATCAATTTTGATTTTAAATGAATTTATGAAAATTGGGAATTTTGCAATGTAGTATACAATGATTTGTTTATAAGTTAGTATTACTAAACACGATTAGTATCTAATCACATATTGATGGTGTTTTGTGCATGTGACATGCACCATGTCATATTACACATTTGTTACATTTTCTACCATGGCTTTTTCTTTATTTTTCATGTATGGCTTTGTTTTAAATGAGATGAGAAGAAAAGAGAAGAAAAGAAAAAGGAAAAAAAGAAAGGAAAAAGGAATAAGCAAAAGAGTATGGGCAAGAGAGAGAAGAGAGAGTGAGGTTAGGGGCCATTTGACCAAGACTCCCATTTGTTTCTTCCTACATTCTTCATCATTTTCTCCTCTCTCTTCACCCCATGGCTGCCCTCCTCCCTCCACCACCTCAACCCCTCACAACACTACCAAAAATACATCAAAACACTTCATTCCCTTCTTTAAAAACATGTACAAGCTCACTACAAGTATGGGAGATCAAGAAAAATTGGATTTTGTGTACTTGGGGCTGTGAGTCTATGGTAGCGTTCCGGCCGTCTGTCCGAGGCCAAAATGCGGAAATGAAAACTTTTTCAAAACTTGAAACCGGCGCTATCGCAGACCTTAATCCTGGATCGAACCATTAACCTATAACTAGCTAACAAGAGAAGGGTTAGAAAAGCTATACCGATCGATCCGTGTCCTTCGGTCTTTGGCCACCATTCCAAGCTCCTCGCGGCATCTCCGATCTCCGGTCTCCTCGTCGGAAAGGGCACCACATCTTCGAGTCTTTTTACGGGTTCCCGCTTCATCCGAAGCAACTCGGACATGAAGTTTGCTAGCCGACGTGTCCAAGGCGATATAGAGAATGTGTGTGATAATTTTGTCTCAAGAATCCATTGATTCTCATCACATGAGAGTGTATGGATGGAGGTTGAAGATGAAGCCATTAGTGGAAATGGTGAGCTAGAGGAAAAAGAAGAAGAAGAGGTTTTTCTTTCTTGTGTTGTATAATGTAAAAATGAGAGAGTGAGAGTAAGAATAATACAAGAGCCAACCTATCTATGGCTGCCCTTCTTTCTCTTCCTCTCATTTCAACTCACAAATCAATCACATAATGTGACACATGCACAAAGAAAGAGACCATGAGTCACCACTTGTGCATGTGTCACAATTAATGCTCCTAATCATGATTTCTAGCTCATTATTTCCATTTGTAAATATTAACCCAAATGTTTATAACAACAAAAAGATACGGCAACATCTAAAGCAAACTCGTGACGGATCACAAGGATACCCCTCACCTGTATATACATACCTGCATCCGCATTCCGACTGAATGCGAATGCGATGAGACTAAAGTAATCCAACAAATCTAATACTAGGGTCCGGCTTAAACCAAAGCCCACTAGTATGATCCGTTCGATCATGATCCGTGCACTACTGCACGTATATGATCGAACCCTGCCATAATACCATACGGCCTCTACAACGTTTCGCCCGAAACTTGAGAAACTGTCTGTGGGGGACTTTAAAGACTCGTCAATACTTTGGCTGTGGATTTAACCACTGGTACGTTAGTGGTACTAGCTGTACGTAACGGGCTACCAGGTATTGACCAAAAGGGAGGTCGATGAGCGAACTCATCCTGACACCCTACTGAGCCGTCAGTGATAATATCCGTACAGTCCGGTCCGTTCGTCTATGAGCATCGCATGTCGGGCTTAGGGGGTTGGTAAAAGTCAGACCCCCAAAAGCGGTACAAGTCGTGTCGGAGTGTAGCCCAAAACACCCTGAGATACTACTGGAATACCTACCAGTAAATCTCCTACCTTAGCCAAGGACTTCGTGTAATGGCTCTCCTAGACACAGCGCGATCTCATCCCCAATACCGGGAGAGACGAAACCCCTGCCGACCTGCTCACTGTCTCCATGTGGCTCGGGACTGTACGCAACTAAAACTTGTTTGCACGAATCCTTTGAGCCGTGGTAGGGTAGTAATCAAAGCACAGTGGGAACTCACACGAGACAAATAACGATCTCAGGTCGATAAACTAACCTGTACACATGTCACCAGAGAACTGCTATCTGACGTCAGGTATAATACCAACCAGCATGTTCCCGGCGAGTCCTGTCCGGTGTACTCATAATCCAATGAGCACCTGTATACATCTTAGGTGAACCAACTGACACCAATGGCTTGTGAGACCAGCCACCGCCCCTCGTCATGGTCTCGACTGTATACACTAGTCTACTAATGGAGTATCGATGCCCAGTCTCGAAAACTCCCTCGACTAGGGACCTTTTAAGGATGTGCTTATAGACCCCAGCTCCTACGTATATGATCGCTATCATACTGCTGGCCGTCAAGCAAGAATCCTAAGGGCTCTATCAACGTGTAATAGTGACCTGTAAGGTCACCTAAAGCAGTACACGATGATAAAGATAAACCAGATAGCATACTATCATCTTAAGTAAGACTGTCCTACCGGCATAGGTCCTCCCTCAATCATTGCAATCACGTGCCTGCGATCCAATAATTGACTTTGAGGGCACTATATCCAAGAATCTCCCACTTGCACTCAAGGCTAATTATTGCGATGTCGCATATTCACAGCCCGTGTGATACCGAACACCCAACTCCTCTACTGATCAGTCTCACAAAGCTCGTTTGTAAAACTATTGCTTTCGAGAAATAGCCTCAGTGAGTGGATCCGCCCTAATGTTTCTTTTTATGTCTCTCTTTATCTCAAGTTCGCGGAGAAAACCATCTCCCGAAATGAGCAATACCTGTCTTAGAATATGTCTGGATATCTGATGGGACCTAGTTCATAAATGAACTCCAAATCCAAACTTCTTAGACTGTATCGTCAACTGAATCTAATCAGTATCCTGCGCCATACCTCCCTCAGTATCTGCTTGGACCACCTGTCCAAATAACTGCCCCTTGTCAGAGGGAAAAACTATAACTCTGACAGGCACTCTGTCATCCAGGTCACCTTGGAAGCCTGGAATGATAACCGTCTCCCGAAGTAGGCTGCAGTTATCATTTCCCTAGAACATCCACTTATGTTCTAAAACTGCTTCCGAATGTTTCTCCAGGATAGGATTAATATCAATTTATTGCATCTAGTGCAAAAAAAACAACATCTGGTGTGGTACTTGACATCTCATGATTGACTCAATTGCCTAAGCAAGTGATCTACCAATCATGCATATCCCTCTCCCCTTTAGTCTGTAAGGCACCTTTAGAGAGGGTGAATCCATCACCTGCAGGTACACCACCATGCCAGGAGTCGTCCATTCCAAAACACCTTTAGAATGCTGTCTAAGTACCCAGATTGGGAAACCACCCAAATCTAGATTTAAAACTATAGATCTAGTAACCAGAATGTCTGATATAATATCCAAGCCCTATGTGGAGAAACCACTGTATGACAACCAAAATATAACCGATCGTAGTATAGGAATTTCACTTCCTACTATGTGTATGTCATCCATATACCGGGACATCACACCCTACTACCTTCTTAACAGATTCGACCCCTATTCTGATGAAGTCAAACCTATGACTGTCACATCAAAAATAGATGATCTATCTCCGCTATATCTGCTTTAGTCTATAAATAGACATAACCTAGTTGTCCACCATGCTTCTGCTGCTCCCACTGACTATGACAACCCTCTGGCAGAGTCATATACACATGCACTTCTAAAGCTAGTTTAGAACGACGCTATATTCATCCTCCTGCTGGGTCTCATAGTCTGGAACAACAGTAGTGTCAAGTCTGGGTAAACAAGAATCTCCCTGTCACCGTTCTTAAGGATACTGGAGTACCTTTCGGGTGCTTGAGGTTACCCTTCATATCTGCGGAGTGGCTAATGAAATGTCAATCCAGATTGAATCTTTAGGTTCTTATCAAATTTCCAGTAATCATTTGTAGTTCTGGAATCACTTCCAGTTCTACCATACTCCCACTACTGTTTTCTGAAAAAATCCATTTTATCAAAACTGTGGCGAGTCAAGAACAATATCACTATTGATCTTCCAGATGGTAGAAAGTCAACCCTCGTCATAACCCGGGTCAACCCACAAACAGCCATTATAGAAACATGCCTTGAGTTATCCAGAGTCTGGTTTTAAGCATAAGCCGGACAACTCCCCGTACGTTAACATTGTTAAGATATGAACTATTCTATATCCAATATAGAAACAGAGGCACTGATTTAATTGGAACCAGATTCAAATCATGCAGCTGTCTCTAGTGCATGTCAACTAAATGGAGAGAGGCCGATCAACATTACTCAACTTAGGAGTGCATCCAATTATGAGTAACCTGAAGGAGAAGCAAGTTCTCATAATCATTACTATCAACTGAATACCATACACAAGTATCTACATCTTCGATCACCTTGAAGAATCCTGATACTTGCAACACCTGGTTCTCTACTTTATTCTTATACCTATAACTTCTCAAAACTTAGACCTTGCATTTCTACAAAACACATGTCTAAGAACTAGAGAAGTCACAAGTAAACAGAATATAGTACGAGTACCAACCCCTCTGTCCTCATGGACACTGAACAACATACAATACTCTGTATAAGTCCCCTGAGTCTAATAACTCATTTCCTGTGTGTCGTAGGTTGAAAACTGTACTTATGGTTAAGAAGAATTACACCGCTGTTTAATGCTCCTTACCTAACCATCCACTGATATAGGTAAATGTCATAGACATAATTTCAAAAAGTTATATCTCACTTTATAAAAATAAACGTATAGATATATCAATTTGAAATTGGTGCATAACAACGGATATTCAAAACCAAATATTTGCCGTCCGGCAAACAACCCAGACGATTTCCTCAAATATCACCAATTACAACGAATCCCGATATAATGAGGATGATCATCCAATTCCCAATAACTTACTCCCACTCAACATCTGTAAAACCATACAGATGTGAGAATCAACCTGGTAAATACATACCCTGGAGTAAGGGCTAATTGGAAAATCAGTTTTTTTTTAACAATACACAGTGAGACTGAACATGAAAATGTTTCGAAGGGGTATCCGGGTATTCCTAGTAATGCCTCTTCCATTATCGGATTCACAACTGTAACCGTATATTTCTTTGCCATCTCTCCAAATCCCTTTATATGTCTTTAGTCATTACTTTCTGTACACCACCTTTAGGCCAAATGGTTTTCTTCCTTCCCTACCGTTCGGCACCAGCCTATGGTCTGGAAGAAGACCATCCAATAAGCGTAATAGGTGTACTGTCCTAATCCTAGGAGCACTCGCAACCCGAGAGAGGGTAAAGATAAAAGACAACTGAATAAACTTCATTCCTATTTCTTCTGAACCAGAATCTATACCCGAACTGAAACAAGTCCCTTCGAGTTCGTATATAACCATACGATGGAGTATCCAATAAACTGTGGATCTTCGTAGTGATACGGGATGTTCCGGAGAAATACAAAGGTGAAGTAGGAGTGGCGATGAAATACTTGGTTTAGTCGTGAATGATAGCTGTCGCAATTTACTTTGCCCTCTTACTAATCCATTTATTTGTCTTTACTTATTACCTTCTGTACACCATCGTTAGGCTAATTGGTTTTCTTCATTCCCCACCATTCGGCACCTGCCTATGGTTTGGAAGAAGACTATCCAATTAGCATAATAGGTGTACCGTCCTTATCCAAGGAGCACTCGCTACCTGAGAGAAGGTGAAAGGAAAAGACAACTGAATAGTCCTATTCATTTTCTCCAGAACCAGAAACCATCCTCGAATCTGGAACAAGTTCCTTCGAGTTCGTATATAACCATACGATGGTTTTATCCAATGGAAGTGGATATTCGTAGTAATACGGGGTGTTCTGGAGAAAAGGGTAAAAGTAGGAGTGGCAATGAGGTATGGAACTCTGACAATCCAAAAGCCAGTGTTTTAAGAAGGTTCGGTTAACTTGGTCACTGAGTCATAGTCAAGGGTCGGGTCATGGTCGCTGCCAAAGAGAGAGAGAAAAGAAACACTCTGCGTGTGCTCTAACCTAGATCAGAATGGTTATCACTTTATCTAACCAGGAAGCCTCCCACTGTAACCTCAAATTCTCCTCCAAACCTGAAAGAAGAATTAGTCGGGATCACCCGAGGAGTAAACCAATTCATCAGTGGGAATCGGGATCCAACTATCATCGCATGATAATGTGATGGAATCTACTCACGTTATCACACTCCAGAAGGTATGCGCATGCCTGGCAAGTTTCAGTTTCTTTAGAAACTCCCGATGTGATTTTTACCCCTAGGACCCAAGTGACCTTGACTGAGCCAACATATCAAAGGATCCTAGCCAAGTTCAACCTGTCATTATCCTGATCGCATTAGACCCACCCGCACGAGTCCTTGACTGAGCCAAAATGACCGTACGACTATCCTAACCAATCACATATCCAAAAGACAGAAAAGCATTACAGAGCTACCGCACACTACGCCTCGGCTGAGCACGACATACGTAGCACGAATACTAAGCAATACTAATCTGAAATGACGGAAGGCTATGGTTGGTTTTTGGCAAAAAACCTTTAACGTAATGAACTTGATATCGTTGAAGGAACCGGATAACTTTTTATAAACATAGTGGCGAAAACCTTTGCTAAAGAGGTCACTCCCGGTGAAGGGATCTCGGCTCTTTCCCTGTAGAATGAGGTGCAGGATATTCCAACTAAATACCGCGATGCAAAGCAAAAAGTAATCGACTATAGTAAAGTTATTACCCTGACGCAAACTTCGGCCCAAGGGGTCACTCCCGGTGAAGGGATCTCGGCCCTTGCTTCGTCGACTGAGGTGCTGGATATTCATAACCGAATACCACTGTGCAAAACAAAAGAGAACGTCCTTGCAATAACAACTTTTTGAAAAATGTTCCAACAACATCAGAATAGGTTTGTTTAGCTTGCATTGATCCGAATCAATGCAGTCCCATCAATTAATCACACCACAAAAGAACGAAAATATGATGTACGTATATGCCATCCGCATTCACCACTGGGTCCCGTCATCACCCGCTAGGTTACTTAACTAACGACAGAGCGGGGACTGGACTAGCGCGGGTGTAAAACATATACAACATCTACTAATATATATATCAATATATAATAATCGCTCAAGGCGTGATAAAATGCAACATCACAGAAATATAATAAGTGTCACAGAACAATACAAATAATCTGGGATTCCCGGGTTTCATAGAGCCGCTACTGAAACCCGACGTTCCCCTGGTCGTGTGGATAGCCTGTGCAATGAAATCCTAGACCCCTACGGGCGCGGCAAGTTACCCGCCAAAACCTGAAGCGAGGCAGCCCCTTACAGCAAAGTGAATGGACCACCCAGCACTTCACGGAATCCGGTAACTTGAGCACCCCTCCTTGGGTCAACCTTTACCCCCTACAAGTGCGGCGAATAGCCCGCCAATTCTAGAGTAAAGCCCACTTCATCTCAAAACCATGAGATGCGGGCCCGTTGCCTTCTAGAACCCGGCTATCCGAGCACCCCACCTTGGGGTAATCCTAGTACAGAAAGTAAAAATATACAACGGGTACATCGACCTCAGCCCGGTCGTGCCCCAAAAGAATAATATACAAACTGACAGTGACGGCAGTCCACATGTCGGACGCTCGCCCCGCAATATCAAATGTGCAAATACAACCAAACTGTACTACCATTGCATCCAGGCTATCCACCACGATAAATCCGCAACATCACAGCACAACACAGAACATCAACGTGAATGTCACGTTCGTAAATCCGTCTAAAAGGGCAATAGCAATTAGACAAGATTTACCGATCAAATGACAATCACGGTCACAGATATAAAGTAAGCACTGTAAACTAACATATTTAAATTTTTCGATCGACAAAATTTCCCGAAGTGGGCCCCAAGCACAAATCCAGCACTCAAAATAATCTGGGCCAAAACTAAAAATACCAGAAACCCCAATTCCAAATTAGAGACCACTGTAGAAAATTTGATGCAGTGTAGCTACAGTACTGCGGCGGAACCGCGGTCAAAACGTGGGTACGGCCGCGGTTCCACGGCGCTACAGTGATATCTTCCTACAAAATTTCTGCAGTGTTCTTAGAAAAGCTTGCTTGATTTTCTGCAATACTCAAAATAATTTTTCGACCACAAAAAAAATTCGACAGAAACTTCGTTTTTGAAATTGCGGTTTCGGAAATTTTGCTCGATTGATGTTTTAAATACATTAGAACAAGCTAGTAAAGGTTAATGGCGTAGCTCTGATACCATGTAAGTCTACGGTAGCGTCCCGGCCGTCTGTCCGAGGCCAAAATGCGGAAACAAAAACTTTTTCAAAACTTGAAACCGGCTATCGCAGACTTTAATCTCGGATCGAACCATTAACCTATAGATAGCTAACAAGAGAAGGGTTAGAAAATCTATACCGATCGATCCGTGTCGTTCGGTCTTTGGCCACCATCCCAAGCTCCTCGCGGCATCTCCGATCTCCGGTCTCCTCGTCGGAAAGGGCACCACATCTTCGAGTCTTTTTACGGGCTCCCGCTTCATCCGAAGCAACTCGGACATGAAGTTTGCTAGCCGACGTGTCCAAGACGATGTAGAGAATGTGTGTGATAACTTTGTCTCAAGCATCCATTGATTCTCATCACATGAGAGTGTATGGATGGAGGTTGAAGATGAAACCATTAGTGGAAATGGTGAGCTAGAGGAAGAAGAAGAAGAAGAGGATTTTCTTTCTTGTGTTGTATGATGTAAAAATGAGAGAGTGAGAGTAAGAATAATACAAGAGCCAACCTATCTATGGCTGCCCTTCTCTCTCTTCCTCTCATTTCAACTCACAAATCAATCACATAATGTGACACATGCATAAAGAAAGAGACCATGAGTCACCACTTGTGTATGTGTCACAATTAATGCTCCTAATCATGATTTCTAGCTCATTATTTCCATTTGTAAACATTAACCCAAATGTTTACAACAACAAAAAGATACGACAATATCTAAAGTAAACTCGTGACGGATCACAAGGATACCCCTCATCTGTATATACATACCTGCATCCACATTCCGACTGAATGCAAATGCGATGAGACTAAAGTAATCCAACAAATCTAATACTAGGATCCGGCTTAAACCAAAGCCCACTAGTATGATCCGTCCGATCATGATCCGTGCACTACTGCACGTATATAATCGAACCCTGCCATAATACCATACGGCCTCTACAACGTTTCGCCCGAAACTTGAGAAACTGTCTGTGGGGGACTCTAAAGACTCGTCAATACTTTGGCTGTGGATTTAACCACTGGCACGTCAGTGGTACTAGCTGTACGTAACGGGCTACCAGGTTTTGACCAAAAGGGAGGTCGATGAGTGAACTCATCCTGACATCCTACTGAGCCTGTCAGTGACAATATCCGTACAGTCCGCTCCATTCGTCTATGAGCATCGCATGTCGGGCCTAGGGGGTTGGTAAAAGTCTGACCCCCAAAAGCGGTTCAAGTCGTGTCGGAGTGTAGCCCAGAACACCCTGAGATACTACTAGAATACCTACCAGTAAATCTCCTGCCTTGGCCAAGGACTTCGTGTAATGGCTCTCCTAGACACAGCGCGATCTCACCCCCAATATCGGGAGAGACGAAACCCCTGCCGATCCGCTCACTGTCTCCATGTGGCTCGGGACTGTACCCAACTAAAACCTGTTTGCACGACTCCTTTAAGCCGTGGTAGGGTAGTAATCAAAGCACAGTAGGAACTCACACGAGAAAAATGACAATCTCAGGTCGATGAACTAACCTGTACACATGTCACCAGAGAACTGCTATCTGACGTCAGGTATAATACTAACCAGCATGTTCCCGGCGAGTCCTGTCCAGTGTACTCATAACCCAATAAGCACCTGTATACATCTTAGGTGAACCAACTGACACTAATGGCTTGTAAGTCCAGCCACCACCCCTCGTCGGGGTCTCGACTGTATACACTAGTCTACTAATCGAGTATCGATGCCCAGTCTCAAAAACTCCATCGACTAGGGACCTTTTAAGGATGTGCTTATAGATCCTAGCTCTCACGTATATGATCGCCATCTTATTGCTGGCCGTCAAGCAAGAATCCTAAGGGCTCTATCAACGTGTAATAGTAACCTGTAAGGTCACCTAAAGCAGTACACGATGATAAAGATAACCCAGATAGCATACTATCATCTTGAGTAAGACTGTCCTACCGGTATAGGTTCTCCCTCAATCATTGCTATCACGTGCCTGCGATCCAATAATTGACTTTGAGGGCACTATATCCAACAGGGGCAACTCAAGAATTTTCTTGACTTGCCAAATGAGGTATTTCCTTCACCATTAGAATAGTAATTCTTCCCCTTTAGCATCTTTACATGGTTAGAAGCGTTTTAATGTAGTTCAGTGATATTGGAAAATTCCAAGTTGAGCTTAGGGTTTGATTTGAGTTGAGATGGTGCAATTGAGGTTTAGTAGTGACCTTAAACCCCTGTAGTGTTAGTTTTATGGAATGAAACCAGAGATTTAACCCCAAGACATGAACTTAGAATCTCCAACGTCGGGTTTTGTGAGGAACTGTGGTGTAGTTTTGAGATCTGCTTTCACCCGGGGGTTCTGAAAATTATTTAGCAATTACTGAGATGTGTGCAGGCAACCTAGAACCTATACCCAAGACCCTAATTCCTTTTCCTGGCCGCAGATCAACTCCTTTTAGCCGCAAATTGCGGCCTTGGTGCGATGGAATCGCCTCGTGTTTGGTCCATGACTCCATTTTCAGTAAATTAGACCTACCCTATATGCAGTCTTGGGTAATTTCACTTAGAACAAAATCTGGAAGTGTTTTTCTAAGTTGCTGCTTTATTTTGCGACTTCGTTTTAACTTAAGTTATGGTATTTGGGTTTTGACTCGGTAGGTTGACGTTCGTACATCGATATCGGAAGTTGTTTGATTATTCTTGCGTGCGTAGACCATAGGTTTTAACCTATGTGTGATTCATGTGCCGTTTTAGTGTTCGTGCGCGATTTCCATTTACGATACTTTATGTATGTGATATGTAGGTACCTTCACGCGGATTTCGTACGAAAAGGGATGAGCATGGCGACATCGACTTCGGCAAGTAAGGATCAAGGTGAGTAGATATATATCTATGGGGGAAGTCGGGTGGATGGCGTATAGCACCCCCGCAGTTCGTAGTGTAGCCTATGATATATTATATTTATATATGAATATGTGTTATGTGAGACATTATTGTTTAGCAAGAAAGGTTTTAGGAGATCATGGGTTAAATTTTAGTGCAATTGGATGATAGTGTCGTCAGTTAGTTTCTTAGTCGTGAACCCTAGAATAAGGTTTACGCACACGCATGCACACACGGGTTATGTTCCGTATATGATATATGTATATATATATATATGTGGATGTGTTGCTATATATATATACATATACGTATACCCGTATGATGAGGATAGTATATGATACTTGGAGATGAGTCGATGTGATTGGGCATGATGCCGTGAGATCGGTGATGTGACTTGGGTCGTATTATGAGATACGACATGATATTATAGCGGATCGTTGAGCGATGTGTTTTCATACACACGCGGATATATGTTGATGGTATCGGTATGTACTAGACTTTATATCAGTACCCCTAGTTCATGATATGTGATGATGATACCATATGGATATTGAGGTATATGTGATAGTCGACCTGAACCCCAATTTTGGGATGCCGTACGATGGATTTACCGTACGAGATATAATTATGATAATAGATCCGCACTCTTGATTCGAGGATGTCGTATTGTACGTTTTATCATACGTGACGCTATTGAGGCGGGATCACTGACTACTATATATATATCGACTCGGACTTAGGTGGTTTTCCTTACCCTTGTTTAGTCTCTTAGCTTTGTCCTGTGGTTTACTTAGTAGATGTTAGACTGGGCTCGAGTCATACTTATTTCCAAAACTAACGAATCGTGAGTATTTTAAAGACAGGCCAAGAGATACTACGGATATTTTAAAGGACGCATCTTTTCTTAAAACACCGTAGCCCCTATATTCTAAATACCATGATTCGTGTTATTTCAAATGCCAAATTGTATGACTCGTATATCTAATGTAGATTCCTTATTGTTGCATTTACTATTCATTTCCCGTATATTCTTGCTATTCGCATCGCATTGCATGCTTAAATGTGTTTTTATTGTTCTTATGAACCCATACTGTCAGGACACCAGCACTATTACCGATGATGCGTATGTCCACGAACACTTGCTTGCCGGCTCACACACATCATCATCGGTAGTTGCCATGTCACGTACACTTTAGAGAATATTACTTTACTGATATCGCTTGTTAGCTGATAGTTCCGATATGTCATTACTGTGCTAGTTTAGATATTGCATTTACTACTGAGATACTTCATGCATGCATATGTATTCATTTGTCACGTGATATTACGGGGCTTTATGCCGGTAATTTATTGTTTATTTACTCTCGATATTGGGATTTCGGATTTTCTATGAGATTTCTGGATTTGGAGAAACCGCAAGGATTTTATAAACTCATTTTCATTTCAAAAGATAAAAGTTGCGGTTTTCTCGTGATATGATTGAGAGGTGTCCACCATGAGTTTTCTCGGCTCTTGAGCGATATCATACACCCGATTCGAGGAGGAGGAGGAACTGTCTGCGGGTGCATGGTAGACCCAGTGTGATACCCGGGGAAAGATGGTCGCAGATGATGGCGTTGAGCCTGGCAGGGGAGCACTACCGACCGGTTATTTGTGACGCGGCGGATATCCGGAGGATACCGACGTAGTCATGAGATATGATATTTGGGCCAGTCCGGATTGCCGGAGCCCAGGGGCCATTCCGGATTGCCGGAGCCCGATATATTGAGACTTTGAGGTATTGAGATTATATGATATGGGCCAGTCCGGATTGCCGGAGCCCGAGATATTGGATATTAGGATTTATGTTTTGTGTCGATACTTGACACGGATTCTATGTTGATTTCATTAATGATACCTCGATTTTTATATACAGAAATCTCACTAAATTAAGAAAACAGTTTTCTCATTCATGATGTATTCTGTTTTCATTTTAATGCATTCATACATCATATAGTATTATGTTACTACCTGAGGCACTGACACGAGCACTTGATATTACACTTATGTGAAGATGTTTCAGGGTTATACTTTTTATTGAGGATATCATTATCGTATGACCTAGGATTGAGTCATACATGCGATTTCTGCTCGGTGATATTTTCTACTCACGAGTTGGCAACTCACCCCCGTTGTGCCACAGTTTCTTGCAGGTTTTTCCGTACAAGTTTTCTTGGCGGCTTTGCTGGCACACTGCTTCTTTCCGGGTGATTGTTTTGGTAGGTGGGTTCACTCGTATCGTGACCACCATTGTACATTTATTTATTTCAGTTGTATCTAGTAACTCCATCAACCAGACTTGTATATTTATAGACTTAGAAGGCCAGTATGTTTATTCTTTCGACCTTAGAGTCGCGCTTGTATTATTATGGTTTTCTGGTGGATTTTTAGCTTTCTTCTGAGTTTTGATCCTCGCCCTTCGGCGTTGTATATTATTGCTTGCGTGGTTGTGACCGCCAATTGGCGAAGATCTATCTCTCGCTTGGGGTTGCCTTTATTCATATTATTCTTGTTTGTACCCGTTTGAGGCCAGTATTTACAAAGGAGACTCTGCCGAAATTTTCGGAAAAGACTTGATGTTTTAAAAATGTTTAGTACGACTTTTCAAAGTGATTTATATGCAAACTTTAAAATAAGTTTTCCTTCACTTTCTTCTTTTAAATGTTTTAGATTTCTGGGCTTTTGGTTTACTTGAATTAGGTGGGGTCCTATAGACTTTACATGATTCAAGTGCCAGTCACGTGCTATTTCGGGTCGTGACACCTCTTCATTGAGCTTGCAACGTTAAGCTTTGGTTATTGCACTCAAGGGTTGTATCATTTCTTCAAGCTGAATAAAGATCTCTTTTGTGCCTTCATTTTTCCTTGGGTTCTTTGTCTTCACTTGATCTTGCAACCTCTTAATTGAGCTTGCAAGTTTAAGTTTAGGTATTTGAATCCATGGTTTGTATTGTGCTCTTTGGTTCCTAGTTATTTTCTTTCTTGCTCTTTTCTTACTTGCTTTTACATTCATGCAATTTATTACCATGCTTTACTTACTTGCTCTTTAATTCCATGTCATTTATTTACTTTCATGTGTTGCTCTTTTCTTCTCTTTGTTTCTCTTTGCTCTTTTTGGTTTGTTGTTGAGATGGTTGTAAATATGTGTTGTTAGTAAAAAAATACGATATTGTAAGTTAAGGATTTCGTTTCCAATTTCTTTTCCCGTTATTTTCTATTGAACTCCGCCCAAACCTTACGCAAGCGCTCCGTTAGGCACCCTACCCTACCAAGGTTTCAGTGATCCTTAACTGCGACCGGTTGCGTTTGGCTTCGCCGGAGCCGAAAGTCAAGCGACAAGAACGGACGGACAAGGGTCAATAAGCCGGATTCCACGAATACCATTCTTAAATACCCTAATCCACGTTGTTGCCAATTGCTCTAGCATCAATTGGTCAAGACTCGGCTTAAAGGTTTGAGTATGAATTCACTAGTTTACACCATTGTATCTTTTCCTAACAAGCTTTATACTTTGCATATAACACATAGGATAGATACGAACAATCCGCCACAAGCATTAACTCGTGAAAACAAGAACTTAAAACGCTCCGTCTCCCTGTGGATCGACCCGTACTCATCGCGGCTAACTGTAAAGCGACACTGTCCTGATTGCGGTTAATTTTAGAACTTCAAATAGACGACACGCCAAAATCGTGCCAATCAGGTGTCTCGACTCAAACACACATCATAACCTCACGGCATCATGCCCGATCATATCGACTCATATCCATAACATATACTATCCTCATCTCACGTGTATATGTGTGTGTGTGTGTGTGTGTAAACACACACACACATACACATATACACACCAAACCAAGTGTGTGTGCGCGCGCGCGCACGTGTGACTATACATATCCTAAAGTTCAAGACTAAGGTAAAACCTTTCTACGAACAAGCTTATTCTAATCCTACGGTTTCCTAAGGCCCTATATGCTAAGTATCCAAAACTTGTACCAATATATATATGTTGGATATGTATGCCCTAGAGGCCTTCATTGTATAGGATGCTAGGGATATATATGTACAAGACAATCTTGCTTGATATGATAGTATGCTATTTGGTTTGACTTTATCTTAACATGTGATGTGTTTTACTTTGTATTTCATATACATGTTGATAAAGCCCGTAAGATATTTTCCTGACTACCTGCGTTGTGATGGCGATCATACTTATAGGAGCTGGGTAGTCAAAAGCCACATCTTTAAAAGCGTCCCTAGTTGTAGGAGTATCGAGACTGGGCATCGTTACTCCAGAGTAGACTAGTGCATTACATATATAGACCCTGACGAGGGGCGATGGATTGGTCCCGCAACCATTGATGAGGTGCACCTAAGATTGTATACATGTGCTCACTGGGTGTGAGTACGATAGGACTCGCCGAGAACTGACTAGTTGATATTATACCTAGCGTCAGATAGCAGTTCTCTGGTGACATGAGTGCAAATAGTCTGTAGACCTGAGGTCGTCATTTGTTTCGTGTGAGTTCCCACTGTGCTTTGATTACTACCCTACCACGGCTCAAAGGAGTCATGCAAACAGGTTTTAGTTGGGTACAGTCCCGAGCTACATGGAGGCAGTGAGCGACTGTTGGGGATTCGTCTCTCCCGGGTGTTAGTTATATGTATGCCCTAGAAGCCATTATTGTACATGTGATGTATATTATAGTGGATGCTTGGACATATATATATATATATATATATAGAGGACTTTCTTGCTCGACATGATAGTATACTATCTGGTTACTCTTTATCTTAACATGTTGACTGGTATTCTTTACTGTCTTCCTCTCACATGTTGATAAAGCCCTTAGGATATGTACTTGACTACCAGGATTATGATAAGATCATACTAGTGGGGCCAGGGTGGTCCACAAGTACATCCTTTAATCAGTTCCTATTCATAGGAATATCGAGACCAGGGAATCGATATTCCAGTATAGACTAGTGTGTACGTTTCTTGTCCCTTAGAGGGCGATGGTTGATCCCACAACCATTTATGTATGACATCAAAGATTGTACACAGGTGCTCTTTGGAGAATGGATACACCGAACAGGACTCGCCGAGGACTCCTATATGGTAGTATACTTATCGTCAGATAGCAGTCCTCTGGTGACATTGGTACAGGTTAGTCTGTAGATCCGAGATAATCATAGAGTCTTGTGCAGCTCCCACTGTGCTTTGATTTCCTACCTACCACGCTCAAAGGAGACATGCAAACATGTGGATTTTGGGTACAGTCCTGAGTCGCATGGAGGCAATGAGCGATAGGAGGGGTTTCGTCTCTCCCGGTTGTCACGACCCGAAATATTAGCTCATGACCGGCACTCGAATCACGCAACGTTTAAAGGCGTAACGAAATTCAAGTAAGCCGAAACCCAGTAATCTAAACCTTTTAGAAAAATAAAGGAGGTGAGGTTTTGAAATAAAGGTATATGAAATCAAGTTTCCTTAATGCATAGAAAAGAAACATGAATGATGCAAGTGAAATTTACTAGTTTGAAAACATGTTTCGTCTTTTAAAATTTTTGATAGCACCTCCTTTGTATATTTTGATCCAAAACCACAAATACATAATAATGATAATGGCATCCCCAAGAGGGAGCTAGCTCTTCGCCAAATGGCGGATCACGACCACGCAAGACAATATAAATAAGTATACGACGCCCAACGACGAAGTTCACCACAGATAGATAAGGAAAAGCAAGACATATAAACCACAAGTAGCGGAAAACCCCTCGCTCTAAGTCTCGCAACCATAATCCCACTAAGTCTTATTACTTATACAATTTACAAATTTTGATTGATGGAGTTAACTAGATACAATAATGAAATATAGATACAAGAGTGGGTATGATACAAATGTCCCACCTACCAATGCAAAACACTCGAATGCAACTGTGTGCCAGCGAAGCCGCTACTGATCCAAGCGGTCATCCTGCAAGAACTGTGGCACAACGGGGGTGAGTTGCCGACTCGTGAGTAGAAAAATATCAACAGATAGAAATTGAATAAACAACGACTCCTAGGTCAACTATATCATAAAGGTAATACTATGATATCTAGGGTGACCGGGTCTGTATATGTGCCAACAAGGTAGCCAATGTCTATGAGCATGTGTATAACATCCAACAGTATAGTCAATGCATGTGTGAAAGTGGGTCTCGTCCGCCCATATAATCAAAGTATGTATGCATGTGGATCTCGTCCACCCATATAATCAATGTATGTATGCATGTGGATCTCGTCAACTCATATAATCAATGTATGTATGCATGTGGATCTCGTCCACGTGTCAACCACTGACACGACAACATCATGCATGTAATTATCATAAAAGCATATGCATGAAAATGTGAGGATATAAATCAACATGTGTCCCTCGCGACACCTTAAAATCATGGAACCCGAGTGTCCAGCATCAACACTCGAAACATCATGAAAACCGTGCCTATCATCGACACGTAAATCCTCATATATCTCAGGCGCCGCATCCTCAGATCGGCCCTCAGGCACCGCACACCCTGGTCGGCCCTCCTATCAATCTCGCTACTCCGGTCGGTATCCTCCGGATACCCGCCGAGTCTAAATACTATCACCGGTAGGTAGTGCTCCCCTGCCGGGCTCACCGTCTAACATATACAAGTCTTCTTTCCCCGAGGTACCTCACCGGGTCCACCATGTACCCGCAGACGGTGCTTACCGCTCCTCGAATCGGGTTTCACATGCCACTCTCAGAACCGAGAAAACACATGGTGGACGCACTGAAATATCATATCAAGAGAAACCGGGTTTTTAAAACAATACATGCTTTCCTTTGAAAATGCCACGGTTCTCAAATCCAGAAATCTCATGAAAACATCATATCTCAATGCGTAAAAGCGCAAAGCATGATGTATGCGACATATAACAGAAATGTAAGCATACCAATATATTATGCAACATGGAACAGTGATATGACATATTAAGGGGAAACCGCTCCTTTAAAATGATTCCAGTTTTTAAAATATAACATGCGGTTCCCAATCTCTCAATAAAACTAGTGATCTATGTAGGTACAATATGTATATACGCAAGTATAGATGTACTAATGTATGTGTGCACCAATATGGATATACAAATATGTATATGCGCAAGTATGAATATATCAATGTATATATGCACCAATGTGGATATACAATGTGTATGTGCGCAAGTATGAATATATCAATGTATGTGTGCACCAATGTGGATATACAATGTGTATATCCGCAAGTATAGATGCATCAATGGATATGTGCACCAATATAGATATACAAATGTGTATATGCGCAAGTATAGATGTATCAATGGATATGTGCACCAATATGGATATACAATGTGTATATCCGCAAGTATGGATGTATCAATGTATATGTGCACCAATGTGGATATACAATGTGTATATCCGCAAGTATAGATGTATCAATGGATATGTGCACCAATATGGATATACAAATGGGTATATATATGCGCAAGTATGGATATAGCAATGTATATGTAAGCATGTCATGTGAAGAGTCATATCATGATGCAGCAATCCTACTGTGTAGTGACATGGCAATTATCGATGATGAAGTGTGTGAGCCGGCAAATCTGTGTACGTGTAACATACGCATCATCGATAATGGTGCAAGTGTACTAGAACATGTATAAGCAATGCAATGGAAATAATATGAATGTAGCATAAGGTAAATCATATGCAAATGCTGACGGGTATACGTATTTAATATGACCGAGTCGGGAATCTGTCAATCGGCATCCAGCCTAACAACATCGCGTACGGTATGATCCATCGTACGGCAACCTCTAGTCAAGGGTAAGGATCAATCATCAAGTCAAACTCATCACGCACGGAAAATCATCGTACGGCGGCATTAAGCTAATAGGGATCCTATCATCCTATAAGACAAATGAGGGTACGACCTAATATCACATACGGCCTATCATCCAAGATTCACAACATTCTATATATATATATATCTATATACCTATGTCCCAGGTCACATCCACAATAATCTCATATCAGGGGACCGGCAGGGTATAAATCATCTCGATCGACTCGCATCCGTATACCAACATATCATCGGATCATCATATCATCATATCATCATATCCGTCTTATATTCCTTCATCGCATTTATATCACACATCAAATCAAATTTACATAAACATTCTGTATCAACTAAGAATAAGTATCTAATCTAACATACACACCCGAACCATACAATCAGATTTTTAAAGAAGCGAATCGTAGTTTTGAAAATAGGGGTTACGGTGTTTTTAAGGAAAAGATATCATTTGAAAATCCGTAACATCCTTCAAGGTGTATATTTAAAAGATACATACGATTCTTCGGTTTAGAAAAAGGTATGGTTCGGATGACGCATCTACATCGACTATCTAGTCCTACAGTACCCTAAACGGCAATATCGCTAAACGTCATCCTATGATAGTAGTAACATATCACTTCTAACTATCCTCTAGTTTCTAATATGGTTTCATAGCTACCTCATTCTAACCTTAGTTTCCTAATCTAGATTTCCTAACCATATTCTATAAATCGGTTTTCCATCAAAACTTTGCGGGGGTGCTATACGCCATCCACCCGACTTCCCTCGTGGATATAGATCCACTCACCTGGTCTTCGCTTGCCGAAGTCGATGATGCCATGCTCCGTCGCCTCGGAATCCACACGAAGGTACCTACAATAATAAACAATCGTAATGCGTATTAAAATCAAGGCGGAAAACCAAAACGCCACGCGCATTGCTCATAGGTTAGAACCTATAGCTTACACGTACAAAATCAACCAAACAACCTTTGTTGTTGATGTACGAACATCCAACAACCAAATACAAATCCAAATGTCAAGAAATCACATTTCAAAATACGGAAAATATAGCCTAAAACACACCAAAATGCTCCCAGATTTTACCCTAAGCCAAATTGGTCAATTCTGCATATAGGAGGGGTCAAATTTACTGAAGATAAGGCCCTGGAACCAAACTGAAACAATTCTACCCTACTCTGGCCGCAAATTGCGGCCAGATTGAATAAATCTTCAGCCTGGATGTTAGGGTTTGGTCTCGGGTCTCAGTGGTAGCTTCCTAGATGCCTGCACGACTCCCAGTAATTGCAAAATCATTTCTAGTATCCCCGGGTTGCTCCAGATTCCAAAATACCCTCACAATTCACACATTTATCCGATGTCGGGGTTTCTAAATCCGTGTTTGGGTTTCTAAACTCTGGTCCAGGTCATTAAACAACACCCAAGTCTAGTTAACAGCTACAACATCACCAATTTCAAACAACACTCAATCCCTTTACTAGGGTTTCCCAAAGTTCACTAAACTTCACAATTTCACATCTAAACACATATGAATACTAAAGTAAATGAAAAACTATCCAATTGGTGAAGGGATTACCTCATATAGCACCCATGAATCCCTAAGGTCATCGAAATCTGAATTTTCTTGGTCCCATGTGTAGAGGTTGAAGAGGGGATTAATTTTTGTGAAGGGTGTGTAGGGTTTTGGGGCTTATTAGGAGATAGATCTAGGGATGGAAGGGGAGGGTTGTGAGCTTGAGGAGATGAAGGAGAGAAGATGAAAAAAGATGGGGAAGGAAGTGGCAGCAGCAGTCCCCCCTCTCTCACAAATTCACACACACTCTCTCTCTCACATAATCTACTTAACCTAATCATTTTGTCCCCTTTAACTTTTGTTCTTTTTCTTTTTCTTTTCTTTTCTCACCCAAAAGCCCAACCCTATACATAAAATACACAAATGAAATAACATGTAACATGTCATGGTGCACTAACCATGAAAACTGTAGAAATGCGGATTTGGCTTAATCACGATTAGCAGTGTACTAATCGGGTTTTTATCGAAACTGTATATAATAAATTTTAAAATTTCCAAATCCTTTAAATATATTTTTAAATGAATAAATCATTTTAATTTCTATTTATTTCATAATTACTGGTATATATTTATACCCTTTTTCGAAAACCCCAATTTCACAAATCGGGCAGTTTTCGGGAAAAATATTATTTTAATATTAAATTCCAAAAATAATATTTTATATTTTCTGAAATGTTACACCGGTATTGGGGGTTGATGTTGCGCTATGCTCGATTGGTTATAACTGGAAGTCTCTGGCCAGGGCTGCCGCCGAGATTTACTGATAAGTGTTATCAGTAGTTTCTCGAACCGTTATAGGCCAGACATCGGCATGACTTATCACGTTACTGGGGACTGACGTTTACCACTCTTAGACATGATATGCGACATATCAGAAGAAGAGACCGGACTGTACGGTAGTGTTACTTATAGGCTTCATGGAGAGTATGGACGGGCTTACTTGTTGATCTTCATATTGCTTAATACCCGGGTAGCCGTTACGTCCAGCTAGTACTGCTGACGGCTTGTAGGTGATTGATATGATCATCACCTACTGCTGGCGTATTTACGAGTCTTTAGAGTCCCACACAGAAGTTTCCTGGTTCAAGCGAAACGAAGTAGGACACATATGTGATATGTGTGTGGGCCTGATTAAATACGTGTATGTGATACCGTATTGTAATCCAGCAATTATCTGTTATCGGTTCGGTTTTATGTGATATAACTAGATCGTCGAATCAAGTGTTGATTTGATGATGTGATATACAGATAATGATATTAGTCGGTCATATGTGATATGACCGGATTATTAAATCAAGTGTTGATTTAATAATGTGATTTATATTATATGTGATATAATTATATCTTAACAAATATCATTAGCTCACTAATTATTCTTCATAATATATATATATATATATATATATATATATATATATAATGAAGCATGGCATGATTTCTATTTTTGAGAAAAATAGAAAAAAGAGGTGGAAAATGAGAGCATGGCTACAAGCATAGGCTTTATTCATAGTTTATTCATCTTGACTCACTATTCAAGAATGGTTGCAATTTTATATTGCAAAATTTTATGCTTGAATGAGTGAGGGTCAAGTGTTGCCATTCATTCTTACCTCATTTCAACACTTAGCCATTTTCCATGCTTGCTTCTTCTTGAGCTCTCTAGGTCTCTTCTTCTTCCTCCTCAATTGCTTCAATAATCCAAACCCTCACATGTGATGTGAGTCATGGATTTTTGAATACATTAGTGAGCAAATCTAATCCCTTACTTCATCATTCTACACTTGATTAGCTATCAAGTGTAGAGTGTTTTCTTCACCAAAGTGTTTAGTGAGGAAAGAGCTTGACCTAGTGAGCTTCGGGTGGATCATCTTCGACACGAAGATCTACGATGAGGTTCGTTCAACCTGAAGTGGAGTCTAGAGGATTCAAGAGGACTACTACAAGGAGCTTAAGAAGAGAAGTACTTGATTCTATTGGGTATAACTCCTTAAACTTTCTTAACTTGTACACATCACATAGCTATTAACCCTAAAATTCTAGTAATGATCTTGTTATTCTAACTTAGCACCTAGAAAAATTTAAAATGTGGCATGCTTGATGCCTCTAGAACCTCATGGCGGTGTTAAGGTCGACTTTCATAGTTGTTCTCCGCCGAAAGACGCGACCGGGACGTTAGGACGTCCGGCCTGAATTTTGGGGGAAGATACTATTTGGATTAATCCGTCCACCTCTCCGAAGATGCCAAGTTGATTTATGACACCGTGTATCGAAGGTTTAGACAGATACGGCCGTTGTAGCAGACTTCGTCAGATTCCCCCTCACTTGCGAGGGGTTTTTGATTGTGGGGACGCTCTTCCCTGCAGGCCCAAGTCCCTGCAGTAAATACACCACCGCATCGCGGTAACCACTTTCTCCTTCTCCAGAAGGCCACTTCATGTCGTGTGTGTTTTTTTTATTTTTGGTTGCCCGTGGATTGTATACGGAGACTAATTTATGTTGTCTCCCGTAGGGCGTAGATTAGTCCAAATCCGTATTTTCTTAGATTTGGGTTTGGGTTGGTTTAAGGATCGTTAATCTCATTTGAGATTAAGATCAACTTAAATGTTTGTTGAGGATTCGTTGGTATAATTTTAGACTAAGATCTACTCAACAGGGTTTTGGGATCATTTAGATCCAATGAAAGAGCATTTGGGCTCTATCGTCTTAGTTTAGGGACTTTGCGGTCCATTGGGTTTAAGAACATCATAGTCCATGGGTTTAGAGATATCATAGTCTGTAAAGTTTAAAGACATCATAGTCTATGAGTTTAAGGACCCCATAGTCCGTAAAGTTTAAGGACATCATAGTCGATGAGTTTAAGGACTTCATAGTCCATAAAGTTTAAGGATATCATAGTCCATGAGCTTAAGGACATCATAGTCCATGGAGTGTCTGGTTGTCGGGACCCGTCATCTCTCTGAAGACGTTGAAGAATTACAACGACACATATCAGAGGAATGAAGAGATGTACCCTTGATCCAAGGTTGGTTGGAAGATCTGTAGTTAGACTTGGGACCAAGACCAATTGTGAGCACATGGGTTCAGCTGGTCTGAGCTAGGGACTTGTGGCCAACTTGGGCTCAGCCCATTCAGTTCTGGTTAAATTGTTGAACATTTGTTTGGGCTTAGCCTCTTTTGTTCAATAATACTGAGCATTAATTTGGGTTCTGACACCCCTTGTTTTTTGTCTTTTATTGAGTGTTGAACGCTCTTTATAGCGCAGAGCACATTATGTATAGAGCCTTTATGTATAGAGCACTTGGCGCTGAGCGCTAGACTTGGAGCGCTGAGGCGCTTCTTATGAAATAGCGCACACGTAAGGAGCACGTGGTGTGCTCGGTGCTGAGCGCCAGACTTGGAGCGCTACGGCGCTTCTTATGAAATAGCGCACACGTGAGGAGTACGTGGCGCGCTTGGCGCTGAGTGCCAGACTTGGAGCGCTAAGGCGCTTCTTATGAAATAGCGCACACGTGAGGAGCACGTGGTGTGCTCGGCGCTGAGCGCCAGACTTGGAGCGCTAGGGCGCTTCTTTTGAAATGGCGCACACGTGAGGAGCACGTGGCGCGCTCGGCGCTGAGCGCCAGACTTGGAGTGCTAAGGCGCTTCTTATGAAATGGCGCACACGTGAGGAGCATGTGGCGCGCTTGGTGCTGAGTGCTAGCCAATGAGTGCAGAGCGCTCTTGATCAATCCTTTGCTATGAGAATTAAGTTCTCGTTTATAAGAGACTTTGTCTCGTGGATCTAAGAATTAAGTTCTTATTTTAATAGGAGATGTTACAATCTCTTTTGTTTTTGTGAAAGACTTTGTCTTCGTCTTATGGATCTGTGATCTAAAGAGAACTAAGTTCTTCTCCCTCCTTTTTTTATGATGAGATGTTCCAATCTCTTCTACTTTTATGAAAGACTTCTGTCTTTGTAGATCTATGATCTAGAAAAAGAACTAAGTTCTTCCTTTTTGATGAGATGCTTTGATCTCTCTGTTTTATTTACCTTGAAGAAATTCTTCTTCCGAGAGCTTGCTCTTGTCTTTGAAATTTCTCAAAGTTTGTTAGGGGGGTTCCTCTGTATGAAACTTATGGGGAGTTTCTTCTATCTAAGACTTGAATTCTTGAGGCATTTATATAGTGGAGGCTGATCAGTTAAGGCAATCTTTTTCTGATTGATTTGGGGATTTTCCCACCGTTGGTTCTTTGATCCTAGGGCTTCTGTTTTATAGAAGACAATCTTCTTATTTTTAACAAGATTGGAAAAATATTTTCCCATACAGAGCTTATTCTGTATCTTGGTGATTTTTAATCACCATTGGATCTTTGATCCAATGGTGCTCTGATTTACAGAGCACAATCTTTCTTGTTTAGAAAGATTTGAGAAGTATTTCCTCAACAGAATTTAATTCTGTAATTTGATGATTTATTCATCTTCGTTAGATCTTTGATCCAAGGGTAGAGAAAATTTAGTTCTAGCGTTGGCGCTCTCGTGCTTTTCACGTGAGGCGCTGCCTCAGAGTCTTTGACTCTTGGTGCTGGGCACTCTCGTGCCTTGCACGTGAGGCGTCGCCTCAGAGTCTTTGACTCTTGGCGCTGGGCGCTCTCGTGCTTTGCACGTGAGGCGCTGCCTCAGAATCTTTGACTCTTAGCACTTGCACTGAGACAATTGTTACATTCTTTGCATGTGGAGTTTTCCTTTTTTATTTTTTTATTTTATTGCTATTATTTTATAAGGGAGCAAGTTTTGAGCCAAAATTTTGGAGGGAACAAATGCCCCCTACTACTTTGCCCACGTAAGTATGTATGTGGGTGAAGTAGTGCAGAGTTATGCATAGCCATGGAATTGAAGGCTTATGAGACACGTTTAGGATCCTTGTAGACTAAGACTCTTTTCGTCTTCATGAGCCGTAAGGGTCTCAAGAAGGTTATTTCTCCCTATAAGTCGAGAGGATCTCACAGGTGCATATTCTCCCTAGAAATCTTGAGGATTTCTAAGTGTTCATCGCCCTCGTGAGTCGTAAGGATCTCGCTCGGGTACTTTTCCTTACGAATCGTGAGAATCCGTAAGTAGCTTCTTTATTTCATCGGCAAATGTGGTTTTGGCGAATGTAGACCATAAATAGTCTATCTTGACTTTCTTGTAGGGCAACGATAGCTTAGGAGATAGGGTTAGGATCTACCACCTAAGACTTTTGAACTTTATGAGGCATGGGGGTTTCATAAAGACTTTTCACCCTACGAGTCGAGAGGATCTTGTAGGTGTATTTTCTCCTTAGGAGTCGTGATGACTCCTAAGTGTGTGTTTTCTCTTGAGAGTCGTAAGGATCTCATAAGAGAATTTTTCCCCTTACAAGTCGAGAGGACTCGTAAGTGGTTGTTTCCCTCCTTGTCGATATTCGACTTTGGAGAGTGTGGCCTGTGAATAGTATGTAATAGTCCATTTTAGACCGACTTGCAGGGCCCCAGTGCTTAGGAAACAGGTCCTTATCCCTATTGCCTAAGACTTTTCCCTACGAGTCGAGACGAATCGAGAAGTTCTCGCAAGGACACTAATTTCCTCACGAATCGAGACGAATCGAGAAGTTCTCGCAAGGGTGTCCTAACGTTACAGTTAACTCCTGCTAATAGAAGTCCATCAGGGTCTGTGGTACTAGGGTTTTTTACCCGTCGCACTGTTGTGTTGGCCGATATATTCCCCGATATGCAATCTTGCTTTTCGGGTAGCCTCGCGACTGTCGTGTCTCTGATCCTTTCGGGGGCTGGACAAGACGTCTTCAAGCAATCTTCCAGGTGGTATTACCGTCGAAAGAGCAAGCGTTAGGGATATTCCATTTTGCTTTTTACTTGAGGTTAGGCTCAGTTTGGGAGCCCCAATGAGTCATGACCACTCCGCGCTGGTGTGGGATGATCTCCGATAGTCTTTTCAGGTCTCATTTGAGTTGCAGTCAAGACCCTGAAGCGAGGGATTTTCCTTGGCTTCGTTTGTTGACATCGTGTCTACAATATTGCGACGAATGTCGAGGTTGTCTCTAGGTTGTCTGTGAACCGTCGATGTTTGGAACTAGGGGACTTTGCCTTGGCTCCGTTTGTTGATGTCGCGTTTGCATCCTGCTGGAGGAAGAACGCTGTTGTTGATCTCTAGGCTGTAGATGTTGCCGTCGAGACTTGGAACTAGGGACTCTGCCATGGCTCCGAGGTAGTCTCTAGGTTTTCTGTGAACTGTCGAGATTTGGAACTAGGGGACTTTGCCGTGGTTCCGTTTGTTGATGTCGCGTCTGCATCCTGCTGGAGGTTGAAAGCTGTTGTTGATCTCTAGGCTGTAGATGTTGCCGTCGAGACTTGGAACTAGGGACTCTGCCATGGCTCCGAGGTAGTCTCTAGGTTGTTTGTGAACCGTCGAGATTTGGAACTAGGGGACTTTACCGTGGCTCCGTTTGTTGATGTCGTGTCTGCATCTTGCTGGAGGAAGAACGTTGTTGTTGATCTTTAGGCTGTAGATGTTGCCGTCGAGACTTGGAACTAGGGACTCTGCCATGGTTCCGAGGTAGTCTCTAGGTTGTCTGTGAACTGTCGAGATTTGGAACAAGGGGACTTTGCTGCGGCTCCATTTGTTGATGTCGCGTCTGCATCCTGCTGGAGGGGAGGATGAACGCCGTTGTTGGTCTTCTGGGATGCAGATATTACCGCTGAGACCTGACTCTCTCTTTGACAGAGTTTGGTGGAGAAATACGGTTCCCTTTTTATTTATGTCCATGGATTGTATACAGGGGTCAGTGTGGACTTACCTGCAGGGAAAAAGTTTCATCATCATTTTATTATTATTATTATTTTTATTTCTTTCCACGATACTCTATCATTTCAGTTTTTTACATCGCGAAAGTCGCGATTGCCCAATCATTTCGGCTGTTTTTGTATGCATATATTTTACTTGCTAATTTTGTTACAAGTTGCCCTATCATTTCGGTTGTTTTTGTATGCATATATTTTACTTGCTGATTTTGTTGCAAGTTGCCCTATCTTTTCGGCTATTTTATATGCATTTGTGGCTCACTGACTTTTGCTGCGATTATGGAATTTGGGATCTGGTGCCGATCCTAGCATCAACATCACTGCGACTGGAATATTTTCAGGAGCGAATCATCATTTGCCTTTGTCGGTTCGAACAAAGGTGGCTTAGCAAACAGGGTTAAGATCCTATCGACTAAGGCTTTTGACTTCATGAGCCGTAAGGGTCTCATAAAAGTGTTTCTCCCTACGAGTCGTGAGGATCTCATATGTGTATGTTCTCCTTAGAAGTCGTGAGAACTTATAAGTGGTGTTCTCTCTCATAAGTCGTAAGGACCTCATAAGAGTATTTTCCCCTTATAAGTCGAGAGGACTTACAAGTGTCACTCATCATGTGAGAACATTTCGCACCATTGGCGGAACTTAGCGGAGGAGACGTTTATTTATGCCCGTGGATTGTATACAAGGGTCAATATTGAACCGTTTGTATGGCAAATTGGGGCGTATGATGGCTTAAGAACAGGTTTAGATCCCTGTAGCTTAAGGCTTTTCAAATCCTATGAGCCGTGAGGGTCTCGTAGGGGAATTCTCCTTACGAGTCGTGGGGATCTCGTAAGTTTATTTCCTCCATAGGAATCGTGAGGATTCTTATGTGTGTTGCTCCTTCGTGAGTCGTAAGGATCTCACTTAGGTATTTTCTCCTCATGAGGTCGAGAGGACCTTACGAGTGTTCATGACTATTTTTTTTACGAGATTGCGCCTTTTCGGGTTTTCACAAACTCGCCGGCAGTCCTGCTGTTTTTACTCATGGAGCCCTTTCGGGTTTTCATCCGTGCTCATCCTGCTTGTGGACGTACCGTTTTTTTGCGTTAGCCCAAGGATGCTGCGGTTTGTAGTAGTTTAAAGACGTTTCGGTCCGTCGTTAGTTTTAGGACTTTGCGGTCCCTAGCTAGTTTAAGGACATTACGGTCCACTGTTAGTTTAGGGACGTTTCGGTCCATCATTGTTATATTTGAGGCGAATTTCTAGTTTACGGACTTTTCTATCCATGGGGCTTTCTCTATGAATGACCACGATGCACCCGGCATGTCCATCTTTTTCGGAGCATGTGGTTGTGGCGGTTTCACCTTCCAGTTTTCAGACAACGCGAATTTGCCTTGCTGTTATTGGTCTTCAACCCAGTTTTTGAAGACATAGCAATTTTCGAGTGGGTGACCCATTATTCTGTGGTAGGGACAATAGTTAGGATGGTTAACGTCACCAGGTTGCGACGGATTTCTTGGATCCGGTAGAGTGATGAGCCCGTTGCGCACTGCTAGTTCGAACAGTTTCCTTATTTTATCCTAGGGAAATGAGTAAGGACGCCTTAACTTCTCATCGAGGGATCGCGGCTTGTTGCTTTGATGAACAACCGGTCTCGGGTTACTCGGCTGTTGCCGCGCGTTGGTGACGAAGGATGCTTTCCCTTTCCTCTTTTCATTCTGTGGCTCTGACTTTGAAGGGAAAGGCCTATAGCCCATCTGGTCTATTTAGGCCAGCTTGTCAATCAAGGCCTGGAAGGTAGTCGGCTTGAAGAACATCATGAATTGGGAGATAGTCGACGGAGGGTCAAGGGTCCACATGAACATGCCCACGGCAGGAGCTTCTTCTATGCGTTGTTCGCATTTCGACCATAGGTTCCGCCACCGGATTGCATACTGCAGCCATGTCTCTCCCGGCTTCACTCTGGCGTTGATCAATGCCGTGATTGGGGTGCGTTCGCTGGCGCTTGTGAACTACTGAGTGAATAGCAACTCCATCTCTGTAAACGTTTTGACGGAGTCATTCGGCAGCTCTGAATACCATTCAAAGGCCGTCTCTGCCAAGTTACCGACGAACTGGCGAAGTAGCAATTTGTCGTCACCTCCGGTATTGCCCCATAGAGCCCTGAACTGAGCGACATGTTGATGTGGATTACTCGTCCCCTTATAAACATGGAATTTGGGGATCGTATATCCTGGCGGGTACTTAATCTGATCGTACCATCCCGGATAGGGTCGCCCAGTTCTGACGACTTGGCCAGTTGCTTCATTCGCTTGATGAGCTCGTATCTGTTGAGCTATCTAGTCATCGAGCGCAGCTTTCGAAATTGTTTCCTCCTTTGCAGCTGAAGAGGCCGGAAGAGGGTTTGATGACTCTCCTCTATCGTCTTCAATTATTACTGGAGGCCCTTCGGATAGAGGGTCCGGCTGTATCATCATGCCCACCATATCTTGGAATAATAGCGCCATTTGTTTTATGTTGGCCGCTTATTCCGCGGCCTCTTTGTCTTACCTCTCAAGCATTCTTCGGAGGAATTCGGCATCAGTTTCCTGCTCTCGACGCTGCTCCAACGATATCTCCGGACTTGCTTTTGGCCCAGTGAGTGCGGCCATGGTTGTCAGCATCTCTTGGAGCTTTTGTTGTTGTTGCTTCTGAGTCTTAGTTACTGACCGCGTGAGTGGTCGATGGTCTGTGGAGATACAGCTATCCTCTTTTCCGGAAGCCATGTAAATGGTGTGCACCACCATGCCCCTAGACTTGGGGCGTTTAAGTTCAGTGCCTTTGAGATTCATCCCAGACATAGGGATTTTCTCCGGCCTTCTCCTTTTTTGTGCGGTCGAAGTTGAGGGCGCCGTTGCAGCGGGCACCCAAGTAGATGACACCTTCTGTGGTATGACAGGGTGGTCCTTCTCTTTCCGAACCTTCATTTTCTTTGGTTGGCGGGAGTAGTCTTGGTTAATCACAGAGTCTTGGACACTTCGCCAGAATCTATGGATTTTGGAGGATAGCCGCTGAGGGGGCTGCTCTGACTTCGCCCTAATAACATTTTCAGCGGGTGGAGGAGAATTTTTCAACACGGCAGTCAGAAAGTTCTTGCGCACCCTCCTGAGCGGCTCAAAGCTATTCCCAGTTGGAACAGCAACGTTAATTTCCACCATCGGAGCTGGTGGAGTCAGTCCAGAAGGTGAACTGCCCCCAGCTTTCCTCACTCGGTGCCAGTGGCGACGTCGAGCATGTCTTGCAGATGGTATTGGTTCAGTTACGGGGGTGGCTCCCTCATGCCCCCTGTTCTAGTGAAGGGCTGCCGTTGGTGCTAGCCTATTGAAAACCGACGTCCGCCGAGAGGAAGCGTCCAACCTGTCGAAGACTGACCCTTGGGTAGGGGAAGTAGCTTTGATGATCTTTCCTGAAGCGGGAGTTGAAACGGCCAGTCTTGTGAAGACCGACCCCTTAGCAGGAGAAGCTCCTCTGGTGACTTCGTTTGCTGAAGCTGGGATGGCTATCCGCTTCGGGATAACCCCTTCAGGTATTGTAGGCTTTTTCACGGGCCCACCTGAGCTTTGGCCTAGCCAGTTGGAGACTGAAGCGTTGGACTTGAGCGACTCGTTGAGAGGGGCCATGGTAGTTGCAAGCCAATCAAACACCGACTTCTTCGGAGCTTCTTGCGATGGCAGTGGGGCGTTGAAGTTCATTGGTGGGAGTGTTTCCCCCAATCAGAGAAAATCTCTGTTTTGAAATTAAAAATTCAAAAATTGAAGCACCGCTTCAGATCCAGCGCTAGACGCGCTGCGCGCCACGTGTCAAACACGGATGCGCTAGCGCTAGGTGCGCTGCGCCCTAGGCAGTGCACCATCTGTGCGCTAGTGCTAGGCGCGCTGCACGCCACGTGTCAAACACGGGTGTGCTAACACAGGTGTGCTAGCGCAGGCTGTGCTGCGCGCCACGTGTCAAACGTAGGTGCGCTAGCGCAAATTGCACTGCGCTCTGAGCAGCGCACCACGTGCAAAGCACGGATGCTCCAGCGCTGGTATTATAAAATTCCCCACCGTTAGATCAAAAGATCTAATAATAATGATAAATCATTAATTAATCAGAATTAAAATTCTGTTATGGAAAGATCTTTCCAATCTTGTTAAAAACAAGAAGATTGCCTTCTGTAAAACAGAAGCCCTAGGATTAAAGATCCAACGGTGGGGAAACGTCCCCAAATCAATCAGAGAAAGATCTCTTTAACTGATTTAACAAATCAGTTTGCCCTATATAAAGGCCCCAAGACTTCAAGTCTGATAGAGGAACCGCCCTACAAACTTTGAGAAAACTCAAAGAAAGAAAAGTAAGCTTTTATCAAAAGAAGATCAATTCTTTCAAGGTAAAGAATATGAGCAATGAATACAGAGATGAAATCATCTCATGAAAAGAAGAACTATCTTCTAAAAAAGATCATAGGTCTAAAAAAGACCAAGGTCTTTCATAAAAGAGATCAAAAGATCTCATCAAACAATAAAGAAGTATTTACTTCATTCACAGATCATTGATCTACAAAGGCAAAGAACTATTGTTCTTGAATCTTGAGGCAAAGCCTCCTTTTAAGAGAACATAAACTTGTTCTCTGATCATAAATTTGATCAAATGCGCTTTGTGCTACTGAAAAGTGCCTTGCACTCATGAACTGCGCTTTTGCGCTCCTTGGACCGGCGCTCAGCGCCAAAACGTGCCATGTGTCAACCACAGATACAACTTGCACTTTGCGCTTTTGAAACAGCGCACTGCGCTCATGGGCTGGCGCTCAGCGTCAAGCGCGCCACGTGTCACTCACTGGTGCGCCACTAAACTAGCACAACACGCTCACAAATTAAAAGCGCAATGCGCTTATAAACTGGCGCTTAGCGCTAAGCGCGACACGTGTCCTTTTCGTGTGCGCTACTTGGCAGAAGCGCAATGCGCTCTTTAAATTGGCGCAAAGAGCCTGGCGCGCCACGTGGTGCACTGTCAGAAGACACATTGTTCTGATGAATGCTATGCATTCAATACAAGACAAAAAAATGTCAGGATCTAATGCTCAGCATTATTTAAAGGGCCAAGCCCAAGTAAAGGCTCAACAGCCCAGAACATTAAAATGTGAAACATTTTAATCTTATCGGACTTAGCCCAATTCTGGCCATAAGTCCTCAACTTATATTCAATTGAGCCCATCTGCTCACGAATACTCAACAGATTTCAGTCCTAAACTGAGCTATAGATCTTCCAACTAACTCACACCGGTTCAAGGGTACATCTCTTTACTCCTCTGATATTTGTCGTTGTAATCTTCAACGTCTTCAGAGAGGTGACGAGTCCCGACAACCACACATTTCTACGGACTGTGAGGTCCTTAAACTCATGGACTACGATGTCCTTAAACTTCATGGACTATAATGTCTTTAAACTATGGACTGTGGGGTCCTTAAACTCATGGACTGTGATGTCCTTAATCTCGGACTGTGGGGTCCCTTTAAACTCACGTACTACGATGTCCTTAACCTCGACTGTGAGGTCGTTAAACTCACGGACTACGATGACCTTAAACTAGACCGAGATGTCCTTAAACTAACATTGGACTGAGATGTCCTTAAACTAACATTAGACCACCATGCCCTTAAACTGGTAATCGACCGCAATGTCCTTAAACTAAACAACAGAGGCCAAATGCTTTCTTGTTGGATCTAAACAATCCTGTTAAGTTGATCTTAGTCTAGAAAATTAGACCAACGTATCCTTAACTAACGTTTAAGTTGATCTTAGTCTCAAATAAGGCTAACGTGTCCTTAAACCCAACCCCCAAACCCAAATCTAATAAGATACGGATTTGGACTAATCCATGCCCTATGGGCGACAACATAAATTAGTCTCCGTATACAATCCATGAGCAACCAAAAACATAACAAACACCCACGACATGAAGTGACCATTTGGAGAAGGAGAAAGTTGTTACCGCGAAGCAGTAGCGTAATTAACTGCAGGGGCTTGCGCCTGCAGGGAAGAGCGTCCCCACAATCAAAACCCCCTCAATGAGGGGGAATCTGACGAAGTCTGCTACATCGGCCGCATCCGTTTAAACCTTCGATACATGGTGCCATAAATCAACTTGGCATCTTCGGAGAGGTGGACGGATAGAACCAATTAGCATCTGCCCCGAAATTCAGGCAAGACATTTGTCTTCCCGGTTTCCGGCGGTAAACAGATTCTGGCACGCCCGGTGGGACCTTTTCCTCTTTCCACTCCACACTTCGTGCGTCGTGTTCATGAACGAATCGCGGTTTGCTATGGTTTCTTGTGGATTCGAGGTACTTAGATTTAGTGTCTTGCTCCGTGCATAAAACAGAAGATCAATGGCTTCAAACTGCACTCATTGCAACAACTCCCACTCCATCCTTGCCGGAGGAGTGACCTACGGGCCCAATGCGGCCTCCATCTTCGCCATGCCAGTAGAACAGGTGATTCAAGCCACCACTGTGGTTTTCTTTGGGACCATGCTCCCACCAATGAGCTTCAACGCCCCACTGCCATTGCAAGAAGCTCCAAAGAAGTCGGTCTTTGATCGGCTTACAACTACCGCGACCCCTCTCAACGGGTCGCCCAAATCCAGTTCCTCAGTTTTCAACAGACTGGGCCAAAGCTTAAGTGGGACCATGAAGAAGCCCGCAATACCTGAAGCGGCCATCCCGAAGCGGATAGCCATTCCTACTCCTGAAGTCGTAAAGGAAGCTTCTCCTGCTAAAGGGTCGGTCTTCACAAGACTGGTCGTTTCAGATACTACTCCACGCGAAGTCACGAAGGCTGCTTCCCCTGTTCGAAAGTCGGCCTTCGTAAGACTGACTATCCCCTCTCAACGGACGTCAGTCTTCGACCGGCTAGCGCCAATAACAGCCTCTCCTCAAAGCAGGGGGCATGAGGAAGCTCATCCAACAGCGGAGGTAATCCCGGCCGCACGACATGCTCGACGTCGCCACTGGCACCGAGTGAGGAAAGTTAGGGGCAGTTCACCCTCTGGACTGACTCCGCCAGCTCCAACTGTGGAAGTTGATGCTGCTGTTCCAACTGGGAACAGCTTTGAACTACTTAATATGGTGCGCAGGAATTCGCCAACTGCCATCTTAAAAAAGTCTCCTCCGCCTGTTGAAAAGGTCACAAAGGCGAAGTTGGAGTAGCCCCCTCAGCGGCTGTCCTCCAAAATTCACAAAGTCTGGCGATAGGTCCAAGACTCCGTGATTGATCAAGACTGTAGGGTTACTAGGCACTCTCACAAGAGTCTACAAGGCATCAACCATGCCCGATTTAAAATTTAGACGTGCCGAACAATCCTAACCAAGATCTTTAAACTAGAGATTAGGCGAAACAAAGCAAGTAAACAACTTTACTTCTAAGAGTTTGGGATTACAACCTTTGTAGTCCGGTATTCACACCATAATATTACCGCAATCAAGAACGGCGTCGCTTTGCAGCTAGCCGGTGAGTACGGGTCGGTCCACAGAGATGTTGTGAATTTCCTAATCGCTCTTACGAGTTAATTCCAAACGGTGTGAATGGATTAATTAAATCTAAAAACTAAATTAATCTATATCTAAATCTTGCTAGGGTTAGATATAGGTTAAGTTTGGAAAGTCAATAAATCTCACCGCTTTCTATACCCATATGAAGATCTAATTAGGTGTTATGGTAATTATTAATAAAAGGGATTAGAACCATTTGGGAAGATGTTTCTTCCTCTGGGTTCTTATCCTTCCTTTAGAAATCCTTACCCTAACCTCCATGGAAAACCATTACAACCGGGCCTTTATACTACGGTATCACCGCTACCTAGTAGGATAGGATGCCGTAGGGAGCGGTATGTGCATGCATGCATAGAGTTCTATGAAAATATATGACGTGCAAGAAAGGGGATGAGAGATCTTCGTCTCTCAAACCTTCCCCTGATCTAACCCTAACAAGCGAGGAGTCTACTCACTCATTAGGGAATTAAAATACATTTATCTAGGGCAGAGAATAAAAGATTAACTAGGGCAAGGAATTAAATTTATCTAGGGCAAGAATAGAAAATTAATCTAGGACAGAAAATAAAGAACTTACAAAAAATGATGCTCTCCAAAAGAATGCTGAAATTTATTAATGAAGGGAGGCATTCTTTTGGAAAGCATCATTTTTGTAAGTTCTTTATTTTCAGCCCTAGGTTTATTTTCTATTCTTTCCCTAAATAAATTTAATTCCTTGCCCTAGTTAATCTTTTATTCTCTGCCCAAGATAAATGTATTTTAATTCCCTAATGAGTGAGTAGTTTCCTCGCTTGTTAGGGTTAGATCTGGGGAAGGTTTGAGAGACGAAGATCTCTCATCCCCTTTCTTGCCCATCATATATTTTCATAGGACTCTATGCATACATGCACATACCGCTCCCTACGGCACCCTATCTATCGAGGTAGCGGTGATACCGTAGTATAAAGGCCCGGTTGTGATGGTTTTCTATGGAGGTTAGGGTAAGGATTTCTAAAGGAAGGACAAGAACTTAGAGAAAGAAACATCTTTCCAAATGGTTCTAATCCATTTTATTAATAATTACCATAACACCTAATTAGATCTTCATATGGGTATAGAAAGCGGTGAGATTTATTGACATTCCAAAGTTAACCTAGACCTAACCCTAGCAAGATTTAGATATAGATTAATTTAGTTTTTAGATTTAATAATCAATCCGGCTCCCATCGGAATTAACTCGTTTGAGCGAATATGAAATTCACAACATCCCTGTGGACCGACTCGAACTCACCGGCTAGCTGCAAAGCGACGCCGTTCTTGATTGCGGTTAATAGATAGTTTTTGAGATCAATCAAATGGCGCCGTTGCCGGAGATGGCGTGTCATTTTCTTTTTGCAATTTCGGGTTAATATAAAATTAAAAAATCATAAAAACTGAAAAATTAAAAAATATAAAAATTTATCATCTTTGTATTTTGTGAAGGGTATTTTTTGTTTGAATTTTGTAGGATCTAGAATCGAGACGGATCTGGAAAAATCCAGAGTTCGAAACAGAAAAAGATACATCATAACAGAAAGAGGTTAGAAAATCAGAACAGCACAATTTTTTTGGAGACCTGAAGCCTCCGTACCGCCGCCATTCTGCCGCTCAAGCGCGCTCCCGCCGCTGAACCGCCGCGTCATGCTGATGTCATCGCTTGAAATTTTCACTGTTTGTTTTATTTTTCCCCCTCTGTAACCTAAAATATATCTTTTTGCCATATCTTCTGTAGGATTCTTGCTCTTTAAAAATCATTGCCCTTCCAAATAACAAAATCTTGTGCAGGATTCTTTGCGTCGCGTATAAAATAAAAAAAAAAGATTTAATTGCAAGTGATTTACTGTTTTGCATATCTTTAAAACTGATTTTAAGAGGCTTCTGACCAATTCAAATTGGGTGGGGATTTCATCACCCTTCTCAGGACCCCAGAAATTACATAAGGCATTTGCATTGACCAATCTTTAATTAAAAAAATATTAGACTCAGCCCTAAGGACTTCGAGCTCAATAGGACAGAGGATTAGTTATAGGTATCAGCCGTTTATCCTAACCTGACTTTGTGGTGTCTAGGAAAGTGTGTCAAGGCAAATGGTTACTTAATTAGGACCGCTACTTATAGCTGGGAGCCTCCCACTTACCTGGCACTTACCTGGCCGCAATTGGCGGTAAAGAGGCGGTTTGAGGTCCTATCTCTAGCCCTTTGGAACAGTTAGGAGCTGTCTAGCTGACCTAGGTGACCCTAGAGTTAGGCCTGATTGTGCATTTTTGGTTGATCGAAAGTGTGTCTTAGCCCTTTATCAAATTTTTTTTTTGCAAACAGTTTCAAATAAAGAGAAAAAAAGAAAATTTTTTAATAAAAAACATGCAACTTGTCGCGTAAAATCCTTGCACCCTACCACCTACCTTCTTCATCTTCTCTTTCTTCTATCATGGGTACACCACATCATAAATCTCTTGCCGAACTTTGGTATCCCGAATCTAACTTTGCGTCATACGTCAATTGTTTCGGTCGATTTAAAGAAGATCCCTCCATGCCAAAAATATCTTTGAAAGATCAAATAGAAACGTCTAGGAGAAACAGTTTGACTTTGCAACCCACTTTATGTCAACCATGTCAACCTTCACCACCTTCGTATGTTGACACCACCTTTTCAAGTCCTGCTGTAACTCCTAAACCGATGTCTATTGCTGAGCATATTGCTCAATCTCGCAGCCGATCTTTCACCCCTCTCCACTCATCTAGTTCTAGGGGCCCGCATGATTATTCACCTTTTTATCCACATGTTGACCCTATCCCTGCCCAACCACCCACTTCCTACCAGTCCTACCCGACCTTCCCACCTTCACTAGACACTGCTTCTACACAGCCTGTTGGGAGTTTTGCATATCCATACGATTTCGAATCTTTTACCGAAACCCCCTTACCACCCAAGTCTAGTTTGGAAGAGTCGTTGGAGGCGTATATCGCAGCAACAAACAAAATGGTTAGGAATGTGGAAGCGTCCATGGCCTCTCTTATGCAACCTACTGAACCGGTAGCTAGTTCCCCGCTAGCTCCAAATTTTCCAATGTATGAGGAGGCGGTTGGACAGAGTGAGAATTTGAGAGGAGCAAGTGAGTTCTATACATTCCCAAATCAAACCTACCCTTACCCAATTGAAGCCCATAACTCCGGTTTTTCATCGATTGTCCCAAATGCTTCGCAAGTTACAAACAAAACATCAAACGAGTTGTGTGACCTTGTAGTGCTTGATTTGCCAGATTGTGAAGAACTCCATTCGAGTGAAACCACACTTAACCCTTTCGATCTTTACACCTCCACACTAGAACCTAAATTGATAAATATCCATGCTTTTGATGAGGTGTCAGAAAATATTGATTTTCACTTGATTGAGGATATAGACGCCGGGAATATTTCGGATGATGAACCTGTCGATTTGATTGAAATTTTATGTTCAATTCTTCATCCCGAGTCATTAATTGTTTCTCCCGAACTTGATATGCGTCTTGATTTTGATGATATTGGCATGGATGAGTTAAATATTGAGGAGAATTATGAGGATAGTATTAAGGAGAGTATTGAGGATATTATTGAGGTTGAACCATTTTTGTTTGATGTGTCGGATTTTCCAATTCATCCTCCTGAACCTTTAACTGTTATATCACCCTCCCTCCTTTCCATCGTTCCGACCACGCACAAGATCACTCTTGAAGACTGTGAACTTGAAAATTTTTCCTTTGAATCTGACACAGTTCTCACAGCCGATAACACGTACGAGTGTTTCACTTTTTCGGACGATGTTGAAGACTCACCGCCCGAGTTTGAGTCCTTTACATTTTCAGATGAGTTAATTGAACCATCAGACTCGGTTGCTTACAGTAGTTTCGAACCATTGATGGAATCTTTCAAATTCGAGACAGTTTACTACGGTGATAATGAGACTATCCCTAATTCACTTCCTTTCGTCCTTCCTATTGTTCCGACCGTACAAGAGACCGTTACGCTTTCGTTTCCAATACCAAGTTCGGCGTACCCATGCTTTCTTGCGAATCTTGAGGGATTTGACCCCATTTCTCGATGGGTTGATAGATTAGCACAATCGTTTTTAACACATCGGTCATCACAAATTGTGCTAATTTATTCACTCGATTTACACCCTCAGGATCGTGCTATCCTTCTTTCTCTTTTCCGCCATTCTTCTCCCCCACCGAGACCGTATCCCGTTTCTACCTCCACACGGTCTCGTGTGTTTCTCATTTCTTTTCTTTCTACTCCATTCTTTCACCAACTCGACCATTACCACGATAAGATTTTTGAATGGTTGGTGTTAACCTTTGGCTTGTGTAAGGCCAAGCTTAAGTTTGGGGGGAACTTTGTATATATGTATATATATTTTTGTTTTCTTTTTCTATAAAAAAATAAATTTTTTTTCAAAACATTAAAAAATATAAAATTTTTTATAAATAAATAAACAGGGGAGTGCCGAAAATTTTAACCCTCTTGGTGCAGCATGACAGTGAGGACACTGTCAAGTTTAAGTTTGGGGGTATGCTCGGTATGTCTTCTTCCTTCGCATTCATTTGTACATATTTTTGCATTTGCATATTTATTTGAAAACCTATAAAAATTGAAAAATTTCAAAAATTAAAAAAATAAATGTATTCAATTTTGGCCGTATTTTGACTTGAGTTTGACAAATAGGTTAACTGGCTAGGAACAACTAGATTTTAGACTTAGTAAATTAAAAACCCTAAAAATAACCTTCCTTAGAGTCTAACGGTAGAAAGTATATGTTTTTTGTAGTTTATTTAGAAATAGGCAAATTTTGAGTTCACTTCTTAGGCTAAGTCGAAACAAAGGAAAAGTATTGATATTCTTATTAGAGTATAAGTTTGAAAAATAGTTCCTAGCTTAAGTCTAGATTCTGAAAATGTATACCCTACAATTTGCACAATCACGCACCTTGAAACTTGGAATAGTAGAGGAGACCTTGAAATGCTCTTGTCTGAAGTCCTTAGTACGAAGAAAATGAAATAAAAAAATACAAGTGTGAATAAAGAATTAAAAAAATGAATACTGGTTTTTGTGATTACTTAAGGCTGTAAAAATAGAAAAATATTTAGCGAGGGTGCTTCATCACCTAGTGCCTTAGACCAACTGGTTTGGGAGTCACTGCTAAAAGCCTTGGGTGTTGCAAGACTAGGAATTACGCTTTAAAGTGCAAACATATCTTGTAACCGGTTGTTGATACCTCAAGAAGTATTAACGGTCGCATGAAGGATGTGTAAGCAAAATTCAATTAAAAATTCACCTACTAATAAGTACTTTGGACAACGGACAAGGGTATGATTGCTTGATTTGAATTTCCAAGTGTAGGGGTGATTTATACACACACGTGGGGATATGTGATTGGAGTTTAGATGAGAGAAAGGAGTGAAGAATAGAACTTGTATCTTTAGTAGAGTTGATAGAAATTCCTAAGTGGAGATGGAACCCTAGAAGGAAAACTTAAGAGATGCCGAAAGCTAAGTAAGTCTGTAGAACATATATAATCTTAAGTTAGATGATGAGGAAGTATGAAGAATATGGGTGGATAATTTGCAAGTCGAAGATAATAGAATTCCTTGTTAGAAACCCTAATTGGAGAACAAAAGTCGAAAAAGCCAAATTGATAGGATTTTGTGGGTAGTATCCGTTGAAAACCCTCAGAAGACAACACTCCACCTACTAGGGACACCTAGAGGTTTAACGGCTTGTTGCACGAGCTCAGTGCAATCGCGTTTTCCTGCGAAAGTGAGGCTAGGTTTTTTGTAGAGAATAAAAAATAAGTTTGCTCGAGGACGAGCAAAAGATAAGTTTGGGGGTATTTGTTCACACCATAATATTGTATTATTATATTCCCTATTCTTATTCGTTTTATAAATAAACAGGTGCTTTTGACGCATGTCTGCTACATATTATAGGTTACAGGTTCTTGGAGCGAAAACAGTGAAAAAGACAAAAGACGACACAAAAAAGGGACTTTGACCAACAAATAGAAGGATCTTAATCAAGCCTACATAAAAGATCAGTACAAGGCAACGCAAGGTCCAAGATTACAAAGTAAACGGTTAAAAGTCCACTGCAATTGTTCACTGGAGATTTGGAAGAAATAGAGAAGCCAAATTGAATAAAGATCCAAAGAAATAAAAAGCCCAAGAAGCCCAGAATCAGTTCCAAAATTTCCAGACATAGAATTTTACCAAAGCTTGAAGTCTACTTTGACTAGGTCTTCCTAAGGATATTTTGGTAAATGTAGACGTGCGAATCAATTGTAACCTAGGGTTTCTTATCCTCTATAAATAGGAACTCTAAATCATTGTAAAGGCTATGCCTCCCTTCATTAATAAATTTCAGCATTCTTTTGGAGAGCATCATTTTTGTAAGTTCTTTATTTTCAGCTCTAGGTTTATTTTCTATTCTTGCCCTAGATAAATTTAATTCCTTGCCCTAGTTAATCTTTTATTCTCTGCACAAGATAAATGTATTTTAATTCCCTAATGAGTGAGTAGTCTCCTCCCTTGTTAGGGTTAGATCTGGGGAAGGTTTGAGAGACGAAGATCTCTCATCCCCTTTCTTGCCCGTCATATATTGTCATAGGACTCTATGCATACATGCACATACCGCTCCCTACGACACCCTATCCATCGAGGTAGCGGTGATACCGTAGTATGAAGTCCCGGTTGTGATGGTTTTCTATGGAGGTTAGGGTAAGGATTTCTAAAGGAAGGACAAGAACCAAGAGGAAGAAACATCTTTCCAAATGGTTCTAATCCCTTTTATTAATAATTACCATAACACCTAATTAGATCTTCATATGGGTATAGAAAGCGGTGAGATTTATTGACTTTCCAAACTTAACCTAGACCTAACCATAGCAAGATTTAGATATAGATTAATTTAGTTTTTAGATTTAATAATCAATCCGGCTCCCATCGGAATTAACTCGTTTGAGCGAATAAAAAATTCACAACATCCCTGTGGACCGACCCGTACTCACCGGCTAGCTGCAAAGCGACGCCGTTCTTGATTGCGGTTAATAGATAGTTTTTGAGATCAATCATCCGGTCCTTCACTTCTAAAGCTCCGTGTTGAGGTCCCTTCGCTGCGATCATCGAGTACCCAGACTCTAGAGAGGCTCCACGAAGAGAAATTTGCAAGCATGCTTCCGATCTTCGATAACAAAGATGATCTACCTTAAAGAAACTTTAACTCAAGCTCTCACTCACTAATGAAGTGAACACCCTAATCTAAATGGTTAGGATAGATTAGGATGATGAAATAGGATTTATGCTCTCTTTTATTATCATAATCTCACACTAATCCATCACAAAACCCAATGCTAGAAAGCTTTGCAAGGAGGAAGAAGAAGAAGAATGAATAAATAATCCTTTTGTGATGAATAATGAATTGTTTTTATAATTACAAATGCAACCATGGTTAAAGATGAAAGGCTAACCATTGTAGAGACTTAACTAGGGTTAAAAGGTGTGGGTTGGGTTTGGAAATATCTCACAAAATATCAACCATAATATCTTTGCAAGAAACAAAACCAAAAGTTTCTAGAAGCTTCCAGAAAAGATTAACCCAAATCAAACCCTAACCATGTTTAATCTCTACTAATCATGTTGCATTAGTAATCATAACTTGTTACAATATTATATATCACATATATAATATATTTTTGTAACAAAAGAAAATAATACAATTAACATATATCGCATATATATCAATGTATTATCCGGTGAGAAAATGAATCAATAAGTGAGCTTATATTAGTTAATGTAATTTAATATATCAAATATATTTTTATACATTAAATTATCAAATCAACACTTGATCCGATAATCTGGCTATTTCACAAATAACCGACTAATATTATCTGTATCAGTTCATCGAATCAACACTTGATCCGATGACCCGGTTATATCTCATATACCCGGCCGATATCTCATATCGCGAGAATCTAATATGGTATCACATACCTGTATTGTTCTCGGTCCCGCACATGTCATATATGTGCTCTTACTCCGTTTTTCCTGAGCTAAGAAACCTCTGTGTAGGACTCTAAAGAATCGTCAATACGCCGACAGTAGGTGATGATCATATCAAACACCCACAAGCTGCAAGCGGTCAGCTAAACGTAACAGCCACCCAGGTATTGAGCGATCAGAAGATCAAAAAGTAAGCCTGTACATTCTCCTGTGAATCCAATCAGTAACACTCCCGTACAATCCGGTTTCTTCGTCTGATATGTCGCATATCTCGCCAAGGGGTGGTAAACGTCAGACCCCAGTAGCTTGATAAGTCGTGTCGATATGAGGTCTATAACAGTTCAAGAAACTACTGATAACACTTACCAGTAAATCTCAGCAACCCTGGCCAGGGATTTCCAGTTATAGCCAATCGAACACTGATCAGTCAAAAATACTGCATTTTTTACACGGCAATTTCCCTATCATTTGCACTCATCTAGAAGTGTTCGGTATTCATAATTGCACATATTACCAAATCATCTCTGAAATACCAGATTGCATGTGTTAGACTTTTAAACCGGCACTTTAAGGAAAATTGTGTGTTTATCATGGCATCGCATCATCCTTGTATTGCGCAACTCTTGTCCCGAGAAATTTTGCAGGAAATTGCAGGAACAAAAGCCAAAAGTGCTGATCAAAAATACACTAACTCCAAGATGAGAGATCTGGCAGAGGTCAGGAACTCAATTGGAAAATCAACACATCACAAAAAGGCCCAAATATTAGCAGAAGAAAAGCCCAGAAGTTGCAAACCCTAAGGCTTCAAAAGCGCCGCGGTTCCGCGACGGGAGCCTGCTTGCGCCGCGGAACCGCGGCGGCTTGATGTTGCCAACTCTCCAGATTTCTTCCACGTGTTACCTCTAACGGCCAAAGCTTCCAGAACATTGTAGAAACGCCACGTCACTCATCTAGAAGGCTTGGCTTAACAAACTATTTCTAGAAAGCTCTCTTAACAAACTTTTGGAGGGAAATTCAAATCTTTTATAACACCCAAGCCCGATGCTACTACTTTCAGTTACTGTTTGAGCATAGTATGATACTCATTTCATTTAGCCTGCTTGATTGTTACTTACTCTATATTTTTACCCGGCATAGTCATTTCTGCATATAACAAATTTTGGCATCTAAAATAAAATTAAAAATATCCATCTTGGCCTACTTGACACCCCTAACCCTGTGGTAGCGTTCGTGCATCGTGTTCTCATTCCGTTCGGTGAAACGGGCGAGTTTGGATGGCTACGTGCGCGTACATGTGCCCGTTTTGGGGGTATGCTTTTTAATCATATAACACTTCATTTTCAATTTTGGATCCCGCCTTAAATTTTATTATTTTAATTTCGAATTTTTGGACCCGACCCGGGCGCGATTTGGAAATGTTTTATTTTGCGCCAAAATCCCAAATTTTAATATTTTTTAAACCGTAATATAATTCTCAAAACTTATACTATATTTTTTTATATCCTTTAAATATTTTATCAGTTTCTCCTAACCCCACGAATCTTGAATTTCCAGCCAATCAAAGCTCTCAAATTTTATTCCCGTGGGCCCCACTCACATTTCTCTCTCCCTCATCTCTCTTCTCTCTCTCTATCTCTCTCCTCCCGCTCCCCGTCTCTCTCTCTCTCTCCACTTTCTCTCTCTCTCTCTCACATATTTCCCTTTTCTTCCTCTCCTTTTCTTTTACGTAGCCAAAAGAAAACCCACCTCGTCGCGAGCCCTGCCGCCTTGCCCTCGTCGCTGCAACCCCAACGCCGACACCACGATCACCGACCTCTTCGCCTCGTTTCCCTCATCGCGGCCACACCCGCCTCCTTCCTCCTTTTCTCCACGTTCCCGAGCGCTGCACACCCCGACGAGGCCACCTGTGCAAACCACCATGAGCCCAACCTCGCCGGTGACTCTCTATCATCGCCCTCGTCGCCTCCTCGCGCTCGACCGACCCACTACCTCTCCCTTCCTCCTTCATCAACCCCGGGCACCCTGCACGCGCCTGCACACCCCGACCACCAGCGCGCGTGCCTCCTGCACGCCGTTGCACCGCCGTGAGTCGCCGCCGGTGACCCCGGCCTCGCGAACACCCCCTCGGTGAGTTTCACCTCCCCTCCTCTCTTCATTTCTCCTTTTCTCTGTTATTTCTGATCTGCAGATTTCTTGGCCATCGTCGTTGGCCACCGCCGGAGCTCCGTCGGCGTGGTCGACCGTCAGCACCCTTCCCGCAGATCCTCGTGAGCACCCTCGTCTCTATCCTCATTCTCTTCCCTCTTCTTGATTCTTCTTCTATTGTTTCATGAATTCTTGAAATTTGTAGATTCGCTGTTTTTGATCTCACCGGAATCCGGCCGTGCCGACGACGTGTCCCGACGTTCCAGCGGGGTACCCCGACCCGTGTGGTTCCATTGTTCGTCGTTTGGGTTCATTCCGTGAACCGTGCGCCCGTCGCGAGTTTTCCCCGCCGACGTTTCACGTTCCGTCTTCCCGGTTCGCGACCCATCGAGGCAAGTACCCCTTACTACATACTATACAATATTTACATATATATATTGACACTCTAAACCTGTAAAATTTAACTTGGTACAATCGTTTCCCATTTTTGGGTACAATATTGCATTATATCTTTTTACTGTTAAACATGGAACTTACAGTTTGCAAATTGAACCTAATAATCATATTTACCTGTTCAATCACACTTTACTGTTAAAATAGCTTGTGGCATTTATCCCTGTAGTTCTGTTACATTCAGACACTCGTATGCATTTAACCTGAAATAGCTGTACTCAACCGTTACATAAATTATTGCACCTCTAAGGGTTCTTAAACCTGTTAACATGACTAAACGGCTATATTTGTCTTACTGAACTCTTGTAATCATCTCTATAACAAATTGATATCTGTATTGCAAATTGAATGAAATTGCTTATTACTTAATTCATTGCTTATCTCATGTTGTTAATACCCATTTTTGATTATATATCTGATTGTGAGCACACCCACGATATGTTTACATCTTGACCTGACATTGCTACACACACACACATATATATATATATATATTGATATACCTGACATGGTACCGTATACTGTTGACTTGACCTGATGTACCATGACCCGATCCGTTACCTGATCTTGTGTCTAATGCCAACAAACCTGACATGTAGTCCTCATGGACCGTTCCTGTTGTCTATCCAGACAAACCTGCTTTTACCTGATCCTGTGTTGGCATTAGTTCTTGATTACTGAATACCTGACTCGACATACATAACTTGGGGGTATGGGGAAATCAAAGGTGAAACCTGACTTGTAACTCAACAGTTCGATACCTGTTCTGATCAGTCTTACGGGCTAGGCCAGCCCCGGAGTGATGATGCTGACATCACTCGCCCATCCTGCTACCTGTTACTGCCTAGCGGCACGTCTCGGATTCAGCCCCGAGAGTCTTGACCGTGGTCCCGGGCATGCACGGGATACTATTGAGTTACATCGATGATTCATCAAATTGATTTCAAAGACTTTAGAATAGAAAACCTGATAGAACAGTTTAGTTACCCACTGCACACTACCCTGCACTGCTTGATTTACATTATTGCTACTCTCGTTTTATTCATGTTTATTTTGCATTGCCTGTTACACTGTTCCTATTATATTACTTGATGACATGACGCGCTGACGTCTGGGTTTTGCATGGCCCAGATTCCGTACCGCTGTTGCAGTCCGAGCAGGAGTACTTCAGCCAGCAGGCCGAGCTGTGAGTTCAGTAGTAGTTAGTTTTATTCCCTGCATTTATTTCCTGATGTGAGCCCGCATTATGGGACATGCATTTCAGTTATTTGTATTGGATCATTTGCTTCCGCATTTATTTATTATTGACTCCTGTTAGTCTGGATTATGGACATGTTTTAGATAGTTTTATCTTGTTCTTGATATCTCTACAGCCGTAATGTGACTGTGGATGGATACTTCCTACTCACAGGTAGCATGGTTGGCTATGCCACGTGCTCAATTTAGCGTACTCTGGGAAGCGGGGCATGACATGGTTCTTTTGGTATCAGAGACATAGGTTAGTTGGGTTGATTCTTTTGTAGTTGGGTATTGTACCCAATACACGAATCAGAATACCCGTGTTTAGGAAACATGTCCTGCCACCTTTCCGTTTTACCATTCTTGAATCACATTCTCCCTGATTATACCTTTTACGATGTGCAAACTTCTTTTGCATATCGACTCGGAAACCTGATTCCTTGTTATCTCTAGGACTTAGGCGACTTGGGTGGAGTTAAGTAATTGTGGCTATGATACCGCGGTATAGTTACAATGCGGTACTCTATTTAAGTATCTTGGAGTTCTAGCCTTGATCTATACTCAGAATCTATCATCATGCTAATGTTGGGTATTTTGAGTTCAGGATTATGGCCGGTAAGAATTTGAAGACATACCAGAGGCGTGTGGACGAAGCCGCCATGCTTGGAGTGATAAGAGGAATGCTGGAGAATCAAAAGAAACAGACCGAGCTGATCCAGCAGCAAGCGGACTCGTTTCAGGAAGGTTTGCAGATCGTTCAGCAGTCTGTAAACAATGTTGGAGCTAAACCAGTCGACCGAGTAGGGACCGTGGCAGATTTCAGGCGTTTGGGTCCGTCTACATTTACTGGTTTGGAGGAGCCGTTGCTAACCGAGCAGTGGCTAGTTGACACGAAGAATTTGCTGATTGCGGCACAGATTCCAGATAACAAAAGAGTTGATGTGGTACGCATTCAGTTAGTGGATTACGCTCGAGAATGGTGGCTTGTGGAGGAGACCCGCTTGCCCAAGCCGATCAAGTGGGCGGATTTTTCTAAGAGTTTTCTGGAGAAGTTCTTCCCGCGGACTGCACGGGAGGAAATGGAAGTGAAGTTTATTGGGCTAAGGCAGAATGGAGCACCCGTGGATATGCATGCAGCAGAATGGACGAGACTCAGCAGATTCGCTGGACCTTTAGTTGCCAACGATGCAGATAGGGCACGGAGGTTCATGCGCAGCTTGGATGTGGACATCCAGAGGTAGATTGTCTCCCTGGGTTTGACCACTTTCTCACAGGTTCTTACGGCGGCTCGAGAACAGCAGAGCCTATCAGGAAAAACTGGGAGTTCACAGCAGACAGCAGTTGCGGTAAGGAAGCAGTTCTGTCGGGCCAGTCGAGTTTAGGGCTAGGCCGACAAACAATATTCTTGCAGCAATGGAAGTTGATGAAAGTGAAGAGCCGGCTATTGTTCGTGATTTTATGGACGTGTTTGAAGATATATCGGGTTTACCGCCGAAGCGAGACGTGGAGTTCGCAATTGATCTTATTCCTGGTGCAGCGCCAGTATCTAAAGCGTATTATCCTATGGCACCAGTAGAATTGGAAGAAGTCAAGAAGCAGGTTACTGAATTGCTTGAGAAAGGTTGGATTCGAAGCAGTAACTCGCCTTGGGGTGCTCCAGTTCTTCTAGTAAAGAAGAAGGATGGCACGAGAAGGATGTGCATTGACTATCGAGAATTAAACCGGGTCACTATTAAGAACAAGTACCCTATCCCTCGCATTGGAGAACTTTTTGAGCAGCTTAGTGGCGCGAGGGTATTCTCGAAGCTGGATTTGCGATCCGGATATCATCAGGTCCGAGTAAAAACAGAAGATATTTGAAAGACGGCGTTTCGAACTCGGTACGGACATTACGAGTACTTAGTAATGCCCTTCGGAGTAACGAATGCGCCGGCAGTATTCATGGACTTGATGAACCGAATCTTTTCACCGTTCTTGGACCAGTTTATTGTGGTATTCATCGATGATATTCTGGTTTACTCGAAGAGTTTTGAAGAGCATGCTGAGCATTTGAAGATCGCACTGCAGACGTTGAGACAAGAGAAGTTGTATGCAAAGATGAGTAAGTGCGAGTTTTGGCTGGAGGAAGTAAAGTTTTTGGGGCATGTTGTGTCTGGCGACGGGATTGCCGTCGATCCAGAAAAGATTGCAGCAGTTCGAGATTGGCCTATTCTAAACAATGTTGCTGAGATAAGAAGCTTTCTTAGACTCGCCGGATACTACAGAAGATTTGTGGAGAACTTTGCTCGTCTGGAAGAGCCGTTGACCAAGCTTACGTGCAAGGAGGTACCTTTTGTATGGACGGATAAGTGTGCGTTAGCTTTTGAGACCTTGAAGCAGAAGTTGATAACCGCCCCTATTCTGATCGTGCCAGACAATTCCGGAGGATTGGTGATTCACAGCGACGCATCTGGAAAAGGATTGGGATGTGTTTTGATGCAGCATGGGAAGGTTGTAGCGTACGCATCGAGACAATTGAAGACCCACGAGAAGAATTATCCAACTCATGACTTGGAGCTTGCGGCTGTGATTTTCGCTTTGAAGATTTGGAGACACTACCTTTTAGGCGAAAGGGTCGAAGTTTTTACAGATCATAAGAGCTTGAAGTATGTGTTCATATAGAAGGAGCTTAACATGAGACAACGTAGATGGTTGGAGCTGATGGCTGACTACGATCTTGATCTTAAGTACCATCCGGGGAAGGTCAATGTCGTGCCGGATGCGCTTAGTCGGTTACCAGCAATTCAGGTGTTGACTACGCAGAAGGAGATTGTTGCAGACTTTCGAAGATTTGACTTGGAGGTTGTGCTACCACATTCTATGGGACAGTTGATGCAGCTGCAAGTACATTCGTCATTAATCGAGAATATTAAAGCAGCACAATCGCAGGATCCTAGACTGCAGAAGTTTCGAGAGCAGGTTGAAGCCGGGCTACGAGCAGATTTACTGATCCACGAAGATGGTTCGTTGAGGTATGGTAGCCGTTTGTGTGTGCCAAAGGGGGATATTCGTGAAGTGCTTATGAAGGAGGCACACAGTTCAGCTTATTCTGTACACCCAGGAGGCACAAAGATGTACCGAGATATTCGACAACATTTCTGGTGGGAAGGTATGAAATGGGTGATTGCTCGCTTTGTGGCAAGTGCTTGGTGTGTCAGCAAGTTAAGGCTGAATATCAAAGGGTTGCTGGTTTATTGCAACCACTTCCGATCCCTCAGTGGAAGTGGGAACATATAACCATGGATTTCTTGACGGCTTTACCGCGGAGTCCAAAAGGCAACAATGCAGTATGGGTAATTGTTGATCGGTTGACCAAGGTAGCTCATTTTATTCCTTTTCGGTTGGTCAATCAACAGAGACCTTGGCGGAGCGGTACATGCAGGAGATTGTAAGATTGCACGGAGTACCGGTGAGCATCGTGTCCGACCGTTGCACTCGGTTCTTATCACACTTTTGGCGGACTTTACAAGAAAGTTTGGGGACTCGATTGAAATTTAGCACAGCTTATCATCCTGAAACTGATGGTCAGTCGAAGAGAACGATCCAAACTCTTGAAGATATATTGAGAGCATGCATGTTGGACTTCAAGGGTTCTTGGGAGGATCATCTACACTTGGTGGAGTTTTCTTACAACAGTTTCCAGGCAACTATCCAGATGGCTCCGTTTGAAGCTTTGTAGGGTCGTAAGTGTCGTTCACCTGTTTGTTGGGACGATGTCGGTGAACGAAGATTGTTGGGACCAGATTTGGTTGTGCAGACAGTTGAGAAGGTTAAAACTATCAGGAATCATATGAAGGCAGCTCAAGACCGACAGAAGAGTTGGGCAGACACGTCAAGAAGACCTCTAGAGTTCGCCGTGGGTGATTTGGTGTTCTTGAAGATATCACCGACTAGAGGGGTGATTCGTTTTGGGAGTCAAGGAAAGCTTAGTCCTCGATTCGTTGGACCCTTTGAGATCTTAGAGCGTGTTGGTGAGGTAGCGTACCGTTTGGCGTTACCGCAGTCCTTGGCAAATGTGCACGATGTGTTTCACGTATCTCAACTACGAAGGTATGTTCGTGATGAAACGCACGTATTGGATCATTCGGAGCTGACAGTACGAGAAGACTTGACTTTTGAGGAGCGACTGATTGGAATCGTGGATCGAAGGGAAAAGGTTCTTAAGAACAAGGTGATCTCTCTTGTGCTTGTTTCTTGGGGTAATCGATCGCATGGAGAGTCCACTTGGGAACGAGAAGATAAAATCCGGCAGAAGTTTCCTCACATTTTCTTGTAGTTTCTGTCTTTGTATTCTTGGAATTTCGAGGACGAAATTCTTTTGTAGTTGGGTATAATGTAACACCCGAGCCCGATACTACTACTTTCAGTTACTGTTTGAGAATAGTATGATACTCATTTCATTTAGCCTGCTTGATTGTTACTTACTGTGAATTTTTACCCGGCAAAGTCATTTCTGCATATAACAAATTTTGGCATCTAAAATAAAATTAAAAATATCCATCTTGGCCTACTTGACACCCCTAACCCTGTGGTAGCGTCCGTGCATCGTGTTCTCGTTCCGTTCGGTGAAACGGACGAGTTTGGATGGCTACGTGCGCGTACATGTGCCCGTTTTGGGGGTATGCTTTTTAATCATATAACACTTCATTTTCAATTTTGGATCCCGCCTTAAATTTTATTATTTCAATTTCGAATTTTTGGACCCGACCTGGACGCGATTTGGAAATATTTTATTTTGCGCCAAAATCCCAAATTTTAATATTTTTTAAACCGTAATATAATTCTCAAAACTTATACTATATTTCTTCATATCCATTAAATATTTTATCAGTTTCTCCTAACCCCACGAATCTTGAATTTCCAGCCAATCAAAGCTCTCAAATTTTATTCCTGTGGGCCCCACTCACATTTCTCTCTCCATCATCTCTCTTCTCTCTCTCTATCTCTCTCCTCCCGCTCCCCGTCTCTCTCTCTCCACTTTCTCTCTCTCTCTCTCTTTCTCATATATATTTCCTTCTTCTTCCTCTCCTTTTCTTTTACGTAGCCAAAAGAAAATCCACCTCGTCGCGAGCCCGACCGCCTTGCCCTCGCCGCTGCAACCCCAACGCCGACACCACGATCACCGACCTCTTCGCCTCGTTTCCCTCATCGCGGCCACACCCGCCTCCTTCCTCCTTTTCCCCATGTTCCCGAGCGCTGGACACCCCGACGAGGCCACCTGTGGAAACCACCGCGAGCCCAACCTCGTCGGTGACTCGCCGTCATCGCCCTCGTCGCCTCCTCGCGCTCGACCGACCCACTACCTCTCCCTTCCTCCTTCATCAACCCCGGGCACCCTGCACGTGCCTGCACACCCCGACCACCAGCGCGCGCGCCTCCTGCACGCCGTTGCACCGCCGTGAGTCGCCGCCGGTGACCCCGTCCTCGTGTCCCCGGCCTCGCGAACACCCCCTCGGTGAGTTTCACCTCCCCTCCTCTCTTCATTTCTCCTTTTCTCTGTTATTTCTGATCTGCAGATTTCTTGGCCATCGTCGTTGGCTACCGCCGGAGCTCCGTCGGCGTGGTCGACCGTCACCACCCTTCCCGCAGATCCTCGTGAGCACCCTCGTCTCTATCCTCATTCTCTTCCCTCTTCTTGATTCTTCTTCTATTGTTTCATGAATTCTTGAAATTTATAAATTCGCTGTTTTTGATCTCGCCGGAATCCGGCCGTGCCGACGATGCGTCCCGACGTTCCAGCGGGGTACCCCGACTCGTGTGGTTCCATTGTTCGTCGTTTGGGTTCATTCCGTGAACCGTGCGCCCGTCGCGAGTTTTCCCCGCCGACGTTTCACGTTATGTCTTCCCGGTCCGCGACCCATCGAGGCAAGTACCCCTTGCTACATGCTATACAATATTTACATATATATATTGACACCCTAAACCTATAAAATTTAACTTGGTACAATCGTTTCCCATTTTCGGGTACAATATTGCATTATATCTTTTTACTGTTAAACATGGAACTTACAGTTTGCAAATTGAACCTAATAATCATATTTACCTGTTCAATCACACTTTACTATTAAAATAGCTTGTGGCATTTATCCCTGTAGTTCTGTTACATTCGGACACTCGTATGCATTTAACCTGAAATAGCTGTACTCAACCGTTACATAAATTATTGCACCTCTAAGGGTTCTTAAACCTGTTAACATGACTAAACGGCTATATTTGTCTTACTGCACTCTTGTAATCATCTCTATAACAAATTGATATCTGTATTGCAAATTGAATGAAATTGCTTATTACTTAATTCATTGCTTATCTCATATTGTTAATACCCATGTTTGATTATATATCTGATTGTGAGCACACCCACGATATTATTTACATCTTGACCTGACATTGCTACACACACATATATATATATAACGATATACCTGACATGGTACCGTATACTGTTGACTTGACCTGATGTACCATGACCCAACCCGTTACCTGATCTTATGTCTAATGCCAACAAACCTGACATGTAGTCCTCATGGACCGTTCCTGTTGTCTATCCAGACAAACCTGCTTTTACCTGATCCTGTGTTGGCATTAGTTCTTGATTACTGAATACCTGACTTGACATACATAACTTGGGGGTATGGGGAAATCAAAGGTGAAACCTGGCTTGTAACTCAACAGTTCGATACCTGTTCTGATCAGTCTTACGGGCTAGGCCAGCCCCGGAGTGATGATGCTGACATCACTCGTCCATCCTGCTATCTGTTATTGCCTAGCGGCACATCTCGGATTCAGTTCCGAGAGTCTTGACCGTGGTCCCGGGCATGCACGGGATACTATTGAGTTACATCGATGATTCATCAAATTGATTTCAAAGACTTTAGAATAGAAAACCTGATAGAACAGTTTAGTTACCCACTGCACACTACCCTGCACTGCTTGATTTACATTATTGCTACTCTCGTTTTATTCATGTTTATTTTGCATTGCCTGTTACACTGTTCCTATTATATTACTTGATGACATGACGCGCTGACGTCTGGGTTTTGCATGGCCCAGATTCCGTACCGCTGTTGCAGTCCGAGCAGGAGTACTTCAGCCAGCAGGCTGAGCTGTGAGTTCAGTAGTAGTTAGTTTTATTCCCTGCATTTATTTCCTGATGTGAGCCCGCATTATGGGACATACATTTTAGTTATTTGTATTGGATCATTTGCTTCCGCATTTATTTATTATTGACTCTTGTTAGTCTGGATTATGGACATATTTTAGATAGTTATATCTTTTTCTTGATATCTCTACAGCCGTAATATGACTGTGGATGGATACTTCCAATCCACAGATAGCATGGTTGGCTATGTCACGTGCCCAATTTAGCGTACTCTGGGAAGTGGGGCGTGACATCTTTGGCTAACAAACTTGTGGAGGGAAATTTCAAATTTCAAATCCAAGATCTAGAATTTTGAGGTCTATAAAAGAGTGCCTAGATCTAGGGTGAAGGTTGTTCAGGAATCACCATCATCTTCTACCCATAAGTTGAGTGACACAACTTGTGCCTCAAATCCTAACCCCAATTCCAATTCTACCTCAAGATCAAGATCCCGAGAGCAATTCAAGCAAGAAAGCCTTCAACCTTTAGAAGCGACGCCGGATTTCAACGGAGCAAGAGATCCACGCCGATCCGCGACTCAAGGAGCCGAGCGAAGCCGAAATCGACACCCTACTTCCTTCCTTTTGTACATTCAAGAGAGTTGTAACGAAATTTGTCGATAAATAAAGGTGAATTTTCTATATTCTTGCTTATCTTTTAATTCAAGCATAATGATTAGAACTCAATTTGTGATTGTGTTTGTGATCATGATGTTTGAGTAATCTCCGCTCGTGTAGGAGTTGTGACGATCTTTAGATGGTGATGATTTAGATATTTTTACAATTCTTAAATCTTATAATGTTTGGAAATTCTAGTGAATCAAATGATTAATAACCTAGTTTCGAGATGATGCTTTCTTGATCGTGTTCACTCGAAACTAGGGAACAACTATTGACCATTTGATTAACTAGAAGCTAGAATTTGAATGCGATCCATCGAAAGGACAGAGGATGAGTTGCAAAATCCCTAATTTCCTCGCAAGATCCTTAAATCTCGATGAATTTGCATCAATCTAGCATCAATTCGTTAATGGATAAGAATGAGTAATCATTAGATCTCATCACATCTATAGATCCGATCTACTCCTACGAGCCATACTTCTAATCTTGATTGTTGGTTGGAAATTATCACACATCTCAATTCTTGCTTTTAATGTTTCTTTTAGATCTAGATTTTTATAATTTTTGATCTTCAATTACAAATCATGAGTTGTTTTCTTTTCTTTTCCTTAAATTTTCAACTCATCTAATTCGGAAATTGAACGGATCTCACTTTCCCTGTGGACGATCCGCACTTACTAACGCGCTACATCCGACACCGTTATTGATTGCGGTCAAAATATTTTTGGTTGTGATTTCTCTTTACAATTTTCCGACACATCCTAAAAATCATTCAATCAAAATGGCGCCGTTGCCGGGGATCGTGTGCTATTTGTTCATTTTTTGAATTTTGAGTTGAAAAGTTTATTTCATCAATATTTTTTTTAGATCAAAACTCGCGCAAAACTCTAAACGAGTTGTTGTGGTTAATTGCAAGGAAATCTGGAGCTTTCTGTACAATTGGAAAAATATTTGGAGATTTCCAGAGAGCTAGGGAAGTGATCAGGAGTGCTCTGGTAAATTTTTGTGTAGAGAGGAGCTCAAGGTGTGGCGGAACCGCGGCATAAGGCGACTAGTGCGGTGGAAGCGCGGCAGTTTAAGGAGATCTCTGTACAATTTTTGGCAGGTAACCTCTATCTTTCTTATCTCCTTCCTAAATCTGCTCTAATTAACAATTTATTGCAGGCTTCTTTGCAAAAATCGCAGCGCCGCAAAAAGCAAAATAAAATTGTGCTTGTTTTTGATTTTGTGGTTGTTTGCATAATTAATACGGACATTAAGGGGCACGGCCAAATCCAGATTAGGTGGGGAGTTCATTACCCTTCCTAGGCCCCAAAAATCACAAAACTTGCATCCGCATTACCCTCATTAACTAAAAAATATCTAGAGATGACTCTAAGGACCGTCGCGCTCACTTATGACAGAAGAAGGCCGTGGGTAATTCATTGCTTATCCGCGCTTCTTTTTGTGGTGTCTAAGGCAAGTGTGTCGAAGGCTAGTGGTTACTTAATTAGGCCCACTACTTACGTAGTGGAGAACCTCCCACTTACCTGGCCACAGGAGAAACAAAGAGGCAGTGGAGGATTTTATCCTGCGACTTGTCTTTTGGAAGTTAGGAGCGGTCTAGAGCTTTGACCTAGGCGACTATAAATTTTAGGGTTTCTTGTTGCATTTGTTGTGATCGCATCATCTTTTCAAAATCCGTATCATTTTTCAAAACAATCACCGCATTCATTCATTCATTCCCCTAATTATAATCCATGCTGCCACTTGTACTAACCCCTTTTAGTGCAAGATAGGCTGGACACGGGATTCTAGTGCCCGACTTGTCCGCGTCCCCTCGATCGACTCCGAAGTCGGTATTTCTCCATTTACCTTTCTTTTACCCACCACCACACCCACACCGATGGATCCGTCTCCATCGAACCTCTTTACCGCTGCTCTGCCGCCGTCCGTTGGTGCGCAGAGTCCTCCCCGCATCTCTCTCCAAGAGAGGTGGTACCCTTTGCAAGGTCCTCTCTCGACCTGCTTATCCATTCCACCAGCCAACGGGGATAACTTTGAGATTAAACCCTAGTACATCAACCTTCTACCCAAATTCCATGGTCTCGAGACTGAAGACGCTTACGTTTTCATTACCAAATTTGAAAACGTATGCGCAATGATGGGTACATCACAACTTTCTGTGGATGCCATGCGTCTACGACTTCTTCCATTTACCTTGTGCGATATAGCTAAGAAGTGGCTGTATAACACCACCGCACACTCCATCACGAATTGGGAAGAATTCGTTGCGGTATTCCTTAAGAAATTCTACCCTATGCAAATGACAGTTTGAATCCGTAGCGAACTATATCAATTCTCCCAGCTTCCGGCTGAACCATTCTCAAAATGCTTTGAACAATTCAAGGATCTTTTGGTTCAATGCCCACATCACGACATCCCGAGATGGGACCTTTGCCGAATCATATATGAGGGCAGTAACCCTACCACTAAACAAAACCTTGAAAACATGTGTCAAGGCACCTTTATGACCAAGGATGATGGGGAAGCTTGGAAATATTTAGAAGAGTTCGCTGAAAAGTCCTTACAGTGGGAGACTGGAACCCAGCCATTGAGTAGGGGTGGCGTACACCAAATAGACGTGTCGATAGGTGTTCGAGCTGAGATGGCAGCAATGCAAAAGAAGCTCGACGCTATGGAACACAATTTCTTAGCAGCCTCCCTAAACCCGATGTCGCTCCCCAAAACTGTATATGGGTGCTGTTCTGATCCTTCTCACTTAACGGAAGAATGTCCATTAAACTCTCAGTTTCAAGGTCACGAGCATACCAAAGCCGCATTTCAAAGACCTAGAAACGATCCATATTCTTCTACGTACAATCAGGGTTGGAGGAATCACCCGAATTTTTCTTGGAACCAATCCCAAAACACGGTTCCAAACCCGAATCAATTCCAACGGGTCCCTCCACCACAACAACAACCACTTCAACTCACTCAGCACCCCTACCAGTCACAAAATTTCCAAAACTAGGTCAACACTCCTGCACCGTCTAATCCTATGCAGTCGACATGTTCTGACGAGTTCTCTCAATTCACTCAAACCATGAAATCACTCCTTTCAAATTTCATGGACGTGTCGGCTGAGGTTAGGTCTTCCGTCAGTGATATAAAGAAAAACTCAGCGTCTCAAGCTGAGAGTATCAAAACGATGGAAGCTGAAATTGCACGACTAAAAGCCGAAATGAGTGCGAGAGAAAAAGGGAAATTTCCTTCTCAACCCCTACCGAATCCTGGGCATTACAATGTAAATTCCGTCACAACGTTGAGATCAGGAAGAGTGCTGAATAACCATGTTGTGGAAGAAGTTGATGATATTGAAAATCCTATCAACACCCCGGCTGAGACCTTTCCTCACACACACACTTCTGCTTCTGATTCTTGTTCTTCTACCCCACCGCCTTCTCGCGAGCCTATTCTCCATTTCCCTCTAGGCTCGACACCTCAGCCCACCTCTTCTACTCCTCCACAGACGATCCCTACTTCTATTTTGGGATCAGGTCCACACACACTTCCTTCTTCTATGATGGACCCAGCGCTTATTGCTAAAGCACCTTATCCTAATCGGTTAAGGGCTAACAAATCGAGTTCACATTTGGAGAAAATTATGGACATGTTTAAGCAAGTTAACATCAACATCCCTCTCCTAGATGCCATCCAACAAGTTTCGTCCTATGCGAAAACTCTAAAGAACTTATGCACTAGGAAGAGGAAGACTCAAGTGCCCAAGAAGATATTCATGGAAAAAACGGTAGACACGGCTTTCCCCCAACAATTACCGAGGAAACGTAAGGATCCTGGATATCCTACTATTTTCATTTCTATCGGGGAAAAACACATCAACTGTGCTCTACTAGACCTTGGCGCTAGTGTTAACTTGCTTCCATACTCAGTCTATGAGCAACTAGGTATCGGAGAGTTGAAGCCAATCCATTGCACTCTCCAGATGGCTGACCAATCAATCACCAAAGCTAGGGGTGAACTGGAGGATGTGTTAATAAAAATCGGGGAATTTATATTCCCTGTGGACTTTATTGTAATTGATACACAGCCTGTAGAGAACCCACGAAATCAAATTCCGGTGATTTTAGGTTGCCCCTTTTTGGCCATTTCCAACACTATCATCAACTGTCGTAATGGTTCTATGGCCCTATCCTTCGGGAATAGGTCAATTGAGCTGAACATTTACAAGTTGGGAAGTGTACCCTCCGAACCTACTGCTCAACTCTGTTCTGTCGACTTAATGGATGTCGACAGCAGCGAATTTGATGATCCTCATGATACTGATCTTGACTCTTTTCATACGATGTTGTTTGACCCTACTATGTATCATACACATACGGACTCTTCCACCGAGATGTCCGGGTCAACATCTAACACCGATTGTGAACTGCTTTAGAGTCTGAAGATCACCCCGCACTTTGTGATGACATTATTCTTCGGGGTATTGACGGAACTATTGAGGAGATCTTCGCTGATGAACTCGCATTTTTGAATGACACGGGTGCTGAGATGAATCATCTCCCAATCAATGAAATTGAACCTCCACCCCTTCTTCTGAACTGTAAAAAGAATACGAGCAATCCATCACATTCACTGCATCGTCTCTCCAAAATGAGACGCACACACATTCTATTCCACCACTTACCCTTTCCCCACTTCTTCTTTCACCAACCAGAGCACTGCATTGATAAATTTTTTTGAATGGTTGGTGTTAACTTTCGGTCTTTATAAAGCTTGGTATCGACCACTAATTTTTGACCCCCTCATGTGATTTTCAAAAGATTAACATTGCATAACTCAAGTTTGGGGGGGCATCTTTTTTCTGGCTCTTGAAAACAAAAAATTTTTACAAAATAATGAGCCAAAAATAAGTTTGGGGGAGGATCTTCACTTAAATATTTTGCCCCCGTTAATAAATTCCTCCTAGGCTTACAGGTTTTGTAGATATAGCGGTTGGCAACATTGAGAACACTGTTGAAAACAAGTTTGGGGGAGTTTTGCATCATGTGCATATCATTTGCATAAGCAAAAAACATTTCTTTAAAAACCATAAAAAATTTTAAAAAAATTAAAAAAAAAACCCATAAAAATTTTGTGTAAATATTTTTTTTGGCTCATCATTTTTTGTAAATAATTTTTCAAAACCCATTAAAACCTATAAAAATTTAAAATTTTTCAAAATCCATAAAAATTCAAAAATTTTCAAAACTCATAAAAATTTAAATTTTTTTCAAAAATATAAAAATATTTAATATTTAAGATAATAAAAGATTAGATAGTGAACAATTACATCCATGAGATTAGAAAAATTTAAGAAAACTAAGAAAATTAGAAGTTTCCTTATACGAACTAGTAATAAGTAGTTATGAGCTGTTGTCCCAAGGGTTAGTAGGATAAAGGAAGTCACTAATCTGAGAATAAAAATAAGTCTGAAAAATAGTTTCTATTCTGGAAAGCCAAGCATTTTGAACGTTGATACCCTGCTATTCGCACTTACACACGTCTTAAAGCCTGGGATAGTAGAGGATACCTTGAAATGCTCTTGTCTTAAAGCCGATGTATGAAGGAAATAAAAAAAAATGAATAAAATATAAAGTGGTGAGAAAAATGGACACTGGTTTTGTTATCACCAAGGGCAATAAAAAAATATATAGCGAGGGTGCTTCTTCACCTAGTGCCCTAAGGCCAACTGGTCTGGGAGTCACTGCTATGCCTTAGGTGGTGCAAGACGAGGAAAATACACCAAATAAGCAAGCACATGAGTAATCGGTCGGTTAGTACCTCAAGAAGTACTAACGGTCGCATGAAAGTGTGTGAGCAATCTAAATATTCATTAATTAAAAAGTACTGAGGCTGATGGGCAAGAGTATGATAGCTTGAATTGAATTTTCCGGGTGTAGGGATGTCCTTTACACACACGCAGGGTGATATGATCGATGTTTGGAAGAAAGATAGGAATGAAGAATAAGACGATGTTTTATTGAGGGAGGACGATGTTTCTGACATCTTTTCATGACCATTAAGATAGGGCTCATGACAACCGAAAAGCTAGCTTAGTTGGAAACCCTAATTTTCAAGGCTTTTCTTTTACAATTCTTTTCTTTAAATGTAATATTCATGATCTTCCTTTTATTATTGGATTTTGTGGGTGCAATCCGCTGAAAACCCTCAGGAGACAACACTCATCCTACTAGGGACACCTAGAGGTTTAAAGGCTTGTTGCACGTGCTCAGTGCAATCGTGTTGCCTACAAAAGTGTGCTTTTCTCTTTCTTTATTTTCTCCTTCTCTTTTTAAAAACAGTTCGATCGAGACGATCGAAAATAAGTTTGGGGGAATTTGATCAGTCGAAAATACTGCATTTTTAACACGGAAATTTCCCTATCATTTGCACTCATCTAGAAGTGTTTGGTATTCATAATTGCACATATTACCAAATCATCTCTGAAATACCAGATTGCATGTGTTAGACTTCTAAACCGGCACTTTAAGGGAAATTGTGTGTTTATCATGGCATCACATCATCCTTGTATTGCGCAACTCTTGTCCCGAGAAATTTTACAAGAAATTGCAGGAACAAAAGCCAAAAGAGCTAATAAAAAATACACCAACTCCAAGATGAGAGATCTGGCAGAGGTCAGGAACTCAATTGGAAAATCAACACATCACAAAAAGGCCCAAATATTAACAGAAGAAAAGCCCAGAAGTTGCAAGCCCTAAGGCTTCAAAAGCGCCCCGGTTCCGCGGCGGGAGTCTGCTTGCGCCGCGGAACCGCGGCTGCTTGATGGCGCCAACTCTCCAGATTTCTTCCACGTGTTACCTCTAACGGCCAAGCCTTCCAGAACATTGTAGAAACGCCACGTCACTCATCTAGAAGGCTCGGCTTAACAAACTATTTCTAGAAGGCTCTCTTAACAAACTTTTGGAGGGAAATTCAAATCTTTGGCTAACAAACTTGTGGAGGGAAATTTCAAATTTCAAATCCTAGATCTAAAATTTAGAGGTCTATAAAAGAGAGCCTAGATCTAGGGTGAAGGTTGTTCAAGAATCACCATCATCTTCTACCCACAAGTTGAGTGACACAACTTGTGCCTCAAATCCTAACCCCAATTCCAATTCAACCTCAAGATCAAGATCCCGAGAGCAATTCAAGCAAGAAAGCCTTCAACCTTTAGAAGCGACGCCGGATTTCAACGGAGCAAGAGATCCACGCCGATCCGCGACTCAAGGAGCCGAGCGAAGCCGAAATCGACGATCTAGTTCCTTCCTTTTGTAAATTCAAGAGAGTTGTAACGAAATTTGTCGATAAATAAAGGTGAATTTTCTATATTCTTGCTTATCTTTTAATTCAAGCATAATGATTAGATCTCAATTTGTGATTGTGTTTGTGATCATGATGTTTGAGTAATCTCCGCTCGTGTAGGAGTTGTGACGATCTTTAGATGATGATGATTTAGATATTTTTACAATTCTTAAATCCTATAATGTTTGGAAATTCTAGTGAATCAAATGATTAATGACCTAGTTTCGAGATGATGCTTTCTTGATCGTGTTCACTCGAAACTAGGGAACAACTATTGACCATTTGATTAACTAGAAGGTAGAATTTGAATGCGATCCATCGAAAGGACAGAGGATGAGTTGCGAAATCCCTAATTTCCTCGCAAGATCCTTAAACCTTGATGAATTTGTATCGATCTAGCATCAATTCGTTAATGGATAAGAATGAGTAATCATTAGATCTCATCACATCTATAGATCCGATCTACTCCTACGAGCCATACTTCTAATCTTAATTGTTGGTTGGAAATTATCACACATCTCAATTCTTGCTTTTAATGTTTCTTTTAGATCTAGATTTTTATAATTTTTGATCTTCAATAACAAATCATGAGTTGTTTTCTTTTCTTTTCCTTAAATTTTCAACTCATCTAATTCGGAAATTGAACGGATCTCACTTTTCCTGTGGACGATCCGCACTTACTAACGCACTATATCCGACACCGTTATTGATTGCGGTCAAAATATTTTTGGTTGTGATTTTTCTTTACAATTTTCCGACACATCCTAAAAATCATTCAATCAAACACTGCGCAACATCAACTCCCTATACCGAGAGAGACGAAACCCCTCCTATCGCTCATTGCCTCCATGTGATTCGGGACTGTACCCAAAAGCCACCTTTTTGCATGCCCTCTTGGATGTGGTATGATGGAAATCAAAGTACAGTGGGAATCACATAATACTCTATGACGATCTCGGGTCTACAGACTAACCTGTACCAGTGTCACCAGAGAACTGCCATCTGACGTGATGTATAATACCATCTGGGAGTTCTCGGCGAGTCCGTCCAGTGTACCCAGTCTCCACTGAGCACCCATATACCTTCTCTGATGCCAAGCACCAATGGATATGGGATCATCCATCGCCAATCATATGGGTCAAGAAGCGCATACACTAGTCTACTCTGGAGTATCGATGCCCTGTCTCGGTACTCCCACGACTAGGAACATTTGAAGGATGTACTTGACGACTACACTGTCCCCACTAGTATGATCTGCATCATAGTCCTGGTAGTCAAGTACTCATCCTAAGGGCTTTATCAACATGTAACATAGAGACAATCAGAGTACATGTTAAGATAAAGAACAACCAGATAGCGTACTATCATGTCGAGCAAGAAAGTCCTCCCTATATATGTACAAGCATCCACTACAATATACATCGTATGTACAGTAATGGCCTCTAGGGCATATATATAACTAACAATCTCCCGCTTGCACTAGGGCCATCTGTTGCGGTATCGCATACCCAACATACAGCTATGGTTGAAGTATCTCATACTCAACCATCCCATAAAAGTCTCTACTTGAAAATAGGCCTTTGTGAGTGGATCCGTGCTGATGTCCTCTGTGTCTACTCTCCTAACCTCGATCTCCCAGGAGATCAACCATCTCCATGATCATGTGATACTGCCTAAGAATTATATCTAGAATTCAGATGGGACGGGGGTTTCTTGGCATAAGCCACAACTCTATTGTCACACAATGGTAGGAACGAAGTTTATCTCATGAACTTATATATATCCAGACTGCCTCTTTGGTAGCATATTTGGTAACGATGTATCTTGCTTTTAATCGTCTAGTAAGTCACGGTATCTAGCTTGGAACTCTTCCAACATACCGTCCCTCCACTGAGGGTAAAGACAATGCCTGCGACTGACATTCAGTCGTCTTTATCACCCTGGATCCTTTTCCAGTGATTCTCCCTAAGATCGATTGATACCATCTCACTATACCTAGTGAGAATCCCAACATCCAATTAGATCTATCTCATAGATCCAAAACCCAGGATTTAGGAGGTATCGCTTTGATCCTATATGGAGAATCCTTATGATAAGTGGAGATTGACCGAGCGTAGCATAGGAAACTCCTTCCCTATCAAGAGTATGTCATCCACGTACTCTATGAGGATCACCACCACACTCTCTATTACCTTTTTGTATATACAAGGTTCATCTACCATTTTGACGAAGTCAAACTCTTAGACTACCACATTAAAACAGACGTTCCAACTCCGCGATGCCTGATTTATCACATAAAACATCTTGCACACGTTTCCGCTGGTCCCACTGTCTACGAAGCCCTCTGGCTGTGTACTTATAGACGCTCTCTTCCAAATCATCATTTAGAAAAGCAGTCATGACACCCAACCGCCAGATATCGTAGTCATGGCATGTAGCCGTGGCAAGTAGGATCTGGATGGACTTAAGCATAGCTTTGAAAGTCTCAACTTTTCCATGTACACCAAGCAATCTTCTCAAGATATACTTGCTTCTGATGGGGATTTAAACCTTCAGATAAAGCAACCAAAGTCCATACTTTTTTGGTGTATAAGGATTCCATCTCAGATCACTAAGCATCCAGCCATTCTCACAGAGTCCCACTCCTGATGGCCTGCTCGAAATAAGTTGGGTCATCATCTCATGATGCAATCCTCGCTCCCACTGTCATGGAGAAAACGAAGTATCTCTCAGGTGGGTGAGGAACCCTACTAGATCGGCGGAGAAGCTGAGGTTCGTTAGAAACTATTGAATCTTTCGGTTCTACCAAATCATCAGCTGTAGTTTGTATAGCTGGAACTGTTTCCAGTTCTACCTCATGACCACTAATTTCTTCACAAGAAATTCTTTTTCACAAAGGTGGCATGCTGAGAAAACAAAAACACCTTTTGTTCCCCAGTTTGGTAGAAGATATTCTCTTGCGAATGCTTGAGATATCCAACAAACTTCCACAGAACTGACCTTGTCTCGAGCTTGTCCAGATTTTGCTTTTAAACATAGGCCGGACAACCCCAAATCTTAACTTACTTAAGATATGGGCTCTTTCCATACCATATCACATATGGAGTGGTAGGCAACTGATTTGATTGGAACCCTATTCAATAGGTATGCAGCTTCTCAAGTGCATATCTCCCAAAAGGAAATAGGAAACTCGGTAGTACTCATCATAGAGCGCACCATATCAAATAGGGTGTGATTGCTCCACCCCGATACGCCGACGTGTTGTGGTGTATACGGAGGAGTAATGCTGAGAGAGAATCCCATTCTTGTTTAGAATAGTCCAGGAATCCCATGCTCAAGTATTCTCCTCCCCGATCACATCAAAGGACATAATACTTATACCCGTTTTGGTTCTCTACTTCTAACTTATATTCTGTGAATATAATAAAGTACAAAGAACCGGTCCTGGCATATGTAAACATGGGACTATCATACAACATCATGTATCAATCCCAAGAGTTCACTAACCCTTTCTCTGTTTCTAATAAACAGAGCTGTGGTCATCTTATCTTTGTGACATGACCGGTAAGTTTCACAAGATGTAAATTCAAACAAATTTAAATATGCATCTCTATGTAACTTAGCTAGTCGGGTCGCATTGAAATGACCTAGTCTACAATACCTCAAGAAGGATTTGTTCATTTCTGAACTCATCCTCTTGTGTGTGTTCTGTACGTTAAGAACTGTAATTTGATTTAGAACGTCTTTGCTTTTAGATAATGTGCTTGAACCAATCAACTCTTGATATAAAAAATGTTCAAAACATTATCCAACAATACAAAATTATATCCTTCTTTACTAATAAAGAGACTGATATGATGTTGTATATCAGGTTCGGTATCTAATAACATTCGTTCAAAATCAATGTATTCTAATAATACAGGGTGATAACTGCCAACAGACTTGGTTGCAACACTTGCATCATTTCCAACTCTTGAAACTTATCACCCGTTCTCAGTTCTCTACCTATCTATAGCCCATGTAACAAATTACATTTGCGGGATCCTGATCCGGTATCTCATATTCAGGATGTAAAGGATATTGAGAAACAGTTCTCGGTAATGAACACACCCGAAGAAGATGCATCAGCATGCACTTTCTTCGTTTGGATGGCACGGGAATTCTGGTAATCCCCTATTTCCTGCTCTGTCTTATAATAATTATAAGTTGGAGCGGGACCAACATTCCTTAGCGCAGTATAACAAGCAGGTTCGGTCAATACATCCGTATTATTATCTTGATTAAGGCGTGACATAGTCGTAACCAGGAGAGAGAGAGAAGAAAACACTCAGCGTGCACTTTTACAAGATTAGATTGGTTATTAATTTATCTAATCAGGATGGCTCCCACTTTTTTAGTCAAATCTTCTTTCAAACCCTAAAAGGAAAGACTAGCCGGCATTAATTACACCCTACAAGTTCGTCAATCTTTCAGCCAGGCCAGTGCCGGTACTTTGAAGGGGTTCCCCGTGCTTTCGCACGGACCTAATTAAAATAAACCTTGTTTTCCCAGAGGCATAACCTCGTTGACACCTTACTAGACACCTACTCGATTGACTAATTGTAATGTATAAAACTCTCCCAGAAGTAACTCTTACTCGCAGCGGGTATCGGGATCCAACTATCTCATAGAAGGTATGCAATCTCATTGCAAATTTCAACACTTGAAATTCCTAATAATATTTTACCCCAAGCATCCTATGACCTTGACAGAGGTCAACAAACCATAGGCTGCTAGTCAAGTTCAACCCGTCATTTCCTGATTGAAGTAAATCCACCCGCACGACCCTTGACAGAGGTCAACAAGGTCGCACGACTACCCTAAATTAATCACATCATATGTTTATACAGATAAGCACTAATCAGCTACCGCACACTACGCCTTGACAGAGGTCAACAAACGCAGCACGAATACTAACTATTACTTATCTGAAATGACGGAGGGCTACGACATGTTTTTAAGAAAACCCTTTGTGTAATGAACTTGATATCGTTGTAGAATCGAGTGATTTTAAATGGAGTGTTTTTGAGGATTTTCTAGTTTTGCTAAAGATGTCACTCCCGGTGAAGGGATCTCGGCTCTTTCCTTATCGAATAAGGTGCAGGATATTCTACAAGGAATACCTCTATGCAAAGCAAGAACTATAGAAGCATTCAAAAGACAAACCGAGTGTGTAGCATCTGCTAGTTTCGCTAAAGAGGTCACTCCCGGTGAAGGGATCTCGGCTCTTTCCTTATCGAATAAGGTGCTGGATATTCTACAAGGAATACTGCTATGCAAAGCAAGAACTAGAGCTATCAGTTTTTAAACAAGTTTCGACAACATCTTTAGGTTTCTTTTTCTTTCATTAATCTCATTAATGAAGTCCCATTTTATTATGCTTCACAAGCATCACATTTGAAACGAAATCTGCAATATAACATATATCTCATATATGTAATATAAACATTCGTCTCAGGCAGTAATATGATCTCATCACAGAACATTGCAGCAGAAGAACATATAGAAATATTAGATATATTAGGAGGTCCGTGTTTTTAATACGAGCCTATATAAAACACGGATTCCACGGTCGCGATGAATAGCCAAACCCACATCCCTAGACCCCTACGAGAGCGGCAAGCAACTCTGCCAATTCTAGGGTTAGGAGACCCGGTCTTGACTTCTCGAGATGGTCTCCCACTGGACCCTAGAACCCGGTTACTTGTGCTCCCCTCCTTGGGTCTACCTAATGCGGAAAAGTAAATAATATACAATGGTGACATCATCCTTAGCCCGGAAGTGCCCCAATAAAAAAATATTACATACAAATGAATTTTACATGAATGAAAAAGAAAAACTCTTATCTCACATAAAACCCCCGGCTATTCAGAACACGACGATCCAATATAACATATCACAGCAACACATAATAACACATATCATCAACATAAGCAAGCTTCCGTATCTCGATTGTCGTTGATGTATAGTAACGAAGCCGGCGATACATCACATACTACGCTTAAGGTCGCAGAAAAGAAAGTGTAAAACTACAACAGTTGGAATCCGCAACCTCCTTAGAGATCGCATGCCTAACTAAATGAATTCCTTAGACATCGCATGCCTAACAATTATAAACCCCGCATTTTATTCTCAATATCGAAAACACTTTTCAATAACTAGTCGGGAAATTCAACAAGATTCCCGAAAACCTGATCGAATGCTCGTTGCAAACTTTAGTAGACGGCCGCACCCCCGGATGCCGTCGACGAAGTGCACTAAGGCGGAACACTGTTGCCGTGAGCACCCGAATGGATGCTTTTGGCGACGGGGTTCTCCTACAGTCACTTGGTCGGGGCTATGGGGCGTGGCTGTCTGTTAAGTTTACCCGGCGAGTATTCGCGTACGCTACGTGATTGCGACGGACTTTTGATCGCATCAAAATCCCATGGCAACCGATCATCTGAGACTAAACTGCTATGTTTATAACATTTAAATTAGTTATCTCATAACTACTTGTGGATTCCAAATATTGTATCACATTCCAGATAAATAGACAATGTCAAACTTTTCGATCGAATGATCAAACACCCAAGTTTTCCCAAATGGTTCTCAACACTTGAAATTAGTTTAAAAGCATCCATCACATGCCACCGTACCAATGGTCCAGCCGTAGAAGGGTCAAACCACCGCCTCATACGGGGCAACGCCGTACTGCCCCAAACCCTAAGGTTCAAAGGCAGTTCAGACGGTCACATAATCGAGTTAAGTTTTGTGTTCTTTTAGAGGGTCCACCGCGTTACTGATATCCGTTCGAACTTGGAAATTTTCCGGCAGGGGAAAAAGTGAGTTATTGATATCCGTTCGAACTTTTTAACACGTTCTAAATAATCCGGACAAACACTTAAACGAAATTAAACTTTCCGATCGAATCAACGAGTTCCCAATACATCCCAGAAAACTTAACACTTGAGTAAAATTAAAAATTCTCAGAAACATGCAAAAGTACCTACGGATATTACTGTTGAAAACTGATCCCATAATGCTACTGTTTGGCCGTGAAACCGCCGCGCAAGCAAGGGTATTGCCGTGGTTCCGCGGCGCAATAAAGGTATTTTGGGCCCGTTTTTTACAGTAACCCATAAAATCACCTGCTGAATTTTCTGAGCATTTTTAATATGAAAAATGTCAACTTTTTGAAAAATTTCCAGAAACTAAGTTTTATCGGGTATTCGGAGTTCGATCGGATTTTAAACTTCGCCTAAAGCTCTAGCTTAGCTCTGATACCACAGTAGGGTTACTAGGCACTCTCACAAGGGTTTACAAGGCATCAACCATGCCCGATTTAAAATTTAGACGTGCCGAACAACCCTAACCAAGATCTTTAAACTAGAGATTAGGCGAAACAAAACAAGTAAACAACTTTACTTCTAAGAATTTGGGATTACAACCTTTGTAGTCCAGTCCTTCACTTCTAAAGCTCCGTGTTGAGGTCCCTTCGCTGCGATCATCGAGTACCCAGACTTTAGAGAGGCTCCACGAAGAGAAAGATGCAAGCTTGCTTCCGATCTTCGATACCAAAGATGATCTACCTTGAAGAAACTTTAACTCAAGCTCTCACTCACTAATGAAGTGAACACCCTAATCTAAATGGCTAGGATAGATTAGGATGATGAAGTAGGATTTATGCTCTCTTTTATTATCATAATCTCATACTAATCCATCAGAAAACCCAAAACTAGAAAGCTTTGCAAGGAGGAAGAAGAAGAAGAATGAATAAATAATCCTTTTGTGATGAATAATGAATTGTTGTTATAATTACAAATGCAACCATGGTTAAAGATGAAAGGTTAACCATTGTAGAGACTTAACTAGGGTTAAAGGGTGTGGGTTGGGTTTGGAAATATCTCACAAAATATCAACCATAATATCTTTGCAAGAAACAAAACCAAAAGCTTCTAGAAGCTTCTAGAAAAGATTAACCCAAATTAAACCCTAACCATGTTTAATCTCCACTAATCATGTTGCATTAGCAATCATAACTTGTTACAATATCATATATCACATATATAATATATTTTTGTAACAAAAGAAAATAATACAATTAACATATATCGCATATATATCAATGTATTATCTGGTGAGAAAATGAATCAATAAGTGAGCTTATATTAGTTAATGCAATTTAATATATCAAATATATTTTTTTATACATTAAATTATCAAATCAACACTTGATCCGATAATCCGGCTATTTCACAAATAACCGACTAATATTATCTGATCAGTTCATCGAATCAACACTTGATCTGATGACCCGGCTATATCTCATATACCCGGCCGATATCTCATATCGCGAGAATCTAATACGGTATCATATACCTGTATTGTTCTCGGTCCCGCACATATCATATATGTGCTCCTACTCCGTTTTGCCTGAGCCAAGAAACCTCTGTGTAGGACTCTAAAGAATCGTCAATACGCCGGCACTAGATGATGATCATATCAAACACCCACAAGCTGCAAGCGGTCAGTTAAACGTAACAGCCACCCAGGTATTGAGCGATCAGAAGATCAACAAGCAAGCCTGTACATTCTCCTGTGAATCCAATCAGTAACACTCCTGTACAGTACGGTCTCTTCATCTGATATGTCCCATATCTCGCCTAGGGGTGGTAAACGTCAGACCCCGGTAGCTTGATAAGTCGTGTCGATATGAGGTCTATAATAGTTCGAGAAACTACTGATAACACTTACCAGTAATTCTCAGCAACCCTGGCCAGGGATTTCCAGTTATAGCCAATCGAACACTGCGCAACATCAACTCTCTATATCGGGAGAGACGAAACCCCTCCTATCGCTCATTGCCTCCATGTGATTCGGGACTGTATCCAAAAGCTACCTTTTTGCACGCCCTCTTGGACGTGGTATGATGGAAATCAAAGCACAGTGGGAATCACACAAGACACTATGACGATCTCGGGTCTACAGACTAACCTGTACCAGTGTCACCAGAGAACCGCCATCTGACGTGATGTATAATACCATCTGGGAGTTCTCGGTGAGTTCGTCCAGTGTACCCAGTCTCCACTGAGCACCTGTATACCTTCTCTGATGTCAAACACCAATGGATATGGGATCATCCATCGCCCATCATATAGGTCAAGAAGCGCATACGCTAGTCTACTCTTGAGTATCGATGCCCTGTCTCGGTACTCCCACGACTAGGAACATTTGAAGGATGTACTTGACGACTACACTGTCTCCACTAGTATGATCTGCATCATAGTCCTGGTAGTCAAGTACTCATCCTAAGGGCTTTATCAACATGTAACATAGAGACAATCAGAGTACATGTTAAGATAAGAGCAACCAGATATCGTACTATCATGTCGAGCAAGAAAGTCCTCCCTATATATGTCCAAGCATCCACTACAATATACATCGTATGTACAGTAATGGCCTCTAGGGTATATATATAACTAACAATGCGAGCAGCGCATCGAAGAAGCGCCTGCGGTAAGCATGTTCGTGGGTACTCTTGACCCTCAAGCAACTATTTCCCAATTCATGATGTTCTTCAAGCCGACCACGTTCCAGGCCTTGATTGACAAGTTGGCCCAAACGGACCAGAAGGGTCATAGACCATCTCCTTCAAAGACGGATCCTCGGAATGAAAAAGGGAAAGGAAAAGAAACTTTTGTCGCCAATACTCAACAACAGCTGAGCAACTTAAAGCCGGTTGTTCGCCAAAACAACGTGCGTCCACGCCCATCCCTCGAGGAGAGACTGGGACGTCCTTACTCATTTCCCCAGGATAAAACGAGGAGACTGTTCGAGCTGGCAGTGCGCAACAGGCTCATAAATTTGCTGGATCCAAAACGTCTGTTGCAGCCAGACGATGTCAACAATCCTAATTACTGCCCTTATCACCAAGCAGTAAGCCATCCAATTGAAGATTGCTTCGTCTTCAAAGGCTGGATTGAAGACCAATACCAACAAGGAAAGTTCGCATTATCCGAAAACTGGAAGGTGAACCCGCCACAACCTCACGCCCCTAAAAAAGTGGACGTGCCGTGGGCATCGTGCTCATTCATAAGGGAAGCCCCATGGGAAGTTGTTCTTTCAGCAAAGACGAAAAGAATGCTAAAGGATCTCCAAACGTGCCCGGCAATCAGGTGGAAAAATCCACTGGAACCCGAGATCATTGAAGGAATGTTAAAACCGCATCCAATTCCAAAGATCGGTGGTGATAGCCAAAGCACTCACACCCAGCCGTCGAAATCTTCGAAGAAGAAGAAAATATCCAAGGAGCCCGTGAAGCCTGGTGACAAGCGCATGGACCTGCAAAAGCAGATTGACACGCTGGAAGAGTATAACCAGAATGCGTGGATCCCGGTCACACTTCAAGAGTTTCTCAGCCACGCCCTTGTAGACGGAGATGATGGAGAAGACTTGTCGGATGAATCTGAAGATTACGTAGCAAGCTGCCATATGATCTCTCACTCGTCAATAGACAATGAGGAAGCTCTTTACACAGAGAAACTGGGGGCAGATCCTGAGCCGGAATTTTCATGGCCATCAGACGAAACGATTGATGCATTCCTGAATGAAGCCTTTCTTAAAAGCAAAGCTACTCGAGAGCGTGAGATGGCCATATTTGAAAAGGCCAAACGCCGGCGACTGGACGAAAGAGTTGAAACACTCCCGCCAGATCAAAATACATCCGTCGCGAATAAAAACAGGTTCAAGATGAGGAAAAGGTTCGCCAAAGCCCTGGCAATAGGAATGAAGTTGCCCTCTTTTAAAGGAAATTCTCCTGGCGGTATACATCTTGATGAAGCGGACATACATCCTAACTTTTGCCTATACCATAAGAGGATTGCACACCCTACCGAGGAGTGCATAGCCTTTAAAAAAAAATGGCGGCAGGGATATGTTGCCCATCGACGACACGTTCAACGAGTGAAGCGCAAGGCTCGTCGGGAACAGAAAAGCACGACAGATGAGCGCGAAAGAGCTGCTGGCAAATGTCACATAGCCGACACCAAAGGATCGCAAGTTATCACCTTTGGAAGCAACTTTGACGAAGAAACCTCCCTCAGCCCTCTCTTCAAGGAATCCACCTCCGACACAAAACATACGAAGATATGCGGCAAAATCTAGCTGCGTAATCGTATGTTGACTCATGACCGAAACATCATTAAACTACTACCAACCCGCGGCATACTCAGACTGACGTGGTAAAAAAAAACGGTACGTCCATAAGCGAGATGGGCACGGATGAAAACCCGAAAGGGCTCCGTGAGTAAAAACAGCAGAGCTGCCGGCGAGTTTTGTGAAAACCCGAAAGAGCGCAATCTCGTTAAAAGACACTTGCAAGCTCCTCTCAACCTTGTGAGGAGAAACCATCTGCTTGAGATCCTTACGACTCATAAAGGAGAAACACACTTAGGGATCCCCACGACTCTTAAGGAGAAATTACACTTGCGAGATCCTCACGACTCGTAAGGAGAACCCTTTTATGAGACCCTCACGGCTCCTAAGATTCAAAAGTCTAAGCTACAGGGATCTGAACCTGTTCTTAAGCGGTCACCACAACCTCTAATGCTTCCCTACAAGCGGCTCAACGTTGACCCTTGTATACAATCCACGGGCGCGAATAAACATTTCCCTAACAAAGTCCCATCCGTGACTAGGGATATGTCTACACGGTGAACAACCCTTGTCAGTCCTCTCGACTTATAAGGAGGAAACACCCTTGTAAGATCCTTACGACTTATAAGAGACCATGCACTTAGGAGTCCTCATGATTCCTAAGGAGAAAACGCACCTACGAGATCCTCACGACTCATAGGGAGAAAACCTTTATGAGACCCTTACGGCTCATGAAGTCGAAAGCCTTAGTCGACAGGATCCTAACCCTGTTTGCTAAGCCACCTTTGTTCGACATCGACAGAGGAAAATGATGATTCGCTCCTGGCAATATTCCAGTTGTAGCGGTGCTGATGTCGAAATCGGTGTCTAATTCCAAATTTTCAGCAAAAAAAAGCTAGCGAGCCACACATGCATACGAAATAGCCGAAATGATGGAGCAATTTGCAACAAAATCAGCAAGTAAAAGTGTATGCATGCAAAATAGCCGAAATGATTGGGCAACTCGCAATAAAAAGCAGCGAGTAAAAATAAAATAAATAGCCGAAATGATTGGGCACCGTGAAAAATAGCCGAAATGATTGGGCAATCGTGACCCTCGCGATATAAAAGCTGAAATGATAGAGCATCGCAGAAAGAATTAAAAAAATAATGAAAGAATGAAACTTTTTGCCCTACAGCTGAGACCACATCGATCCCTGTATACAATCCAGGGGCACAAACAAAGAGGGAACCATACCTTCCCAACAGACTCCATCAGAAAGCGAAGCCAAATATCGACGGTTTATAGACAACCAAGAGAACATCTCAGCATTCGTCTCGTTACACCAGATACAATGTCAACAACGGCGTTCCTTCGCGGTCCAGCAGGATGCAGATGCAACGCCAACAAAAGACCTCACGGTCAAAACAAAGCGGAGTGATGGCAAAATCCCAGTTCCACTTCGGCATTCGTCTCGTTCCAGCAGACGCAATATCAACAACGGCGTTCTTTCGCAGTCCAGCAGGATGCAGATGCAACGTCAACGAAAGACCTTACGGTCGAAACAAAGCGGAGTGACGGCAAAATCTCAACTCCACCTCAGCATTCGTCTCGTTACACCAGACGCAATGTCAACAACGGCATTCCTTCGCAGTCCAGCAGGATACAGATGCAACGTCAACGAAAGACCTCACGGTCGAAACAAAATGGAGTGACGGCAAAATCCCAGCTCCACCTCAGCATTCGTCTCGTTACAGCAGACGCAATGCCAACAAACGAAGCAAAGGCCAAATTCCTAGCTTCAGGGTCTTGATGGCAACTCATATAAAACCTGAAAGACTATCGGAGATCATCCCACATCAGCGCGGAGTGGTCACCACCTCGACGTTCGTCTCGATACAGCAGACAAGATGTCACCATAGCGTTCTTCCTCCAGCAGGATTCAGACGCGACACCAACAACAGAGCCACGGCAAAATCCCTAGTTCCAAAGCTCGACGGTTCACCAACAACCTAGAGACAACCGCGACATTCGTCTCGATACAGCAGACGTAATGCCAGCAAACGAAGCAAATGCCAAATTCTTAGCTTCAGGGTCTTGACAGCAACTCATATAAAACCTGAAAGACCATCAGAGATCATCCCACGCCAGCGCGGGGTGGTCACCACCTCGACGTTCGTCTCGATACAGCAGACGATATGTCACCATAGCGTTCTTCCTCCAGCAGGATTCAGACGTGACACCAACAACGGAGCCACGGCAAAATCCCTAGTTCCAAAGCTCGACGGGTCACCAACAACCTAGAGACAACCATGAAATTCGTCTCGATACAGCAGACGCAATGCCAGCAAACGAAGCAAAGGCCAAATTCCTAGCTTCAGGGTCTTGACGGCAACTCATATAAAACCTGAAAGACTATCAGAGATCATCCCACGCCAGCGCGAAGTGGTCACCACCTCGACGTTCGTCTCGATACAGCAGACGAGATGTCACCATAGCGTTCTTCCTCCAGCAGGATTCAGAAGCGACACCAACAACGGAGCCACGGAAAAATCCCTAGTTCCAAACCTCGACGGTTCACCAGCAACCTAGAGACAACCGCGACATTCGTCTCGATACAGCAGACGCAATGCCGGCAAACGAAGCGAAGGCCAAATTCTTAGCTTCAGAGTCTTGACGGCAACTCATATAAAACCTGAAAGACTATCGGAGATCATCCCACACCAGCGCGGAGTGGTTATGACTCATCGGGGCTCTCCAAAATGAGCAAAACCTCAAGTAAAAAGCGGCTTGGCAAAATTCCTAACGCTTGCTCTTCCAACGGTCAAACTGCCTAGGAGTATTGCTTGAAGACGTCTTGTCCAGCCCCCGAAGGGATCAGAGACACGACAGTCGTAAGGCTACTCGAACAGCAAGATTGCCTATCGAGGAATACATCAGCCAACACGACGGTACGACAGACAAAACCCTAGTACCACAGACCCTAATGGACCTCTGTCGTAAAGAGCAGAGGTTAACTGTGACGTTAGGACATTCTTGCGAGAACTGCTCGATTCATCTCAACTCGTGAGGAAATTAGTGTCTTTGCGAGAACTTCTCGATTCGTCTCGACTCGTAGGGAAAAGCCTTAGGCAATGGGGATAAGAACCGGTTTCCTAAGCACTGGGGCCCTGCAAGCCAGTCCAAAATGGACTCTTGCATACTATTTACGGGCCACACTCTCCAAAGTCGAATCTCGACAAGGAGGGGAACAACCGCTTACGGGTCTTCTCGACTTGTAAAAGGGAAAATTCTCTTGTGAGATCCTTACGACTCTCAAGAGAAAACGCACTTAAGAATCCTCACGATTCCTATGGAGAAAATACACCTACGAGATCCTTTCGACTCGTAGGGAGAAAAGCCTTCATGAGACCCTCACAGCTCATGAAGTTGAAAAGTCTTAGGTAGCAGATCTGAACCTGCTTCCTAAGCCATCACTACCGCTCAAAGAATTCAAGAGCGAAATGCTCACTCTGTCATCTACAAGTTACGCTTACTAAAGTGACATGCTAGCAACAAAGAAAAGATAAGAAAGTGATAAGGAGAACATTTGATTTGCATTTGGTTAAGCGTTCGAAGCATACCCGTTCATGCATGTGCAAAAGATTTAGTACATAAAATAAAACACGCTGAAATGAGGAATTTTCCATTCATACTTCGAAAAGTTCTTACAATCATGAAAGCAGTAAACGAAAACATCATCAAAATGATTACAATGGTAAAACCTCAGTTCCAGGGCATGGATTGAGGAATTCGAATGTTAGGCCGTCTAGAATCTTTCTGGCCTTTCTGACCATTCTCGTGTGCATCCTCTCGCGCTCACGAGTGTCGAGATCCTCGCCAATGTCCTCCTCCTTTTGATAAGAAGCGATTATCGTCGTCTGTTGGAAAGTTTGATGTAGAATATCAATGAGGTTATCTCGCCGCTTCTTCGAGATCAGGCCCAAAAGGTACACCGAATGCACCCTGTCTTCGGCATCATCCAGCGCATTAAGCGACATGGCTTCGTGAAACCCAGGAAGTGCTCCCTAAATTGCTCCCACTATGATTTTCAGGAGAGCGGAACGGCGAGGAAGCAGTCGACCGACGTATGCATACAGACGATCCATAATCTCCGCATATTGGGCACTTGTAAACTCTTGGTTCTGGCAATGGCCCTGTATGCGGATATCCTCATAAGAGATGAACTCGTTCAGACTATATAAATGAACAACCATAGTGCCTGAAAAGAAACATCATTAAAAGATTAGTAATGAGGAAAAACAGGCACAGGGATTTAAACGACTCTTGATATCCCCATGGAGAAAACAAATTCTAATTATGACTTCTAACAAATTCGAATTTGTGAGAAATCCTAAAAATGAAATCTCATTTAATGAGCGACCCCTCGGGTCAAGGAGTTAAACTCCTCGAGAGCAATGCTCTGCAGACAGGAGTGACATCTGTCAAAGTCAATTATGAAAGGAATTTAAAGAGATTCCCCGAGAATGTTAAGAGCATGGCTCTGTGAAGATAATGGAATAACCCATCAAAATGTTTAAAAGGTCTCTTAGGATCTAAGATCTAACAAGGGCAAAGCCCTGTTAAGAAACCCTAAAATGGTTTTCTTGAAGATCTATGATCTAAGTAGAGCAAAAAGCTCTGATAATGAGTGAAACTCCAGATTATTAACCAATCCCTTTAACAATTAATCTTTACCTAGAAAAATCTGACAGAGTTTTAACTCTTAACTTTCTTAAAAAAGAGAGCAATGCTCTGCGGGAGAGTGAAATTATCAGAAAACAAGAAGAAGATGAAAATCATCTAAGGGATCAAAGGTCCTATTTATAGGCAATGAAATGCCTCTTCGACTTCTGAGTTGATCTAAGGGCGCAGATGCTGCCACCGCTGCACTCACGTATGGGCCACGTAAGCGCAACGGTAGGGGGGGCATTTATTTCCCCCAATCAGAGCAGAGCTCTGTTTTGAAATTCAAAATTCAAAAATTAAAGCAACGCTTCAGATCCAGCGCTAGGCGCGCTGCGCGCCACGTGTCAAACACGGATGCGCTAGCGCCAGGTGCGCTGCGCCCTAGACAGTGCACCATGTGTGCGCTAGCGCTAGGCGCGCTGCGTGCCACGTGTCAAACACGGGTGCGCTAGCGCAGGCTGCGCTGCGCTCTGTGCTGCGCGCTACGTGTCAAACGTAGGTGCGCTAGCGCAAAGTGAACTGTGCTCTGAGTAGCGCACCACGTGCAAAGCACGGATGCGCCAGCGCTGGAATTATAAAATTCCCCACCGTTAGATCAAAAGATCTAATAATAATGATAAATCATTAATTAATCAGAATTAAAATTCTGTAATGAAAAGATCTTTCCAATCCTGTTAAAAACAAGAAGATTGCCTTCTGTAAAACAGAAGCCCTAGGATCAAAGATCCAACGGTGGGGAAACATCCCCAAATCAATCAAAGAAAGATCTTTTTAACTGATTTAACAATTCAATTTGCCCTATATAAAGGCCCCAAGACTTCAAGTCTGACAGAGGAATCCCCTACAAATTTTGAGAAAACTCAAAGAAAGAAAAGCAAGTTTTTAGCAAAAGAAGATCAATTCTTCAAGGTAAAGAACATGAGCAATGAATACAGAGATGAAATCATCTCATGAAAAGAAGAACTATCTTCTAAAAAAGATCATAGATTTAAAAAAGACCAAGGTCTTTCATAAAAGAGATCAAAAGATCTCATCAAACAATAAAGAAGTATTTACTTCATTCACAGGTCATTGATCTACAAAGGCAAAGAACTATTGTTCTTGAATTTTGAGGCAAAGCCTCCTTTTAAGAGAACATAAACTTGTTCTCTGATCATAAATTTGATCAAATACGCTTTGCGCTACTGAAAAGTGCCTTGCACTCATGAACTGCATTTTTGCGCTCCTTGGACCAGCGCTCTGCGCCAAAACGTGCCACGTGTCAACCACAGATACAACTTGCGCTTTGCGCTTCTGAAACAGCGCACTGCGCTCATGGGCTGGCGCTCAGCGCCAAGCACGCCACATGTCACTCACTGGTGCGCCACTAAACTAGCGCAACGTGCTCATAAATTAAAAGCGCAATGCGCTTATAAACTGGCGCTTAGCGCTAAGCGCGACATGTGTCCTTTTCGTGTGCGCTACTTGGCAGAAGCGCAATGCGCTCTTTAAATTGGCACAAAGCGCCTGGCGCGCTGTTAGAACACACATTGTTCTGATAAATGCTATTCATTCAATACAAGACAAAAAATATCAGGATCTAATGCTCAGCAATATTAAAAGGGCCAAGCCCAAGTAAAGGCTCAACAGCCCAGAATAATAAAATGTTAAACATTTTAATCTTATCGGACTTAGCCCAATTCTGGCCATAAGTCCTCAACTTATATTCAATTGAGCCCATCTGCTCACGAATATTCAACAGATCTCAGTCTTTAACTGGGCTACAGATCTTTCAACCAACTCACACCGGTTCAAGGGTACATCTCTTTACTCCTCTGATATTTGTCGTTGTAATCCTTCAACGTCTTCAGAGAGGTGACGGGTCCCGACAACCACACATTTCTACGGACCGTGGGGTCCTTAAACTCATGGAATACGATGTCCTTAAACTTCATAGACTACAATGTCTTTAAACTACGGACTGTGGGGTCCTTAAACTCATAGACTACGATGTCCTTAACTTCAGACTGTGGGGTCCCTTTAAACTCATGGACTACGATATCCTTAACCTCGACTGTGAGGTCGTTAAACTCACGGACTACGATATCCTTAAACTGGACCGAGATGTCCTTAAACTAACATTGGACCGAGATTTCCTTAAACTAACATTAGACCACCATGCCCTTAAACTGGTAATCGACCGCAATGTCCTTAAACTAAACAAAGAGGCCAAATGCTTTCTTGTTGGATCTAAACGATCCTGTTAAGTTGATATTAGTCTAGAAAATTAGACTAACGTATCCTTAACTAACGTTTAAGTTGATCTTAGTCTCAAATAAGGCTAACGTATCCTTAAACTCAACCCCTAAACCCAAATCTAAGAAGATACGGATTTGGACTAATCCACGCCCTACGGGCGACAACATAAATTAGTCTCCGTATACAATCCACGGGCAACCAAAAACAAAACAAACACCCACGACACAAAGTGACCATCTGGAGAAGGAGAACGTTGTTACCGCGATGCGGTAGCATAATTAACTGCAGAGGCTTACGCCTGCAGGGAAGAGCGTCCCCACAATCAAAAACCCCTCAATGAGGGGGAATCTGACGAAGTCTGCTACATCGGCCGCATCCGTTTAAACCTTCGATACATGGTGTCATAAATCAACTTGGCATCTTCGGAGAGGTGGACGGATAGCACCGATTAGCATCTGCCCTCGGAATTCAGGCCCCGACGTCCCGACGTCCCGGTCGCGTCTTTCGGTGGAGAACAGGGAGCATGTTCCCAAAGAACAGCCTAGTGGTAGCTCGCGTCACCTGTTCCACTAGCATGGTGAAGATGGAGGCCTCTTGAGGCCCGTAGGTCACTCCTTCTGCGAGGACGGAGCAGGAGTTGTTGCAATTGTTGCAGTTGGCACAATTGGAAGCCATTTTCTCTGCACGGGAGCAAGACACCAAATCTTAGTACCTCGAATCCAAGGGCAACCACATTAAACCGCAATTCGTTCACGAAACACGACACATGAAGTGTGGAGTAGAAAGAGGAAAAGAACCCACCGGGCGTGCCAGAATCTGTTCTCCGCCGAAAGACACGACTGGGACGTTGGGACGTCCGGCCTGAATTTTTGGGGCAGATGCTATTTGGATTTATCCGTCCACCTCTCCGAAGATGCCAAGTTGATTTATGGCACCGTGTATCGAAGGTTTAGACAGATGCGGCCGTTGTAACAGTCTTCTTCAGATTCCCCTTCACTTGCGAGGGTTTTTGATTGTGGGGACGCTCTTCCCTACAGGCGCAAGCCCCTGCAGTTAATTACACTACCGTATCACGGTAACCACTTTCTCCTGCTCCAGAAGGTCACTTCGTGTCATGTGTGTTTGTTTTATTTTTGGTTGCCCATGGATTGTATACGGAGACTAATTTATGTTGTCGCCCGTAGGGCGTAGATTAGTCTAAATCCGTATTTTCTTCGATTTGGGTTTGTGTTGGTTTAAGGATCGTTAACCTCATTTGAGATTAAGATCAACTAAAGTGTTTGTTGATGATACGTTGGTCTAATTTTAGACTAAGATCTACTCAACAGGGTTTTGGGATCATTTAGATCCAACGAAAGAGCATTTGGGCTCTATCGTCTTAGTTTAGGGACGTTGCGGTCCATTGGGTTTAAGGACATCATAGTCCATGGGTTTAGAGACATCATAGTCTGTAAAGTTTAAAGACATCATAGTCTATGAGTTTAAGGACCTCATAGTCCGTAAAGTTTAAGGACATCATAGTCCATGAGTTTAAGGACCTCATAGTCTGTAAAGTTTAAGGTCATCATAGTCCATGAGTTTAAGGACATCATAGTCCATGGAGTGTCTGGTTGTCGGGACTCGTCACCTTTCTGAAGACGTTGAAGAATTACAACGACACATATCAGAGGAATGAAGAGATGTACCCTTGAACCAAGGTTGGTTGGGAGATCTGTAGTCAGACTTGGGACCAAGACCAACTGTGAGCACATGGGCTGAGCTGGTCTGATCTAGGGACTTGTGGCCAACTTGGGCTCAATCCATTCAGTTCTGGTTAAACTGTTGAACATTTGTTTGGGCGTTAAACATTTGTTTGGGCTTAGCCTCTTTTGTTCAATAATGCCGAGCATTAATTTGGGTTTTGACACCCCTTGTCTTTTGTCTTTTATTGAGTGTTTATGTACAAAGCCTTTTTGTACAGAGCACTTGGCGCTGAGCACCAGACATGGAGCGCTGAGGCGCTTCTTACGAAATAGCGCACAAGTGAGGAGCACGTGGTGCGCCAGACTTGGAACTGTAAGTCTACGGTAGCTCCTCGGCCGTCTGTCCGAGGCCAACATGTGGAAACGAAAACTTTTCAAAACTTGAAACCGGCACTATCGTATACTTTCTCCCGGATCGAACCATTAACCTATAACTAGCAAACTATAGATGGGATAGAAAAGCTATACCGATCGATCCGTGTCCTTCGGTCTTTGGCCACCATCCCAAGCTCCTCACGGCATCTCCGATCTTCGGTCTCCTCGTTGGAAAGGGTACCATATCTTCGAGTCTTTTTACGGGCTCCCGCTTCATCCGAAGCAACTCGGACACGAATTTTTCTAGCCGACGTGCCCAAGGCGATGTAGAGAATGTGTGTGATAATTTTGTCTCAAGCATCCATTGATTCTCATCACATGAGAGTGTATGGATGGAGGTTGAAGATGATGCCATTGATGGAATTTGTGAGCTAGAGGAAGAAGAAGAAGAAGAGGCACTCCTTTTCTTTTCTGTTCTTGTGTTATTGTGTTGAGATGATAAAATGAGAGCTAGCATAATAATACAAGAGCTAACCTCTCTCATATGGCTGCCCCTTCTCTCTCTACCTCTCATTTCAACACTCTAATCACTCAATTAACATGACATGTTCACAAGAAAAGAGACCATGAGTCACCAAAATGAACATGCCACATTAATTTCACCTCATCATGAAATCCACTCACATTTTCCACCAAAATAAACATTAACCCAAATGTTTATGACAATAAAAAGAACCGCATCATCTAAAGTAAACTCGCGACGGATCACAAGGATACCCCTCACCCGTATATATATACCTGCATCCGCATTCCGACTGAATACAAATGCGATGAGACTAAAGTAATCCAACAAATCTAATACTAGGATCCGGCTTAAACCAAAGCCCACTAGTATGATCCGTCCGATCATGATCTGTGCACTACTGCATGTATATGATCGAACCCTGCCATAATACCATACGGCCTCTACAACGTTTTGCCCGAAACTTGAGAAACTGTCTGTGGGGGACTCTAAAGACTCGTCAATACTTTGGCTGTGGATTTAACCACTAGCACGTCAGTGGTACTAGCTGTACGTAACGGGCTACCAGGTATTGACCAAAAGGGAGGTCGATGAGCGAACTTATCCTGACACCCTACTGAGCCTGTCAGTGACAATATCCGTACAGTCCGGTCCATTCGTTTATGAGCATCGCATGTCGGGCTTAGGAGGCTGGTAAAAGTCAGACCCCCAAAAGCGGTACAAGTCGTGTCGGAGTGTAGCCCAGAATACCTTGAGATACTACTGGAATACCTATCAGTAAATCTCCTGCCTTGGACAAGGACTTCATGTAATGTCTCTCCTAGACACAGCGTGACCTCACCCCCAATACCGGGAGAGACGAAACCCCTGCCGATCCGCTCACTGCCTCCATGTGGCTCGGGACTGTACCCAACTAAAACCTGTTTGCATGACTCCTTTGAGCCGTGGTAGGGTAGTAATCAAAGCACAGTGGGAACTCACACGAGATAAATGACGATCTCAGGTCGATGAACTAACCTGTATACATGTCACCAGGGAACTGCTATCTGACATCAGGTATAATACCAACTAGCATGTTCCCGGCGAGTCATGTCCGGTGTACTCATAACCCAATGAGCACCTGTATACGTCTTAGGTGAACCAACTGACACCAATGGCTTGTGAGACCAGCCACCGCCCCTCGTCGGGGTCTCGATTGTATACACTAGTCTACTCATGGAGTATCGATGCCCAGTCTCAAAACTCCCACGACTAGGGACCTTTTAAGGATGTGCTTATAGACCCCAGCTCCCACGTATATAATGGCCATCATACTACTGGCCGTCAAGCAAGAATCCTAAGAGCTCTATCAACGTGTAATAGTAATCTGTAATATCACCTAAAGCATGTACACGATGATAAAGATAAACCAGATAGCATACTATCATCTTGAGTAAGACTGTCCTACCGGCATAGGTCCTCCCTCAATCATTGTAATCACGTGCCTGCGATCCAATAATTGACTCTGAGGGCACTATATCCAACAATCTCCCACTTGCACTCAAGGCTAATTATTGCGATGTCGCATACTCACAGCCCGTGTGATACCGAACACCCAACTCCTCTACTAATCAGTCTCACAAAGCCTGGTTGTGAAACTACTGCGTTCGAGGAATAGCCTCAGTGAGTGGATTCGCCCTGATGTTTATTTCTACGTCTCTCTTAATCTCAAGTTCGCGGAGAAATCCATCTCCCGAAATGAGCAATACCTATCTTAGAATATGTCTGGATATCTGATGGGACCCAGTTCATAAATGAACTCCAAATCCAAAACTTCTTAGACTGTATCGTCAACTAAACTTAATCAGTATCCTGCGCCATGCGTCCCTCAGTATCCGCTTGGACCTCCTGTCCAAACTACTGCCCCTCGTCAGAGGGAAAACTATAATTCTGACAGTCACTCTGTCATTCAGGTCACCTTGGAAGCCTGGAATGATAACCGTCTCTCGAATGAGGCTGTCGTTATCATATCCCTAGAACATCCACTTATGTTCTAAAACTGCTTCCGAACGTTTCTCTAGGATTGGATCAATATCAACTTATTGCAGCTCGTGCAAAAACAACATCTGGTGTGGTACTTGACATCTCATGATCAACTCAATTGCCTAAGCAAGTGATCTGCCAATCATGCACATCCCTTTCCCCTTTTGTCTGTAAGACACCTTTAGAGAGGGTGACTCCATCACCTGCAGGTATATTACCGTGCCAGGAGTCGTCCATTCTAAAACACCTGTAGAATGCTGTCTAAGTACCTAGATTGGGAAACTACCCAAATCTAGATCTAAAACCATAGATCTAGTAACCAGAATGTCTGATATTATGTCTATATCGTTTGTGGAGAAACCACTGTGTGACAACCAAAGTATAACCGATCATAGTATAGGAATTTCACTTCCTACTCTGTGTATGTCTTCTAAATACCAGGACATCACACCCTACTACCTTCTTAACAGATCCATCCCCTATTTTGATGAAGTCAAACTCATGACTGTCACATCAAAAATAGATGATCTATCTCCGCTATTACCGCTTTAGTCTATAAATAGACATAAGCCACTTGTCCACTATGCTTCCGCTGCTCCCACTGACTACGACAACCCTCTGGCAGAATAATATACACGTGCACTTCTAAAGCCAGTTCAGAACGATGCTATACTCATCCTCCTGCCGGGTCTCATAGTCTGGAACAACAGTAGTGTCAAGTCTGGGTAAACAAGAACCTCCCTGTCACCGTCTTTGAGCATACCGAAGTACCTCTCGAGTGCCTGAGGTTACCCACCTTATCTGCGGAGTGGCTAATGGAATGTCAAACCAGATCGAATCTTTAGGTTCTTATTAAATTTTCAGTAATCGTTTGCGGTTCTGGAATCACTTCCAGTTCTACCATACTCCCACTATTGTTTTCTGAAAAAGTCCATTTTACTAAAATTGTGGCGAGTCAAGAACAATATCACTATTGATCTTCCAGATGGTAGAAAGTCAACCCTCATCATAGCCCGGGTCAACCCACAAACAATCATTACAGAAACGTGCCTTGAGTTATCCAGAGTCTGGTTTTAAGCATAAGACGGACAATTCCCCGTACCTTAACATCGTTAAGATATGAACCGTTCTATATCCAATATAAAAACAGAGGCACTGTTTTAATTGGAATCAAATTCAAATCATGCAGCTGTCTCCAGTGCATGTAAACTAAATGGAGAGAGGCCGATCAACATTACTCAACTTAGGAGTGCATCCAAACATGAGTAACCTGAAAGAGAAACAAGTTTCTCAAAACCATTACTATCAACTGAATACCATACACAAGTATCTATATCTTCGATCTCTTTGAAGAATCCCGATACTTGCAACACATGGTTCTCTACTTTATTCTTATACCTATAACTTCTCAAAACTTGGACCCTTTGTTTCTACGAAACTCTTGTCTAAAACTTGAGAAGTCATAAGTAAACATAATATAGCACGATGACCAACCCCTCTGTCCTAGTGGACACTGGACAACATACGATATTCTGTATAAGTCCACTGAGTCGAATAACTCAAACCCTGTGCGTCGTAAGTTGAAAACTGTACTATGGTTATGAAGAATTACACCGCTGTTTAATACTCCTTACCTAACCATCAAATGATATAGGTAAATGTCATCGACATAATTTCAAAAAGTTATATCTCACTTTATTAGAATAAACGTACAGATATATCAATTTGAAATTGGTGCATAACAACGGATATTCAAAACCAAATATTTTCCGTCCGGCAAACAACCCAGGCGATTTTCCTCAAATATCACCAATTACAACGAATCCCGATATAATGAGGATGATCACCTAATTCCCAATAACTTACTCCTACTCATCATCTGTAAAACCATACAGATGTGAGAATCATGCCTGGTAAATACATACCCTGGAGCAAGGATTAATTGAGAAATCAGTTTTCTATTAACAATACACAGTGAAACTGAAACATAAATATGTTTCGAAGGGGTATTCTGGTATTCCTAGTAATGCCTCTTCCATTATCAGGTTCATGACTGCAACCGTACATTTCTTTGCCATCTCTCCAAATCCCTTTATATGTCTTTAGTCATTACCTTCTGTACACCATCTATAGGCCAAATGGTTTTCTTCCTTCCCTACCGTTTGGCACCAGCCTATGGTTTGGAAGAAGACTATCCAATAAGAGTAATATGTGTATTGTCCTAATCCTAGGAGCACTCGCAATGCGAGAGAAGGTAAAGATAAAAGACAACTGAATAAATCTTATTCCTATTTCTCCTGAACCAGAATCCATCCCCGAAAAAGTTCCTTCGAGTTCGTATATAACCATATGGTAGATTTATCCAATGGAATTGGATATTCGTAGTGATACGGGGTGTTCCGGAGAAATACAAAGGTGAAGTAGGAGTGGCGATGAAATACTTGGTTTGGTCGTGAATAGCAGTCGCAATTTACTTTGCCCTCTTTCTAATCCCTTTATTTGTCTTTACTTAATACCTTCTGTACACCTTTTTTAGGCTAAATAGTTTTCTTCATTCCCTACCCTTCGGCACCTGCCTATGGTTTGGATGAAGACTATCCAATTAGCGTAATAGGTGTACTGTCCTAATCCAAGGAGCACTCGCAACCTGAGAGATGGTAAAAGGAAAAGACAACTGAATAATCCTATTCTTTTTCTCCAGAACCAGAAACCATCCTCGAATCTGGAACAAGTTCCTTCGAGTTCGTATATAACCATACGATGGTTTTATCCAATAGAAGTGGATGTTCGTAGTAATACGAGGTGTTCTGGAGAAAAGGGTAAAAGAAGGAGTGGCAATGAGGTATGCAACTCTGACAATCCAAAAGCCAGTGTAATAAGAAGGTTCGGTTAATCTTGGTCACTGAGTCATAGTATAGGGTCGGGCCATGATCGCTGCCAAAGAGAGAGAGAGAAAAGAAACACTCTGCGTGCACTCTAACATAGATCAGAATGGTTACCACTTTATCTAATCAGGAAACCTCCCACTGTAACCTCAAATTCTCCTCCAAACCTGAAAGAAGAATTAGTCGGGATTACCCGAGGAGTAAACCAACTCATCAGTGGGAATCAGGATCCAACTATCATCGCATGATAACGTGATAGAATCCACTCATGTTATCATACTCTAGAAGGTATGCGCATGCCTGGCAAGTTTCAGTTTCTTTAGAAACCCCCGATGTGATTTTTACCCCATGCTCTTATGACCTTGACTTTGGCCAACAAATCATAAATCACATGTCAAGTTCTACCCGTCATTATCCAGGTTAATTTGAACTCACCCGTACCTACCCTTGACTTTGACCAACAAAGCAGTACGACTGTCCCAAACCAATGCATCTATCTATGCAACAGAAAGGTAACAAATAGCTACCATACACTATGCCTTGACTTTGGCCAACAAACATAGCATGAATACTAAGTGCTACCCGTCTGAAATGACGGAGGGCTACGAATGGTTTTTGGCGAAAAACCTTTAACGTAATGAACTTAATATCTTTGAAGGAACCGGATAGCTTTTTATAAATATAATGGCGAAAACCTTTGCTAAAGAGGTCACTCCCGGTGAAGGGATCTCGGCTCTTTCCCCATAGAATGAGGTGCAGGATATTCCAACTGAATACCACGATGCAAAGCAAAAAGGCAATCGGCTATGGTGAAGTTATTACCTTGACGCAAACTTCTCTCCAAGGGGTCACTCCCGGTGAAGGGATCTCGGCCCTTGCCTCATCGACTGAGGTGCTTGATATTCATAACCGAATACCACTGTGCAAAACAAAAGAAAACGTCCTTGTAGTAACAGCTTTTCGAAAAATGTTCCAACAACGTCAAACAGGTTTGTTAGCTTGCATTGATCCGAATCAATGCAGTCCCATCAATTGATCACACCAATAAAGAATGAAAATATGATGTACGTATATGCCATCCGCATTCGCCACTGGGTCCCGTCATCACCCGTTAGGTTACTTAACTAACGACAGAGCGGGGACTGGACTAGCGCGGGTGTAAAACATATACAACATCTACTAGTATATATATCAATATATGATAATTGCTCAAGGCGTGATAAAATGCAACATCACAGAAATGTAATAAGCATCATAGAACAATACAGATAATCTGGAAGCCCCGGGTTTCACAGAGCCGCAACTGAAACCCGACGTTCCCCTGGTCGTGTGGATAGCCTGTGCAATGAAATCCTAGACCCCTACGGGTGCGGCAAGTTACCCGCCAAAACCTGAAGCGAGGCAGCCCCCTTCAACAAAGTGAATGGACTACCCAGCACTTCAAGGAATCCGGTAACTTGAGCACCCTTCCTTGGGTCAACCTATACCCTCTACGAGTGCGGCGAATAGCCTGCCAATTCTAGAGTAAAGCCCCCTCCGTCTCAAAGCCATGAGATGCGGGCTCGTTGCCCTATAGAACCCGGCTATCCGTGCACCCCACCGTGGGATAATCCTAGTACAGAAAGTAAAATATATACAACGGGTACATCGACCTCAGCCCGATCGTGCCCCAAAAGAATAATATACAAACAGGCAGTGACGGCAGTCCACATGTCGGACGCTCGTCCCACAATATCAAATGTACAAATAATACCAAACTGTACTACCATTGCATCCAGGCTATCTACCACGACAAATCCGCAACATCACAGAACAACACAGAACATCAACGTGAATGTCACATTCACAAATCCGTCTAAAAGAGCTATAGCAATTAGACAAGATTTACCGCTCGAATGACATTCACGGTCGCAGATATAAAGTAAGCACTATGAACTAACATATTTAAAACTTTTGATCGACAAAATTTCCCGAAGTGGGCCCCAAGCACAAATCCAGCACTCAAAATAATCTGGGCCAAAACTAAAAATACCAGAAACCCCAATTCCAAGTCAGAGACCACAGTAGAAAAATTGGTACACTGAAGTTACAGTAGTGCGGCGGAACCGCGGCCAAAACGTGGGTAATGCCGCGGTTCCGCGGCGCTATGGTGAGATCGTTATACAAAATTTCTGCAGTGGACTTAGAAATGCCTGCCTGATTTTCTGACATACCCAAAAAAAATTTTAGACCACAAAAAAAATTCGACAGAAACTGCAAAATTGGAATCGCGGTTTTGGAAATTTCGTTCGATCGATGTTTTAAACACGTTAGAGCAAGCTAGTAAAGGTTAATGGCGTTTCTCTGATACCATGTAAGTTTACGGTAGCGCCCCAGCCTTCTGTCCGAGGCCAAAATGCGGAAACGAAAACTTTTTCAAAACTTGAAACCGGCGCTATCGTATACTTTCTCCCGGATCGAACCATTAACCTATAACTAGCAAACTAGAGAAGGGATAGAAAAGCTATACCGATCGATCCGTGTCCTTCGGTCTTTGGCCACCATCCCAAGCTCCTCGCGGCATCTCCGATCTCCGGTCTCCTCGTCGGAAAGGGTACCACATCTTCGAGTCTTTTTACGGGCTCCCGCTTCATCCGAAGCAATTCGGACACGAAGTTTGCTAGCCGACGTGCCCAAGGCGATGTAGAGAATGTGTGTGATAATTTTGTCTCAAGCATCCATTGATTCTCATCACATGAGAGTGTATGGATGGAGGTTGAAGATGATGCCATTGATGGAATTTGTGAGCTAGAGGAAGAAGAAGAAGAAGAAGAAGAAGAAGAGGCTCTCTTTTTCTTTTCTTTTCTTGTGTTATTGTGTTGAGATGATAAAATGAGAGCTAGCATAATAATACAAGAGCTAACCTCTCTCATATGGCTGCCCCTTCTCTCTCTACCTCTCATTTCAACACTCTAATCACTCAATTAACATGACATGTTCACAAGAAAAGAGACCATGAGTCACCAAAATGAACAAGCCACATTAATTGCACCTCATCATGAAATCCACTCACATTTTCCACCAAAATAAACATTAAACCAAATGTTTATGACAATAAAAAGAACCGCATCATCTAAAGTAAACTCGCGACGGATCACAAGGATACCCCTCACCCGTATATACATACCTGCATCCGCATTCCGACTGAATGCAAATGCGATGAGACTAAAGTAATCCAACAAATCTAATACTAGGATCCGGCTTAAACCAAAGCCCACTAGTATGATCCGTACGATCATGATCCGTGCACTACTGCACGTATATGATCGAACCCTGCCATAATACCATACGGCCTCTACAACATTTCGTCCGAAACTTGAGAAACTATCTGTGGGGGACTTTAAAGACTCGTCAATACTTTGGCTGTGGATTTAACCACTAGCACGTCAGTGGTACTAGCTGTACGTAACGGGCTACCAGGTATTGACCAAAAGGGAGGTCGATGAGCGAACTCATCCTGACACCCTACTGAGCCTGTCAGTGACAATATCCGTACAGTCCGGTCCGTTCGTCTGTGAGCATCGCATGTCGGGCCAAGGGTTTGGTAAAAGTCAGACCCCCAAAAGCGGTACAAGTCATGTCGGAGTGTAGCCCAGAACACCCTGAGATACTACTGGAATACCTACCAGTAAATCTCCTGCCTTGGTCAAGGAATTCGTGTAATGGCTCTCCTAGACACAGCGCGACCTCATCCCCAATACCGGGAGAGACGAAACTCCTGCCGATCCGCTCATTGCCTCCATGTGGCTCGGGACTGTACCTAACTAAAACCTGTTTGCACGACTCCTTTGAGCCATGGTAGGGTAGTAATCAAAGCACAGTGGGAACTCACACGAGACAAATGATGATCTCAGGTCGATGAACTAACCTGTACACATGTCACCAGGGAACTGCTATCTGACGTCAGGTATAATACCAACTTGCATGTTCCCGGCGAGTCCTGTCCGGTGTACTCATAACCCAATGAGCACCTGTATACGTCTTAGGTGAACCAACTGACACCAATGGCTTGTGAGACCAGCCACCGCCTCTCGTCGGGGTCTCGATCGTATACACTAGTCTACTCATGGAGTATCGATGCCCAGTCTCGAAACTCCCACGACTAGGGACCTTTTAAGGATGTGCTTATAGACCCCAGCTCCCACGTATATGATCACCATCATACTGCTGGCCGTCAAGCAAGAATCCTAAGGGCTCTATCAACGTGTAATAGTAATCTGTAATATCACCTAAAGCATGTACACGATGATAAAGATAAACCAGATAGCATACTATCATCTTAAGTAAAACTGTCCTACCAGCATAGGTCCTCCCTCAATCATTGCAATCACGTGCCTGCGATCCAATAATTGACTCTGAGGGCACTATATCCAACAGAAACGCTAAGGCGCTTCTTATGAAATAGCACACACGTGAGGAGCACGTGGCGACCTTGGCGCTGAGCGCCAGACTTGGAGCGCTAAGACGCCTCTTATGAAATAGCGCACACGTGAGGAGCACGTGGTGCGCTCGGCGCTGAGCGCCAAACTTGGAGCGCTAGGGCGCTTCTTATGAAATAGAGCACACGTGAGGAGCACGTGGCGCGTGTAAGGTTCTTAGGCACTAAAACAAGGTTCTATACGGCATCAAACATGCCGTATTTATGTTTTTCAAGTGCCATACAAGCTGAGCAAGGATATTTACTAGAGAATTAGGGTTAGAAACAACAAGTAAACAACTTTACTTCTAAGAGTTAAGGATTACAACCTTTGTAGTCCGTTCCTTCGCTTCGTAATCTCCGAGTTGAGCTCCCTTCGCTGCGATCATCATGCTACCGGACTCTAGAGAGGCTCCATGAGGTGAATGAGATATCCTTGCTTGAAGACTTCACAATCCAAGATGATCTACCTTGAGGAAACACAAACCTAAGCTTTCACTTCACTAATGAGGTATTAGTGAAGCAAACATCCTAATCTAAGTGGCTAGAATAGATGAGGATGATGAAGTAGGAATTTTACTCTCTTTTATTTTCTTTTTCTTACAAACAATCATCACCTAATAAAAAGCTAGTAAGCTTTTGTGAGAGGAGGAAGAAGATAAGTGTGATGAATGAATTATCGTTGAGGTTAGAAATGCAACCAAAGTTAAGCATGGCATGCTTATCCCTTGTAGGGAATAAAGCATAGGCTAGGGTTAAAAGGTTAGGTTAACAAATATCTAGTAAATATCTAAAGAGTGGACAAAGTCAACATAACAAAATATCTTAACTTTAATCCATAATTTAGAATTAACTAAAAAGAAAATGTTAGCCCTAATTTAAACCCTAGCATGGTTTAATCTCATAAACCCTAGTTTCATTTGTAACCTAGCATGCTACAATTTTATATATCACATATATAATATTTAATGTAACAAAAGAAAATAATACAATCAACATATATCACACACACACACACAGACACACACACACACACACATATATATGATTTGAATGCTTCTCGGTTCGTGTATAATAGAAAAGTGTAAGAAATCACAACCAAAAATATTTTGAACGCAATCAATAACGGTGTCGATTTGTAGCGCGTTAGCGAGTGCGGATCGTCCACAGGGAAAGTGTAATCCGTTTGTAGTTCGAATTAGATGAATTGAAAATTAAAGAAAAGAGAAAAGACAATTCAATTCAAGATTTATAAAATGAAGTTCAAGAATTATCTAGATCTAAATCTAAAATCAAGAAAAACATTAAAAATCAAGAATCAAGAAGTGATGATATCCAATCCAATAATCAAGAATCGAAGTGAGGCTCGTAGGAATCGATCGAATCTATAGACGTGATGAAATCTATTGATTACGTTTTCTTATCCATTAATGATTTGATACTAGATCGATGACGATTAATCGAGGTTTAAGGATCTTTTGAATAAACTAGGGTTTCTTCATCTCATCCTTTGTCCTTTTGATGAATCTCATTCAAAAACTAGCCTCTAGAAAATTCAAGAATCGATCGTCGATCCCTAATTAAGAGCGAACACAATTAAGAAAGCATCGCTCGAAACTAGGTTGCCGATTCTTCAATTTACAAGAGTTTACAAAACTTATAGGAATTAAGAATCGTTTCAAGATTTGTAACATCATCGTCTATTGATCGTCTCGATTCCTCCACGAGCGGAGTTTTACTCAAACATTATAACAAGAAACACAATCACGAATTGAGATCGAATAATGATGCAAGAATGTAAAGAAAGCAAGATATAGAAATTTCACCTTTATTTATCAACAATTTAGTTACAATTCTCTCAAGATCTACAAGAGGAAAGAACTTGATCGTTGATTTTGGCTTCGCTCGTCTCCTTGAGTCGCGGATCTCCTTGGATCACTTGCTTCGATGAAGTCCGGCGTCGCTTTCTAAAGGATCGAAGGCTTCATGCTTGATTTGGTACTCGAAGTTCTTGATTTTTGGCTTTGGAATTTGAATTGGGGATTAGAGTTTACGAGTTGTGTCACTCAACTTGTGTTGGGGAATTGATATAGGAATCAACAACCTTTGAGAAGAAGCTTTAGTGTCCCTTTTATAGTCTTCATTAGCTTTGGCTTCCTTTAGAAGCTAGGTTTAGTTTAGCTTCCCTTGTAAGCTAGGTAGTTAGGTAGAAGTTTCTAGAGGTAGTTAGTTAGGCTTAGCTTCTTTCATAAGCTTGGAGGTTAGGGAGGAGCTTCTAGGCTTTAGGTTGTTAAGTAGCTTGCTTTGGAAGCTTGAGGGTGTTTAGCTTGTACCAAGAGCCTTGCTGTTCTGGCAAAAACTTCTAGAGTTCTCTGGAATTTGCAGTAGCTTAAAGGGGTTTTGAAGCTGAGAAGAGCAGCCTGAAGTGAAGCGACGATGATGACGTGGCAGGCCAACCACGGATCCGCGGCGGGAGTGGGTATTGGGCCGCGGATCCGCGGCCCTTTTAGGTCATCTGTGCTTCAAAATTCCTCATTTGCTTTGTGTTGGCTTCAGTGATGTTTCCTGATATATGGAATCTTTTAAATATTCTTTGATCACTGCCAGATTACAAGTCTTGGACTTGGCGTATTTTTCTCAGCACTTTTAACTCTTTTTGCTCATTTCCTGGAATTTCCTGCACAGGTTCTCGAAACAAGTGTTGCGCTATACAAAGATGATGCGATGCCATGATAAACACTCAATGTCCCTCAAAATGTCGGTTTTAGTATACAATACAAGTTATTTGGTATTTAACGGCTGTTTTGCTAATATGTGCTATATTAATACCGAACACCTCTAAATGAGTGCAAATGGTAGGGAAATTGACGTGTTAAAAATGCAATATTTTTGATTGATCAAATTCCCCCAAACTTATTTTCGGTCGTCTCGAGCGAACTGTTTTAGTAAAAAGAGAAGGAGAAAATAAAGATAGAGAAAACTAACTAGCACACTTTCGTAGGCAACACGATTCCACTGAGCACGTGCAACAAGCCTTTAAACCTCTAGGTGTCCCTAATAGGAGGAGTATTGTCTCTTGAGGATTTTCAGCGGATTACACCCATAAAATCCAATAATAAAAGGAAGAACGTGAATATTACATATAAAGATAAGAATTGTAAAGGAAAGACTTTGAAAATTAGGGTTTCCAACTATGCTAGCTTTTCGGTTGTCATGAGCCCTATCTTAATAGTCATGAAAAAATGTTAGAAATCACATCATCCCTCAATAAAACATCGTCTTTATTCTTCATTCCAATCTTTCTTCCAAACATCGATCATATCACCCTACGTGTGTGTAATAGACATCCCTACACCCGGAGAATTCAATTCAAGCTATCATACTCTTGTCCATCTGCCTCAGTACTTTTTAATTAATGAGTATTTAGATGAAATTGCTCACACATTTTCATGCGACCGTTAATACTTCTTGAGGTACTCACCGACCAATTACTCATGTACTTGCTTATTAGGTGTATTTCCTCGTCTTGCACCACCTAAGGCTTAACAGTGACTCCCAGACCAGTTGGTCTAAAGCACTAGGTGAAGAGGCACCCTCGCTATATTTTTTTATTGCTGTCTTGGCGATAACAAAACCAGTGTTCATTTTTCTCACCACTTTATATTTTATTCATTTTTTTTATTTCCTTCATACTTTGGCTTTAAGACAAGAGCATTTCAAGGTATCCTCTACTATCCCGAGTTTCAAGACGTGTGTAAGTGCGAATAGTAGGGTATCAATGTTCAAAATGTTTGGCTTCCAGAATAGGAACTATTTTTCAGACTTATTTTTATTCTCAGATTAGTGACTTCTTTCATCTTACTAACCCTTGGGACAACGGCTCATAACTACTTATTACTAGTTCGTTTAAGAAAACTTCTAATTTTCTTGGTTTTCTTAAATTTTTCCAATCTTTTGGATGTAATTTTTTACTATCTAATCTTTTATTATCTTATTTATGTACAAAAAAATTATTTTTTTGTAAATTTTTAAATTTTTATAGATTTTGAAAATGTTTTGTGCTTATGCAAAGTATGATGCAAATGATGCGTAAATAAGCACAAACCTCCCCCAAACTTGTTTTCAACAGTGTCCTCATTGTTGCCAACCGCTATATCTACAAAAACCTGTAAGCCTGGGAGGAAATTTATTAATGGGGGCAAAATATTTAAGTGAAAATCCTCCTCCAAACTTATTCTTTTCACTCACCTCCATTCAAAAGATGATGCAGTAATTTACAGGACATGGAGGTGAGACGGAGGAATTTTAATCAAGATATAATGGCTCCTGTAAGAATAAGAGCTCCTCTGTGGGGTCAGTAGAAAAATACGGCTTTAATCTATGTCCATTCACGTTGAAAAATATACCGTTTTAAACATTTTCTACCTCAACTGCCCCGTGCGGGTATACAGACCGCACAATAAAAGGTCCCTTCCACCGAGATCGTAGCTTACCTGCGTGAAGGTGTAGTCGTAATCATAAAGAAGGACTTGCTGACCAGGTGTAAACGTTTTCCTCAAAATGTTTTTATCGTGAAATACCTTAGTCCGATTCTTTACAATTACAGCATTATCATAAGCTTCATCGCAGAGTTCGCTTAGCTCGTTTAATTGCAGCTTCCGAAAGTTGCAGGCTTGATTTAAGTCAAAGTTGATTTCTTTAATAGCCCACATTGCTTTGTGCTCAATCTCGACTGGCAAGTGACAAGCCTTCCGAAACACTAACCTATATGGAGACATCCCTAGATTGGTTTTATATGCAGTTCGGAATGCCCAAAGAGCATTCGTCAATTTGGTCGACCAATCTTTTCTATTCTTCGCAACAGTTTTCTCCAAGATTTGTTTGATCTGTCTATTCGAAATCTCAGCCCGCCCGCTCGTTTGGGGATGATAGGGTGTGGAAAGTTTGTGGTTGATTGCATATTTCCGCATCAAAGTCTCGAAAGACCTGTTGCAGAAATGTGTCCCGTTATCGCTAATGATAGCCTTGTGGGTGTCCAAATTGCGAAAAGATGTTTTCTTTTAAGAACTTAATGACAACCTTCTTGTCATAGTGCGACAAGGAATAGCTTCAACCCACTTTGAGACGTAATCAACCGCAAGCAGTATGTACAGATTCCCAAAGGAGTTGGGAAAGGGACCCATAAAGTCAATGCCCCAAACATCGAAAATTTCAACCACTAAGATGGGTTGCTGTGGCATCTCATTTCTCCGGGAAATCCTACCCGTATGTTGACACTGTGTACAGGTTTTGCAATGATCAAATGCGTCTTTGAACAAGGTCGGCCAATAAAAACCGCATTGCAAAACCTTCTCCGCCGACTTTTTAGGACCGAAGTAACCCCCACATGCCTGATCATGACTAAAAGATAGAACACTCTTGAATTCCTCATTCGGGACACACCGGCGAATGATCTGGTCAGGACAATACTTAAACAGATATGGTTCATCCCAGTAAAAGTGTTTTACTTAGGATAGAAAATGATGTTTGTCCTGTTTTGACCAATCGCTGGGTATAAGTCCCGTGACAAGATAGTTCACAATATCCCTGAACCAAGGTTCATCGGATACGTTCGAGAGTTGTTCGTCCGGAAAAGAATCATTGATCGGCAGGGTCACAGGTGAAGAAGAGATGCGTGAAAGATGGTCGGCTACAACGTTTTCACATCCTTTCTTATCTTTAATAACAAGATCAAATTCTTGTAATAGAAGGATCCAACGTATTAGCCTACCTTTAGCATCCTTCTTCGCCAAAAGATGTTTCAAGACGGAGTGGTCAGTGTACACAACTATTGGTGAGTCAACAAGTAAGGCCTGAATTTTTCTAATGCAAATACAACCATCAAAAGTTCTTTTTTGGTAGTTGTATAGTTAATTTGAGCATCGTTCAGGGTCTTACTTTCATAATAGATCACGTGTGGCATCTTTTCAATGTGCTGTCCTAAGACTGCACCAACTGCAAAATCTGATGCATCACACATAAGCTCAAAAGGGTGGTCCCAATCTGGAGACGATAGAACGGGGGCTGTAGTAAGGGAGTGTTTGAGTGAGTCGAATGCTGCCTCACAATCCGAGTCAAAGTGGAAGGTCATATCCTTGGCCAAGATAAGAGTTAAAGGTCTAGCAATTTTGCTAAAATCCTTAATAAATCTCCTGTAAAAACCTGCATGGCCAAGAAAAGATCGGATATCCTTGACGCTTTTGGGATGAGGAAGGTTTTGAATGACATCTATCTTAGCTTTGTCAACCTCAATGCCTTTTCGTGAAATAACATGTCCAAGCACAATTCCCTCTTGGACCATGAAATGACATTTTTCCCAATTCAAGGTTAAGTTCTTCTCTTTGCAACGAGTAAGAACCGCGTCAAGATTCGATAGGCAGTCAGAAAAAGAGTCTCCGAAAATCGAGAAATCTTCCATGAAAATCTCCAAAAAATTCTCTACCATGTCCAAGAATATCCCCATCATACACCGCCGCTGAAACGTAGCGGGAGCATTGCATAACCTAAAGGGCATGTGTCTATAAACAAAGGTACCAAAAGGACAAGTAAATGTGGTTTTATCTTGATCCTTTTTGGCAATGGGGACCTGATTATAGCCAGAGTATCCGTCCATAAAGCAATAATACTCACGTCCAGCTAAGCGTTCCAGCATCTGAACAATGAAAGGTAGAGGAAAGTGGTCTTTCCTCGTAGCGGCATTGAGTTTTCTGTAATCAATACATACGCGCCACCCAGTTTGGGTGCGTGTCTGAATTAACTCATTTGCCTCATTGGTAATGACTGTGATGCCAGATTTCTTAGGGACGACATGAATTGGACTCACCCATTGGCTATCGGAGATTGGGTAAATGATACCATTGTCAAGGCATTTGACGATCTCTTTCTTCACCGTATCCTTCATGACGGGGTTCAACCGTATCTGTGGTTCTCGGGTTGGTTTGGAATCATCCATTAAGTGTATATGATGTTCTACAATCAAGGGACTAATCCCTTTGATGTCCGCCATGGTCCAACCAAACGCCTGCCTATTAGATCTCAATACCGTTAAAAGCGCATTCTCTTGCTCTGATGCTAGAGAAGCGGATATGATAACCAGTAAAAACTCATTCTCACCAAAATATGCATATTTAAGATGAGAAGGTAAAAGTTTGAGATCTAATGCTGGCGGAGAAATAATAGAAGGTGGGATCATCGAATGATATTTGGAGTCACAAAGAAGCTCATAGCCTGTGAAAAATACAGACTCGGATGGTGATGAATCAGGAGTGTCGGACTCAAGCATAGAAAATGTGTCCTCACTAAGATGTGCAAGATCAAATATTGATGTGATAGTGTCGTCGAGATCTTCAAAGCAAAGTTCCTCAACTCCGCAACTTTCGGGAGCAATCTTGTGGATAGAGCACACATCAAGTATATGAGCAGAGGGTTCAGATGGCTGACTTCCAATTTTGTAGATGTTCAGTTCAATTGTCATATTTCCAAATGATAAGTTCATTGAACCGTTTCTACAGTTAATGACAGCATTGGAAGTGGCAAGGAATGGTCGACCCAAAATCACCGGAATTTGACTCCGTGGGTTTGCTACAGGTTGTGTATCTAGAACAATGAAGTCCACAGGGAATACAAATTCCCTGACTTTTATCAACACATCCTCTAGTTCATCCCTAGGTTTGGTGATTGAACGGTCTGCCATTTGGAGAGTGCAGTGAGCTGGTTTCAACTCTCCAATCCCTAGCTGCTCATAAACAGAGTATAGAAGTAGGTTAATACTTGCGCCTAGGTCTAAAAGAGCATGGTTGATGTTTTTACCCCTAATAGAAATCGATATCGTAGGACATCCTGGGTCCTTACGTTTCTTTGGTAGCTGTGGGATAAAAGCAGTGCTAACATTAGACATGAAGACCTTCTTTGGCACTTGAGTCTTCCTCTTCCTAGTGCACAAGTCTTTAAGAATTTTCGCATAAACGGGGACTTGTTGAATAGCATCTAGGAGAGGGATGTTGATGTTAATCTGTTTGAACATTTCCATAATCTTCTCCATATGTTGACTCGATTTGTTACCCCTTAATCGATTAGGATAAGGAGCTTTAGTAATAAGCGCTGGGTCCATCATAGGAGAAGGTGGTGTGTGTAGACGTGATCCCAGAATAGGAGTGGGGATCATCTGTGGAGGAATAGAAGAGGTGGGTTGAGGTGTCGAGCATAGAGGGAAACGGAGAATAGGCTCGTGAGAAGGCGGTGGGGTAGAAAAACAAGGATCAGAAGTAGAAGTGTGTGTGTGAGGAAAGGTCTCAGCCGGGGTGTTATTGATAGATCTTTCAGCATCATCAAACTCTTCCCCAACATGATTATTCAGCACTCTTCCTGATCTCAACGTTGTGATGGCATTTACATTGTAATGCCCAGGATCAGTAGGGGTTGAGACGGAAGTTTCCCTTTTTCTCTCGCACTCATTTCGGCTTTTAGTCGTGCAATTTCTGCTTCCATCGATCTGATACTCTCAGCTTGGGATGCTAAGTTTTTCTTTATCTCACTGACGGAAGACCTAACCTCAGCCGGCACTTCCATGAAATTTGACAAGAGTGACTTCATGGTTTGTGTGAATGTAGAGAACTCGTCAGAACAGGTCAACTGCAAAGGATTAGAGGGTGTAGGAGTGTTGACCTGGTTTTGAAAATTTTGTGACTGGTATGGGTGCTGAGTGAGTTGAAGTGGTTGCTGTTGTGGTGGAAGAGCCCATTGAAAATTGTTTTGGTTTGGAACCGTGTTATGATTTTGTTTTTGGTTCCAAGCAAAGTTAGGGTGATTCCTCCAACCCTGATTATATGTGGAAGAATATGGGTCGTTTCTAGGTCTTTGAAAAGGGCATTGGTATGCTCTTGATTTTGAAATGGAGAATTCAATGGACATTCATCCGTCAAATGAGAAGGATCAGAACAGCATCCACATACAGTTTTGGAGAGTGACATCGGATTTAGGGAGGCTGCTAAAAATTTATGTTCCATAGCCTCGAGCTTCTTTTGCATTGCTTCCATTTCAGCTCGAACATCTATGGAAACATCAATTTGGTGTACGCCACCCCTAGACAATGACTGTTTTCCACTCTCCCACTGTAAGGATTTTTCAGCGAACTCTTCTAAAAATTTTCAAGCTTCCCCATCATCTTTGGTCATAAAATTGCCTTGACACATGACTTCAAGGTTCTGTTTAGTGGTAGGGTTAATGCCCTCATATATGATTCGGCACAGATCCCATCTCGGGATTCCGTGATGTGGACATTGAACCAACAGATCCTTGAAGCGTTCAAAGCACTTCGAGAATGGTTCATTCGGAAGCTGGGTGAATTGATTTAGTTCGCTACGGACTCGAGCTGTCTTGTGATTAGGGTAGAATTTCTTAAGGAATGCTGCAACGAATTCTTCCCAATTCGAAATGGAATGTGCGGTAGTGTTGTACAGCCACTTCTCGGCTATATCGCACAAGGTAAATGGAAGAAGACTTAGACGCATCGCATCCACAGAAAGTTGTGACGTACCTATCATTGCGTGTACATTTTCAAATTTTGTGATAAAGACATATGCATCTTCAGACTCGAGACCGTGGAATTTTGGTAGAAGGTTGATGTATTGGGTTTAATCTCAAAATTGTTTCCATTGGCTGGTGGAATGGATAAGCAGGTCGAAAGAGGACCTCGCATAGGATAGCACCTCTCCTAGAGAGAGATGCGGGGTGGATTCTGCGCACCTGCGGATGGCGGCAGATTAGTGGTAAAGAAGTTCGATGGAGAAGGATCCATTGATGTGGGTGTGGTGGTGGGTAAAGAAGAGGTAAATGTAGAAATACCGACTTCGGAGTCGATCGGGGGAACGCGGACTAACCGGGCACTAGAATCCCGTGTCCAGCCTATCTTGCACTAAAGGGTTTAGTACAAGTGGTAGCGTTGATATAATTAGGGGAAATGAATGAATGTGGTATTTTTTTTGAAAAATATACGGATTTTTTGAAAAAATGATGCAAATCACAACAAATGCAACAAGCAACTCTAAGTCTAGTGGTCACCTAGGTCAAGGCTCTAGACTGCTCCTAACTGCCAAAAGACAAGTCGCAGGATCAATCCTCCACTGCCTCTTTGTCTCTCCTGTGGCCAGGTAAGTGCCAGGTAAGTGGGAGGTTCTCCACTACGTAAGTAGTGGGCCTAATTAAGTAACCAATTGCCTTAGACACACTTTCCTTAGACACCACAAAAGAAACGCAGATAAGTAATGAATTACCCACGACCTTCTCCTGTCCTAAGTGAGCGCGACGGTCCTTAGAGTCATGTCTAGATATTTTTTAGTTAATGAGGGTAATGCGGATGCAAGTTTGTGATTTTTGGGGCTTAGGAAGGGTAATGAACTCCCCACCTAATCTGAATTTGGCCGTGCCCCTTAAATTCCGTATTAATATGTAAACAACCAAGAATCAAAACACGCACAATTTTTATTGCTTTTTGCGGCGCTGCGAATTTTTGCAAAGAAACCTGCAGCAAATTTGTTATTGGAGCAGATTGAGGAAGGAGATAAGAAAGTGAAGAAGTCATCTGAGAAATTTCGTGCAGCGAAGCTATAGTCTAGCCGCGGTTCTGCCGCAATAGCCTCCTAAAACCGCGGATCCGCGGTCCGATGGTTCGTTCCCTGCACAAAAATTTCAAGAACCACTTCTGTTCACCTCCTGAGCTCTCTGGAATATTCCAAATATTTTTCCAATTGCACAGCAGACTCCAGATTTCCTTGCAACAAATCACAACGAATCGTTTAGTGTTTGCGCGAATTTTGATCCCAAAATTATAATGGAATAAACTTTTCAACTCAAATTTCAAAAACGAACGAATTAGCGCACCATCCCCGGCAACGGCGCCATTTGATTTGAATGCTTCTCGGTTCGTGTATAGAAGAAAAGTGTAAGAAATCACAACCAAAAATATTTTGACCGCAATCAATAACGGTGTCGATTTGTAGCGCGTTAGCGAGTGCGGATCGTCCACAGGGAAAGTGTAATCCGTTCGTAGTTCAAATTAGATGAATTGAAAATTAAAGAAAAGAGAAAAGACAATTCAATTCAAGATTTATAAAATGAAGTTCAAGAATTATTTAGATCTAAATATAAAATCAAGAAAAACATTAAAAATCAAGAATCAAGAAGTGATGATATTCAATCCAATAATCAAGAATCGAAGTAAGGCTCGTAGGAATCGATCGAATATATAGACGTGATGAAATCTATTGATTACGTTTTCTTGTCCATTAATGATTTGATACTAGATCGATGACGATTAATCGAGGTTTTAGGATCTTTCGAAGAAACTAGGCTTTCTTCATCTCATCCTTTGTCCTTTCGATGAATCTCATTCAAAAACTAGCCTCTAGTAAAATCAAGAATCGATCATGGATCACTAATTAAGAGCGAACACAATCAAGAAAGCATCGCTCGAAACTAGGTTTCCGATTCCTCAATTTACAAGAGTTTACAAAACTTATAGGAATTAAGAATCGTTTCAAGATTTGTAACATCATTGTCTATTGATCGTCTCGATTCCTCCACGAGCGGAGTTTTACTCAAACATCATAACAAGAAACACAATCACGAATTGAGATCGAATCATGATGCAAGAATGTAAAGAAAGCAAGATATAGAAATTTCACCTTTATTTATCAACAATTTAGTTACAATTCTCTCAAGATCTACAAGAGGAAAGAACTTGATCGTTGATTTCGGCTTCGCTCGTCTCCTTGAGTCGCGGATCTCCTTGGATCACTTGCTCCGATGAAGTCCGGCGTCGCTTTCTAAAGGATCGAAGGCTTCATGCTTGATTTGGTATTCGAAGTTCTTGATTTTTGGCTTTGGAATTTGAATTGGGGATTAGGGTTTACAAGTTGTGTCACTCAACTTGTGTTGGGGAATTGATGTAGGAATCAACAACCTTTGAGAAGAAGCTTTAGGGTCCCTTTTATAGTCTTCATTAGCTTTGGCTTCCTTTAGAAGCTAGGTTTAGTTTAGCTTCCCTTGTAAGCTAGGTAGTTAGGTAGAAGTTTCTAGAGGTAGTTAGTTAGGCTTAGCTTCTTTCATAAGCTTGGAGGTTAGGGAGAAGATTCTAGGCTTTAGGTTGTTAAGTAGCTTGCTTTGGAAGTTTGAGGGTGTTAAGCTTGTACCAAGAGCCTTGCTGTTCTGGCAGAAACTTCTAGAGTTCTCTAGAATTTGCAGTAGCTTAAAGGGGTTCTGAAGCTGAGAAGAGCAGCCTGAAGTGAAGCGACGATGATGACATGGCAGGCCAACCGCGGATCCGCGGCGGGAGTGGGTATTGGGCCGCGGATCCGCGGCCCTTTTAGGTTATCTGTGCTTCAAAATTCCTCATTTGCTTTGTGTTGGCTTCAGTGATGTTTCCTGATATGTGGAATCTTTTAAATATTCTTTGATCACTGCCAGATTAAAGTCTTGGACTTGGCGTATTTTTCTCAGCACTTTTAACTGTTTTTGCTCGTTTCCTGGAATTTCCTGCACAAGTTCTCGAAACAAGTGTTGCGCTATACAAAGATGATGCAATGTCATGATAAACACTCAATTTCCCTCAAAATATCGGTTTTAGTATACAATACAAGTTATTTGGTATTTTACGGCTGTTTTGCTAATATGTGCTATATTAATACCGAACACCTCTAAATGAGTGCAAATGGTAGGGAAATTGACGTGTTAAAAATGCAATATTTTCGACTGATCAATATATATCAATGTTTCGTCAAGTGAGAAAAAGAATCATTTAAGTGAGCTTATATTAGTTAAAATAATATAATATATCACATATATAATTATACATTAAATTATTAAATTAACACTTGATTTAATAACCCGGCTATATTACATATAACCGACTAATATAATATGTATCTTTTTATCGAATCAACACTTGATCCGATAACCCGGCTATATCACATATACCCGGCCGATATCACATATCGCGAGAATAGAATATGGTATCTCATATCGTATTAATCTCGGTCCCGCACATATCATATATGTGCTCCTACTCCGTTTCACCTGAGCCCGGAAACCTCTGTGTAGGACTCTAAAGACTCGTCAATACACCGGCAGTAGGTGATGATCATATCAAACACCCACAAGCTGCAAGCGGTCATCTAAACGTAACAGCCACCCGGGTATTGAGCGATCATAAGATCAATAAGCAAGCCTGCACACACTCCTGTGAATCCAATCAGTAACACTACCGTACAGTCCGGTTTCTTCGTCTGATATGTCGCATATCCAGTCTAGGGGTGGTAAATGTCAGACCCCAGTAACTGATAAGTCGTGTCGATGTGAGGCTCATAACGGGTCGAGAAACTACTGATAACACTTACCAGTAGGTCTCCATATCAGCCCTGGCTAGCGACTTCTAGTTATAGCCAATCGAACACAGCACAACATCAACCCCCAATACCGGGAGAGACGAAACCCCTCCTATCGCTCATTGCCTCTATGTGATTTGGGATTGTACCCAAAAGCCACCGTTTTGCACGTTCTCATAAACGTGGTAAGGTGGAAATCAAAGCATAGTGGGAATCATACAAGACTCTATGACGATCTCGGGTCTACAGACTAACCTGTACCAGTGTCACCTGAGAACTGCTATCTGACGATAGGTATAATACCATCTAGGAGTTCTCGACGAGTCCGATCAGTGTACCCAGTCTCTACTGAGCACCCGTACACCATCTTTGATGTCAAACACCAATGGATATGGGATCATCCATCGCCCATCATATAGGTCAAGATGCGTATACGCTAGTCTACTCTGGAGTATCGATGCCCTGTCTTGATACACCTTCGACTAGGAACAGTTATAGGATGTACTCCTGGACTACCCTGGCCCCACTAGTATGATCTGCATCATAGTCCTTGTAGTCGAGTACAAATCCTAAGGGCTTTATCAACATGTGAGAGCAAGACAGTAAACCAATACAAGTCAACATGTTAAGATAAAGTGAAACCAGATAGCATACTATCATGTCGAGCAAGAAATTCCTCTCTCTCTATATATATCCAAGCATCCACTATAATATACATCATATGTACAACAATGGCCTCTAGGGCATATACATAACTAAAAATCTCCCACTTGCAGTAAGGCCAGCTATTGTAGTATCTCATACCCAACATCTCGAAGAGTCTCTCAAATTGTATCTGGGGTATGGCCTTCTTGAATGGATCCACAGTGTTGTCCTTCGTGTCAACTCTCCCGACCTCGATCTCGCGGTGATCAACTATCTCCCGGATCAGGTGATACCGCCTCATAATATGCCTGGATCTCTGATGGGACCTGGGTTCCTTGGCCAAAGCCACAGCTCCATTGTTATCACAATACAAAGGTATTGGATGCACAATGGACGGAACCACATCAAGTTCAGTGATGAACTTCTTGATCCAGACAGCCTCTTTGGTAGCATCGTTGGCAACGATGTATTCAGCCTCCATCGTCGAGTCCGCCACGGTTTCCTGTTTGGAACTCTTCCAACAAACCGCCCCTCCATTTAGGGTAAAGACAAATCCCGAGTGCAACTTAGAGTCATCCTTATCACTTTGGAAGCTTGAATCGGTGATGGACTCCACCTGAAGTTCACCGTTACCATACACCAAGAACATCTCCTTAGTTCTTCTCAAGTACTTGAGAATATTCTTCACAGCTGTTCAGTGACTCTCTCCTGGATCTGCTTGATACCTATTCACTACACTTAGTGAGTATGCTACATCGGGTCTCGTATATAGCATTGCGTAAATGATAGAGCCTACTGCCGAAGCATAGGGTATCCCTTGCATGCGAGCTCTTTCTAAATCAGTCTTAGGAGACATCTCTTTGGAGAGAGTGAGTCCAGAGATCGTGCGAAAATTCCCACTCTTGGATTCTTCCATACTAAACCTCTTTAATATGGTGTTAATTTACCTGGATTGGGACAATCCCATTATCCGTTTAGATCTATCTCTATAGATCTTAATTCCCAAAATGCAGGAGGCATCACCTAGATCTTTCATTGAGAGTCTTTATGATAAGAAGAGTTTGACCGAGTGCAGCATAGGAACATCATTTCCTATCAAGAGTATGTCATCCACGTACAATACGAGGAAGACCACCTTACTCTCTGCCACCTTCTTGTATATACAAGGTTCATCTACATTTTTGATGAAGTCAAACTCTTTGACTACGACATCAAAACAGATTTTCCAACTCCGCGATGCCTGCTTCAACCCGTAGATGGATTTAAGAAGCTTGCACACCTTCCCGCTGCTCCCACTGTCCACGAAGCCCTCTGGCTGAGTCATGTACACCCTCTCTTCTAAATCACCATTTAGAAAGGCGGTCTTAACATCCATTTGCCAGATTTCGTAGTCATGGTATGCAGCAATGCCAAGTAGGATCCGGATGGACTTAAGCATAGCCACTGGAGAAAAGGTTTCATCATAATCTACACCTGGTCGTTGACGATAACCTTTTGCAACAAGTTTAGCTTTGAAAGTCTTAACTTTTCCATCTACACCAAGTTTTTTCTTGAAGATCCACTTGCTCCCGATGGGTTTTACCCCTTCAGGAGCATCTTCCAAAGTCCATACTTTGTTGGTGTACATGGATTCTATCTCAGATTGCATTGCATCCAGCCATTTTACAGAGTCCCCACTCGTGATGAACTGCTCGAAGCTAGTTGGGTCATCATCTTCCATGATGCAATCATCGCTCCCACCATCAATGAGAAAACCGTAGTATCTCTCAGGTGGATGAGAAGCCCTACTAGATCGGTGGAGTGGCTGGGGTTCGTTGGAAACTATCGAATTCTCTGGTTCTACCAAATCTTCTGTCGTAGTTTGTATAGCTGGAACCTCATCCAGTTCTTCCTCCTTGCCACTAATTTCTTTTTCAAGAAATTCCTTTTCTAAAAAGGTGGCATGTCGAGAAACAAGCACCTTTTGTTCCTCATGGTGGTAGAAGATATTTCCTCGCGAATGCTTGGGATATCCTACAAACTTGCATAGAAAAGACCTTGCATCGAGTTTGTCCGGATTTTGCTTTTTAACATAGGCCGGACAACCCATATCTTAACTCGTTTAAAATATGGTCTCTTCCTACTCTATATCTCATAAGATGTGGTAGGTACAAATTTATATGGAACTTGATTCAATAGGTATTTGGCTATCTCAAGCGCATACCCTCAAAAGGAAATAGGCAACTCAGCAGTGCTCATCATAGAGCGCACCATATCCAATAGGGTGCAATTCCTCCGTTCCGATACACCGTTGTGCTGTGGTGTATGAGGAGTAACCTAAGAGAGAATCCCATTCTCTTTTTGTCACGACCGGAAATGGCACGTGACTGGCCCTTGAATCATATGAAGTCTATAGGACCCCATCTAATTCAAGTAAGCCAAAAATCCCAGAAATCTAAACCATTTTTAAAGAAAGTGTTTTGTTAAAATAAGCCAAATATGCGTTTTTAAAACCACAAATCTTTTCTGAAAATTTCGGCAGAGTTTCCTTTGTAAATACTGGCCCTAAATGGGTACAACATGCATAATATATAAAAAAGCATCCCCAAGCGGGAGCTAGCTCTTCGACAATTGACGGTCACAACCATGCAAGCAATATAATATACAACGCCAAAGGGCGGGGATCAAAACTCAAAAAGGAAACTCAAATTATCATGAAAACCATAATAATACAACGCGCGGCTCTAAGGTCGAAATAATATACAACTGGTCTCTAAGTCAAATAAATAATACAGTCTGGTTAATGGAGTTACTAGATACTACTGAAATAAATAGAGTACAATGGTGGTCACGATGCAAGTGAACCCACCTACCAAAGAAAAACACCCGGAATGAAGCAGTGTGCCAGCAAAGCCGCAACGAAACCTGTATGACAAAACCTTCAAGAAACTGTGGCACAACGAGGGTGAGTTGCCAACTCGTGTGTAGAAAACATCACCGAGCAGAAATCGTATGTATGACTCAATCCTAAGTCAATACGATTAGTAATATCCTAAAAATGATATAGTCTAAAGCATGATAAGGTGGCAAGGGTAAATATCTATACATAAGTGTAATACCGTGTGCTCGTGTCAGTGCCTCAGATAGCAACATATCATAAATATGAGGTATGAATAAAATATAATGAAAACAGAATACATATAAGTGAGAAAACTGTTTTCATAATTAGTGAGATTTCATTATATTTAAATAGAGGTATCATCAATGAAATCAGCAGAAAATCAGTGTCTAGCATCGACACAATATCTCAAATCTTAAGGTCTCAATATCTAGGTCTCCGGCTATTCGGACTGGCCCCTGGGCTCCGGCTATCCGGACTGGCCCAACTCCGATCGGTATCCTCCGGATATCCGTCGAATCACAAGAAATCACCGGTCGGTAGTGCTCCCCTGCCGGGCTCAACGCCATCATCTGCGACCTTCTCGTTCCGGGGTACCGCACCGGATCCACTATGCACCCACAGACGGTTCCTCCTCCTCCTCGAATCGGGTGTATCATATCACTCAAGAGCCGAGAAAACTCATGGTGGACTCCTCTCAAATCATATCATGGGAAAACCGCAACTTTCATTTTAAATAGATAATCAGTTTATAAAATCCTTGCGGTTTCTCCAAATCCAGAAATCTCATGGAACTCCGAAATCTAAATCTCAAATATAAATAAACAATAAATTCCAAAATATTGGGCTTCGGCAATCCGGACCGGCCCTAATAATAATGAATGAAAATGAACGTTTAAATATGCATGGCAATCACAGTAATAAATGCAATGTCTAAGCTATCAGCTAACAAGTGATATCAATGAATTAATATTCTCTACAGTGTACGTAGCATGGCAATTACCGATGATGATGTGTGTGAGCCGGTAAGCAGGTGTATGTGGAACATCGCATCATCGGTAATGGTGCTGGTGTCCTGACAACATGATTTCAATAATAGAATATGAAAACCCAATATAAGCATGCAATGCGATGCGAACAACAAGAATATGCGGGAGCTGAATAATAAATACAATAATAAATAATCTACATTAATATATATATATATATATATATATATATATAAATGGGTCATACAGTTTGCCGTTTGAAATAACATGAATCGTGGTGTTTAGAAAATAGGGCTACGGTGTTTTTAAGAAAAGGTACGTCCTTTGAAATATCCGTAGAATCCCTTGGCCTGTATTTAAAAATACTCACGATTCGTTAGTTTTGAAATAGGTATGACCCGAGTCAAGTCTAACATCTATAAGTAAACTACTGGACTAAACTAACAGACTGATCAAAAGAGTAAGGAAAACCACCTAAGTCTGAGTCGATATATATATATATATATAAAATAATCGGTGATCCCGCCTCAATAGTATCCCATACGATATAATATATATAATATGACATCCTAAAGTCAAGATTGCGGATCTATCATCAATATAGCATGTACGGTAAATCCATCGTACGACATCCCCAAATATGGGTACGGGTCGAATATCACATTTATCTCATTATTCATCTGGTATCCTTATTATCATGTCCTGTATTAGGGGTACTGATCTAAGTCTAGTACATACTGATACCATTTATATATTTGTATGCGTGTGTATGAAAACACATCGCCCAAGGACCCGCTATAATATCATGTCGTATCTCATAATACAAACCATGTCTCATCACCGATCTCATGGCATCATGCCCAATCACATCGACTCATCTCCAAGTACCATATACTATCCTCATCATCCGTGTATATGTATACGTATATATATATATATATATATATATATATATATATATTCCCATTCCCATGTGTGTGTGTGTATTCCCTTATACGCACAGTAATAAAATGTATGCGAGTATGTGTGTGTGCGTGTATGCAAAACATTACTCTAGGGTTCGCAACTACTAAACTAGCTAAAAACGTTATCTACCAATTACATTAAAACCAACACCTGCTCTACTAAAACCTTCTTGCTAGTAAGCAACGTTTCATATAACACGTAATCGTATATATAAATACATATAATATATGTTACACTACGAACTGCGGGGGTGCTATACGCCATCCACCCGACTTCCCCCATAGATATATATCTACTCACCTCGTCCTCTCTTGCTGGAGTCGATGACGCCACGCTCATCCTCGTCGTCTCGAAGTCCATGTAGGGGTACCTACAATTTCCAATGCGTCATATAGTATTAAGAATCGTACATGAAAACCAAAACGACATGCGAATCGCTTATAGGTTAGAACCTATAGCCTACGCCTGCAAAACCACTAAAAAACCCCGTTCGCTGACGTACAAACATCAGACGACGGAACACAATATCAAATACCAAATCCCAAATTAAAACGAAGTCGCAAAACAAGGCAGCAACCCAAGAAAACAACTCCATATTTTGCCCTACGTGAAATTAGCCAATTTTGCATACATGGAGGGTCTATTTTACTGGAGATGAAGCCATGGACCAAACACAGATCATTTCAGAAGTACCCAGGCCGCAAATTGCGGCTGTGGGGATTAAATTTGCGGCCATGATGAAAGGGTTTGGTCTCGGGTTTTCAGGGTAGCATCTAGGTAACCTGCACTACTCACTGTGTTTGTTAAATAATTTTCCAGGTCCCTGAGTTTTAGCAGATTCCAATTTACCATCACAAAGTCTACAATAATACGATATCGGGGTTCTCTAAGTTTGCAAATCGGGGTTCTAATCTCTGGTTTAGGTCTTTAATTAAACACCACAAGGGTTTAAGGTCAATATTAAGCCTCAATTTACGCTTCACAATTCATACAAACCCCTAACATCTTCTAGAAATTTTCTAAGTTCACTGATCTTCACTAAAACGGTTCTAAACACATATGGATACTAAAGTGAATGAAATACAATGCAAATGGCAATGGAAGTACCTCATTTGGCAACTCAAGAATTTTCTTGAGTTGCCCCAAGTGTCCAAAATCCATGCTTTCTTGGTCCAAAGTGTTTGTAGGGAGCTTGTGCACATTTTTGATGAAGTGGGGATGGACTTTTGATGAGTTTTTGATGATGTTTTGAGGTGTTTGAGGAGGGAGGAGGGAGGATGCAGCCATGGTTGAGGGAGGAGAGGAAAATGAAGAAGAAATAATGGAGGGAACAAGAGCCATGACCAAGGTTTGACCCCTCACCTCTCTCTCTCTCTCTCATGCCCATACCCATTTTTCTAATGTTTTCCCTTTTTCTTTTCTTTTCTTTTGTTTTCTTTTCTCATTCATTTTAAAACAAATCCAAGCATGAAAACAAGGATGAAACCATGGTAGGAAAATGTAGCAAATGTGAAAAATGACTTGGTGCATGTTACATGCACAAAACAAGCTTAATGCACGATTAGCGATATTTAATCGTGATTATCTTTAAAATTGTATTTAATTAATTATAAAAATTCATAATTTGCCTAAATCACATAAAACACCCTCATTTCAGAAATTCTTATAATTTTCCAAATATTTCCCAATTTATCGGTAATTAATTATACCGCATTATCAAAATATTCATAATATTTATTATTTAATTAAATAAATTCCCAAAAATAATATTTTATTTTTCTGAAATATTACACTCTTCCCCCCTTAAATAAATTTGGTCACCGAATTTAACTTTAAACTCCCCCAATTTCTAAAACATTTCAGCAAAATGATCAAGTCGTCGGGGCTCCGAAATCATAAATTCATAAAACACATCGTAGCGCAATGCATGTGCATGAAAAACGAGTATATAACTCAAAATCAAAACTCCGTCTAGCATCCCGCAATCATCGGAGTTATGGTGAAGACACCAATGCCAAAATCCAATCTGAAAACCAACATGATATACATCGAAACTATACATGTACACATCGTTGTACTTCGTCAAAACATCTAAAATAAATGCATGCCAAACCTTTTTCAAATCACTGTGCGTTGCGCGTAACACGACACGGTGGCAGACGTTTATTGTAAGAAAATAACTATATATATATATATATATATCCTTTGTTAAATATGCACGCCCCACCGTTTTGAAAACAATTTAGAAGGGTTTCCTTTATTAAATGTCTTGTGTCATCTCAGACACGTAGGTAAATACTAAGACTATAGCTCCTTTTTGGAAATCCCTTCGATAACTATAAATGCATGCAAAAATATATTCAGGTACCATCCTCTAACTAGTCCTGCTGAGTCACTATATTAAATACTAAATATCATAAAACATGCCGCTCAAAGGAAATAAATCCCAAAATGTATATATGACTGCCATGTCCGTCTGATGCGCACGGAAATCGAAATCAATGAATGTGTCGTACATGTGCACAGAAACAAAATCTAAGTGCAACAGGTGTGCACGAAACACCTGTCAAAGGCAACGGGTGTGCCTGACAGCAATATCAGGTGCATCTGATATGCACGAAGAATCTCGATTTAGTGCATCTGGTGTGCACCAAAATCGCATCAAGCGTGTCAAGTCTGGTCAAAAATCCAACTCAAGTGTACAAGGTGCACGGAAACAAATATTGAGTATCACAATCGAAATCGACGGTATACAACACATTTCAATCCAAATCCAAATCAGGTATACCGTGGTATATAATCTCACAACCATGTGCATCAGTGTGCACAAAATCTAATCAAACTACTAAAAGTGCATGAAAACTATGCCGAAAGCATAAGTCAAATCACATGCATACCATAGGTATGAAATCAAAATCATCATCCCGAATGACATCAAATCGAAGTCAAGTGCAACCATGGTGCACAAATCTCAATCATGCAAACAAATCGCCCAAAATACATAATTCAAAGGTGGCGGAAACAGTCCCGCTCTAGCACATCTCCTAAAGATCTCTGGCCAATTGTCATGGTCACTCATAACATGTCTCGTCGACGATACTGAACTCTGGCCTACTGGGTGTGCGTAATATGACCGATCCTGGGTCCAAGTCCTCTCGTATAGTGTTCCAGAAAGGCTCTGTCGAAGTCTCTCCCTAATCTCATTTCTGCCGAACTTCCCGGAAGTTATCATCCTTCACTAAATCTATGTCTTGTTCCGGAACGGCTGCATACTCATCGCGACTCCTCCTGGAAGATATATATCCATATAAAACGCCTCTGCATGCGTATCACATCTCTGATGTCAGCGGAATGGAACGTCATCTCATCAAGATCTCGTACGAACCTCTTACTCCACTTTTCTCTAATGTCGACTGATTCAGACTCGTCTCTTCCTGGCTGCATAGACTGCGCTCTAACGGCTATACTCGTATCTGGAGTCTCCCAAGCAATGTACCCTATCACATGATATCCGAAGGACGTCGAACTTTTCGATCGATTCGTCAAAGTTCCATAATCCCCCAAGAGCTTAAAATCTTGGGTACAGTTTAATAGTATTCTAGTATATGCCACAGTACCTATGGACCAGCCATAGAAAGGCAAACCCAAGCCTCATTAATGGCACCGCTGAACTGCTACAAACCCTATGGTTTCAAAGCGTTCTCATGGTCATTATATCGAGTTAGGGTTTCATTCTTCTAGAGGGTCCACGGAATTACTTGCATGTTTCTCCGAATACTTTAAACTTAGAAAAATGAGTTTCTGACATTCGATCGTCTTCTATCGACTCTCAACGTACCTGCGTGAAGTCGTTTCTAGCTGGAATCAATCAATATGATGACCTCGCATCGGGGTATGCAAACGAACTACATGTCCTAGTCATTCATCCTCGGTAACTAGCGATCTTCTATCATATCTCTAAGTATAAACTCATGCTACAGTACCTCCAACATCTGGGGCGGTATCTCGTCAGTCGCAACAACATTTGGCTCATTTGTCCGCATGTTGAACAGTGTCTCAATCATCAAAATAATCGGTACATTGGCGGTCATCACATGATGGCTGGCCTCTAGCACTAGCTTGATCCCCTGGTGCTGATCTGCACGTCCGAGAAATCTTGTAAAAGCGATCCATCAAACGCCCATAGCGCGAAAATACAATAACATGACACATCTATACAATCGTGTGTCCCTGGAATCACACCCTGGTCAGTCCTCGTCCGTGACAAGCTCATGCTGACGCAACTCTAGCCGTAGCTCTCTCTGCCCGTGTAATCGTGGCGGCAAAACCATAAATCGATATCGATGAAGATAGATCATAGGAATGAATATAATGCTGTGCAAGGAAATGTACATCCTAAGGCTTCTTAAGCGGAGTAGCGTATCGTAAGTACGCCGCGGAACATACACACGGTACGTCACTCTACTTAAGTCACCTACTCCATCAACCAAGGTCAACCTACGCGACGAAAGTTTGGGTCTAATACCCCCTCGACCAAGTCTAAGTTCCGTAAGGTCAAGCCTAGATTCCGTATATATACAAACGCCCTAGGATCCGCATAGTCAAACATAGACTCGAACCAAGGTTAACCCAGCACTTTGATACCAACTTTGTTACGACCCGAAATGGCACGTGACTGGCGCTTTAATCATATGAAGTCTATAGGACCCCATCTAATTCAAGTAAGCCAAACATCCCAGAAATCTAAACCATTTTTAAAGAAAGTGTTTTGTTAAAATAAGCCGAATATGCGTTTTTAAAGCCACAAATCTTTTCTAAAAATTTCGGCAGAGTTTCCTTTGTAAATACTGGCCCCAAATGGGTACAACATGCATAATATATAAAAAGGCATCCCCAAGCGGGAGCTAGCTCTTCGTCGATTGACGGTCATAACCACGCAAGCAATATAATATACAACGCCAAAGGGCGAGGATCAAAACTCAAAAAGGAAACTCAAATCATTATGAAAACCATAATAATACAACGCGCGACTCTAAGGTCGAAATAATATACAACCGGTCTCTAAGTCAAATAAATAATACAGTCCGGTTGATGGAGTTACTAGATACAACTGAAATAAATAGAGTACAATGGTGGTCACGATGCAAGTGAACCCACCTACCAAAGAAAAACACCCGGAATGAAGCAGTGTGCCAGCAAAGCCGCAACGAAACCTCTACGGCAAAACCTGCAAGAAACTGTGGCATAACAGGGGTGAGTTGCCAACTCGTGAGTTGAAAACATCACCGAGCAGAAATCGTATGTATAACTCAATCCTAGGTCAATACGATTAGTAATATCCTCAAAATAATATAGTCTAAAGCATGATAAGGTGGCAAGGGTAAACATCTATACATAAATATAATACCGTGTGCTCGAGTTAGTGCTTCAGATAGCAACATATCGTAAATATGAGGTATGAATAAAATATAATGAAAACAGAATACATATAAGTGAGAAAACTGTTTTCATAATTAGTGAGATTTCTTTATATTTAAATAGAGGTATCATCAATGAAATCAGCAGAAAATCAGTGTCTAGCATCGACACAATATCTCAAATCTCAAGGTCTCAATATCTAGGGCTCCGGCTATCCGGACAGGCCCCTGGGCTCCGGCTATCCGGACTGGCCCAACTCTGATCGGTAGTGCTCTCTTGCCGGGTTCAACGCCATCATCTACGACCATCTCACCCCGGGGTACCGCACCGGGTCCACTATGCACCCACAGACGGTTCCTCCTCCTCCTCGAACCGGGTGTATCATATCGCTCAAGAGCCGAGAAAACTCATGGTGGACTCCTCTCAAATCATATCATGGGAAAACCGCAACTTTCATTTTAAATAGATAATCAGTTTATAAAATCCTTGCGGTTTCTCCAAATCCAGAAATCTCATGGAAATCCGAAATCCAAATCTCAAATATAAATAAACAATAAATTCCAAAATATTGGGCTCCGGCAATCTGGACCGGCCCTAATAATAATGAATGAAAATGAATGTTTAAATATGCATGACAATCACAGTAATAAATGCAATATCTAAGCTATCAGCTAACAAGTGATATCAATGAATTAATATTCTCTACAATGTACGTAGCATGGCAATTACCGATGATGATGTGTGTGAGCCGGCAAGCAGGTGTACGTGGAACATACGCATCATCGGTAATGGTGCTGGTGTCCTGACAGCATGATTTCAATAATAGCATATGAAAAACCAGTATAAGCATGCAATGCGATGCGAACAGCAAGAATATGCGGGAGCTGAATAATAAACACAACAATAAATAATCTACATTAATATATATATGGGTCATACAGTTTGCCTTTTGAAATAACATGAATCGTGGTGTTTAGAAAATAGGGCTACGGTGTTTTTAAAAAAAGGTACGTCCTTTGAAATATCCGTAGAATCCCTTGGCCTGTATTTAAAAATACTCACGATTCGTTAGTTTTGAAATATGTATGACCCGAGTCAAGTCTAACATCTACAAGTAAACTACTGGACTAATCTAACAGACTGATCAAAAGGATAAGGAAAACCACCTAAGTCTGAGTCGATATATATATATATATATATATATATATATATATATAATAGTCGGTGATCCCGCTTCAATAGTATCATACACGATACTATATATAATATGAAATCCTCAAGTCAAGAGTGCGGATCTATCATCAATATAGCTCGTACGGTAAATCCATCGTACGGCATCCCAAAATCTGGGTACGGATCGAATATCACATTTATTTCATTATTCATCTGGTATCCTTATCATCATGTCCTGTATTAGGGGTACTGATCTAAGTCTAGTACATACTGATACCATATATATATATATGTATGCGTGTGTATGAAAACACATCGCCCAAGGACCCGCTATAATATCATGTCGTATCTCATAATACGAACCATGTCTTATCACCGATCTCATGGCATCATGCCCAATCGCATCGACTCATCTTCAAGTACCATATACTATCCTCATCATCCGTTTATATGTATACGTATATATATATGTATATATATACATAGTCCCATTCCCATGTGTGTGTGTGTGTGTGTATACATATCCCCATATACGCACAGTAATAAAATGTATGCGAGTATGTGTGTTTGTGCGTGTATGCAAAACATTACTCTAGGGTTCGCAACTACTAAACTAGCTAAAAACATTATCTACCAATTACACTAAAACTAACACCTTCTCTACTAAAACCTTCTTGCTAGTAAGCAACGTTTTATATAACACATAATCGTATATATAAATACATATAATATATGTAACACTACGAACTGCGGGGGTGCTATACGCCATCCACCCGACTTCCTCCGTAGATATATATCTACTCACCTCGATCCTCTCTTGCTGGAGTCGATGACGCCATGCTCATCCTCGTCGTCTCGAAGTCCATGTGGGGGTACCTACAATTTCCAATGCGTCATTTAGTATTAAGAATCGAACATGAAAACCAAAACGACATGCGAATCACTTATAGGTTAGAACCTATAGCCTACGCCTGCAAAACCACCAAACAACCCCCGTCGCTGACGTACAAACACCAGACGACGGAACACAATATCAAATACCAAATCCTAAATTAAAACGAAGTCGCAAAACAAGGCAGCAACCCAAGAAAACAACTCCAGATTTTGCCCTAGGTGAAATTAACCAATTTTGCATACATGGAGGGTCTATATTACTGGAGATGAAGCCATGGACCAAACACGGATCATTTCAGAAGTACCCAGGCCACAAATTGCGGCCATGGGGATTAAATTTGCGTCCATGATGAAAGGGTTTGGTCTCGTGTCTTCAGGGTTGCATCTAGGTAACCTGCACTACTCACTGTGTTTGCTAAATAATTTTCCAGGTCCCCGAGTTTTAGCAGATTCCTATTTATCATCACAAAGTATACAATAATACGATATCGGGGTTTTCTAAGTTTGCGAGTCGGGGATCTAATATCTGGTTTAGGTCTTTAATCAAACACCACAGGGGTTTAAAGTCAATATTAAGCCTCAATTTACACTTCACAATTCATACAAACCCCTAACCACTTCTATAAATTTTCTAAGTTCGCTAATCTTCAGTAAAACGGTTCTAAACACATATGGATACTAAAGTGAATGAAATACAATGTAAATGGCAATGAAAGTATCTCATTTGGCAGCTTAAGAATTTTATTGAGTTGCCCCAAGTGTCCAAAATCCATGCTTTTTTGGTCCAAAGTGTTTGTAGGGAGCATGTGCACATTTTTGATGAAGTGGGGATGGACTTTTGATGCGTTTTTGATGATGTTTTGAGGTTTTTGAGGAGGGAGGAGGGAGGAGGCAGTCATGGTTGAGGGAGGAGAGGAAAATGAAGAGGAAATAATGGAGGGAACATGAGCCATGACCAAGGTTTGACCCCTCACCCCTCTCTCTCTCTCATGCCCATACCCATTTTTCTAATGTTTTCCCTTTTTCTTTTCTTTTTTCTTTTCTTTTGTTTTCTTTTCTCATTCATTTTAAAACAAATCCAAGCATGAAAACAAGGAAGAAACCATGGTAGGAAAATGTAGCAAATGTGAAAAATGACTTGGTGCATGTCACATGCAAAAAACATGCTTAATGCACGATTAGCGATATTTAATCGCGATCAGCATTAAAATTGTATATAATTAATTATAAAAATTCATAATTTGCCTAAATCACATTAAACACTCTCATTTTAGAAATTCCTATAATTTTCCAAATATTTCCCAATTTATCGGTAATTAATTATACCACATTATAAAAATATTCATAATATTTATTATTTAATTAAATAAATTACCAAAAATAATATTTTATTTTTCTGAAATGTTACACTTTTAAATAATCTAGGAACTCATTGCTCAAGTAATCTTCTCCTCGATCAGATCGAAAGATCTTAATACTTTTACCCGTTTGGTTCTCTACTTCGTGCTTATATTCTATGAATTTCTCAAAAACTTCAGATTTGTGTTTCAGCAGGAACACATGTCCGTATCTTGAGAGATCGTCAGCGAATGTAATGAAGTACGAGGAACCATTCCTGGCATGTGTAAATATGGCACCACATACATCACTATATATCAGTCCCAAGAGTTCCGTAACTCTTTCTCCGTGTCCACTAAATAGAGTTTTGGTCATTTTGCCTTTGAGACATGAATGGCAAGTTTCATAAGATGATAATTCGAACGTATTCAAATATCCATCTTTATGTAACTTAGCTAGTCGTGTCGCATTGATATGACCTAGTCTACAATGCCACAAGAAGGATTCGTTCATTTCTGAACTCTTCCTCTTGCGTGTGTTTTGTACATTAAGAACCGTTGTTTGATCTAGAACGTATATGCCATTATTTAATGAGCCTGATCTAATCAACTTTTGATTCAGGAAGATGTTCATAAAATTATCTTGTACTACAAAATTATATCCTTCTTTACTTAATAAAGAAACTGATATAAGATTGCATATCAGGGTCGGAATGTAATAGCATTCGTTCAGAATCAATGTATTACCATTTGGTAATACATGGTGATATTCGTCAACAGCTTTGGCTGCAACATTTGCACCATTCCCTACTCTTATGGAATGATCACCCTCTCCCAGTTCCCTACCTTTCCGTAGCCCATGTAACATATTATATATGTGGGATCCCGATCCGGTATCTAATACCCAGGACGTAGAGTGAACTGAGAAACAAATCTCGATAACTAATACACCCGAAGAAGATGCATCAACATGCTTATTGTTTATTTGGGCAGCGTGGGAATCCGGATATTCTCCTATTTCCTGTTTTGTCTTATAACAATTATAAAAAAGAACGGAACCAACGTTCCCCTGCTCAGTATAATAAGCGGGTTCGGTCAATACATCCATATTATTATCTTGATTAAGGCCTGACATGGTCGCTACCTGGAGAGAGAGAGAAGAAAACACCTTAGCGTATGCTCTTGCAAGATTAGATTGGTTATTAGCTTATCTAATCAGGATGGCTCCCACTGTTTTTATCAAATCTTTCCTAAAACTCTAAAAGGTAACACTAGCCGGGATTAATTACACCTTACAAGTTCGCCAATCTTTCAGCCAGGTCAGTGTTGGTACTTTGAGGGAGGTTCCCCGTGCTATCTCACAGACCTAATTAAAATAAACCTTGTTTTCCCTGAGGCATAACCCCGTTCACACCTTTCTGGACACCTACTTGATCGGCTAATTGTCATGTGTAAAACTCTCCCAGGAGTAACTCTTACTTGCAGTGGGTATCATGATCCAACTATCTCATAGAAGGTATGCAATCTCATTGCAAATTTCAACACTTGAAATTCCCGATAAATCTTTTGCCCCTAGCAACTTATGACCTTAACATAGTCAACAAATCATAATTGCTAGCCAAGTTCAACCCGTTATTTCCTGATTGAATTAAACCCACCCGTACGACCCTTAACATAGTCAACAAAGTCGTACGACTACCCTAATACAATCGCATCTTATGCTTTAGCAGCTAAACACTAATTAGCTACCGCACACTACGCCTTAACATAGTCAACAAACGTAGCACGAATACTAAGTAGGACTTATCTGAAATAACGGAGGGCTATGACAGGTTTTTCAGAAAACCTTTCGCGTAATGAACTTGATATCGTTGTAGAAACAAGTGATTTTGAAAAGGAGTGTTTTTGAGGCTTTTACTAGTTTCGCTAAAGAGGTCACTCCCGGTTAATGTATCTCGGCTCTTTCCTTATCGAATAAGGTGCAGGATATTTCACAAATACCGCTATGCAAAGCAAAAACTATAGAAGCAATAAAAAACAAAACCGAGTGAGTTGTAGCATCTGCTAGTATCGCTAAAGAGGCCACTCCCGGTGAAGGGATCTCGGCTCTTTCCTTATCGAATAAGGTGCTGGATATTCTATAAGGAATACCACTATGCAAAGCAAAAACTAGAGCTACCCTTTTTATAAATTTGATTCTACAACATATTTTAGGTTTCTTTTTCTTTCATTAATCTCATTAATGAATTCCCATCATTTATGCTTCTTAAGTATCACAGAAGAAACGAAAATACAACGTACGCTTATGCCATCCGCATTCGCCACAGTGTCCCGTTATGCACCGTTAAGTTACTTAACTAACGGCATACCGGGGAGGGACTAGCACGGGTGAAAAACATAAGCAAAGTTTATTATATATCATATATAAAATAATAAAGCATTCGTCTCACGCATATAAAATGATCACATCACAGTATATCAGCAGCAGAAGATAACATATGAAATATTGGATATACTAGGAGATCCGTGTTTTATTTTAAGCCTGTATAAAACACGGATTCCACGGTCCTGATAAATAGCCAAACCCACATTCCTAAACCCCTACGAGAGCGGAAAGAAACCCTACCAATTCTAGAGTTAGGAGACCCGGTCTCGACTCCTCGAGATGGCCTCCCACTGGACCCTAGAACCCGGTTGCTTGAGCTCTCCTCCTTGGGTCTATCGTAATGCGGAAAAGTAAATAATATACAATGGTGACATCATCCTCAACCCGGAAGTGCCCCAATAAAAGAATATTACATACAATGAATTTTACATGAATGAAAATAAAAACCCTCATCTGACATAAAACCCTTGGCTATTCAAAACACGACGATCCAATATAACATATCACAGCAACACATAACATCACATGTCATAACGCAAGTAAATATGCGTATCCCAATTGTCGTTGATGTATAGCAACGAAACTGGAGATACACCACATACTACACTTACGGTCGCAGAAAAGAAAATGAAAAACTACAACAATTGGAATCGTAACCGCCCATAGACATCATAAACCCGGGATATCACATATCCAAGATTTCATGCCTAACAATGTAAAGCTCGCATTTAGGTCTCACCCATGAAAACACTTTTTCAAAATAAGTCAGATAATTCAATAAGATTTCCGATTACACCCGAGACCGAAATGTTAGATTTACACGCAACAAACAAATTTGTAAATTCCAATTATTGTATCTCATTACAGAAAGCTAGACGACGTTAAACAATTCGATCGAATCAACGAATTCCCAAAATTCCCAGAGAGCTCAACACTTAAGCATAATTAAAAATTCCTAGAAGCATGCCCTAGTACCTACGGAACTACAGCTGAAGGGCCCGACCCAAGCCTCTTAAGAACCATGTTTTAGCCGCGGATCCGCGGTCACTTAAACGAGTTAGGGTTTCGTTCTTCAGGTGTGTCCATAGAATTACCTGCATGATTTTCTGAATACTTTTAACATGAAAATTTTCAAATTTTGAAATTTTTTCCAGAAAGTGGAAAAAATCGGTTATTCGGAGTTCGTTCGGACTTTTAATTTCGCCTACGCAACGCCTAATGCTCTAGCTAGGATCTGATACCACTGTAAGGTTCTTAGGCACGAGAACAAGGTTCTACAAGGCACCAAACATGCCGTATTTAAGTTTTTCAAGTGCCAAAAAACCTAAGCAATGATCTTTACTAGAGAATTAGGGTTTGAAACAACAAGTAAACAACTTTACTTCTAAGAGTTAGGGATTACAACCTTTGTGGTCTGTTCCTTCGCTTCATAAGCTCCGAGTTGAGCTCCCTTCGCTGCGATCATCATGCTACCGGATTCTAGAGAGGCTCCATGAGGTGAATGAGATATCCTTACTTGAAGACTTCATAATCCAAGATGATCTACCTTGAGAAAACACAAACCTAAGCTTTCACTTCACTAATGAGGTATTAGAAAAGCAAACACCTTAATCTAAGTGGCTAGAATAGATGAGGATGATGAAGTAGGATTTTTGCTCTCTTTTATTTTCATTTTCTCACAAACAATCATCACCTAATAAAAAGCTAGTAAGCTTTATTAAGAGGAAGAAGAAGATAAGTGTGATGAATGAATTATCGTTGAGGTTAGAAATGCAACCAAGGTTAAGCATGACATGTTTAACCCTTGTAGAGAATAAACCATAGGCTAGGGTTAAAAGGTGTTACGACCCAAAATTGGCCCGTGATGGCTCTAATACTACGCAACGCCAAAAGACGTAACGCAGTAAAAGAAAGCCAAAACCCAGAAATCTAAAGCAAGAAAATACGGAAAATATAATATAAGTTTTTGAAACATTTGAAATCGCAACCCAAATTCTTTAAAAGCCCTACTTTCTTTCTTTAAAATTTTGGCAACACTCCCTTTTTGTAAAAACTAGCCAAGATGAATACAATACAAATATACGACGCCGTAGCGAAGAAATAAAGACAATAGAGAGAAAGCTGTATATAAAAGACAATAAATCCATAAATAATATACAATATCGTCCTCACCAAGTCTCTAAGTCAACAACATACTAGTAGATGGAGAGTACAAAATACAACGAATGTACAATATAAAATACAGATAATCATCCAACCCACCTAAGCAAAATGGTACTGTGAGCTGATGCAGTATCTGTAGCAAAAGATGATAGATGAATAGCGGAATAGCCTGCCTCGACTACTCTGGGGAACAATCTGAAACACCTGTGGCACAACGGGGGTGAGTTGCCAACTCGTGAATAGTAGATAACATATGCAGGTAATCGCAGGAATGTACGTACAGCATGAATCTAAGATATGCGATTACAGTAATAACATGTCATCCAAATGTTGAATAAAGGAAAGTACACTAGTAGGTACAATCAATATATGAAACTGTAGTAACATGACAAATAGTATGCAATAACCATGCAATAGAGATATGAGAATATAGATATGCAACTATCATAAGGGTACACTAACAGGTACAACCAATGTATGAAACTGTGCATAAAATAGATAAGTGTGAGGTATGGGGTGGAATATGTCATTTCCACGGAAACCTGACATCGTGGCAGGATCACAATCCATCAAGACACTCAAATCCACAATTTCCTCAAATCAACCCCCAAACTGGGCTCTCATAACATATAAGTCTCACATCTTCTCAATGTACAATATCGAATAGATCTCCTATATCCCGAATGTACAAATCATCAATCTCTTTCATATCCCATATCCAATCTCAATGAATCACCTATATCCCAAGTCGAATCTCAAAATAATTTTTAACATCCTAAAGGTATATATATATTTGCAGAAATAAATATGATGGGGGCAATACACATATATTAGCGTCCCATTCCACTAATATTGGTGTAAGGGTATATATAACAACGGCTAATCCCCTGTTATATACACAAAGGTGTTTAAAAGAAATATCATGAAAACAATGTGCCAAGCATCGACACAGAAATTCTGATAGATACGTATCATACGTTGTCCCGAAAGCACGAGTGCCTAGCTCTGACCCTCGCCTTTCGACGTATGCATACGTGCATGACTCCCAACGGTGTCTCCATGACCCCCGCCGAGTCATTGGTACTGTCACCAGATGGTATGGTTCTCCTGCCGGGCTCATCGACTCATAGCACATCGACATCCCTTTCTTGCCCCGGGGTACCTCCGGGCCCCACCATGTACCCTCTACGGCCTCGACGACTCCTCGTAGGGGTATATATAATCAGCACAGATAAAACCCATGGTGGATGCGCAAATATCATATCAAGAAAACCGGGTTTTTCAATGTATACATAATTTCATGAACTCCCGCGGTTCCCAAATCCAGAAATCATCATGTAAAATCAAAATAGCAATGCGCAAGTCCAGGAATACATATATGCGATATATCTGAAATGCGAGCATATAAGTGAAAATATGTAGCTGAAACCAGATGTATGCGAAATCAATAAGGTACAGCTAAGTATAGGTATCTACCTATAAGTAAAAGATGTCGTATACCCCCCTGGGTATAAGTAGAATATGAAGGATACCCCACTGGGTATAAGTAAAATATGCACAAGGTGTAGATGTACCTATCACTAAAGGTAGGATACACTATAGGTATACCGATCAGCTAGATGTCAAGTATGGTAAGCAATATAGTATCTATAAAGGATTGTGTGTGACATGGCAATTATTGACGGTGTGTGTGTAGCATAAAATCCGTGCTCGTGCAACATGAACCGTCAATAATATGTGCAGTGTCCTACGGCCGCTAGTCACAGTACAACTATATCAAGAAAATACAGTAAAGGCGCAATTCTAACAATGACGTAGAATATGCGACAGGTATTTGAATCCTAACCCAGACGCATAACGCCATGCGGGCGATTCCCCTGTAGATGTTAAATCTACTCACCTACGCTCCACGCTAGGTGAATCCTACCATCTGCTCTCCCCTGTAGCAGTGTCCGTAGTCCCCGCCTGCAAACCTGCAATTTAGACATGGAAAATATATATAAGCCAAATATTCCGCAAAACGCGATATCGAACCAAAATGATAAACTCGCGTCGCGAACTAAACTCGCGTCGCGAACTAAACGCGCGTGTGCACGATACGCTGAATCGTGTGTGTACGTGTCTAAAACCATCGCGACACGCCGCGATACGCTGGATCACAGAACCCTCTCACGTATCGCGCGTATCGCGCAAACACAACGAACACCAAAAACGATATATGATCCCAGATTTTCCTACAGGACAATTCTTACAAAACTAGACATGCCAAAACACTACAATACACAGCAGAGTACCCTACCCAAAACCCCAAGTCCCCAGACCCCTACATGGCCGCAAATTGCGGCCAAAAGCATTAAATCTGCGGCCATGGTGTTGAATTTCGGGCTCGTGTTCTGGTTGTGGTATCTAGACCTAGTGAGCATGCCCCAGTTTTTCTCAATTTTGTTCTGAAGGCCTCGGGTCAAAAGCAGATCACAGAAAGCTAATATATCGCATAAAAACGACAATTTCCACTAAAAAGGAAACCCTATGGTATTTTAGTGTAATCTGGGTTAATTCTCAGTTAATGTGACCTTAATAACACTAAAATAGGTAGGGTTAACCAACACAATCACCACATAATCAAAGTTCTACATAAATCACCACAACTAGCACAAAACTAGCTAATTAACACAAACCGACGCTAAACTAACACAAAAGCTAGGAAAACTAGGAAAAGAGCTCAGAATTATACCCTAAGGAACCCAAGGAAGCAAGAGAAGAAGTGTATGGAGGAGGAAGAGCTTCTGGGGTGCTGTTGCTATTGCCTGGAGCTGTTGCTGCTGCTGCTGTTGTTGCCTGAGCTGCTGTTGCTGATGCTGGAGCAGCTGCTGCTGCTGTGTCTGCTGCTGCTGCTGCTGCTGCTGTGAGGGTGTGTGTGTGTGAGTGAGAGGTTGACAGGAAAAAAGAGCACAAGAGTGAGAGGAAAAGAAAGGATAGCACCCAATGTCTGTTAGTTATATGTATGCCCTAGAGGCCATTACTATACATAGGATGTATATTGTAGTGGATGCTTGGACATATATAGGGAGGACTTTCTTGCTCGACATGATAGTATGCTATCTGGTTGATCTTTACCTTAACGTGTACACTGATTGTCTCTCTGTTTCATGTTGGTAAAGCCATTAGGATGTGTACTTGACTACCTGGACTATGATGCGGATCATACTAGTGGGGACATGGTAATCCATAAGTACATCCTTCAAAGTCCCTAGTCGTGGGTATATCGAGACGGGGCATCGATATACCAGAGTAGACTAGCGTATACCTTCTCGACTCATACAGATGGGCGATGGATGATCCCATATCCATTGGTGTTTGACATCAGAGATAATATACGGGTGCTCAGTGGAGACTGGGTACACTGGACGGACTCGCCGAGAACTCCCAGATGGTATTATACCTTACGTCAGATGGCAGTTCTCTGGTGACACTGGTACAGAGTAGTCTGTTGACCCGAGATCGTCATAGAGTCTTGTGTGGTTCCCACTGTGCTTTGATTTCCACCTTACCACGTCCAAGAGGGCGTGCAAAAAGGTGGTTTTTGGGTACAGTCCCGAGTCACATGGAGGCAATGAGCGATAGGAGGGATTCGTCTCTCCCGGTATATGGGGTTGATGTTGCGCTGTGTTCGATTGGCTATAACCGGAAATCCCTGGCCAGGGTTGCTGAGATTTACTGGTAAGTGTTACCAGTAGTTTCTCGAACTGTTATAGACCTCATATCGACACGACTTATCGAGCTGTTGGGGTCTGACGTTTACCACCCATAAGCGAGATATGCGACATATCAGACGACGAGACCGGACTGTACGGTAAGTGTTATTGGTTGGATTAACAGGAGTGTGAGCGGGCTTGCTCGTCGATCTTCTGATCGCTCAATACCCGGGTGGCCGTTACGTTTAGCAGACTGCTTGCGGCTTGTGGGTGTTTGATATGATCATCACCTGCTGCCGGCGTATTGACGAGTCTTTAGAGTCCTACACAGAGGTTTCCTGGCTCAAGCGAAATGAAATAGGAGCGCATATGAGATATGTGCGGGACCGAGAATAATGCGTGTATGTGATACCGTATTCTATTCTCGCGATGAATGTATCGATATGGTTGTATGCGATATAACCTAGTTATCGAATCAAGGATTGATTCGATAAGCCGATACATTGGATATTAGTCGGTCACATACGATATGACCGGATCGTTAAATCAAGTGTTGATTTAATGATTTAATGCATAATTATATATTTGATATATTACTTTGCATTAACTAGTATTGGTTCACTTTAAATGGTTTTTCTCACTTGTTTGTGCACATTGTATATGTGATATATTTTTGTGCAGAAGTTTGTATCATGTTTGATGATGCATGCTAACTTGGGTTTGTGTAAAGATTAAACCCTGGTTATATGAATGGTTAGGGTTTTATTTTCTTATTCATTCATTTATTTATTTATTCTTTTTGAAAATAATAAGCATAAAGAGAAAAAATGGTGGCTTTCTTTCTTTGTATATTGAAGCTTCATGAAGCTTTGAACAAGTCCACCATTTTTGTCTCATGCTTAACCCTAACCATTCCACTTAACCATGATTCATTCTCTACACTTGACCATGGTTGGTTTATGATAAGTATTCATTTATTTTCTATTTTTAATAACACTTATCATATCTTTTTCTTCTTCTTCTTCATCTTCAACATGAAGAAAACCTAGCTACCATCAATGGCAACTAGTGAAAATGAGTGAGAAATCCAATTCTAAAGTGAACCCACTTCCTATTTCTTCATCCTTTACCACTTGCCAAGTAGTATAGGGTGTTTTCTTCACAAGTTTCTTGACTTGGTGAAGTTGGAGCTTGATCTAGTGATGCCTCGACGTAGATCATCTTCGGCATCGTAGTCGATGACCTAGCCCGCCCATTTCTTCCATGAAGCCGACGCTAGAGCCCGGGATTTGATTTGGACAGCAAGGAGACTTCATCATGGAGCTATGGAGGTGGAGAACCGGATCTACAAAGGTTGTATTTCCGTTCACTTAGTTAAGTTGTTAACTAGTTTCATTTTTCGCCTAAAATTCTAGTTAACGATCCGTATTAGGGTTTCTCGGCACTTGTAAAATTTGAAATTGGCATGGTTGATGCCTTGTGAGACCTCATTAGTGTGCCTAGGAACCCTATAGTGGTATCAGAGCCTAGCTAGAGCCTTAGGCGAAGTCTAGACGACGTTTGAAATCCGAACGAACCGAAACCCTAACCCAAAAATTGCTCTCTGTACATTTTTGAAAATTGTGGATTTTTGAGAATTAAAAATATACAGAAAAATCAGCAGGAATATCTAAGAGTTACTGTAAAATTCGATACCCTAATTCCATCAAGCCGCCGCGGTTCCGCGGCACAAGCATGGCTCGTGCGGCGGTTCCGCGGCCTATTTGTCTTATCATGCAATGAATTTTGCACAGTAACTCCTACTTTGCAGTGCTGGTTTTCCTGGGAATTTTTAATATTTATTAAAGAGTTGAAATTTCTGGGTTGTATTGGGAGTTCGTAGATTCGATCGGATTGTCTAATCTTGTCTATGTGTTTTCCGGATAATTATTGAATATGTTAAAAAAGTTCGACCGGATATAAATACCCACCTTTTCCCCTGTCGGGAAATTTCCAAGTGTTGGATTTTTCTGTGGTTTAACGACGTTCTAAGTAGTGCAAGTAACGTGATGGACCCTCTAGAAGACAACAAACCTTAACTCGATTATGTGACCGTCTTGAACTGCCCTTTGAACCTTCGGGTTTGGGGCAGTACGGCGTGCCACATGTGAGGCGTTGGCTTGACCCTTCTACGGCTGGACCGTTGGTACTGAGGCATGAACTGAATGTTTTTAAAACTTATTTCATGTGTTGATCTGTATCGGGAAAACTTGGGTGTTCGATTGTTTGATCGGAAAGTTTAACATTTTCTATTTATCTGGAATGGGATACAATAATTGGAATTCAGAAGTAGTTATGAGATAACTGAATGAATGTTATAAACATAGCAGTTTAGTCTCACTTGATTGTTGCCACGGAATTTTGATGCGATCAAAAGTCCGTCGCAATCACGTAGCGTACGCGGATACTCGCCGGGTAAACTTAATAGACATCCACACCCCAAAGCCCCGACCAAGTGACTGTAGGAGAACTCCGTCGCCGAAAGCATCCGTCCGGGTGCTCGAGGTAGCGGTGTTCCGCCTTGGTGCACTTCGTCGACGGTATCGGGGGTGCGGCCGCCTACTAAAGTTTGCGACGAGCATTCGATCAGGATGTCGGGAATCTTGTTGAATTACCCGACTTGATATTGAAAAGTGTTTTCGATAATGAGACTAAAATGCGGGGTTTATAATTGTTAGGCATGCGATGTCAAAGGAATTCATTTGATGAGGCATGCGATGTCTATGCAGATTGCGGATTCCAACTGTTGTAGTTTTACACTTTCTTTTCTGTGACCGTAAGTGTAATATGTGATATCGCCGGTTTCGTTGCTATTGTCAACGACGATTGGGATGCGCATATTTACTTACGTTGATGACATGTGATGTTATGTGTTGCTGGATATGTTATATTGGATCGTCGTGTTTGAATAGCCGGGGTTTTTTATGTGAGATGAGTGTTTTCATTTTCATTCATGTAAAAACTTGTATGTAATATTCTTTTATTGGGGCACTTCCAGGTTGCGGAAGATGTCACCTTTTGTATATTATTTACTTTTCCGCACTATGATAGACCCAAGGAGGAGAGCACAAGTAACCGGGTTCTAGAGTCCAGTGGGAGACCAACTCGAGGAGTCGAGTCCGGGTCTCCTAACTCTAGAATTGGTAAGGTTGCTTGCCGCTCTCGTAGGGGTCTAGGGGTGTGGGTTTGGCTATTCATCGCGACCGTGGAATCCGTGTTTTATACTGGCTCGTATTGAAAACACGGACGTCCTAGTATATCCAATATTTCATATGATTCTTCTGCTGCGATATCTCTGATGTGATCATGTGATGTTCTGTGATAGATACTGTATATAGTATATATGATATATTATATAGACGTTACTTATGTTTTACACCCGCGCTAGCCCTGCCCCGCTCTGCCGTTAGTTACCTAACCTAACGGTGTACGAGGGGACATCGAGGCGAATGCGGATGGCATAAGTGTACGTCGTATTTATCTGTGATGTTTAGGTGTTTTAAATGATGGGACTTCATTAATGTGATTAATGAAAATAAAAGAAACCTAAGATGCTGTGGAATCGAATTTCAAAAATAAAACAGGTAGCTACAGTTCTTGCTTTGCACAGCGGTATATGTGATATATCCTGCACCTTATTCGATGAGGAAAGGACCGAGATCCCTTCACCGAGAGTGACTCCTTTAGCAATAACTGGCAGATGCTACACACTCGGTTTGTCTTTTGATTGCTTCTATAGTTTCTGCTTTGCACAGCGATATATATGATATATCCCGCACCTCATTCGACGAGGAAAGGGCCGACGATCCCTTCACCGGGAGTGACCCCTTTAGCAAAACTAAGAAAAGCCTAAAAAACACTCCATTTTAAAATCATTTGATTCTACAACGATATCAAGTTCATTACGCAATAGGTTTTCAGAAAAAACTGTCGTAGCCCTCCGTCATTTCAGATAAGTACTAGTTAGTATTCGTGCTGCGGTAGTTTGGCCTCCGTCAAGGCGTAGTGTACGGTAGCTTAGTAGTGCTTATCTGCTAGCATATGATGCGATTGGATTAGGGTATTCGTACGGCGTTGTTTGGCCTCCGTCAAGGGTCGTGCGGGTGGGTTTAATTCAATCAGGAAATGACGGGTTGAACTTGACTAGCGGACTTTGGGTAGTTTGGCCTCCGTCAAGGTCATAGGACGCTAGGGGCAAAATTATCGGGAATTTCAAGTGTTGAAATTTGCAATGAGATTGCATACCTTCTATGAGATAGTTGGATCCCGATACCCACTGCGAGTAAGAGTTACTCCTGGGAGAGTTTTACATATTACAATTAACCGATCAAGTAGGTGTCTAGAAAGGTGTTAACGAGGTTACGCCTCTGGGAAAACGAGGTTTACATTAGTTAGGTTCGTGCGAAAGCACGGGGGACCTCCCTCAAAGTACCGACACTGGCCTGGCTGAAAGATTGGCGAACTTGTAGCGTGTAATTAATCCCGGCTAGTCTTTCCTTTTAGGGTTTGAAGGAAGATTTGATAAAAACAGTGGGAGCCATCCTGATTAGATAAAATAATAACCAATCTATTCTTGAAAGAGCACACGCTGAGTGTTTTCTTCTCTCTCTCTCCAGGTAGCGACCATATCATGCCTTAATCAAGATAATAATACGGAATATTGACCGAACCCGCTTGTTATACTGAGCTGGGGAACGTTGGTCCCGCTCCAACTTATAATTGTTATAAGACAGAGCAGGAAATAGGGAAATAACAGAATTCCTTTGCCGCCCAAACGAAGGAAGTGCATATGATGCATCTTCTTCGGGTGTGTTCATTACAAAGAACTGTTTCTCAGTATCCTCCGCATCCTGGGTATATGATACCGGATCAGGATCCCAGATATGTAATCTGTTACATAGGGCTACAGATAGGTAGAGAACTGAGAACGGGTGATAAGTTTCATGACGCAGAAAACGGGGCAAGTGTTGCAGCCAAGTCTGTTGGTCACTGTCACCCTGTATTCCAAATACATTGATTCTGAACGAATGTTATTAGATACCGAACCTGATATACAAAATCATATCACTCTCTTTATAAGTAAAGAAATGATAAAATTTTGTATTGTTGGATTATGTTTTGAACATTTCCTATATCAAAAGTTGATCGGTTCAGGCACGTTATCTAAAAGCATTGATGTTCTAAATCAAAATACAGTTCTTAGTATACGGAACACACACAAGAGGAAGAGTTCAGAAATGAACAAATCCTTCTTGAGGTATTGTAGACTAGGTCATATCAATGCGACCCGACTAGCTTAAGTTACATAAAGATGCATATTTAAATCAGTTTGAATTTATATCTTGTGAAACTTGCCAGTCATGTCACAGAGATAAGATGACCATAGCTCCGTTTACTGGAAACAGAGAAAGAGTTAGTGAACTCTTTGGATGATACATGTTGATGTATGTAGGTCCCCTGTCTACACTTGCCAAGACCGGTTCTTTATACTTCATGAAATTCTCTGATGATCTCTTTTGATTCAGACATATGTTCCTGTTGAAACACAAGTCAGAACCTTTTGAGATATTCACAAAATATAAGTTAGAAGTAGAGAACCAATACGGGTATAAGTATTATGTCCTTTGATGAGATCAAGGAGGAGAATACTTGAGCACGAAGTTCTTGGACTTTTCTAAAGGAGAATGAGATTCTCTTTCAGCATTACTCCTCCGTATACACCATAGCACGATGGTATATCGGGGCGGAGCAATCACACCCTATATGATAAGGTGTGCTCTATGATGAGTACTGCTGAGTTACCTATTTCCTTTTTGGGAGTTATGCACTTAAGAAGCTGCATACCTATTAAATATGGTTCAAATCAAATCAGTTGCCTACCATTTCATATGTGATATGATAAGGGAAGAGCCGATATCTTAAGATAGTTAAGATTTGGGGTTGTCCAGCCTATGTCTGAAAAGCAAAATCCGGACAAGCTCGAGGCAAGGTCTGTAATGTTGAACTGGAAAGGTTCCAGCTATACAAACTACAGCAGATGATTTGATAAAACCAAAGGATTCAATAGTTACCAACGAACCTCAGCCTCTCCTCCGATCTAGTAGGGTTCCTCACCCACCTGAGAGATACTTCGGTTACTCTATGACAGTGGGAGCGAGGATTGCATCATGAGATGATGACCCAACTAGTTTCGAGCTGGCCATCAGGAGTGGGACTCTGTAAGAATGGCTGGATGCTTAGCGATCTGAGATGGAATCCATGTACACCAACAAAGTATGGACTTTGGTTGCTATATCTGAAGGGTTAAATCCCCATCAGGAGCAAGTATATCTTGAGAAGATTACTTGGTGTAGATAGGAAAAGTTGAGACTTTCAAAGCTAGACTTGTTAAAACTTTTCGTCATCGACCAGGCGTGGATAATGATGAAACCTTTTCAAGTGGCTATGCTTAAGTCCATACAGATCCTACTTGCCACGGCTACATACCATGACTACGATATCTGGCGGTTGGGTGCCATGACTGCTTTTCTAAATGATATTTTAGAAGAGAACGTCTATAAGTACACAGCCAGAGGGCTTCGTAGACAGTGGGAGCAGCGGAAACGTGTACAAGATGCTTTATAGGATAAAGCAGGTATCGCGGAGTTGGAACATCTGTTTTGATGTGTTAGTCAAAGAGTTTGACATCATCAAAATGGTAGATGAACCTTGTATAAACAAAAAGGTAGTAGGGAGTATAGTGACGATCCTCGTAGAGTACGTGGATGACATGCTCTTGATAGGGAAGAAGTTTCCTATGCTACGCTCGGTCAATCTCCGTTTATCACAATGATTCTCCATATAGGATCAAAGTGATACCTCCTAAATCCTGGGTTTTGGATCTATGAGATAGATCTAATTGGATGTTAGGATTCTCACTAGTTGTAGTGAGATGGTATCAATCGATCCTGAGGAGAATCACTGGAAGGGTTCCAGGGTGATAAGGACGACTGAAAGTCAGTCACAGGCATTATCTTTACCCTCAGTAAAGGGACGGTATGTTGGAAGAGTTCCAAGCTAGATACCGTGGCATACTAGATGATAAAGGATCGATACATCGCTACTTAAGATGCTACCAAAGAGGCAGTCTGGATGTATATTGGTTCATGAGATGAACTACGTTCCTACCATTGTGAGACAATGGAGTTGTGGCTTATGCCAAGGAACTTCCGTCCCATCAGTGATCCAGACATATTCTAAGGCAGTATCACCTGATCATGGAAATGGTTGATCTCCAGGGGATCGAGGTAAGGAGAGTTGACTCAGAGGACAACACGGCGGATCCACTCACGAAGGCCTTTTCCCAGAAAGAGACTTTTATGGGATGGTTGAGTATGAGATACTACAACCACTGCTATCAGATGGCCCTAGTGCAAGTGGAAGATTGTTAGTTATATGTATGCCCTATAGGCCATTACTATACATAGGATGTATATTGTAGTGGATGCTTGGACATATATAGGGAGGACTTTCTTGCTCGACATGATAGTATGCTATCTGGTTGATCTTTACCTTAACGTGTACACTGATTGTCTCTCTGTTACATGTTGGTAAAGCCCTTAGGATGTGTACTTGACTACCTGGACTATGATGCGGATCATACTAGTGGGGACATGGTAGTCCATAAGTACATCCTTCAAAGTCCCTAGTCGTAGGTATATCGAGACGGGGCATCGATATACCAGAGTAGACTAGCGTATACCTTCTCGACTCATACAGATGGGCGATGGATGATCCCATATCCATTGGTGTTTGACATCAGAGATGATATACGGGTGCTCAGTGGAGACTGGGTACACTGGACGGACTCGCCGAGAACTCCCAGATGGTATTATACCTTACGTCAGATGGCAGTTCTCTGGTGACACTGGTACAGAGTAGTCTGTTGACCCGAGATCGTCATAGAGTCTTGTGTGGTTCCCACTGTGCTTTGATTTCCACCTTACCACGTCCAAGAGGGCGTGCAAAACGGTGGTTTTTGGGTACAGTCCCGAGTCATATGGAAACAATGAGCGATAGGAGGGGATTCGTCTCTCCCGGTATAGGGGGTTGATGTTGCGCTGTGTTCGATTGGCTATAACCGGAAATCCCTGGCCAGGGTTGCTGAGATTTACTGGTAAGTGTTACCAGTAGTTTCTCGAACTGTTATAGACCTCATATCGACACGACTTATCGAGCTGTTGGGGTCTGACGTTTACCACCCCTAGACGAGATATGCGACATATCAGACGACGAGACCGGACTGTACGGTAAGTGTTACTGGTTGGATTCACAGGAGTGTGAGCGGGCTTGCTCGTCGATCTTCTGATCGCTCAATACCCGGGTGGCCGTTATGTTTAGCAGACCGCTTGCGGCTTGTGGGTGTTTGATATGATCATCACCTGCTGCCGGCGTATTGACGAGTCTTTAGAGTCCTACACAGAGCTTTCCTGGCTCAAGCGAAACGAAATAGGAGCGCATATGAGATATGTGCGGGACCGAGAATAATGCGTGTATGTGATACCGTATTCTATTCTCGCGATGAATGTATCGATATGGTTGTATGCGATATAACCTAGTTATCGAATCAAGGATTGATTCGATAAGCTGTTACATTGGATATTAGTCGGTCACATGCGATATGACCGGATCGTTAAATCAAGTGTTGATTTAATGATTTAATGCATAATTATATATTTGATATATTACTTTGCATTAACTAGTATTGGTTCACTTTAAATTGTTTTTCTCACTTGTTTGTGCACATTGTATATGTGATATATTTTTGTGCACAAGTTTGTATCATGTTTGATGATGCATGCTAACTTGGGTTTGTGTAAAGATTAAACCATGGTTATATGAATGGTTAGGGTTTTATTTTATTATTCATTTATTTATTTATTTATTCTTTTTGAAAATAATAAGCATAAAGAGAAAAAATGGTGGCTTTCTTTGTTTGTATATTGAAGCTTCATGAAGCTTTGAACAAGTCCACCATTTTTGTCTCATGCTTAACCCTAACCATTCCACTTAACCATGATTCATTCTCTACACTTGACCATGGTTGGTTTATGATAAGTATTCATTTATTTTCTATTTTTAATAACACTTATCATATCTTTTTCTTCTTCTTCTTCATCTTCAACATGAAGAAAACCTAGCTACCATCAATGGCAACTAGTGAAAATGAGTGAGAAATCCAATTCTAAAGTGAACCCACTTCCTATTTCTTCATCCTATACCACTTGCCAAGTAGTATAGGGTGTTTTCTTCACAAGTTTCTTGACTTGGTGAAGTTGGAGCTTGATCTAGTGATGCCTCGACGTAGATCATCTTCGGCATCATAGTCGATGACCTAGCCCGCCCATTTCTCCCATGAAGCCGACGCTAGAGCCCAGGATTTGATTTGGACAGCAAGGAGACTTCATCATGGAGCTATGGAGGTGGAGAACCGGATCTACAAAGGTTGTATTTCCGTTCACTTAGTTAAGTTGTTAACTAGTTTCATTTTTCGCCAAAAATTCTAGTTAACGATCCGTATTAGGGTTTCTCGGCACTTGTAAAATTTGAAATTGGCATGGTTGATGCCTTGTGAGACCTCATTAGTGTGCCTAGGAACCCTACAATGTCAACCCCTCCACTCTCTCTCTTCATTTAATGAGGCATGGCAAAGGCCATTATGCCCCATCATGCACTCTCTCTCTCCCTTTCTCACATGGTCAACACTTCAACCCAAATTTAAATCCTTTTAAATTCATTTTTCATTTTAAAACAACCATCATGCTTAAAACCCATAACACTTAAAATAAATTATAAAACTAGATTAGGGAATGGTTAGTTCACCATGTTGCTAATCATGGTTAAACCCCCAAAACAACCCTAGTTATCATGCACAAGTGTGTGCAAGCCTAGGAAAAATATAATAAAATATTCAATAAATAGGATAAAATAATTAAAAACCAAATTGGTAAACCTTTTTATTAAAAACTATATATAAAAATATAATTAGCTACAAAACACATTCTAAGGTGTTACAAAAGGTTAGGTTAACAAATATCTAGTAAATATCTAAAGAGTGGACAAAGTCAACAAAACAAAATATCTTAACTTTAACCCATAATTTAGAATTAACTAAAAAGAAAATGTTAACCTTAATTTAAACCCTAGCATGGTTTAATCTCATAAAGCCTAGTTGCATTTGTAACCTAGCATGCTACAATATTATATATCACATATATAATATTTAATGTAACAAAAGAAAATAATACATTTAACATATATCACTCACACACACACACACACACACACACACACACACACATATATCAATGTATCATCAAGTGAGAAAAAGAATCATTTAAGAGAGCTTATATTAGTTATTGTAATGTAATATATCACATATATAATTATACATTAAATTATTAAATCAACACTTGATTTAATAACCCGGCTATATTACATATAACCGACTAATATAATATGTATCTTTTTATCGAATCAACACTTGATCCGATAACCCGGCTATATTACATATACCCGGCCGATATCACATATCGCGAGAATAGAATATGGTATCTCATATCGTATTAATCTCGGTCCCGCACATATCACATATGTGCTCCTACTCTGTTTCGCCTAAGCCCGGAAACCTCTGTGTAGGACTCTAAAGACTCGTCAATACGCCGGCAGTAGGTGATGATCATATCAAACACCCACAAGCTGCAAGCGGTAAGCTAAACGTAACAGCCACCCGGGTATTGAGCGATCAGAAGATCAACAAGCAAGCCTGCACACACTCCTGTGAATCCAATCAGTAACACTACCGTACAGTCCGGTCTCTTTGTCTGGTGGTGGTAAACGTCAGACCCCAGTAACTGATAAGTCATGTCGATGTGAGGCTCATAACGGGTCGAGAAACTACTGATAACACTTACCAGTAGGTCTCCATATTAGCCCTGGCCCGGGACTTCCAGTTATAGCCAATCGAACACAGCGCAACATCAACCCCCAATACCGGGAGAGACGAAACCCCTCCTATCGCCCATTGCCTCCATATGATTCGGGACTGTACCCAAAAGCCACTGTTTTGCACGTTCTCATGAATGTGGTAAGGTGGAAATCAAAACACAGTGGGAATCACACAAGACTCTATGACGATCTTGGGTCTACAGACTAATCTGTACCAGTGTCACTAGAGAACTGCTATTTGACGATAATTATAATACCATCTAGGAGTTCTCGGCGAGTCCATTCAGTGTACCCAGCCTCCACTGATCACCTGTACACCATCTTTGATGTCAAAAACCAATGGATATGGGATCATCCATCGCCCATCATATATGTCAAGATGCATATACACTAGTATACTCTGGAGTATCGATGCCCTGTCTTGATACACCCTCGACTAGGAACAGTTATAGGATATACTCTTGGAGTACCCTGGCCCCATTAGTATGATCTGCATCATAGTCCTAGTAGTCGAGTATATATCCTAAGGGCTTTATCAACATGTGAGAGCAAGACAGTAAACCAATACAAGTCAACATGTTAAAACACAGTGAAACCAGATAGCATACTATCATGTCGAGCAAGAAAGTCCTCTTTATATATATCCAAGCATCCATTATAATATACATCATATGTACAACAATGTCCTTTAGGGCATATACATAACTAACAGCACGCTTGGCGCTGAGCGCCAGACTTGGAGCGCTAAGGCGCTTCTTATGAAATAGCGCACACGTGAGGATCACGTGATGCGCTTGGTGCTGAGTGCTGGCCAATGAGTGCTGAGCGCTCTTGATCAATCCTGTGCTCTGAGAATTAAGTTCTCGTTTATAAGAGACTTTGTCTCGTGGATCTAAGAACTAAGTTCTTATTTTAATAGGAGATGTTACAATCTCTTCTGTTTTTGTGAAAGACTTTGTCTTCGTTTTATGGATCTGTGATCTAAAGAGAAATAAGTTCTTCTCCCTCCCTTTTTTATGATGAGATGCTCCAATCTCTTCTACTTTTATGAAAGACTTTTGTCTTCGTAGATCTATGATCTAGAAAAAGAACTAAGTTCTTCCTTTTTGACGAGATGCTTTGATCTCTTTGTTTTATTTACCTTAAAGAAATTCTTCTTCCGAGAGCTTGCTCTTCTCTTTGAAATTTCTCAAAGTTTGGGGGGGGGGTTTCTTCCGTATAAAACTTATAGGGAGTTTCTTCTATTTAAGACTTGAAGTCTTGAGGCCTTTATATAGTGGAGGCTGATCAGTTAAGGCAATTATTTTCTGATTGATTTGGGGATTTTCCCACCGTTGGATCTTTGATCCTAGGGCTTCTGTTTTACAGAAGACAATCTTCTTGTTTTTAACAAGATTGGGAAAATGTCTTCCCATACAGAGCTTATTCTGTATCTTGGTGATTTTTAATCACCATTGGATCTTTGATCCAACGGTGCTCTGATTTACAGAGCACAATCTTTCTTATTTAGAAAGATTTGAGGAGTATTTGCTCAACAGAATTTAATTCTGTAATTTGATGATTTATTCATCTTCGTTGGATTTTTGATCCAAGGGTGGAAAGCATTTAGTTCTAGCGCTGGCGCTCTCGTGCTTTGCACGTGAGGCGTTGCCTCAGAGTCTTTAACTCTTGGCGCTGGGTGCTCTTGTGCCTCGTATGTGAGGCGCTGCCTCAGATTCTTGGACTCTTAGCGCTGGGCGCTCTCGTGCTTTGCACGTGAGGCGCTGCCTCAGAATCTTTGACTCTTAGCGCTTGCGCTGAGACAGTTGTTACATTCTTTGCATGTAGAGTTTTCCCTTTTTATTTTTTTTATTGTTATTATTTTATAAGGGAGCAAGTTTTGAGCCAAAATTTTCGTGGGAACAATGGTATCAGAGCCAAGCTAGAATATTAGGGTAGCTTGTAGCGACGTTACAAATCCGCCATTTTTATCGCGCAAAAACTGCCGAAAAAACAATTTTCAAAATTGATATTTTAAGTTGTTTGCACACCCGGCGGGCTCACGATTTGAACTGAGAAGCCACGGGGTGGAGAGTGTGCACCCCGGGGATGCCCCGGAGGGGACCAGAGGTCGGGCCCACACCCCAAAACCACCACTTGGTGGCTTTGGGGGTGGGTGACCTGATAGCACCCCAAATGGGTGCTCTCGGGTCTGCCAATTTCTGGGGTCCACCTCGAGGTGGCCCCCAGGGGTGGGTACCCCTGAGGCCCCCCTATTCGATACTTTTTTGTGGGTCTTCACCTTCGTGAAGATTTGAGCGGGTTTTGAGTTCATTTCGACTCCCGGATTGGCTTAAAACGATTGGTTTTGAAACTTTAGCTCACTGAATTTTTCAAGTGTTGGAAAAATTAGTTTAGTTTGCTAATTGCGTGCGGAATTATAATGTCACGGTTACTATAAAAGCTTTGTGATGTGTGATACAATTATTAGAATCCGGATTAATTAGTTTTTGTGAAAACTAAGTTAATATATTATAAAGCTAGCCGTTTAGTCTAAATTGATCGATTGCCACGAAGTTTTGATTCGGATCAAAACTCCGTCACAATTGCGTATTGTACGCGATCACTAAGCTGGGAATCTTGTTGAATTATCCGATAATCAATTGAAAAGCGTTTTCAATTTGAGACTAAAATGCAAGTTTTACATGTTAGGCATGAAATCCGAAATATGAGATATTCCGGGTTTATGATGTCTAAGAATATTGCGGATTCTAATCATTGTAGTTTTCTGTTTATTTTCTGCGACCGTAAGTGTAATATGTGGAGTATCCCAATCTCGTTGCTATATGTCAATGAGTTTCGGGATACGCATATTTACTTACGTTGATGACATGAGTTGTTATGTGTTGCTGTTGATATAATTTATTGGATCGTCGTAAAAGAATAGCCGGGGGGTTTTATGTGAGATGAGGTTTTTTTTTATTTTTCATTCATGTAAAATCTGTATGTAATATTCTTTTATTAGGGCACTTCCGGGTTGAGGATGATGTCACCACTGTTGTATATTATTTACTTTTCCGCATTAGGATAGACCCAAGGCGGGGAGCACAAGTAACCGGGTTCTAGAGTCCAGTGGGAGACCATTTCAAGGAGTTGAGACCGGGTCTCTTAACTCTAGAATTGGCAGGGTTACTTGCCGCTCTCGTAGGGCTCTAGGGATGTGGGTTTGGTTATTCATCATGACCGTAGAATCCATGTTTTACATTATTGGCTAAATTTAAAATACGGACATCCTAGTATATCCAATATTTCATATGTTGCTTCTGCCGCTTATTTCTGTGATGTTGATCATATAACTGCGTGAGACGAATGTAATATTATATATATGATATATAATAAACGTTGCTTATGTTTTGGACCCGCGCAGTCCAGCCCCCGCTCTGCCGGTAGTTAAGTAACCTAACGGTGCATGACAGGGCCCCGTGGCGAATGCGGATGGCATAAGCGTACGTTTTATTTTCGTTTCATTTTTCTGTGATGTTTAGGAAACATTAAATGATGGGACTTCATTAATGAGTTTAATGAAAAGAAAGAAACCAAAAGATGTTGTAGAATCAAATTTTCAAAAAGGGCAGCTCTAGTTTTTGCTTTGCACAGTGGTATTCCTTGATGAATATCCAGCACCTCATTCGATGAGGAAAGAGCCGAGATCCCTTCACCGGGAGTGACCTCTTTAGCGAAACTAGCAAATGGTACAACCCACTGAGGCTATTCCTCGAACGCAATAGTTTCGCAAACGAGCTTTGTGAGACTGACTAGTAGAGGAGTTGGGTGTTCGGTATCACACGGGCTGTGAGTATGCGACATCGCAATAATTAGCCTTGAGTGCAAGTGGGAGATTGTTGGAGACAGTGCCCTCAGAGTCAATTATTGGATCACAGGCACGTGATTGCAATGATTGAGGGGAGGACCTATCCCAGTAGGACAGTCTTACTCGAGATGATAGTATGCTATCTGGTTTATCTTTATCATCGTGTACTGCTTTAGGTGACCTTACGAGTCGCTATTACACGTTGATAGAGCCCCTAGGATTCTTGCTTGACTACCAGCAGTATGAGGGCGATCATATACGTGAGAGCTGGAGTCTATAAGCACATCCTTAAAAGGTCCCTAGTCGTGGGAGTTTCGAGACAGGGCATCGATTCTCCAGAGTAGACTAGTGTATACAGTCGAGACCCCGACGAGGGGCGGTGGCCGGTCTCACAAGCCACTGGTGTCTGTTGGTTCACCAAAGATGTATACAGGTGCTCATTGGGTTATGAGTACACCGGACAGGACTCGCCGGGAACCTGCTAGTTGGGATTATACCAGACGTCAGATAGCAGTTCCCAGGTGACATGTGTACAGGTTAGTTCATCGACCTGAGATCGTCATTTGTCTCGTGTGAGTTCCCACTGTGCTTTGATTACTACCCTACCACGGCTCAAAGGAGTCGTGCAAACAGGTTTTAGTTGGGTACAGTCCCGAGCCACATGGAGGCAGTGAGCGGATCTGCAGGGGTTCGTCTCTCCCGGTATTGGGGGTGAGGTCGCTGTGTCTAGGAGAGCCATTACACAAAGCCCTCGGCCGAGGCAGGAGATTTACTGGTAGGTATTCCAGTAGTATCTCAGGGTGTTCTGGGCTACACTCTGACACGACTTGTACCTCTTTTGGGGGTCTGACTTTTACCAACCCCCTAGGCCCGCCATGCAATACTCATAGACGAACTGACCGGACTGTACGGATATTGTCACTGACAGGCTCAGTAGGGTGTCAGGATGGGTTCGCTCATCGACGTCCCTTTTGGTCAATAGCTGGTAGCCCGTCACATATGGTTAATACCTCTGACGTGCTAGTGGTTAAATCCACAGCCATAGTATTGACGGGTCTTTAGAGTCCACCACACTCAGTTACTCAAGTTTCGGGCGAAACGCTGTAGAGACCGTATGGAGATATGGCAGGGTTCGATCAGATATGTGCGGTATTGCACGGATCGTGATCGGACGGTTTTTACTAGTCGGCTTTGGCTTAAGCCGGATCCTAGTATTAGTCAGTGTAGATTTTGTCTCTTTGCATTTGTATTCAGTGGGAATACAAATGCGGGCATGTATATGCAGTAGCGGGGTTTTCCTGTAATTTATTACGGGATCAGTTTTCTGAAGTTGCCAGTTTGCATTCCGTTCCGGCCGGTTTTCCTTTGTTCTTTCGCGGCCGGACTTTTTGTTGGAGGGTGTTATTTGCAGTTTGCAAATAACATTTTGTGGACGAGTTTCTTGCATATTTGTGGCCTCTTCATCATGAGATGCTTTTCTTGTCCATTCCTTTACTTTTCATGTGATGGTTTTGGATGTGATGAGATTAGAAATGGGTGTGACTTTGTTATCATTTCTTTTGGGGTGTGGTCACCTTTATTCCTCTCCTACACTCACCTCCCTTCATGGATTCACTCCCCCATATATTTTTGGCCGGCCACTTGAGGAGAGAGGTGAGAAGTTCATTTTTCATGTGTGGCAATTTGCTTCATCTCATTTTCTTGTAAGAAAAATGAAAGCACCATTTTTCCTTAACCTCATTGCTTCCTCCATCCTCCATGGCAACTAAACCCCAAAGAGACAAAGACTCTAAACTAGCCTACAGCAAATCTTGGACGCGTCGGCTAGCCAACTTCGCTCTCGAGTTTCCTCGGTCCAGAGGTGGGAGCCCGTAAAAGAATCCGGCTACGTGGTGCCCTTTTCGACGAGGAGGTGACGGACAGAGATTCCGCGGGAGATCGGAGTGGAGACGAAGACCGGAGGACACGGATCGCTTGGTATAGCTCTCTTCCCTTCTCTTGTTAGCTAGCATTAGGTTAATGGTCACGATCCGGGTTTTATTGTCCGCGGTAGCGCCGGTTAAAGTTAAGAAAAAATTTTTGATTACGCATTTTGGCCTCGAGTAGACGGCCGGGGCGCTGCCGTGGCGCAACATGGTATCAGAGCCACGCCATTAACCTAGTCTAGCTTGCTCTAATATGTTTAAAGACTCGATCGAACAAAATCCCAAAAACCGTATTTCGTGTGCATCAGGTTTCTGTCGAAATTTTTTGGACTCTAAAAATTTTTCAGGTTGTTTCAGAATGATGTGCAGGGTGTTCTAAGAATTCTGCAAAAATTTGGTGACCTAATTCCACTTTTCCACCGCAGAACCGCGGCCAAACCCATGCATTGGCCGCGGTTCCGCGGCCATAATATCTCCACGTGGCGCCAAATTTTTTCAGAGGCTCTTGGACTTGAAAATATGGGTTTTGGGACATTCTTTTTGGGCCAGATTTTCTGTGAGTGCTACAGTAGTGCTTGGGGCCCACTTGGGTATATTTGTTCGATCGGATATTTTAAACATGCTAGTTCACAGTATTTACATTATATCTGCGACCGTGAATGTCACTCGATCAGTAAATCCTGCCTAACTGCTATAGCCTGGTTAGACGGATTTGCGAACGTAACATTCACGTTGATGTTCTGTGTTTATGCTGTGTTGTTGCGGATTGGTCGTGGGGGATAGCCTGGATGCAATGTTAGTACAGTTTTTGTTTTATATGTACATTTGATATTGCGGGGCGAGCGTCCGACATGTGGACTGCCGTCACTGCCTGTTTGTATTATTCTTTTGGGACACGACCTGGTTGCGGTCGATGTACCCGTTGTATGTATATTTTCCTTTCTGTACTAGGTTTGCCTCGCGGAGGGGTGCACGGATAGCCGAGTTCTAGAAGGCAACGAGCCTGCATCTCATGGCGTTGAGACGGAGGGGGCTTTACTCTAGGATTGGCGGGCTATTCGCCGCACTCATAGGGGGTACAGGTTGACCCAGGAGGGGTGCCCAAGTTGCCGGATTCCGTGAAGTGCTGGGTGGTCCATTCATGTTGCTGAAGGGGGCTGCCTCGCTTCAGGTTTTGGCGGGTGACTTGCCGCGCCCGTAGGGGTCTAGGATTCCCATTTCACAGGCTATCCACACGACCAGGGGAACGTCGGGTTTCAGTAGCGGCTCTATGAAACCCGGGGATCCCAGATATCTGTATTGTTCTGTGATGCTGGTTACATTTCTGTGATGTTGCATTTTATCACGCCTTGAGCGAATATTATATATTGCTATATATATTAGTAGATGTTGTATATGTTTTGCATCCGCGCTAGTCCAGTCCCCGCTCTGTCGTTAGTTAAGTAACCTAACGGGTGATGACGGGACCCAGTGGCGAATGCGGATGGCATATACGTACATCATTATTTTCGTTCTTTTGTGGTGTGATCAATTGATGGGACTCCGTTGATTCGGATCAATGCAAGCTAAACAAACCTATTCTGATGTTGTTGGAATACTTTTTCAAAAAGCTGTTATTGCAAGGGCGTTCTCTTTGGTTTTGCACAGTGGTATTCAGTTGGAATATCCTGCTCCTCAGTCGACGAGGCAAGGGCCGAGATCCCTTCACCGGGAGTGACCCCTTGGACAAAAGTTTGCGTCAGGGCAATAACTTCACTATAGCCGATTACTTTTTGCTTTGCATCGTGGTATTCAGTTAGAATATCCTGCACCTCATTCCACGGGGAAAGAGCCGAGATCCCTTCACCGGGAGTGACCTCTTTAGCAAAGGTTTTCGTCACTATATTTATCTAAAAAGTTATGCAGTTCCTTCAACGATATCAAGTTCATTACGTTAAAGGTTTTTCGCCAAAAACCAGCCGTAGCCCTCCGTCATTTCTTACGGGTATTGTTTAGTATTCGTGCTGCGTTTGTTGACTCCGTCAAGGCGTAGTGTACGGTAGCTAAGTGGTGCTTGTTTGTTGCATAAATGGGATTGGTTAGGACAGTCGTGCGGCCTTGTTGACTCCGTCAAGGGCACGTACGGGTGGGTTTAATGCAATCCAGATAATGACGGGTTGAACTTGACTAGGACTCTTTGATTTGTTGACTCCGTCAAGGTCACTTGAGTCCTAGGGGTAAAAACATACATCGGGAGTTTCTAAAGAAACTGAAACTTGCCAGATATGCGCATACCTTCTGGAGTGTGATAACGTGAGTGGATTCCGTCAAGTTATCATGCGATGATAGTTGGATCCCGATTCCCACTGATGAGTTGGTTTACTCCTCGGGTGATCTCGACAAATTCTTCTTTCAGGTTTGGAGGAGAATTTGAGGTTACAGTGGGAGGTTTCCTGGTTAGATAAATTGGTAACCATTCTGATCTAGGTTAGAGTGCACGCCGAGTGTTTCTTTTCTCTCTCTCTTTGGCAGCGACTATTGACCCGACCCTAGACTATGACTCAGTGACCAAGTTAACCGAACCTTCTTATAAGACTGGCTTTTGGATTGTCAGAGTTGCAGACCTCATTGCCACTCCTACTTTTACCCTTTTCTCCAGGACATCCCGTATTACTCCGAATGTCCACTTCCATTGGACAAAACCATCGTATGGTTATATACGAACTCGAAGGATTTTATTCGAGGATGGTTTCCGGTTCTGGAGAAAACGAATAGGACTATTCAGTTGTCTTTTCCTTTTACCTTCTCTCAGGTTTCGAGTACTCCTTGGTTTAGGAGATAGTACACCTATTACGCAAATTGGATAGTCTTCTTCCAAACCTTAGGCTGGTGCCGAACGGTGCGGAATGAAGAAAACCAATTAGCCTAACGGTGGTGTATAGAAGGTATTAAGTTAAGACAAAGAAAGGGATTAGCAAGAGGGCAAAATAAATTGCGACTGCTATTCACGACCAAACCAAATATTTCTTCGCCAATCCTAAATCACCTTTGTATTTCTCCAGGACACTCCGTATCACTACGAAGATCCCAAGTTTATTAGATAATCCATCGTATGGTTATATACGAACTCGAAAGGAACTTGTTCCAGTTCGGGGATGGATCCTGGTTCAGGAGAAATAGGAATAAGGTTTATTCGGTTGTCTTTTATCTTCACCTTCTCTCGCATTGCGAGTGCTCCTAGGATTAGGACAGTACACCCATTATGCTTATTGGATAGTCTTCTTCCAAACCATAGGCTGGTGCCGAACGGTAGGGAAGGAAGAAAACCATTTGGCCAAGGGGTGTACAGAAGGTGATGACTAAAGACATATAAAGGGATTTGGAGAGGTGGTAAAGAATTATACGGTTATAGTTGTGAATCTGGGTAATGGAAGAGGCATTACTAGGAATACCGGGATACCCCATCGAAACATTTCAATATTTCAGTTTCACCGTGTACTGTTAAAAGAAAACTGATTTACCAATTGACACTTGCTCCAGGGTATGTATTTACCAGGTATGATTCTCACATCTGTATGGTTTTACAGATGATGAGTGGGAGTAAGTTATTGGGAATTAGGTGATTATCCTCATTATATCGGAATTCGTTGTAATTGGTGTTATCTGAGGAAGTCACCTGGGTTGTTTGCCGGACGGCAAATATTTGGTTTTGAATATCCGTTGTTATGCACCAATTTCAAATTGATATATCTGTACGTCTATTTTTATTGAGTGAGATATACCTTTTTGAAATTATGTCTATGACATTTACCTATACCAGTGGATGGTTAGGAAAGGAGCATTGAACAGCGGTGTAATTCTTCTTAACCATAGTACAGTTTTCAACCTACGACACACAGTGAATGAGTTATTAGACTCACGGGACTTATACAGAGTATTGTATATTGTCCAGTGTCCATTAGGACAGAGGGGTTGGTCCTCGTACAATATTCGGCTTACTTATGACTTCTCTAGTTTTTAGACAAGTGTTTCGTGGAAACACAAGGTCCGAATTTTGAGAAGTTATAGATATAAGAGTAAAGTAGAGAACCAGGTATTGCAAGTATCGGGATTCTTCAAGGTGATCGAAGATACTTGTGAATGGTGTTCAGTTGATAGTAATGATTAAGAGAACTAGCTTCTCTTTCAGGTTACTCATAATTGGAAGTACTCCTAAGTTGAGTAACGCCGATCGGCCTCTCTTCCATTTTGTTGACATGCACTGGTGACAGCTGCATGATTTGAATCTGGTTCAATTAAATCAGTGCCTCTGTTTCTGTATTGGATATAGAACAGTTCATATCTTAACGATGTTAAGGTACGGGGAGTTGTCCGGCTTATGCTTAAAACCAGACTCCGGATAACTCAAGGCACGTTTCTGTAATGGCTGTTTGTGGGTTGACCCAGGCTATGACGAGGGTTGATTTTCTACCATCTGGAAGATCAATAGTGATATTGTTCTTGACTCGCCATTTTTAAAAAGAAATGGATTTTTCAGAAAACAGTAGTGGGAGTATGGTAGAACTGGAAGTGATTCCAGAACCGCAAAAGATTACTGAAGATTTGATAAGAACCTAAAGATTCAATCTGATTTGACATTCCATTGGCCACTCCACAGATATGGTGGGTAACCTCAGGCACCCGAGAGGTACTTCGGTATGCTCAAGGACGGTAGCAGGGAGGTTCTTGTTTACCCAGATTTGCCATTGCTGTTGTTCCAGACTGTGAGACCCGGCAGGAGGATGAGTATAGCGTCATTCTAAACTGGCTTTAGAAGTGTACGTCTATATGACTCTGCCAGAGGGTTATCGTAGTCAGTGGGAGCAACGGAAGAACAGTGGGCAAGAGGCTTATGTCTATTTATAGACTTAAGCAGATTTAGCGGAGATAGATCATCTATTTCTGATATGACAGTCATAGGTTTGACTTCATCAGAATAGGGGATGGATCTGTTAAAGAAGGTAGTAGGGTGTGATGTCCTGGTATTTGGATGACATACACAAAGTAGGAAGTGATATTCCTATACTACGATCGGTTATACTTTAGTTGTCACACAGTGGTTTCTCCACATAGGACTTGGATATTATATCAGACATTCCGGTTACTGGATCTATGGTTTTAGATCTAGATTTGGGTGGTTTCCCAATCTGGGTACTTTGACAGCATTCTATGAGTATTTAGAATGGACGACTCCTTGCACGGTAGTGTACCTGCAGGTGATGGAGTCACCCTCTCTAAAGGTGTCTTACAGACTAACAGGGAGAGGAATACGCATGATTGGCAGATCACTTGCTTAGGCAATTGAGTCAATCATGAGATGTCAAGTACCACACCAGATGTTGTTCTTGCAGTAAATGCAATAAGTTGATATTAATCCAATCCTGGAGAAACAATCGGAAGCAGTTTTAGAACATAAGTGAGTGTTCGAGGGATTTGATAACGGCTGCCTCCTTTAGGAGACGGTTATCATTCCAGGCTTCCAAGGTGACATGGATGGCAGAGTGGCTGTCAGAGTTATAGTTTTCCCTCTGACGAGAGGCAGTATTTTGGACAGGTGGTCCAGGTGGATACTGAGGGAAAGGCATGGCGCTGGATACTGATTAAGTTCAGTTGATGGTACAGTCTAAGAAGTTTGGATTTGGAGTTCATTTATGAGTTAGGTCCCATATGATATCCAGACATATTCTAAGACAGGTATTGCTCATTTCGGGAGATGGCTTTCTCCGCGAACTTGAGATAAACAGAGACATAGAAAGAAACACCACAGCGGATCCACTCACTGAGGCTATTCCTCGAACGCAATAGTTTCGCAAACGAGCTTTGTGAGACTGACTAGTAGAGGAGTTGGGTGTTCGGTATCACACGGGCAGTGAGTATGCGACATCGCAATAATTAGCCTTGAATGCAAGTGGGAGATTGTTGGAGACAGTGCCCTCAGAGTCAATTATTGGATCACAGGCACGTGATTGCAATGATTGAGGGGAGGACCTATCCCAGTAGGTTAGTCTTACTCGAGATGATAGTATGCTATCTGGTTTATCTTTATCATCGTGTACTGCTTTAGGTGACCTTACGAGTCGCTATTACACGTTGATAGAGCCCCTAGGATTCTTGCTTGACTACCAGCAGTATGAGGGCGATCATATACGTGAGAGCTGGAGTCTATAAGCACATCCTTAAAAGGTCCTTAGTCGTGGGAGTTTCGAGACAGGGCATCGATTCTCTAGAGTAGACTAGTGTATACAGTCGAGACCCCGACGAGGGGCGGTGGCCGATCTCACAAGCCACTGGTGTCTGTTGGTTCACCTAAGATGTATACATGTGCTCATTGGGTTATGAGTACACCGGACAGGACTCGCCGGGAACCTGCTAGTTGGGATTATACCAGACGTCAGATAGCAGTTCCCAGGTGACATGTGTACAGGTTAGTTCATCGACCTGAGATCGTCATTTGTCTCGTGTGAGTTCCCACTGTGCTTTGATTACTACCCTACCACGGCTCAAAGGAGTCGTGCAAACAGGTTTTAGTTAGGTACAGTCCCGAGCCACATGGAGGCAGTGAGCGGATCTGCAGGGGTTCGTCTCTCCCGGTATTGGGGGTGAGGTCGCGCTGTGTCTAGGAGAGCCATTACACAAAGCCCTCGGCCGAGGCAGGAGATTTACTGGTAGGTATTCCAGTAGTATCTCAGGGTGTTCTGGGCTACACTTCGACACGACTTGTACCGCTTTTGGGGGTATGACTTTTACCAACCCCCTAGGCCCTCCATGCGATACTCATAGACGAACGGACCGGACTGTACGGATATTGTCACTGACAGGCTTAGTAGGGTGTCAGGATGGGTTCGCTCATCGACGTCTCTTTTGGTCAATAGCTGGTAGCCCGTCACATATGGCTAATACCTCTGACGTGCTAGTGGTTAAATCCACAGCCATAGTATTGACGAGTCTTTAGAGTCCACCACACTCAGTTACTCAAGTTTCGGGCGAAACGCTGTAGAGACCGTATGGAGATATGGAAGGGTTCGATCAGATATGTGCGGTATTGCACGGATCGTGATCGGACGGTTTTTACTAGCCAACTTTGGCTTAAGCCGGATCCTAGTATTAGACAGTGTAGATTTTGTCTCTTTGCAGTTGTATTCAGTGGGAATACAAATGCGGGCATGTATATGCAGTAGCGGGGTTTTCCTGTAATTTATTACGGGATCAGTTTTCTGAAATTGCCAGTTTGCATTCCTTTCCGGCCGGTTTTCCTTTGTTCTTTCGCTGCCGGACTTTTCGTTGGAGGGTGTTATTTGCAGTTTGCAAATAACATTTTGTGGACGAGTTTCTTGCATATTTGTGGCCTCTTCATCATGAGATGCTTTTCTTGTCCATTCCTTTACTTTTCATGTGATGGTTTTGGATGTGATGAGATTAGAAATGGGTGTGACTTTGTTATCATTTCTTTTGGGGTGTGGTCACCTTTATTCCTCTCCTACACTCATCTCCCTTCATGGATTCACTCCCCCATATATTTTTGGCCGGCCACTTGAGGAGAGAGGTGAGAAGTTCATTTTTCATGTGTGGCAATTTGCTTCATCTCATTTTCTTGTAAGAAAAATGAAAGCACCATTTTTCCTTAACCTCATTGCTTCCTCCATCCTCCATGGCAACTAAACCCCAAAGAGACAATGACTCTACACTAGCCTACAGCAAATCTTGGACGCGTCGGCTAGCCAACTTCGCGCCCGAGTTGCCTCGGTCCAGAGGTGGGAGCCCGTAAAAGAATCCGGCTACGTGGTGCCCTTTTCGACGAGGAGGTGACGGACAGAGATTCCGCGGGAGATCGGAGTGGAGACGAAGACCGGAGGACACGTATCGCTTGGTATAGCTCTCTTCCCTTCTCTTGTTAGCTAGCATTAGGTTAATGGTCACGATCCAGGTTTTATTGTCCGCGGTAGCGCCGGTTAAAGTTAAGAAAAAAATTTTGATTCCACATTTTGGCCTCGAGTAGACGGCCGTGGCGCTGCCGTGGCGCAACAACGTTTTAGGGTTTGAAGGAAGATTTTATAAAACCAGTGGGAGCCATCCTGATTAGATAAGATAATAACCAATCTAATCTTGTAAGAGTATACGCTAAGCGTTTTCTTCTCTCTCTCTCTCTCTCTCCAGGTAGCGACCATATCAGGCCTTAATCAAGATAATAATATGGTTGTATTGACCGAACCCTTCTATTATACAGGGCTAGGGAACGTTGGTCCCTTTCTATCTTTTGATTGTCATAAGTCTGAGCAAGGGATAGGGGAATATTAGGATTCCCGTGCCACCCGTACGAAGAATAAGCATGTTGATGCATCTTCTTTAAATGTGTTCGTTACCGAGAACTGTTTCTCAGTACACTCTACGTCCTGGGTATTAGATACCGGATCGGGATCCCACATATGTAATATGTTATATGGGCTAAAGAAAGGTAGAGAACTAGGAAAATGTGATCATTCTCTAAAAGTAGGGAATGGTGTAAATGTTGCAGCCAAAGCAGTTGGTGAATATCACATTGTATGACCAAATGAGAATACATTGACCTTGAACGACTGTTATTACGTACCCTCTATGATATGCAATTTAATATCAATTTCTTTATTAGATAAAGAAGGATATAATTTTGTAGTAGAGAATAATGTTATGAACATTTACCTAAATCAAGTATTGATTGGGTTTGGTACGTTATGTAACGGTTTATATGTTCTGAATCAAAACTTAGTTCTTAACGTACACAACACACACAAGAGGAAGAGTTCAGAAATGAACGAATCCTTCTTGTGGCATTGTAGACTAGGTTATATAAATGCGACACGACTAGCTAAGTTACATAAGGATGGATATTTGAATCCGCTCGAATTTTCATCTTATAAAACTTGCCAGTCCTGTCTCAAAGGAAAGATGACCAAAACTCCGTTTACTGGACACGGAGTAAAAGCTAGTGAACTCTTGGGACTGGTACATAGTGATGTATGCGGTCCTATGTCTACACATGCCAGGAATGGTTTTTCGTACTTTATTACATTCACCGATAATCTCTCAAGGTTCGGACATGTGTTCTTGTTGAAACACAAGTCTGAAGCTTTTGAGAAATTCAAGGAATATAAGTGCGAAGTCGAAAAACAGACGGCCAAAAGTATTAAAATTCTACGATCTGATTGGGGAGGTGAATACTTGAGCAGAGAATTCCGAGACTATTTAAAAAAGAATGGGATTCTCTCTCAGCTTACTCCTCCATATACACCAAAGCACACCGGTGTATCGGAGCGGAGAAATCGCACCCTATAGATATGGTGCGCTCTATGATGAGTACTGCTGAGTTACCTATTTCCTTTTTGGGATATGCGCTTGAGATAACTGCATACCTATTGAACAGAGTTCCGACCAAATCTGTGCCTACCACTCCATATGAGATATGGAATGGGAAGAGACCGTGTCTTAATTTCATTAAGATATGGGGTTGTCCGACCTATGCCAAAAAGAAAAATCCGGACAAGCTCGAGGCAAGGTCAGTTCTGTGCAAGTTTGTAGGATATCCTAAACATTCGCGAGCGCATATTTTCTACCAAAGTGAGGAACAAAAGGTGTTTGTTGCTCAACATGCCACCTTTTTGGAGAAGGAATTTCTTGTAAAAAAAATTAGTGGCAATGAGGTAGAACTGGAAGAAGTTCCAGCAGAATAGACTACAACTGACGATTTGGTGGAACCAGAGGATCCAATAGTACCCAACGAACCCCAGCCACTCCGCAGATTTCGTAGGGTTCCTCATCCACCTGAGAGATACTACGGTTTTCTCATAGACGGTAGGAGCGAGGATTGCATCATGGAAGATGATGATCCGACTAGTTTCGAGCAGGCCATCACGAGCAGGGACTCTGTGAAATGGCTGGATGCTCTGCGATCCGAGATGGAATCCGTGTACACCAACCAAGTATGGACTTTGGATGTTGCTCCTGAAGGGGTAAAACCCATTGGAAGCAAGTGGATCTTCAAAAAGAAGTTAGGCGTATATGGAAAAATTAAGACTTTCAAATCTAGACTTATAGCAAAAGGTTTTCATCAACGACCTGGCCTCGACTATGATGAAACCTTTTCTCATGTCATTATGCTTAAGTCCATCAGGATCCTACTTGCCATTGCTGAATACCATGACTACGAAATCTGGCAGATGGACGTCAAGACCACTTTTCTAAATGGTGATTTAGAAGAGAGCGTGTATATGACACAGCCAGAGGGCTTCGTAGATAGTGGGAGCAGCGGAAAGGTGTGCAAGCTGCTTAAATCCATCTACGGATTAAAGCAGGCATCGCGGAGTTGGAACATCTGTTTTGATGAAGCTATCAAAGAGTTTGACTTCATCAAAAATATAGATGAACCTTGTATATATAAGGAGGCTGTAGAGAGTAAGGTGGTCTTTCTCGTATTGTACGTGGATGACATACTCTTGATAGGAAACGATGTTCTTATGCTACACTCGGTCAATCTCTTCTTATCACTCAAGTTCTCCATGAAAGATCTTGGTGATGCCTCCTACATACTGGGGATGAAGATCTATAGAGATAGATCTAAACGGACATTAGGATTGTCCCAATCCAGGTACATAGACACCATACTAAAGAGGTTTAGTATGGAAGATTCCAAGCGAGGTAATGTACCCGCTTGTTTAGGAATCACTCTCTCCAAAGAGATGTCTCCCAAGACTGATTTGGAGAGGGCTCGCATGCAAGGGATACCCTATGCTTCGGCAGTAGGCTCTATCATGTATGCGATGTTATGTACTAGACCGGATGTAGCTTACTCACTAGGTGTAGTGAGCAGGTATCAATCAGATCCTGGGGAGAAACACTGGACGGCTGTGAAGAACATTCTTAAGTACTTGAGAAGGACTAAAGAAATTTTCTTGGTGTATGGTAACGGTGAACTCCAAGTGGAGTCCTTTACCGATCCAGGCTTCCAGAGTGATAAGGAAGACGGTAAGTCGGTCTCGGGTTTTGTATTTACCCTCAATGGAGGGGTGGTGTGTTGGAAGAGTTCCAAGCAAGACACCATAGCAGACTCGACGATGGAGGCTGAATACATCGCTGCCAACGATGCTGCCAATGAAGCTGTCTGGATGAAGAAGTTCATTGCTGAGCTTGGTGTGGTTCCTTCCATTGAGCATCCAATACCTGTGTATTGTGATAACAATGGAGCGGTGGCTTTGGCCAAGGAATCCAGGTCCCATCAGAGATCCAGACATATTCTGAGGCGGTATCACCTGATCAAGGAGATAGTAGATCGCCGAAAGATCGAGATCAGGAGAGTTGACATGAAGGACAACGTAGAGGATCCACTTACAAAGGCCCTCCCCCAGATACAATTTGAGAGACTTTTTGGGATGTTGGGTATGAGATACTACAACACATGGCCTTAGTGCAAGTGGGAGATTGCTAGTTATATGTATGCCCTAGAGGCCATTATTGTACATGTGATGTATATTATAGTGGATGCTTGGACACACACACACACACACACACACATATAGGACTTTCTTGCTCGACATGATAGTATGCTATCTGGTCTTTCTTGCTCGACATGATAGTATGCTATCTGGTTACTCTTTATCTTAACATGTTGACTGGTATTCTTTACTGTCTTACTCTCACATGTTGATAAAGCTCTTAGGATATGTACTTGACTACCAGGATTATGATGAGATCATACTAGTGTGGCCAGGGTGGTCCACAAGTACATCCTTTAATCAGTTCCTAGTTATGGGAATATTGAGACCAGGGCATCGATATTCCAGTGTAGACTAGTGTGTACGTTTCTTGTCCCTTAGAGGGCGATGGTTGACCCTACAATCATTGGTGTGTGACATTAAAGATTGTACACAGGTGCTCATTCGAGAATGGGTACACCGAACATGACTCGCCGAGGACTCCTATATGGTAGTATACCTATCGTCAGATAGCAGTCCTCTGGTGACACTGGTACAGGTTAGTCTGTAGACCCGAGATCGTCATAGAGTCTTGTGCAGCTCCCACTATGCTTTGATTTCCTCCCTACCATGCTCAAAGGAGACGTGAAAACAGGTGGATTTTGGGTACAGTCCCGAGTCGCATGGAGGCAATGAGTGATTGGAGGGGTTTCGTCTCTCCCGGTATTGGGGGTTGATGTTGCGCTATGCTCGATTGGCTATAACTAGAAGTCCCTGGACAGGGATGCTGCCGAGGTTTACTGATAAGTGTTATCAGTAGTTTCTCGAATCGTTATAGGCCAGAAATCGGCACGACTTATCACGTTATTGGGGACTGATGTTTACCACCCCTAGACATGATATGCGACATATCAGACGAAGAGACTGGACTGTACGGTAGTGTTACTGATAGGCTTCATGGAGAGTATGGATGAGCTTTCTTGTTGATCTTCATATCGCTCAAGACCCGGGTAGCCGTTACGTCCAGCTAGTACTGCTGACGGCTTGTAGGTAGTACTGCTGACGGCTTGTAGGTGATTGATATGATCATCACCTACTGCTGTCGTATTAACGAGTCTTTAGAGTCCCATACAGAAGTTTCCCGGTTCAAGCGAAACGAAGTAGGACACATATATATATGTGTGTGGGCTTGATTAAATACGTGTATGTGATACCGTATTGTAATCTGGCAATTATCTGTTATCGTTTCGGTTATATGTGATATAACCAGATTGTCGAATCAAGTGTTGATTTGATGATGTGATATACAGATAAATGATATTAGTCGGTCATATGTGATATAACCGGATTATTAAATCAAGTGTTGATTTAATAATGTGATATATATTATATGTGATATAATGATATCTTAACTAATATCATTAGCTCACTAATTATTCTTCATAATATATATATATATATATATAATGAAGCATGACATGATTTCTATTTTTGAGAAAAATAGAAAAATAGGTGGAAAATAAGAGCATGGTTGCAAGCATGGGCTTTGTTCATAGTTTATTCATCTTGACTCACTATTCAAGCATGGTTGCAATTTTATATTGCAAAATTCCATGCTTCAATGAGTGGGGGTCAAGTGTTGCCATTAATTCTTACCTCATTTCAACACTTAGCCATATTCCATGCTTGTTTCTTCTTGAGCTCTCTAGCTCTCTTCTTCTTCCTCCTCAATTGCTTCAAAAACCCAAACCTTCAGATATGACGTGAATAATGGATTTTTGAATACATTAATGAGCAAATCTAATCCCCTACTTCATCATTCTACACTTGATTAGATATCAAGTGTAGAGTGTTTTCTTCACCATAGTGTTTAGTGAGGAAAGAGCTTGACCTAGTGAGCTTCGGGTGGATCATCTTCGACGCGAAGATCTACAAGGAGGTTCGTTCAACTCGAAGTGGAGTCTAGAAGAGTCAAGAGGACTATTACAAGGAGCTTAAGAAGAGAAGGACTTGATTCTATTTGGTATAACTCCTTAAACTTTCTTAACTTGTACACATCACATAGCTATTAACCCAAAAATTCTAGTAATGATCTTGTTAGTCTAACTTAGCACCTAGAAAAATTTAAAATGTGGCATGCTTGATGCCTCTAGAACCTCATGGTGGTGTTAGGGTCGACTTTCAATAGGGAGTCGATATCGCGCAGTGATCGGTTGGTCATTACCATAAGTCCCTGGCCAGGGCTGATTGAGAATTACTAGTGGTCAGACCAGTAGATTCTCGGATGGTCTTGAGCCACACCGACATGACTTTTCTGGTTATTAGGGGTCTGACGTTCTCCACCCCCTAGACCTTACATGCGATACTCTCAGACGAAGAGACCGGACTGCACAGAGATTGTCACGGACAGGCTCGGTTGGGGTTTCGGATGAGTTCGCTCGTCGGCCTCCTTTTCGACATGTACCTGGGCTAGCGTTACGTACAACTAGTGCTACTGATGGACTTTTGGTTAAACCCACTGTCAGCGTACTGTCGAGTCTTTAGAGTCCCATACAGAGGGTTTCCCTAGATCAGGCGATACGAAGTAGAGGCCGTATAGTCTTACGGCAGGGTTTCGATCACATGCGTATACTGGCAATACGTATGATATTCGGACGGACAATACTATTGGGCTTTGGTATAAGCCGGATCCTAGTATTGTATTATTGGTATTCTATCATCTCAGTGTATCCGTATTTTTCGGAATATGGATACGGGTATGTATATACGGTGAGGGCATTCTTGTAATTTTACAAGAATGAGCTTCTAGAAGGTGACACCTCATTATTGATTTATCCTTTTTTGTAAAAGGATTAATGAGTTGGAAATTAGGAGATATTTGAGGAATGTGTTGCAAGCATAGCTTAATATATTCTTTATTCATTTGTGTTTCTTATTCAAGTATGGCTCCATTTTTAGTGAGTATTTTATTCCATGCTTGAAATATTGGAAAAAGACTTAGCCATTCTCACACCCAATTCTCAAGTTCTTTCTTACATTATCATTCTCTCTCCTAGGTTTCCTCTCCTCCCCCTCAAGCTCATCCCATCACATGAGTTGTGAATCAATGAGCATTGAGACAAATTAATCCATTACATCTTCTCTAATTCTACTTAGTAGTCTCTCTTAGCAAGTTGGATCACTAAGTTACCTCATTTGAGGTTGGAGCTTGACCATAGGCCCTCGGGTGGATCTTTCTTCGACACCAAGGAGACCGGCAACCGAGTTCCTTTGAAACTTTGGAGGAGCCATAGAAAGGAGATCAAGAAGAAGCTTGAACCAAGGAGCAAAGAACCATAAGAAGACCCGAAGGACTTGACACGAAGATATAACCATTCAACCGAGTAGTTAGAGCCTTCTTGATGTTTAGATTAGATAGTTAAGGTTTAATCAAGATCCTAAGTTAATAAAGTCTATGTTGCAAAGCAAACTTGATGTTTAAAAAAAGGAAAAAAAATCGTTTTTCATGTATTCCGCCTCCCCGTTAACTGGCGGGGTGTGCGACATAGACTTGCAATGGTATCAGAGCCACTTAAACCTAAACTAGCTTGTTAGCAAATAGTTAGAAGTTCGATCGAAAGAATTTAGCCCGAAATCAAATTCCTTTACCAAGCTTGCTGTCGATTTTTAAACGAGTTCAAAAAATATTTTCAGAGGTCTTAAAAATACGTGCAGGCTATTGTAAGAACACAGATGAAATTTGAGCACGAGATCGGCCAAGATCGCCGTGGAATCGCCGCTTAACTCACCATTTTGCCGCGGATGCGCGGCCGAGTCGTGGCTGAGTCATGCCAATTTTCCTCTGTGGATCTATCTAAAGGGAATATGATTTCTAGAATATTTTGTTTTCTGCCCAGAGATATTTGTGTTCTGAATTGTTCATGGGGTAGATACAAATTTGTTGTTCGATCGAAATTCTAAGTTATTTAGCTAATTGGGTCTTCTGTGTTTGTATAAATGTGTTTTGAAACGTTCGCTAATTGCTATATGTCAATTAGCGGGGGTTGCACATTTCTGTGACTGTGATGGTTTGTGTATATGGATTGATTGGATCGTCGTGAATGAATAGCCGGGGGATGTGAGAAGAGTGTTTTTCTTTTCTTTCATTCATGTACAATTTGTAAATTGATGTAATATTATTTTTGCGGGGCACATCCAGGTTGAGTTTGTAGCCACCGTTGTACTATTTTCTTTTACTGTTTTTGCTCGTAGGATAGACCCAAGGTGGGGTGCACAAACTACCGGGTTCTTTGAAGTGCCGAGTGGCCGACTCACTTTTTTGAGGGAGGTTGCTTCACTTCGAGAATTTGGCGGGTAGTTTGCCGCACCCGTAGGGGTCTAGGGTGGGGTTTGGCTATTCATCACGACCGTGGAATCCGTGTTTTGCTGCAGGCTTAAACAAAACATGGAAATTCTAGTATATCCAATGTTTCCATCTGTGATTCTGTGATCTGGAATGCTTATTATTGCGTGAGACGAATGGCTATATATATATTTATTATATATAATAAACGTTGCTTATGTTTTGCACCCGCGCTAGTCCAGCCCCCGCTCTGTCGTTAGTTAAGTAACTAACGGGTGATGACGGGGCTCCGTGGCGAATGCGGATGGCATAAGCGTACGTTGTATTTTCGTTTCTTTTGCTGCAATGATAAGGTTAATTGATGGGACCGCATTAATTCTAATTAATGCAAGAAAATAAACCTAAAATCTGATGTCATTGGAACAATTATAGAACCACTCGATTTTCTTCAAAAAGCAATTTTAAAAGCGGAGCTTAAACCACTCTTTTTCAAAAGCTATCAGGTTCCTTCGACTATATCAAGTTCAATACGTTAACGGTTTTTTCGCCAGAAAACCAGCCGTAGCCCTCCGTCATTTCAGATAGGTATCTACTAGTATTCATGCTATGTGTTTTGACCTTCGCCAAGGCATAGTGTTTGGTATTTAGTAGGTGCTTATCTGTGGCATAGATAGATGCATTAATCTAGGACAGGCGTACAGCTGTTTTGGCCTTCGTCAAGGGCTTGTACGAATGGGTCTAGGTTAATCTGGATAATGACAGGTAGAACTTGACTTGCGACTTATGATGTTTTGGCCTTCGTCAAGGTTATAAGCGCACGGGGAAAAAATCACATCGGGAGCTTCAAACATAAAGGAAACTTGCTAGTGTTGCATACCTTATTGAGTGTGGTGTTTTTGGTAGGATTCCTTCAGATTCATCACACAATGATAGTTGGGTCCTGATCCTACTGTGAGTATCTGCTACTCTTCGGGAAACAATTTCACTTAACAATCAATGCTATAAACCAAGTAGGTGTCTAGAACGGTGTTAGCGAGGCTAAGCCTCTAGGGAAAAGATGTTATATAATTAAGGAACTTCGCGAAAGCGTTGGAAAACCACCCTCGAAGTACCGATACTAGCCTGTCCGAAAGGTTAAGCAAGAATTATGACGTGCGACTAATCATGACTAATTCTTCTTTTAGGGTTTGGAGAAGAATTCGAGGAAACAGTGGGATCCATCCTGTTTAGATAAACTAAAAACCAATCTAAACTTGCAAGAGCATATGCTGAGTGTTTCTTTTCTCCTCTCTTAAATTGCAGCGACCATGACAGGACTTAAGCTCATATTAGATAAAAATAAACTCGCTGGGCCAAACTATAAAGACTGGCTTAGGAATGTCAATATGGCCCTTACATATGATAAGGTCGCATACGTCCTCAAGGCGAATGCTCTCCATGTTCTCGGTCCAGCATCCTTGGTCGCAGACATTGAGGTCCGTAAGACCTGGGATCTTGATTGCGTGAAGGCCAAGTGCCTCGTACTGGCCTCCATGTACAATAACATCAGAGGTGGCACGAGAAGATGGACCTTGCTTCCATCTTCCTCCATACTAAAAAATTATATGGAGAGCAATCTCGTATCGTAAGATACAAGACCTCAAAGAAACTTTTTCAAGCGAGGTTGGCCATCAGATCATATGTTGGGGACTACGTCCTGAAGATGATTTCTCTCATCGAAGAGCTCGCGGACCTAGGAACCACGTTGAAAAATGAGTTGTACATCGACTTGATCCTCCAGTCCCTTCCCTCCACCTATGCCCAGTTCATATTAAACTTCAATATGAACAGTATGGAAGATACACTTCCTGAGCTCCTCAACATGTTGAGGTTGGCAGATGGCACCTTGTAAAAAGGCAAGGAAACACCCGCTCTGATTGTTGGAGGATCTTCTTCTTCTAGATCCAAGGCCAATGCCAAGGGAAAAAAGAAGAAGGCCCCTACCATACCGAGGGGAGGTGTACAGAAGGTGGCGGGAAAGGGAAATGAAAAGATGGGAGGAGCAGCCACAAAGGATGAGAGCTTCTATTGTAAGAAGAAGGGTCATTGGAAGAAGGACTGCAGGGCCCTAAAGGCCAAGAACCAGGACACAAAGCAGGTTGTGGCTTCAACTTCAGGTGTGTTCATGATTGAAAACTGCTTTTCTATAAACTCTACTTCCTGGGTATTGGATACCGGATTAGGATATCACATCTGTAATTCTTTGCAGGCGTTGAGAAGCCGTAGGGTTTTGAAGAAAGGTGATATGTACCTGTCATGACCTGAAGGTACGGAACGTGACTGGCACTTAAACTGCGAAATGTCTCAAGGCGCAACGTAATCTAAGTAAGCCAACACCCATAAAACTAAACCGTTTAACAAATAGAGTGAAGGAAAACTTATTTAAAGAAAGCGATTTTAACTAAATAAGTCGCATTAAACATTTAAAAGAAACATCAGAATTTCCCGAAAATTTCGGCAGAGTCTCCTTTGTGATGAAATAAGGCATCCCCAAGCGGGAGCTAGCTCTTCGCCATTGGCGGAATCACAACTACAAGCAATATGTATATCAAAAGTGCACAATAAGTATCAGAAAGCAAGAAATAAGAAGTACCACGTCGGCTCAAGTGAGCATCGACACCAACATCACAAATACAAGTCCCACGAGTCTCACAGTCTAGTCAAATATACAAGGGTAGATGGAGTACTAGATACAAATAAACTACATGATGGGATAACATATCCTCGCAATCCACCTATGAGCAAAGCCGCAAGTCCAACCAAAAGGAACAAAATGAGGAAGTGCGTCCGCCGCTACTGTGCTGATGGTTCAGACCTGCAAGATACTGTGGCACAACGGGGGTGAGTTGCCAACTCGTGAGTAATAAGTAACATCTTATAAGGCTATTGTAAGCATGCACACCAGTGCGTCACAGCCTATACATACTAATATGATACGATGTACTAGAATGAATGCAACATGAATGCATAATCAAACACGAAACCTGAACAAGTTTGGTATGAGAAAATCATTGTTCTTATTTTAGAAAAGCCTCTGTGCAATAAGCTGAAGTATCATCAATGAAATCAACAGAAATCCATGTCAAGTATCGACACAATATATACATATCCCAATATCTCGATGTCTCAACATCTCAATATCACAAAGTCTTAATATCCCAATATCTCAATATCTCGGGCTCCGTCAGTCCGGATCAGCCCATATCATCAAATCTAATGACCACGTCGGTATCTTTCGGATATCCTCCGCGTCAGACATCACCGGTAAGTAGTCCGACCCTGCCGGGCTCATCGTCATCTCCATAAAAACACTCTCGCCTCGGGGTACCATACCGGGTCCACCATGTACCCAAAACGGTTCATCCTCCTCCTCGAATCGGGTCTCGAAAACCAACAGAAATCAGGAAAACTCATGGTGGACGATATATACATCATATCACGAGAAAACCGCAACTTGCATTTTTAAAGTGATAACAGGTTTATTAAATTCTTGCGGTTTCTCTCAAAATACATAAATCTCTTAAACATGGAAATCTCCAAGAAAATCACAATCCATGAACATGTCGGCAATGATGAATGCCTATGGTATCCATGATATGAAATACGATGTGTGACTAGAAAACTATGCATGAACGATGATGCAATGAGTCATATACATATGGCTAGCAATCCTACGTATCCATCCTGATGAAATGAATATACAAGTAGATTTTTATGGATCATATATGGTGCAAATGTTTTACATTCTGATTTAATAAAGTTCTATAGTGTTCGTGGTATAGAAATTACCAAGGCGTGTATGTTCGCATGAATAGTGCACATGCGATATGAACTAATGGTAATAGTGCAAGTGTCCTATGAGATAATATCACATATATATCCATTTAATGAAATGCAATGAGATGAATGACTAGGAGACTACGCATATAAATACAAGCACTACTAGAAATCCTGACTATCGGGCGCCTCGCGCCATCCAGACGATTCCCCCGTAGATGTGTACATCTACTCACCGGGACGCCTCGGCTAATCTGATCCGATTTCAGCTCTGCCATTTCTGCGCCACATCCGACGTCTCTGCACCCGATCCTAGAAACGTACACAAGGAAAAAGAGAATAAATATATATATAGTCGCGGACACAAACAATACAAGTCAACCACGCGCATTAGCTAAACGCGCACGCACTTGGTGCATAAAACGCGCTCGCGACAATGCCACAAAGCACAACTAAGGTCGCTATACGTGAAAAACCACCAAGCCTAAAACTCAATTACACCAATCGCGCATCCCAACATACTAAATACTATATGGAATAGGTTGTAAATCACGAAAACCTCAAACTTAATTCAAACGATTTAATCCCAAAAACCTAGTAAGTGACCCATTACCTTTTTAGCACAAATCTATATGTTTTAGCAATTCTAGTGGCCACAATATTCACTTAATACCTTAACTAAGTCACACAAACCATAACTAAATTTTAATTTCATCTAATTACACATTAATTAAAAACCTAGTTTGCAAAGTCATATAATTTGGACAATTTAAAAGTAACAATTAGCAATTTAGCCACTAGGTTGGGTTTTGAAATTCTTAGGATGATAAACTACACATTGTAAAGATAATCAAGTTATATAAAGTTTAATTAGATCTCAAACCCTTCTCTTTAAAATTAAATCTTGAAATTAACACCACATTTAAACACCTAATTAAGTTGATTTAAAGTATTTAACCAACCAATTAACTATGGGGTTAGGATTTATACCTCAAAGATTTGTAGATCAACATACAAACTTAGCCTCCCAAGTTGCCACCTTGCCTCAAAATTCATGCTTGATTGAACAAAGAATAATGGGTAAGGGTTAAATGGAGAATTAGTGAGGCTTTGCATTGATTTTTGATGAATTTCTTTAAGATTTTTGAGGTGTAATGGGGTGGGGAAATTTGGGCAGCAGCCAAGGGAGAGGGGCTCGGCCAAAAATGAATGGGAGAAAGAGAGAGAGAGAGAGAGTGTGTGTGTGTGGGGTTAGCCAAGTCAAAGATAAATCCCCCCATACCTCATTTCTTTAATCCCAATCCTTCTTTATTCTTTTCATTCTCTTTTCTTTCTTTTATGATGAGAGGGGGTTGTGGAATTTGAGGCTCGAAATGGGGAGGTAAGGTGAATGAAAGAGGTGAACATACCCCCTCACACACATACCAACATCAAATCTTTCATTTCCTATTAATTAATTCATTTCCTTATTTATTTTATTTCCTTTCTACATAATTCTAGAACTATGCCACATGTAAAAAAAATAAAGTGCAAGTTAACAAAATGTGATTAGGTCTCATGGTTACTTAAACTTGTATTAACCCATTCTAAATTGTAATAATCACTAATTAAATGTATTAGTGAAAGCTTAAAATAATATTAAAAATAATTAATTAAGGAAAAATATTTAAGTAAACTAACAATTTATAAGCGACTAATTAAATATCAATACTAGCCATTACATAGCTAGAATATGTATATTTAAGTCTATGTTGAAAAATAATTATATCTTGGTTTTTACGGAAAACTCCAGTTATTTTACCGATTAACGGAAATTTCACCTAAACTATTTTTCAGAACGTTACAGTCCCTCAGGGTTGGCAACGGAGCCAGTGTGGATGCAGTTGCAGTAGGGGAATATCACCTTGGATTGGCGAGTGGACATATTTTGTTGTTACATAACTGTTTTTGTGTACCCAGTATGGTGTGTAATATTATATCAGTATCTTTATTATCGAATGAAGGATATAATTTTGCACTTGTAAGCAATGTTATCAACATTCACCTGAATCATGAAATGGTTGGGTCGGGTACACTAAGCAACGGAATATACATTCTCAATCAAAATCAAGTTTTCAACGTCCAAAACACACTAAAAAGAAAAGCTCCAGAATCAAACCAAGATTTTCTATGGCATTGTAGACTCGGTCATATCAATGAAACACGACTGACTAATTTACATAAAGAAGGATACTTAGATCCGTTTGAGTATCAATCATACGCAACTTGTAAATCATCTATCATAGGAAAGATGACAAAGACTCCGTTCACTGGATACGGAGAAAGAGCCACTGAGCTCTTGGGACTCATACACAGCGACGTGTGTGGGCCAATGTCCAGACATGCCCAAAGTGGCTATTCCTACTTCATTACTTTCAAAGATGATTTCTCTAGGTATGGACATGTATTCTTAATGAAACATAAATTCGAGGCCTTCGAGAAATTTCAAGAGTATAAGAATGAAGCGGAAAACAAACCGGCAAAAGTATTAAGATGCTCCGTTCCGATAGGGGCGGAGAATACTTAAGTGCCGAGTTACTGGAATACCTAAAAGAGAATGGAATTCTCTCTCAGCTTACTCCTCTATACACACCACAACACAACAGTATATCAGAAAGATGGAATCGCATCTTACTTGATATGGTGCGTTCATGATGAGTAATACTGAGTTGCCGCCCTCCTTCTGGGGTGCACTGGAATCTGCTGCATACCTATTGAAAAAGGTTCCAACTAAGTCTGTGCCTGCCAATCCATATGAAATGTGGAGTGGGAAAAATCCTGTCTTAAGTATTTAAAGATATGGGGCTGTCCTGCCTTTGTCAAAAAGGTTTATCTGGACAAACTTTAGGCACGTTCAGTACTGTGTAAGTTTGTGGGATATCCCAAGAATTATAGGGGTATTATTTCTATCACAATGAGAAACAAAAGATCTTTGTTTATCATCATGCCTGCTTCATGGAAACTCAATTTCTCGAAAAAGAGATAAGTGGGAGCGCGATGGAGCTGGAAGAAATTCTAGAACCTCAAACTATTTCTGAAAACTTAGTAGAACCTGAGACTTCAATGGAACATGACATACCCACGCCACTCCTTAGATCTAGTAGGCTATCTCATCCGCCCGAGATATACTACGGTTTTCTCGTAGACGGGGATCGAGAAGATTGCATCATCGACGATGATGAGCCCACTAGTTTTCAGCAAGCCATCACGAGTAAAGACTCGGTGAAGTAGCTGGATGCTATGCGAACCGAGATGGAATCCATATACACAAACAAAGTTTGGACTTTGGATTTTGCTCCTACTGGGGTAAAATCCGTAGGGTGCAAATGGATCTTCAAAAAGAAGATTGGTGTAGATGGTCAGGTAGAAACCTATAAAGCTAGACTTGTTGCTAAAGTTTTTCGTCAAAGACCAGGATTGGATTACGACGAAACTTTTTCACCAGTAGCTATGCTTAAATCCATTCGGATCCTACTTTCCATTGCTGCCTTCCATAACTATGAGATCTGGCAGATGGATGTTAAAACCGCCTTTCTAAATGGAAGTTTAGAAGAGTGTGCTTTCATGGATCAACCAGAGGCTTCATAGACAGTGGGAGCAGTGGAAAAGTGTGCAAGTTGCTTAAATCCATTTATGGATTAAAGCAGGCATTGCAGAGTTGGAACATCTGCTTTGATGAGACGGTCAGAGAATTTGATTTTATCAAAAATGTAGATGGACCTTGTATTTATAAGGATATTGTAGGGAGAGCTGTGTTATTCCTCGTTTTATACGTTGATGACATTCTCCTGATAGGAAATGACATTCCTATGCTACAATCGGCTAAGCTGTTCTTGTCACATAAGTTCTCTATGAAAGACCTAGGGGATGCCTCGTACATTCTGGGGATTAAGATTTATTGTGACAGATCTAAAAGAATGTTGGGACTTTCACAGTCAAGGTACATAGACACCGTACTAAAGAGGTTTAGTATGGAAGATTCTAAGCGCGTCAATTTGCCCGCTTGTCACGGAATCACCATCTCCAAAGATATGTCTCCCAAGACTGATGAGGAGAGGGCTCGCATGAGCATAGTACCCTACGCTTCAGCGGTAGGGTCAATAATGTATGCGATGTTATGTACCAGACCAGGTGTAGCTTACGCACTCAGTGTGGTAAGCAGGTATCAGTCTGACCTAGGTGAGAAACATTGGATAGCAGTTAAGAACATTCGTAAGTACCTGAGAAGGAGTAAATAGATGTTCCTGGTGTACGGTAATGGGGACCTCTAGATCGAGGGTTTTACCAACTCTGGCTTCCAAAGTGACAAGGTGTAGGGTTGCTGGGCACGCGCACAAGGTTGTACGAGGCATCAACCATGCCCGATTAAAAATTTAGCCGTGCCGAACAAACCGAAGCCGGATCTTTAAACTAGGGTTTAGGCGAAAACAAACATGTTAAACACTTTAACACTAAGTGAGAGGGATTACAACCTTTGTAGATCCGGTCCTTCACTTCTTAAGCTCCGTGTTGAAGTCCCTTCGCTGCGATCATCGTGTTCCGGACTCTCGAGAGGTTCCACGAAGAGAAAGATGCAGTCTTGCTTCCGATCTTCGATACAAAGATGATCTACCTTGAAGTTTCGTTAACACAAGCTAACACTCATAATATGAAGTGAGCACCCTCATCTAAATGGCAAGGATAGATGAGGATGATGAAGTTGGATTTTCTCTCTCTTTTATTTTCTCATTCTCACTCATATTCATCACTTGGAAAAAAGCAAGTAAGCTTTTTCCATGAAAAGTAGAAGGAAGAAGAAGAAGAAGAATAATGAATTATCATTTGTGATGAATAATAAAAAGTTATCATAATCATTTATGCAACCATGGTTGTAGTAACCAATGTAGAGAGTTTACTAGGGTTAGGGTTTGGGTTGGGTTAAAGGGTGAGTCACAAAGAAATATCTATCATAATATCTTAGCAAATGACAGAGTAAAACCATCTAGAAACATCTAGAATACATTTACCCAAATCAAACCCTAATCTTGTTTAAACTCCACTAAACATGTTGCATTAATAATTATAACATGTTACAATATTATATATCACATATATAATATTTATTGTAACAAAATAAAATAATACATTTAACATATATCGCATATATATCAATGTATTACCCGAGTGAGAAAAATAATCTTTTTGTGAGCAAATATTAGTTAATGTAATTTAATATATCATATATATTATTATACATTAAATTATCGAATCAACACTTGATCCGACAATCCGGCTATATCGCATATAACCGAATAATATTTATCCGTACCAATTCATCGAATCAACACTTGATCCGATGACCCGGCTGATATCAAATATCGCGAGAATAGAATACGGTATCTCATATCGCATTATCCTCGGTCCCGCACATATCACATACGTGCCCCTACTCCGTTTTGCCTGAGCCAAGAAACCTCTGTGTAGGACTCTAAAGAATCGTCAATACGCCGGCAGTAGGTGATGATCATATCAAACACCCACAAGATGCAAGCGGTCAGCTAAACGTAACAGCTACTCAGGTATTGAGCGCTCAGAAGATCAACAAGAAAGCCTGTAACTTCTCCTGTGAATCCAAACAGTAACACTCCTGTACAGTCCGGTCTCGTCGTCTGATATGTCGCATATTTCGCCTAGGGGTGGTAAACGTCAGACCCCAGTAGCTTGATAAACCGTGTCGATTTGAGGTCTATAATAGTTTGAGAAACTACTGATAACACTTACCAGTAAATCTCAGCAACCCTGGCCAGGGATTTCCGGTTATAGCCAATCGAACACAGCACAACATCAACTCCCTATACCGGGAGAGACGAATCCCCTCCTATCGCTCATTGCCTCCATGTGATTCGGGACTGTACCCAAAAGCCACCTTTTTGCCCGCCCTCTTGGACGTGGTATGATGGAAATCAAAGCACAGTGGGATCACACAAGACACTATGACGATCTCGGGTCAACAGACTACTCTGTACCAGTGTCACCGGAGAACTGCCATTTGACGTGAGGTATAATACCATCTGGGAGTTCTCGGCGAGTCCGTCCAGTGTACCCAGTCTCCACTGAGCACCCGTACACCATCCTTGATGTCAAACACCGATGGATATGGGATCATCCATCACCCATCATATGGGTCAAGATGCGTATACGCTAGTCTACTCTGGTGTATCGATGCCCTGTCTCGATACACCCTCGACTAGGGACAGTTATAGGATGTATTCGTCGACTACCGTGGCCCTACTAGTATGATCTCATCATAGTCCCAGTAGTCGAGTACATATTCTAAGGGCTTTATCAACATGTAACATAGAGACAATCAGAGTACATGTTAAGATAAAGTACAACCAGATAGCATACTATCATGTCGAGCAAGAAAGTCCTCCTTATATATGTCCAAGCATCCATTACAATATACATCGTATGTACAGTAATGGCCTCTAAGGCATACATATAACTCACAATCTCCTACTTGCACTAGGGACATCTGTTGTGGTATCATATACCCAACAATTAGCTGTGGTTGAAGTATCTCATACTCAACCATCCCATAAGAGTCTCTACTGGGAAAAAGGCCTTTGTGAGTGGATCCGTGCTGTTGTCCTCTGTGTCTACTCTCCTAACCTCGATCTCTCTGGAGATCAACCATCTCCATGATCAGGTGATACTGCCTAAGAATTATATCTGGATTTCTGATGGGACGGGGGTTCCTTGGCATAAGCCACAACTCCATTGTCACACAATGGTAGGAACGAAGTTCATTTCATGAACTTATATGTATCCAGACTGCCTCTTTGGTAGCATCCTTGGTAACGATGCATCTTGCCTTTAATAATCTAGTATGTCACGGTATCTAGCTTGAAAATCTTCCAATATACCGTCCCTCCACTGATGGTAAAGACAATGCCTGCGACTGACATTCAGTCGTCCTTATCACCCTGGAACCTTTCCAGTGATTCTCCTCAGGATTGATTGATACCATCTAACTACAACTAGTGAGTATCCTAACATCCAATTAGATCTATCTCGTAGATCCAAAACCCAGGATTTAGGAGGTATCACTTTGATCCTATATAGAGAATTCTTGTGATAAGCGGAGATTGACCGAGCGTAGCATAGGAAACTCCTTCCCTATCAAGAGTATGTTATCTACGTACTCTACGAGGATCACCACCATACTCCCTACTACCTTTTTGTATATACAAGGTTCATCTACCATTTTGATGAAGTCAAACACTTTGACTCCCACATCAAAACAGATGTTCCAACTCCGCGATGCCTGTTTTATCATATAAAATATCTTGCACACGTTTCCGCTGCACCCACTGTCTACGAAGCCCTCTAGCTATGTACTTATAGCCGCTCTTTTCTGAAACATCATTTAGAAAAGCAGTCATGACACCCAACCGCCAGATATCGTATTCAGGGTATGTAGCCGTGGCAAGTAGGATCTGGATGGACTTAAGCATAGCTTTGAAAGTCTTAACTTTTCCATGTACACCAAGTAATCTTCTCAAGATATACTTGCTCCTGATAGGGATTTAACCCTTCAGATAAAGCAACCAAAGTCCATACTTTGTTGGTGTATAAGGATTCTATCTCAGATCGATAAGCATCCAGCCATTCTTACAGAGTCCCACTCCTGATGGCCAGCTCGAAACTAGTTGGGTCATCATCTCATGATGCAATCCTCGCTCTAACTGTCATATAGAAACCGAAGTATCTCTCAGGTGGGTGAGGAACCCTACTAGATCGGCGGAGAGGCTGAGGTTCGTTGGAAACTATTGAATCCTTTGGTTCTACTAAATCATCAGCTGCAGTTTGTATAGCTGGAACCTTTCCAGTTCTACATAACAGACCTTGCCTCGAGCTTGTCCAGATTTTGCTTTTTAGACATAGGCCGGACAACCCCAAATCTTAACTAACTTAAGATATGGGTCTTCCTTTTCCATATCACATATGAAGTGGTAGGCAACTGATTTGATTTGAACCCTATTCAATAGGTATGCAGCTTCTCAAGCGCATAACTCCCAAAAGGAAATAGGAAACTCAGTAGTACTCATTATAGAGCACACCATATCACATAGGGTGTGATTGCTCCGCCCCGATACACCGACGTGCTATGGTGTATACGGAGGAGTAATGCTGAGAGAGAATCTCATTCTCCTTTTGAATAGTCCAGAAATACCGTGCTGAAGTATTCTCCTCCTTGATCTCATCAAAGGACATAATACTTATACCCGTTTTTGGTTCTCTATTTCTAACTTATATTCTGTGAATATCTCAAAAGGTTCGGACTTGTGTTTCAACAGGAACATATGTCTGAATCTTGAGAGATCATCAGAGAATGTAATGAAGTATAAAGAACCGGTCTTGGCATGTGTAGACAGGGGACCTTCATACATCAGCATGTATCTATCCCAAGAGTTCACTGACTCTTTCTCTGTTTTCAATAAACAGAGCTATGGTCATCTTATCTTTGTGACATGACCGGCAAGTTTCATAAGATGTAAATTCAAACTAATTTGAATATGCATCTAAATGTAACTTGGCTAGTCGGGTCGCATTGATATGACCTTGTCTACAATACCTCAAGAAGGAATCGTTTATTTCTGAACTCTTCCTCTCGTGTGTGTTCTGTAAACTAAGAACTGTAGTTTGATTTGGAACGTCAATGCTTTTAGATAACGTGCCTGAACCGATCAACTCTTGATATAGGAAATGTTCAAAACATTATCCAACAATACAAAATTATATCCTTCTTTACTAATAAAGAGACCTATATGATTTTGTATATCAGGTTCGGTATCTAATAACATTCGTTCAGAATCAATGTATTCTGGTAATACAGGGTGATAGTGACCAACAGACTTGGCTGCAACACATGCACCGTTTTCTGTCTCATGAAACTTATCACCCGTTCTCAGTTCTCTACCTTTCTGTAGCCCATGTAACAGATTACATATACGGGATCCTGATCCGGTATCTCATACCCAGGACGTAAAGGATACTGAGAAACAGTTCTCTGTAATGAACACACCCGAAGAAGATGCATCAACATGCACTTTCTTCGTTTGGGCGGCACGGGAAATCTGGTATTCCCCAATTTCCTGCTCTGTCTTATAACAATTATAAGTTGGAGCGGGACCAACGTTCCCCAGCTCAGTATAACAAGCGGGTTCGGTCAATTCATCCGTTTTATTATCTTGATTAAGGCGTGATATGGTCGCTACCTGGAGAGAGAGAGAGAAGAAAACACTCAGCGTATGCTCTTGCAAGATTAGATTGGTTATCTAATATATCTAATCAGGATGTCTCCCACTGTTTTAGTCAAATCTTCCTTCAAACCCTAAAAGGAAAGACTAGCCGGGATTAATTACACGCTACAAGTTTGCCAATCTTTCAGCCAGGCCAGTGTCGGTACTTTGAGGGAGGCCCCCCGTGCTTTCGCACGAACCTAATTAAAGTAAACCTCATTTTCCCATAGGCGTAACCCCGTTAACACCTTTCTAGACACCTACTTGATCGGCTAATTGTAATGTGTAAAACTCTCCCAGGAGTAACTCTTACTCGCAGCGGGTATCGGGATCCAACTATCTCATAGAAGGTATGCAATCTCATTGCAAATTTCAACACTTGAAATTCCCAATAATATTTTTCCCCTAGCGTCCTATGACCTTGACGAAGGCCAAACTACCCATAGTCCGCTAGTCAAGTTCAACCCGTTCATTTCTTGATTGAATTAAACCCACCCGCACGACCCTTGACGAAGGCCAAACTACGCCGTACGAATACCCTAATCCAATCGCATCGTATGCTAGCAGATAAGCACTAGTTAGCTACCGTACACTACGCCCTGATGAAGGCCAAACTACCGCAGCACGAATACTAAGCAGTACTTATCTGAAATGACGGAGGGCTACGACAGGTTTTTAAGAAAACCCTTTGCGTAATGAACTTGATATCGTTGTAGAATCGAGTGATTTTAAATGGAGTGTTTTTTAGGCTTTTCTAGTTTTGCTAAAGGGGTCACTCCCAGTGAAGGGATCGTCGGCCCTTTCTTCATCGAATAAGGTGCAGGATATTTCACAAATATCACTATGCAAAGCAAAAACTATAGAAACAATCAAAAGACAAACCGAGTTTGTAGCATCTGCTAGTTTCACTAAAGAGGTCACTCCCGGTGAAGGGATCTCGGCTCTTTCCTTATCGAATATGGTGCTGGATGTTCTACAAGGAACATTGCTATGCAAAGTAAGAACTAGAGCTACCAGTTTTTAAACAAGTTTCTACAACATCTTTAGGTTTCTTTTATTTCATTAATCTCATTAATGAAGTCCCATTTTTTTTTATTGTGCTTCACAAGCATCAGCATTTGAAACGAAATCTGCAATATAAAACATATATCTCATATATATAATATAAACATTCGTCTCAGGCAGTAATATGATCTCATCACAGAACATTGCAGCAGAAGAAACATATATGAAATATTGGATATACTAGGATGTCCGTGTTTTAATACGAGCCCGTATAAAACATGGATTCCACGGTCGCGATGAATAGCCAAACCCACATCCCTAGACCCCTACGAGAGCGGCAAGTAACACTGCCAATTCTAGGGTTAAGAGACCCGGTCTCGACTCCTCGAGATGGTCTCCCACTGGACCCTAGAACCCGGTTACTTATGCTCCCCGCCTTGGGTCTACCTTAGTGCGGAAAAGTAAATAATACACATGGGTGACATCATCCTCAGCCCGGAAGTGCCCCAATAAAAGAATATTACATACAAATGAATTTTACATGAATGAAAAAGAAAAAACTCTCATCTCACATAAAACCCCCGGCTATTCAAACGCGACGATCCAATACAACATATCACAGCAACACATAATATCTCATATCATCAACGTAAGCAAGTATGCGTATCCCGATTGTCGTTGATGTATAGCAACGAAGCCGGCGATACACCACATACTATGCTTACGGTCACAGAAAAGAAAGTGTAAAACTACAACAGTTGGAATCCGCAACCTCCTTAGATATCGCATGCCTAACCAAATGAATTCCTTAGACATCGCATGCCTAACAATTATAAACCCCGCATTTTAGTCTCATTTTCGAAAACTCTTTTCAATATCTAGTCGGGCAATTTAACAAGATTCCCGACATCCTGATCGAATGCTCGTCGCAAACTTCAGTAGACGGCCGCACCCCCGATGCCGTCGACGAAGTGCACTAAGGCGGAACACCGTCGCCGCGAGCATCCGAACGGATGCTTTTGGCGACGGGGTTCTCCTACAGTCACTTGGTCGGGGCTATGGGGCGTGGCTGTCTGTTAAGTTTACCCGGCGAATATCCGCGTACGCTACGTGATTGCGACGGAATTTTGATCACATCAAAATTCCGTGGCAACCGATCAATTTAGACTAAACTGCTATGTTTATAACATTCAAATTAGTTATCTCATAACTACTTGTGGATTCTAAATATTGTATCACATTCCAGATAATTAGACAAAGTCAAACTTTCCGATCGAATAATCAAACACCCAAGATTTCCCCAATATATCTCAACACTTGAAATCAGTTTAAAAAACATCCATCACATGCCACAGTACCAATGGTCCAGCCGTAGAAGGGTCAAGCCAACGCCTCACATGTGGCACGCCGTACTGCCCCAAACCCTAAGGTTTAGAGGCAGTTCAAGACGGTCACATAATCGAGTTAAGGTTTGTTGTCTTCTAGAGGGTCCACCGCGTTACTTGCACAACTTAGAACGTTATTAAACTCAAGAAAAAATTCAACTTTTGAAAAATTTTCCGACAGGGGAAAAAGTGAGTTATTGATATCCGTTCGAACTTTTTAACAGCTTCTATAAATTACCCGGACAAACTAAACAAAGTTAAATTATTCGATCGAATCAACGAGTCCCCAATACAACCCTAGAAAACTCAACACTTGAGTGGAATTAAAATATTCCCAGAAAAAAATAACAAAAAGGACCTAAGAATAATTAAGTGAAATTCCAGGGACTAAGTCAAAATTTTGGCCACGGAACCGCCGCCAAACCCATGGTTTGGCCGCGGTTCCGCGGTCAAAATATTGAGTTAGTTGACCGTACTTCACAGTAATTCTTAGTTTTTCCTGCTTGTTTTTCTGAGCATTTTTAATTCAGAAAAAAATCAACTTTTTGAAAAATATCCAGAGAAGGGGTTTTATCGGGGTTCTCGGGTTCGATCGGAATTTAAACTTCGTCTAGACTTCGCCTAAAACTCTAGCTTGGCTCTGATACCACTGTAGGGTTGCTGGGCACGCGCACAAGGTTGTACGAGGCATCAACCATGCCCGATTAAAAATTTAGCCGTGCCGAACAACCCGAAGCCGGATATTTAAACTAGGGTTTAGGCGAAAACGAACATGTTAAACACTTTAACACTAAGTGAGAGGGATTACAACCTTTGTAGATCCGGTCCTTCACTTCTTAAGCTCCGTGTTGATGTCCCTTCGCTGCGATCATCGTGTTCCGGACTCTCGAGAGGTTCCACGAAGAGAAAGATGCAGTCTGCTTCCGATCTTCGATACAAAGATGATCTACCTTGAAGTTTCGTTAACACAAACTAACACTCATAATATGAAGTGAACACCCTTATCTAAATGGCAAGGATAGATGAGGATGATGAAGTAGGATTTTTTCTCTCTTTTATTTTCTCATTCTCACTCATATTCATCACTTGGAAAAAAGCTAGTAAGCTTTTTCCATGAAAAGTAGAAGGAAGAAGAAGAAGAAGAATAATGAATTATCATTTGTGATGAATAATAAAAAGTTATCATAATCATTTATGCAACCATGGTTGTAGTAACCAATGTAGAGAGTTTACTAGGGTTAGGGTTTGGGTTGGGTTAAAGGGTGAGTCACAAAGAAATATCTATCATAATATCTTAGCAAATGACAAAGTAAAACCATCTAGAAACATCTAGAATACATTAACCCAAATCAAACCCTAATCTTGTTTAAACTCCACTAAACATGTTGCATTAATAATTATAACATGTTACAATATTATATATCACATATACAATATTTATTGTAACAAAATAAAATAATACATTTAACATATATCGCATATATATCAATGTATTACCCGAGTGATAAAAATAATCTTTTAGTGAGCAAATATTAGTTAATGTAATTTAATATATCATATATATTATTATACATTAAATTATCGAATCAACACTTGATCCGACAATCTGGCTATATCGCATATAACTGACTAATATTTATCCGTACCGATTCATCGAATCAACACTTGATCCGATGACCCGGCTAATATCAAATATCGCGAGAATAGAATACGGTATCTCATATCGTATTATCCTCGGTCCCGCACATATCACATACGTGCCCCTACTCCGTTTTGCCTGAGCCAAGAAACCTCTGTGTAGGACTCTAAAGAATCGTCAATACGCCGGCAGTAGGTGATGATCATATCAAACACCCACAAGCAGCAAGCGGTCAGCTAAACGTAACAGCTACCCAGGTATTGAGCGCTCAGAAGATCAACAAGAAAGCCTGTAACTTCTCCTGTGAATCCAAACAGTAACACTCCCGTACAGTCCGGTCTCGTCGTCTGATATGTCGCATATCTAGCCTAGGGGTGGTAAACATCAGACCCCAGTTGCTTGATAAGTCGTGTCAATTTGAGGTCTATAACAGTTCGAGAAACTACTGATAACACTTACCAGTAAATCTCAGCAACCCTGGCCAGGGATTTCCGGTTATAGCCAATCGAACACAGCACAACATCAACTCCCTATACCGGGAGAGACGAATCCCCTCCTATCGCTCATTGCCTCCATGTGATTCGGGACTGTACCCAAAAGCCACCTTTTTACACGCCCTCTTGGACGTGGTATGATGGAAATCAAAGCACAGTGGGAATCACACAAGACTCTATGACGATCTCGGATCAACAGACTACTCTGTACCAGTGTCACCGGAGAACTGCCATCTGACGTGGGGTATAATACCATCTGGGAGTTCTCGGCGAGTCCGTCTAGTGTACCCAGTCTCCACTGAGCACCCGTACACCATCCTTGATGTCAAACACCGATGGATATGGGATCATCCATCACCCATCATATGGGTCAAGATGCGTATACGCTAGTCTACTCTGGTGTATCGATGCCCTGTCTCGATACACGCTCGACTAGGAACAGTTATAGGATGTACTCGTCGACTACCGTGGCCCCACTAGTATGATCTCATCATAGTCCCAGTAGTCGAGTACATATCCTAAGGGCTTTATCAACATGTAACATAGAGACAATCAGAGTACATGTTAAGATAAAGTACAACCAGATAGCATACTATCATGTCGAGCAAGAAATTCCTCCTTATATATGTCCAAGCATCCATTACAATATATATCGTATGTACAGTAATGGCCTCTAGGGCATACATATAACTAACACAAGGATGACTCTAAATTTGTCTCGGGTTTTGTGTTCACTCTCAACGGAGGGGCGGTCTGTTGGAAGAGCTCCAAACAGGATACCGTAGCAGACTCGATGATGGAGGCTGAGTATATCACTGCGAGCGATGCCGCAAAAGAGGCAGTCTGGATCAGGAAGTTCGTTTCAGAACTTTAGGTGGTTCCATCCATTGCTAATCCAATACATTTGTATTGCGATAACAACGGAGCCATAGCTTTGGCAAAGGAACCACGGTCCCATCAGAAATCGAGACATATCTTAAGACGGTATCACCTGATCAGGGAGATCGTGGATCGCCAGGAGATTGAAGTACGGAGAGTGGACACAAAAAACAACACGGCAGATCCATTCACCAAAGCCATCCCTCAAATCCAGTTCGAGAGACTGTTCGAGATATTGGGCATGCGTTACGCCATCTACTGGGTCTAGTGCAGACAATAGGTACTCATTGCGCCAATTACAGGCCTTAGTGCAACTGGGAGATTGTTGGATATGTATGCCCTAGAGGCCTTCATTGTATAGGATGCTAGGGATATAAATATACAAGACAATCTTTCTTGATATGATAGTATGCTATTTGGTTTGACTTTATCTTAACATGTGATTTGTTTTACTTTGTATTTCATATACATGTTGATAAAGCCCGTAGGATATTTGCCTGACTACCCGCGTTGTGATGGCGATCATACTTATGGGAGCTGGGTAGTCAAAAGGCACATCCTTAAAAGCGTCCCTAGTTGTAGGAGTATCGAGACTGGGCATCGTTACTCTAGAGTAGACTAGTGTATACATATCTAGACCCTGACGAGGGGCGATGGATTGGTCCTGCAACCAATGGTGAGGTGCACTTAAGATTGTATACATGTGCTCACTGGGTGTGAGTACACCGAACAGGACTCGCCGAGAACTAACTAGTTGGTATTATACCTAGCGTCAGATAGCAGTTCTCTGGTAACATGAGTGCAGATAGTCTGTCGACCTGAGGTCATCATTTGTTTTGTATGAGTTCTCACTGTGCTTTGATGACTGCCCCACCACGGCTCAAAGGAGTCGTGCAAACAGGTTTTAGTTGGGTACAGTCCCGAGCCACATAGAGGCAGTGAGCGACTGTTGGAGATTCATCTCTCCCGGTATAGGGAGTCGATATCGCGTAGTGATCGGTTGGTCATTACCATAAGTCCCTGGCCATGGCTGTTTGAGAATTACTAGTGGTTAGACCAGTAGATTCTCGGATGGTCTTGAGCCACACCGACATGACTTGTCTGGTTATTAGGGGTCTGACGTTCCCCACCCCCTAGACCTTACATGCGATACTCTCAGACGAAGAGACCGGACTGCACGGAGATTGTCACGGACATGCTCAGTTGGGGTTTCGGATGAGTTCACTCGTCGGCCTCCTTTTCGACATGTACCTGGATTGCCGTTACGAACTGCTAGTGCCACTGACGGACTTATGGTTAAACCCACTACCAGCGTACTGTCGAGTCTTTAGAGTCCCACACAGAGGGTTTCCCTGGATCAGGCAATACGAAGTAGAGTCCGTATGGTCTTATGGCAGGGTTTCGATCACATGCGTATACTGGCTATACGTATGATATTCGGACGGACAATACTAGTGGGCTTTGGTATAAGCCGGATCCTAGTATTGTATTATTGGATTTTTATCATCTCAGTGTATCCATATTTTTCGGAATACGGATACGGGTATGTATATACGGTGAGGGCATTCTTGTAATTTTACAAGAATGGGCTTCTATAAGGAGACACTTCATTATTGATTTATCCTTTTTTGTAAAAGGATTAATGTGGGGGAAATTAGGAGATATTTGAGGAATGGGTTGCAAGCATGGCTTAATATATTATTTATTCATTTGTGTTTCCTATTCAAGCATGGCTCCAATTTTAGTGAGTATTTTATTCCACGTTTGAATTATTGGAAAAAGACTTAGCCATTCTCACACCCAATTCTCAAGTTCATTCTCACATTATCATTCTCTCTCCTAGGTTTCCTCTCCTCCTCCTTCAAGCTCATCCCATCAAATGAGTTGTGAATCAATGAGGATTGAGACAAATTAATCCATTACATCTTCTCTACTTCTACTTAGTAGTCTCTCTTAGCAAGTTGGATCACTAAGTTACCTCATTTGAGATTGGAGCTTGACCATAGGCCCCGGGTGGATTTTTCTTCGACACCAAGGAGACCGGAAACCGAGTTCATTTGAAGCTTCGGAGGAGCCAAAGAAAGGAGATCATGAAGAAGCTTGAACCAAGGAGCAAAGAACCATAAGAAAACCTGAAGGACTTGACATGAAGGTATAACCATTCAACCGAGTAGTTAGAGCCTTCTTGATGTTTAGTTTAGCTAGTTAAGGTTTAATCAAGATCCTAAGTGGATAAAGTCTATGTTGCAAAGCAAACTTGATATTTGAACAAAAAAAAAAATCGTTTTTCATGTATTCTGCCTCCCCGCTAACTAGCGGGGTGTGCGACATAGACTTACAATATATATATATATATATATATATATATATATATATATATATATATATATATATATAACCTATCCTACGGTTGCGGGGGTGCTATACGCCATTCACCCGACTTCCCTTGTAAATATATCTACTCACCTCAATCCTCGCTTGCCGAAGTCGATGACGCCATGCACTTCTTTGTCGTCCCAAAGTCCACGTGGGGTACCTACAATTTCCAATACGTTATATCGTAACCACGAGTAAAATACGAAAACTAAAGCGGAATACGAAATGCACATAGGTTAGAATCTATGGTTTATGCATGCGAAATAACCAAATAACTCTCGTTGTTGACGTACAAACGCCTAACGACCAAATTTAAATCAAAAACAAAAACCAAAAACCAAGTTTTTAGAAATCGGAAAACAAAATCAGCAACTTAAGAAATCACTTCCAGATTTTTGCTCAGGCAACTAGGGACCAAACTAACAATACAGAGGCTAAGTCATAAGGATAGTGAGCTACATGCAAAACCCCTACATCAATGCTTATACTTGGCCCGGCGAGATTACCTAAAAATCAGACGTCGCCGGTCGAGTCAGGGAATATAGGGCTCGTCTCTTGGTGGTGGTCTCCTAGGGTTCAAATTAGGTCAATGTACTTGTTTGATTTTCTTACAAGCATCTCAGGTTGCCCCAAATTCCCTGTAGTCCTCAAGAATTCACAAAACCGATATCAGGAAGATTCAAAGCTCAAGTCTTGGATTAAATCTCTGGTTTGGTCCATAAAATCGACACTAGGGTTGTGGTCACTAATTACAATCAATTACATCCCCACAACTCATAATATCACCTAAAGCTCAACTTGGAATTTTCAAAGATCACCAAACCTCAATTTATCAACTCTAAACTACTATAGGAGTTTAAGAAATTCAAATTCTAAACTAAGGGTGTAGAGATTATCTCATTTGGCAACTCAAGAATTTTCTTGAGTTGCCCAAAAAGCTCAAAGTCTTCACTTGATCCACCCATGGTATTTGTGAGAAAGCTTGTGCACATTTTTTGTGAAGGATGTGTGGTGTTTTGGGGTGGTTTTGGAGGCGGTAGAGGGTGGTAGAGGATGAAGGAGGAGGAGGTGGAGAAAATATGAGATGAAGAATGAGGATGGAAAATGAAGGAGCCATGGAGAGAATAAACCCCCCCCCCCCCCCGCTCTCTCTCTTTGCCCATACCCCTTGTCCCCTCTTTCAAAATATCTCTCTTTTCCTTTTCCTTTTTCTTTTAAAAACAAAAACAATAAAAACCATATATATATGCACAAATGAAGAATTAACCCATGGTTCATATAATTAGTAACAAGTGTTTGCGACATGATTTTTTGCATGATGTAACAACTCCAAATTCAATGTACAGAAAATTGTTTAAAAGTTAATGTACAATTGGGGTATTTTCAATCCTGTGTATACTATAAGTATTTTTTTAAATTTAGAACAGCAAGAAAGTACTCGTAACACATTGGTAAAACCTTGCACTGCTGTGACGCAGCCCCTGTGATCGAATCACCCCAGCCACATTAACATTTTATTTAAATTTTCTTTTAATCTTTTTAGAAGCCCAAGAGTTTACACGTGCACAACATGTAAACTGAAGAGTCACCGATTATTTAAACATGTGCACTGAAGAAAACCAATCGACTAAGACACGTGGCACCCGACCCAACCCCATCCGCCGGTATTGGGCCGGCAAAACCCTAGTTTTCCCTGGCGCCATTGGTCCAACTGACGGTAATGCCCCCAATTCTTTGCCCCCTGCACCTCTTCAGCTACCCCACTCCTCTCACACTGTTTGTTTTCTCTAAATTCATACAGAGAATAATAAAATTCCCATTTAATCCAATTTTAATGCATTTTTTTCACCCCCTAAACTCTAATTTCCACTATAAATACCACACCATATTTCACCTCTCCTCACAAGAATTTCATTATCAAAACTCTACCAAATTCTCAAGTCCTTTAGTGTACAAGTGGAGTTAGCAAAAGGGTGATGTTCCGGTGACGATCCAAGGAGTTTCCGGTGATGAAACGACGCACCGGTTCTTCTCTACTCTTCCCTCTTCTCCCCTCTACCTTAAAAGCCAGTAATTCCCCTCCCCCCTTCTTTTCTTCTACTTTAAAAACATTCATTTCTAAAGCCCGACGGAACCGGAGTTAATCCGACTTCCGATTCGGTTTTTCTTTAAAACGTTACTTTTCTTAATCAATAAAATTCCATACTCTCATATATTGTTTAACAGACATAAAAAAATCTATTAAAACAAGTTTCATCTCAAAATATTCTTTATTGAAATTTTTATCATAGTTTTACAGTAAAATACCACCTACTTCATTTTCCGACATAAAACAATATAAATTTGTATTACCTTTAGATAACTCACGAGATAACGACCAACCTCATCACAACATACATCTTTGACATAGCACGATGAAGTTTTGGGAATTTATTCTTGGGATAAAATGACTTTACAAATAAATACGATTAACTTATAAAACCATTTCTATAAAAAGACGTATTAAACAATTCCTTACAATTGCGACTTTACAACACACTTTTGGGGACCCCGTTCGGGATGGTGCGGATTATCGCACATCCTTGGGCCTAGTAAAGCGAGATGCAGACCTCCGAAAGGAGCATTCGATCTCGATGGAATTTTTATAAATTTTTTCTTTAGAAATAAGATTTCTACAAAAAAATAAATAAAAGTACTTTCATTAAATATATATATATATATACCCATTGTCAAAATATCTACTTTAGTTATATTCTATAAATATTCCAAGTTTTCAAAAAGAATCGCCATTACATGAAAATATCATCCAAATATAAAACAATTCCAATATTTCAATAAACTACCATATATTATGAAAATTAGGTTCAACTCACTAGAAATTTCACATTTATAAAATATACATCTGTGAAAACCCTAAAGACGATAATTAAATACTTGAGGTGTATTTTGAAAATTATATCAAACTATTTTTACATAAAACCCCCTCAAGTTATGTTAAATTACAATAAGGACCCTAGTAAACATAGGTTTAAGCGGGACCAGTCTCTTGAGCCTCAGAGAGCCGGAGATATGGGTGCTTGCCTATTTAAGGTATACAATCTAATAAACGGTGTTATCAACACGGTAATTGTCTTGGAAAAAGACATAAATCCTGCCGTCCATATGCAGCAGTTACCGATAACGTCAAAACTAATCCAGGATTTCAAGTTCTTTTTAAAGTGTCCGACTCAGACCGAGTCTCAATCTAATCAGTCTGACTTGAATGTGATTCAAGTATAAACTACAATTCAACATGAATCCGTCTATTCAATCTACATCAATCTATATTGACCGAACCGAACCATGGATATACTCCATCTACATGTACATCCATATATCCATTCCATTTACTGATATCATGGTTCCGGAAAGTCATCCATATACAACTTACAATACAAGACAATACAATACAATCGATACAAACAATACAATCAAGACATTGCGGGGTTTATAAGAGGTAGATTGGTACGGAAGGTGTTAAAAGTGGCACGAGACTGTAACCATAATACGCCTAACCTGAATATCCATTGCCGTTGTACCGTGGATGAACGGTTCCTTGTGCTCCATATACCTTAGTCTCCGGAATAGTGGGACTCCTCTCGTATACACTGGCATTCTGTACCAAGTTACAAACAACAGCGTTAACAATATAATAAAATATTAAAACTTATATTCCCTTTCTGTCTATTCTATCTCTACTCACCTTTGGGACTTACCGAGCGATTATTCGCCGACGACATTCCTTTTCTTCTTTCTTTGGAATATTGTCAGGTGGATCGGACTCACTGGAGATCGAGCCCAGCACCGAGGATTTGGAGCAGTTAGCATTGGACCCGAAGCTTTAGATACTTGTACATACTATTTCCATTTCTGTTATGCCATTGTTTAGGCATTGCTTTCATTTCATGTATTTACATTTCAGTTGTATTGTAAAAAAAATGTTAAATAAATAAAGTTGCTGTTCATTTGCATCTTGTCTCTTGTGTACTTTTACTTTATATTGCTTAGATACGCTTTACGTGTTTACTTCTGAGTAAATATGTAGCGGCCTCGTCGCGTCTCCTTGCCCGTACACTGGGAAGCGGGGCGTGACAGGTTTTGTTGGTGGCCCATGCAGGTCTAGCTTTGTATGGACAAGCAGGTCAGTTCTGCATGGACATGCGGGTTAATTCTGCATGAAGTCCTAAGCAATATATAACACAAGAACCGGTAACTAAAAACATTCTTTACATATTCCTTGAATCTTCCAATTTCATATATTTTGAATCTGTCATAACCCAACTTTTTCTTTCAAGGTTATGGATTTCCCAAACAACACTAGCACCAATGTCAACAACACACCTCCATCTCTACCGCTTACACCTGCCGTAGCTGCTCCGATCAATGAGTAGATGGTACTGCTTGAGGATATCCGTAGCTTTCTGGAAGGACAGCAGCAGCAAACTGCTATATTAATGAACCGACCAGAAGAAGAAGCCCTTGGGGTAATACAATTTCGGGCTTTGCATCCCAAGCAATTCATAGGAATAGAGAGCCCTCTGGAAGCTGAGGAGTGGGCTCAGAGCATTGAAGACGATCTGGCAGCGGCACAAGTGCCAGAGGTCGCTTGGGTTCGAGTTGCGAAGCTGCAACTCACTGACAATGCTTGAGTCTGGTGGAAGGCGGAAGAAATCCGTCTCACCCAACCGATCGAATAGAAGATCTTTCATGATATGTTCGACGCGAAGTACTTCCCTGAGACTGCCAGATTCGACATGGAACAACAATTCATCCACCTACAACACGGTTCGATGTGGACCAAATCCGTGGATGAGTATGATGCTGAGTTTTCCATGCTCAGTCGGTAAGATATGTCTCAATATTTCGATTTTTCAAATGTCACATACTACACAGCTAACACAATACCTTAACAGGTTCGCGGCAATTTGATACCGACGGATGAGATCAGAGCCCGACGATTTCAACAAGGGTTAGATCCAGAGATCCAAGCTGCTTTAGCTACAGGGGATTTCCCGACCCATGAATTGGCCCTGAAAGCTACCCATCGATATGAGGCAGTGGTAAAGATGAGGGACATACCTCAATCTGTTGGGATGAAGCGCCCTGCTACTCAGATGGCAGGAGGAGCCTCTTCAAGGCCACCATTTGTGCCCAGAAGACCGAGAGTACCAAATAACCGGCCCAACCCAACCTTTTGCACCTACTGCAGGAGAGATTGACATTTGGCGAAAGACTACAGGCGTGCAAATCGCCTTTGCTTATTCTACGGCTCAGCTACTCATGACATTGGGTCTTGTCCTCGGAGACATAACCCAAATGTTGCACCTATACAAGAAATCACCTACTCGCAGCGCCGAGCCATACAGGCACCTGCTCCATGACTTGCTCTACCTGCTCCACCACCTTGTGGACCGACTGCACCTCCTCCCCATCAGTTCCATCAAGCTCAAAGGTGTTGGAGTTCCTTATGTAAGTCTATGTTACACATCCCGCTAGTTAACGGGGAGGCGGAATAGGTATAAATCAAAATTTTCTTACAAGGTAACATAGACTATGCTTAAGGATCTTTGCTAAACCAGTGCTAACAAACTAACTAGAGGTTTAATCTACTATGATAAAAGATTATACCTCATGATACAAGTCCTCGGGGTCTTCTCCGCTGTCCTCCTCGTCAACGTAGGCTCCAAGGATCGATCCGGATCGTGGCTTCTTCAACGGTCTCTTTGAGTCGAAGACGATCCACCCGAGAGTCTATAGTCCGAGCTCCACCTCAAAACCGAGGTAACTAGGGCAACAAGTTTGCTAAGCTTGATGTCCTAGGTGATGTAGAGTATGAAGATGGATTTATTTGTCTATTTAAACCCTAATTTACTCAACTCATGAGACCTTAAGGGTTTGCTAGTGAGGAAGAAGAAGAAGAGCAAGTGTATGAGATAATGAACCAAGAGGAAAAAAGAAAACTAATCTTTTATCATGATAATTGAGATGGCTAAATTGATTTGACCATTATCATGTCACAATTAATGCTAAGCCAAAATATCTAGTGCTCAACAAAAATATCTAAGTCAACAAAAGTCAACAAGGTCAAATAGTCAAACCAATTAGCCATGACATAATTATCATTAAAAGGATTAGTAAACATTTTCCTCCACCTCATAATGGTTTTAATCAAGTCAATGGTCAAAACCCTAATGAGGTATCTCCTTCTTCGCTCCTCTCATTCGTGCATACACACCTGCATCCGCATTCCGAAGAATACGAATACTAAGAGACAAATCTGATCCATCAATATAATACTAGGATCCGGCTTAAACCAAAGCCCACTAGTATTATCCGCCCGAACATCATACGCGCATAAGTGCACGTATGTCATCAAAGCCCTGCCGTAAAACCATACGGCCTCTACACCTTTTGCCCAGTGCAGGGAAACTCTCTGTGTGGGACTCTAAAGACTCGACACTACACTGGAAGTGGGTTTAACCACAGGCCGCAAGCGGTACTAGCTGTACGTAACGGTCCCCAGGTAGATGTCGAAAAGAAGGCCGATGAAGAAAACCCATCCGAACTCCTACTGAGCCTGAATGTGACAATCTCCGTACAGTTCGGTCTGTTCGTCTAAGAGTATCGCATATCGGGCTTAGGGGGGCAGTAAACGTCAGACCTCTAATAGCGGTATAAGTCGTGTCGGAGTGTAGCCCATAAGACCCTGAGAAACTACTGGAACACCTACCAGTAAATCTCACTTGCCCTGTCCAGGGACTTTGTGTAATGGCTCTCCAAACAAAGCACGATATCAACCCCCAATACCGGGAGAGACGAATCCTGTCTAACCGCCACTTCCTCTAAGTGCTTCGGGACTGTACCCAATTACCACCTGTTTGCATGACTCCTTTGAGCCGTGGTAGGGTAGTAATCAAAGTACAGTGGGAACACACTCGAGGCGAAGTAGCAGTGTCAAGTCAAGGGACTAAGCTGTACTCATGTCACTTAAGAACTGCTATCTGACGATAGGTATAATACCAACCAACAGTTTCCGACGAGTCCTGTCCGGTGTACTCGTAACCTAACGAGCACCTGCATACTATCTCCAGAACTATGTACTAATGGCTGTGGGACAGACCATCTCCCCTGCTGGGATGAGAAGCGTATACACTAGTCTACTTCGGAGTATCGATACCCCGTCTCGATAATCCTACGACTAGGGAGCTGTATAAGGATGTGCTTGTAGATTACCCAGCCCCCACTAGTGTGACTGCCATCACAACGCTGGTAATCAAGCAAAGATCCTAAGGGCTCTACTAATATGTATAAGCGAAATGTTAAAAGAACACATGCACATATTGAAATAGAAACAAACCAAGTAGCATACTACCATTTTGAGCAAGACTGTCAATACTATTGTGAATATCCCAAGCTTCCATTAAGTAATATACAATCCAGTATGATACAATAATGGCCTCTAAAGCATATACACTGACAATCTCCTACTTGCACTAGGGCCATGTGCTGGCATATCGCAGACCTATCATCTCGAATAGCCTCTCGAACTGCTTCTTTAGGATGGCCTTGGTGAATGGATCTGCAGTGTTATTCTCCGTATCTACTTTCTTCACCTCGATCTCCCGGCGATCTACGATCTCCCTGATCAGGTGGTACCGCCTCAAGATGTGTCTGGACTTCTGATGGGACCCAGGTTCTTTCGCTAAAGCTATAGCGCCGTTGTTTTCGCAATACAACGGTATTGGATCAACAATGGTTGGAACCACCTGAAGTTCTATGAGGAACTTCTTCATCCAGACAGCTTCTTTTGCGGCATCGCAAGCAGCTATATACTCCGCTTCCATCGTCGAGTCAGCAACGGTGTCCTGCTTGGAGCTCTTCCAATAGACCTCCCCTCCATTGAGGGTAAAGACATAACCCGACATGGACTTGGAGTCATCCTTGTCACTCTGGAAGCTGGAGTCAGTAAAGGCCTCGATCTGGAGGTTTTTTCCGCCATACACCAAGAACATCTCCTTAGTCCTTCTCAGGTACTTGAGAATGTTCTTTACTGCTATCCAGTGCTTCTTCCCCGGGTTTGACTGATACCGGCTTACAACGCTCAATGCGTATGCTACATCTGGTCTGGTACACAACATCACATACATTATAGAGCCTATCGCTGATGTGTAGTGTATAGATGACATGCGAGCCCTTTCCAAATCAGTCTTTGGAGACATCTCTTTGGAGAGGGTGATTCCGTGACAAGCCGGTAGATTACCGCGCTTGGAATCTTCCATACTGAATCGTTTCAGTATGGTATCGATGTACCTGGACTGTGAAAGTTCCAACATCCTTTTAGATCTATCACGATAGATCTGGATCCCCAGAATATAGGAGGCATCACCCAGGTCTTTCATGGAGAACCTATGTGACAAGAATCCTTTGTCTGACTGTAGCATAGGAATGCTATTTCCTATTAGGAGAATGTCATCTACGTACAAGACGAGGAATACCACAGTTTTCCCTACAATCTTACTATAAATACATGGTTCATCTGGATTTTTGATAAAGTCGAATTTTTTGAGAGTATCATCAAAGCAGATGTTCCAACTCCGCGATGCCTGCTTTAGTCCATAAATGGACTTAAGCAACTTGCACACTTTACTGCTGCTCCCACTCTGAATGAAACCCTCCGGCTGATCCATATAGACGCACTCTTCCAAATTTCCATTTAGAAAAGCTGTCTTTACGTCCATCTGCCAGATCTCATAATCGTGGAAGGCAGCAATGGCAAGAAGGATCCGAATGGATTTGAGCATAGCCACTGGAGAAAAGGTTTCGTCATAGTCCAAAACAGGTCATTGACGAAAACCCCTTGCAACAAGTCTTAGCTTTATAGGTTTCAACCTGCCCATCTACACCAATCTTCTTTCTGAAGATCCATTTGCATCCTACGGGTTTTACCCCTTCTGGAGCAATGTCCGAAGTCCATACTTTGTTGGTGTATATGGACTCCATCTCGGTCCGCATTGCATCCAGCCATTTTACCGAGTCACCACTCTGAATGGCTTGCTGGAAGCTAGTAGGCTCATCATTGTCAATGATGCAATCTTTTCGATCCCCGTCTATGAGAAAACTGTAGTATCTCTTGGGTGGATGAGATTGTCAACTACTCTTGCGGAGTGGCACTAGGATGTCTGGTTCTTCTGAAACCTGTGGTTCTACCAAGCTTTCAGTAATAGTTTGTGGTTCTAGAATTTCTTCCAGTTCTATTGCGCTCCCACTTATCTGATTTTCTAAAAATTCAGTTTCTAAGAAGCGAGCATGACGAGAAACAAAGTCCTTTTTCTCCTCTGCCTAATATAAAACATACCCTTTGGAGTTCTTTGGGTATCCCACAAACATACACTGTACTGAGCGTACCTCGAGCTTGTCCACATACCGCTTTTTAACAAAAGCTAGACATCCCCAAGTCTTAAAGTGTTAAGACAGGGTTTCTTCCCACTCCATATCTGATATGGTGTGGTAGGCACCGACTTAGTAGGAACTTGGTTCAAAAGATATGCAGCTGATTCTAGCTCATAACCCTAGAAGGATCGCAGTAACTCAGCCTTACTCATCATGGAACGAACCATATCCAATAGGGTTCGATTCTGCCTTTCCGATACACCGTTGTGTTGTGGTGTGTATGGAGGAGTAAGTTGAGAGAGAATTCCATTCTCTTTTAAGTAGTCCAGAAACTCGGCACTTAAGTATTCACCACCTCGATCAAATCTCAGTGTCTTGATACTTTTGCCTGTTTGTTTTTCTACTTCATCTTGTATTCCCGGAATTTCTCAAAGGCCTCGAACTTATGCTTCATCAAGAAGACATGTCCATACTTGGAGAAATCATCCGTAAAAGTAATGAAATAGGAAAAACCACTTCGTGCATGTGTAGACATTGGACTGCATACATCGCTGTGTACAAGTCCCAAGAGCTCGCTCGCTTTTACTCCGTGTCCAGTGAACGGAGTCTTTGTCATCTTTCCCATGAGACAAGATTCATAAGTAGCATAAGACTGATATTCGAACGGATCCAAATATCCCTCTTTATGTAACTTCGTCAACCGTGTTTCATTGATGTGACCTAGTCTACCATGCCATAAGAAAGCCTGATTTAATTCCGGAGACTTCCTTTTAAGTGTGTTCTGGACACTGAAAACCTGAGCTTGATTTAGTACGTATATACCGTTATCTAATGTACCTGACCCAATCAGAACTTGATTTAGGTGGATGTGGACCACATCACTTACAAATGTAAAATCATATCCTTCCTTAGAAAGTAAGGATACAGATATGATATTACAAGCTAGACTAGGTACATAAAAACAGTTACGTAAAATCAATATCTGCCCACTTGTCAATCCTAGATGATATTCTCCTACAGATTCAGCATTCACGCTCATTCCGTTCGCAACTCTGAGAGTCATATCACCTACCCTGATAACTCTACGGTTTCTCAAAGCCTGTAATGAATTACAGATATGAGATCCTGATCTGGTATCTCGTACCCAGGAAGTAGAGTTAATTGACATACAGTTTTCTATTACAAACACACCCAAAGCCGAAGCTACAACATGCTTCGAATCCTGACTACTGGCTTTTAAAGCCCTGCAATCCCTCTGCCAATGTCCTTTCCCATAACAATAGGAACGTCCCTCCTTCCTTACTTTTAGTCCAGATACTTTTGCCCTTCCCTTTCTTTCTACCTTCCTGACACCTCATATCGGCTTTGTGGAGGTCTTCTTCTTCTCACCCTTTGCTTTCACCTTAGATGCAGAAGAGGAAAATTCCCCAATAAGCAGAGTGGGTATCTCCCTGGTTTCCTTCAGGGTGTAAGTAGATGGTAGAGACTGTAGAATCAAGTCAGTATGTGATTCGTTCTTCAACGTGGTCCTCAGGTCCGTGGGCTTATCAATACAGCTAGTCACTGTAAGGACGTTGTTGTTAGTGTATATGCCCTAGAGGCCATTACTGTATCATACTAGCTTGTATATTACTTAATGGAAGCTTGGGATATTCACAGTTGTATATACAATCTTGCTCGAAATGGTAGTATGCTACTTGGTTTGTCTCTGCTTTAATATGTGCATGTGTTTCTTTTAGCATATTGCTGGTATACATATTAGTAGAGCCCTTAGGATCTTTGCTTGATTACCAGCGTTGTGATGGCGCTCGCACTCGTGGGAGCTGGGTAATCTATAAGCACATCCTTATACAGGTCCCTGGTCGTTGGACTATCGAGACAGGGCATCGATACTCCGGAGTAGACTAGCGTATGCGCTTCTCATCCCAGTGTGGGAGACGGTCTGTCCCACAGCCGTTAGTACGTCGTACTTGGGATAGTATGCGGGTGCTCGTTAGGTTACGAGTACACTGGACAGGACTCGTCGGGAACTGTTGGTTGGTAATATACCTATCGTCAGTTATCAGTTCCCAGGTGACATGAGTACAGCTTAGTCCGCTGACTTGACACTGTCACTTCGCCTCGAGTGTGTTCCCACTGCACTTTGATTACTACCCTACCACGGCTCAGAGGAGTCGTGCAAACAGGTAGTTTTTGGGTGCAGTCCCGAAGCACTTGGAGGCAGTGACGGTTAGACAGGATTCGTCTCTCCCGGTATTGGGGGTTGACATCGCGCTGTGTCCAGGAGAGCCATTACACGAGTAGTCCCTGGCCAGGGCAAGCGAGATATACTGGTAGGCTTCCAGTGTTATCTCAGGGTGTTCTGGGCTTCACTCCGACACGACTTGTACCGCTATTAGGGGACTGACGTTCACCGCCCCCCTAGGCCCGCCATGCGATGTATCAGACGAACAGACCGGACTGTACGGAGACTGTCACATACAGGCTCAGTAGGAGTGCAGATGGGGTTCACCTCGTCAGTCTTCTTATCGACATCTACCTGGGGACCGTTACGTACAGCTAGTGCCGCTTGCGGTCTGTGGTTAAACCCACTGCCAGCGTAGTGTCGAGTCTTTAGAGTCCCACACAGAGAGCTATTCGCCTTTAGGCAAAATGAGTAGAGGTCGCATGGTTTTGCGACAGGGTTCGTTCGCATCCGCGCACTTGTGCACGTTTGCTGTCCGGACAGTTTATACTAGCGGGCTTTGGTTTAAGCCGGATCCTAGTATATGATTTGAGATTGGTTTTTCTCATTGTGTTCGTGTTCCTCGGTTCACGAATGCGGGTGCGTATGCACGGTTGCTTGAGATTGAGGGAGAGGACCTTGTTTAGGGTTAATGACTATTGTCATTTTATTAACCCTATTGTTTTTGTGTGTATTATTGTTAATTAATAATTAGCTTAATTATTGTGCATGGTTGTTGTTGTTGACACTTTGACTTTGTTGACTTGTTGACCAAGTTGACAATTTGACCATGATCATTTCATTTGGAAGATGCTCTTTGATTCTTGCAATTTGCATTAATAATGAAATGATAATGGTCACTTCTTGATTAAACCATGACAATTTTCTTGCTAATTGATTAATTAAAATAACTCACACATATTAGTGAGAATGGCTCACTATTATTCTCATTCTCTCATTTCTTTTCTCTCTCTTGCTCATCCTCTCCCTCAAGCTCTCTCCCTCTCATGTGTTGAGAAACAAAAAGCTTGAGAAAAACCCTCTCTTGATCTTCTCTACTCACTTCTAGGGTTCAAGTCTTAGCATTTCTTGCACTCTAGTTACTCCTAGCTTGGAGTTGAAGCTAAAGGTGGTGGCTTTCGGGTGGATCCTTCTTTGACGGGAGAAGACAAGCAAGGTGATCCTTTTCTACCATACCTAGGAGCAAGGAGAGAAGGACTAAAGACCAAAGGTATAACCTTTCTTCACTTAGCTACTTTGTAGTTAGGGTTAGCTAGTTTATGTTTAGCAAAGATCCTCACAAGCATAGTCCATGTTGCCTAAGTCATTAAAAATCCGATTTTTATTATGTTTTCCGCCTCCCCGTAAGCACCGGGGTGGGCAACACGGACTTACAGTGGTATCAGAGCCTAACTAAACTCAAACTAGCTAGGTAGTGAAGTGTAACGAAGTTTCGAAACCGAAAATCCAAAAACCGAACTTTTGAAAAACCCTAGTTTCTGTTGAAATTTTTTCTGCTCAAAATAGAAAACTTTATATTTGTAAATTCATCTCAGGGTTTTTTATGAACACCCATGAAAAACGACACAGAGATTCGTTCAAACCGCCGCCCTTCCGCCGCACGAGGTAGGCTCGTGCCGCGGAACCGCCGCGGTTTGATGTCCTCTCTGCATCGTTTTTCGTGCAGTGTCTGTATGTGTTGATTTTGGGATTTTTAGGATATATAATATATGCCCAGATTTTCCAGAACTAAAATTTACTTTTGGGGGCCTATAAATCCGTATTTTTCGGAACTTCACTACACTTTAACTACATCGGTTATATCTGTAATGCTTGCATGTATTGAACGTCGGCTAATCGCTATAAGACGATTAGTCGGGGTTATACATGATCTGTGATTGTTATTGGTTTGTGGATATGAATGGATTGGATCGTCGCGGGTGAATGGCCGGGGTGGATGTGAGATGAGCGTTGTTTTTTCTTTCATTCATTTGTAACATGTAAATTGATGTAATAATATTCTTTGTATGGCCGCACAACCGGGTCGGGGTTGTAGCCGTCATTGTATAATTCTTTTTACTGTTTTTGCTCCTAGGATAGACCCATGGAGGGGGTGCACAAACTACCGGGTATCTCGAAGCGCCGAGTGGCCTACTCACGGTGGTGAGGGAGCTTGCTTCGCTTCGGGTGCTTGGCGGGTAGTTTGCCGCACCCGTAGGGGTCTTGGGTGGGGTATTGGCTATTCACCGCGACCGTGTAATCCGCTTTGCGTTGCAGGCTCGAACGCATTGCGGATTCCTAGCATATCCAATGTATTCATCTGTGATCTGTAATGTCTATCATTGCTATATATTTATATATAATAACTATTTAGGCGTTGCTTATGTTTTACAGCCGCGCTAGCCCAGCCCCCGCTCTGTCGTTAGTTAAGTAACCTAACGGGTGATGACGGGGCCCCGTGGCGAATGCGAATGGCATAAGCGTACGTCATATTTTGGTTGTTTTCTGCAATGGTAGGATTAAATGATGGGACGCATTAAAAGAACTAATGCAAGAAATAAACCAAGTAAAAGTCGATTGGAACACTTTGAAAACCACTCGGTTCTTTTCAAAACTAAACTTTTAAACGCGGAGCTTGAACCACTCCTTTTAAAAGCTATCTCGTTCCATCGATTATATCAAGTTCACTACGTTCACGGTTTCGCCAAAACCATTCGTAGCCCTCCGCCATTCCACATGAATGGTCAAAAGTATTCAAGCTATGTATTTTGGCCAAAGTCAAGGCATAGTGATTGGTAGCGTTTGGGTATTCATGTGCAGCATAGATAGATGCGTTGATTTGGGACAGTCGTGCTGCCATTTTGGCCAAAGTCAAGGGTAGGTACGGGTGGGTCCAAATTAACCAGGAGAATGACGGGTAGAACTTGACATGTGACTTATGATATTTTGGCCAAAGTCAAGGTCATAAGAGCATGGGGCAAAAATCCACATCGGGAGTTTCATAAGTACTGAAACTTGCTAGATTTGCATACCATTTGGAGTGTGATGATTCTGGTAGGATTCCTTCGGTTTTATCACGCGATGATATTTGGATCCCGATCCTACTGTGAGTATATGCTACTCCTCGGGAAAACTCTCACTTAACGATCAATGCTATAAACCTAGTAGGTGCCTAGAAAGGTGTTAGCGGGGCTACGCCCACAGGGAAAAGAGGTTACTTAATTAAGGAACTTCGCGAAAGCGTTGGAAAACCTCCCTCGAAGTACCGACACTGGCCTGGCTGAACGGTTAAGCAAGTATTGTACGGTGAGAATGATCCCGACTAATCCTTTTCTTTATGGTTTGAGAAGGGATTCGAGAGACAGTGGGAGCCATCCAGTTTAGACAAACTAAAAACCACTCTAAACTTGCAAGAGCATCATGCTAAAGTGTTTCTTTTCTCTCTCCTAATTGCAGCGACCATTCAAGATGACCGGACTTAAGTTACTATTAGATAAAAACATATTGACAGGGCCAAACTACAAAGATTGGCTCAGGAATGTCAAGATGGCTATCACTTATGACAAGATGGGGTATATACTTACCACCAAAGCTCCCCCCGTCCCAGGTCCCACCTCCAGCGTCGCGGATGTAGAAATCCGTAAGACATGGGAGATAGATTGCGCGAGGGCCAAATGCCTCGTACTAGCCTCGATGGACAATGACCATCAGAGGAGGCACGAGAATATGGACCTAGAGTCCATATTTCTCCATACAAAAGAACTGTATGGAGAGCAGTCTCGTATCGCAAGATACGAAGTGTCGAAGAAGCTCTTTTCGGCAAGGTTGGCCGTCGGATCATCGGTAGCGGACCACGTGCTTAAGATGATCGGCTACATAGAGGAGCTCGCGGACCTTGGGACCACGTTGGAGAATGAACTCTATACTGATCTAATTCTCCAGTCCCTTCCTTCCACTTACGCCCAGTTCATTCTTAACTTCAACATGCAAGGAAAGGAGGTTGAACTTGCCGAGCTTCTGAACATGTTGAGGACTGCTGAGGGCACCCTACAGAAGGGTAGGGAGACATCCACTTTGTTTGTAGGAGGATCTTCCTCTTCTAGGTCCAGGGCGAAAGCCAAGGGCAAGAAGAAGAAAGCCCCCGCCAAACCAAGAGGCGGTGTCGGTAAAGTGGATACGAAGGGAAAGGGTAAAGCAACAAAGGTAGCGGGGAAGCTGGTGGGGAAGGAAGAATGCTTCTATTGTCACAAAAGTGGCCACTGGAAACAAGATTGCAAGGCTTGGAAAGCCAGAACACAGGATTTGAAGCGAGTTGCAGCTTCAGCTTCAGGTGTGTATGTTATTGAAAACTGTCTATCAATAAACTCTACATCCTGGGTATTGGATACCGGATCAGGATCTCATATCTGTAATTCTTTGCAGGCGTTGAGAAAGCGTAGAGTTTTGAAGACAGGTGACATGACCCTCAGAGTTGCGAACGGTGCTAGCATGGATGCAGAGGCCGTGGGGGACTATCACCTGGGATTATCAGATGGACACTTTTTGGTTTTGCGTAGTTGTTATTATGTACCAAATGCAACCTGTAATATCATTTCTGTATCTTTATTATCTAAAGAAGGTTATGAATTTGCATTTGTAAGTAATGTAGTGAACATTCACCTTAATCAAGTGTTGATTGGGTCAGGTACATTGAACAACGGTATTTACGTTTTAAACCAGCCACAGGTTTTCAATATCCAGAATACACACAAAAGAAAGTCTCCAGAAATTAATAAAACTTTCTTATGGCATTGTAGACTGGGTCACATCAACGAGAGAAGATTGACTAAGTTACATACTGAAGGATATTTAGATTCGTTCGAATATCAATCATATGCAACTTGTCAATCCTGTCTCAAAGGAAAGATGACAAAGGCTCCGTTTTCTGGACACGGAGAAAGAGCGAGCGAGCTCTTGGGACTCGTACACAGCGACGTGTGCGGTCCAATGTCTACACATGCGCGAAGCGGTTTTTCTTACTTCATAACTTTTACGGATGATTTTTCAAGGTACGGTTATGTCTTCTTAATGAAACATAAATCCGAGGCTTTTGAAAAATTCCAGGAATATAAGAGTGAAGTAGAAAAACAGACCGGCAAAAGTATCAAGATCCTAAGATCGGATCGAGGAGGAGAATACTTAAGTGCCGAATTCCTGAATTACTTAAAAGAGAATGGAATTCTCTCTCAGCTTACTCCTCCATACACTCCGCAACATAACGGTGTATCGGAGAGACGGAACCGAACCCTATTGGATATGGTACGGTCCATGATGAGTAACGCTGAGTTACCGCGATCTTTCTGGGGGTATGCGCTAGAAACAGCTGCATATCTTTTGAACCGTGTTCCCACTAAGACTGTGCCTACCACACCATATGAGTTATGGAGTGGGAAGAAACCCTATCTTAATCACATTAAGACATGGGGATGTCCAGCTTTTGTAAAAAAGCAGCATGCGGACAAGCTCGAGGCACGCTCAGTACAGTGCAAGTTTGTGGGATATCCAAAGAACTCCAAGGGATATTACTTCTATTGCGAAGAGGAACAAAAAGTCCTTGTTTCTCGCCATGCCCACTTTCTAGAACATCAGTTCATAGAAAAAGAAATAAGTGGGAGCGCAATAGAACTGGAAGAAATTCCAGAACCACAAACTATTACTGAAAGTTTAGTGGAACCAGAAAGTTCAAAAGAACAGGACATTCCTATGCCGCTCCGCAGGAGTAGTAGGCAGTCTCATCCGCCCGAGAGATACTACGGTTTTCTCATTGACGGGGATAGAGAAGACTGCATCCTAGATTGTGATGAGCCTACTAGCTTCCAGCAAGCCATTCAGAGCGTCGACTCGGTAAAATGGCTGGATGCAATGCGGACCGAGATGGAGTCCATGTACACCAACAAAGTATGGACGTTGGACATTGCTCCAGACGGGATAAAACCCGTAGGATGCAAGTGGATCTTCAAAAGGAAGATTGGTGTAGATGGACAGGTTGAGACCTATAAAGCTAGACTGGTAGCAAAGGGTTTTCGTCAACGACCTGGTTTAGACTATGACGAAACCTTTTCTCCAGTAGCTATGCTGAAATCCATTCGGATCCTTCTTGCCATCGCTGCTTTCCACGATTATGAGATTTGGCAGATGGACGTAAAGACAGCTTTTCTAAATGGTCATTTAGAGGAGTGTGTCTATATGGACCAGCCAGAGGGTTTCATTCAGGGTGGGAGCAGCGGAAAGGTGTGCAAGTTGCTCAAGTCCATTTATGGACTCAAGCAGGTATCGCGGAGTTGGAACATCTGTTTTGATGAGACGGTCAAAGAATTTGGCTTTATCAAAAATCCAGATGAACCATGCATCTATTGTAGATTTGTAGCGAGAACTGTAGTATTCCTCGTTTTATACGTGGATGACATTCTCTTAATAGGAAATGACATTCCTATGCTACAATCTGTCAAGGGGTTCTTGTCACACAGGTTCTCCATGAAAGACCTGGGTGATGCCTCCTACATTCTGGGTATCCGGATCTACCGTGACAGATCCAAGAAGATATTAGGACTCTCGCAGTCCAGGTACATCGACACCATACTGAAGAGATTCAGTATGGAAGATTCCAAGCGCGGTAATCTACCGGCTTGTCACGGGATCACCCTCTCCAAAGAGATGTCTCCCAAGACTGATTTGGAGAGGGATCGCATGTCTATTATACCCTACGCTTCTGCGGTAGGCTCTATAATGTATGCGATGTTATGTACCAGACCGGATGTGGCTTATGCACTGAGTGTGGTAAGCAGGTATCAGTCAAACCCAGGGGAGAAACATTGGATAGCAGTAAAGAACATTCTCAAGTACCTGAGAAGGACTAAGGAGATGTTCTTGGTGTATGGCGGAAAAGACCTGCAGATTGAGGCCTTTGCTGACTCCAGCTTCCAGAGTGACAAGGATGATTCCAAGTCCATGTCGGGTTTTGTCTTTACCCTCAATGGAGGGGCGGTGTGTTGGAAGAGCTCCAAACAGGAAACCGTTGCTGACTCGACTATGGAAGCGGAATACATCGCTGCATCTGATGCCGCAAAAGAAGCTGTCTGGATGAGGAAGTTCTTGAAAGAACTTCAGGTGGTTCCGTCCATTGTTGACCCAATACCTCTGTATTGCGACAACAACGGGGCTATAGCTTTAGCGAAGGAACCCAGGTCCCATCAGAAATCCAGACACATCTTAAGGCGGTATCACCTGATCAGGGAGATCGTGGATCGCCAGGAGATCGAGGTCCGGAGAGTTGCATCAGAGGATAACACAGCAGATCCATTCACCAAGGCCTTGCCCCAGACTCAGTTCGAGCGGCTGATCGAGATGATAGGTCTTCGATACGCCAGTACATGGCCTTAGTGCAAGTGGGAGATTGTTAGTGTATATGCCCTAGAGGCCATTACTGTATCATACTAGCTTGTATATTACTTAATGGAAGCTTGGGATATTCACAGTTGTATATACAATCTTGCTCGAAATGGTAGTATGCTACTTGGTTTGTCTCTGCTTTAATATGTGCATGTGTTTCTTTTAGCATATTGCTGGTATACATATTAGTAGAGCCCTTAGGATCTTTGCTTGATTACCAGCGTTGTGATGGCGCTCGCACTCGTGGGAGCTGGGTAATCTATAAGCACATCCTTATACAGGTCCCTGGTCGTTGGACTATCGAGACAGGGCATCGATACTCCGGAGTAGACTAGCGTATGCGCTTCTCATCCCAGTGTGGGAGACGGTCTGTCCCACAGCCGTTAGTACGTCGTACTTGGGATAGTATGCGGGTGCTCGTTAGGTTACGAGTACACTGGACAGGACTCGTCGGGAACTGTTGGTTGGTAATATACCTATCGTCAGTTATCAGTTCCCAGGTGACATGAGTACAGCTTAGTCCGCTGACTTGACACTGTCACTTCGCCTCGAGTGTGTTCCCACTGCACTTTGATTACTACCCTACCACGGCTCAGAGGAGTCGTGCAAACAGGTAGTTTTTGGGTGCAGTCCCGAAGCACTTGGAGGCAGTGACGGTTAGACAGGATTCGTCTCTCCCGGTATTGGGGGTTGACATCGCGCTGTGTCCAGGAGAGCCATTACACGAGTAGTCCCTGGCCAGGGCAAGCGAGATATACTGGTAGGCTTCCAGTGTTATCTCAGGGTGTTCTGGGCTTCACTCCGACACGACTTGTACCGCTATTAGGGGACTGACGTTCACCGCCCCCCTAGGCCCGCCATGCGATGTATCAGACGAACAGACCGGACTGTACGGAGACTGTCACATACAGGCTCAGTAGGAGTGCAGATGGGGTTCACCTCGTCAGTCTTCTTATCGACATCTACCTGGGGACCGTTACGTACAGCTAGTGCCGCTTGCGGTCTGTGGTTAAACCCACTGCCAGCGTAGTGTCGAGTCTTTAGAGTCCCACACAGAGAGCTATTCGCCTTTAGGCAAAATGAGTAGAGGTCGCATGGTTTTGCGACAGGGTTCGTTCGCATCCGCGCACTTGTGCACGTTTGCTGTCCGGACAGTTTATACTAGCGGGCTTTGGTTTAAGCCGGATCCTAGTATATGATTTGAGATTGGTTTTTCTCATTGTGTTCGTGTTCCTCGGTTCACGAATGCGGGTGCGTATGCACGGTTGCTTGAGATTGAGGGAGAGGACCTTGTTTAGGGTTAATGACTATTGTCATTTTATTAACCCTATTGTTTTTGTGTGTATTATTGTTAATTAATAATTAGCTTAATTATTGTGCATGGTTGTTGTTGTTGACACTTTGACTTTGTTGACTTGTTGACCAAGTTGACAATTTGACCATGATCATTTCATTTGGAAGATGCTCTTTGATTCTTGCAATTTGCATTAATAATGAAATGATAATGGTCACTTCTTGATTAAACCATGACAATTTTCTTGCTAATTGATTAATTAAAATAACTCACACATATTAGTGAGAATGGCTCACTATTATTCTCATTCTCTCATTTCTTTTCTCTCTCTTGCTCATCCTCTCCCTCAAGCTCTCTCCCTCTCATGTGTTGAGAAACAAAAAGCTTGAGAAAAACCCTCTCTTGATCTTCTCTACTCACTTCTAGGGTTCAAGTCTTAGCATTTCTTGCACTCTAGTTACTCCTAGCTTGGAGTTGAAGCTAAAGGTGGTGGCTTTCGGGTGGATCCTTCTTTGACGGGAGAAGACAAGCAAGGTGATCCTTTTCTACCATACCTAGGAGCAAGGAGAGAAGGACTAAAGACCAAAGGTATAACCTTTCTTCACTTAGCTACTTTGTAGTTAGGGTTAGCTAGTTTATGTTTAGCAAAGATCCTCACAAGCATAGTCCATGTTGCCTAAGTCATTAAAAATCCGATTTTTATTATGTTTTCCGCCTCCCCGTAAGCACCGGGGTGGGCAACACGGACTTACAGTTGTCCCCCCACAGATGACCTGACAGCCAACCTCGCTTGAAGCAATTCTTTCGAGGTCTCATATCTTACGATACGAGATTGCTCTCCATATAAATCTTTGTTATGGAGAAAGACAGAAACTAAATCCATCTTCTCGTGCTGCCTCTGGTATGCACCATCAACTGAGGCCAACACGAGACACTTGCCATTCGCACAGTCTTTTTCCGATGTCTTACGGATATCAATATCCGTGATGATGGAAACTGGTCCTGAGACGGCAGGGGTTTGAGTAGTGAAGAGGTGTCCCAGCCTGTCATGGGTAATGGACATCTTGACAGACCTTTGCCAGTCATTATAGTCAGATTCAGTCATTTTATTATCTAGATGTAACCTAGTCTTGGTCACTGGGTCGCTGCAATTAAGAGAGAGAGAGAGAAGAAAACACTTAGCATGATGCTTTTGCAAGTTTAGATTGGTTTTTAATTTATCTAAACAGGCTCCCACTGTTGCTCGAATTCTTCCTCAAACCATAAAAGAAGAATTAGTCAGGATTAATCTCACCGTACAATACTTGCTTAACCGTTCAGCCAGGCTAGTGTCAGTACTTCGAGGGAGGTTTTACGACGCTTTCGCGAAGTTCCTTAAATAAATAACCTCTTTTCCCTGGGGGCGTAGCCCCGCTAACACTGTTCTAGACACCTACTTGGTTTATAGCATTGATTGTTTAGTGAAAAATCTCCCGAGGAGTAGCGGATACTCACAGTAGGATCGGGACCCAAATATCATTGTGTGATAATGTTGAAGGAATCCTACCAACATTATCAAACTACAAATGGTATGAAACACTAGCAAGTTTCAATTTCCTTAGAAACTCCCGATGTGGATTTTTGCCTCATGCTCTTATGACCTTGACTAAGGCCAATAAATCATAAGTCGCATGTCAAGTTCTACCCGTCATTGTCCAGGTTAATTTGAACCTACCCGTATATACCCTTGACTAAGGCCAACAAAGAAATACGACTATCCCAAACCAATACATCTATCTATGCAACATATGAATACCCAGCAGTTACCAATCACTATGCCTTGACTAAGGCCAACAAACACAGCTCGAACACTATTGAATATTCATATGAAATGACAGAGGGCTACGAATGGTTTTGGCAAAACCGTGAACGTAGTGAACTTGATATAATCGAAGGAACCTGATAGCTTTTAAAAGGAGTGGTTTTAAACTCCACATTTAAAAGTTGTTGTTTTAAAAAAACCGAGTGGTTTTTTTTTAAAAATTTGTTGCAACGATTCAGCTTTAGTTTGTTTTCTTTGCATTAATATAATGCGTCCCATCAATTAATCTTACCATTGCAGAAAACAACGAAAATATAACGTACGCTTATGCCATCCGCATTCGCCACGGGGCTCTGTCATCACCCGTTAGGTTACTTAACTAACGACAGAGCAGGGGCCGGACTAGCGTGGATGCAAAACATAAGCAACGTCTACTAGATATCATATATAGATATATACATTCGTTAGACGTAATGATAGGCATTCCAGATCACAGATGAACACATTGGATATACTAAGAACCCGCGTTTCGTTTGAGCTTGCAACGAAAGACGGATTACATGGTCGCGATGAGTAGCCAAACCCCACCCTAGACCCCTACGGGTGCGGCAAACTACCTACCAAATATCCGAAGTGAAGCAGCCTCCCTCAACAAAGTGAGTAGGCCACTCGGCACTTCAAAGTACCTGGTAATTTGTGCACCCCACCTTGGGTCTATCCTTAGAGCAGAAAACAGTAAAAGAAATAATATATAATGGTGGCTACAACTTCAACCCGGATGTGCGACCATAAAATAATATTACATCAATTTACAATTTATATCGATTGAAAAATGAAAACTCTCATCTCACATCCCTGGCTATTCATCCATGACAATCCAACAAGTTCATATACACAATCCAACATCATAGATCACAGATATGTACAACCCCCACTAATCGACGTATAGCGATTAGTAGACGTTCAGTACATATATCACATCACAGAAGATCCGATTAGCTAAAGTACTTAGAATTTCGATCGATTACCAGATTTGAATCTACCCCAAGTGCAACATAGTACACAAATGATTCTGGGTGGAAACAAAGTATCAGAAAAATCACAAAACACGAAGATAGACACTCTGTAGGAAAAATGAGTTGACTCGGAGTCGACTCGGCCGCGAATCCGCGGCGAAACGCTTGGTTTCGCCGCGCTTCCACGACGGTCTGACCGAGTCATGACCTCGTTTTTCTTGGGGGTCCATAAAAAAGCCTGCACGTATTTTTAAGGTTCCTAAAAAAATTTTTGGACCAGTTTTTAAAAATGACAGAAACTGTGCAATTCTTGACGTGTTTTGCGATTTTTCCGGCAATCGAATTTCTAACACTTTGCTGACATGTTAGTAATGGTTTATCGTGGCTCTGATACCACTGTAAGTCTATGTTACACACCCTGCTAGTTGACGGGGAGGCGGTATAGGTAAAAATCAAAATTTTCTTACAAGGCAACATAGACTATGCTTAAGGATCTTTGCTAAACCATTGCTAACAAACTAACTAGAGGTTTAATCTACTATGCTAGAAGATTATACCTCATAATACAAGTCCTTCGGGTCTTCTCCGCTATCCTCCTCGTCAACGTAGGCTCTAAGGATCGATCCGGATAGTGTCTTCTTCAACGGTCTCCTCGAGTCGAAGACGATCCACCCGAGAGTCTATAGTCCGAGCTCCACCTCAAAACCGAGGTAACTAGGGCAACAAGTTTGCTAAGCTTGATGTCCTAGGTGATGTAGAGTATGAAGATGGATTTTTTTGTCTATTTAAACCCTAATTTACTCAACTCATGAGACTTTAAGGGTTTGCTAGTGAGGAAGAAGAAGAAGAGCAAGTATGGGAGCTCTCTTGAGGAAAGAGAAAACGTATGAGATAATGAACCATGAGGAAAAAAGAAAACTAATATTTTATCATGATAATTGAGATGGCAAAATTGATTTGACCATTATCATGTCACAATTAATGATAAGCCAAAATATCTAGTGCTCAACAAAAATATCTAAGTCAACAAAAGTCAACAAGGTCAAATAGTCAAACCAATTAGCTATGACATAATTATCATTAAAAGGATTAGTAAACATTTTCCTCCACCTCATAATGGTTTTAATCAAGTCAATGGTCAAAACCCTAATGAGATATCTCCTTCTTCGCTCCTCTCATCCATGCATACACACCCGCATCCGCATTCCGAAGAATACGAATACTAAGAGACAAATCCGATCCATCAATATAATACTAGGGTCCGGCTTAAACCAAAGCCCACCAGCATTATCCGCCCGAACATCATACGCGCACAAGTGCACGTATGTCATCGAAGCCCTGCCGTAAAACCATACGCCCTCTACACCTTTTGCCCAGTGTAGGGAAACTCTCTGTGTGGGACTCTAAACACTCGACACTACGCTGGCAGTAGGTTTAACCACAGGCCGCAAGCGGTACTAGCTGTACGTAACGGTCCCCAGGTAGATGTCGATAAGAAGGCCGATGAGAAAAACCCATCCGAACTCCTACTGAGCTTGAATGTGACAATCTCCGTACAGTCCGGTCTGTTCGTCTAAGAGTATCGCATATCGGGCTTAGGAGGGCGGTAAACGTCAGACCCCTAATAGCGGTATAAGTCATGTCGGAGTGTAGCCCAGAACACCCTGAGAAACTACTGGAACACCTACTAGTAAATCTCACTTGCCCTGTCCAGGGACTTTGTGTAATGGCTCTCCAAACACAGCGCGATATCAACCCCCAATACCGGGAGAGACGAATTCTGTCAACCGCCACTGCCTCTAAGTGCTTCGGGACTGTACCCAACTACTACCTGTTTGCACGACTCCTTTGAGCCGTGATAGGGTAGTAATCAAAGTACAGTGGGAACACACTCGAGGCGAAGTAGCAGTGTCATGACAACGGACTAAGCTGTACTCATGTCACCTGGCAACTGCTATCTGACGATAGGTATAGTACCAACCAACAGTTCCCGACGAGTCATGTCCGGTGTACTCGTAACCTAACGAGCACCTGCATAGTATATCCAGTACTACGTACTAATGGCTGTAGGACAGACCATCTCCTCTGCTGGGATGAGAAGCGTATACACCAGTCTACTCCGGAGTATCGATACCCCGTCTCGATAATCCTACGACTAGGGACTTGTATAAGGATGTGCTTGTAGATTACCCGGCCTCCACTAGTGTGACTGCCATCACAACGCTGGTAATCAAGCAAAGATCCTAAGAGCTCTACTAATATGTATAAGCGATATGTTAAAAGAAACACATGCACATATAGAAGTAGAAACAAACCAAGTAGCATACTACCATTTTGAGCAAGACTGTCAATACTACTGTGAATATCCCAAGCTTCCATTAAGTAATATACAATCCAGTATGATACAATAATGGCCTCTAGGGCATATACAATAACACCTTAGCACCCCCACTAGGTTTTCCAAGGCATCTAGTATGCAATTTTAAAAATCTAAGGTGCTAAAGAACCCTATCCTAGGATTTAACTAGAGGATTAAGAGTAAAGCAAACATGTAATCAAACATTACATAAGTGAACAAGGAATACAACCTTTGTAGACCGGTCCTTCACTTCAATAGCTCCGTGTAGTAGTCCCTTCGCTCCTTGTAGTGATCTCCCGGACTCTAGTTAGGCTCTATAAAGCGAAATGAATAAGCTTGCTTGAAGTCTTCGAGGCCAAAGACGATCTACGTCGAGAAATCTCCAACTCAAGCTAGCTCTTCACTAATTGGGAATTAGTGAAGCAAACAACCTAAAATAAATGGCTAATCTAGCGTTGGTTGATGAAGTGGGATTTTTGCTCACTGTAGAATTATTTTTCTCACTAATTTTCTTCACCTCTTGAAAACCTAGAGAGCAATCAAGAGATGAAGAATAAGATGAAGTGGTGAAAGAATGAATGAGAATTGCAACCATGGATGAGATAATATCTCATATTATCATTGTAGAGACTTAACCATGGCTATAGATAATGGTTAGGTTAATAAATATCTTAAGATAAAACAAAATTAGTGGACTTGGTCAAGGTTTCTACAAGCTTCTCCAAGCTTCAAACCATGTGACTTTTCCACCTAATTTTGTATTTACCTTAAATAAATAAAACCCTAATTATCTAAAGTATGGTATGAGTCTCATACACCCATGTACAATGTATCATCAAGCATGACACAAAAGATAAATGCAATAATATATATCACATATATATTATATGTACAAGTGAGAACAATAAATTCATAAGTGAGCTAATATTAGTTAATGTAAATTAATATATCAAATATATAATTATACATTAAATTATTAAATCAACATTTGATTTAATAATCTGGCTATATCACATATAACAGACTAATATTATTTGTATCAACTTATTGAATCAACACTTGATTTGATAACCCGGCTATATTACATATAACCGACCGATATCACATATCGCGAGATAAGAATACGGTATCACATACATGTTAGTGTATATGCCCTAGGGGCCATTATTATATCATACTAGTTTGTATATTATTTAATGGAAGCTTGGGATATTCACATGTATATAACAGTCTTGCTAAACATGGTAGTATGCTACTTGGTTTTTCTATCTTAATATGTGAGTATACGTATTGATAGAGCTCTTAGGATCTTGCTTGACTACCAGCGTTATGATGTCAGTCACACTAGTGGGGGCTGGGTAGTCTACAAGCACATCCTTATTCTGGTCCCTAGTCATAGGATTATCGAGACAGGGCATCGATACTCCGGAGTAGACTAGTGTGTACGCTTCTCATCCCAGTTGGGGAGATAGTCTATCCCACAGCCGTCAGTACGTCGTACTGGAGATAGTATGCAGGTGCTCGTTAGGTTATGGGTACATCGGACATGACTCACCGAGAACTGTTAGTTGGTATTATACCCATCGTCAGTTAACAGTTCCCAGGTGACATGAGTACAGCATAGTCCGCAGACTTGACACTGCTACTTCGCCTCGAGTGTGTCCCACTGTTCTTAGATTGCTACCCTACCACGGCTCAAAGGAGTCGTGCAAACAGGTAGCAGTTGGGTGCAGTCCCGAGCACTTGGAGGCAGTGGCGGTTAGAAAGGATTCGTCTCTCCCGGTATTGGGAGTTGATATCGCACCGTGTCAGAGAGCCATTACGAAAAGTCCCTGGCCAGGGCAAGCGAGATTTACTGGTAGGTTCCAGTTGTTTTCGCAGGGTGTAATGGGCTACGCTCCGACACGACTTATACCGCTATTAGTGGACTGACACTTGCCGCCCCCTTGGCCCGATATGCGATAGTCTTAGACGAACAGACCGGACTGTACGGAGATTGTCACATCAGACTCAGTAGGAGTTCGAATGGGTTTCCTCATTGGCCTTCTTATCGACATCTACCTGGGGACCGTTACGTACAGCTAGTGCCGCTTGCGGTCTGTGGTTAAACCCACTGCCAGCGTAGTAGTCGAGTCTTTAGAGTCCCACACAGAGAGTTTCCCTACTCCAGGCGAAACGATATAGAGGTCGTATGGTTTTACGACAAGGGTTCGGACGCATACGTGTGTTTACGTACGTACGACATCCGGACAGTTTTTACTAGCCGGCTTTGGTTTAAGCCAGTTTCTAGTATCCGGTTATTGGATTTATACAGTCTAAAGTTTTTCTGTGTTTTCACGGATAGGAGGGGCGTTCTCGTAATTTCGCGAGAAGCTTCTAGAAGGTTGGTGACTTGGGGGTTTAGGTGGCATAAGTATTAAATGAGATTAGTGACTCATTTGTGTGATTCATCCTTGTCATTAATGCATCATAAATGCTTAATGACTCATGTGGATGAATCACTCATTTGTATTTATGAAGCATGGTTGTTAAATCCTTTATTTCATTTATCTTAATAATGATAATGTTTCATATATATCATGAGAGATCATTATCTCATTTACTTCTCTTGCTCACTTTCTCTCTCCTCAAGCTCTCTCTCTTCAAACCCTAATCCTCTCCTCTCATGTGTTGAGACCAAGGATTAGAATAGACTACTTAATTCATAACCCTTCTCTATATCACCTAGGTTACTTAGATTAGCAGTTTAAGAAACCTAGTTACCTCAAGTTAGAGGTGAAGCTTGAAGTTAAGCTCTCGGGTGGATCATCTACTATATAGAGAAGGCCGGAGAGGATGTGGAGAACGACAAGACGAAGGACACGGTTAATTAGGTATAATCACTTTTCATAGTAGTTGATAACTTCTATGATTCTTGTTAGTTATAGTTTAGCAAAGATTCTCGGTTAGTCGATGTTTATGCAAAGAACAAGATCGTTTTTCAATTTTCTGCCTCTCCGCAAGTCGTGGGGTGTTGTACACCGACTTACAATACATGTATTAATCTTGGTCCCGCACATATCACATATATGCTCCAACTTCGTTTCACCTGAGCCAGGAAACCTCTGTGTAGGACTCTAAAGACTCGTCAATACGCTAGAAGTAGGCAGTGATCGTATCACATACCCACAAACCGTCAGCGGCACTAGCTGTACGTAAAGGCTCTCAGGTATTGAGCGATCAGAAGATCAACAAGCAAGCTTGCTCATACTCCCGTGAATCCAATAAGTAACACTACCGCACAGTCCGGTCTCTTTGTCTGATATGTCGCATATCTAGCATGGGGGTGGTATACGTCAGACCCAATAGCCTGATAAGTCATGCCGATGTGGCCTATAACGGTTCGAGAAACTACTGATAACACTTACCAGTAAATCTCAGCAACTCTAGCTAGAGATTTCGTGTTATGGCCAATCGAGCACAGCACAACATCAACCCCAATACCGGGAGAGATGAAACCCCTCCTATCGCTCATTGCCTCCATATGACTCGGGACTGTACGCAAAAACTGTAAGGTTCTTAGGCACTAGAACAAGGTTCTATAAGGCATCAAACATGCCATATTTAAATTTTCAAGTGCCAAACAACCTAAGCAAGGATCTTTACTAGAGAATTAAGGTTAGAAACTTAAAGCAAACATCTTTACTACTAAGATTTTGGGATTACAACCTTTGTAATCCGTTCCTTCGCTTCATAAGCTCCGAGTTGAGGTCCTTTCGCTGCGATCATCAAGCTCCCAGAGTCTATAGAGGCTCCATGAAGTGAATGAGACATCCTTGCTTGAAGACTTCACAATCCAAGATGATCTACCTTGAGGAATCACAAACCCAAGCTCTCACTTCACTAATAAGGTATTAGTGAAGCAAACACCATAATCTAAGTGGCTAGAATAGATGAGGATGATGAAGTAGGAATTTTGCTCTCTTTAGTTTTCTTTTTCTTTTAATCATTCATCACAAAATAAAAAGCTAGAAAGCTTTTGTGAAGAGGAGGAAGAAGATCAAGTGTGATGATTGAAAATGAATTATTGTGTGAGGTTAGAAATGCAACCAAGGATTAAGCATGGCATGCTTAACCCTTGTAGAGACTTAACCATGAGTTAGGGTTAGGGTTGGGTTAATAAATATCTTAGAAATATCCAAAGGGGTGGACTTAGTCAAAGCATCATGAAGCTTCTTCAAAACTCATCCATGACTTAATCCATACAATTTGAATTACCAAAATAAATATAAATCCAACCATAAACCCAAGCATGGTTTAATCTCACAAACCCTAGTTGCATTTGTAACCTAGCATGTTACAATATTATATATCACATATATAATATTTAATGTAATAAAAGAAAATAATACAATTAACATATATCATATATATATCAATGTATCATCAAGTGAGAAAAAGAATCATTTAAGTGAGCTTATATTAGTTAATGTAACGTAATATATCACATATATAATTATACATTAAATTATTAAATCAACACATGATTTAATAACCCGGCTATATTATATATAACCGACTAATATAATATGTATCTTTTTATTGAATCAACACTTGATCCGATAACCCGGCTAAATCATATATACCCGGCCGATATCATATATTTCGAGAATAGAATACGGTATTTCATATCGTATTAATCTCGGTCCCGCACATATCACATATGTGCTCCTACCGCGTTTCGCCTGAGCCCGGAAAGCTTTGTGTAGGACTCTAAAGACTCGTCAATACGCCGACAGTAGGTGATGGTCATATCAAACACCCACAAGTTGCAAGCGGTCAGCTAAACGTAATATCCACCCGGGTATTGAGCGATCAGAAGATCGATAAGCAAGCCTGCACACAGCCCTATGAATCCAATCAGTAACACTACCGTACAGTCCGGTCTCTTCGTCTGATATGTCGCATATCCAGTCTAGGGGTGGTAAACGTCAGACCCCAGTAACTGATAAGTCGTGTTGATGTGAGGCTCATAACGGGACGAGAAACTACGTATAACACTTACCGGTAGATCTCCATATCAGCCCTGGCCAGGGACTTCCAGTTATAGCCAATCGAACACAGCGGAACATCAACCCCCAATACCGGGAGAGATGAAACCCCTCTTATCGCTCATTGCCTCCATGTTATTTGGGACTGTACCCAAAAGCCACCGTTTTGCATGTTCTCATGAACATGGTAAGGTGGAAATCAAAGCACAGTGGGAATCACACAAGACTCTATGACGATCTCGGGTCTACAGACTAACCTGTACCAGTGTTACCGGAGAACTGCTATCTGACAATAGGTATAATACCATCTAGGAGTTCTCGGTGAGTCTGTTCAGTGCACCCAGTCACCAATGAGCACCCGTACACCATCTTTGATGTTAAACATCAATGGATACGGGATCATCCATCGCCCATCATATGGGTCAAGATGCGTATACGCTAGTCGACTCTGGAGTATTGATGCCATGTCTCGATACACCCTCGACTAGGAACAGTTATAGGATGTACTTTTGACTACCCTGGCCCTACTAGTATGATCTGCATCATAGTCCTAGTAGTCGAGTACGTATCCTAAGGGCTTTATCAACATGTGAGAGCAAGACAGTAAACCAATACAAGTCAACATGTTAAGACAAAGTGAAACTAGATAGCATATTATCATATCGAGCAAGAAAGTCCTCTCTATATATATCCAAGTATCCACTACAATATACATCATATGTACAATAATGGCCTCTAGGGCATATACATAACAAACAATCTCCCACTTGCACTAAGGCCAGCTGTTGTAGTATCTCATACCCAACATCCAGAAGAGTCTCTCAAATTGTATCTGGGGTATGGCCTTCGTGAGTGGATCTGCAGTGTTGTCCTTCATGTCAACTCTCCTGATCTCGATCTCTCGGCGATCAACTATCTCCCGGATCAGGTGATACCGCCTCAGAATATGCCTGGATATCTGATGGGACCTGGGTTCCTTGTCCAAAGCCACAGCTCCATTGTTACCACAATACAATGGTATTGGATGCACAATGGACGGAACCGCATCAAGTTCAGTGATGAACTTCTTCATCCAGACAACCTCTTTGGCAGCATCATTGGCAGCGATGTATTCAGCCTCCATCGTCGAGTCTGCTGCGGTTTCCTGTTTGGAACTCTTCCTACACATCGTCCCTCTATTGAGGGTAAATACAAAACCCGAGTGTGACTTAGAGTCGTCCTTATCACTTTGGAAGCTTGAATCGGTAAAGGACTCCACTTGGAGTTCTCCATTACCATACACCAAGAACATCTCCTTAGTCCTTCTCAAGTACTTAAGAATGTTCTTCACAGCTGTCCAGTGACTTTCTTCTGGATCTGCTTGATACCCACTCACTACACTTAGTGAGTATGCTACATCGGGTCTGGTACATAGCATTGTGTCATGATAGAGCCTATTGCCGAAGCATAGGGTATCCCTTGCATGCGAGCTCTTTCCAAATCAGTCTTAGGAGACATCTCTTTGGAGAGAGTGAATCCAGAGATCGTGGGTAAATTTCCACGCTTGGATTCTTCCATACTAAACCTATTTAGTATGGTGTCAATCTACCTAGATTGGGACAATCCCAGTATCAGTTTAGATCTATCTCTATAGATCTTAATCCCTAAGATGCAGGAGGCATCACCTAGATCTTTCATTGAGAATCATTGTGATATGAAGAGTTTGACCGAGTGTAGCATAGGAACATCATTTTCTATCAAGAGTATGACATCCACGTACAATACGAGGAAGACAACCTTACTCTCTGCCACCTTCTTGTAAATACAAGGTTCATCTACGTTTTTGATGAAGTCAAACTCTTTGACTACTACATCAAAACAGATGATCCAACTCCGCGATACTTGCTTCAACCCATAGATGGATTTAAGCAGCTTGCACATCTTTCCGCTACTCCCACTGTCTATGAAACCCTCTGGCTGAGTCATGTACACGCACTCCTCTAAATCACCATTTAGAAAGGCGGTCTTAACATCCCTTTTCCAGATTTCATAGTCATGATATGCAGCAATGGCAAGTAGGATCAGGATGGACTTAAGCATAGCCACTGGAGAAAAGGTGTTGTCATAATCCACACCTAGTCGTTGATGAAAACCCTTTGCAACAAGTCTAGCTTTGAAAGTCTCAACTTTTCCATCTACACCAAGTTTCTTCTTAAAGATCTATTTGCTCCTAATGGGTTTTACCCCTTCAGGAGCAACTTCCAAAGTCCATACTTTTTTGGTGTACATAGATTCCATCTCAGATCGCATTGCATCCAGCCATTTCACAGAGTCCCCACTCGTGATGGCCTGCTCAAAGCTAGTCGGGTCATCATCTTCCATGATGCAGTCCTCGCTCCCACCATCAATGAGAAAACCGTAATATCTCTCAGGTGGATGAGGAACCCTACTAGATCGGCGGAGAGGCTGAGGTTCGTTGGGGACTATCGAATCCTCTGGTTCGACTAAATCTTCAGTTGTAGTTTGTGCTGCTGGAACTTCTTCCAGCTCTACTTCATTGCCACTAATTTCTTTTGCAAGAAATTCCTTTTCTAAAAAGGTGGCAAGTCGAGAAATAAACACCTTTTGTTCCTCACCGTGATAGAAAAGGTATCCATGTGAATGTTTAGGATATCCTACAAACTTACAAAGAATTGATCGTGCCTCGAGTTGTCCGGATTTTGCCTTTTGACATAGGCCGGACAACCCCATATCTTAACACGTTTAAGACATGGTCTCTTCCCACTCCATATCTCATATGGTGTGGTAGGTACAGATTTAGACGAAACTTTATTCAATAGGTATGCAGCTGTCTCAAGCGCATAACTCCAAAAGGAAATAGGTAACTCAGCAGTGCTCATCATAGAGCGCACCATATCTAATAGGGTGCGATTCCTCCACTCCGATACACCGTTGTGCTGTGGTGTATATGGAGGAGTAGGCTGAGAGAGAATCCCATTCTTTTTTAGATAGTTCAGGAACTCATTGCTCAAGTATTCTCCTCCTCGATCAGATCGAAGGATCTTAATACTTTTACCCGTTTAGTTCTCGACTTCGTACTTATATTCTTTGAATTTCTCAAAAGGTTCAGACTTGTGTTTCAACAGGAACACATGTCAGTATCTTGAGAGATCGTCAGTGAATGTAATGATGTACGAGGAACCATCCCTTGGATGTGTAGACATGGGACTATATACATCACTGTGTATCAGTCCCAAGAGTTCTATAACTCTTTCTCCGTGTCCACTAAACGGAGTTTTGGTCATCTTACCTTTGAGACATGACTGGCAAGTATCATAAGATGAAAATTCGAACGGATTCAAATATCCATTCTTATGTAACTTAGCTGGTCGTGTCGTATTGATATGACCTAGTCTACATTGACACAAGAAGGATTCGTTCATTTCTGAACTCTTCCTCTTATGTGTGTTTTTTACATTAAGAACTGTGGTTTGGTTTAGAACGTATATGCCAATATTTAACAAGCCTGATCCAATCAACTTTTGATTCAGGAAGATGTTCATAACTTTATCCTGTACTACAAAATTATATCCTTCTTTACTCAATAAAGAAACTGATATAAGATTGCATATCAGGGTCGGAATGTAATAGCATTCGTTCAGAATCAATATATTACCATTTGGTAATACATGGTGATATTCGCCAGCTGCTTTGGTTACAACATTTGTACCATTCCCTACTCTTACGGAATGATCACCCTCTCCCAGTTTTCTACCTTCCTTTAGCCCATGTAACATATTACATATGTGGGATCCTGATCCGGTATCTAATACCCAGGACGTAGAGTGAACTGAGAAACAGTTCTCGATAACTAACACACCTGAAGAAGATGCATCAACATGCTTGTTATTCTTTTGGGCGGCGTGGGAATCTGGATATTCCCCTATTTCCTGCTCAGTCTTATAACAATTATAAAAAAGAACGGAACTAATGTTCCCCTGCTCAGTATAACAAGCGGGTTCAGTCAATATATCCATATTATTATCTTGATTAAGGCCTGACATGGTCGCTACCTGGAGAGAGAGAGAGAGAGAAGAAAACACTTTAGCGTATGCTCTTGCAAGATTAGATTGGTTATTATCTTATCTAATCAGGATGGATCCCACTGTTTTCATCAAATCTTTCTTCAAACCCTAAAAGGTTAGACTAGCCGGGATTAATTACACGTTATAAGTTCGCCAATCTTTCGGCCAGGCCAGTGTTGGTACTTTGAGGGAGGTTCTCCGTGCTTTCGCACGGATCTAATTAAAATAAACCTCGTTTTCCCAGGGACGTAACCCCGTTAACACCTTTCTAGACACCTACTTGATTAGCTAATTGTAATGTGTAAAACTTTCCTAGGAGTAACTCTTACTCGCAGTGGGTATCGGGATCTAACTATCTCATAGAAGGTATGCAATCTCATTGCAAATTTCAACACTTGAAATTCCCGATAATACTTTTTCCCCTAACCCCTATGTCCTTGACAAAGGCCAACAAACTATAGGATGCTAGTCAAGTTCAACCCGTCATTTCCTGATTGAATTAAACCCACCCGTACGACCCTTGACAAAGGCCAACAAGGTCGTACGACTACCCTAATCCAATCGCATCACATGCTTAAACAGATAAGTACTAGTCAGCTACCGCACACTACGCCTTGACAAAGGCGAACAAACGCAGCACGAATACTGAATAGTCTTTATCTGAAATGATGGAGGGCTACGACAGGTTTTTATGAAAATCTTTTGCGTAATGAACTTGATATCGTTGTAGAAACAAATGATTTTGAAAAGGAGTATTTTTGAGTCTTTTACTAGTTTATCTAAAGAGGTCACACCCGGTGAAGGGATCTCGGCTCTTTCCTTATCGAATAAGATGCAGGATATTTCATAAATACCACTATGCAAGGCAATAACTATAGAAGCAATCAAAAACAAAACCGAGTGAGTTGTAGCATCTGCTAGTTTCGCTAAAGAGGTCATCCCGGTGAAGGGATCTCGGCTCTTTCCATTTCGAATAAGGTGCTGGATATTCTACAAGGAATACCGCTATGCAAAGAAAAAACTAGAGCTACCCTTTTTGAAAATTTGATTCTATAACATCTTTCAGGTTTCTTTTTCTTTCATTAATCTCATTAACGAAGTCTCATCATTTATGCTTCCTAAGCATCATAAAAGAAACGAAAATACAATGTATGCTTATTCCATCCGCATTCGCCACAGTGTCCCGTTATGCACCGTTAGGTTACTTAACTAACGACATACCGGGACGGGACTAGCGCGGGTGTAAAACATAAGCAACGTTTATTATATATCATATATACATTAATAAAGTATTCGTCTCACGCATATAATATGTTCACATCATATAATATCAGTAGCAGAAGATAACATATGAAATATTGGATATACTAGGAGGTCCGTATTTTATTTTGAGCCTGTATAAAACACGGATTGCACGATCGTGATGAATAGCCAAATCCACATCCCTAGACCCCTACGAGAGCGGCAAGTAACCCTCCCAATTCTAGGGTTAGGAGACCCGGTCTCGACTCCTCGAGATGACCTCCCACTGGACCCTAGAACCCGGTTACTTATGCTCCCCTCCTTGGGTCTATCCTAATGCGGAAAAGTAAATAATATACAATGGTGACAGCATCCTCAACCTGGAAGTGCCCCAATAAAAGAATATTACATACAAAGAATTTTACATGAGTGAAAATGAAAACCCTCATCTCACATAAAACCCCCGGCTATTCAAATCACGACGATCCAATATAACATATCACAACAACACATAACATCACATGTCATCAACGTAAGTAAATATGCGTATCCCAATTGTCGTTGATGTATAGCAACGAAACCTGCGATACACCACATACTACACTTACGGTCGCAGAAAAGAAAATGAAAAACTACAACAATTGGAATCGTAACTGCCCTTAGACATCATAAACCCGGGATATCACATATCCAAGATTTCATGCCTAACAATATAAAGCTCGCATTTAGGTCTCACCCATGAAAACACCTTTTTCAAAATAAGTCGGATAATTCAACAAGATTTCCGATTACACCCGAGACCGAAATGTTAGATTTACATGCAACAAATATATTTGTGGATTCCAATTATTGTATCTCATTACAGAAAGCTAGACGACGTTAAACAATTCGATCGATTCAACGAATTCCCAAAATTCCCAGAGAGCTCAACTCTTAAGCACTATTAAAAATTCCCAGAAGCATGCTCCAGTACCAATGGACCAACCGTTGAAGTGTCGTCCCTTGCCTCCTTAGTGGCGCCGTGGAACCGCCGCCGAAACCATGTTTTGGCCGCGCTTCCTCGGTCACTAAAGCGAGTTAGGGACTCGTTCTTCAAGAGGGTCCATAGAATTACCTGCATAATTTTCTGAATATTTTTAATATGAAAAATTTCAACTTTTGAAATTTTTTCCAGAAAGTGGGAAAATTTGGTTATTCGGAGTTCGTTCGGACTTTTAATTTCGCCTACGCAATGCCTAATGCTCTATCTAGGCTCTGATACCATTTTAAGGTTCTTAGGCACTAGAATAAGGTTCTACAAGGCATCAAACATGCCGTATTTAAAATTTTCAAGTGCCAAACAACCTAAGCAAGGATCTTTACTAGAGAATTAGGTTAGAAATTTAAAGCAAACATCTTTACTACTAAGAGTTAGGGATTACAACCTTTGTAGTCCGTTCCTTCACTTCATAAGCTCCGAGTTGAGGTCCCTTCGCTGCGATCATCAAGCTCCCGGACTCTATAGAGGCTCCATGAGGTGAATGAGACATCCTTGCTTGAAAACTTCACAATCCAAGATGATCTACCTTGAGGAATCACAAACCCAAGCTCTCACTTCACTAATGAGGTATTAGTGAAGCAAACACCTTAATCTAAGTGGCTAGAATAGATGAGGATGATGAAGTAGGAATTTTTCTCTCTTTAGTTTTCTTTTTCTCTTAATCATTCATCATAAAATAAAAAGCTAGAAAGCTTTTGTGAGGAGGAAGAAGAAGATCAAGTGTGATGATTGAAAATGAATTATTGTGTGAGGTTAGAAATGCAACCAAGGATTAAGCATGGCATGCTTAACCCTTGTAGAGACTTAACCATGACTTAGGGTTAGGGTTGGGTTAATAAATATCTTAGAAATATCCAAAGGGGTGGACTTAGTCAAAACATCATGAAGCTTCTTCAAAACTCATCCATGACTTAATCCATACAATTTGAATTACCAAAATAAATATAAATCCAACCATAAACCCAAGCATGGTTTAACCTCACAAACCCTAGTTGCATTTGTAACCTAGCATGTTACAATATTATATATCATATATATAATATTTAATGTAACAAAAGAAAATAATACAATTAACATATATCACATATATATCAATGTATCATCAAGTGAGAAAAAGAATCATTTAAGTGAGCTTATATTAGTTAATGTAATGTAATATATCACATGTATAATTATACATTAAATTATTAAATCAACACCTGATTTAATAACCCGGCTATATTATATATAACCGACTAATATAATATGTATCTTTTTATCGAAACAACACTTGATCCGATAACCCGGCTATATCACATATACCCGGCCGATATCACATATCACGAGAATAGAATACGGTATCTCATATCGTATTAATCTCGGTCCCGCACATATCACATATGTGCTCCTACTCCGTTTCGCCTGAGCCCGGAAACCTTTGTGTAGGACTCTAAAGACTCGTCAATACACCGGCAGTAGGTGATTGTTCGGTTGATAAAACTGCACATTTGTTATTACATTTTTCCTACCATTTCCATATTTAAAAAGGTCTTTATTATAATATATCATACATATGAGGGTTTATTTGTAAAAATACTATTTTCCATGTGTTGATATATTATAATTAGCATTTGGTAAGAAAATGTATATAATATTATTGACCTAATCCTAGTAGAACAAAGTCTACTAAATATTATTTAAGTTGTTGTGCAGAATTTTTCCAAGACTAAAATCAAGGAAATCAGGTTGTTAAAGAAAACTTGCCTAATTAAGGAATCAAAACTTGGAGATCAAGTCTGGAAGCAACTACGAGAAGATTTCAAAGATCCAAAGATTCCAGAGAACACCACATGTCACATAGAGGAAGCCCCAGAATTTTGATCAATGGATATGATCAAATGGCCGCGGATCCGCGGCCATAACCCCCCTGTTGGCCGCGGATCCGCGGCATGATAGGGGAGTTAGAGGATGCGCTTTTTGGGGGTGAATCTCTACTGTTAGCTTCCAATTTTGGAAGCTAAATTTTATGGCTTTGGGACTATAAATAAAGACCGAGAGCCTCTTGGAAAAATTATCAAGCCGACGAGATCACGAAGTCCAAGATGGCTCACGCATCCAGGCTGATCATCAACTGTTCTTCTACTTCCTTGGAAGAGATCGAGAAGCAAACTAGTCTTTGTAATCATTTTCTAAGGAATCAAAGTGTAATGAATATTGTTGATTAATAAATGTAGCTTTCTTTTTCTTATTCTATTTCTTCGTAGTTTAATTATGCATTTTCTTTCCATCTTTCTTTCTCCCAACATGCATGAGTAATTCTCCGCTTGTTAGGGTTCGTAGGAGTAAGGTAGGCTAATGGATGATGAAGATCCTTAAAACCTTTTTAAGTCCTATAAAGTTTATAAACTTTATCAAAAGAATCATTAACATCCTAATCGGGCGCGCTACCAATTCATTGTTAGTTTCGACCGCGATTAGAGATTAGATTAATGATTGTTTTGGTAAAGGCTAGATATGAACGGAGTTCCGTGTCGAGATAGGGGTTAAGAGTGGGATTCCTTTTGCCTCCAGAAACCCTAATCTGCATGCATCACTGTCGTTCTAGTTTTAAATCTATTAATGGATAAAAAGGGTAATCTTTAATTAATCACCCATAACTACTAAATCCTAATGAACCCTACAAGCCCCCTTATTATATTAACTACATCCCTAAAATAATCTAGATCTATATTTTTGCTTTCTTGCTTAACGTAGATCTAGAAACCATTCTTCAAAATTCTTTATCCCTCCTCTCTTTCTTAACACATCTAAAATAAGAATAAAAGGTTCAACGTTTCCCTGAGGACGACCCGTACTCACCTCGGTCTAGCTACACGCGACACCGTTCTGATTGCGGTTACACTACAAACACACTCACTCGAACCAATCAAATGGCTCCGTTGCCAGGGATACGTGCGTAATTTTTTATTCTTGATATTTGTGTTGAATTCTTAGACGATTCATATCATTATTAAAACAAAACTGCAGATTGCATATTTAACGATTTGTGTGTGAATTTTGCGAGGGAATCTGGAGTCACGGACTTGAGGAAACAGGAGATCTAGGGCTCACACTTCTCTGGTATCTTTCTCAACTCTTTCTCTCTCCTCTCAAATCCAATAAAATCTATTTTCTGCAGGATTCTTTGCAAAATATCGCCGCTCAAAATTCTTTTTGCAAAGTTTTGTTTTGTGGTTTGTTTTTGCATATTTTAATACGGATTTTTAAGGGGCAAGACCAAATCCAGATTAGGTGGGGATTTCATCACCCTTCCTAAGCCCCACAAATCACAAACCGAGCATCCGCATCAACCCTACATTAATTTAAAAAAATATCTAGACCAGACTCTAAGGACTGTCGCGCTCAATAAGGACAGAGGAAGGTCGTGGGTAATTTATCGCTTATCCGCATTACTTTTTTGGTGACTAGGCAAGTGTGTCCAAGGCGAGTGGTTACTTAATTAGGACCGCTACTGTTGTAGTAGGGAGCCTCCCACTCACCTGGCACTTACCTGGCTACAAGAGTAGTAAAGAGGCGGTATAGGATTTATCCTGTGGCTTGTCCTTTGGATGTCTAGGAGCGGTCTAGAGACTGACCTAGGTAACCTTAGTTTCAGGGTTGTTTGTGCATTTTTGTGTGATTTGTCTAAATCCGTCATTTTTCAAAACAAACCAATTATTTTACCCCTTCCCCCTTCTTCTCTTCTTATAATGGGTGACCCAAACAGACGATCTCTTGCCGAGCTTTGCTGTTCACAACCAGATATCTCTTATTTTCGTAATCCCTTCGGTATACCGTCCGGCTCTTCCATGTCCTTAAGAGATCATATAGAACAAGCAGGAAGAAACAGTTGGCCACCTCAGTCTAGGTCTTATCAACCGTTCCTAATCCTACACCTGTTTCAGTTCATACCCAGAGTGAGGAAGCCCCTAGACGAATGTCCATTGCTGAGCACATAGCTAGGTCTAGAGGCCAAAGTTTCAACCCGGACCAATATCAACCATCACCACCACTGTCCGGAGAAGAGTTTGATATGCGGTTTGTGGCATATAAGATGTCTGTTGAAAATGTAGGGATCCTAGGCACACTAATGAGGACTCACAAGGCATCAACCATGCCAATTTCAAATTTTACGAGTGCCGAGAAACCCTAATACGGATCGTTAACTAGAATTTTAGGCGAAACAAAGAAACTAGTTAACAACTTAACTAAAAGAACGGAAATACAACCTTTGTAGATCCGGTCCTCCACCTCCATAGCTCCATGATGAAGTCTCCTCGCTGTCCAAATAGAATCCCGGGCTCTAGCGTCGGTTTCATCGGAGAAATGGGCGGGCTTGGTCGTCGGCTTCGATGCCGAAGATGATCTACGTCGAGGCAACACTAGATCAAGCTCCAACTTCACCAAGTCAAGAAACTTGTGAAGAAAACACCCTATACTACTTGGCAAGAGGTAGAGGATGAAGAAATAGGAAGTGGGTTCACTTTAGAATTGGATTTCTCACTCTTTTCATCAAATCACCATTGATGGAATCAAATTTTTCTTCTTGAAGAAGAAGAAGAAGAAGATGATCATATTATGATAAGAATAATCAAATAGAAAAGAAAAAATGAATTCTTATCATATGCAAACCATGGTTAGGTGTAGAGAATCAACTAGGGTTAGTAAATGGTTAGGTTAAGACATGAAGACAAAATGGTCACTTTAGTCAAACCTTCATGAAGCTTCAACAAGCTTCATCTTGAAAGCAACCATTTTCTCTTTTTCCTTTTATCAAAACAAAATAAATAAATGCATAAATAAATCAAATGAAACCCTAACCATTAACTAACCATGGTTTAATCATACACTTAACCAAGTTAGCATGTATCATCAAACATGATACAAACAAGTGCACAAAAGTATATCACATATACAATGTGCACATCCGAGTGAGAAAATCCATTTAAAGTGAACAAATACTAGTTAATGCAAAGTAATATATCAAATATATAATTATACATTAAATCATTAAATCAACACTTGATTTAACGATCCGGTCATATCACATATAACCGACTAATATCCAATGTATCGGCTTATCGAATCAATCCTTGATTTGATAACTAGGTTATATCGCATACAACCAGTCGACACATTCATCGCGAGAATGAAATACGGTATCACATACACGCATCATTCTCGGTCCCGCATATATCTCATATGCGCCCCTATTTCGTTTCGCTTGAGCCAGGAAACCTCTGTGTAGGACTCTAAAGACTCGTCAATACGCCGGCAGCAGATGATGATCATATCAAACACCCATAAGCCGCAAGCGGTCTGCTAAACGTAACGGCCACCCGGGTATTGAGCGATCAGAAGATCGACGAGCAAGCCCGCTCATACTCCTGTGAATCCAACCAGTAACACTTACCGTACAGTCCGGTCTCGTCGTCTGATATGTCGCATATCTCGCCTAGGGGTGGTAAACGTCAGACCCCAACAGCTTGATAAGTCGTGTCGATATGAGGTCTATAACAGTTCGAGAAACTACTGGTAACACTTACCAGTAAATCTCAGCAACCCTGGCCAGGGATTTCCGGTTATAGCCAATCGAACACAGCGCAACATCAACTCCCTATACCGGGAGAGACGAATCCCCTCCTATCGCTCATTGCCTCCATGTGACTCGGGACTGTACCCAAAAACCACCGTTTTGCACGCCCTCTTGGACGTGGTAAGGTGGAAATCAAAGCACAGTGGAAACCACACAAGACTCTATGACGATCTCGGGTCAACAGACTACTCTGTACCAGTGTCACCAGAGAACTGCCATCTGACGTAAGGTATAATACCATCTGGGAGTTCTCGGCGAGTCCGTCCAGTGTACCCAGTCTCCACTGAGCACCCGTATATCATCTCTGATGTCAAACACCAATGGATATGGGATCATCCATCGCCCATCTGTATGGGTCGAGAAGGTATACGCTAGTCTACTCTGGTATATCAATGCCCCGTCTCGATATACCCACGACTAGGGACTTTGAAGGATGTACTTATGGAGTACCATGTCCCCACTAGTATGATCCGCATCATAGTCCAGGTAGTCAAGTACACATCCTAAGGGCTTTAACCCTTCAGATATAGCAACCAAAGTCCATACTTTGTTGGTGTGCATGGATTCCATCTCAGATCGCTAAGCATCCAGCCATTCTTAAAGAGTCCTACTCCTGATGGCCAGCTCGAAAATAGTTGGTTCATCATCTCATGATGCAATCCTCGCTCCCACTGTCATAGAGAAACCGAAGTATGTCTCAGGTGGGTGAGGAACCCTACTAGATCGGCGGAGAGGCTGAGGTTCGTTGGAATCTACTGAATCCTTTAGTTCTATCAAATTATCAGCTACAATTTGTATAGCTGGAACATTTTCAGTTCTACATAACAGACCTTGCCTCGAGCTTGTCCGGATTTTTCTTTTAGACATAGGCCGGTCAACCCCAAATCTTAACTAACTTAAGATATGGGCTCTTCCCTTTCCATATCACATATGAAGCGGTAGGCAACTGACTTGATTGGAACCCTTATTCAATAGGTATGCAACTTCTCAAGTGCATAACTCCCAAAAGGAAATAGGAAACTCAGTAGTACTCATCATAGAGCACACCTTATCACATAGGGTGTTTTTGCTCCGCCCCGATATACCATCGTGCTTTGGTGTATACAGAAGAGTAATGCTGAAAGAGAATCTCATTCTCCTTTAGAAAAGTCCAAGAATTCCGTGCTCAAGTATTCTCCTCCTTGATCAGATCAAAGGACATAATACTTATACCCTCATTTTGGTTCTCTACTTCTAACTTATATTCTGTGAATATCTCAAAAGGTTCGGACTTGTGTTTCAACAGGAACATATGTCTGAATCTTGAGAGATCATCAGAGAATTTAATGAAGTATAAAGAACCGGTCCTGGCATATGTAGACAGGGGACCTTACATACATCATCATGTATCGGTCCCAAGAGTTTACTAACTCTTTCTCTGTTTCCAGTAAACGGAGCTATGGTCATCGTATCTTTCTGACATGACTGGCAAGTTTCACAAGATGTAAATTCAAACTGATTTAAATATGCATCTAAAATGTAACTTCAGCCAGTCGGATCGCATTGATATGACCTAGTCTACAATACCTCAAGAAGGATTCGTTCATTTCTGAACTCTTCCTCTTGTGTGTGTTCCGTATACTAAAGAACTGTAGTTTGATTTAGAACAACAATGCTTTTAGATAACGTGCCTGAACCGATCAACTTTTGATATAGGAAATGTTCAAAACATTATCCAACTATACAAAATTTTATCATTTCTTTACTAATAAAGAGATGTATATGATTTTGTATATCAGGTTCGATATCTAATAACATTCGTTCAGAATCAATGTATTTGGAATACAGGGTGACAGTGACCAACAGACTTGGCTGCAACAATTGCCCCGTTTTCTGCCTCATGAAACTTATCACCCGTTCTCAGTTTTTCTACCTTTTTGCAGCCCTATGTAACAGATTACATATCTGGGATCCTGATCCGGTATCATATACCCAGGATGCGGAGGATACTGAGAAACAGTTCTTTGTAACGAACACACCCGAAGATGATGCATCAGTATGCACTCTCTTCGTTTGGGCGGCACGGGAATTCTGGTAATCCCCAATTTCCTGCTCTGTCTTATAACAATTATAAGTTGGAGCGGGACCAACGTTCCCCAGCTCAGTATAACAAGCGGGTTCGGTCAATATTCCGTATTATTTTCTTGATTAAGGCGTGATATGGTCGTTACCTGGAGAGAGAGAGAAGAAAACACTCAGTGTGCGCTCTTGCAAGAATAGATTGGTTATTATTTTATCTAATCAGGATGGCTCCCACTGTTTTTATCAAATCTTCCTTCAAACCCTAAAAGGAAAGACTAGCCGGGATTAATTACACGCTACAAGTTCGCCAATCTTTCAGCCAGGCCAGTGTCGGTACTTTGAGGGAGGTCCCCCGTGCTTTCGCACGAACCTAATTAATGTAAACCTCGTTTTCCCAGAGGCGTAACCTCATTAACACCTTTCTAGACACCTACTTGATCGGCTAATTGTAATGTGTAAAACTGTCCTAGGAGTAACTCTTACTCACCTCGGTACTTTGAAGGATTTGGGTAGTAAGACAGAACTGTACACCCTTCCTAATCAAACCTCCCCATTCCAAACTGAAATCCACAACTCCAGTTGCATAGATTCATCAAGTACACCAAATAGAATGTCTACTAAGTTGTGTGACTTTGTAGTGTTTGATTTACCCGACTGTGAAGGGTCCATTTCAAGGGAAACCATACCCAACCCTTATGATATCTACACCTCCACTCTTAAACCAAAACTGATTGAAAACCATACTTTTGATGAGGTGTTTGAGAATTTTAATCTTTACTTGAATAAGGTGATTGACGTTGGGGATATATTGATTGATGCACCCGAAATTTTGGATGATTTTGTCCCACCAATTCATCAAATCCTTTCACTTCCTTGTGCTCATCATCTTAAGCCTTTAATTCTTCCCGAACCCCAAATATGTCTTGAAGTTGATGATAATGGTATACCTGAAGATCAGACCGAAATACAGCCTCCATCTTCCACATCTGGTAAAGAAACATTCGACACACCAATTTTTTTACCCATTTCACCTTCCATTTTCTCCGGTTCTTCTTCTGTTCCTATAGTTTCAATGAGTTTTGATGAATCACAATCCGTTAATTCAAGTTCAATAATACCAGAAATTCAACTTGATTTAGATATTTTTGAAAATGAGGTAGATGAGTTTTTCGAGTCCTCTACCTCAATGATTTTTGATGAATCAAGTAGGATAAATTATGGCACAAAACTCTTTGATAGCAAAATGTTCAATAACACCATTGATAAAAGTTTTGAAGAACTTTTTGCTGACGAACTTGAATTTTTAAACAATACGGATTTTATGATTAATCAATCTCTACCTATAGAGCTTAAACCGTCACCATTCCTTCTTCCTAATCATTCACATTCATCCTCATTCTTTCTTTTCTCTAATTTCAAACCCTTTCCAGACCACCTCTTATCCCTTCCCCATTTTTTCTTGACTCGATACAACACATTCTTCCACCAACCTATACGCTATACTAATAAAATCTTTGAATGGTTGGTGTTAACTTTTGGTCTTTGTAAAGTCTTACTTTGACCAAATGACTCACCCCTTCTTAAAATGCTTCGTATTGTCTAACTCATGTTTGGGGGGTTATATTTTTGGCTCTTGAACATAACTTGTGTCCTCAAATTTGTGAGCCAAAAATAAGTTTGGGGGAGGATTTTCACTTTCATATATTTTTGCCCCCATTAATAATGTCCTCCCAAGCTTACAGGTTTTTGTGATCCAACAGATAGCAACAGTGAGGACACTGTTGAAAACAAGTTTGGGGGAGGTTTGTGCTTATTTACGCATACTTTGCATTATACTATATTTAAGCACATGTGCTTGTTTACACATACTTTGCATTATACTATATTTAAGCACAAATTTTTTTTTTGATAATAAAAGAATAGAAAGTGAAAAATTATATATAAAAGATAGGAATAGTTTAAGAAAACCAAGAAAATTAGAAGTTTTCTTAAACGAACTTGTAATAAGTAGTTATGAGCTGTTGATCCAAGGGTTAGTAAGATGAAAGAAGTCACTAATCTGAGGATAAAAATAAGTCAGAAAAATAGTTTCTATTCTGGAAGCCAAAAATTTGAATGTTGATACCTTACTATATGCTCTTACACACATCTTGAAACTCGAGATAGTAGAGGATACCTTGAAATGCTCTTGTCTAAAAGCCAAAGTATGAAGGAAATGAAAAAAATGAAGAAAATATAAAAATGGTGAAAAGAGAAAAATGAACACTGGTTTTGTTATCGCCAAGGCAGCAATAAAAAAATATAGCGAGGGTGCTTCATCACCTAGTGCCTTAAGGCCAACTGGTCTGGGAGTCACTGCTAAGCCTTAGGTGGTGCAAGACGAGAAAAATATTATCACCTAATCAGCAAGCACATGAGTAATCGGTCGGTTAGTACCTCAAGAAGTATTAACGATCGCATGAAAATGTGTGAGCAAATCTAAATATTCATCAAGTTAAAAAGTACTGAGGTAGATGGACAAGAGTATGATAGCTTGAATTGAATTCTCCGAGTGTAGGGATGTCCATTTCACACACGTAGGGGTATATGATCGATGTTTAGATGAAAAGTAGGAATGAAGAATAAAGACGATGTTTTATTGAGGGATGAAGTGATTTCTAACATTTTTTCATGACTATTAAGATAGAGCTCATGATAACTGAAAAGCTAGTATAGTTGGAAACTCTAAATTTTCAAAGTATTTCTTTTATGGTTCTTATCTTTAAATGTAAATTTCACCATCTCTCTTTTATTATAGGATTTTTTGGGTGTAATCCGCTAAAAACCATCAGGAGACAACAATCCTTCTACTAGGGACACCTAGAGGTTTAACGGCTTGTTGCACGTGCTCAGTGCAATCGTGTTTGCCTACGAAAGTGTGTTTAGTTTTCTCCTTTCTTTTTTCTCCTTCTCTTGAATAAACTAGTTTGCTCGGGACGATCAAAGATAAGTTTGGGGGTATTTGTTCAGTTGATAAAACTGCACATTTGTTATTACATTTTTCCTACAATTTCCATATTTAAAAAGGTCTTTATTATAATATATCATACATATGAGGGTTTATTTGTAAAAATACTATTTTCCATGTGTTGATATATTATAATTAGCATTTGGTAAGAAAATGTATATAATATTATTGACCTAATCCTAGTAGAACAAAGTCTACTAAACATTATTTAAGTTGTTGTGCAGAATTTTTCCAAGATTAAAATCAAGGAAATCAGGTTGTTAAAGAAAACTCTTAATTAAGGAATCAAAACTTGGAGATCAAGTCTGGCAGCAACTACGAGAAGATTTCAAAGATCCAAAGATTCCAGAGAACACCACATGTCACATAGAGGAAGCCCCAGAATTTTGATCAATGGATATGATCAAATGGCCGCGGATCCGCGGCCATAACCCCCTGTTGGCCACGGATCCGCGGCATGATAGGGGAGTTAGAGGATGCCCTTTTTGGGGGTGAATCTCTACTGTTAGCTTCCAATTTTGGAAGCTAAATTTTCTGGCTTTGGGACTATAAATAATGACCGAGAGCCTCTTGGAAAAATCATCAAGCCGACGAGATCACGAAGTCCAAGACGGCTCACGTATCCAGGCTGATCATCAACTGTTCGTCTACCTCTTTGGAAGAGATCGAGAAGCAAACTAGTCTTTGTAATCATTTTCTAAGGAATCAAAGTGTAATGAATATTGTTGATTAATAAAGATCGCTTTCTTTTTCTTATTCTATTTCTTCGTAGTTTAATTATGCATTTTCTCTCCATCTCTTTTTCTCCCAACATGCGCGAGTAATTCTCCACTTGTTAGGGTTCGTAGGAGTAGGGTAGGCTAATGGATGATGAAGATCCTTAAACCCTTTTTAAGTCCTATAAAGTTTATAAACTTTATCAAAAGAATCATTAACATCCTAATCGGGCGCGCTACCAATTCATTGTTAGTTTCGACCGCGATTAGAGATTAGATTAATGATTGTTTTGGTAAAGGCTAGATATGAACGGAGTTCCGTGTCGAGATAGGGGTTAAGAGTGGGATTCCTTTTCCCTCCAGAAACCCTAATCTGCATGCATCACTGTCGTTCTCGTTTTAAATCTATTAATGGATAAAAAGGGTAATCTTTAATTAATCACCCATAACTACTAAATCCTAATGAACCCTACAAGCCCCCTTATTATATTAACTACATCCCTAAAATAATCTAGATCTATATTTTTGCATTCTTGCTTAAAGTAGATCTAGAAACCATTCTATAAAATTCTTTATCCCTCCTCTCTTTCTCAACACATCTGAAATAAGAATAAAAGGTTCAACGTTTCCCTGAGGACGACCCGTACTCACCTCGGTCTAGCTACACACGACACCGTTCTGATTGCGGTTACACTACAAACACACTCTTTCGAACCAATCAGAGATGATCATATCAAACACCCACAAGCTGCAAGCGGTCATCTAAACGTAACAGCCATCCGGGTATTGCGCAATCAGAAGATCAACAAGCAAGCCTGCACACACTCCTATGAATCCAATCAGTAACACTACCGTACAGTCCGGTCTCTTCGTCAGATATGTCGCATATCCAGTTTAGGGGTGGTAAACATCATACCCCAGTAACCGATAAGCCGTGTCGATATGAGGCTCATAACGGGTCGAGAAACTACTGATAACACTTACCAATAGATCTCCATATCATCCCTTGTTGCATATGTATGCTCTAGAGGCCATTATTGTATAGTACTAGTTTGTATAATACATTTTGGAAGCTTGGGATATATACACGGGTTTACAACAGTCTTGCTCGATATAGTAGTATGCTACTTGGTTTGTATCTATCTTAATATGTGTATGTATTTCTTTTAACATATCGCTAAAAACATATTGATGGAGCCCTTAGGATCTTTGCTTGACTACCGGCGTTGTGATGGCGATCATACTAGTGGGGGCTGGGTAGTCTATAAGCACATACTTATTTTGGTCCCTAGTCATAGGATTATCGAGACAGGGCATCGATACTCCAGAGTAGACTGGTGCATATGCTTCTCGTCCCAGCAGGGGAGATGGTCTGTCCTACAGCCATCAGTACGTCGTACTGGAGATAGTATGCTGGTGCTCGTTAGGTTACGAGTACACTGGACAGGACTCGTCGGGAACCGTTGGTTGGTATTATACCTATCGTCAGTTAACAGTTTCCAGGTGACATGAGTACAGCTTAGTCCGTTGACTTGACACTATCACTTCGCCTCAAGTGTGTTCCCACTGTTCTTAGATTACTACCCTACCATGGCTCTACTGAGTCGTGCAAACAGGTAGTAGTTGGGTACAGTCCCGAAGCGCTTAGAGGCAGTGACGGTTAGACAGGATTCGTCTCTCCCAGTATTGGGAGTTGATATCGCGCTGTGTCTAGGAGAGCCATTACACATAGTCGTCCCTGGCCAGGGCAAGCGAGATTTGCTGGTAGTGTTACCAGTAGTTTCTCAGGGTGTTCTGGGCTACACTCCGACATGACTTGTCCCGCTATTAAGGGTCTGACGTTTACCGTCCCCCTAGGCCCAACATGCGATACTCTTAGACGAACAGACCGGACTGTACGGAGATTGTCATATTCAGGCTCAGTAGGAGTTCGGATGGGTTCACCTCATCAGTCTTCTTATCGGCATTTACCTGAGGACCGTTACATACAGCTAGTACCGGTTGCGGCCTGTGGTTAAAACCACTGCCAGCGTAGTATCGAGCCTTTAGAGTCCCACACAGAGGGTTACTCGCCTTTGGGAAAAACAGAGTAGAGGTCACATGGTTTTGCGACGGAGTTCGTTCACATCCGCGCACTTGTGCACGTTTGGTGTCCGGGCAGTCATTACTAGCATGCTTTGGTTTAAGCCAGATCCTAGTATTTGTTTTGGGATTGGTTTTGTCTCATTGTATTCGTGTTCCTCGGAACACGGATGCGGGTGTGTATGCACAGTTGACAGAGGCAGAGGCAGACGGTTCTCATTAGGGTTGTTGACCATTTGACTTTGGCTGACTTGTTGACCGTTGACTTTTTCTAAACCCTAATGAGAATGAGAAATATGATTAATAATATTAATTAAGAATTATTGTGTCATGGTTGAGTTGAACATTTGACTTTTGTTGACTTGTTAACTTTGTTGACCGTTGACCATTGTGGACTTGTTGACCATCATCATTTCTTTTCAATGATGCTTCTTGTTCTTTGCAAAATGCATTAAATGAATGTAATGATAATGGTCATTCATAAACTAACAATCACAATTCTTAATTATTATTATTATTATCATTATTCCAAAAGATGTGAGCATGGTTGCATGATGAGAGCTCATTTCTATCATAATCTTTCTCTCTCTTGAAAGAAAGCTCTCCCTCTTCCTCTCCAAAAAAGTTTAAGTGTTCCATGAGTTGGAAATCATAAATTTTTGAGACAAAACCACCATAAGTCTTCTCTTCTCATTCTAAGGTCCTAGTTCTAGCAAACCAAGCACCTTAGTTATCTCTAGGTTGAGATAGGAGCTCAAGTTCGAGGCCCTCGGGTGGATCCATCCACGGCAAAGAGGAGACGACGAAGAGGAGCCGTTCAAACCACTACAAGGAGCAAGCAAGGAGGAGAACCATAAAAAGAAGAGAAGGAGTTCAAGACCTAGGTATAACCATTCTACATAATAGCTAAAACTTGTAGTTTATTTGTTAGTTTTTGTTTAGCAAAGATCCTTCATGGATGGTCCATGTTACCTAGTTAGAAAATTTTGATTTTTACCTATTCCGCCTCCCCGAAAGAACCGGGGTGGGTAACGTGGACCTAACAGTGGTATCAGAGCCTAACTAAACAACAACTAACTGTTAGCAAAATGTTTAGAACTTCGATCCGAAAAAAATCCCGAAAACATGTCAAAAACCATACTTTCTGCCGATTTTTAAAACTGCTCTAAAAATTATTCCACATGCCTTAAAAATCGGTGCAGGGTTTTATAAGAACAGGCAAGAAATTTGAGCCCACGACTCGGCCAACTCTCTGCGGAACCGCGGCGAAACCATGCGTTTCGCCGCGGATCCACGGCCGAGTTGACACGGTCGCGACTCCGATTTCTTGCAGTTTTCTCTGTTTGGTATTTTGGGATTTTTAAGATGTTTTGTTTCTGCCCAGATTTTCCAGAGAACAATGTTATGTTTATTTTCCAGAGAACAATGTTATGTTTGGGGTAGTTAAAAATTGGTATTTTGATCGATGTTCTATGAACTTTAGCTATTTGGTTATATCTGTAATGTGATATATGCACTGAACGTCGGCTAATCGCTATACGTCGATTAGTAGGGGTTGTGCATATCTGTGTTCTGTAATGTTGTTGGATTGTGTATATGAACTTGTTGGATTGTCGCGGATGAATAGCCGGGGTTTTGTGAGATGAGAGTTTCTTTATCTTTCATTTGATGTAATATGTAAATTGATGTAATATTATTTTTATGGCCGCACATCCGGGATGAGGTTGTAGCTGCCATTGTATATTATTTCTTTTACGGTTTTTGCTCCTAGGATAGACCCAAGGTGGGGTACACAAACTACCGGGTATGTTGAAGTGCTGAGTGGCCTACTCACGTTGTTGAGGGAGGCTACTTCACTTCGGGTATTTGGCGGGTAGTTTGCCGCACTCGTAGGGGTCTAGGGTGGGGTTTGGCTATTCATCATGACCGTGTAATCCATCTTTCGTTGCAGGCTCGAACGAAACGCGGATTCCTAGCATATCCAATGTGTTCATCTGTGATCTGGAATGGCTATCATTACATCTGACGAATGTATATATCTATATATGATATCTAGTAGGCGTTACTTATGTTTTGCATCCGCGCTAGTCCAGCCCCCGCTCTGTCGTTAGTTAAGTAACCTAACAGGTAATGACGGGGCCCCGTGGCGAATGCGGATGACATAAGCGTACGCCATATTTTCATTGTTTTCTGCAATGGTAGGATTAACTAATGGGACACATTATATTAATGCAAAGAAAAAACAAACCTAAAAGACGTTGTTGGAACAATTTTCAAAAAGTTGTTATTGCAAGGACGTTCTCTTTTGTTTTGCACAGAGGTATTTGGTTATGAATGCCCAGCACCTCATTCGACGAGGCAAGGGCCGAGATCCCTTCATCGGGAGTGACCCCTTGGACAAAAGTTTGCGTCAGGATAATAACTTCACAATAGTCGATTATTCTTGCTTTGCATCGAGGTATTCAGTTTGGAATATCCTGCACCTCATTCGACGAGGAAAGAGCCGAGATCCCTTCACAGGGAGTGAGCTCTTTAGCAAAAGTTATCGTCACTATAATTTTAAAAAGGTTATCAGGTTCCTTCAACGATATCAAGTTCATTACGTTAACGGGTTTTTCGCCAAAATCCCAGCCGTAGCCCTCCGTCATTTCTTATAAGTTATACTTAGTATTCGTGCTGCGTTTGTTGACTGTGTCAAGGAGCAGTGAACGGTAGCTGAGTATTGCTTATCCGCTGGATACAATGTGATTGGTTAGAACAGTCGTGTAACCTTGTTGACTGTGTCAAGGGTTATGGGGGTGGGTTTAATGCAATCAAGATAATGACGGGTTGAACTTGACTAGGACTCTTTGATTTGTTGACTGTGTCAAGGTCACTTGGGTCCTAGGGGCAAAAATCCACATCGGGAGTTTCTAAAGAAACTGAAACTTGCAGATTTAGCATACCTTCTGGAGTGTGGTGACTAGAGTGGATTCCATCTAGGTCATTGCACAATGATAGTTGGATCCCGATCCCACTGATGAGTTGGATTACTCTCGGGATATTATTTCACTTAACAATCAATGCTATAAACCAAGTAGGTGTCTAGAACGGTGTTAGCGGGGCTACGCCTCTAGGGAAAAGTGGTTATTTAATTAAGGAACTCCGCGAAAGCGTTGGAAAACCTCCCTCGAAGTACCGACACTAGCCTGGCTGAAAGGTTAAGCAAGTATTGTGGCGTGCGATTAATCCTGACTAGTTCTTCTTTTAGGGTTTGAAGAAGAATTTGAGGAAACAGTGGGAGCCATCCTGGTTAGATAAATCAATAAACCAATCTAATCTTGCAAGAGCGCACGTTGAGTGTTTCTTTTCTCTCTCTCCAGGTAGCAACCATTTCACGCCCTAATCAAGATAATAAAATGTATCGCTTGACCGATCCGAATTCTTATTCGGGGCTGGGGAACGTTGGTTCGGCTCGAACATACAACAACAGTCATAAGTATGAGCAAGGGAAAGTGGATTGTATGGATTCCAAGGATACCCAGTTGAAGAAGAAGCATAGTTTTGCATCTACTTCAGGTGTTCTTGTAATTGAGAACTGCTTTACGGTCAGCCCTACCTTCTGGGTACTTGATACCGGATCAGGATCTCATATCTGTAATCTATTGCAGGGACTGAGAAAAAGTAGGAAAGTTGTACCTGGTGATATGTCGCTCAGGGTAGCGAACGGAGCACAAGTTAATGCTGCAGCCATCGGTGAATATCACCTAGTGTTGTCAAATGGCAATACTATGATTTTGAACGAATGCTACTATGTACCTTCCATGGTTTGCAACATCATATCAGTTTCTTTACTCAATAAAAATGGATATAACTTTGTTCTTGATAGAAATATCATGAACATTTATCTTCATAAGGTACTGGTTGCAGAAGGTACACTGTGTAATGGTAACTACGTTCTAAATCAGAATACAGTTCTTAATGTACAAAACACACGCAAGAAGAAGAGTTCAGATACTAACGAATCCTACTTATGGCATTATAGACTTGGTCATATCGGTGAGAAAAGACTAAGTAAGTTGCATAAAGATGGAATCTTGGATACGTTCGAGTTTTCATCTTATGAAACTTATGAGTCTTGTCTCAAAGGAAAGATGACTAAATCTCTGTTCACCGGACATGGAGAAAGGGCAGCAGAGCTCTTGGGACTCATACACAGTGATGTATGTGGTCCAATGTCTATACATGCAAGGGGTGGGTTCTCGTACTTCATCACATTCACTGACGATCTCTCTAGGTTCGGATATGTGTATCTGATGAAATACAAATCTGAAGCTTTTGAGAAATTCAAGGAATTCAGAAACGAAGTAGAGAACCAGACTGGAAAAAGTATCAAGATCCTCCGATCGGATAGGGGAGGGGAGTACTTAAGCAAGGAATTCCTAGATTACTTAAAAGAGAATGGTATTCTCTCTCAGCTTACTCCTCCTTATACACCACAGCACAACGGTGTATCGAAAAGGAGGAATCGTACCCTATTGGATATGGTTCGCTCCATGATGAGTAGTGCTGACTTGCCTCTTTCATTCTGGGGATATGCACTTCAAACAGCAGCACATATATTGAATCAAGTTCCATCCAAATCCGTACCTAAGACTCCGTATGAAACATGGAGTGGTAAGAGTTTGTATCTTAAAACGTATTAAGATTTGGGGTTGCCCAGCTTATGTCAAAAAGCAGAACACAGACAAACTTGAGGCACGGGCAGTTTTATGTAAGTTTGTGGGATACCCAAAAGATTCTAGTGGGTATCTATTCTACCATGCAGAGGAACAGAAGATAATTGTTTCCAGGAATGCCACATTTTTGGAAAAAGAATTCTTGTTAAAATTATTAGTGGCAGCACGGTAGTACTGGATGAAATTCCAGAAACACAAACTTTAACTAAAGATTTGGAGGAACCGCTAGATTCAGTTACACCCAACGAACCTCAGCCACTCCGCAGATCTGGTAGGATTTCTCATCCGCCCTAGAGATACTACGGTTTTCTCATAGACGGGGATCGAGAGGATTGCATCTTGGAAGAAGATGACCCTACCAGTTTCAGGCAGGCCATTATCAGTAGGGACTCTGATAAGTGGCTGGATGCAATGCAATCCGAAATGGAGTCCATGTAGACCAATAAAGTGTGGACCTTGGATATTGCTCCACCTGGGGTAAAACCCGTTGGATGCAAATGGATCTACAAAAGGAAACTTGGTGTAGATGGGCAGGTGGAAACCTATAAGGCTAGACTCGTTGCAAAAGGTTTTCGTTAAAGACCTGGTGTGGACTATGACGAAACTTTTTCTCCAGTAGCTATACTCAAATCCATTCGGATCCTACTTGCCATTGCTGCCTTCCATGACTATGAAATCTGGCAGATGGGCGTTAAAACGGCTTTTCTAAACGGCTGTTTGGAAGAGTGCGTTTACATGGATCAGCCAGAAGGTTTCGTAGACAGTGGGAGCAGCGGGAAGGTGTGCAAGTTGCTTAAATCCATTTATGGATTAAAGCAGGCATCGCGGAGCTAGAACATCTGTTTTGATGAGGCAATCAAGGAATTTGATTTCATCAAGAACGAAGATGAACCTTGTGTCTATAAGAAGATTGTAGGACGAACTGTCGTGTTCCTAGTCTTGTACGTGGACGACATTCTTTTGATAGGAAATGACATTCCTATGCTACAATCGGTCAAGTTATTATTGTCACAACGGTTCTCCATGAAGGACCTGGGTGATGCCTTATACATTCTGGAGATCAAGATCTACAGAGATAGATCCAAGAGACTACTGGGACTTTCGCAGTCTAGGTACAAAGAGACCGTACTAAAGAGATTTAGTATGGAAGATTCCAAGCGCGGTAATATACCCGCATTGTACGGAATCACCCTCTCCAAGAAGATGTCTCCTAAGACTGATGAGGAGAGGGTTCGAATGAGCACTATACCCTACGCTTCGGCGATAAGATCTATAATGTATGCGATGCTATGTACAAGACCAGATGTAGCTTACGCGCTTAGCGTGGTGAGCCGGTATCAGTCAAACCCAGGTGAGGACTACTGGACGGCAGTGAAGAACATTCTCAAGAACCTGAGAAGGACTAAGGCGATGTTCCTGGTTTACGGTAATGGAGACCTCAGGGTCGAGTCCTTTTCCGATTCAAGCTTCCAGAGTGACAAAGATGACAGCAAGTTTGTCTCGGGTTTTGTGTTTACCCTCAATGGAGGGGCGGTGTGTTGGAAGAGTTCCAAACAGGATACCGTCGCAGACTCGACGATGGAGGCTGAATACATTGCTGCAAGCGATGCCGCAAAAGCGGCGGTCTGGATGAAGAAGTTCATTGGTGAACTTCAGGTGGTTCCGTCCATTGTTGACCCACTACCTTTGTATTGCGGTAACAATGGAGCTATAGCTTTAGCGAAGGAACCAAGATCCCATCAGAAGTCCAGACACATCTTAAGGTGGTATCACTTGATCAGGGAGATCATTGATCGCCAGGAGATCGAGGTACGGAGAGTGGACACAAAAGACAACACGGCGGATCCATTCAGAAAGGCCCTTCCTCAAACACAGTTCGAGCGACTTTTTGAGCTATTACGTATGCGGTACATCAGCAGCTGGTCTTAGTGCAGACGTTGGGTATGCGGTACACCAATTACTGGCCTTTAGTGCAAGTGGGAGATTGTTGCATATGTATGCCCTAGAGGCCATTATTGTATAGTACTAGTTTGTATAATACATTTTGGAAGCTTAGGATATATACACGAGTTTACAACAGTCTTGCTCGATATAGTAGTATTACTTGGTTTGTATCTATCTTAATATGTGTATGTGTTTCTTTTAACATATCGCTAAAAACATATTGATGGAGCCCTTAGGATCTTTGCTTGAATACCGGCGTTGTGATGGCGATCACACTAGTGGGGGCTGGGTAGTTTATAAGCACATCCTTATTTTGGTCCCTAGTCGTAGGATTATCGAGACAGGGCATCGATACTCCAGAGTAGACTGGTGCATACACTTCTCGTCCCAGCAGGGGAGATGGTCTGTCCCACAGCCATCAGTACGTCGTACTGGAGATAGTATGCAGGTGCTCGTTAGGTTACGAGTACACTGGACAGGACTCGTCGGGAACTGTTGGTTGGTATTATACCTATCGTCAGTTAACAGTTCCCAGGTGACATGAGTACAGCTTAGTCCTTTGACTTGACACTGTCACTTCGCCTCAAGTATGTCCCCACTGTTCTTAGATTACTACCCTACCACGGCTCTACTGAGTCGTGCAAACAGGTAGTAGTTGGGTGCAGTCCCGAAGTGCTTGGAGGCAGAGACGGTTAGATAGGATTCGTCTCTCCCGGTATTGGGAGTTGATATCGCATTGTGTCTAGGAGAGCCATTACACATAGTCGTCCCTGGCCAGGGCAAACGAGATTTGCTGGTAGTGTTATTAGTAGTTTCTCAGGGTGTTCTGGGCTACACTCCGATACGACTTGTACCACTATTAGGGGTCTGACGTTTACTGCCCCCATAGGCCTGACATGCGATACTCTGAGACGAACAGACCGGAATGTACGGAGATTGTCACATTCAGGTTCAGTAGGAGTTCAGATGGGTTCACCTCATCAGTCTTCTTATCGGCATCTACCTGTGGACAGTTACGTACAGATAGTACCGCTTGCGGCCTGTAGTTAAACCCACTGCCAGCATAGTTTCGAGCCTTTAGAGTCCCACACAGAGGGTTACTCACCTTTGGGCAAAACAGAGTAGAGGTCGCATGGTTTTGCGACGGAGTTCGTTCACATCCGCGCACTTGTGCACGTTTGGTGTCCGGGCAGTCATTACTAGCAGGCTTTGGTTTAAGTCAGATCCTAGTATTTGTTTTGGGATTGGTTTTGTCTCAGTGTATTCGTGTTCCTCGGAACACGGATGCGGGTGTGTATGCACAGTTGACAGAGGCAGAGGCAGACGGTTCTCATTAGGGTTGTTGACCATTTGACTTTGGCTGACTTGTTGACCGTTGACTTTTTCTAAACCCTAATGAGAATGAGAAATATGATTAATAATATTAATTAAGAATTATTATGTCATGATTGAGTTGAACATTTGACTTTTGTTGACTTGTTAACTTTGTTGACCGGTTGACCATTTTGGACTTGTTGACCATCATCATTTCTTTTCAATGATGCTTCTTGTTCTTTGCAAAATGCATTAAATGAATTTAATGATAATGGTCATTCATAAACTAACCATCACAATTCTTAATTATTATTATTATTATCATTATTCCAAAAGATGTGAGCATGGTTGCATGATGAGAGCTCATTTCTATCATATTCTTTCTCTCTCTTGAAAGAAAGCTCTCCCTCTTCCTCTCTAAAAAAGTTTAAGTGTTCCATGAGTTGGAAATCATAAAGTTTTGAGAAAAAACCACCATAACTCTTCTCTACTCATTCTAAGGTCCTAGGTCTAGCAAACCAAGCATCTTAGTTATCTCTAGGTTGAGATAGGAGCTCAAGTTCGAGGTTCTCGGATGGATCCATCTACGGCAAAGAGGAGACGACGAGGAGGAGCCGTTCAAACCACTACAAGGAGCAAGCAAGGAGGAGAACCACAAAAAGAAGAGGAGGAGTTCAAGACCTAGGTATAACCATTCTACCTAGTAGCTAAAACTTGTAGTTTATTTGTTAGTTTTTGTTTAGCAAAGATCCTTCATGGATGGTCCATGTTACCTAGTTAGAAAATTTTGATTTTTACCTATTCCACCTCCCCGAAAGAACCGGAGTGGGTAACGTGGACCTAACAGCCCTGGACAGGGACTTCCTATTAGCCAATCGAACACAGCGTAACATCAACCCCTAATACCGGGAGAGACGAAACCTCTCCTATCGCTCATTGCCTCCATATGATTCGGGACTGTATCCAAAAGCCACCGTTTTGCACGTTCTCATGAACGTGGTAAGGTGGAAATCAAAGCACAGTGGGAATCACACAAGACTCTATGACGATCTCGGGTCTACAGACTAACATGTACCAGTGTTACCAGAGAACTGCCATCTGACGATAGGTATAATACCATCTAGGAGTTCTCGGTGAGTCCGTTCAGTGTACCGAGTCACCACTAAGCACCCGTACAACATCTTTGATGTAAAACACCAATGGATATGGGATCATCCATCGCCCATCATATGGGTCAAGATGCGTATACGCTAGTCTACTCTGGAATATCGATGCCCTGTCTCGATACATCCTCGACTAGGAACAGTTATAGGATGTACTCTTGGACTACCCTGACCCTACTAGTATGATCTGTATCATAGTCCTAGTAGTCGAGTACGTATCCTAAGGGCTTTATCAACATGTGAGAGAAAGACAGTAAACCAATACAAGTCAACATGTTAAGACAAAGTGAAATCAGATAGCATACTATCATATCGAGCAAGAAAGTCCTCTCTATATATATCCAAGCATCCACTACAATACACATCATATGTACAATAATGGCCTCTAGGGCATATACATAACTAACAAAAGCCACCTATTTGCACGACTCAGTAGAGCTGTGGTAGGGTGGAAATCAAAGCATAGTGGGAGACACACAAGACTCTATGACGATCTCGGGTCTACAGACTAACCTGTACCAGTGTCACCAGAGAACTGTTATCTGACGATAGGTATAATACCATCTAGGAGTTCTCAGCGAGTCCTGTTCAGTGTACCCATTCTCCAATGAGCACCCATATACCATCTTTGATGTCAAACACCAATGGATATGGGATCATCCATCGCCCATCAAATGGGTTAAGAAGCGTATACACTAGTCTACTCTAGAATACCGATGCCCTGTCTCGATACATCGTCGACTAGGAACAAATAAAGGATGTACTTATGGACTATCTTGGCCCCACTAGTATGATCTCCATCATAGTCCTGGTAGTCAAGTACACATCCTAAGAGCTTTATCAACATGTAACAGAGAGACAATATAACAATACTAGTCAACATGTTAAGATAAAGAGTAACCAAATAGCATACTATCATGTCGAGCAAGAAAGTCCTCCCCGTATATGTCCAAGCATCCATTGTAATATACAATCATGTACAACAATGGCCTTTAGGGTATACATACAACTAACAAAAGGAACCCACCTCAAGGACGGAGGAACGGACAGAAGAATGCTCCTCCAGCGAGGAGGAATGTGCCGAGGCGACATGCTTTGACAATGACTATGGAAGAAGCTGAATCCACCGGCCAAGTCATCACTGGCAACATTTTCTTTTCAAGCTTTACTTTTCCATCTATATATACATATCCATACATTTTCCTTATACCTAAAACATATCCCACATACCTTAGGTACAATCTTCGTAGCCTCACTCCTTGCACTAGCACTCTTCGATACTGGAGCATCTCATTGCTTTATGTCGCAACGGTTCTTCCGAACTCATGCGATTCCAGTCACACCGCTTGTATCCAGCTGGAATGTCAGTTCAGGGAACAGTGTTCTAAAGGCAACAATGGGGTACAATCTGTGTCCAGTGGTCATCTGCACAAGAGAATTCTATGCTGACATCAAGGTGCTGGACATACCGAACTTCGATGTGGTTCTTGGTATGGATTGGCTTGGAACCTTCTATGCTACCATCGACTGTCGTCAAAGGAGGGTAATGTTCGAGATTCCAGACCATCCGGTCTTTTATTTCAAAAGTGGAGTCCGTACCCTGGAGCTAGGCACTTACAAGGCGAAACCGAAGAAGGCAGTTATTGCTACACATCAGGCAGAAGAAGACAAGCCAGTGGTAGTTCGAGAGTTCGACGATATATTTCCTGAAGACATATCAGGTTTGCCTCCCCATCGAGCTCTTGAATTCAGTATTGATTTAGTACCAGGAGCACAACCGGTGATCAAAGCACCTTATCGCCTAAGTCCAGAAGGTTTAAAGGAGATCCGAACTCAGTTGGACGAATTATTGAAGAAAGGATGGATTCGTCCCAGCACTTCAAGTTGGGGATCTTCAGTTTTACTCGTGAAGAAGAAAGAAGGTTCATACTGAATGTGCATTGATTATAGAGCCTTGAATGAAGTAACGATGAAGAACAAGTATCCACTACCGCGCATCGACGATCTATTCGATCGGCTAAATAGATCTTGCGTTTTCTCCAAGTTAGATCTTCGTTCGGGTTATCATCAGGTGAAGGTCAAGGAATCTGATATCCATAAAACGACATTCAGAACTCGCTATGGTCATTACGAATTTCTTGTGATGCCATTTGGAGTGACCAACGCACCAGCTATATTCATGAACCTAATGAATTAAGTTTTCCGAAAGTACCTAGACAGATTTGTTGTCATCTTCATCGATGACATCCTGGTGTATTCAAAGAATCGGAAAGAACACGCCGAACACCTACGAATTGTCCTGGAAACTTTTCGACAACATCAACTCTATGCCAATACAACAAGTGTGAGTTTTGGCTAGATCAAGCCGGTTTCCTCGGACACATTGTATCAGGCGAAGGAATCTTTGTAGGTCCAGCGAAAGTATCAGCAGAAAGCTAATGACTGACACCAAAGTCAGTGAAGGACATTCGAAGTATCTTGGGTCTAGCAGGATATTACAGAAGGTTCATTGAGGGATTTTTGAAGATAGCGACACCCCTGACCAAGCTCACACGTAAAGATGAAGAATTCGTGTGGTCAGAAGCATGCGAACAAGCTTTCGTAGAACTCAAGTCAAGATTGACATCAGCGCCTATTCTCGTCATACCGGACCAATTTGGAGGTTTTTAAGTGCATTGCGATGCCCCCGGTAAAGGATTAGGATGTGTTCTATATCAGCTCGGTAAGGTTGTGGCTTATGCTTCAAGACAACTGAAGATTCATGAGCGCAATTATCCGACGCATGATTTGGAGTTGGCGGCCGTAATCTTTGCTCTTAAGATTTGGCGCCATTATCTTCTTGGTGAACGAGTGAACATATACACAGATCACAAGAGTCTGAAATATGCGTTTACTCAAAAAGAGTTGAATATGCGGCAGAGAAGATGGTTAGAACTCATGGCAGACTTTGACATCAACCTGCAATATCACCCAGGGAAGATGAATATAGTACCTGATGCCTTAGTCGCCAACCATTAGCATTGAATCTCACCGCACAGTGGAAGCTTCAACAAGACTTGCATCAAATGGAGATTGAAGTGGTCATGCCAGGTAACGCTTCAAGTTTGATGAACTTACAAGTTCAATCTACCATTGTCAATCAAATCAAAGCAGCTCAAGCAAGTGATGCTAAGTTGCAAAAGATCAGAGAACAAGTGGAAAGTGGACTTCGAACCGACTTCATCATCTATGAAGACGGATCTTTGAGATACGACAGTAGATTGTGTATACTAAAAGGTTCTGTGCGAGAAGAGTTGATGAAAGATGCTCACAGCTCTCCTTATTCAGTATACCCTGGAGGTACAAAGATGTACAAAGATCTGCGTCAAAATTACTGGTGGCATGGAATGAAGCGTGAAGTAGTCAGAAGCGTTGCTAAATGCTTGGTGTGTCAGCAAGTAAAGGCTGAACAGCATAGGACTGCTGGATTACTTCAACCGTTACCTATCCCAGAATGGAAGTGGCAACACATCATAATGGATTTCATGACTGCACTTCCTCGCAGCACGAAAGGTAACGATGCGGTATGGATTATTATGGATCGACTCACAAAATCGGCGCACTTTATTCCATTTCTAGTTGGCCAATCTACTGAGATATTAGCAAAGAAGTACATGGAGGTAAGAATCTAAGTAAGATTTAAACTCTTCAATATGTACTATCTCTGATACCCATGAAATCATGCAGGAAATCGTGAGATTACATGGAGTACCGGTTTGCATTGTCTTCGATCATGACACCAGATTCCGATCGCAATTTTGGCAGAGTCTGCAAGCGAGCTTGGGAACAAGTCCGAACTTCAGCACGGCTTATCATCCATAAATAGATGGTCAGTCTGAGCGAACTATTCAGATCTTGGAAGATATGCTCAGAGCGAGTATGCTAGACTTTGGAGGATCGTGGGAAGATCACCTACATCTTGTGGAGTTTTCATACAACAACAGCTACCAGGCAAGTATAAGAATGGAACCTTTTGCAGCGCTTTATGGAAGGAAGTTTCGATCGCCATTAAGTTGGGACGACATCGGAGATAGAGAACTCCTTGGACCTGAGATGATAGTAGCAACTGTCGACATGGTTTGTATTATCAGAGAACGAATGCACATAGCCCAAGATCGACAGAAGCACTGGGCTGATGCAAAACACCGTCACTTGGAGTTCTAACCGGGAGAACATGTATTCTTGAAGATATCTTCAAATCGTAGAGTGATTCGCTATGGAAGACGGGGTAAACTTCGTCCAAGATACATTGGACCGTTCGACATACTCGAACAAGTCGGTGAAGTGGCTTATCACTTGGCACTTCCACCTTTATTGGAAGAGGTTGTTAGTTATATGTATGCCCTAGAGGCCATTACTGTACATATGATGTATATTGTAGTGGATGCTAGGACGTATATAGGGAGGACTTTCTTGCTCGACATGATAGTATGCTATCTGGTTGAACTTTACCTTAACGTGTACACTGATTGTCTCTCTGTTACATGTTGGTAAAGCCCTTAGGATGTGTGCTTGACTACCTGGACTATGATGCGGATCATACTAGTGGGGATATGGTAGTCTATAAGTACATCCTTCAAAGTCCCTAGTCGTGGGTGTATCGAGACGGGGCATCGATATACCAGAGTAGACTAGCGTATACATTCTCGACCCATACAGATGGGCGATGGATGATCCCATATCCATTGGTGTTTGACATCAGAGATGATATACGGGTGCTCAATAGAGACTGGGTACACTGGACGGACTTGCCGAGAACTCCCAGATGGTATTTACCTCACGTCAGATGGCAGTTCTCTGGTGACACTGGTACAGAGTAATCTGTTGACCCGAGATCGTCATAGAGTCTTGTGTGGTTCCCACTGTGCTTTGATTTCCATCTTACCACGTCCAAGAGGGCGTGCAAAACGGTGGTTTTTGGGTACAGTCCCGAGTCACATGGAGGCAATGAGCGATAGGAGGGGATTCGTCTCTCCCGGTATAGAGAGTTGATGTTGCGCTGTGTTCGATTGGCTATAACAGGAAATCCCTGGCCAGGGTTGCTGAGATTTACTGGTAAGTGTTACCAGTAGTTTCTCGAATTGTTATAGACCTCATATCAACACGACTTATCGAGCTATTGGGGTCTGACGTTTACCACCCCTAGGCGAGATATGCGACATATCAGGCGATCAGACCGGACTGTACGGTAGTGTTACTGGTTGGATTCACTGGAGTATGAGCGGGCTTGCTCGTCGATCTTCAGATCGCTCAATACCCGGGTGGCCGTTACGTTTAGCAGACCGCTTGCGGCTTGTGGGTGTTTGATATGATCATCCCCTGCTGCCGGCGTATTGACGAGTCTTTAGAGTCCTACACAGAGGTTTCCTGGCTCAAGCGAAACGAAATAGGAGTGCATATGAGATATGTGCGGGAGCGAGAATGATACCAGTATGTGATACTGTATTCGATTCTCGCGATAGATTTCTAGCCAACGGTCCGTAGTCGGGTTTCTCGGCACCGTTAATTTTTGAAATTGGCATGGTTGATGCCTTGTGAGACTTAATTAGGGTGCCTAGGAACCCTACAGTGGTATCAGAGCCTAGCTAGAGACTTAGGCGAAGTCTAGACGGAATTTGAAGTCCGAACAAACCGAAAACCCAACCCGGAACATGCTCTCTGTCCTTTTTCTAAAATCTGGGATTTTTCGAAAATAAAAATATGCAGAAAAATCAGCAGGGAATCCTAAGAATAACTGTGCAAAACGAGTCCATAATTCCATCATTCCGCCGCGTTTCCGCGGCACGAGCATGGCTCGTGCGGCGGATCCGCGGCAGGTTTTTCGTTTTGTGCGTCTATTTCTGCACAGTAATTCTTAGTTTTATGTGCTGGTTTTCCTGGGAATTTTTAATATTTTTTCCAGAGTTGAATTTTCTGGGTTGATTTGGGGATTCGGTGTTTCGATCGGAGTATCAGATTTTGTCTATGTGGCTTTCCGGATAAATTTTAGAATATGTTAAAAAGTTCGACCGGATATAAATACCCAATTTTTCCCCTGTAGGGAAATTTCCAAGTGTTGGATTTTTCCGTAGTTTAACGACGTTCTAAGTAGTGCAAGTAACTCGATGGACCCTCTAGAAGACAACAAACCTTAACTCGATTATGTGACCGTCTTGAACTGCCCTTTGAACCTTCGGGTTTGGGGCAGTACGGCGTGCCACATGTGAGGCGTTGGCTTGACCCTTCTACGGCTGGACCGTTGGTACTGAGGCACGAACGGAATGTTGTTAGACTTATTTCATATGTTGAGCTGTATCGGGAAAACTTGGGTGTTCGATTGTTCGATCGAAAAGTTTAACATTTTCTGCTTATCTGGAATGGGATACAATAATTGGAATTCACAAAATTTATGAGATAACTGAATGAATGTTATAAACATAGCAGTTTAGTCTCACTTGATCGGTTGCCACGGAATTTTGATGTGATCAAAAGTCCGTCGCAATCACGCAGCGTACGCGGATACTCGCCGGGTAAACTTAATAGACAGCTACACCCCATAGCCCCGACCAAGTGACTGTTGGAGAACCCCGTCGCCGAAAGCATCCGTTCGGATGCTCGCGGTAGCGGTGTTCCGCCTTGGTGCACTTCGTCGACGGCGTTAGGGGTGCGACCGCCTACTGAAGTTTGCGACGAGCATTCGATCAGGGTGTCGGGAATCTTGTTGAATTACCCGACTTGTTATTGAAAAGTGTTTTCGATTTTGAGACTAAAATGCGGGGTTTATAATTGTTAGGCATGCGATGTCTAAAGAATTCATTTGGTCAGGCATGTGATGTCTGAGGTGATTGCGGATTCCAACTGTTGTAATTTTACACTTTCTTTTCTGTGACCGTAAGTGTAATATGTGATATCGCCGGTTTCGTTGCTATATGTCAACGACAATTGGGATGCGCATATTTACTTACGTTGATGACATGTGATGTTATGTGTTGCTAGATATGTTATATTGGATCGTCGTGTTTGAATAGCCGGATTTTTTTTATGTGAGATGAGTGTTTTTCATTTTCATTCATGTAAAAACTTGTATGTAATATTCTTTTATTGGGGCGCTTCCAGGTTGCGGAAGTTGTCACCCTTTGTATATTATTTACTTTTCCGCACTAGGATAGACCCAAGGAGGAGGGCACAAGTAACCGGGTTCTGGAGTCCAGTGGGAGACCAACTCGAGGAGTCGAGTCCGGGTCTCCTAACTCCAAAATTGGTAGGGTTGCTTGCCGCTCTCGTAGGGGTCTAGGGGTGTGGGTTTGGCTATTCATCACGACCGTGGAATCCGTGTTTTATACTGGCTCGTATTGAAAACACGGACGTCCTAGTATATCCAATATTTCATATGTTTCTTCTGCTGCGATATCTGTGATGTGATCATGTGATAGATACAGTATATAGTATATATGATATATTATATAGGCGTTACTTATGTTTTACACCCGCGCTAGCCCTGTCCCACTCTGCCGTTAGTTACCTAACCTAACGGTGCACGAGGGGACATCGTGGCGAATGCGGATGGCATAAGTGTACGTCGTATTTATCTGTGATGTTTAGGTACTTAAATGATGGGACTTCATTAATGTGATTAATGAAATAAAAGAAACCTAAGATGTTGTAGAATCGAATTTCAAAATTAAAACAGGTAGCTACAGTTCTTGCTTTGCACAGCGGTATATGTGATATATCCTGCACCTTATTCGATGAGGAAAGGACCGAGATCCCTTCACCGGGAGTGACTCCTTTAGCAATAACTGGCAGATGCTACACACTCGGTTTGTCTTTTGATTGATTTTAAGAGTTTTTGCTTTGCACAGTAATATATATGATATATCCTGCACCTCATTCGACGAGGAAAGGACCGACGATCCCTTCACCGGGAGTGACTCCTTTAGCAAAACTAGAAAAGCCTCAAAAGCACTCCATTTTTTAAATCATTTGATTCTACAACGATATCAAGTTCATTATGCAATAGGTTTTCAGAAAAACCTGTCGTAGCCCTCCGTCATTTCAGATAAATCCTGTTTAGTATTCGTGCTGCGTTTGTTGACCTTGTCAAGGCGCAGTGTGCGGTAGCTAACCAGTATTTATCTGCTTATGCATATGATGCAGATTGGGTTAGGGTAGTCGTGCGGCCTTGTTGACCTTGTCAAGGGTCGTGCGGGTGGGTTTAATTCAATCAAGAAATGACGGGTTGAACTTGACTTGCGGTCTATGGTTTGTTGACCTTGTCAAGGTCATAGATTGTTCGGGGCAAAATATTATCGGGAATTTCAAGTGTTGAAATTTGCAATGAGATTGCATACCTTCTATGAGATAGTTGGATCCCGATACCCGCTGCGAGTAAGAGTTACTCCTGGGAGAGTTTTATACATTACAATTAGCTGATCAAGTAGGTGTCTAGAAAGGTGTCAACGGGGTTACGCCTCTGGGAAAACGAGATTTACATTAATTAGGTTCGTGCGAAAGCACGGGGGACCTCCCTCAAAGTACCGACACTGGCATGGCTGAAAGATTGGCGAACTTGTAGTGTGTAATTAATCCCGGCTAGTCTTTCCTTTTAGGGTTTGAAGGAAGATTTGATAAAAAGCAGTGGGAGCCATCCTGATTAGATAAAATAATAACCAATCTATTCTTGCAAGAGCGCACGCTGAGTGTTTTCTTCTCTCTCTCTCCTGGTAGCGACCATATCACGCCTTAATCAAGATAATAATACGGAATATTGACCGAACCCGCTTGTTATACTGAGCTGGGGAACGTTGGTCCCGCTCCAACTTATAAATGTTATAAGACAGAGCAGGAAATTGGGGAATACCAGATTTCCCGTACCACCCAAACGAAGAGAGTGCATGCTGATGCATCATCTTCGGGTGTGTTCATTACAGAGAACTGTTTCTCAGTATCCTTTACGTCCTGGGTATGTGATACCAGATCAGGATCCCAGATATGTAATCTGTTACATAGGGTTACAGATAAGTAGAGAACTGAGAACGGGTGATAAGTTTCATGAGGCAGAAAACGGGGCAAGTGTTGCAGCCAAGTCTGTCGGTCACTGTCACCCTGTATTACAAATACATTGATTCTGAACGAATGTTATTAGATACCGAACCTGATATACAAAATCATATCAGTCTCTTTATTAGTAAAGAAATGATAAAATTTTGTATTGTTGGATAATGTTTTGAACATTTCCTATATCAAAAGTTGATCGGTTCAGGCACGTTATCTAAAAGCATTAATGTTCTAAATCAAACTACAGTTCTTAGTATATGGAACACACACAAGAGGAAGAGTTCAGAAATGAACGAATCCTTCTTGAGGTATTGTAGACTAGGTCATATCAATGCGACCCGACTAGCTGGAGTTACATAAAGATGCATATTTAAATTAGTTTGAATTTACATCTTATGAAACTCGCCAGTCATGTCACAAAGATAAGATGACCATAGCTCTGTTTATTGGAAACAGAGAAAGAGTTAGCAAACTCTTGGGATGATACATGTTGATGTATGTAGGTCCCCTGTCTACACATGCCAAGACCGGTTCTTTGTACTTCATTACATTCTCTGATAATCTCTCGAGATTCAGACATATGTTCCTGTTGAAACACAAGTCCGAACCTTTTGAGATATTCACAGAATATAAGTTAGAAGTAGAGAACCAATACGGGTATAAGTATTATGTCCTATGATGAGATCAAGGAGGATAATACTTGTGCACGGAAATCCTGGATTATTCTAAAGGAGAATGAGATTCTCTCTCAGCATTACTCCTCCGAATACACCATAGCACGATGGTATATCGGGGCGGAGCAGATACACCCTATTTGATATGGTGTGCTCTATGATGAGTACTACTGAGTTACCTATTTCCTTTTTTGGGAGTTATGCACTTGAGAAGCTGCATACCTATTGAATAGGGTTCAAATCAAATCAGTCGCCTACCATTTCATATGTGATATGGAAAGGGAAGAACCCATGTCATAAGCTAGTTAAGATTTGGGGTTGTCCGGCCTATGTCTAAAAGCAAAATCCGGACAAACTCGAGGCAAGATCTGTTATGTAGAACTGGAAAGGTTCCAGCTATACAAAATACAGCTGATGATTTGATAGAACCAAAGGATTCAGTAGATTCCAACGAACCTCAGCCTCTCCGCCGATCTAGTAGGGTTCCTCACCCACCTGAGAGATACTTCGGTTGCTCTATGACAGTGGGAGCGAGGATTGCATCATGAGATGATGACCAAACTAGTTTCGAGCTGGCCATCAGGAGTGGGACTCTGTAAGAATGGCTGGATGCTTAGCGATCTGAGATGGAATCCATGCACACCAACAAAGTATGGACTTTGGTTGCTATATCTGAAGGGTTAAATCCCCATCAGGAGCAAGTATATCTTGAGAAGATTACTTGGTGTAGATGGAAAAGTTGAGACTTTCAAAGCTAGACTTGTTAAAGCTTTTCGTCATCGACCAGGCGTGGATAATGATGAAACCTTTTCAAGTGGCTATGCTTAAGTCCATCCAGATCCTACTTGCCACGGCTACATACCATGACTACGATATCTGGCGGTTGGGTGCCATGACTGCTTTTCTAAATGATGTTTTAGAAGAGAAAGTCTATAAGTACACAGCCAGAGGGCTTCGTAGACAGTGGGAGCAGCGGAAACGTGTGCAAGATGCTTTATAGGATAAAGCAGGTATCGCGGAGTTGGAACATCTGTTTTGATGAAGTAGTCAAATAGTTTGACATCATCAAAATGGTAGATGAACCTTGTATATACAAAAGGGTAGTAGGGAGTATGGTGATGATCCTCGTAGAGTACCTGGATGACATACTCTTGATAGGGAAGGAGTTTCCTATGCTACGCTCGATCAATGTCCGCTTATCACAATGATTCTCCATATAGGATCAAAGTGATACCTCCTAAATCCTGGATTTTGGATCTATGAGATAGATCTAATTGGATGTTAGGATTCTCACTAGTTGTAGTGAGATGGTATCAATCGATCCTGGGGAGAATCACTGGAAGGGTTCCAGGGTGATAAAGACGACTGAATGTCAGTCACAGGCATTGTCTTTACCCTCAGTGGAGGGACGGTATGTTGGAAGAGTTCCAAGCTAGATACCGTGGCATACTAGACGATAAAGGCTGGATACATCGCTACTTAAGATGCTACCAAAAGAGGATGTTTGGGTGTATATTGGTTCATAAGATGAACTATGTTCCTCCCATTGTGTGACAATGGAGTTGTGGCTTATGCCAAGGAACGCAGGTCCCATCAGTGATCCAGACATATTCTAAGGCAGTATCACCTGATCATGGAGATGGTTGATCTCCAAGGAGATCGAGGTATGGAGAGCAGACTCAGAGGACAACACAGCGGATCCACTCACAAAGGCCTGTTCCCAGAGAGAGATTTTTATGGGATGGTTGAGTATGAGATACTACAACCACTGCTACAGATGGCCCTAGTACAAGTAGGAGATTGTTAGTTATATGTATGCCCTAGAGGCCATTACTGTACATATGATGTATATTGTAGTGGATGCTAGGACGTATATAGGGAGGACTTTCTTGCTCGACATGATAGTATGCTATCTGGTTGAACTTTACCTTAACGTGTACACTGATTGTCTCTCTGTTACATGTTGGTAAAGCCCTTAGGATGTGTGCTTGACTACCTGGACTATGATGCGGATGATACTAGTAGGGACATGGTAGTCTATAAGTACATCCTTCAAAGTCCCTAGTCGTGGGTGTATCGAGACGGGGCATCGATATACCAGAGTAGACTAGCGTATACATTCTCGACCCATACAGATGGGCGATGGATGATCCCATATCCATTGGTGTTTGACATCAAAGATGATATACGGGTGCTCAGTAGAGACTGGGTACACTGGACGGACTCGCCGAGAACTCCCAGATGGTATTATACCTCACGTCAGATGGCAGTTCTCTGGTGACACTGGTACAGAGTAGTCTGTTGACCCGAGATCGTCATAGAGTCTTGTGTGGTTCCCACTGTGCTTTGATTTCCATCTTACCACGTCTAAGAGGGCGTGCAAAACGGTGGTTTTTGGGTACAGTCCCGAGTCACATGGAGGCAATGAGCGATAGGAAGGGATTCGTCTCTCCCGGTATAGGGAGTTGATGTTGCGCTGTGTTCGATTGGCTATAACAGAAAATCCCTGGCCAGGGTTGCTGAGATTTACTGGTAAGTGTTACCAGTAGTTTCTCGAATTGTTATAGACCTCATATCAACACGACTTATCGAGCTATTGGGGTCTGACGTTTACCACCCCTAGGCGAGATATGCGACATATCAGACGATCAGACCTGACTGTACGGTAGTGTTACTGGTTGGATTCACTGGAGTGTGAGCGGGCTTGCTCGTCGATCTTCAGATCGCTCAATACCCGGGTGGCCGTTACGTTTAGCAGACCGCTTGCGGCTTGTGGGTGTTTGATATGATCATCACCTGCTGCCGGCGTATTGACGAGTCTTTAGAGTCCTACACAGAGGTTTCCTGGCTCAAGCGAAACGAAATAGGAGTGCATATGAGATATGTGCGGGACCGAGAATGATACCAGTATGTGATACTGTATTCGATTCTCGCGATATGTGACATTGATCGGTTATATGCGATATAGCCGGGTTATCGGATCAAGTGTTGATTCGATAAGTTGTTACTGTTGATATTAGTCGGTTATATGCGATATGACCGGATCATTAAATCAAGTGTTGATTTAATGATTTGATGCATATTTATATATTTGATATATTACTTTGCATTAACTAGTATTGGTTCACTTTAAGACGGATTTTCTCGCTCGGATGTGCATATTGTATATTTGATATAGTTTTGTGCACATGATTGTATCATGCTTGATGATGCATGTTTACTTGGTTAAGTGTAAAGAATAAACCATGGTTAAACTAATGATTAGGGTTTTATTTATCCATTACTTATTTATTCATTTATTAATTTGTTTATTCTTTTTAGAAAATAAATGGCATGAATATAAAATGGTGGCTTGTTTTGTTTTTTAGTTGAATCTTCATGAAGGTTTGACTTTGTAACCACTTTGTCTTCATGCTTAACCCTAACCATTTAATCAAACCATGGTCCACTCTCTACACTTAACTAGGGTTAGGAGATGATAAGTATTTTTATTATTTTCTTTTTAGAAAATAACTTATCATAGCTTTATCTTCTTCTTCTTCTTCATCTTCAATGAAGAAACCTCCACTTCATCAATGGTGTTTGATGAAGATGAGTGAGAAATCCAATTCTAAAGTCTACCCACTTCCTATTTCTTCATCCTCTATCTCTTGCCAAGTAGTAGAGTGTGTTTCCTTCACAAGTTTTTAGGGCTTGGTGAAGGTGGAGCTTGATTTAGCGATGCCTCGACGTAGATCATCTTCGGCATGGACATCGACGACCTAGCTCGCTTTTTCTCCGACGAAGCCGACACTAGAGCCCGGATTCCTTTTTGGACAGCGGAGACGACTTCGTTGCGGAGCTATGGAGGTGGAGCACCGGATCTACAAAGGTTGTATTTCCGATATCCCTTTAGTTAAGTTGTTAACTAGATTGTTTTTCGCCTAGATTTCTAGCCAACGGTCCGTAGTCGGGTTTCTCGGTACCGTTAATTTTTGAAATTGGCATGGTTGATGCCTTGTGAGACTTCATTAGGGTGCCTAGGAACCCTACAGAGGTGCACAATGTGTTCCACATATCACAACTCAGAAGGTATGTTAGTGACCCCAGCCATATTCTTGATCACTCCGAGCTCACTGTACAACCAGATTTATCTTGTGAGCAACAACCTATTGAGATCTTGGATAGAAAAATAAAGTCACTTCGGAACAAGAAAGTCAACTTGGTTCGAGTGATGTGGAGAAAAGACACACCAGGACAGTCAACATAGGAACGGGAAGATGAGATGCGTGCAAGATATGCTCACTTATTTGTAAACCGGTTCTTAGAATAAATTGTAAATTTCGAGGACGAAATTTTTGTAAGGAGGGTAGACTGTAACAACTCCAAATTCAATGTACAGAAAATTGTGTAAAAGTTAATGTACAATTGGGGTATTTGCAATCCTGTGTATACTATAAGTGTTTGTTTTAATTTAGAACAGCAAGAAAGTACTCGTAACACATTGGTAAAGTCTTGCACTGCTGTGACGTAGCCCTTGTGATCGAATCCCCCCATCCACATTAACTTTTTATTTAAATTTTTTTTAATCTTTTTATAAGCCCAAGAGTCTACACGTGCACAACACGTAAACTGAAGAGTCACAGATTATTTAAACATGTTCACTAAAGAAAACCAATCGACTGGGACATGTGGCACCCGACCAACCCCATCCACCGGTATTAGGCCGGCGAAACCCTAGTTTTCCCCGGCGCCATCGGTTCAACCGACGGTAATGCCCCCAATTCTTTGCCCCCTGCACCTCTTCAGCTACCCCACTCCTCTCACACTGTTTGTTTTCTCTGCATTCATACAGATAACAATAAAATGCCCATTTAATTCAATTTTAATGCATTTCTTTCACCCCCTAAATCCTAATTTCCCCTATAAATACCACACCATATTTCACTTCTCCTCACCAGAATTTCATTATCAAAACTCTACCAAATTCTCAAGTCCTTTAGTGTACAAGTGGAGTTAGCAAAAGGGTGAAGTTCCGGCGACGAAACGACGCACCGGCGCTTCCCTGCTCTTCCCTCTTCTCCCCTCTACCTTAAAAGCCAGTAAGTCTCCTCTCCCCCTCTTTTCTTATATTTTAAAAACATTCATTTCTAAAACTCGACGTAAGCGGAGTTAATCCGACTTCCGATTCGGTTTTTCTTTAAAACGTTACTTTTCTTAATCAATAAAATTCCATACTCTCACATATTGTTTAACAAACATAAAAAATCTATTAAAACAAGTTTCATCTCAAAATATTGTTTATTGAAATTTTTATCGTAGTTTTACAGTAAAATATCACCTACTTCATTTTCCGACATAAAACAATATAAATTTTTATTACTTTTAGATAACTCACGAGGTAACGACCTACCTCATCACAACACACATCTTTGACATAGCAAGATGAAGTTTTAGGAATTTATTCTTGGGATAAAACGACTTTACAAATAAATACCATTAACTTATAAAACTTTTTCTATAAAAAGATATATTAAACAATTCCTTGCAATTGCGCCTCTACAACCCACTTTTGGGGACCCTGTTCGAGATGGTGCGGATTATCGCACATTCTCGGGCCTAGTAGAGTGAGATGCAGACCTTCGAAAGGAGCATTCGATCTCAATAGAATTTTTATGCATTTTTTCTTTAGAAATGAGATTTCTACAAGAAAATAAATAAAAGTACTTTCATATTATATATATATACACACACACACACACACCCATTATCAAAATATCTACTTTAGTTATATTCTATAAGTATTCCAAGTTTTCAAAAAGAATCACCATTGCATGAAAATATCATCCAAATATAAAACAAAACCAATATTTCAATAAAATACCATGTATTATGAAAATTAGGTTCTACTCACTAGAAATTTCACATTTATAAAATATACATCTATGAAAATCCTAAAGACGATAATTAAATACTTGAGGTGTATTTTGAAAATTATATCAAACTATTTTTACATAAAACCCCCCTCAAGTTATGTTAAATTATAATAAGGACCCTAGTAAATATAGATTTAAGCGGGACTAGTCTCTTGAGCCTCAGGGAGCCGAAGATATGGGTGCTTGCCTATTTAAGGTAGACAATCTAATAAACGGTGTTATCAACACGGTAATTGCCTTGGAAAAGGACACAGATCCTGCCGTCCATGTGCAGCAGTTACCGATAATATCAAAACAAATTCAGGATTTCAAGTTCTTTTTAAAGTGTCTGACTCAGACTGAGTCTCAATCTAATCAATCTGAATTGAATGTGATTCAAGTATAAACTACAATACAACATGAATCCGTCTATTCACTCTACATCAATCTATATTGACTGAACCGAACCATGGATATACTCATCTACATGTACATCCATATATCCATTCCATTTACTGATATCATGGTTCCGGCAAGTCATCCATACAACTTATAATACAAGACAACACAATACAGTCAATAAAAATAATACAATAAAGACATCGCGGGGTTTATAAGGGGTAGATTGGTACGGAAGGTGTTAAAAGTGGCACGAGACTGTAACCATAATACACCTAAGCTGAATATCCATTTTCGTTGTACCGTGACTGAACGGTTCCTTGTGTTCCGTATACCTTAGTCTCCGGAATAGTGGGACTCCTCTCGTATACACTGGCATTTTCTGTACCAAGCTACAAACAACATGTTAACAATATAATAAAACATTAAAACTTATATTCTCTTTCTGTCTATTCTATCTCTACTCACCTTTGGGACTTACCGAGCGATTGTTTACTGATGACATTCATTTTCTTCTTTCTTTGGAATGTTGTCAGGTGGATCAGACTCACTGGAGATCGACCCCAGCACCGAGGATTTGGAGCAGTTAGCATTCGATCCGGAGCTTTAGATACTTCTATATACTATTTCCATTTATGTTATGCCATTGTTTAGGCATTGCTTTCATTCCATGTATTTACATTTCAGCTGTATTGTAAAAAGAATGTTAAATAAATAAAGTTGCTGTTCATTTACATCTTGTCTCTTGTGTACTTTTACTTTATATTGCTTAGATACGCTTAGCGTGTTTACTTCTGAGTAAATACGTAGCGGCCTCGTCGCATCTCCTTGCCCGTACACTGGGAAGCGGGGCGTGGCACATAACATGAACAAAACACAATCAATGCATAATTAGCGACATATTAATCAAGTTTAGTATAATTTTGCATACAATTAATTGTATAATATTTTATAAAATGTCCAAATCACCTAAATTCTTCAAAATCAATACTTCATATAAATTTCCCAATTATTCTTCAAACTATATGTGTGTAATCATACTATATCGTTAAAACAAATTTCCATACTTTATATAATATTCATGTAATTTATTATTTTAACATTTTTAAATTCCCAAAAATAATATTTTATTTTCTGAAATGTTACATTAACGGTGTTTACTTTTTCACCGATTTTGCCTACGCATGTCTTGGGATACCGAAAGAGCACGAAATCTATTGTCCTTGTTATCAGTGTATGAACACGCGATTGCAGAAAAATTCGGATGTTGAGTTACACATCATGAAAAGCGGTTTCCTTAGAGATTACACTAAGTGAAATATTCACGGAGAAAAGGACGATGGAGGGCCAGTGCAATAGACGGAAAACGAATTCATTGAAGCGGAAAATGAAAAGTGGCAAAAGATAGTATAAGAAGAGGAGAAAGAGGAGGAATGACAGTTTGATGAAGACGAAGCCGTCGAAAACGATGATGCTGTGTTCACGCCGGTCGATGATATAGATGGGCTTATAAATGCCGCTGGACTTCCTTATGAAACGGAAAGCACTGGACCCGCGTTATTGGAGAAGTACAAGGCTTCCTCGAGAATCCCTCTATATCCAAATTGCTAAGGGTTTTCGATACTATCCTTTTTTGTATGTTTCTTCCAGATCAAGTGCAAGAACAGATGGAGTGACCAGTCTTTCACCGATCTCCTAGCATTGCTGAAGGAAGCTTTTCCCGACGAAAATGAAGTACCACCAAATTGGTACGAGGTGCAAAAGATAATCACAAATATCGGCATAAAATGTAAGAAGATACATGCATGCGAGAATGACTGCGTTTTGTTCCGAAAAGAACACGCCGCCCTCAAAACCTGCCCAGTGTGCGGGAAAAGACGATTCAAGCCTAAGAAAGACTCCTGTTCGAGTGATGTGCTCGTGAAGATTCTTCGTCATTTTCCGTTAATACCGGTTATTTATGTGTGAGGAGATGGCGTCCGAAATGCAGTAGCACCATAAAGCGCCTCGTGAAGAGGGAAAAATGAGTTATCTTAGATATTCGATATCGTGGAAAGTTTTAGATGAAAAATATTCTTCGTTCAGCGCAGACCCTCATAACGTGAGGCTGGGGATTGCGAGCGACGGTTTCAGTCCATTTGGGATGGTTCGTGTCGGACGTACTCACAGTACTTGGCCCATTGTGGTGTCTATATACAACCTGCCCCACGGAGGGCTATGACGCAGTCTTATTTTACGTTGGCACTTTTAATCGACGGTTCCTCGTCTCCTGGGAAAAATATTGACGTGTACCTTCAACCCTTGACCGATAAGTTAAAGTTGCTGTGGAAACATGGTGTGAGAACCTATGACGCAGATGGTAAACAATTTTTTCAAATGTGTGCTGCTTTGTTATGGACGATTAATGATTTTCCTGCCTATGACATGTTGTCGGGGTGGACAACTCAAGTTAAGCTTGCTTGCCCTGGTTGTCTTATTCATATGAGTAGCGTACGCTTGAAGTTTAGCAGGAAAGAGTCGTTTATGGGCCACCGACGATTCTTGCCTATAACTCACAGATACAGAAAGAATAAAGAAATGTTCAATGGCAAGACGGATACCGGTATGCCACCTAAATCATTGTTCGGTAATGACATACTGCAACAAAGGAGAGGTTATCGGAATATCACATTCGGAAAGAAACAGAACAAAGATGCAATGCCATGCCCATTTGGCTGGAAGAAGCTTAGTGGTTTATTTCAGCTTCCGTACTGATCTGATCTATTGCTGCACCACAATTTAGATGTCATGCATATTGAGAAGGGCATCTCCGAGCACATCATCAATCTTCTGCTGTGTAAGGATAGAAAAACGAAGGACAATTTCAATGCCCATCGTGATTTGACGAATTTGGATGGTTTTTCCATTAGAAAAGAATTGCAATCTCGGCCTATGGCTGGTAAACCAAATTACTATGAGATCCCACCGACAATCTACAACATGAACAAAGAGGAGAAGCGACGGATCTTGCGTGTGTTGAAACAATTGAAAGTTATAATGACTCCAATTTCATTGTACAAAAATTTTCAAATTAATGTACAGAATAGAGTTATAAGCCTTAGCAAAAGTTATAAATTTATTTTGTTTAAGAACAGCAAGAAGTATTTGTAGCTCATTGGTAAAGCCTTGCACTGCTGTGACATAGCCCATGTGTTCGAATCCCATCAGCCACATATATTTTTGATGATTTTTCTTTTAAACAATTTGGAAGCCCAAAAGTTTACACGTGCAACACATGTAAAATAAAAAGTCTGAGAAAAACAAACATGAGTTGAATGTTATATGAACTGACCTAAACACGTGGCAAAGATTCAAAGACCCACCTCACCCCTACGGCCGGCAAGATATTCATTTGGGCTGGCGGCGCCGGGCTCAACCGTAGGTAATGCTCCCAAACCCTGCACACTAGTCTTTTGGCCTACCCCCACTACTCCAGTACTGTTTGAATTCTCTGCAATTATCCAGAGAGTGTTAATTCACTCATAAATTCTACTTTTAATACATTTTTAATTCTCTCTTTACTCTTAAAACCCTAATTTTACCCTAAAAATACAACATCACACTCTAGCCCTCCTCATTCTGAAATCTATTGTTAAAATTCTCAAAAATTTCCAAGTCAAAGAAGAGTACAAGTGGAATTAGCCAAGTTCCTTTTCCGGCGAGAATTTGAAGCACTTCCGGTGACTCCGCGACACCACGACGATCTCAATACCTTTCTCCCTCTATTCTTAACCCACAAAACAGTAAGTCCCACTTCTCTCCTCCTCTTATTAACTTAAAATGTTCTCTTTTCAAATCACGTCGGTAAGTGGAGTTGTACCGGCCCTTAATTCTATTCTCTTTTAAATTTCAATTTTCTATTAAGAACCATTTAATCATATCAGTATATCTTGCTTGTTAAACATTAACTAATATTTTGAAACAAGTTTCATTTTAAAACTCCATGTAAAAGAACTTTTATTAAGCTTTTATGCTTAAATACCATGAAGTTACATATGACATCGTTTAATCATTCTTGCTTATATTACCTTTAGAAAACCTCACGAGGTAATGACCCACCTTTCACAAACACGCATCTTTACATAGCACGATTCCCTTGAATAACAATTTTATGACAAATACGACTTTTACATCAAAATACCATAAACTATTAAAAACCGTATTTCTTTAAATTGTGTGATTACATTCCTTGCAATTATGCCTCTACAACCCATTTTGGAGAACCCGATCGGGATAGTGCGGGTTATCACACATCCTCGGGACTAATAGAGCGAGATGCATACCTCCTCACGGAGCATACGATCTCGATTGAATTTTTAATGCAATTTTAAGAAAAACGTGATTTTCTATTTAATAAATAAATTTTATTTTTAATAATTACATATAAATATTATCAATCCATCTATTTTAAATATATAATAAATTCCATGTTTTTCTAAACAAAAAAAAAGAATTATAAGTTTCATAAAAACACCATCAAGAATCTATACAAGTCAACTTTACACTAAAATACCTTGTATTATTCAAGCTAGGTATTTATTCACTAGAATACCACACTTTTAAAAATTATATCAACGAAAATCATAAATACAATTAATAAATACTTGAGGTTTATTTTGAGAGTATACTAAAAATATTTTTCATAAAACCCTCTCAAGTTATATTAATTTACATTAAGGACCCTAGTAAATATAGGTTTAAGCGGGACCAATTCTCTTGATCCTTCGGGAGCTGGAGAAAGTGGGTGCTTGCCTATTTAAGGTAGAAAACTAAAACGAGATTATCAATGGTAATTGGCTCGAAAAATGTCCTAAATCTTGTCGTCCATGTGCAGCAGTTACCGATAACTCTTAAATCTAATTCAGGACTCTAATCTGTTTAAAGTGTCAATCTGAGTCTCGATCTAATCTGAATACAATCCAAACATGAATCCAACTATAACTCCATTTCAACATGCATCCAATGTATAAAACATGAACACTTAAACTATTGGATATAGTGCCCTCAAAATCAATTATTTGATCGCAGGCACGTGATTGCAATGATTGACGAGGACCTATACCGGTAGGACAGTCTTACTCGAGATGATAGTATGCTATCTGGTTTGCCTTTATCATCGTGTACAGCTTTAGGTGACATTACATATCACTATTACACGTTGATAGAGCCCTTAGGATTCTTGCTTGACTACCAGCAGTATGATAGCGATCAAATACGTGAGAGTTGGGTAGTCTATAAGCACATCCTTAAAAGTTGTCCCTGGTCGAGGGAGTTTCGAGACAGGGCATCGATACTCCAGAGGAGACTAGTGTATGCAGTCGAGACCCCGATGAGGGGCGGTGGCCGGTCTCACAAGCCATTGGTGTCAGTTGGTTCACCTAAGATGTATACATGTGCTCATTGGGTTATGAGTGCACCGGACATGACTCGCCGGGAACCTGCTAGTTGGTATTATACCTAGCGTCAGATAGCAGTTCCCTGGTGATATGTGTACAGGTTAGTTCATCGACCTGAGATCGCCATTTGTCTCAAGTGAGTTCCCACTGTGCTTTGATTACTACCCTACCACGGCTCAAAGGAGTCATGCAAACAGGTTTTAGTTGTGTACAGTCCTGAGCCACATGGAGGCAGTGAGCGGATCGGCAGGGGTTTCGTCTCTCCCGGTATTGGGGGTGAGGTCGTGCTGTGTCTAGGAGAGCCATTATACAAAGTCCTTGGCTAAGGCAGGAGATTTACTTGTAGGTACTCCAGTAGTATCTCAGGGTGTTCTAGGCTACGCTCCGACACGACTTATACCGCTTTTGGGGGTCTGACGTTACCAACCCCTAGGCACGATATGCGATGCTCATAGAAGAACGGACCAGACTGTATGGATATTGTCACTGATAGGCTCAGTAGGGTTCCAGGATGAGTTCGCTCATCGGCTTCCCTTTCGCTCAATACAAAGACAGCCGTTACGCACAGCTAGTGCCACTGACGTGCTCGTGGTTAAACCCACTGCCAGGGTATTGACGAGTCTTTAGAGTCCCCCACAGATAGTTTCCCAAGTTCGGGAGAAACGTTGTAGAGGTCGTATGGTTTTATGGCAGGGTTCGAACATACACGTGCACTTGTGCACGTGTCATGGTTCGGATAGATAATACTAGTGGGCTTTGGTTTAAGCCGGATCCTAGTATTATACCGTGTAGAAATATTTTTGTCTTGTTGCATTCGTATGCAGTGGGAATACAGATGCGAGTATGTATATACAGTTGCGGGGTAATCTTGTAATTTGTTACGGGATTACTTTTGAAGTTGCCAGTTTTTTCGCTTGATTAAACATTAGATTTATTGTTTAATTAAAGGTTGATATTTGTGTATTCTTTTTGGCCATTTCCTTCATCAAATTCATCATGGCCGAACTTTGTGGGGAGGTGGGCTTGTTTTTGGATTTCATGATGAGTCATTTGGATTGCTTCTAGAATAGCATGGTTTCATTTTGTGACTTATCTTTAGCTTTAATTCTTTTTGTCAAAGCATAGGATATTTAGATGGATATTTGTGTTGATATTGGTTAATGGTCACCACTTGATTTTGCCTATGCTCCCCCCCCCATTTCCATTCACAGTGAAGGATTTTACCTTCAAGTTAGCCGAGCCCATTTTGATGGGTGAGAAAATTTGTTCTCATTGCAAATTCCATTGCTCACTTCCTTACATCTCATTTTGGCAACTTCATTTACCTTCACCCAATTCATTGGGTGCCTTGAGACAAAGTATTCTACACTCTCTTTACTTCAATCTTGGATAGCAAACTTCATGTCTGAGTTGCTTCGTCTTGAAGCGGGAGCCCGTATAAAGATTCGTTGACGTGGTGCAACTTCAACGAGGAGACCGAAGATTGAGTGAGATCGGAGATGCCGCGAGGAGCTAAGGATGGTGGCTAAAGACCGAAGGACACGGATCGATCGGTATAGCCATTCTATCATCTTTGTAGTTTGTTAGTTTAGTGTTAATGGCACGATCCGGGTGAAAGTCTATTTTAGCGCTAGCTCATAAAAAATTTGTTCCGCGTTTGGCCTCGGATTGACGGCCGGAGCGCTACCGTAGACTTACATGGTATCAAAGCCACACCATTAACCTTTACTAGCTTGTTCTAACATATTTAAAACATCGATCGAACGAAATTTCCGAAACCGCAATTCCAAAGATAAAGTTTCTATCGAAATTTTTTTGTCTTCCAAAAATTATTTTGGGTATGTCAGAAAATCATTCAGGCATTTTTAAGACTCTGGAAGAAATTTGGTCGACTGAACCCACAAGACTGCTGCGGAACCGCCGCACAACCCTTATGTTGGCCGCGGTTCCGTCGCCGTTTTGGAGCAACAGTGTACCATTTTTCTTCTAGGTGTCTTTCATGTGGAATTGTGGTTTCTGGAATATTTTGTTTGGGCCCAGATTTTGTTAGAGTACTGGATTTGTGCTTGGGGCCCACTTCGGGAAGTTTTGTCGATCAGAATTTTAAATATCTTAGTTTACAGTGCTTACATTATATCTGCGACCGTGATTTTCATTAGAGCGGTATAACTCGTCTAATTGCTATAGTCCTTTTTGACGGGTTTGCGAACGTGACATTCGCGTTGATGTTCTGTGTTGTGCTGTGATGTTGCGGATTTGTCGTGGTGGATAGCTGTGTGCAATGGTAGTGCAGTTTGGATTCATTTGTACATTTGATATCGCGGGGCGAGCGTCCGACATGTGGACTGTCGTCACTGCCTGTTTGTATATTATTCTTTTAGGGCACGACCGGGTTGAGGTCGATGTACCCGTTGTACATATTTTCTTTTCTGTACTAAGATTACCCCGCGATGGAGTGCACGGGTAGCCGGGTTCTGGAGGGTAACGGGTCCGCATCTCAAGGCTTTGAGAGGGAGGGGGCCTCACTCTTGGATTGGCAGGCTATTCGCCGCACTCGTAGGGGGTACAGGTTGACCCAAGGTGGGGTGCTCAAGTTACCGGATACCGTGAAGTGCCGGGTGGTCCATTCACTTTATTGAAGGGGGCTACCTCGCTTCAGGTTTTGGCGGGTAACTTGCCGCACTCGTAGGGGTCTAGGTTTCATTGCATAGGCTATCCACACGACAGGGGAACGTCGGGTTTCATTTGCGGCTCAAAAGAAACCCGGGGCTCCCAGATATCTGTATCGTTCTGTGATGCTTATTACTTTTCTGTGATGTTGCATTTATCACGCCTGGAGCGATTATTATATATTGATATATATACTAGTAGATGTTGTATATGTTTTACACCCGCGCTAGTCCAGTCCCCGCTCTATCGTTAGTTAAGCAACCTAACGGGTGATGACGAGACCCAGTGGCGAATGCGGATGGTATATACGTACATTTTATTTTCGTTCTTTTCTGTTGTGATTAATTGATGGGACTGCATTGATTCTGATCAATGCAAGGAAAACAAACCTATTCGATGTTGTTGGAACAATTTTCAAAAGACTGTTATTACAAGGACGTTTTCATTTTTTTTACACAGCGGTATTCAGTTTGGAATATCCAGCACCTCATTCGACGAGGCAAGGGCCGAGATCCCATCACCGGGAGTGACCCCTTGGGCAGAGGTTTGCGTCAGGGTAATAACTTCACTATAGTCGATTACTTTTTGCTTTGCATCGTGGTATTCAGTTTGGAATATCCTGCACCTCATTCTACGGGGAAAGAGCCGAGATCTCTTCACAGGGAGTGACCTCTTTAGCAAAGGTTTTCGCCACTATATATTTGTACAAAGCTATCAGGTTCCTTCAACGATATCAGGTTCATTACGTTAAAGGTTTTTCACCAAAAACCAGCCGTAGCCCTCCGTCATTTCAGACGGGTAGCACTTAGTATTCATGCTATGTATGTTGGCCTTCGTCAAGGCATAGTGTATGGTAGTTATTTATTACTTTTCTGTTGCATAGATAGATGCGTTGGTTTGGGACAGTCATACTACCATTTTGGCCAACGTCAAGGGTATGTACGGGTGGGTTCAAATTAACCTGGACAATGATGGGTAGAACTTGACATGTGACTTATGATATGTTGGCCTACGTCAAGGTCATAAGAGCATGGGGTAAAAATCACATCGGGAGTTTCAAACATACAGGAAACTTGCCAGGCATACGCATACCTTCTGGAGTGTGATAACGTGAGTGGATTCCATCACGTTATCATGCGATGATAGTTGGATCCTGATTCCCACTGATGAGTTGGTTTACTCCTCGGGTGATCCCGACTAATTCTTCTTTCAGGTTTGGAGGAGAATTTGAGATTACAGTGGGAGACATCCTGATTAGATAAAGTGATAACCATTCCGATCTAGGTTAGAGTGCACGCAGAGTGTTTCTTTTCTCTCTCTAATTGGCAGCGACCATGGCCCGACCCTAGACTATGACTCAGTAACCAAGTTAACCGAACTTTCTTAAAACACTGGCTTTTGGATTGTCTAAGTTGCATACATCATTGCTACTTCTTCTTTTACCCTTTGCATTTCTCTAGAACACCTCATATTACTACGAACATCCACTTCCTTTGGATAAATCCATTGTATGGTTATATACGAACTCGAAGGAACTTGTTCCAGATTCGAGGATGGATTCTGGTTCTGGATAGATTGGATAGGACTATTCAGTTGTCTTTTCCCTTTTACCTTCTCTTAGGTTGCGAGGGCTCCTAGGATTAAGAGAGTAGACCTTTTACGCTTATTGGATAGTCTTCTTCCAAACCATAGGCAGGTGCCGAAAGGTAGGGAAATGAAGAAAACCAATTAGCCCAAGTATGGTGTACAGAAGGTAATAAGTAAAGACAAATAAAGGGATTAGAAAGAGGGCAAAGTAAATTGCGACTGCTATTATTCACGACCAAACCGAGTATATCATCGCCACTCGTACTTCATCTTTGCTTTTCTCCAGTTCAGGAGAAATAGAATAAGATTTATTCAGTTGTCCTTTATCATCACCTTCTCTCAAGTTGCGAGTACTCCTAGGATTAGGAGAGTGCACCTATTATGCTTACTGGATAGTCTTCTTCTAAACCATAGGCTGGTGCCGAACGGTAGGGAAGGAAGAAAACCATTTAGCTTAAGGTGGTGTACAGAAGGAAATGAATAAAGACAAATAAAGGGATTTGGAGAGATGGTAAAGAAATATACGGTTACAGTCATGAATCTGATGATGGAAGAGGCATTACTAGGAAGACCCGGATACCCCTTCGAAACATTTTCATATTTCAGTTTCACTATGTGTTGTTAAAGGAAAACTGATTTCCCAATTAGATACTTACTCCAGGGTATGTATTTACCAGGTATGATTCTCACATCTGTATGGTTTTACAGCTAATGAGTGGGAGTAAGTTATTGGGAATTAGGTGATCATCCTCATTATATCGGAATTCGTTGTAATTAGTGATATTTGAGGAAATCGCCTGGGATTTTGCCGGACGGCAAATATATGGTTTTGAATATACGTTGTTATGCACCAATTTCAAACTGATATATCTGTACGTTTATTTTCATAAAGTGATATATAACTTTTTGAAATTATGTCGGTGAAATTTACCGATATCAATTGATGGTTAGGAAAGGAGCATTCAACATCGAAGTAGTTCTTAACCATAGTACAGTTTTCAACCTACGACGCACAGAGTTTGAGTTATTAAACTTAGGGGACTTATACAAAGTATGGTATGTTATCCAGTGTCCATTAGGATAAAGGGGTTGGTCCTCGGACTGTATTCTGTTTACTTGTGACTTCTCTAGTGTCACGACCCGAAATTGGCACGTGACGGCCCTTAAACTACGCAACGTCTACAGGCGTAACGCAATTTAAGTAAGCCGAAAAACCCAGCAATCTAAACCATCAAAAGTAGTAAGTGATAAATACAATTTTAAAACTTTTAAAATCTCAAACCAAATTCTTTAAAGTCCAACTTTATTTCCTTTAAAATTTTGGCAGCACCTCCTTTGTAAAACAAGCCCCCAAAAAGAGTACAACAAAAATATATAAGTAAAGCATCCCAAGCGGGAGCAAAAAACCATGCCCAAAGGAGGAAAACAACTACCACAATAGATATACGACGCCGTAGCGAAGAAATAAAAGACGATATAAATAAAACTGCATAAAATTCCTCCAAGTCATCAAAATAATATACAATATCGTCCTCACATTAAGTCTCTAAGTCAATACATGATAATGGTAGATGGAGAGTACAAGATACAACAAGATACAATGATCAACATCGGATAACCTCAAAACCCACCTATAGCAAAACTGTACACAGTCAGCCGTAGCGGTCTCCGCTGCAAAAGATGATACGATAGATGAAAAGCCCTGCCTTGACTACTCTGAGGAACAACCTGCAAAACATTGTGGCACAACGGGGGTGAGTTGCCAACTCGTGAATAGTAAATAATATATGCAGGTAATCGCAAGTATGCACGTACAGCGCGAATCTAGTATGTGCAAGAGGATAGCAATAATTGGCAATATGTATATGCAACGGTCATAAAAGGTACTCTATCAGGTACTACTAATACATGCAGCAATAAATGGCAATATGTATATGCAACAGTCATGAAAGGTACTCTATCAGGTACTACTAATACATGAAGCAATGCATATAAAATAAATACGGAGTATGGGATAAAACATGTCATCCCCACGGAATCCTGACCTCATGGCAGGACCAAAATCCATCAAGACAATCAAAATTCCAAATTTCCACAAATCAGCCCCCAAATTGGCTCTCATATCCTGTAAGTCTCATATATCCTGAGTGTCCAATATCAAGTAAATCTCATATATCCTGTATCTAATATCAAGTAAATCTTATATATCTTATATCCAATATCAAGTAAATCTCATATATCCTGTATCCAATATCGAGCAAGTCTCATGAAATGAATAAGTATATCTGCATGGATCATTATGATGATGTATATAAATTAGATACGTATACATATATATTAGCGTCCCATTCCACTAATATATATATGCATATATAACAGCGTCCCATTCCACTGTTATATATACTTAGGAGTAAAAATATCATGAAACCAAGTGTCAAGTATCGACACATAAATATTGATCTATCAGGTGCTGTCACCACGACTGGCCCCTGATGGGTACGTATCATACGCTATCTCGAAAACCCGAGTGCCCAGCTTCGACCCTCGCTTTTCGACGTATCCATACGTACATGACTCCGGTCGGTATTCCCACGATAATCGCCGAGTCATAGGTACTGTCACCGGTAGGTATGGTTCCCCTGTCAGGCTCATCGGCGTGGTCCATTGAAATACCTTTCTTGCCCCGGGGTACCTCCGGGCCCTACTGTCACGATCCAGAGTTTGGCCCATGACCGGCACCTAACCACGCAACGTCTACAGGCGTAACGCTACTAAGTGAACCGAAAACCCAGAAATCAAACCCATAACAGTATAGAGTGTTTTAAGTTTTAAAAGAACACATTTAATTCAAATTAAAAGATCCAAGTAAACAATATACGACGCCGCAGCGAAGATCAAGAGCAACAAGTGAGAACATTACAGATAGAATACAACTGCATAAGAAAAGTCGGCTCACAATGAGCTCGACACCAGAATACCAATAATATATATCATCGTCCTCACACTGTCTCTAAGTCCATACATACATGGTAGATGGAGAATACTAGATACAACAATATACATAGCTGAAAGATAAACATATACCGCACAAAACCCACCTATCAGCAAGAGAGCCGGTACACCAACTATGGGGGTATCTGTGTCAAAAGATGCAAAACGCAGCCTGCCGCGACTACTCCGAAGGCAACCTGCAACCACTGTGGCACAACGGGGGTGAGTTGCCAACTCGTGAATAGAAATAACATATAAAGGTAATCGCGAGCATGCACATACTGCGCTACTCTAACATATGCCAGCAGATGATATCAGTGCAAGGTAAGCAGTATGTATAATAATCATGCAAGTCCTCTATCAGGTGATATAACTACAGGATGAGATGCAGTGATGAATGCTGAGCATGGGAATATAACATCTGCACGAAATGTCGAGGTGGACTAAATATATATGTATGCACCGCGAATCCCAACAACCCAGACGCCGGTACTCCATCGGCCCTCAAATCCTGTACATCCCTGAAAATCACGAGTGCCCAACATCGGCACCCAAATAACATAAATACTCGTGTCTAGCATCGACATGCAAATCCTCCTCTATCGGGCATCCGTCAGTCCGGGTCAGCCCTCTCTCAATATATCGGGAATCCGTCAGTCCGGGTCATCCCTCTCTCAATATATCGGGCATCCGTCAGTCCGGGTCAGCCCTCTCTCCATATATCGGGCATCCGTCAGTCCGGGTCAGCCCTCTCTCAATATATCGGGAATCCGTCAGTCCGGGTCATCCCTCTCTCAATATATCGGGAATCCGTCAGTCCGGGTCATCCCTCTCTCAATATATCGGGCATCCGTCAGTCCGGGTCAGCCCTCTCTCAATATAAGCCAGTCTAGCACCGAGAAAACACAGGGTGGCACCCTAAAATAGCATATCAAGGGAACCGGGTTTTTAAATGATTACATATTTGAAAAGGCCACGGTTCCCAAATCCAGAAATCATATGTAATCCCAACCAATATGCAAGTAAATGTGATGTGATATGTGCATCAAGTATGAATATCATGTTAAGTCACATAAAAGATGAGCAATAGCATAATGATCCGATGTGATGTATGCATCAAGTATGAATATCATGTCAGGGTAGTGCTCTTGCAACATGAACTGTCAGTAAGGGTGCGGTGTTCTATCAATTCTAGTTTATATACATATAGCAGGGAATGCAGTATGCACTAAATAGTAGCCATGAACAGTCAATGTATGTAAATGTAGCTATAAGGTCTTATCAGCCCTAACGTAGAACGCCATGCGGGCGATATCCCCGTAGATGTTAAATCTAATCACCGTAGTATCTCGCTAGGTATAGCCAACAGCTTGTTTCCCCTTCTGCACGGCGTCCACCGTACTCGCCTGCGGACCTTCAAATTACACAATACATTAAATATAAGCTTGACATCACACAAACACGACATTAAAGCCGAACTAGCAACTCGTGTCGTGAACCAAGCGCGCGTGTGCGCGATACGCTAAAACGTGTGATCACGCGCCTAAAGTCACTCCGACGCGTCGTGATACGCAGAAACCCAAAACCCATACACACGTATCACGCGTGTCGTGAAAGATTGAAAATACGGGAAAATAGGTAATCACCTACAGATTTTGATACAGAAAAGATAATGTAAAACTATATATACCAACATAACCCACATAGCAGCAGACACCTACACCCCAAACCCCAACCCAAAACACCCCCATCTGGCCGCAATTTGCGGCCAGAATGAATATTCCGGCGGCCTCACTTAGGAATTAGGCTCCCAGGTTTGGTGTGTGCACTCTATACCCCCCATACATGCTACAGTAACATCTAGTTTCACTCTGAAATATCTCGGGTAGCAGCAGATCCTACAGAGCCTTACTTCTAGTTAAAATCCACACTTTTGCACTAAAATCAAACTTTAGGGTATTTTTCTGAAATCTGAAACAAACCTAAGTCTAAACCCACACTAATAACTCATTAACAAGCTAATCAAGCCACAACAACATAAACTTTAACATATTACCACTAAATCTCTTCAATAGCACTAAAATTGCACAAAAAGGTGATATTTTGAAACTAAACATGCAAGTTATGGAAAAAGAGGTTAAGACATGAATTTATACCTCCTAAAGACCTTATACAACACCAAAAGTCCAGCTCCTCTCTCAGGTGTGCAGATTTGCCTCCAAACACCTCAAAAACTCATTTTTCCTAAGGTTTTGTGAAGGAAATGTGTGGTTTTTATGTAGGATTTGATTGGGAATCAAGGAGAAGTGAAAAAGAGAGGAAAAGATGAAGGAAAGCCAAGGTTTTTCTGCTGAAATCTCCAGAATTTCTGAAGTGAGGAGAAGAGAGAGAGAAGAGAAGGAAATGGGGTCAAAAAAAGTCAACCTCTTACCTAACACCATGCTCATTTGTTTAATAGGATTTTGAATTATGAAAAAGGGTTTTGTTTTGATTAAAAATGGTGGGGAATTAAAATGAACCATGCACAAAAGAATGGTTAACATGATACCAAAACCCTAAGTCCCAAAAACTAAGTGTGCAAGTATACACTACACTACAAAGGAAAAATTTTCCAATTTGCTAACACGACTAAATAACTAATTATCGTGAAAAACATTCTGACGGAAATTCAAAGTGTTACAATCTACCCCCCTTAAAGAAATTCGGTCCCCGAATTTAAAAATCCAATCATACGCACCTTCAAAAAGATGGGGATACCTCTTCCTCATCTCGCTCTCGGTCTCCCAAGTGACCTCCTCGCCGCTCTGGCCACGCCAAAGTACCTTGACGGACGGTATCTCTTTCGATCTCAATTTCTTTACTTTTCGATCCAAGATCATCACCGGCTGCTCTGCATAGGAAAGGTCGCGCTCAAGCTGGATCGTCGGGTGCTGAATCGCATGCGAAGGATCATGAAGATATTTGCGGAGCATCGAAACGTGAAATACGGGGTGCACGTCTAGAAAACTGGGCGGAAGGGCTAATCGATACGCAACCGCACCAATACGCTCGAGGATCTCGAAGGGGCCCACATATCTGGGACTAAGCTTCCCCTTCTTCCCAAATCTCATCACGCCTTTCATTGGGGAGACCCTCAAGAAAACATGATCACCAACAGAAAAATCAAGTCTGCGCCGACGACGGTCCGCATAAGATCTCTGCCTACTTTGGGCTGCTCTCATCCTATCGCGAATCAACTGGATCTTCGCGGTCGTCTCCTCCACAATCTGCGGCCCTAAGATACTGCTCTCACTGAGCTTCGTCCAACAGGTGGGCGATCTACATCTCCTCCCATAAAGAGCCTCAAACGGTGCCATCTGAATGGTCTCCTGGTAGCTGTTGTTGTAGGAGAACTCTACTAAGGGCAAATGATGATCCCAGCTACCTCCGAAGTCTAATACGCATGCTCTGAGCATGTCCTCGAGAGTCTGAATAGTCCGCTCTGACTGTCCATCGGTCTGCGGATGGAATGCTATGCTGAAACTCAAGCAAGTGCCCAAAACCTTTTGAAGCCTCTGCCATAGTTGGCTGGTAAACTGGGTGCCTCTATCGAACACGATACATGTCGGAACTCCGTGCAGTCGTACAATCTCATCAATGTAAATCTAGGCATACTGAGCAAATCCGAAAGTCGTCTTCACCGGCAGGAAGTGAGCCGCTTTCGTCAAACGATCCACGATCACCCAGATAGAGTCATACCCTCGACTAGTCCTGGGTAGACCCACAATGAAATCCATAGAGATCTGTTCCCATTTCCACTCTGGAATGGGTAACTGCTGTAGCTCTCCCGCGGGCCTCTGGTGCTCAGTCTTGACTTGCTGACAAGTCAGGCATCTCGACACAAAATCTGCAATGTCTCTCTTCATTCCGTCCCACCAGTAAACATCTCTCAAGTCATGGTACATCTTGGTGGAACCGGGATGAACACTATATACCGACCGATGTGCCTCCTCAAGAATCTCGCGCCGCAATCCCTCAGCATCTGGTACGCATAGTCTAGCTCCAAATCGTAGTATCCCCTGATCATCGATCACGAACTCGGAAAATCTGCCCTGTCCCATCTGTGTCCTGATCTCCGAACAGCGGTCATCACTGTGCTGTGCCTCATGTATACGGTCAAACAACTGTGGGCATGCACGAACATGCGCAATCTGTCCTCCGATCGGCGTAAACTTGAACTGTACCCGGCTGTCGCATAAGATCTGCCAATCCGCCGACGACTGCCTCTGCACTACGCTCAAACAGGATAGACTACCCCCGGGCCTCCTGCTCAAAGCATCCGCTACAACATTCGCCCTGCCCAGGTGATACAAGATCTCACAATCGAAGTCCTTCACTAACTCCATCCATCGGCGCTGTCTAAGGTTCAGGTCTCGCTGCTGAAATATATACTTTAAGCTCTTGTGGTCAGTGAATATCTGGCACGACTCTCCATACAAATAATGTCGCCAGATCTTAAGTGCAAAGACCATCGCAGCCATCTCCAGATCATGAGTGGGGTAATTATGTTCATGTTTCTTTAATTGCCGCGAGGCATACGCGATCACCCTGTCATACTGCATCAAAACGCACCCCAGCCCCACTCGTGAAGCATCACAGTAGATCACAAATCCGCCTGATCCTGAAGGCAATGATAGCACGGGTGTCGTAGTCAGTAGAGCCCGTAGCTGCTGGAAACTGTGCTCACACTCCTCCGTCCAATCGAAGCGAACTCCCTTTCGGGTCAACCCGGTCAAAGGTGTAGCAATGCGAGAGAAGTCCTGCACAAATCGCCTGTAATAGCCTGCCAGCCCTTGAAAGCTGCAAACCTCCGTCACTGACGTGGGTCTAGGCCAACTCCGAACTGCCTCGATCTTCCTCGGGTCTACACATATACCATCTCGTGTAATCACGTGCCCCAAGAAGTCTACGCTGTCTAGCCAGAAAGCACACTTGGAGAATTTGGCGAAAAGCTGATGCTCCCTCAAGGTCTGCAGTGTAATCCGCAGGTGCTGCTCGTGCTCTTCTCTACTCCGAGAATACACCAAGATATCGTCAATAAACACTATGATGAACAGATCAAGATACGGCCGGAAAATGCGGTTCATCAAATCCATAAATGCTGCTGGCGCGTTGGTGAGTCCGAATGACATCACCAAAAACTCATAATGGCCGTAACGCATGCGGAAAGCTGTCCTAGAAATGTCCTCCTGTCGAACCCGCAGCTGATGGTAGCCTGATCGCAAATCGATCCTCGAAAAGTATCCTGCCCCCTGAAGCTGGTCAAACAAATCGTCGATACGTGGCAAAGGATACCTGTCCCGCACTGTCACCCTGTTCAGCTGGTGGTAGTCGATACACAAACGCATACTGCCGTCCTTCTTCTTGACAAACAGGACTGGAGCACCCCAAGGAGAAACACTGGGTCGAATGAGTCCCTTATCCAGCAAATCTTGCAACTGACCCTGCAACTCTCTAAGTTCCGCCGGGGCCATCCGATAAGGCGGTACAGAAATAGGCCCCGTGCCAGGAACCAAATCAATACAGAAAGAAATATCACGCTCGGGCGGTAGCCCAGGAAGCTCGTCAGGGAACACATCAGGAAACTCGCTAACAACCGAAACCTGATCCAACGGAACCTCTGTAGCTCTAGTATCACAAACATAAGCGAGAAATCCCTGACATCCCTTCCTCATAAGCTGTCCAGCACGAAAAGAAAAAATCACACTGTGAGGGGTAACACCACGGTCCCCCAACACAACAACAACCGACTCGCCGGGAAAACAAAATCGAACTGTCTTCTCGCGGCTGTCAACAGAAGCATAGCACGTGGCTAACCAATCCATGCCCAAAAGAACGTCGAAGTCCAACATCTCAAGAAGGATCAAATCGACCGGCAACTCTCTCTCGCCAATACGGACGGTACAGGATCGGAACACGTGCCTAGCAACAAACGACTCTCCCACAGGAGTAGTCACAACAAGCGGCCGGTCAAGAAAACCGGACTCTCTACCAAAACTCGGCACAAAGTGTGTGGATACGTACGAGTGCGTGGATCCGGGATCGAATAACACGTGTGCATCAACCGAACATACAGGAAGGATACCTGAGACCACCGCATTGGACGCCTGCGCGTCCTGATGCGTCAAAGCAAAAACTCGTGCCTGTCCTCCACCTGCAACTAACTGTCCCCTGCCGGCCACTGGCTGCCCTCTGCCTCGGTCACCTCGCCCCCTATGAACAAATCCTCCGCGACCACGACCTCTCTGTGCATGCGTCTGACGCGGAGTAACAGTAGGTACCATCGGCAATGCCGTCTGGGGTGGTGAAGGTAGTAATGTGACATGCGGTGCTGTCGCCTCCCTCCAGGATAACTCAGGACAATCTCGTACACGATGATAAGAACTCCCACAGCGAAAACATCCCGACGATGACCGCTGACCATCCTGGGGATAGGAACTGAATAACCGGCCCCGCCCTAAATCTTTCCTGCCTGCAATACGTCTATCGCGGTGCCGAAAAGGCTGTCTCTGCACTGATGTATCCGCACGAACTCTCTTCGGCTCTGGAACTGCCGAAGTCTCAGCAAGGCGCTCCTCAATTAAAAATGCTGCATCTACTGCTGCTGCGTATGTCTCGTAATGCTGCGCGCTGATAGCAAGGAATAGCGGGGTAAGCAAGCCTCGAACAAATCTCTTGACTCGCAACTCCTCGATAGCCACTAAGTACGGAGCATAAACTGATAGCTCGGTGAACAGCACGTCATACTCTGCCACTGACATCTCTGGCGTCTGGCGTAAGGACTCAAATCTGCGTGCTCGGGCATCCCTAACACTCTGGGAAGAAAACGGGCAAGGAATAGCGCCACAAACTCGGTCCAGGTCATAGGAGGAAGACCTGCTGCTCTACCCTTCTCGACTGATTCGCACCATTTCTGCGCAAGACCTTCCAGGCGAAAGCTCGCGAACTCAACCCATCTTGCATCTGCGCATCTAAGTGAACGATATATCCGCGCCATCCTATCAATGAAAGACTGTGGGTCCTCAGCCACATCGGTGCCTGTGAAGACCAGAGGCTTCAGCCTCATAAACTCTTACAGCGATACCGTAATAACCTCTGTAGTCGCAGGTGCAACTGCCTGCACCGTGGGTACCACCGCGGTCTCTGCAACGGGTGGAACTACTTCTGGTCGCTGCGCTCGAAGTGTCTCAACTAGAGATCCCATCATCTGGCGCATCTCCTGCATACTGGATCCCATCGTCTGGCATATCTCCTGCACACCAGCCCCTAACATGGCAATCTGATCTGCCACGGCAGGAACAGACTGCTCGAGCACAACCGGTGTACTACCCGGATCAGTCCTCGTCTCGGATGAGTCAACTCGAATCTCGGCCCTTGCGACCGCTCTCTGCGCCCTCGTAGTCTTTGGCGGCATAATGGCTGAAAGGAACAATAGGATTCGATAAGGATAAGGAAATCGAATCGCAAGAATGTATATACTCAAGAAGGAATTTAAATCAACAAGTCTTAAGGTCGCGTAGGCGGAGTACCGTGTCGTGAGTATGCCGCGGAACATACACACGCTACGCTACCCTACTGCAGCTACCTACTCCATCATACCAGGGTCATCCTACACTCTGAAAGGTAAAACCTACGCTCTGATACCAACTTTATCACGACCCAGAGTTTGGCCCGTGACCGGCACCTAACCACGCAACGTCTACAGGCGTAACGCGACTAAGTGAACCGAAAACCCAGAAATCAAACCCATAACAGTATAGAGTGTTTTAAGTTTTAAAAGAACACATTTAATTCAAATTAAAAGATCCAAGTAAACAATATACGACGCCGCAGCGAAGATCAAGAGCAACAAGTGAGAACATCACAGATAGAATACAACTGCATAAGAAAAGTCGGCTCACAATGAGCTCGACACCAGAATACCAATAATATACATCATCGTCCTCACACTGTCTCTAAGTCCATACATACATGGTAGATGGAGAATACTAGATACAACAATATACATAGCTGAAAGATAAACATATACCGCACAAAACCCACCTATCAGCAAGAGAGCCGGTACACCAACTATGGGGGTATCTGTGTCAAAAGATGCAAAACGCAGCCTGCCGCGACTACTCCGAAGGCAACCTGCAACCACTGTGGCACAACGGGGGTGAGTTGCCAACTCGTGAATAGAAATAACATATAAAGGTAATTGCGAGTATGCACATACTGCGCTACTCTAACATATGCCAGCAGATGATATCAGTGCAAGGTAAGCAGTATGTATAATAATCATGCAAGTCCTCTATCAGGTGATATAACTACAGGATGAGATGCAGTGATGAATGCTGAGCATGGGAATATAACATCTGCACGAAATGTCGAGGTGGACTAAATATATATGTATGCACCGCGAATCCCAACAACCCAGACGCTGGTACTCCATCGGCCCTCAAATCCTGTACATCCCTGAGAATCACGAGTGCCCAACATCGGCACCCAAATAACATAAATACTCGTGTCTAGCATCGACACGCAAATCCTCCTCTATCGGGCATCCGTCAGTCCGGGTCAGCCCTCTCTCAATATATCACGAATCCGTCAGTCCGGGTCATCCCTCTCTCAATATATCGGGCATCCGTCAGTCCGGGTCAGCCCTCTCTCAATATATCGGGCATCCGTCAGTCCGGGTCAGCCCTCTCTCCATATATCGGGCATCCGTCAGTCCGGGTCAGCCCTCTCTCAATATATCAGGAATCCGTCATTCCGGGTCATCCCTCTCTCAATATATCGGGAATCCGTCAGTCCGGGTTATCCCTCTCTCAATATATCGGGCATCCGTCAGTCCGGGTCAGCCCTCTCTCAATATAAGCCACTCTAGCACCGAGAAAACACAGGGTGGCACCCCAAAATAGCATATCAAGGGAACCGGGTTTTTAAATGATTACATATTTGAAAAGGCCACGGTTCCCAACTCCAGAAATCAGATGTAATCCCAACCAATATGCAAGTAAATGTGATGTGATATGTGCATCAAGTATGAATATCATGTTAAGTCACATAAAAGATGAGCAATAGCATAATGATCCGATGTGATGTATGCATCAAGTATGAATATCATGTCAGGGTAGTGCTCTTGCAACATGAACTGTCAGTAAGGGTGCGGTGTTCTATCAATTCTATTTTATATACATATAGCAGGGAATGCAGTATGCACTAAATAGTAGCCATGAACAGTCAATGTATGTAAATGCAGCTATAAGGTCTTATCAGCCCTGACGTAGAATGCCATGCGGGCGATATCCCCGTAGATATTAAATCTACTCACCGTAGTATCTCGCTAGGTATAGCCAACAGCTTGTTTCCCCTTCTGCGCGGCGTCCGCCGTACTCGCCTGCGAACCTTCAAATTACACAATACATCAAATATAAGCTTGACATCACACAAACACGACATTAAAGCCGAACTAGCAACTCGTGTCGTGAACCAAGCACGCGTGTGCGCGATACGCTAAAACGTGTGATCCCACGCCTAAAGTCACTCCGACGCGTCGCGATACGCAGAAACCCAAAACCCATACACACGTATCACGCGTGTCGCAAAAGATTGAAAATACGGGAATATTGGTAATCACCTACAGATTTTGATACAGAAAAGATAATGTAAAACTATATATACCAACATAACCCACATAGCAGCAGACACCTACACACCAAACCCCAACCCAAAACAGCCCCATCTGGCCCCAAATTGCGGCCAGAACGAATATTCTGGCGGCCTCACTTGGGAATTGGGCTCCCAGGTTTGGTGTGTGCACTCTATACCCCCCATACATGCTACAGTAACATCTAGTTTCACTCTGAAATATCTCGGGTAGCAGCAGATCCTACAGAGCCTTACTTCTAGTTAAAATCCACACTTTTGCACTAAAATCAAACTTTAGGGTATTTTTCTGAAATCTGAAACAAACCTAAGTCTAAACCCACACTAATAACTCATTAACAAGCTAATCAAGCCACAACAACATAAACTTTAACATATTACCACTAAATCCCTTCAATAGCACTAAAATTGCACAAAAATGTGATATTTTGAAACTAAACATGCAAGTTATGGAAAAAGAGGTTAAGACATGAATTTATACCTCCTAAAGACCTTATACAACACCAAAAGTCCAGCTCCTCTCTCAGGTGTGCAGATTTGCCTCCAAACACCTCAAAAACTCATTTTTCCTAAGGTTTTGTGAAGGAACTGTGTGGTTTTTATGTAGGATTTGATTGGGAATCAAGGAGAAGTGAAAAAGAGAGGAAAAAATGAAGGAAAGCCAAGGTTTTTCTGCTGAAATCTCCAGAATTTCTGAAGTGAGGAGAAGAGAGAGAGAAGAGAAGGAAATGGGGTCAAAAAAAGTCAACCTCTTACCTAACACCATGCTCATTTGTTTAATAGGATTTTGAATTATGAAAAAGGGTTTTGTTTTGATTAAAAATGGTGGGGAATTAAAATGAACCATGCACAAAAGAATGGTTAACATGATACCAAAACCCTAAGTCCCAAAAACTAAGTGTGCAAGTGTACACTACAGTACAAATGAAAATTTTTCCAATTTGCTAACACGACTAAATAACTAATTATCGTGAAAAACATTCTGACGGAAATTCAAAGTGTTACACCTACCATGTACGCTCACACGGCCTACGACGCCTCCTCGCATGGGGTATATATCAGAACCGATAAATCTCATAGTGGCTGCTGAAATATTATATCAAGAGAAATCGGGTTTTTGAAATAATGCATAATTTCATGAAACTACCACGGTCCTCAAATCCAGAAAACATCATGAAAAATCCATATCTCAATGCGAAAATCCATGAATATAATATATGCAACATAAAACTGTAATGTGAGCATATAAAGGAAAAACCACTATTTAATTGCAACAAGTTAATATATATATCATGCGGTTCCTAATTTTTCCAAGTCCATATAACATCAAATAAAGGTAAACATGTAGCTATAGCCAGATATATGTGTAAACATGTTGGTATAGCAAGGTATATGTATCTACCTATCAGTAATGACGTAATACCCTCCAGGTATAAGTGTAAGTATGTATGCAAGATGTACATGTAGCTATGTCTCGTATGTGTATATACCTATCACTAATGGTATAATACCATATAGGTATATGGGTAACTAGCATGTAAGCATGTCAAGGCATATGTGTATGCATGTAGGTATACAGGTATGCTATATGTCATATGCGAAAAGGAATATAAGGATCAAGTATCAATGTCCCTAACCAAACAATATCATATATGTATGTGTGTTGTGCGTGTCATGGCAATTATTGACGGTGTGAGTGGCATACAATCAGTGCTCGTGCAACATGAGCCGTCAATAATAGTGCAGTGTCCTAAGGGTACAAGTCCAAGTACAACAAGTAATTATGCAATGAGGTGTATGCGCAAACTCTATTTATGCAATAGAATATGCGACTAATATCAAATTATCTCTAGCCCAGACGCATAACGTCATGCGGGCGATTCCCCTGTAGATGTTAAATCTACTCACCAACGCTCCTGGCCAAGTAAAGCCAACCACCTGTTTTCCCTTCTTCGCAGCGTACGAAGTCCCCGCCTGCGAACCTAAAACTTAAAACAATATAACAAGTATGTATATTAGCAAATGACCAATAATACGTACAAACTACGTTTGACCGACGCGACAACTCCAAAAAAAGTCTCAAGTGATCGTCTAGTGGCTAACGTGCATAGCGACACAACGAAACCAACTCAGAGCAACAACTACACAGAACACGAACCGTATCGGATAACGTAACGCGTGAAAATGAAATACAAGAAAACAAGCAAGTCATCCCAGATTTTGCTATACCAACAATTTGTAAAAGTTGCAAGTACAACGAGACCACAAACAACCCCAGAGACCCCTATACCAAAACTCACCACCAACCACCCCACTCTGGCCACAAATTGCGGCCAAAACCATTAAATTTGCGGCCTGATCATGAGGGAATAGATTAGTATTGTAAGGGTAGGTTCTAGGTCACTACACAAGGTCACTGTGATGGGAACTTTTGCAACAAATAGCTGGTTTGATAGCAGTTCATCTAAACATACGATATTTGCACGAAACGATACATGACGCGATCTAAACTGAAACTAATAAGCTAGGCTACACAATAAACACCTACTTAACAGAAAAAGATCATTACCTACTCCCACAAGCTCAAAGATCCTAGCTTTCCAAGCTCCAAGGCATCAAAGAGGCAAAACAAGGTTAAAGATGTGATTTTGGTGAGATTTAGTGAAGTTTTGTGAAGGATTAGTGAAGGTTTAGTGGTGAGGTGAAGAGTGTTCAGTTGAGAAGAGAAAGGGATGAGAAATAATGAGAAGGGAATAAGAGAGAAAGAAAGAAAGAAAGAAATGAGAGAGAGAGAGAGAGAGGTGAGTGCACCATGCAATAAATGCACACAATTCTCACCATGCCACCTCTCACAAAACAAAAATCCAAAAGAAAATATCTCTCTTCTCACAAACAAATATCTAGAGTTAGGTTAAGGTTTAAAACAAAGGATTAGATTAAAGCAAAGGATTAGGATTAGGGTTAAATGTCATGGTTGCTAAGAACTAGACTAACACAAACAAACCCTCATATAAACATGCACATGTGTGTGAATGCCATAACAAATAATAATAAATTATTAATTAAATGTTATAAAATGTGACGAACCCGAATTGGTAAACTTTTTACCAAGAACCCGCATTATCGTCTAAACTAATACTAATCTAAATCTAAGGCGTTACATCCAGTTTTTAAACAAGTGTTTCGTAGAAATACAATGTCCATGTTTTGAGAAGTTATAGGTACAAGAATAAAGTAGAGAACCATGTGATGCAAGTATCGGGATTTTTCAAGGTGATCGAAGATGTAGATACTTGTGTTTGGTATTCAGTTGATAGTAAAGATGCTGAGAACTAGCGTCTCTTTCGGGTTACTCATAATTGGATGCACTCCTAAGTTGAGTAATACTGATCGGCCTCTCTACAGTTAGTTGACAAGAACTGGAGACAGCTGCATGATTTGAATCTGGTTCCAATTAAATCAGTGCCTCTGTTTCTATATTGGATATAGAACGGTTCATATCTTGACGATGTTAAGGTACGGGGAGTTGTCCGGTTTATGCTTAAAACCAGACTCTGGATAACTCAAGGCACGTTTCTGTAATGGTTGTTTATGGGTTAACCCGGGCTATGACGAGAGTTGACTTTCTACCATCTGGAAGATCAATAGTAATATTGTTCTTGACTCGCCACAGTTTTAGTAAAATAGACTTTTTCAGAAAACAGTAGTGGGAGTATGGTAGAACTGGAAGTGATTCCAGAACCGCAAACGATTACTGAAAATTTAATAGGACCTAAAGATTCAATCTGGATTGACATTCCATTAGCCACTCCGCAGATATGGTGGGTAACCTCAGACACCCGAAAGGTACTCCGGTAGCCTCAAGGAAGGTGAAAGGGAGGTTCTTGTTTACCCAGAATTGACACTACTGTTGTTCCAGACTATGAGACTCGACAGGAGGATGAGTATAGAGTCATTCTAAACTAGCTTTAGAAGTGCACGTGTATATGATTCTTCCGTAGGGTTGTTGTAGTCAGTGGGAGCAGCAGAAGCATAGTGAACAAGTAGCTTGTGTCTATTTATAGACTAAAGCAGATATAGCGGAGATAGATCATCTGTTTCTGATGTGACAGTCATGGGCTTTGACTTCATCAGAATAGGGGATGGATCTGTTAAGAAGGTAGTAGGGTGTGATGTCCCGGTATTTGGATGACATACACAGAGTAGGAAGTGAAATTCCTACACTACAATCGGTTATACTGTGGTTGTCACACAGTAGTTTCTCCACATAAGATTTGGATATTATATCAGACATTCTGGTTACTAGATCTAGATTTGGGTAGTTTCCCAATCTGGGTACTTAGACGGTATTCTAAAAGGTAATTTAGAATGGACAACTCCTGACATGGTGGTGTACCTGCAGATGACGGAGTCACCCTCTTTAAAGGTGTCTTACAGACTAAAGGGGAGAGGGATGTGCATGATTGGCATATCACTTGCTTAGGCAATTGGGTCAATCATGTGATGTCAAGTACCACACCAGATGTTGTTTTTGCACTAGATGCAATAAGTTGAGATATTAATCCAATCCTGGAGAAACATTCGGAAGCAGTTTTAGAACATAAGTGAATGTTCTAGGAATTTGATTACGACAGCCTCCTTCGGAAGACAGTTATCATTCCAGGCTTCTAAGGTGACCTGGATGATAGAGTGACTGTCAGAGTTATAGTTTTTACTCTGACGAGGGGCAGTAATTTAGACAGGTGGTCCAAGTGGATACTGAGGGAGGCATGGTGCAGGATACTGATTAAGTTCAGTTGATGATACAGTCTAAGAAGTTTGGATTTGGAGTTCATTAGTGAACTAGGTCCCATCAGATATCCAGACATATTCTAAGACATGTATTGCTTAATTCGAGAGATGGCTTTCTCCGCGAACTTGAGATTAAGAGAGACATAGAAAGAAACATCAGGGCAGATCCACTCACTGAGGCTATTTCTCGAACACAATAGTTTTACAAATGAGCTTTGTGACACTAATTAGTAGAGGAGTTGGGTATTCGGTATCACACGGGCTGTGAGTATGCGACATCACAATAATTAGCCTTAAGTGCAAGTGGGAGATTGTTGGATATAGTGCCCTCAAAGTCAATTATTGGATCGCAGGTATGTGATTGCAATGATTGAGGAGGACCTATACCGGTAGGACAGTCTTACTCGAGATGATAGTATGCTATCTGGTTTGCCTTTATCATCGTGTACTCCTTTAGGTGAAATTACAGATCACTATTACACGTTGATAGAGCCCTTAGGATTCTTGTTTGACTACCAGCAGTATGATGGCGATCATATACGTGAGAGTTGGGTAGTCTATAAGCGCATCCTTAAAAGTGGTCCCTAGTCGAGGGAGTTTTGAGACAGGGCATCGATACTCCAGAGTAGACTAGTATATACAGTCGAGAACCAGGTGAGGGGGTGGCCGGTCTCACAAGCCATTGGTGTCAATTGGTTCACCTAAGATATATACAGGTGCTCATTGGGTTATGAGTGCACCGGACATGATTCGCCGGGAACCTGCTAGTTGGTATTATACCTAGCGTCAGATAGCAGTTCCCTGGTGACATGTGTACAGGTTAGTTCATCGACCTGAGATCGTCATTTTTCTCGTGTGAGTTCCCACTGTGCTTTGATTACTACTCTACCATGGCTCAAAGGAGTCATGCAAACAGGTTTTAGTTGGGTACAGTCCCGAGCCACATGGAGGCAGTGAGCGGATCGGCAGGGATTTCGTCTCTCCTGGTATTAGGGGTGAGATCGCGCTGTGTCTAGGAGAGACATTACACAAAGTCCTTGGCTAAGGCAGGAGATTTACTGGTAGGTACTCCAGAATTATCTCAGGGTGTTCTGAGCTACACTCCGACACGACTTATACCGCTTTTGGGGGTATGACGTTACCAGCCCCCTAGGCCCGATATACGATGCTCATAGGCGAACGGACCGGACTGTACAGATATTGTCACTGATAGGCTCAGTAAGGTTCCAGGATGGAACAGAAAAGTCAGTTAAAAGAACACGGTTGATAGAAAATGAGTTCGCTCGTCGGCTTCCCTTTCACTCAATAAATAGACAGCCGTTACGCACAGCTAGTGCCACTGACGTGCTCGTGGTCAAACCCACATCCCTAGACCCCTACGAGAGCAGCAAGTAACCCTTCCAATACTAGGGTTATGAGACCCGGTCTCGACTCCTCGAGATGGCCTCCCACTGAACCCTGGAACCCAGTTTCTTGTGCTCTCCGCCTTGGGTCTATCATAATGCGGAAAAGTAAATAATATACAATGGTGACATCATCCTCAACCCGGAAGTGCCCCAATAAAAGAATATTACATACAAATGAATTTTACATGAATGAAAAAGAAAACTCTCATCTCACATAAAACCCCCGGCTATTCAATACACAACGATCCAATATAACATATCACATCAAGACATAATCATCACAGATAACTAGGCGAAGTTAGATAATTCGATAGATACAACGAATTCCTAAAATACCCCAGTGAGCTCAACACTTGAGAAGAAATAAAAATTCCCAGTAGCATGCCCCAGCACCTATGGACCGTCGCTGAAGGGCCCGTCCCAAGCCTCCACAGTGGCGCCGCGGAACCGCCGCCAAAACATCGTTTTGGCCGCGGTTGCGCGGTCACTGTAGCGAGTTAGGGACTCGTTCTTCAGGTGGGTCCATAAAATTCCCTGCATGATTTTTCGAGTATTTTTAATATGAAAAAATTCAACTTTTTGAAAAATTTCCAGAAACGGGTTGTTTCGGGGTTCGATCGGACTTCTAATTTCGTCTAGAAAACGCCTAATGCTCTAGCTTGGCTCTGATACCACTGTAGGATCAGCATAGAACCTTGAGAAGGTTTTGGCAAGCATCAATCATGCTACTTTAAAAATTTTGGGGTGCTAAACAAACCCTAACCAAGATCTTAACTAGGGAATTAGGGTTAACATGCATGTAAACAACTTTACATCTAAGAGAAAGGGATTACAACCTTTGTAGTCCGTTCCTTCGCTTCATAAGCTCCGAGTAGTAGTCTCTTCATCGCAATCCATGAACTTCCGGACTCTAGAGAGGCTCCACAAGTCGAATGATCCATGCTTGCTAGAAATCTTCATTTTCGAAGATGATCTACGTTGAAGAATCTCAAACTCAAGCTCTCATTTCTCTAATCAAGTATTAGTGAAGTGAACACCCTAATCTAAGTGGCTAGAATAGATGAGGATGATGAAGTAGGAATTTTTCTCTCTTTTGTTTTCAATTTCTCACTTTAAATCATCATAACAAAAAAAGCTGGGAAGCTTTTTCAAGGAGGAAGAAGAAGAAGAAAGCTTTTGTGATGAATAATGAATTATTGTTGTTGTTACAATTACAATAATGAGTTAATAAAATGAAGGCTTTAACTCATGTAGAGAATAAACAAGAGTTAAGGGTATGGGTTGGGTTAACAAATATCTACACAAAATATCAAAGCAAAATGACAAAAGGAAAGCTTCATGAAGCTTCATGAAAATGCTAATCAAAAAGCTAACCCAAATCCAAAACCTAACTTTGTTTAGACTTAACAACCATGTTGCATTTGTAACTCTAACTTGTTACAATATTATATATCACATATACAATATATTTTTAAAAAAAGAAAATAATACAATTAACATATATCGCATATACATCAATGTATTATCCAATGAGAAAATGAATCAATAAAGCGAGCTTATATTAGTTAACATAATGTAATATATCACATATATAATTATACATTAAATTATCGAATCAACTCTTGATCCGACAATCCGGCTATATTGCATATAACCGACTAATATAACATGTACCAATTTATCGAATCAACACTTGATCCGATGAGCCGGCTATATCACATATACCCGGCCGATATCTCATATCGCGAGAATAATACGGTATCTCATATCGTATTATTCTCGGTCCCGCACATATCACATATGTTCTCTTACTCCGTTTTGCCTGAGCCAGGAAAGCTCTGTGTAGGACTCTAAAGAATCGTCAATACGCCGGCAGTAGGTGATGATCATATCAAACACCCACAAGCTGCAAGCGGTCAGCTAAATGTAACAGCCACCCAGGTATTGAGCGATCAGAAGATCAACAAGCAAGCCTGTACATTCTCCTGTGAATCCAATCAGTAACACTACCATACAATCCGGTCTCTTCTTCTTATATGTTGCATATTTAGTCTAGGGATGGTAAACATCAGACCCCCAGTAACCGATAAGTCGTGTCGATGTAAGGCTCATAACGGGTCGAGAAACTACTGATAACACTTACCAGTAAATCTCCATATCAGCCCTGTCCAGGGACTTCCAGTTATAGCTAATCGAACACAGCACAACATCAACTCCCTATACCGGGAGAGACGAAACCCCTCCTATCGCTCATTGCCTCCATGTGATTCGGGACTGTACCCAAAAGCCACCGTTTTGCATGCCCTTTTGGACGTGGTAAGATGGAAATCAAAGCACAGTGGGAATCACACAAGACTCTATGACGATCTCGGGTCTACAGACTAACCTGTACCAGTGTCACCGGAGAACTGCTATCTGACGATAAGTATAATTCTATCCAGGAGTTCTCGACGAGTCCGTTCAGTGTACCCAGTCTCCACTAAGCACCCATACACCATCTTTGATGTCCAACACCAATGGATATGGGATCATTCCATCGCCCATCATATGGGTCAAGATGCGTGTACGCTAGTCTACTTTGGAGTATCGATGCTCTGTCTCGATACACCCTCGACCAGGAACAGTTATATGATGTACTCGTGGAATACCCTGGCCCCACTAGTATGATCTCATCATAGTCCTAGTAGTCGGGTACATATCCTAAGGGCTTTATCAACATGTGATCACAAAATAGTATTTGTTAACATACTATCATATCGAGCAAGAAAGTCCTCTCTATATATATCCAAGGATCCATTATAATATACATCACATGTACAACAATGGCCTCTAGGGCATATACATAACTAAGGGCATATACATAACTAACAATCTCCCACTTGTACTAAGGCCAGCTGTTGTAGTATCTCATACCCAACATCCCGAAGAGTCTCTCAAATTGTATTTGAAGAATGGCCTTTATGAGTGGATCCGCAGTGTTGTCATTCGTATCAACTCTCCTGACCTCGATCTCCCGGCAATCAACTATCTCCCGGATCAGATGATACCGCCTCAGAATATGTCTGGACTTCTGATGGGACCTGGGTTCCTTGGTTAAAGCCACAGCTCCATTGTTATCACAATACAGAGGTATTGGATGCTCAATGGACGGAACCACACCAAGTTCAGTGATGAACTTCTTTATCCAGACAGCCTCTTTGGCAGCATCGTTGGCAGCGATGTATTCAGCCTCCATCGTTCAGTCTGCCACGGTTTCCTGTTTGGAACTCTTCCAACAGAACGCCCCTCCATTTAGGGTAAAGACAAAACCCGAGTGCGACTTAGAGTCGTCCTTATCACTTTGGAAGCTCGAATCGGTAAAGGACTCTACCTGGAGTTCGCCGTTACCATACACCAAGAACATCTCTTTAGTCCTTCTCAAGTACTTGAGAATGTTCTTCATAGCTGTCCAGTGATTCTCTCCAGGATCTGCTTGATACCTACTCACTACACTTAGTGAGTATGCTACATCGGGTCTGGTACATAGCATCACGTACATGATAGAGCCTACTGCCGAAGCATAGGGTATCCCTTGCAAGCGAGCTCTCTCCAAATCAGTCTTGAGAGACATCTCTTTGGAGAGAGTGAGTCTAGAGATCGTGGGTAAGTTCCCACGCTTGGATTCTTCCATACTAAACCTCTTCAGTATGGTGTCAATGTACCTGGATTGGGACAATCCCAGTATCCGTCTAGATCTATCTCTATAGATATTAATTCCCAAAATGCATGAGGCATCACCTAGATCTTTCATTGAGAATCTATGCGATAAGAAGAGCTTGACCGAGTGCAGCATAGGAACATCGTTTCCTATCAAGAGTATGTCATCTACGTGCAATACGAGGAAGACAACCGTACTCTTTTCCACCTTCTTGTATATACAAGGTTCATCTATGTTTTTGATGAAGTCAAACTCTTTGACTACCACATCAAAACATATGTTCCAACTCCGCGATGCTTGCTTCAACCCACAGATGGATTTAAGCACACCTTTCCGTTGCTCCCACTTTCTACGAAGCCCTCTGGCTGAGTCATGTACACGCACTCTTCCAAATCACCATTTAGAAAGGCGGTCTTAACATCCATTTGTCAGATTTCGTAGTCATGGTATGCAGCAATGGCAAGTAAGATCTGGATGGACTTAAGCATAGCCACTGGAGAAAAGGTTTCATCATAATCCACACCTGGTCGTTGATGAAAACCCTTTGCAACAAGTCTAGCTTTGTAAGTCTCAACTTTTCCATCTACACCAAGTTTCTTCTTAAAGATCCATTTGCTCCCAATGGGTTTTACCCCTTCTGGAGCAACTTCCAAAGTCCATACTCAGTTTGCGTACATGGATTCTATCTCAGATCGCAATGCATCCAGCCATTTCACAGAGTCACCACTCGTGATGGCCTGCTCGAAGCTAGTTAGGTCATTATCTTCCATGATGCAATCCTCGCTCCCACCATCAATGAGAAAACCGTAGTATCTCTCAGGTGGATGAGGAACCCTACTAGATCGGCGGAGAGGCTGGGGTTCATTGGGAACTACCGAATCCTCTGGTTCTACCAAATCTTCTGTTTCAGTTTATGTAACTGGAACTTCTTCCAGTTCTACCTCCTTGCCACTAATTTCCTTTGCAAGAAATTCCTTTTCTAAAAAGGTGGCATGCTGAGTAACAAATACCTTTTGTTCCTCAGAGTGGTAGAAGATATGTCCTCGCGAATGCTTGGGATATCCTACAAACTTGCACAAAAACGATCTTGCATCGACCTTATCCGGATTTTGCTTTTTAAATAGGCCAGGTGTTCATACCATAATATTGCATTATTATATTCCCCAGTCCTAGTTATTTTACAAATAAACAGATGCTTTTGACCCATGTCTGCTACATAATTACAGGTTACAGGTTCTTGGACAAAAACAGTGAAAACAATGAAAAGACGATGCAAAAGTGAGACTTCGACCAACAAACAGAGAATCTTGATCAAGCCTATAGTTGGAGAATAAAATGAAGATCAGTTCACAAAGTACAAGGCAGCGCAAGGTTCAAGACTTCGTCACGAAGCAACGGTAAAAGTCTACTACAATTATGCACTGAGGAGATTTGGAAGAAACCTAGAAGCCAATCTGAGAAAAGAACTGAAGAAAATTGAAGAGAACATGCACCAGAAAGATACCAGACAAACTGAAGCATCGAGGCCCCAACTTGGCCGCGGAACCGCGGCCAAGGCATGCTATTGGCCGCGGAACCACGGCCGGGTTGTGCCCGTGTTGGAAGAAAAATTACCTAAATGCTGGCGGTGCGTGGAGCATTGACTGGGTCTTTTTCTTAGGGGGCATTTTTGTAAAAGCAGATATACGAGTCAATTGTAACCCTAGGGTTTCCATCCTCTATAAATAGAAACCCAAATACCTATTTTGAGGTATGCCTCCTTTCATTAATAAAATTCAGATTTCTTTTGGAGAGTATCGATGCCTCTTTTCATTTCATCTATTCAGATCTGACATGTCTTGTGTAAATGTTTGGAGAGAGCCATCAAGTAAGTAGTTTTATTTAATTGCCCTAGTATAGATTTTAATTCCTTGCCCTAGTTAGATAGATAGAATGTTCTTCAATTCCCTAATGAGCGAGTAGTCTTCTCGCTTTTTAGGGTTAGCTTTGGGGAAGGCTTTTGAGAGATGAGATCTCTCATCCCTTTCTTGCCCATCACACTTTTTTAATAGGACTCCATGCATACATGCACACACCGCTCCCTACGGCACCCTATCCCTCGAGGTAACGGTGATACCGTAGTATAAAGACCCGGTTGAGCGTGTTTTCCATGGAGGTTAGGGTAAGGATTGATAAAGGAAGGACAAGAACCTAGAGGAAGAAACATCTTCCCGAATAGTTCTAATCCCCTTTATTAATAATTACCATAACACCTCATAGATCTTAATTTGGGTATAGAAAGCAGTGAGATTTATTTACATTTCCAAACCTACCCTAAACCTAACCCTAGCAAGATTTAGATCTAGATAGATTTAGTTTTTAGATTTAATCAATAAGATCCGACACCCATCGGAATTAACTCGTAAGAGCGATTAGGAAATTCACAAAATCCCTGTGGACCGACCCGTACTCACCAGCTAGCTACCAAGCGGCGCCGTTTTTTATTGCGGTTTAGAAATATTTTATATTCATCTTTTAAAAGCGCATAACCCAATTAAAATCATTCAAATCAAATGGCGCCATTCCCGGGGATGGTGTGTTATTTTCTTTTTGCAATTTTGGGTTAATCTAAAATTAAAAAATCATAAAAACTGAAAAATCAAAAAATATAAAAATTTATCATCTTTTATTTTTGTGAAGGGTATTTTTGTGTGAATTTTGCAGGATCTACAATCGAGTTCGGATCTGGAAAAATCCAGAGATCAAAACAGAAAACAGCGGATCTGAACAACAGAAATTTACAATAACAGAGGAGCAGAATTTTTCTCGGGACTCGAACTGCCCAACCTACCATGGAACCGCCGCGCTACCCCCATTCCGGCTGTGGAACCGCCGCGCCCTGGTGACATCACCAGAAAAAAAAACACGGCCGCGGAACCGCGGCAGGAGCACTACTTTGGCGGCGGAAGCGCGGTAAAAAAAAACCTGCCGAAGCGACCAACCCACGGCGGATCAGCGGTCACAAGTTGCAATTCGCGGCGGTTCCATGGTGGAGGCGACGGATCGGGTCCAAAAGAAAAAGAAAAAAAAATTCTGTAAGTCTCCTGATCTCCTCCTCTGCAAATCTCGATATATCTTCTGTAAAAATCTCCTGCAGGATTCTTTGCGCTTAAAAATCTCTCCCCTTCCAATAACAAATCTTATGCAGGATTCTTTGCGCCGCGCTTAAAAAAAAATAAAAATTTTGATTGCAAGTGGTTGTTACTATTTTGCATATATTTAATCTGACTTTAAGGGGCTTGAGACCAATCCAGATTGGGTAGGGATTTCATCACCCTTCTCAGGACCCCAGAAATCACTTAAGGCATTTGCATTGACCATCATTAATTAAAAAATACTAGACTCGGCCCTAAGGACTTCGCGCTCAATAGGACAGAGGACTAGTTGTAGGCATCGGCCGTTGATCCTAACCTGACTTTGCGGTGTCTAAGCAAGTGTGTCTAAGGCGAGTGGTTACTTAATTAGGGCCACTACTTGTAGTGGAGAACCTCCCACTCACCTAGCACTTACCTGGCCGCAATTGGCGGTGAAGAGGCGGTTTGAGGTCCTATTTCTAGCCCTTTGGAACAGTAAGGAGCTGTCTAGGTGACCTAGGTAACCCTAGATCTAGGCCTGATTGTGCATTTGTGGTTGATTGCATTTTTGTCTAAGCCCTTTATCGAAAATCTTTTTTGCAAAAAGTTCCAAATAAAGAGAAAAAGGAAAAAGGAAAATTTTTTTAAAAAAAAACTTGCAACTTGTCGCTAAGAAATCCTTGCACCCCACTTACAACCACCTTCTTTCTCTTCTCCTTTCTTACATCATGGGTACCCCACCTCACAAATCTTTTGCCGAACTTTGGTACCCTGAACCAAACTTTGCCTGTTACGCGAATTGTTTCGGTCGATTTACGGACGACCCCTCCATGCCCAAAATTTCTTTGAAAGATCGAATAGAAGCGTCTAGGAGAAACAGTTGGACTCCACATTCCACTATGTATCAACTATGTCAACCTTCACCACCTTCATACGTTGATACCACTTTTTCGAGTCCTGTTGTAACTCCTAAACCCATGTCTATTGTTGAGCATATTGAACAATCTCGTAGCCGATCTTTCACTCCTCTCCACACATCCAGTTCTAGGGATCAACAAGTCCATTCACCTTTTTATCCAAATGTTGATCCTACTCCTGTCTAACCATCCAATTCCTACCAGTCCTACCCGACCTTCCCACCTTCACTAGACATTGATTCTACACAGCCATTTGGGAGTTTCCAAAATCCAAACAACTTTGAATCTGTTTCCGAAACCCCTTCACAACCCATGTCTAGTTTGGAACAGTCGTTGGAAGCTTATATTTTAGCAACAAACCAAATGTTTAGGAATGTGGATGCGTCCATTACCGCCCTTATGTAACCTAGTGAACCGGTAGCTAGTTTCCAACTAACTCCAAAAATTCCAATGTATGAGGAGGCGGTTGGACAGAGTGAGAATTTGAGAGGATTTCCAAATCAAACCTACCCATACCCAATTGAATCCAACAACTCCAGTTTTCAAACATGTGTCCAAAATGATGAGTTGTGTGACTTTGTAGTGCTTGATTTGCCAGATTGTGAAGAATCCCTTTCGAGTGAAACCACACCTAATCCTTTTGAACTTTACACCTCCACTCTAGAACCTAAATTGATAAATATCCATGCTTTTGATGAGGTGTCCAAAAAAATTGATTTTCACTTGATTGAGGATATAGACGCCGGGAATATTTTGGATGATGAACCCGTAGATTTGATTGAAATTTTATGTCCAATTCATCATCCCGAGTCATTAAATGTTTCTCCCGAACCTCATATGCGTCTTGATTTTGATGATAATGGCATGGATAGGCTAAATTTTGAGAAGAATTATGAGGATAGTATTGAGGAGAGTATTGAGGATAATATTGAGGATGAACCATTTTTGTTTGATGTGTCTGATTTTCCAATTCATTCTCCTGAACCTTTAACTGTGATACTTCCTAAATCACCCTCCCTCCTTTCCATCGTTCCGACCACGCAAAAGATCACGCTTGAAGATTGTGAGCTTGAAAAATTTCTCTTTGAATCTGACACAGTTCTCACAGACGATAACGATTACGAGTGTTTCACTTTTTCGGACGATGTTGAAAACTCACCTCCCGAGTTTGAGTCCTTTACATTTTCAGATGAGTTAGTTGAACCATCAAACTCGGTTGCTTACAGTCATTTCGAACCATTGATGGAATCCTTCAAGTTCGAGACAGATTACTTAGGTGAGAATAAGACTATCCCTAAATCACTCCCTTTCGGCCTTCCTATCGTTTCGACCACGCACGACTCCATCGCGTTTCCATTTTCAATGGAGGGTTTACCAAGTTCGACGTACCCATGTTTTCTTGTGAATCCTGAGGAATTTGACCCTATTTCTCGACAGGTTGATAGATTAGCACAATCGCTTTTAACACATCGGTCATCATAAATTGCGTTAATTTATTCACTCGATTTACACCCTCAAGATCGTACTATACTTCTTTCTCTTTTCCACCATTCTTCTACTCCACCGAGACCATATTCCACCCTTCTTCCCATACGGTCTCGTGTGCATCTTATTTCTTTTCTTTACACTCCATTCTTTCACCAACCCCACAATTATCACAATAGAATTTTTGAATGGTTGGTGCTAATCTTTGTCTTGTGTAAGGCCTTGTTTAGTTTGGGGAGGACCTTGTTGTATATATGTATATATATTTTTGTTTTCTTTTAACAATAAAAAATTTTAAAAAAAAATTTATAAATAAATAAACAGGGGAGTGCCGACAATTTGACCCTCTTGGTATAGCCTGACAGTGAGGACACTGTCAAGTTTAAGTTTGGGAGTGTGCTCGGTAAGCCTTCTTCCTTCACATTCATATGTATATTTTTGCATTTGCATACTTATTTTAAAAACCCATAAAAATTAAAAAATTTAAAAATTATAAAAATCAATGTATTCAATTTTGGCCATAATTGACTTGAGTTTGACAAAAAGGTTAACTAGCTATGAACAACTAGATCTTAGACTTGGTAAATTAAAAACCCTAAAAATAACCTTTCTTAAAATTTAACGGTAGAAAGTATATGTCTTTGTAGTTTATTTAGAAATAGGCAAATTTCGACTTGACTTCTTGGGCTAAGTTAAAACAAGGGAAGAGTATTGATATTTTTATTAAAGTATAAGTTTGAAAAATTAATTCCTAAGCTTAAATCTAAATTCTGAAAATATATACCCTACAAATTGCACAAACACGAACCTTGAAACTTGGAATAGTAGAAGAGACCTTGGAATGCTCTTGTCTAAAGTCCTTAGTACGAAGAAAATAAAATAAAAATTCAAGTGTGAATAAAGAGATAATAAAAAAAATGAACACTGGTTTTTGTGATTACTTAAGGCTGCATTATAGAAAAAATATTTAGCAAGGGTGCTTCATCACCTTGTACCTTAGACCAACTGGTTTGGGAGTCACTGCTAAAGCCTTAGGTGTTGCAAGACTAGGAATTACTCTTTAGTGTGCAAACACATCTTGTAATCGGTTGTTGGTACCTCAAGAAGTATTAACAGTCGCATGAAGGATGTGTGAGCGAAATTCATCTAAAAATTGACCTATTAAGAAGTGCTTTGGACGACGGACAAGAGTATGATAGCTTGATTTGAATTTCCAAGTGTAGGGGTGATATATACACACACGTAGGGGTATGTGATTGGGATTTAGATAAGAGATAGGAATGAAGAATAGGTCTTATATCTTTAATAGAGATGATAAAAATTCCTAAGTTGAGATGGAACCCTAGAAGGAAAACTTAAGAGATGCCAAAAGCTAAGTAAATTCACAAGAATATATATAATCTTAAGTTAAATAATAAGGAAGCGTGAAAAATACGGGTGGATGATTTATGAGTCGAAGATAATAGAATTCCTTGTTGGAAAACCTAATTGGAGAATAAAAGTTAATGGGCCGAATTGATAGGATTTTGTGGGTAGTGTCCGCTGAAAACCCTCAGGAGACAACACTCCTCCTACTAGAGACACCTAGAGGTTTAACGGCTTGTTGCACCAGCTCAGTGCAATCGCGTTTCCCTGCGAAAGTGAGGTTAGGTTTTTGTTGAGAATAAAACAAGGTTTGCTCGAGGACGAGCAAAAGATAAGTTTGGGGGTATTTGTTCATACCATAATATTGCATTATTATATTCCCCAGTCCTAGTTATTTTACAAAAAAACAGGTGCTTTTGACCCATGTCTGCTACATAATTACAGGTTACAGGTTCTTGGACAAAAACAGTGAAAACAATAAAAAGACGATGCAAAAGTGAGACTTCGACTAACAAACAGAGAATCTTGATCAAGCCTATAGTTGGAGAATAAAACGAAGATCAGTTCATAAAGTACAAGGCAGTGCAAGGTTCAAGACTTCGTCACGAAGCAACGGTAAAAGTCCACTACAATTATTCACTGAGGAGATCTGGAAGAAACCTAGAAGCCAATCTAAGAAAAGAACTGAAGAAATTGAAGAGAACATGCACCAGAAAGATACCAAAAAAACTGAAGCATCGAGGCCCCAACTTGGCCGCGGAACCGCGGCCAAGGCATGCTATTGGCCGCGGAACCACGGCCGGGTTGTGCCCGTGTTGGCAGAAAAATTACCTAAATGCTGGCGGTGCGTGGAGCGTTGACTGGGTCTTTTTCTTATGGGGTATTTTTGTAAAAGCAGATATGCGAGTCAATTGTAACCCTAGGGTTTCTATCCTCTATAAATAGAAACCCAAATACCTCTTTTGAGGTATGCCTCCTTTCATTAATAAAATTCAGATTTCTTTTGGAGAGCATCGATGCCTCTTTTCATTTCATCTATTCAGATCTGACAAGTCTTGTGTAAATGTTTGGAGAGAGCCATCAAGTAAGTAGTTTTATTTAATTGCCTTAGTATAGATTTTAATTCCTTGCCCTAGTTAGATAGATAAAATGTTCTTCAATTCCCTAATGAGCGAGTAGTCTCCTCGCTTGTTAGGGTTAGCTTTGGGGAAGGCTTTTGAGAGATGAGATCTCTCATCCCTTTCTTTCCCATCACACTTTTTAATAGGACTCCATGCATACATACACACACCGCTCCCTACGGCACCCTATCCCTCGAGGTAGCGGTGATACCGTAGTATAAGGGCCCGGTTGAGCATGTTTTCCATAGAGGTTAGGGTAGGGATTGATAAAGGAAGGACAAGAACCTAGAGGAAGAAACATCTTCTCGAATGGTTCTAATCTGCTTTATTAATAATTACCATAACACCTCATAGATCTTAATTTGGGTATAGAAAGTGGTGAGATTTATTTACATTTCCAAACCTACCCTAAACCTAACCCTAGAAAGAATTAGATCTAGATAGATTTAGTTTCTAGATTTAATCAATAAGATCCGACACCCATCGGAATTAACTCGTAAGAGCGATTAGGAAATTCACAAAATCCCTGTGGACCGACCCGTACTCACCAGCTAGCTACCAAGCGACGCCATTCTTGATTGCGGTTTAGAAATATTTTTGATTCATCTTTTAAAAGCGCATAAGCCAATTAAAATCATTCAAATCACCGGGCAACCCCATATCTTAACCAAATTAAGACACGGTCTCTTCCCCTCCCATATCTCATATGGAGTGGTAGGCACTGATTTGGTTGGAACTCTATTCAATAGGTATATGGCTGTCTCAAGCGCATGCCCCCAAAAGGAAATAAGTAACTTAGCAGTGCTCATCATAGAGCGCACCATATCTAATAGGGTGCGATTCCTCCACTCCGATACACCGTTGTGCTATGGTGTATAGGGAGGAGTAAGCTGAGAGAGAATCCCATTCTCTTTTAGATAGTCCAGGAACTCATTGCTCAAGTATTCTCCTCCTCGATCAGATCGAAGGATCTTAATACTTTTACCTGTTTGGTTTTCTACTTCGTTTTTATATTCTCTGAATTTCTCAAAAGCTTCAGACTTGTGTTTCAACAGGAACACATGTCCGTATCTTGAGAGATCATCAGTGAATGTAATGAAGTACGAGGAAGCATTCCTGGCATGTGTAGACATGGGACCGCATACATAACTATGTATCAGTCCCAAGAGTTCTGTAACTCTTTCTCCGTGTCCACTAAACGGAGTTTTCATCATTTTACCTTTGAGACATGAATGTCAAGTTTCATAAGATGATAATTCGAACGCATTTAAATAACCATCTTTATGTAACTTAGCTAGTCGTATTGCATTGATATGACCAAGTCTACAATACCACAAGAAGGATTCGTTCATTTCTAAACTTTTCCTCTTGTGTGTGTTCTGTATATTAAGAACTGTGTTTTGATTTAGAACGTATATGCCATTATTTAACGAGGATGATCCAATCAACTTTTGATTTAGAAAGATGTTCATAACATTATCCTGTATTACAAAATTATATCCTTCTTTACTTAATAAAGAAACTGATATAATGTTGCTTATCATGTTCGGTATATAATAGCATTCGTTCAGAATCAATGTATTACCACTTGGTAATATAAGGTGATATTCGCCAACTGCTTTGGCTGCAACATTTGCACCATTCCCTACTCTTACGGAATGATGACCCATTCCCAGTTCTCTACCTTTCTTTAGCCCATGCAATATATTGCATATGTAGGATCCTGATCCGGTATCTAATGCCCTGGACGTAGAGTGAATTGAGAAACAGTTCTCGGTAACTAACACATCCGAAGAAGATACATCAGCATGTTTATTCTTCGTTTGGGCGGCGTGTGAATTCTGGTATTCCCCTATTTCCAGTTCAGTCTTATAACAATTATAAGAAAGAACGGAACCAACGTTCCCCTGTTCAGTATAACAAGCGGGTTCGGTCAATACATCCATATTATTATCTTGATTAAGCCCTGACATGGTCGCTACCTGGAGAGAGAGAGAAGAAAACACTTTAGCGTGCGCTCTTGCAAGATTAGATTGGTTATTATCTTATCTAATCAGGATGGCTCTCACTGTTTTAATCAAATCTTCCTTCAAACCCTAAAAGGTAAGATTAGCCGGGATTAATTACACCCTACATGTTCACCAATCTTTCAACCGGATCAGTGTTGGTACTTTGAGGGAGATTCCCCGTGCTTTCGCACGGACCTAATTAAAATAAACTTCGTTTTCCCAGAGGCATAACCCCGTTAACACCTTTCTAGACACCTACTTGATCGACTAATTGTCCTGTGTAAAATTCTCCCAGGGGTAACTCTTACTCGTAGTGGGTATCAGGATCCATCTATCTCATAAAAGGTATGCAATCTCATTGCAAATTTCAACACTTGAAATTCCCGATAATATCCTATGACCTTGACGAAGGTCAACAAACCATAGGCTACTAGTCAAGTTCAACCCGTCATTTCCTGATTGAATTAAACCAACCCGCACGACCCTTGACGGAGGTCAACAAGGTCGTACGACTACCCTAAAACAATCGCATCACATGCTGCAGATAAATACTAGTCAGTTACCGCACACTACGCCTTGACGGAGGTCAACAAACGTAGCACGAATACTAAGTAGGACTTATCTGAAATGACAGAGGGCTACGCAGGTTTTTCTGAAAACCATGAGCGTAATGAACTTGATATCATTTGTAGAAACAATTGATTTTGAAAAGGAGTGTTTTTGAGGCTTTTCTAGTTTCGTTAAAGAGGTCACTCCCGGTAAAGGGATCTCGGCTCTTTCCTCATCGAATAAGGTGCAGAATATTTCATAAATACCGCTGTGCAAAGACAGAACTATAGAAGCAATCAAAAACTAAACCGTGAGTTTGTAGCATCTGCCAGTTTTGCTAAAGAGGTCACTCCCGGTGAAAGGATCTCGACTCTTTCCTTATCGAATAAGGTGATGGATATTCTACAAGGAATACCGCTATGCAAAGCAAAAACTGTAGCTACCCTTTTTGAAAATTTGATTCTACAACATCTTTTAGGTTTCTTTTCTTTTATTAATCTCATTAATAAAACCCATCAATTAAGCTTCCTAAGTATCATAGAAGAAACGAAAGCGGTAATTTATATATATATCAACATATACATATAATATAAGCATTCGTCACAGGCAGTAATATGATCTCATCACAGAACATTGCAGCAAAAGTCAACATATGAAATATTGGATATACTAGGACGTCCGTGTTTTATTTTGAGCCTGGATAAAACACGGATTCCACAGTTGCGATGAATAGCCAAACCCACATCCCTAGACCCCTACGAGAGTGGCAAGTAACCCTGCCAATACTAGGGTTAGGAGACCCAGTCTCGACTCCTCGAGATGGCCTCCCACTGGACCCTAGAACCCGGTTACTTGTGCTCTCCGCCTTGGGCCTATCCTAATACGGAAAAGTAAATAATATACAATGGTGACATCATCCTCAAACCGGAAGTGCCCTAATAAAAGAATATTGTAGGGCTGCTATGCACTGCCACAAGGGTCTACAAGACTTCAACCATGGCCGATTAAAATTTTAGCCGTGCCGAACATCCCAAAGCCGGATCTTTAAACTAGAGTTTAGGCGAAAACAAGCATGTTAAACATTTTAACACTAAGTGAGAGGGATTACAACCTTTGTAGATCCGGTCCTTCACTTCTTAAGCTCCGTGTTGAAATCCCTTCGCTGCGATCATCGTGTTCCGGACTATCGAGAGGCTTCACGAAGAGAAAGATGCAGTCTTGCTTCCGATCTTCGATACAAAGATGATCTACCTTGAAGTTTCGTTAACACAAGATAACACTCATAATATGAAGTGAACACCCTCATTTAAATGGCAAGGATAGATGAGGATGATGAAGTAGGATTTTTGCTCTCATTTGTTTTCATATTCTCACTCATTTTCATCACAAAGCAAAAAGCTAGAAAGCTTTTGCTCAAAAGAAGAAGAAGGAAGAAGATGATGAATAATATCATTAGAAACCTTTTGTGATGAACAATGAAAAGATAAATATGATGAATAATGCAACCATGGTCAACTAAACCCATGTAGAGAATTAACTAGGGTTAGGGTTTGGTTGGGTTAAAACAAGAGTCATAACAAAATATCTTTCACAAAACAAAACTAACCTTCTAGAATCATCTAGAAAGCATTAACCCAAATCAAACCCTAATCTTGTTTAATCTCTACTAAACATGTTGCATTAGTTATCATATCATGTTACAATATTATATATCACATATATAATATTTATTGTAACCAAATAAAATAATACAATTAACATATATCACATATATATATCAATGTATTACCCGAGTGAGAAAAAGAATCTTTTAGTGAGCTAATATTAGTTAATGTAATTTAATATATCATATATATTATTATACATTAAATTATCGAATCAACACTTGATCTGACAATCCAGCTACATCACATATAACCGACTAATATTTATCCGTACCGATTCATCGAATCAACGCTTGATCCGATGACCCGACTGATATCATATATCGCGAGAATAGAATACGGTATCTCATATCGCATTATCCTCGGTCCCGCACATATCACATATGTGCCCCTACTCCGTTTTGCCTGAGCCAAGAAACCTCTGTGTAGGACTCTAAAGAATCGTCAATACGCCGGCAGTAGGTGATGATCATATCAAACACCCACAAGCTGCAAGCGGTCAGCTAAACGTAACAGCTACCCAGGTATTGAACGCTCAGAAGATCAACAAGCAAGCCTATAACATTCTCCTGTGAATCCAATCAGTAACACTCCCGTACAGTCCGGTCTCGTCATCTGATATGTCGCATATCTCGCCTAGGGGTGGTAGACGTCAAACCCCAGTAGCTCGATAAGTCGTGTTGATTTGAGGTCTATAACAGTTCGAGAAACTACTGATAACACTTACCAGTAAATCTCTGCAACCCTGGCCATGGATTTCCGGTTATAGCCAATCGAACACGGCACAACATCAACTCCCTATACCGGGAGAGACGAATCCCCTCCAATCGCTCATTGCCTCCATGTGATTCGGGACTGTATCCAAAAGCCACCTTTTTGCATGCCCTCTTGGACGTGGTATGATGGAAATCAAAGCACAGTGGGAATCACACAAAACTCTATGACGATCTCGGGTCAACAGACTACTCTGTACCAGTGTCACCGGAGAACTGCCATCTGACGTGAGGTATAATACCATCTGAGAGTTCTCGGCGAGTCCGTCCAGTGTGCCCAGTCTCTACTGAGCACCCGTACACCATCCTTGATGTCAAACACCGATGGATATGGGATCATCCATCGCCCATCATATGGGTCAAGATACGTATACGCTAGTCTACTCTGGTGTATCGATGCCCTGTCTCGATAAACCCTCGACTAGGAACAGTTATAGGATGTACTCGTCGACTACCGTGGCCCCACTAGTATGATCTCATCATAGTCCCAGTAGTTGAGTACATATCCTAAGGGCTTTATCAACATGTAACATAGAGACAATCAGAGTACATGTTAAGATAAAGTACAACCAGATAGCATACTATCATGTCGAGCAAGAAAGTCCTCCCTATATATGTCCAAGCATCCATTACAATATATATAGTATGTACAGTAATGGCCTCTAGGGCATACATATAACTAATAATCTCCCACTTGCACTAGGGCCATCTATTGTGGTATCACATACCCAACAATTAGCAGTGGTTGAAATATCTCATACTCAACCATCCCATAAAAAGTCTCTACTGGGAAAAAGGCCTTTGTGAATGGATCCGCGCTGTTATCCTCTGTGTCTACTCTCCTAACCTCGATCTCCCTGGAGATCAACCATCTCCATGATCAGGTGATACTGCCTAAGAATTATATCTGGATTTCTGATGGGACGGGGGGTTCCTGGGCAAAAGCCACAACTTCATTGTCATACAATGGTAGGAACGAAGTTCATCTCATGAACTTATATATATCCAGACTGCCTCTTTGGTAGCATCCTTGGTAACGATGTATCTTGCCTTTAATCGTCTAGTAAGTCACGGTATCTAGCTTGGAACTCTTCCAACATACCATCCCTCCACTGAGGGTATAGACAATGCCTGCGACTGACATTCAGTCGTCCTTATCACCCTGGAACCTTTCCAGTGATTCTCCCCAGGATCAATTGATACCATCTCACTACAACTAGTGAGTATCCTAACATCCAATTAGATCTATCTCATAGATCCAAAACCCAGGATTTAGGAGGTATCATTTTGATCCTATATGGAGAATCCTTGTGATAAGCGGAGATCGACCGAGCGTAGCATATGAAACTCCTTCCCTATCAAGAGTATGTCATCTACGTACTCTATGAGGATCACCACCATACTCTCTACTACCTTTTTGTATATACAAGGTTCATCTACCATTTTGATGAAGTCAAACTCTTTGACTACCGCATCAAAACAGATGTTCCAACTCCGCGATGCCTGCTTTATCACATAAAACATCTTGCACGCGTTTCCGCTGCTCCCACTGTCTACGAAGCCCTTTGGCTGTGTACTTATAGACGCTCTCTTCCAAATCAACATTTAGAAAAGCAGTCATGACACCCAACCGCTAGATATCGTAGTCATGGTATGTAGCCGTGGCAAGTAGGATCTGGATGGACTTAAGCATATCTTTGAAAGTCTCAACTTTTCCATGTACACCAAGTAATCTTCTTAAGATATACTTGCTCCTGATGGGGATTTAACCCTTCAGATAAAGTAACCAAAGTCCATACTTTGTTAGTGTATAAGGATTCCATCTCAGATCGATAAGCATCCAGCCATTCTTACAGAGTCCCACTCCTGATGGCCAGCTCGAAACTAGTTGGGTCATCATCTCATGATGCAATCCACGCTCCCACTGTCATAGAGAAACCGAAGTATCTCTCAGGTGGGTGAGGAATCCTACTAGATCGGCAGAGAGGCTGAGGTTCATTGGTTACTATTGAATCCTTTGGTTCTACTAAATCATCAGCTGCAGTTTGTATAGCTGGAACCTTTCCAGTTCTACATAACAGACCTTGCCTCGAGCTTTTCCGGATTTTGCTTTTTAGACATAGGCCGGACAATCCCAAATCTTAACAAACTTAAGATATGGGCTCTTCCCTTTCCATATCACATATGAAGTGGTAGGCAACTGATTTGATTTGAACCCTATTCAATAGGTATGCAGCTTCTTAAGCGCATAACACCCTAAAGGAAATAGGAAACTCAGTAGTACTCATCATAGAACACACCATATCACATAGGGTGCTATTGCTCCGCCCCGATACACCAACGTGTTGTGGTGTATACGGAGGAGTAATGCTAAGAGAGCATCTCATTCTCCTTTAGAATAGTCCAGGAATTCCGTGCTCAAGTATTCTCCTCCCTGATCTCATCATAGGACATAATACTTATACCCGTTGTTGGTTCTCTACTTCTAATTTATATTCTGTGAATATCTCAAAAGCTTCGGACTTGTGTTTCAACAGGAATATATGTCTGAATCTTGAGAGATCATCAGAGAATGTAATGAAGTATAAAGAACCGGTCTTGGCATGTGTAGACAGGGGACCTTCATACATCAGCATGTATCAATCCCAAGAGTTCACTAACTCTTTCTCTGTTTCCAATAAACAGAGCTATGGTCATCTTATCTTTATGACATGACCGGCAAGTTTCACAAGATGTAAATTCAAACAGATTTAAATATGCATCTAAATGAAACTTTAGCTAGTCGGGTCGCATTGATATGACCTAGTCTACAATGCCTCAAGAAGGATTCGTTCATTTCTAAACTCTTCCTCTTGTGTGTGTACTGTATACTAAGAACTGTAGTTTGATTTAGAACGTCAATGCTTTTAGATAACGTACCTGAACCGATCAACTCTTGATATAGGAAATGTTCAAAACATTATCCATCAATACAAAATTATATCCTTTCTTTACTAATAAAGAGACTGATATGATGTTGTATATCAGGTTCGGTATCTAATAATATTTGTTCAGAATCAATGTATTCTGGTAATGCAGGGTGATAGTGACCAACAGACTTGGCTGCAACACTTGCACCGTTTCTATCTCATGAAACTTATCACCCGTTCTCAGTTCTCTACCTATCTGTAGCCCATGTAACAGATTACATATGCGGGATCCTGATCCGGTATCTCATACCCAGGACGTAAAGGATACTGAGAAACAGTTCTATGTAATGAACACACCCGAAGATGATGCATCAGCATGCACTTTCTTCATTTAGACGGCACGGGAATTCTGGTAATCCCCAATTTCCTGCTCTGTCTTATAACAATTATAAGTTAGAGCGGGACCAACGTTCCCCAGCAAAGTATAATAAGCGGGTTCGGTCAATACATCCGTATTATTATCTTGATTAAGGCATGACATGGTCGCAACCAGGAGAGAGAGAGAGAGAAGAAAACACTCAGCGTATGCTCTTGTAAGATTAGATTGGTTATCTAATATATCTAATCAAGATGTCTCCCACTGTTTTAGTCAAATCTTCCTTCAAACCCTAAAAAGAAAGACTAGCCGGGATTAATTACACACTACAAGTTCGCCAATCTTTCAGCCAGGCCAGTGTCGGTACTTTGAGGGAGGTCCCCCGTGCTTTCGCATGAACCTAATTAAAGTAAAGCTTGTTTTCCCAGAGGCGTAACCCCGTTAACACCTTTCTAGACACCTACTTGATCGGCTAATTGTAATGTGTAAAACTCTCCGAGGAGTAACTCTTATTCGCAGCGGGTATCGGGATCCAACTATCTCATAGAAGGTATGCAATCTCATTGCAAATTTCAACACTTGAAATTCCCAATAATATTTTGCCCCAAGCGATCTATGACCTTGACAAGGTCAACAAACCATAGACCGCAAGTTAAGTTCAACCCGTCATTTCCTGATTGAATTAAACCCACCCGCACGACCCTTGACAACGTCAACAAAGTCGCACGACTACCCTAATCCAATCGCATCATATGCTTATGCAGATAAGCATAAATAGCTACCGCACACTACGCCTTGACAAGGTCGACAAACGCAGCACGAATACTATGAAGTACTTATCTGAAATGACGAAGGGCTACGACGGGTTTTTCAGAAAACCCTTTGCGTAATGAACTTGATATCGTTGTAGAATCGAGTGATTTTAAATGAAGTGTTTTTTGAGGCTTTTCTAGTTTTGCTAAAGGGGTCACTCCCGGTGAAGGGATCGTCGGCCCTTTCCTCATCGAATAAGGTGCAGGATATTTTACAAATATCACTATGCAAAGCAAAAACTATATAAGCAATCAAAAGACAAACCGAGTTTGTAGCATCTTCTAGTTTTACTAAAGAGGTCACTCCCGGTGAAGGGATCTCGGCTCTTTCCTTATCGAATAAGGTGCTTGATGTTCTACAAGGAACACCGCTATGCAAAGCAAGAACTAGAGCTACCAGTTTTTAAACAAGTTTCTACAATATCTTTAGGTTTCTTTTTAGTTTCATTAATCTCATTAATGAAGTCCCATTTTATTATGCTTCACAAGCATCACTTTTGAAACGAAATCTGCAATATAACATATATCTCATATATATAATATAAACATTCGTCTCAGGCAGTAATATGATCTCATCACAGAACAGTGCAGCAGAAGAACATATATGAAATATTGGATATACTAGGACGTCCGTGTTTTCAATACGAGCCTGTATAAAACACGGATTCCACGGTCGTGATGAATAGCCAAACCCACATCCCTAGAACCCTACGAGAGCGGCAAGAAACACTGCCAATTCTAGGGTTAGGAGACCCGGTCTCGACTCCTCGAGATGGTCTCCCACTGGACCCTAGAACCCGGTTACTTGTGCTCCCCGACTTGGGTCTACCTAATGCGGAAATGTAAATAATATACAATAGTGACATCATCCTCAGCCCGGAAGTGCCCCAATAAAAGAATATTACATACAAATGAATTTTACATGAATGAAAAAGAAAAACTCTCATCTTACATAAAAACCCCGGCTATTCAGAACGCGAAGATCCAATATAAAATATCACAGCAACACATAATATCTCATATCATCAACGTAAGAAAGTATGCGTATCCCGATTGTCGTTGATGTATAGCAACGAAGCCGGCGATACACCACATACTACGCTTACGGTCCCATAAAAGAAAGTGTAAAACTACAACAGTTGGAATCCGCAACCTCTTTAGACATCGCATGCCTAACCAAATGAATTCCTTAGACATCGCATGCCTAACAATTATAAATCTCGCATTTTAGTCTCATTATCGAAAACCCTTTTCAATATCAAGTCGGGCAATTCAACAAGATTCCCGACGTCCTGATCGCATGCTCGTCGCAAACTTTAGTAGACGACCGCACCCCCGATGCCATCGACGAAGTGCACTAAGGCGGAACACCGCTGCCGCGAGCACCCGAACGGATTCTTTTGGCGACGGGGTTCTCCTACAGTCACTTGGTCGAGGCTATGGGGCCTGGCTGTCTATTAAGTTTACCCGACGAGTATCCGCGTACGCTACGTGATTGCGACGGACTTTTGATCACATCAAAATTCCGTGGCAACCGATCATCTGAGACTAAACCACTAGATTTATAACATTCAAATTAGTTATCTCATAACTACCTGTGGATTTCAAATATTGTATCACATTCCAGATAAATAGACAATATTAAACTTTCCGATCGAATAATCAAACACCCAAGATTTCCCCAATATATCACAGCACTTGAAATCAGTTTTAAAACATCCATCACATGCCACAGTACCAATGGTCCAGGCGTAGAAGGGTCAAGCCAACGCCTCACATGTGGCACGCCGTACTGCCCCAAACCCTAAGGTTCAGAGGCAGTTCAAGACGGTCACATAATCGAGTTAAGGTTTGTGTTCTTCTAGAGGGTCCACCACGTTACTTGCACGACTTAGAACGTTCTTAAACTCGAGAAAAAATCCAACTTTTGAAAAAATTTCCGACAGAGAAAAAAGTGAGTTATTGATATCCGTTCAAACTTTTTAACAGTTTCTAAAATATCCCGAAAACCCAACGAAATTAAATATTCCGATCCAATCAACGAATACAAAATAAACCCCAAAAATACTCAACACTTGAGTCAGATAAAAATACCATAAAAAAATCAGGAAATTAAATATGAACATTACTGTGCAAAAGGACAACGGTGACGTCACCTTATGGCCGCGGAACCGCCGCACGAGCCATGCTCGTGCCGCGGTTCCGCGGTGATTTGGGAGCCAAACGTTGTCGTTTTGCACAGGTGTCCTTATAATTGCCTGCTGATTTTTTTAAAGATTTTTAATTCAGAAAAATCCCAGATTTTAAAAATTGTACGGAGAGGGGTTTAAAGTGTCGTTTCCGGGTTCGATCGGGGTTTTAAATTCGTAAACACATCGCTTAATGCTCTAGCTAGGCTCTGATACCACTGTAGGGCTGCTATGCACTACCACAAGGGTCTACTAGGCTTCAACCATCCCCGATTAAAATTTTAGCCGTGCCGAACAACCCAAAGCCGGATTTTTAAACTAGAGTTTAGGCGAAAACAAGCATGTTAAACATTTTAACACTAAGTGAGAGGGATTACAACCTTTGTAGATCCGGTCCTTCACTTCTTAAGCTCCGTGTTGAAGTCTCTTCGTTGCGATCATCGTGTTCCGGACTCTCGAGAGGCTTCACGAAGAGAAAGATGCAGTCTTGCTTCCGATATTCGATACAAAGATGATCTACCTTGAAGTTTCGTTAACACAAGCTAACACTCATAATATGAAGTGAACACCCTCATCTAAATGGAAAGGATAGATGAGGATGATGAAGTAGGAGTTTTGCTCTCATTTGTTTTCATATTCTCACTCATTTTCATCACAAAGCAAAAAGCTAGAAAGCTTTTGCTCAAAGGAAGAAGAAGGAAGAAGATGATGAATAATATCATTAGATTCCTTTTGTGATGAACAATGAAAAGATAAATATGATGAATAATGCAACCATGGTCAACTAAACCCATGTAGAGAATTAACTAGGGTTAGGGTTTGGTTGGGTTAAAGCATGAGTCATAACAAAATATCTTTCACAAAACAAAACTAAACCTTCTAGAATCATCTAGAAAGCATTAACCCAAATCAAACCCTAATCTTGTTTAATCTCTACTAAATATGTTGCATTAGTTATCATATCATGTTACAATATTATATATCACATGTATAATATTTATTGTAACCAAATAAAATAATACAATTAACATATATCGCATATATATCAATGTATTACCCGAGTGAGAAAAAGAATCTTTTAGTGAGCTAATATTAGTTAATGTAATTTAATATATCATATATATTATTATACATTAAATTATCGAATCAACACTTGATCCGACAATCCGGCTATATTGCATATAACCGACTAATATTTATCCGTACCGATTCATCGAATCAACACTTGATCCGATGACCTAGCTGATATCATATATCGAGAGAATAGAATACGGTATCTCATATCGCATTATCCTCGGACCCGCACATATCACATATGTGCCTCTACTCCGTTTTGCCAGAGCCAAGAAACCTCTGTGTAGGACTGTAAAAAATCGTCAATACGCCGGCAGTAGGTGATGATCATATCAAACACCCACAAGTTGCAAGCGGTCAGCTAAACGTAACAGCTACCCAGGTATTGAGCGCTCAGAAGATCAACAAGCAAGCCTATAACATTCTCCTGTGAATCCAATCAGTAACACTCCCGTACAGTCCGGTCTCGTCGTCTGATATGTCGCATATCTCGCCTAGGGGTGGTAGACGTAAGACCCCAGTAGCTCGATAAGTCGTGTCGATTTGAGGTCTATAACAGTTCGAGAAACTACTGATAACACTTACCAGTAAATCTCAGCAACCCTGGCCATGGATTTCCGGTTATAGCCAATCGAACACGGCACAACATCAACTCCCTATACCGGGAGAGACGAATCCCCTCCTATCGCTCATTGCCTCCATGTGATTCGGGACTGTACCCAAAAGCCACCTTTTTGCACGCCCTCTTGGACGTGGTATGATGGAAATCAAAGCACAGTGGGAATCACACAAGACTCTATGACAATCTCGGGTCAACAGACTACTCTGTACCAGTGTCACCGGAGAACTGCCATCTGACGTGAGGTATAATACCATCTGGGAGTTCTCGGCGAGTCCGTCCAGTGTGCCCAGTCTCTACTGAGCACCCGTACACCATCCTTGATGTCAAACACCGATGGATATGGGATCATCCATCGCCCATCATATGGGTCAAGATGCGTATACGCTAGTCTACTCTGGTGTATCGATGCCCTGTCTCGATACACCCTCGACTAGGAACAGTTATAGGATGTACCCGTCGACTACCGTGGCCCCACTAGTATGATCTCATCATAGTCCCAGTAGTTGAGTACATATCCTAAGGGCTTTATCAACATATAACATAGAGACAATCAGAGTACATGTTAAGATAAAGTACAACCAGATAGCATACTATCATGTCGAGCAAGAAAGTCCTCCCTATATATGTCCAAGCATCCATTACAATATACATCGTATGTACAGTAATGGCCTCTAGGGCATACATATAACTAACAAATATTACATACAAATGAATTTTACATGAATGAAAAAGAAAACTCTCATCTCACATAAAACCCCCGGCTATTCAATACACAACGATCCAATATAACATATCACAGCAAGACATAATCATCGCAGATAACTAGGAGAAGTTAGATAATTTGATAGATACAACGAATTCCCAAAATACCCCAGTGAGCTCAACACTTGAGCAAAAATAAAAATTCCCAGTAGCATGTCCCAGCACCTATGGACCGTCGCTGATGGGCCCGTCCCAAGCCTCCACAGTGGCGTCGCGGAACCGCCGCCAAAACATAGTTTTTGCTGCGGTTGCGCGGTCACTGTAGCGAGTTAGGGACTCGTTCTTTAGGTGGGTCCGTAAAATTCCCTGCATGATTTTCCGAGTATTTTTAATATGAAAAAAATCAACTTTTTGAAAAATTTCCAGAAAAGGGGTCGTTTCGGGGTTTCGGGGTTTGATCGGACTTCTAACTTCGTCTAGACAACGCCTAATGCTCTAGCTTGGCTCTGATACCACTGTAGGGTTAGCATAGCACCTTGAGAAGGTTTTGGCAAGCATCAATCATGCTACTTTAAAATTTTTGAGGTGCTAAACAAACCCTAACCAAGATCTTAACTAGAGAATTAGGGTTAACATGCATGTAAACAACTTTACATTTAAGAGAGAGGGATTACAACCTTTGTTGTCCATTCTTTCGCTTCATAAGCTCTGAGTAGTAGTCCCTTCGCCGCGATCCATGAACTTCCAGACTCTAGAGAGGCTCCATAAGTCGAATGATCCATGCTTGCTAGAAATCTTCATTTTCGAAGATGATCTACCTTGAAGAATCTCAAACTCAAGATCTCACTTCTCTAATCAAGTAATAATGATGTGAACACCCTAATCTAAGTGGCTAGAATAGATGAGAATGATGAAGTAGGAATTTTGCTCTCTTTTGTTTTCAATTTCTCACTTTAAATCATCACAACACAAAAAGCTAGAAAGCTTTTTCAAGGAGGAAGAAGAAGAAGAAAACTTTTGTGATGAATAATGAATTATTATTGTGGTTACAATTACAACCATGAGTTAATAAAATGAAGTCTTTAACTCATGTAGAGAATAAACTAGAGTTAAGGGTTTGGGTTGGGTTAACAAATATCTACACAAAATATCGAAGCAAAATAATAAAAGGAAAGCTTCACGAAGCTTCATGAAAAAGCTAACCAAAAAGCTAACCCAAATCCAAAACCTGACTTTGTTTAGACTTAACAACCATGTTGCATTTGTAACCCTAACTTGTTACAATATTATATATCGCATATACAATATATTTTGTAACTAAAGAAAATAATACAATTAACATATATCGCATATACATCAATGTATTATCCAGTGAGAAAATGAATCAATAAAGCGAGCTTATATTAGTTAGCGTAATGCAATATATCACATATATAATTATACATTAAATTATCGAATCAACTCTTGATCCGACAATCCGGCTATATTGCATATAACCGACTAATATAACATGTACCAATTTATCGAATCAACACTTGATCCGATAACCCGGCTATATCACATATACCCGGCCGATATCTCATATCGCGAGAATATAATACGGTATCTCATATTGTATTATTCTCGGTCCCGCACATATCACATATGTGCTCCTACTCCATTTTGCCAGAGCCAGGAAACCTCTGTGTAGGACTCTAAAGAATCGTCAATACGCCGGCAGTAGGTGATAATCATATCAAACACCCACAAGCTGCAAGCGGTCAGCTAAACGTAACAGCCACCCAGATATTGAGCGATCATAAGATCAACAAGCAAGCCTGTACATTCTCCTGTGAATCCAATCAGGAACACTACCATACAGTCCGGTCTCTTAGTCTGATATGTTGCATATCTAGTCTAGGGGTGGTAAACGTAAGACCCCAGTAACCGATAAGTCGTGTCGATGTAAGGCTCATAACGGGCTGAGAAAGTACTGATAACACTTACCAGTAAATCTGCATATCAGCCCTGGCCAGGGACTTCCAGTTATAGCAAATCGAACACAGCACAACATCAACTCCCTATACCGGGAGAGACGAAACCCCTCCTATCGCTCATTGCCTCCATGTGATTCGGGACTGTATCCAAAAGCCACCGTTTTGCACGCCCTTTTAGACGTGGTAAGGTGGAAATCAAAGCATAGTGGGAATCACACAAGACTCTATGACGATCTCGGGTCTACAGACTAACCTGTACCAGTGTCACCGGAGAACTGCTATCTGACGATAGGTATAATACCATCCAGGAGTTCTCGGCGAGTCCGTTAAGTGTACCCAGTCTCCACTGAGCAACCGTACACCATCTTTGATGTCCAACGCCAATGGATATGGGATCATCCATCGCCCATCATATGGGTCAAGATGCGTGTACGCTAGTCTACTCTGGAGTATCGATGCCCTGTCTCGATACACCCTCGACTAGGAATAGTTATAGGATGTACTCGTGGACTACTCTGGCCCCACTAGTATGATCTCATCATTGTCCTAGTAGTCGAGTACATCCTAAGGGCTTTATCAACATTTGATCACAAAACAGTATTTGTTAACACGTTAAGATAAAGTAAAACCAGATAGCATACTATCTTATCGAGCAAGAAAGTCCTCTCTATATATATCCAAGCATCCATTATAATATATATCAGATGTACAACAATGTCCTTAGGGCATATACATAACTAACATGCTCACCCCCCATTTCCATTCACAGTGAAGGATTTTCCTTTCAAGTTGGCCGAGCCCATTTTGACGGGTGAGAAAATTTGTTCTCATTGCAAATTCCATTGCTCACTTCCTTACATCTCATTTTGGCAAGTTCATTTACCTTCACCCAATTCATTGGGTGCTTTGAGACAATGTATTCTACACTCTCTCTACTTCAATCTTGGACATGTCGGCTAGCAAACTTCATGTCCGAGTTGCTTCGTCTTGAAGCAGGAGCCCGTATAAAGATTCGTTGACGTGGTGCAACTTCAATGAGGAGACCGGAGATCGAGCGAGATTGGAGATGCCGCGAGGAGCTAAGGATGGTGGCTAAAGACCGAAGGACACGGATCGATCGGTATAGCCATGCTATCATCTTTGTAGTTTGCTAGTTTAGTGTTAATGGCATGATCCGGGTGAAAGTCTATGTTAGCGCCAGTTCATAAAAGTTTTTGTTCCGCGTTTGGCCTCGGATTAACGGCCGGGGCGCTACCGTAGACTTACATGAACAAGAACATGCAACATGACTCGGCTGGACCGAACCATGGATATATTTTGAACTTGATTACATAACTATCCGTTTACATCCGATCCGTTTACATAAACAACTTATACCATGGTTTCGGCAAGTCTTATACAACAAATTAATACAATCAATACAATATGCATTACGGGTTTTAACGGGGTTGATTGGTACGAAATGTATTAGAAGTGGAATGAGATGGTCACCATAATACACCTAACCTGAATATCCGTGCCATTGTCCCGTGGCTTGACAGGTCCTTGTGTTTCGTATACCTTAGTCCACAGATAGTTGGACTCCTCTCGTATACACTGATGCATTCTATACCAAGCTACAAACAACTACGTTAGTATAAAAAAAACAGATAAATTACCAGACTCATTCCATTTACTTGATCTATTCATATCTGTCTCTTGGGACATACCGAGCGATTGTTCGCTGACGACATTCCTATTTCTTCTTTCTTTGGAATGTTGTCTGGAGGACCCGACTCTCAGGAGATTGAGCCCAGCCAAGACGACTTGGAGTATTTCACAGTGGAGTCAGAGTTCTAGTTTCTACTTGTACTTACTTTACTTTCAATTCATATGCCATTGTTTAAGCATCGCTTTCCATTATTGTACTTTACTTTCTAGTTATATGTAAAGAATGAATATAAATAAAAAGTTGTTGTTTCATTACATCTCTTGTTATTCTTGTTCTTTACTTTTATATTGCTTATTTACGCTTAACGTGTTTACTTCTGAGTAAATACGTCGTGGCCTCGCCACGTCTATTTTCCCGTACATTGGGAAGCAGAGCGTGACAGGTTTTGTTAGTGGCCCATACATGTCAGTTCTGCATGGAAACCTAAGCAATATATCACAAGAATTATATGAATCAACAAATAAAAACATTCCTTACATTTTAAATTCTTTGAATCTATCCTAACCCTATTTTTCTTTCAAGGTTATGGATTCCCTGAACAACATCAGCGCCAAATAGAATAGCAACACCCCACTGTCACCTTTACCACTTACGTCTACCGTAGCAGCTCCTATCAATGAGCAGACGGTATTGCTTGAGCCAATCAAGAGCCTCTTGGAGGGACAGCAGCAACATACTGCCATCCTCCTACACCGTCCAGAAGCTGAAGCACCCGGTGTGAAATAATTCCGGGTACTGCACCCTAAACAATTCTCTGGGAAAGAGAGCCCTTTGGAAGCAGAGGAATAGGCTCAGTCGATTGAGGACAACCTGGCAGCAGCACAAGTGCCAGAGATCGCTTAAGTAAGAGTTGAAAAGCTGCAACTCACTGACAATGCCAGGGTATGGTGGAAGACGGAAGAAAGCCGTCTTACCCAGCCGATTGAATGGAGGATTTTTTGCGACATGTTCCACAAGAAATATTTTCCCGAGACTGCCCGATTTGACATGGAGCAGCAATTCATCCACCTGCAATAAGGTTTGATGTGGACCAAATCTGTGCATGAGTATGACGCTGAATTCACCATGCTGAATAGGTAAGATATGTCTCAAATTTTCGATTTTCTAATATCACATACTACACAGCTAACATAAGACCGTAACAGGTTTGCGGCCCATCTCATACAGACTGTTGAGATCAGAGCACGATGATTTCAGCAGGGTTGGACCTGGAGATCCAAGCTGTATTAGCTATAGGGGATTTCCTAATCCACGACCTTGCTTTGAAGGATGCCTGAAGATATAAGGCAGTGGTCAAGAAGAAGGGCAGACCTTAATCTGCCGGTATGAAGCGCCCTGCTACTCAGATGGCAGGAGGAGCCTCTTCCAGGCCACCGTTTGTACCCAGTAGACCGGGAGTAACTTTTAACCAACCCAATCTAGACTTTTACACCTACTGCAGGAGGAATGGACACCTGGCGAAGGACTGCAGGTGTGCAAACGGCCTGTGCTTAGTCTGCGGCTCATCCACTCACGACATTGGTGCATGTCCTCGTAGACTCAATTCGCACCTAGCTCACAGACCAGCCATCACTTATCCGTGTTGGCCATAGTGCCCTCAAGTCAATTATTGGATCGCAGGCACGTGATTGCAATGATTGAGGGAGAACCTATACCGGTAGAACAGTTTTACTCGAGATGATAGTATGCTATCTGGTTTGTCTTTATCATCATGTACAGCATTAGGTGACATTACAGATCACTATTACATGTTGATAGAGCCCATAGGATTCTTTCTTGACTACCAACAGAATGATAGCGATCATATACGTAGGAGCTGGGTAGTCTATAGGCACATCCTTAAATGTCTCTAGTCATGGGAGTTTCGAGGCTGGGCATCGATACTCCAGAGTAGACTAGTGTATACTGATCGAGACCCCGACAAGGGGCGGTGGTCGGTCTCACAAGCCATTGGTGTTAGTTTGTTCACCTAAGATGTATACAGGTGCTCATTGGGTTATGAGTACACCAAACGGACTCGCCGGGAACATGCTAGTTGGTATTATACCTATTGTCAGATAGCAGTTCCCTGATGACATGTATACATGTTAGTCTATCGACCTGAGATCATCATTTGTCTCGTGTGAGTTCCTACCATTCTTTGATTACTACCCTACCACGGCTCAAAGGATTCGTGCAAACATGTTTTAGTTGGGTACAGTCCCGAGCCACATGGAGGCAGTGAGCGGATCGTCAAGCGATTCGTCTCTCCCGGTATTGGGGGTTGATGTCGCGGTGTGCACGGGTGGCCATCACCAAAAATCCTTGGCCAAGGTAGTCGAGAATTACTGATTCAGATAAGTAGTTTCTCAGGTGGTGATGGGCTTCATACCGACACTAAATGTCGCGTTATTAGGGGTCTGACTTTATCCACCCCCTAGACTCGATATGCGATACTCATAGACTAACGGACCGGACTGTACAAATATTGTCACTATCAGGCTCAGTAAGGGTTTCAGGATGAGTTTACTCGTCGGCCTCCCTTTCGCTAAATACCTGGGTAGCCGTTACGTACAGCTAGTGCCGCTGATGTGCTTGTGGTTGAACCCACTGCCAGCTTATTGACGAGTCTTTAGAGTCCCACACAGAGGGTTTCCTTGCTTTGGGTGAAACGTTGTAGAGGCCATATGGTTTTACGGCAGGGTTCGATCACATACGTATACTTGTGCACAGATGATGTTCAGACGGATAATACTAGTGGGCTTTGGTTTTGTTAGTTGTATGTATGCCCTAGAGGCCGGTATTGTACAGATGATGTATATTATATTGGATGCTTGGACATATATAGAGATGACTTTCTTGCTCGATATGATAGTATGCTATCTGGTTGCTCTTTATCTTAACATGTACACTTGTCTCTTTAAACTGTCTAATAGTTACATGTTGGTAAAGCCCTTAGGATGTGTACTTGACTACCTGGACTATGATGCAAATCATACTAGTGGGGGCATGGTAGTCTATAAGTATATCCTTCAAGGTCCCTAGTCATGGGTGTATCGAGACGGGGCATCGATATACCAGTGTAGACTAGCGTATACGCCTCTCGACCCATGAGATGGGCGATGGATGATCCCATATCCATTGGTGTTTGACATCAGAGATGGTATATGGGTGCTCAGTGGAGACTGGGTACACTGGACGGACTCGCCGAGAACTCCCAGATGGTATTATACCTCACGTCAGATGGCAGTTCTCAGGTGACACTTGTACAGGTTAGTCTGTAGACCCGAGATCGTCATAGAGTCTTGAGTGATTCCCACTGTGCTTTGATCTCCACCTTACCACGTCCATGAGGGCGTGCAAAACGGTGGTCTTTGGGTACAGTCCCGAGTCACATGGTGGCAATAAGCGATAGGAGGGGTTTCGTCTCTCCCGGTATTGGGGGTTGATGTTGCGCTGTGCTCGATTGGCCATAACAGGGAAGTCCCTGGCCAGGGCTGATCAGAGATTTGCTGGTAAGTGTGACCAGTAGTTTCTCGACCCGTTATGAGCCTCACATCAGCACGACTTATCGGTTATTGGGGTCTGACGTTTACCACCCCTAGACTTGACATGCAACATATCAGATGAACAGACCGGACTGTACGGTAAGTGTTACTGGTTGGATTCACAGGAGTGTGAGCAGGCTAGCTCGTCGATCTTATGATCGCTCAATACCCGGATGGCCGTTACGTTTAGCAGACCGCTTGCGGCTTGTGGGTGCTTGATATGATCATCATCTGCTACCGGTGTATTGACGAGTCTTTAGAGTCCTACACAGAGGTTTCCTGGCTCAAGAGAAACGAGATAGGAGCGCATATGAGATATGTGCAGGACCGAGAATAATGCGTGTATGTGATACCGTATTCCATTCTCGCGATGAATGTATCGATTGGTTATATTCGATATAACCAAGATATCGAATCAAGGATTGATTCGATAAGCCGATACATAGGATACTAGTCGGTTATATGCGATATGACCGGATCGTTAAATCAAGTGTTGATTTAATGATTTAATGTATAATTATATATTTGATATATTACTTTGCATTAACTAGTATTGGTTCACTTTAAAGGGATTTTCTCACTTGAAAAGCACATTGTATATGAGATATATTTTGTGTGCACTTGATTGTATCATGTTTGATGATACATGCTTATTTGGTTAAGTGTATAGAATTAAACCATGGTTAAGATGATGATTAGGATTTTGCTTATTCATTTATTTATTTGTTTGTTTATTTATTTATTTGGAAAAGATTTTGATGAGAATGGTGGCTTTCTTTGTTTCTAGTTGAAGCTTCATGAAGCTTTGACTTTGTAACCATTCTTGTCTTCATGCTTAACCCTAACCCTTCCAAGTAACCATGGTCAATTCTCTGCACTCCACCTTAGTTAGTATATGATAAGTATTCATTTTATTATTCATTTTACACAAGACTTATCATATTCTAGCTTCATCTTCTTCTTCATCTTCAAAGATAAAGCTTAAGTCCATTAATGGCAACTTGAGCTAAAGTGTGAGAAATCCAATTCTAAAGTGAACCCACCTCCTATTTCTTCACCCTCTACCTCTTTCCAAGTAGTATAGGGTGTTTTCTTCACAAGTTTCACAACTTGATGGAGTTGGAGCTTGAACTTGTGATGCCTCGACGTAGATCATCTTCGGCACGAAGCCGACGACCTAGCCCGCCCATTTCTCCGATCAAGCCGACGATTTAGTCCGGGATTCGAGATGGACAGCGAGAGGATGCCTACGTGGAGCTAAGGAAGTGGAGAGCCGGATCTACAAAGGTTGTAGCCTCTCTCTTTTAGTTAAATTGTTAACTAGTTTCGTTTTTCGCCTAAACTTCTAGTCAACGATCCGTATTAGGGTTTCTCGGCACCCGTAAAAATTTGAAATTGGCATGGTTGATGCCTTGTGAGACCTCATTAGCGTGCCTAGGAACCCTACAGTGGTATCAGAGCCTAGCTAGAGCCTTAGGCGAAAAGTAGACGACGTTTGAAACCCGATCGAACCGAAACCCTAAAATCCAAAATGCTCTCTGGAAATTTTCTGAAAATTTGGAATTTTGTCAATTAAAAATATGCAGAAAAATAAGCAGGGTCTTATTTGAATTACTGTGAAATACGAGGGCCTAAATCGATTTTTCCACCGCGGAACCGCGGCACAAGCTAGGCATGTGCGGCGGTTCCGCGGCCGTACTGTCCCCTTGTCTGATGATTTCTGCACAGTAACTCATATAATTTAATGCTATATTTTCTGGGTATTTTTATTATGACTCTACAGATGAGTATTCTGGGGTTGTATTGGGAATCAAAGATTTGATCGGATTATCAAATTTTGTCTGCGTGGTTTTCCGGATAATTTTGGAATATGTTAAAAAGTTCGACCGGATGTAAATACCCAATCTTTCCCCTGCCGGAAAAACTTCCAAGTGTTGGATTTTTCTGTGGTTTAAAGATGTTCTGAGTAGTGCAAGTAACGCGATGGTCCCTCTAGAAGACAACAAACCTTAACTCGATTATGTGACCGTCTTGAACTGCCCTTTGAACCTTTGGGTTTGGGGCAGTACGGCGTGCCACATATGAGGCGTTGGCTTGACCCTTCTACGGCTGGACCGTTGGTACTGAGGCATGAAGTGAATATCTTTGAACCTATTTCATGTGTTGAACGGTTTCGGGAAAACTTGGGTGTTCGAATGTTCGATCGGAAAGTTTAATGTTTTCTATTTATCCGGAATGGGATACAATAATTGGAATTCACAAACAGTTATGAGATAACTGAATGAATGTTATAAATCTAGCGGTTTAGTCTCATTTGATATTGAAAAGAGTTTTCGATAATGGGACTAAAATGCGGGGTTTATAATTGTTAGGCATGTGATGTCTAAGTATTTCATTTGATTAGGCATGCGATGTCTAAGAAGGTTGCGGATTCCAACTGTTGTAGTTTTACACTTTCTTTTCTGTGACCGTAAGTGTAATATGCGATATCGCCGGTTTCGTTGCTATATGTCAACGACAATTGGGATGCGCATATTTACTTACGTTGATGACATGTGATGTTATGTGTTGCTGGATATGTTATATTGGATCGTCGTGTTTGAATAGCCGGGAGGTTTTTATGTGAGATGAGTGTTTTTCATTTTCATTCATGTAAAAACTTGTATGTAATATTCTTTTATTGGGGCACTTCCAGGTTGCAGAAGTTGTCACCTTTTGTATATTATTTACTTTTCCGCATTAGGATAGACCCAAGGAGGGGAGCACAAGTAACCGGGTTCTAGGGTCCAGTGGGAGACCATCTCGAGGAGTCGAGTCCGGGTCTCCTAACCCTAGAATTGGTAGGGTTGCTTGCCACTCTCGTAGGGGTCTAGGGGTGTGGGATTGGCTATTCATCACGACCGTGGAATCCGTGTTTTATACTGGCTCGTATTGTAAACACGGACGTCCTAGTATATCCAATGTTTCATATGTTTCTTCTGCTGCGATATCTGTGATGTGATCATATGATGTTCTGTGATAGATACAGTATATAGTATATATGATATATTATATAGACGTTACTTATGTTTTACACCCTCACTAGCCCTGCCCTGCTCTGTCGTTAGTTACCTAACCTAACGGTGCACGAGGGGACATCGAGGCGAATGCGGATGGCATAAGTGTACGTCGTATTTATCTGTGATGTTTAGGTGACTTAAATGATGGGACTTCATTAATGCGATTAATGAAAGAAAAGAAACCTAAAAGATGTTGTAGAATCAAATTTTAAATAAAAGGGGTAGCTACAGTTTTGCTTTGCATAGCGGTATATATGATATACCCTGCACCTTATTCGATGAGGAAAGGACCGAGATCCCTTCACCGGGAGTGATTCCTTTAGCAAAAACTGGCAGATGCTACACACTCGGTTTGACCTTTGATAGCTTTTTATAGTTTTTGCTTTGCACAGTGATATATATGATATATCCCGCACCTCATTCGACGAGGAAAGGGCCGACGATCCCTTCACCGGGAGTGACCCCTTTAGCAAAACTACAAAAGCCTCAAAATCACTCCATTTCAAAACTTCATTTGATTCTACAACGATATCAAGTTCAATACGCAATAGGTTTTCAGAAAAACCTGTCGTAGCCCTCCGTCATTTCAGATAAGTTGCATATAGTATTCGTGCTACATTTGTTGGCTTTCGTCAAGGTGTAGTGTGCGGTAGCTATGTGCTGCTTATCTGCTGCATATGATGCGACTGGATTAAGGTAGTCGTACGGCTTTGTTGGCTTTCGTCAAGGGTCGTGCGGGTGGGTTTAATTCAGTCAAGAAATTTACGGGTTGAACTTGACTAGCGGGCTGTGGTTTGTTGGCTTTCGTCAAGGTCATAGCACGCTAGGGGCAAAAGAATTATCGGGAATTTCAAGTGTTGAAATTTGCAATGAGATTGCATACCTTCTATGAGATAGTTGGATCCCGATACCCACTGCGAGTAAGAGTTACTCCTAGAAGAGTTTTACACATTACAATTAGCCGATCAAGTAGGTGTCTAGAAAGGTGTCAACGGGGTTACGCCTCTGGGAAAACGAGGTTTACATTAATTAGGTTCGTGCGAAAGCACGGGGGACCTCCCTCAAAGTACCGACACTGGCCTGGCTGAAAGATTGGCGAACTTGTAGTGTGTAATTAATCCCGGCTAGTCTTTCCTTTTAGGGTTTGAAGGAAGATTTGATAAAAACCAGTGGGAGCCATCCTGATTAGATAAGATAATAACCAATCTGATCTTGCACGAGCATACGCTAAAGTGTTTTCTTCTCTCTCTCTCCAGGTAGCGACCATTTCATGCCCTAATAAAGATAATAATATGGATGTATTGACTGAACCCGCATGTTATACTGTGCTGGGGAACGTTGGTTCCGTTCTTTCTTATAAGAGTTATGGGAATGAACAGGACATAGGTGAATGCCAGGATTCCCTAGCCACCCAAATGAAGAAAGTACATGTTGATGCATTTTCTTCGGGTGTGTTCGTTACAGAGAACTGTTTCTCCATTTGCTCCACGTCCTGGGTATTAGATACCGGGTCAGGATCCCATATATGTAATCAGTTACATGGGCTTAGGAAAGGTAGAGAACTTGGAGAAGGTGATAAAGACATTAGAGTTGGAAATGGTGCAATTGTTGCAGCTAAGACTGTCGGGGAATATCACCTTGTATTACCAACTGGTAATACATTGGTTCTGAACGAATGCTATTACATGCCGAACCTGATATGCAACATTATATCGGTTTCTTTATTGAGTAAGGAGGGATATAATTTTGTATTACAGGACAATGTTATGAACATTTTCCGTAACCAAAAGTTGGTTGGATCAGGCACGTTGTGCAATGGCATTTATGTTCTAAATCAATCAACAGTTCTGAGCATAACAAACACACACAAGAGGAAGAGTTCAGAACTGAACGAATCCTTCTTGTGGCATTGTAGACTGGGTCACATCAATGCGACACGACTGGCTAAGTTGCATAAGGATGGATATTTGAAACCATTCGAATTTTCATCTTATGACACTTGCCAGTCATGTCTCAAAGGCAAGATGACCAAAACTCCGTTTACGGGACACGGAGAAAGAGTTACCGAACTTTTGGGACTGATACATAGTGATGTATGCGGTCCCATGTCTACACATGCCAGGGATGGTTCTTCGTACTTCATTACATTCACTGACGATCTCTCAAGATACGGACATGTGTACTTGATAAGACACAAGTCTGAAGCTTTTGAGAAATTTAGAGAATATAAACAAGAAGTCGAGAACCAAACCGGAAAAAGTATTAAAATCCTTCGATCTGATCGAGGAGGTGAATACTTGAGCAATGAATTCCTGGACTTCCTAAAAGAGAATGGGATTCTCTCTCAGCTGACTCCTCCTTATACACCACAGCACAATGGTGTATCAGAACGGAGGAACCGCACCCTATTAGATATGGTGCGCTCTATGATGAGCACAGCTGAGTTACCTATTTCCTTCTGGGGGTATGCGCTTGAGACAGCCATACATCTATTGAATATGGTCCCCACCAAATCTGTGCCTACCACTCCATATGAGATATGGAAAGGAAAGAGACCATGTCTCAACTATGTTAAGATATGGGGTTGTCCAGCCTATGTCAAACGACAAAATCCGGACAAACTCGAGGCACGGTCTGTTCTATGCAAATTTATAGGATATCCCAAGAATTCACAAGGGTATATCTTCTACCACCCTGAGAAACAAAGAGTGTTTGTTTCTCGGCATGCCACCTTTTTAGAAAAGGAATTTCTTGAAAAAGAGATTGATGGTCATGAGGTAGAACTGGAAGAGGTTCCAGCTACAAAAGCTACAACAGAAGATATGGTGGAACCAGAGGATTCAGTAGCTCCCGATGAACCTCAGCCTCTCCGCCGATCTAGTAGGGTTCCTCGCCCACCTGAGAGATACTACGGTTTTCTCATGGATGGTGGGAGCGAGGATTGCATCATGGAGGATGATGACCCAACTAGCTTCGAGCAAGCCATCACGAGTAGGGACTCAGTGAAATGGCTGGATGCTATGCGGTCCGAGATGGAATCCATGTACACCAACAAAGTATGGACTTTGGAAGTTGCTCCTGAAGGGGTAAAACCCATTGGGAGCAAGTGGATCTTCAAGAAGAAACTTGGTGTAGATGGGAAAGTGGAGACTTTCAAAGCTAGACTTGTTGCAAAGGGTTTTCGTCAAAGACCAGGTGTGGACTATGACGAAACCTTTTCTCCAGTAGCTATGCTTAAATCCATCCGGATCATGCTTGCCATCGCTGCATATCATGATTACGAAATCTGGCAAATGGATGTTAAGACCGCCTTTCTAAATGGTGATTTAGAAGAGTGCGTGTACATGACTCAGCCAGAGGGCTTCGTAGACAGTGGGAGCAGTGGGAAGGTGTGCAAGCTGCTTAAATCCATTTATAGATTAAAGCAAGCATCGCGGAGTTGGAACATCTGCTTTGACGTCGTTATCAAAGAGTTTGATTTCGTCAAAAATCCAGATGAACCTTGTATCTACAAGAAGGTGGCAGAGAGTAAGGTTGTCTTCCTCGTATTGTACGTGGACGACATACTCTTGATAGGAAATGATATTCCTATGCTGCAATCGGTCAAGCTCTTCTTATCACAAAGATTCTCAATGAAAGATCTTGGTGATGCCTCCTGCATATTGGGAATTAGGATCTATAGAGATAGATCCAAACGGATATTGGGATTGTCCCAATCCAGGTACATTGACACCATACTAAAGAGGTTTAGTATGGAAGAATCCAAGCGTAGGAACTTACCCACGATCTCTGGAGTCACTCTCTCCAAAGAGATGTCTCCCAAGACTAATTTGGAGAGAGCTCGCATGCAAGGGATACCCTATGCTTCGGCAGTAGGCTCTATCATGTATGCGATGCTATGTACCAGACCCGATGTAGCATACTCACTAAGTGTAGTGAGTAGGTATCAAGCTGATCCTGGAGAGAGTCACTGGATAGCTGTGAAGAGCATTCTCAAGTACTTGCGAAGGACTAAAGAGATGCTCTTGGTGTATGGTAACGGAGAACTCCAAGTGGAGTCCTTTACCGATTCGAGCTTCCAGAGTGATAAGGACGACTCCAAGTCACAGTCGGGATTTGTCTTTACCCTTTACGGAGGGGCGGTTAGCTGGAAGAGTTCCAAGAAGGAAACCGTGGCAGACTCGACGATGGAGGCTGAATACATCGCTGCCAACGATGCTGCTAAAGATGCTGTCTGGATTAAGAAGTTCATTACTGAACTTGGAGTGGTTCCATCCATTGAGCATCCAATACATTTGTATTGCGATAACAATGGAGCGGTGGCTTTGGCCAAGGAACCCAGGTCCCATCAGCGATCCAGGCATATTCTGAGGCGGTATCACCTGATCCGGGAGATAGTTGATCGCCGGGAGATCGAGGTCAGGAGGGTTGACACGAAGAACAACACGGCGGATCCACTCACGAAGGCCATTCCCCAGATACAGTTTGAGAGACTCTTCGGGATGCTCGGTATGCGATACTACAGCAGCTGGCCCTAGTGCAAGTGGGAGATTTTTAGTTGTATGTATGCCCTAGAGGCCAGTATTGTACAGATGATGTATATTATATTGGATGCTTAGACATATATAGAGATGACTTTCTTGCTCGATATGATAGTATGCTATCCAGTTGCTCTTTATCTTAACATGTACACTTGTCTCTTTAAACTGTCTAATAGTTACATGTTGGTAAAGCCCTTAGGATGTGTACTTGACTACCTGGACTATGATGCAGATCATACTAGTGGGGGCATGGTAGTCTATATAAGTACATCCTTCAAGATCCCTAGTCGTGGGTGTATCGAGACGGGGCATCGATATACCAGTGTAGACTAGCGTATACGCCTCTCGACCCATGAGATGGGCGATGGATGATCCCATATCCATTGGTGTTTGACATCAGAGATGGTATATGGGTGCTCAGTGGAGACTGGGTACACTGGACGGACTCGCCGAGAACTCCCAGATGGTATTATACCTCACGTCAGATGGCAGTTCTCAGGTGACACTTGTACAGGTTAGTCTGTAGACCCAAGATCGTCATAGAGTCTTGTGTGATTCCCACTGTGCTTTGATCTCCACCTTACCACGTCCATGAGGGCGTGCAAAACGGTGGTCTTTGGGTACAGTCCCGAGTCACATGGAGGCAATGAGCGATAGGAGGGGTTTCGTCTCTCCCGGTATTGGGGGTTGATGTTGCGCTGTGCTCGATTGGCCATAACAGGGAAGTCCCTGGCCAGGGCTGATCAGAGATTTGCTGGTAAGTGTGACCAGTAGTTTCTCGACCCATTATGAGCCTCACATCAGCACGACTTATCGGTTATTGGGGTCTGACGTTTACCACCCCTAGACTTGATATGCAACATATCAGACGAACAGACCGGACTGTACGGTAAGTGTTACTGGTTGGATTCACAGGAGTGTGAGCGGGCTAGCTCGTCGATCTTCTGATCGCTCAATACCCGGATGGCCGTTACGTTTAGCAGACCGCTTGCGGCTTGTGGGTGCTTGATATGATCATCATCTGCTACCGGCGTATTGACGAGTCTTTAGAGTCCTACATAGAGGTTTCCTGGCTCAAGCGAAACGAGATAGGAGCGCATATGAGATATGTGCAGGACCGAGAATAATGCGTGTATGTGATACCGTATTCCATTCTCGCAATGAATGTATCGATTGGTTATATTCGATATAACCAAGATATCGAATCAAGGATTGATTCGATAAGCCGATACATAGGATACTAGTCGGTTATATGCGATATGACCGGATCGTTAAATCAAGTGTTGATGTAATGATTTAATGTATAATTATATATTTGATATATTACTTTGCATTAACTAGTATTGGTTCACTTTAAAGGGATTTTCTCACTTGAAAAGCACATTGTATATGAGATATATTTTGTGTGCACTTGATTGTATCATGTTTGATGATACATGCTTATTTGGTTAAGTGTATAGAATTAAACCATGGTTAAGATGATGATTAGGGTTTTGCTTATTGATTTATTTATTTATTTGTTTATTTATTTATTTGGAAAAGATTTTGATGAGAATGGTGGCTTTCTTTGTTTCTAGTTGAAGCTTCATGAAGCTTTGACTTTGTAACCATTCTTGTCTTCATGCTTAACCCTAACCCTTCCAAGTAACCATGGTCAATTCTCTACACTCCACCTTAGTTAGTATATGATAAGTATTCATTTTATTATTCATTTTACACAAGACTTATCATATTCTAGCTTCATCTTCTTCTTCATCTTCAAAGATAAAGCTTAAGTCCATTAATGGCAACTTGAGCTAAAGTGTGAGAAATCCAATTCTAAAGTGAACCCACCTCCTATTTCTTCACCCTCTACCTCTTGCCAAGTAGTATAGGGTGTTTTCTTCACAAGTTTCACAACTTGATGGAGTTGGAGCTTGAACTTGTGATGCCTCGACGTAGATCATCTTCGGCACGAAGCCGACGACCTAGCTCGTCCATTTCTCCGATCAAGCCGACGATTGAGTCCGGGATTCGAGATGGACAGCGAGAGGATGCCTACGTGGAGCTAAGGAAGTGGAGAGCCGGATCTACAAAGGTTGTAGCCTCTCTCTTTTAGTTAAATTGTTAACTAGTTTCGTTTTTCGCCTAAACTTCTAGTCAACGATCCGTATTAGGGTTTCTCGGCACCCGTAAAAATTTGAAATTGGCATGGTTGATGCCTTGTGAGACCTCATTAGAGTGCCTAGGAACCCTACAGGTTTAAGCCGGATCCTAGTATTATATTGTTGGATTATTTTCGTCTCATTATATTCGTATTCTTCGGAATATGGATGCGGGTATGTATATACAGTTGAGGGGTATTCTTGTAATTTATTACAAGATTACTTTTAGAAGATTACACCTCATCATGGTTTAGACCTTTTTGGATTAAAAGGTTATTGAGGTGTAGGATGAGGTGTTTATTGTATTTTTGAGGCATGGCTAATTAGTGACCCATAGTTACTATTCTAGTATGTTTAGGGTTTTTGTTTGTTGTGAGATTGTTTGTTGACTCTAGATATTTTTGTCGGCTCTAAATATTTTGAAGACTTGATATATTTATTGTGATGGCTCCATTATTTCTAATCAATACTCACAACACACAAAAGATTAAGCCATTATTCATTTTCTTTTCACTCTCTTGAGTTGCTCTCAACACCTCATTCTCATGGCATCTTCTTCTTCCTCCAGCTCCACCCAAATCCTCTCATGAGTTGAGAATCCTTGAGTATCTTGAGACAAATTAATCCTTCATCACTCTTTACTTCATCTACGGTATCTAGAGTAGCAATCTAGGAACCCTAGTTGCCTCGGATATGAGGTTGGAGCTCGTTGCATAGACTCTCAGGTGGATCGTCTTCGATGGAGGGAGACCGGAGATCAAGCTTGATCAAGGAAGCCCCTAGGAGCTTGGGATGATGGTTGAAGACCGAAGGACAAAAATCTATTCGGTATAACCATTCTAACTCCTTTGCATGTTTTGTTATCTAGGGCTTATGGGTAGATCCGGGTAATTGGTTGTGGTAGCTCCAAGTTTTATAAATTTTTGTTCCACCTTTGGTCACGGATTGATGGCCGGGGCGCTACCGTAACCCAACAATCCACAGCAGCCAGCTATTCAGGCACCTGCTCCTCGACTTGCTCTCTTAGCTCCACATCTTCATGGACCTACTGTACCTCCTCCTCGTCAGTTTCATCAAGCACAAAGGAACCTATCTCAAGGACAGAGGAACGGATAGAGGAATGCTCCCCCAGCAAGGAGAAATGTACTTAAGCGTCAGGCTTTCACAATGACTGTGGAAGAAGCTGAAGCCACATGCTAAGTCATCACTGGTAACTTCCCATCTTTCAAATCTATTCAATACTTGTTTACATCCATATATCTTTTCCTATTCCTAAACATATTCCACACGACTTAGGTACAATCTTAGTAACCCCACTTCCTGCACTAGCACTTTTCGATACTGGAGCATCACATTGCTTTATATCGCAACGGTTCATCCGAACTCATGCGATTCCAGTAAAGCCGCTCGTATCCAGTTGGAATGTCAGTTTAGGGAACGGCATTCTAAAGGCAACTTTGGGATACGACCTGTGTCCAGTGGTCGTCTGCAGCAGAGAATTTTATGCTGACTTCAAGGTGCTGGACATACAAAACTTCGATGTAGACTTGGGAATGGATTGGCTAGGAACTTTCTACGCTACCATTGACTGTCGTCAAAGAAGGGGAGTGTTCGAGATACCAGATCATCCGGTCTTTTATTTCAAAAGTGGAGACCGAACCCTAGAACCTAGCACCTACAAGGCTAAACCAAAGAAGGCAGTGGTTGCTACACTTCAGGCGGAAGAAGACAAGCCAGAGGTTGTTCGAGAGTTCGAAGATGTATTTCCTGAAGATATCTCAGGTTTGCCTCCCGATCGAGCTCTTGAATTCAGTATTGACTTAGTACCTGGTGCACAACCGGTGATCAAAACACCATATCGCTTAAGTCCAGAAGGATTGAAGGAGATCCGTACTCAGTTGGATGAACTTCTGCAGAAAGGTTGGATTCGTCCCAGTACTTCAAGTTGGGGATTTCCAGTTTTTCTTGTGAAGAAGAAGGAAGGTTCATACAAAATGTTCATTGACTACCGAGCTCTGAACTAAGTCACGATAAAGAGCAAGTATCCACTACCGCGAATCGAAGATCTGTTCGATCAGCTAAGTGGGTCTTGCATTTTCTCAAAATTAGATCTTCGTTCGGGTTATCATCAGGTGAAAGCCAAAGAGTCTGATATTCCAAAGATGGCATTCAGGACTCGCTATGGCCATTATGAATTTATCGTGATGCCATTTGGAGTGACCAATGCACCAGCCATATTCATGAATCTAATGAACCAAGTTTTCCGTGAGTACCTAGACAGGTTCATTTTCATTTTCATCGACGACATCCTGGTATATTCAAAGAATCGGAAAGAGCACGCTGAACATTTGAGGATTGTCCTGGAGACTTCGCGACAATATCAACTCTATGCCAAGTACTGCAAGTGCGAATTTTGGCTAGATCAAGTCGGATTTCTCGGACATATCGTTTCAGGCGAAGGAATCTCTGTGGATCCATTTAAAGCATCAGCAATAAGCGAATGTCCGACACCAAAGACAGTGAAGGACATTTGAAGTTTCTTGGGATTAGTAGGATACTACCGAAAATTCATAAAAGGCTTTTCGAAGATTGCAACACCCATAACCAAGCTCACACGTAAAGATGAAGCATTTGTGTGGTCAGAAGTATGTGAACAAGCTTTTGTAGAACTTAAGTCAAGATTGATATCAGCTCCTATCCTTGTAATTCTGGACCAATCTGGAGGTTTTGTTGTGCATTGCGATACATCCGGTAAGGGATTAGGATGTGTTCTACACCAGCAGGGAAAAGTTGTAGCTTATGCATCAAGACAGCTGAAGATTCATGAGCGCAATTATTCAACACATGATCTGGAGTTGACGACCGTTATCTTTGCACTGAGGATTTGTCGTCATTATCTACTTGGATAGCGAGTGGACATATACACGGACCACAAGAGTCTGAAATATGTGTTTACTCAGAAGGAGTTGAATATGCGGCAGAGAAGATGGCTAGAACTTATAGCGGACTTCGACATCAACCTACAATATCATCCAAGGAAGGTGAATGTAGTTCCTGATGCACTTAGTCGCCAACCATTAATTATGAATCTCACCACACAGTGGAAGCTTCAACAAGAATTACACAAGATGGAGATAGAAGTGGTTATACCAGGTAATACTTCAAAGTTGATGAACTTACAAGTTCAGCCTACTATTGTCAATCATATCAAAGCAGCTCAAGCAAGTGATGCCAAGTTGCAAAAGATCAGAGAACAAGTAAAAAGTGGACTTAGAACAGACTTCCTCATCCATGAAGACGGATTTTTGAGATACGGAAGCAGATTGTGTGTACCACAAGGTCCTGTTCGGGAAGAGTTAATTAAAGAAGATCACAGCTCTCCGTACTCAGTACACCTTGGTGGTACAAAGATGTACAAAGATCTACATCAATATTACTGGTGGCATGGAATGAAGCATGAAGTAGCCAGAAGCGTAGCCAAATGCTTAGTGTGTCAGCAAGTAAAAGCTGAACATCACAGGACTGCTGGTTTACTTCAACCGTTACCTATCCCAGAATGAAAGTTGCAACACATCACCATGCACTTCGTGACTGCAATTCCTCGCAGCACGAAAGGTAACGATGTGGTATGGGTTATTATGGATCGACTCATAAAGTCGGCTCATTTCATCCCATTTCGAGTTGGTCAATCTACCGAGGCAATAGCAAAGAAGTACATGGAAGTAAGTCTGAATCTAAGTAAGATTTAAATCTTCATAGTGTACTATTTCTGATACCCATGAACTCATGCAGGAGATCATGAGATTACATGGAGTACCAGTTTGCATTGTCTCCGATCGTGACACCAGATTTCGATCGTAGTTTTGGCAGAGTCTGCAAGTTAGCCTGGGAATGAGTTTGAACTTCAGCACAGCTTATCATCCACAAACAGATGATCAGTCTGAGCGAACGATTTAGATCCTTGAAGATATGCTAAGAGCGTGTATGTTATACTTAGGAGGATCATGGGAAGATCACCTATATCTTGTGGAGTTTTCATACAACAACAGCTACCGGGCGAGTATTGGAATCGCACCCTTTGCAGCTCTCTATGGAAGGAAGTGTCAGTCACCATTAGGTTGGGACGACATCGGAGATAGGGAACTCCTTGGACCAGAGATGATCGTGGCGACTGTGGACGTAGTTCGCACGATCAGGAAAAGAATGCGCATAGCCCAAGACAAACAGAAGCACTAAGCTGTTGCAAAGCACCGACACCTGGAGTTCCAGCCGGGAGATCATGTGTTCTTAAAGATCTCTCCAAATCGTGGAAGAATTCGCTTTGGCAAGAGGGGTAAGCTCAGTCTGAGATACATTAGACCGTTCGACATACTCGAACGAGTCGGAGAAGTGGCATATCGTTTGGCACTTCCACCCTCATTGGAAGGAGTGCACAACGTATTCCACATATCCCAGCTTTGAAGATATGTGAGCAACCCCAGCCACATCCTTGATCACTCCGATCTCACTGTATAGATAGATCTATCTTGTGAGCAATAACCCGTTGAAATCCTGGACAGAAAAGTAAAGTCACTTAGGAACAAGGAAGTAAACATGGTCCGAGCGATGTGGAGAAAAGATTCACCAGGAGAATCAACATGGGAACACGAGGACGATATGCATGCAAGATACCCTTACTTGTTTATAAACTAATCCTCAAATAATTGTAAATTTCGAGGACAAAATTTTTGTAAGGAGGGTAGACTCCAATTTCATTGTACAAAAATTTTCAAATTAATGTACAGAATAGAGTTGTAAGCCTGAGCACAAATTATAAATTTAATTTGTTTAAGAACAGCAAGAAGCACTTGTAGCTCATTGGTAAAGCCTTGCACTGCTGTGATATAGCCCATGTGTTCAAATCCCATCAGCCACATATATTTTTGCTAATTTTTCTTTTAAACTTTTTGGAAGCCCAAAATTTTACAAATGCAACATACGTAAAATGAAAAGTCTGAGAAAAACAAACATGTGTTGAATATTATATAAACTGACCTAGACACGTGGTAAAGATCCAGAGACCCACCTCACCCCTACGGCCGGCGAGATCTTCATTTGGGCCGGCGGCGCCGGGTTCAACCATAGGTAATGCCCCCAAACCCTGCACACTAGTCTTTTGGCCTACCCCCACTACTCCAGTACTGTTTGAATTCTCTGCAATTATTCAGAGAGTCTTAATTAACTCATAAATCCTATTTTTAATACATTTTTAATTCTCTTTTCACTCTCAAAACCCTAATTTTACCCTATAAATACAACATCACATCCTAGCCTTCCTCATTCTGAAATCTATTGTTAAAATTCTCCAAAATTTCCAAGTCAAAGAAGAGTACAGGTGGAGTTAGCCAAGTTCCTTTTCCGGTGAGGATTCGAAGCACTTCTGGCGACTCCACGACACCACGATGATCCCAATACCTTCCTCCCTCTATTCTTAACCCACACAACTAGTAAGTCCCACTTCTCTCCTCCTCTTCTTAACTTAAAATGTTCTCTTTTCAAATCACGTCGCTAAGTGGAGTTATACCGACCTTTAATTCTATTCTCTTTTAAATTTCAATTTTCTCTTAAGAACCACTTAATCATATCATTACATCTTTCTTGTTAAACATTTACTAATATTTGGAAACAAATTTCATTTTAAAACTCCATGTAAAACAACTTTTATTAAGCTTTTACGCTTAAATACCATGAAGTTACATATGACATCGTTTAATCATTCTTGCTTATATTACCTTTAGAAAATCTCACGAGGTAATGACCTACCTCTCAAAAACACACATCTTGACATAGCACGATTCCCTTGAAGAACAATTTTGTAGCAAATACGACTTTTACATCAAAATACCATAAACTATTAAAAACCGTATTTCTTTAAATTGTGTGATTACATTCTTTGCAATTATACCTCTACAAACCATTTTGGGGAACCCGATCGGGATGGTGCCAGTTATCGCACATCCTCGGGACTAGTAGAGTGAGATGCAGACCTCCTCACGGAGCATACGATCTCGATGGAATTTTTAATGCAATTTTAAGAAAAACATGATTTCTATTTAATAAATAAATTTTATTTTTAATAATTACATATAAATATTATCAAACCATTTATTTTAAATATATAATAAATTCCATATTTTTCTAAACAAAAGAAAAGAATTACAAGTTTCATGAAAATACCATCAAGAATCCATATAAGTCAACTTTACACTAAAATACCTTGTATTATTCAAGATAGGTATTTATTCACTAGAATACCCCACTTTCAAAAATTAAATCGATGAAAATCCTAAATACGATAAATAAATACTTGAGATTTATTTTGAAAGTATAATAAAAATATTTCTCATAAAACCCCCTCAAGTTATATTAATTTACATTAAGGACCCTAGTAAATATAGGTTTAAGCAGGACCAATTCTCTTGAGCCTCAGGGAGCAGGAGAAAGTGGGTGCTTGCCTATTTAAGGTAGAAAACTAAAATGAGGTTATCAATGGTAATTGGCTTGGAAAAAGTCACAAATCATGTCGTCCATGTGCAGCAGTTACCGATAACCCCTAAATCTAATTCAGGACTCAAATCTGTTTAAAGTGTCTGACTCAATCTGAGTCTCAGTCTAATATGAATACAATCCAAACAAGAATCCAACTATAACTCCATTTCAACATGAATCCAATGTATAAAACATGAACACTTGAAGAACATGCAACATGACTTGACTGGACCAAACCATGGATATATTTTGAACTTGATTATATGACTATCCATTTACATCCGATCCGTTTACATGAACAACTTATACCATGGTTTCGGCAAGTCTTATACAACAAATCAATATAATCAATACAATATGCATTACGGGGTTTAACGGGGTAGATTGTTACGGAATGTATTAGAAGTGGCACGAGATGACCACTATAATACACCTAACCTGAATATTCGTGCTGTTGTCCCGTGGCTTGACGGGTCCTTGTGCTCCGTATACCTTAGTCCACGGATAGTTGGACTCCTCTCGTATACACTAATGCATTCTGTACCAAGTTACAAACAACTACGTTAGTATAAAAAACTGATAAATTACCAGACATATTTCATTTACTTGATCTATTCATATCTGTCTCTTGGGACTTACCGAGAGATTGTTCGCTGAAGACATTCCTATTTCTTCTTTCTTTGGAATGTTGTTAGGAGGACCCGACTCTCAGGAGATCGAGCCCAGCCAAGACGACTTGGAGCAACTCACAGAGGAGTCAGAGTTCTAGTTTCTACTTGTACTTACTTTACTTTCAGTTCATATGCCATTGTTTAGGCATCGCTTTCTATTATTGTACTTTACTTTCCAGTTGTATGTAAAAAATGAATATAAATAAAAAGTTGTTGTTTCATTACATCTCTTGTTATTCTTGTGCTTTACTTTTATATTGCTTATTTACGCTTAACGTGTTTACTTCTGAGTAAATACATCGCGGCCTCGCCACGTCTATTTCCTCGTACATTGGGAAGCGGGGCGTGACAAAAGTCCCCGACGGTTTCTTATCAAACATTTCCAAACAGGTACAAGTAGAAAACGGAAAAATCGTAGGACTCAAGAGCCACGATTACCACATATTGATGCAGCATCTTCTTCCTTTATGCTTCAGAGGATCGGTAAAACCAGAAATTGGTCTCATGCTTAACGACTTTTGCACGTATTTCCACCAATTATGTTCCAAAAACGTGGATGTCAATGAGATAGTAGTGCTCGAAAAAGATATTCCTTTGATCCTCTGCAAGCTCGAAACTATCTTTCCACCTTCTTTTTTCGACATTATTGTTCACTTGTCCGTCCATCTGGTAACCGAGGTCAGGATTGGCGGTCTGGTCCATTACCGTTGGATGTATCCAATCGAGAGGTATTATTGACATTTATTATTCATCATTTAAATTGCAAAGAATTACCATGAATTATTAATTTATTTCTATTTCAACAGATATCTGTTAACTTAAAAAAACATATCCACAACGATAGGGAGTGAAGCGAGTTTTACACGTCTATCGTTCGAGCTCTTTTACAAATCAGAGTTATGGCATTAAATCTCATATTGCGAGAGTATCATCCAAAAGGTTCGATTGCTCAAGATTATCTCGTGAAATAAGTCATGTCTTTCTGTGCTCGTTTTCTGAATGACACGATGTCAAGAAGAAACTGAATAAACCGCAGAGTGTTCCTGACGGTCTAATTGGAGCAGGAAGGCTAAAGAACATGTCTTACGATCTCGCGTCCAGCGTACATGTGTACATCTTGATAAACAGCGAATGTTTTGCTAAATATGTGGAGTAAGTGTTTATTATTTCATCGTTTTAAACGTTCGAAATTAAATTTAATATAATTTAATATAATTGTATATTAACAAACAGTGCGCACAAAGATATACTCACGAGATCGAATTCTAGAACGTGATCGAATGATAGAATCGAAGAAGAACAGAGGCGTACTTTCGCCGTTTGGTATATAAAAGAAGTGAACGAATAATTGAATCGCGGAGATTACGTTGATAGAGAGGTCCACGACTTTTTAAACGGTCCAATAATTGCAGCTAGGTTTTACAACGGATATGGGGTATCCGAATATAAATTTGAGGTAGAAAATACGGAACGTATTAGAGCTACGCAAAATAGCGGTAGCGCAACCATCGACGTGGATGGAAATACCTACTACGGTGTTCTTGAGTAAGTTATAGCTGTTTCATACCAGTATACGACTGTCCCATTTTTTATATTCCAATGCAAATGGTACGTTACCAAGTCTGATCGTGGTATGAAGGTCGATCAATATGGTCAGACTTTGGTAAACACCAAACGGATGTTACCAAAATACGATAGTTTTATCTTTCCCACAATGGCAATACAAATATATTATTCTTGGGACTTGCAGAAAGTTGACTGGGATGTTGTTTGTATTTGGAAACCGAGAGATTATTATAACGTGTCGATGTTGACATTTCAGGAAAATAAAATATTATTTTGGGAATTTAAATAAATAAAATAATAAATATTATGAATATTTTAAAGTATGGAGATTGGTTTTAGTGATATGGTATAACTATACACAGATAGTTTGGAAAATTAATAAGAGGTATTGATTTTGAAAGAAAATTATATGAATTAAGCATTTATAGATTTTTAAATAATTATTTGTATACAAGTTTAATACTAAACTTGATTAATAATTATTAATTATACATTGATTGTGTTTTGAGCATGGCATGCAACTTAACATGTTGCAAAAACACTTGTTACTCTTTGTTTCCCCCAATCAGAGCCAAGCTCTGTTCAAATTTTGAAATTTGAAAAGAAGCAGCGCTTCATAAAAGCGCTGGCGCCAAGAGCGCCGGCGCTAAGAGTCAAAGACTCTGAGGCAGCGCTCACGTGCAAAGCAAAGCACGAGAGCACTCGCACCAAGAGCGCCAGCGCTGAGAGTCAAAGACTCTGAGGCAGAGCTCACATGCAAGGCACGAGAGCGCTAGCGCCAAGTACGCCAACGCTAAGAGTCAAAGACTCTGAGGCAGCGCTTATGTGCAAAGCACAAGAGCGCTCGCGCCAAGAGCGCCAGCGCTAAGAGTCAAAGGCTCTGAGGCAGCGCTCACGTGTAAGGCATGAGAGCGCCAGCGCCAAGTGCGCCAGCGCTAAGAGTCAAAGACTTTGAAGCAGCACTCACGTGCATGGCACGATAGCACCAAGCGCTAGAACTAAATCTTCCCCACCAATGATCCAACGAAGATGATAAATCATCAAATTACCAGAATAAGATTTTGTTAAGAAAATACTCCTCAGAATCTTTCCAAACAAGAAAGATTGTGCTTTGTAAATCAGAGCACCGTTGGATCAAAGATCCAATGGTGATTAAAAATCACCAAGATACAGAGTAATCTCTGTATGGGAAAATAATTTCTCAATCTTGTTAATAACAAGAAAGATGTCTTCTGTAAAACAGAAGCCCTAGGATCAAAGATCCAATGGTGGGGAAACATCCCCAAATCAATCAGAAAAAGATTGCCTTAACTGATCAGCCACCACTATATAAAGGCCCCAAGACTTCAAGTCTTGCACGGAGGAACCCCCCACAAACTTTGAGAAATTTCAAAGAGAAGAGCAAGCTCTCGGAAGAAGAATTTCTTCAAGGTAAATAAAACAAAGAGATCAAAGCATCTCATCAAAGAAGAAGAACTTAGATCTTTTTCTAGATCATAGATCTATAAGACAGAGGTCTTTCACAAAAAGAGATCATAGCATCTCATCATAAAAAGGGAGGGAGAAGAACTTAGTTCTCTTTAGATCACAGATCTATAAGATAAAGACAAAGTCTTTCACAAAAAACATAAGAGATTGTAACATCTCCTCTTAAAATAAGAACCTTGTTCTTAGAGCCACAAGGCAAAGTCTCTTATAAACGAGAACTTAATTCTCAGAGCACAAAATTGATCAAGAGCGCTCTGCACTCAATGGCTGGCACACAGCGCCACATGCTCCTCACGTGGGCGCTACTTAATAAAGAGCGCTTTGCACTCATTGGCTGAAGCTCAGCGCCAAGCGCGCCACATGCTCCTCACGTGTGCGCTATTTCACAAGGAGCGCTCTGCACTCATTGGCTGGCACTCTGCGCCAAGCACGCCACGTGCTCCTCACGTGGGTGCTACTTAATAAAGAGCGCTCTGCACTCATTGGCCGGCGCTCAGCGCCAAGCGCACCACGTGCTCCTCACGTGGAGGCTATTTAATAAAGAGCGCTCTGCACTCATTGGCCGGCGCTCAGCGCCAAGCATGCCACATGCACCTCACATGGGCGCTACTTAATAAAGAGCGCTTTGCACTCATTGATTGGCGCTACGCGCGCCACGTGCTCCTTACGTGTGCGCTATCTCAAAGGAAGCGCTTTAGCGCTCTGAGTCTGGCGCTCAGCGCCAAGCGCTCCACGTGCTCCTCACGCGGGCGCTGAGGGAACATAAATTGTTCTTTAAATAAAGCCCAGAGCCATAAGGAGTGCTCAATACTCAAATTAATGCTCAGCATTATTGAACAAAAGAGGCTAAGCCCAAACAAATGTTCAACGCCCAAATAAATTTTCAATATTTTATTTAAACTAAGTGGGCTGAGCCCAAGTTGGCCACAATTCCCAAGCTCAGACCAACCGAGCCTATGTGCTCATAATTTCCCTAATTGGTCTTAGTCTCAAACATGACTAAAAAACTCCCAACCAACATTGGTTCAAAGGTACATCTCTTCATACCTCTGATATATGTCGTTGTAATTCTTCAACGTCTTCAGAGAGATGGAGGGTCCTAATAACTAATAACTTTTGGCGTATCCCCAAACGGTCGAACCAAAACCACATAGACTATGACGTCTTTAAACTGGACTATGATGTCCTTAAACTTTATGGACTATGATGTCCTTAAACTCCGTAGACTATGATGTCCTTTAACTTATGGACCGCAATGTCCCGAAACTAAAACAATAGAGCTCAAATGCTCTTTTGTTGGATCTAAATGATCCTGTTAAGTAGATCTTAGTCTAAAATTCAACTAACGTATCCTTAACAAACGTTTAAGTTGATCTTGATCTCAATGAGATTAATAATCCTTAAACCCAACCCAAAACCAAATCTAAGAAAATACGGATTTGGACTAATCCACGCCCTACGGGCGACAACATAAATTAGTCTCCGTATACAATCCACGGGCAACCAAAAATAAAACAAACACACACGACGCGAAGTGACCATCTGGTGAAGGAGAAAGTGGTTACCGCGATGCAGTAGCGTAATTAACTGCAGGGCTTGCGCCTGCATGGAAGAGCATCCCCATAATCAAAATCCCCTCACAATGAGGGGGAATCTGACGAAGTCTTCTACAACGGCCGCATCCGTCTAAACCTCCGATACATGGTACCATAAATTAACTTGGTATCTTCGAAAAGGTAGAGGATAAAACCAAATAGTATCTGCCCCCAAAATTCAGGCCGGACGTCCCAACGTCCCGGTGCGTATTTCGGCGGAGAACAGATTCTGGCACGCCCGGTGGGACCTTTTCCTCTTTCCACTCCACACTTTGTTGTCGTGTGTCACGTCAAGATTTTGAAGACTTTGGGTAACTCAAGAAAATTTTTGAGTTGCCAAATGACGTATATATCTGCACCTTTAGTTAAGTTAGTAGTGTGTAGTATATTCTGGTATGGTTTAGAGTTAAGAAATTATGGTTTAGTAATCTTTGAATATTCCAAGTTGAGCTTTAGGTGATCTTATGAGTTGAAAAGGTGTAATTGAGATGTATTAGTGTCCACAACCCCTGTAGAGTTAATATTATGCGCTAAACCAGAGACTAAACCCCAAGACTTGAACTTTAGATTTGCCGATATCGGGTTTTTGTGGGAATTGTGATGACTTTTAGAGATCTGCTATGACCCGGAGACTCTGAAAAATATTTTGCAGATATAGTGAGATGTGAAGACTATTAGGAAGCTACCCTAGAAACCCAAGCCTAAGCCTTCATATTTTGGTCGCCGTTTTATTCGATTTGGCCGCAGTTTGCGGCCCAATATTTGAGTCAGGGTCTGAAACTTGGTTTTTAGCTCAGATTTTAGACAACTAGACCTACCATATATGCAAAAAAGTCTAATTTTATATTAATAAAAATCTAGAGTCGTTTTACTTGATTTCTGGCGATGTTTTGAGACTTTTGAAACTTGGTTTTTGGGTCTTTTAGTTTTGACTCGGTCGTTTGACGTTTGTACGTCAACATCGGGAGTTGTTTAGTTGTTTTTACATGTGTGGACTATAGGTTCTAACTTATGTATGTTTCGTTTGCCATATCGGTTTCCGGACTTGATTTTGATGTCGATACGATATGCGTTGAATTATAGGTACCTTCACATGGATTTTCGGGAAGACAAGGGAGAGAAAGGCGTCATCGACTTTGACAAGCAAGGATAGTAGGTGAGTAGATGTATATCTATGGGAAAAGTCAGGTGGATGGCGTATAGCACGCCCGCATCCGTAGAATAGAATATTCTTGTATATTATATATATATATATATATATATATATATATATGTTGATGCGAGATATGGATATGCAGCAAATAGGGTTCTAGGAGACCGTAGGATTAGAATAAGCGTACTCATAGGAAGGTTACTTTTAGTTTTTAGTTCCTTAGTCGTGAGTCATCGGTTTTACTTTGTCGCGCGCGCGCACACTTGGTATGCCATGTGTGTGTGTGTGTGTCTCTCTCTCTCTCTCTCTCTCTCTATATATATATATATATATATATATATATATATATATATATATGGATATGTTGATATATTATATATATAATAATACATATACGTGTATGATGAGGATATGATATGTTATATGGTTTTGAGTCGATACGATCGAACATGATGTCAAGAGATTTTGATATATGTTTGAGTCTGAAACATCATATATGATATGATATATTAAAGGATCGTTGGGCGGTATATATATAACATGTGACCTGGTAATATAAAAGAATGTACGAGACCTTAGATCCATACCCATGATATTTATATTGTACGATGAATGATACTGTACTAATGATGATATATACATATGATATTTGACCTGTATCCTCGATTTTGGGGATGTCGTACGATGGATATTACTGTACGAGGTATATATGATGATTAATCCGCACTCTTTACTCGAGGATGCCGTACGATGTATTATACCGTACGTGATGCTATGAGGCTGGACCACTGATTACTAGATATATCGACTCGGAATATGTTTAGATTTTCTTATCACTCCGACTAGGTTCTTAGTTTAGTCTTTTAGTTGTTTAGGTAGATGCTAGACTAGGCTCGAGTCATACCTATTTTCAAACTAGCGAATCGTGAGAATTTTCAAAAGACAATCCAAGTGATGCTACGGATTTTCAAAGGAAATATCTTTTCTCAAAAACACCGTAGCCCCTACTTTTCTAAAAACCACGATTTGTGCTATTTCAAACACTAAAACTGTATGACTCGTATGCAGATATTCATATTCTATAATGTTGCATTTACTATTTATTTTCCTTTATATTCATGTTGTTCTCATTGCATTGCATATATACATGTGTTTTCTTTAGCTATTGTGATCTCGTATGCTAGGACACCAGCACCATTACCGATGATACGTATGTTGCACGTACACTTGCTTGCCGGCTCACACACATCATCACCAGTAATTGCCAAGCCACGTACACACTAGAGAACCTTTATTTCATTCATATAATCTGACAATCTGTAGAAGTGGTATTGTCTTACATTCATGATCTTAAATGCTAGTGTAAACATTGCTTTTCTTTTTAGATATCACATGCAATTGCATCCATACATTCTAGTTATGCACTGATCATTGGATTTACGCCGGTATTTACTACCTCGTTATATACTTATAGATTGTGATTCTTTTGGATATTTCCGTGTTCATGTGATTTCTGGATTTGGGAAAACCGCAAGTGATATTTATAAACTCATGATTATATTTTCTTAAAAGAAAATGTGGTTTCTCGTGATATGATGTGTGTGGCGTCCACCATGAGTTTTCTCGGTTCTTGAGCCACGTGTGTACACATACCCGATTCGAGGAGGGGGATGCACCGTCTGCGGGTACATGGTGGACCAGGTGAGGTACCCTAGGGCAAGAAGGACATATAGAGAGATGTTGAGCCCGGCAGGGGAGTACTACCGACCGGTGATTTTTGGCTCGGCGGACATCCGGAGGATACCGACCGCAGTCGTGTGATTTGATGATATGGGCCGATCCAGACAAACGGAGCCCGAGATATGAGATTTATGTGTTGCTGATGGACACAGTTTTCTTGATGTTTTCGAGTGTCGATATTTGGCACTCAGGTTTATCATGATTTTTGTATGGCGATGTTGGACATACCCATTGATGATGCATTCATGCATAGCATACATGACATGTAGTTATTTTATGACACGGACACGAGTACTTAACCTTACACATATGTCTATATTATCACCCTTACTGTTACCCGGTGTTATCGTGCTGCTATTATTATTGCATTACTGTATGACCTAGGAGATTGTCATACATTCGGTTTCTACTCGGTGATATTTTCTACTCACGAGTTGGCAACTCAACCCCCGTTGTGCCACAATTTTTTGCAGGTTTAGTCGTACAGGTTCCGTAGAGGCTTCGTTGGCACACCTTTTTATTTTGGGTTATTGCCTTGGTTGGTGGGACACATTGCCTCGTGATCGCCATTTTATACTTGTATATTTTATTCCAGTTATATCTAGTTAAAAACTCCATCAACCAGACTATGTATATTTATAGACTTAGAAACATCGCTTATATATTCTTTCTACCTTAGAGTCGCATTCTTGTATTCATTATTGTTAGGATTTTCTTGGTGATACTTTAGCTTTCTTTCTTTCTTTCTGTGTTTTAAATCCTCGCCTTTCGGCGTTGTATATTTACTTTATTGCGTGGTTGTTACAGCCATTTAGCGGAGAGCTAGCTCCCGCTTGGGGATGCCTTATATATTTTATTGCTTGTATTCGTTTTTGGGTTAAAAATTACAAAAGGAGGTGCTGCCCAAATTTTCAATGACGAAAATGTTTTCAAGTTATATACAACATTGTGTTTTCGTACACTATTATCTATGTTTTAAAGAAAGAACGTGATTTTAGTAAAAACCTTATTTTAAAACTCCATCTCCATTATTTTCCCCTAAAAGGTTTAGATTTTCTGGGCTTTTGGCTTACTTGAATTAGGTGGGGTCATATAGACTTCACATGATTCAAGTGCTTGTCACGTGCTTTTTCCGGGTCGTGATAAAGTTGGTATCAGAGCGTTAGGTTTAACCTTGGTTCGGGTCTAAGTTTAACTATGTGGAGTCTAGGGTGTATATTTATATTCGGAACCTAGGCTTGACCTTTCGGAACTTAGACTTGACCGAGGGGGTATTAGACCCGAACTTTCGTCGCGTAGGTTAACTTTGGTTGATGGAGTAGGTGACTTAAGTAGAGTGACATACCGTGTGTATGTTCCGCGGCATACTTACGATCCGCTACTCCTCTTAAGAAGCCTTGGATGTACATTTTTAGCACTGTAATTTTTATTCATTCCTATGATCTATCCTCATCGATGTCGGATTGTGGTTTCCGTTACCGTGGTTACACGAGCAGAGAAAGAGAGCTGCGGCTGGAGATGCGGTCAACACAAGCTCGTCATGGACAAGGACTGACCAGGACGTATTTCGGATACATACGAACGTATTGATTTATTGTGTTATAAGATTTTTCGTTGACGCGAGCGTTCGGGATCTGCACTAGATGATCGGGCTATTATTAGAGGCCAGCCAGATGGTGAAGACTATTGACATACTATCTACTCCAGATGTTTAAGGTATTGTCTACCGTGCGGACGAGCGAGCTAGCTGTTACTGAGTTGTTAAGATATCATCCCCAGATCATTGAAGCTATTGCAGCATGAGTTTATACATGGGGATAGGATAGAAAATCACTAGTCACCCCTGGATTGTCACGACCCGAATAATTAGCTCGTGACCGGCACTTAAATCACGCAACGTCTAAAGGCGTAACGTAATTCAAGTAAGCCGAAGCCCAGAAATCTAAACCTTTTTAAGAAATAAAAGAGGTGAAATTTTGAAATAAAAGTATAATGAAAACAAACGTTTTATTAAATGCATGGATAATAGAACATGAAAATGCTAGTGGATTTTATTAGTTGGAAAACATTCGTGGTTTGAAAATTTGGGCAGCACCTCCTTCGTATATTTTGATCCAAAACCATAAATACAAGATAATATAAAAGGCATCCCCAAGCGGGAGCTAGGTCTTCGCCAATCGGTGGATCCATAATCACGCAAGTGATAAAACAAGTATACGACGCCTAACGACGAAGATCCACACAAAAGATAATAAAATAAGCAAGCCATCAAAACCACTAGTAGCGGAATACCCCTCGCTCTAAGTCTCGCAACCACAAGTCTCAATAAGTCTCATTACTTATACAAATACAAGCTTGATTGATGGAGTTGACTAGATACAACAGGAAATATAAACACAAGAGGGGTACGATGCAACATGTACCACCTACCAAAGCAAAACACCCGAATGCAGCTATGTACCAGCGATGCCGCTACTGATCCATGCAGTCAACTTGCAAGAACTGTGGCACAACGGGGGTGAGTTGCCAACTTGTGAGTAGAAAACATCATCAGGTAGAAATCGTATAAACAACGATTTCTTAGGTTAACTATATCATGAAGGTAATACTATGATATCTAGGGTGACCGTATCTGCATATGTGCCAACAATGTAATCAATGCCTATAAGCATAGAACCTGAATGTCCACAACGTCATGCATGTAATCAATGCATGTATGCATGTGGATCTCGTCCAACCATATAATTAATGCATGTATGCATGTGGATCTCGTTCACGTGTCCATCAATGACACCACAACGTCATGCATGTAAATATCATAAAAGCATATGCATGAAAGTATGAGGATATAAATCAACGTGTGTCCCTCACGACACATCAAAATCATGGAACCTGAATGTCCAGCATCGACACTCGAAACATCATGAAACCCGTGTCCAACATCGACACGTAAATCCTCATATATCTCGAGCTCCGTCAGTCTGGATCGGCCCACGGGCTCCGTCTATAGGATCGGCCCTCGGGCTCCGGCAGAACGGGTCGGCCCATATCCATCTCTCGACTCCGGTCGGTATCCTCCGGATAACCGCTAGGTCCAACCAATCATCGGTACGTAGTGCCCACCCTGCCAGGCTCATTGTCTACACCACAAAACCATTCTTGTCACGGGGAACCATACCGGGTCCACCATGAACCCGCAAACGGATCATCCACCTCCTCGAATCGGGTTTCTATCATACGTCTTAGAATCGAGAAAACGCATGGTGGGCGCATCTAGAGAAACCAGGTTTTTAAAACAATACATACTTTCTTTTGAAATAACCACGGTTGTCAAATCCAGAAACTCATGAAAACAGTATATCTCAATGCGTATAATCGTAAAGCATGATGTATGCGACATATAACAGAATGTAGGCATATCCGTATATCATGTAACATTGAACAGTGGTGTGAGCATGGGCATATCATCGTAATGTGAGCATAGCAAGTAAATCATGCAAGGAGTCATATCATGATGCAGTAATTCTACTGTGTAGTGACATAGAAATTACCGATAATGAAGTGTGTGAGCCGGCCAATCTATGTAAGTGTAACATACACATCATCGATAATGGTGTAGGTGTACTAGCACAGGTATATGGAATGCAATGAGAATGACATGAACGTAGCATAAGTAAATCATCAGCTAAATGCTATAAGGTATACGTATCTAACATGACCGAGTCGATGAATCTATCAATCGGTATCCAGTCTCACAACATCAAGTACAGTATAATCCATCGTATGGCATCCCCTAGTCAAGGGTATGGATCAATCATCAGGTAAACTCATCACGTACGGAAAATCATCGTACGGCGGCATTAAACCATTAGGGATCCTATCAACCTATAATACAAAGAGGGTACGGACCTAATGTCTCGTACGGCATATCACTCATGATCCACATATATATACCTATCTCTCATGTCACATCTGTAGAAATCTCATATCATGGGACCGACAAAGGTATCAATTATCTCATATCGACTCGCATCTGTATAACGACATATCTAACCAAGTCATCATATCACATCGTATACTCTTTTCATCACATCAATATCTCACATCAAATCATATTATAAATATTTATCTTATTTGACCGATCTTATAACACATCTATCTCAATCTCGTCGTATTCATCGATCTCATTTCCTATCCTTATACATCTCGTTTCATATCCTATATCGATCATAACCGCTCATATTATCTTATCTCATTAAGTCATCTTACATCAAGTCATTTTATATATACATTCTACCTTATTAATCTCGTGTCATGCTACTCTAAACCTCCTACTTATTCTCGTGCACTACCTATATCTATAAATCGTGATTCACATTCACTTTTCATATCCTTATATATCAATTCGAGACATCATTTCTATCATATCATGTCAAAGAGTCATATCCCTATAGCTTTCATCTCATATCTCGATATATAAATCCAATCATTCATATCATCTCTAACTATCTTTTTAACCCTATTCGTAGTTTTCTAATATTGGTTTCCTTAACCATATTCTATATATATCGGTTTCCATCAAAGTTTGTGGGGGTGCTATGTGCCATCCACCCGACTTCCCCCCTAGATATAGATCTACTCACCTTGATCCTTGTTCAGCCGTAGTCGGTGTGCTTCATCGTCTCCGAATCCACGCGAAGGTAATACATAGTCGCAATGCTATTAAAATCGAGTTCAGAAAACCAATACGGCATACGGTGCGCTCATAGGTTAGAATCTATAGCCTCGCATGCAAAACACAACCAAATAACCCTCGTCGTTGACGTTTAAACTCCCAACAACCAAATATATATCAAATACCAAAGCTCAAGTTTCAGAATCGCAAAACAAAAAAAAAACAGCAACTAAGGAAAACTACTTCCAGATTTCACCCTATGCCAAACTAGAACATTTTGCACATTGGGTTTCTCTAGATATCTGATAAGGAGGTTGTGGTTCAAAAATCACACCAAATCACCCCGACTTGGCCGCAAATTGCGGCCAAATCCATTAAATCTGCGGCCAGGACATCTCAATAGGGGCTTAGGTTTCTAGGGTTGCTTCTATGTGGCCTGCACGTCTCATGGTCATGGGAACTTATTGTATAGGTCTCTCGGGCCATCCCAGATTCCTAATTACACTCACAAACTGTCAAATATCGATGTCGGGCAAATTTCTAGGTTCGTGTTTGGGTTCTATTTTCTGTTCTAGGTCAGTAAAAACACCTCAAGTCTTGTTAACAGCCACTACACATCATCAATTCCACACAATTACCCAAACCCTTCTCTTAAAATTTCTAACTTCAAATACCCTAACCAAAACACATTCTACACAAAACTAGAATACAAGAAAACTGAAACTAAACTAAATAGAAGAAGCTATACCTCATTTAGGCAACTCAAGAAAAACCCTAGCTTCTCAATGTCATCAAAATCTAACTTTTCTTGGTCCAATGTGATGAGGGTGAAGAGGGGATCAACTTTTGTGAAGGGTGTATAGGGTTTTGGTGAATATTTTGAGATGGTTTCATAGGGTAGAGGTGGAGGGAGATGAGGAGGAAGGAGATGAAGAAAAAATAATGGGGTGGAGTTATGGTGGCTGCCCTCACTCTCTCCTACCCTCACTCTCTCTTATTCTCACCCTCTTTCTCTCTCTCCAATCATTCTCTCTTTTTACCCTTTTCTCTTTTTCTTTTCTTTTTAAAACCAAACCACATAATACCCCAAAACAACATAAGAAACAACATGTAATCAAATACGACATGACACGGTGCACTAACCATGAAAAACTGTAGAAACACGGATTTGGCTTAGTCGCGATTAGTGGTGCACTAATCGGGTTTAATTTTAAACTGCATATAATAAACTTTAAAAAATGCCAAATCCAATAAATATATTTTTAAATGAATAAATCATTTTAATCTCCAATTATTTCACAATTATATGTATATATTTATACCCTTTTTCGAAAACCCCAATTTCGCAAATCGGGCTGTTTTCACGAAATATATTATTTTAATATTAAATTCCAAAAATAATATTTTATATTTTTTGAAATGTTACATGGATTAATGACTAGGACATGTTGTTCATTTGGATACTCCGATGCGAGAACATCAGATCAATAAGCTTCAGTTAGAAGGAACCTCACACAGACGTGCTGTGAGTCGATCGAGAAAGGACGAAGGTAGGCGCATTACTCCGATGACTTGGACGAGTTTCCGAGATCGTAATTGGCCAGATGCCTTCTACAGAATATTAGAGATGCCGAGTTCTTAGCTTCGGAAAAAAAGAGACTCTGGATGTGACTACAGCCAATAGGAGCGCAGTCCACACAGCTACGAAGAGATGATTCTAAATTGGTCCATATTGAAGGGAAGCGGAGCAAGAAGTTCGTGTGAGATTTTCACGAGTTGTCATTCCATTCCGCTGATTTCAGAGAATTACTACGCAAGAAGAGGCGTTGGATACGGCCATAATTTCTTGAGGAAAGACGTGATGAGAATGCAACTGTCCCGGAACAAGAAACAGATTGAGTAAAGAATGCCAACTTCCGGGCAGTCCGGCAGAGATAAGATTGGAAAGAGACCCTAACAGGATCTTTCAGGAGTACTTCACGATAAAGACTTAGACCAGGATCGAGGATATCGTGCACACTCAGTGGGCCAGAGATTTCCATCGTTGACGTGATACGTTATGAGTGAGCATGTTAATTGGCTAGGAGATCTTCAGAGAAGCGCCCGAGCGGAACTGTTTCCATCATTACTACGAATCGGGTAGTTGAGCCGAGGAGTCATGTAACTGGTAATCCGTAGAGAAAAACAAGGATTTAAAAGCAGAAGACGCCAAACCGTGGGCAAGAGGCAAGTAAATATTCTTGCTCTGCCAGCCTTGGATGCACCAGCACCTTTCGACCTTGAAGGAGGGGCACATCGATGATAGTTATTTATGATCTACGTCCTGATGATTCTGTAAGGCAACGGTAGCGCCTCGGCCGTCAATCCGAGGCCAAATGCGGAACAAAAACTTTTATAAACTGGCGCTAACGCATTCTTTCACCCGGATCGTTCCATTAACCCTATACTAGCTAACTACAAAGATGTTGGAATTGCTATACCGATCGATCCGTGTCCTTCAGTCTTTAGCCACCATCCAAAGCTCCTCGCGGCTGCTCCAACGAAGTTCGCTCTCCGATCTTGCTCGTCGAAGTGGCACCACATCAAAGATTCTTTATACGGGCTCCCGCTTCAAAACCGAAGCAACTCGGACATGAAGTTTGCCGGCCGACATGTCCAAGATGAAGTAGAGATGGTGTATGGGATTACTTTGTCTCAAAACACCCAATGTTTCTCAACACATGAGACTTGATGGGTGGAGGAAGAAGATGAAACCACTGGAGGATGAGTGAAGCAACTCTAGAAAGGATAATGGCTAAGTGTTGTGAGATATCAAGCATGCTAGCAACTTAAGAAAAATCACCAAGTTTAGAAATAATCTCACAACCCTTATCATAAATTAAGCATGAAAGAATAGTGTAGGATGAGTCACTACATTACTCACCCTATGAATCACCAAAAGAGTCATGCTTCATTTAAAGCCATACATGACTCATCCTCCACCTCATTAAACCATTTATCCAAATGGTTAAAACAATAATGCGGTGGCATCTTCTAGAAGCATCTTGTAATGAAATTACAAGAATACCCCCTTATACCGTATATACATACCCGTATCCATATTTCAAAGAATAAGAATGCAAAGAGACGAAAATAATCCAACAATATAATACTAGGATCGAGCTTAAACCAAAGCCCACTAGTATTATCCATCCGATCATGATCCGTGCACAAGTGCACGTATATAATCGAACACTGCCATAAAACCATACGGCCTCTACAACGTTTCGCCCGAACTTAAGAAACTTTCTGTGGGGGACTCTAAAGACTCGTCAATACGGTGGGAGTGGGTTTAACCACAAGCACATCAGTGGCACTAGCTGTACGTAACAGCTGCCCATGTATTGAGTGAAAGGGAAGCTGTCGAGCGAACTCATCCTGAAACCCTACTGAGCCTATCTGTGACAATCTCCGTACAGTCCGGTCTGTTCGTCTATGAGTATCGCATATCGGGCCTAGGGGGATGGTAAACAACAGACCCCCAATAGCGGTTTAAGTCATGTCGGAGTGTAGCCCAGAACACCTTGAGAAACTACTAGAATACCTACCAGTAAATCTCACTTACCTTGGCCAAGGACTTTGTGTAATGGCTCTCCAGACATAGCGCGATATCAACCCCCAATACCGGGAGAGACGAATCCTTTCTAACCGCCACTGCCTCCAAGTGCTTCGGGACTGCACCCAATTACTACATGTTTGCACGACTCCTTTGAGCTGTGTTAGGGTAGCAATCAAAGAACAATAGGAACACACTTGAGGCAATGTAGCAGTGTCAAGTCAACGGACTAAGCTGTACTCATGTCACCTGGGAACTGCTCCTGACGATAGGTATAATACCAATCAGCAGTGCCCCTGCGAGTCCGTTCAGTGTACTCATAACCCAATGAGCACCTGTATACTATCTGTTATGACCCAAAGTTCGGCCCATGACCGGCACTTAACCACGTAACGTCTACAGGCGTAACGCGACTAAGTAAGCCGAAACCCGGAAATCAAAACCATTTAAAGTAATGAGTGTGAAAACATTTGATAGAAACGTTTGTTAAAACGTTTAGAAAACCTTAAGTAATTTAGTAAAATTCTTTAAAGTTCAAGTTATTATCTTAAAAATTTTGGCAGCATTTCCTTTGTAAAAACTAGCCCCGAAATCGGGTACAAGGTAATATATGAGTAAAATGATATACAATAAGAATAAAGCATCCCAAACGGGAGCAATCACGCCCAACGGCGGAAACAATCACCACGATAATAATATACGATGCCGTGGCGAAGAATGAGCAAAAATAAGTGAAGACAACATGAAATATAAAACTGCACAAATAAAGTCGGTTCACAATGAGCTCGACACCAGAGTACAAAATAATATACATCTTCCTCACAACTGGTCTCTAAGTCAATACACAGAAAGTAGATGGAGAGTACTAGATACAACAGTGTATACAACAGGAAAATAAACAGATACCGCAAAAACCTACCTATCAGCAAAAGGGCTCACGCGCCAACTGCAATGGTATCCGTATCAAAAGATACAAGAAGGCAGCCTACCGCGACTACTCTGAAGGGCAACCAGCAAACACTGTGGCACAACGGGGGTGAGTTGCCAACTCGTGAATAGTAGATAACATATAAAGGTAATCGCGAGTATGCACGTACTGCGATACTCTAACCTATGCCAACAGATAACATCTATATGATGAGCTAGATGAGCAATAATAATGCAACAAGTGTGATCTAATAACATCTCTATATGAAGAGCAGGGTATGCGATAATCATGCATAGCAAATGCAATCTAATAACATCTATATAGGATGAGCAGGGTATGCAATAATCGTGCATAGCAGGTGTACTCTATCTGGTACTACAGATACAGGATGAGATGTATAACACTGAATGCTGAGCATGGGAATAAATAACATCTACACGGAATGTCAACGTGGAAAATAACCGGTGTCCATCAATACACCCAAATCCCAGTAAAACTCAGGCGCCGTCACTCTAATCGGCCCTCAAATCCTGTAAACCTCATAGAATCGTGAGTGCCCAACATCGGCACTCAAAATATCATAAAATGATCGTGTCCAGTATTGACACGCAAATCCTCATGTATCGGGCTCCGTCAGTATGGATCGGCCCACGGGCTCCGTCTGCAGAATCGGCCATCGGCCCCGGCAGTACGGGTCGGCCCGTATCCATCTCTCAGCTCTGTTCAGTTTCCTCCGGATGACCGCCAGGCCCAACCAATCACCGGTAGGTAGTAGTCCCTCCGCCGGGCTCACCGTCTAACAATACGAGTTTTCTTGCCCCGAGGTACCATACCGGGTCCACCATGTACCCGCAATCGGTGCCTACCACTCCTCGAATTAAGTATACTCGCACAAGCTCTCTGGAACAGAGAAAACTCATGGTGGATGCACTGAAATATCATATCAAGAGAAACTGGATTTTTAAAACAGTGCGTATTTTCTTAAAACAATACCACGGTTCTCAAATCCAGAAATCCCATAAATCCAAACTCAATGCGTAAATCCATGCAATGTGTCATATGACACTAAGAGTAAAAAGGGAAAACCGTTCCTTTAAAAGAATCCAGTTTTGAAAATATCTCATGCGGTCCCGATTTTCTTGAAATCAAGTCAATATCATCCATGTATGTAACATATGTATGTATGTAGGTATGGATGTGCAAATGGATATATACACGAATATGAGTGTAGAACTACTATGAAAATACAGTGTGCATGTGCGCAAGTATGAAGATATCAATATATATGTGCACTGGTATGAAAATAAAGTGTGCTTGTGAGCAAGTATGAAGATATCGGTATATGTGTGCACTGGTATGAATATACAGTGTGCATGTGCGCAAATATGAACATATCAATATGTATGTGCACTGGTATGAATATACAGTATGCATGTGCGCAAGTATGAAGATATCAGTATGTGTGTGCACTGGTATAAATATACAGTGTGCATGTGCGCAAGTATGAAGATATCAGTATGTGTGTGCATTGGTATGAATATACAGTGTGCATGTGCGCAAGTATGAAGATATCAGTATGTGTGTACACTGGTATGACTATACAGTGTGCATGTGCGCAAGTATGAAGATATCAGTATGTGTGTGCACTGGTATGAATATACAGTGTGCATGTGCGCAAGTATGAAGATATCAGTATGTGTGTGTACTGGTATGAATATACAGTATGCATGTGCGCAACAAGTATGAAGATATCAGTATGTGTCTGCACTGGTATGAATATACAGTGTGCATGTACGCAAGTATGAAGATATCAATATATGTGTGCACTCGTATGAATATACAGTGTGCATGTGCGCAAGTATGAAGATATCAATATATGTATATGCCAATATGCGACAAGTTATGACAATCATCAATGATGCAGTGATCAAGACGATATATAATTCGTAGCAATCTTATAGTGCGAGTGTCATGGAAATCACTAACGGTGTGAGTGTAACATACAAATAGTGCTCGTGCAGCTTGAACCGTTAGTGACAGTGAAGTGTTCTATAACTACCATTTTTATATACAACAAGGAAGGTATGCTACAATAGCACATATAAACATCTACGACTAAATATCCTATCACGCCCTGACGCTTAACGCCATACGGGAGATTTCCCCGTAGATGTTAAATCTACTCACATGGTCGCGTGCTAAGCGTAGCTGACCACCTGTTTCCCCTTCTTTGCGGCGTTCGACGTACCCTCCTGCGAACCTAGAATTTACACAAGGAAACCATATAAGCAAAATCCTGCAAAAATGCGATATCGAAATCAAACTAGAAACTCGCGTCGTGAACTAAACGCTCGTGCGTCCGATACGCTAAAACATGTGTATACGCGTCTAAACTACCCTGACACGTCGCGACACGCTGGAACACAGAACCCGCTCACGTATCTCGCGTGTCACTCAAACTAAACGTATAGGAAAAACGATATTTTGTTCCAGATTTTGACTCGGGCACAAAAGTGAAAAGTTGCATATACCACAGACCTTAAATATACAGCAGACTCCTACCCATGCAAACTCAATACAAAAACACCCTCATCTGGTCGCAAATTGCGGCCAGAATGAATAAATCGGCGGCCAGAATGTGGGTAGGGGGTCTCGTTCTCTGGTGGTGTGATCAAGGTCTAAAAAGTATGCTACAGTTAACTCAGATTTTATCTGAAACCACCGGGTCAACAGCAGATTAAAGAAAGCCTAAAATTCACTTTAAAACGTTAAATTTACACCAATATGAAACCCTATGGTATTTTAGTGAAATCTGGGTTTAAATCTCAGTTAAAAGGGCCTAATAACACTTAGTTAAGCTAGGCTAACCTCCAAAATCACCACTTGGCCAAAACTTTACACAAATCACCATTTTAGCACTAAAACTCATATTTAACACTAATCGAAACTAATAACACATAAGTTTAGCAAGCTAGGAAGTTGGGCTCAGATTTTATACCTCACTTGACCCTAGGTGCAAGGAGAAGGAGAAGAAGAGGAGAAGGAGTTGTGTTGCTGCTGCTGCTTGCTACTGGTGTTGCTGTATGTTGCTGCTGTTGATGCCTGAAGCTGCTGCTGCTTGGGCTGCTGCTGCTGATGTTGCTGGTGTTGCTGCTGTTGCTGATGCTGCTGGTGTTGCTGCTGTTGCTGTGAGTGTGTGTGTATGAGTGAGAGAGAGTGAGTTGTGAGAAGAAAATGAGAGTCAAATGAAAAGAGAAATGAGAGTTAAGGCTGGTCAACCCCCTTCATTTAATGCAAGCATGGGCTCATGCCATGATGCCCATTCTCTCTCTCTCTCTCTCTCTCTCCCCAAGTCAACTAAACTAAATCATTTCTCATTAAAAAAAAAACACCCAAAACACTTAATTAAATTTTCAAACTAGCTTAAGAAAAATGGTTAGTCCACCATGGTTGCTAATCATGACCTAGTCCTAATTTTAACCCTAGTTTACATGCACATGTGTGTGCAAGCCTCAAATAAATTCTAATAAAATATTCATTAAATTTGATAAAATATTTAAAAATCGATTTGGTAAACTTTTAATTAAAAACCATATATTAAAATATAATTAGCCACTAATCACAACCTAAGGTGTTACAATCTTCCCCTCTTAAAGAAATTCGTCCCCGAATTTAAAATATAAAGCTACGCGTACCTTCAAAGAGATGAGGGAACTTCTTCCGCGTCTCGCCCTCGGCCTCCCAAGTGATCTCTTCACCATTCGGGCTGCGCCAAAGCACCTTCACAGATGGCAAGACCTTCGATCGAAGTTTCTTCACCTGCCGGTCCAATATCACGACTGGATGCTCGGTGAACGAAAGATCGTGCTCGAGCTGAACGGTCTGATGCTAAATCATGTGCGAAGGGTCATGTAGGTATCTGCGAAGCATCGACACGTGGAATACGGGGTGAACATCTGGGAAGTCGGGTGGAAGAGCCAAACGATATGCTACTGCGCCCACTCGCTCGAGGATCTCGAAGGGACATATGAATCTGGGGCTAAGCTTCCCCTTCCGTCCAAACCTCATCACTCCCTTCATCGGAGAGACCCTCAGAAAAACGTGATCGCCAACTGCGAACTCTAATCTGCGGCGGCGTCTGTCAGCATACGATTTCTTCCTGCTCTGAGCTGTCCTCATCCTATCTCGAATCAGCTGTATCTTCTTGGTCGTCTCCTTTACGATCTGTGGCCCCAAAACACTCCTCTCACTGAGCTCTGTCCAACAGACGGGCGATCTACATCTCCTCCCATACAAGGCCTCGAAAGGTGCCATCTGAATAGTATCCTAGAAACTATTGTTATAGGAGAACTCCACCAAGGGTAAATGATGATACCAGCCACCACAAAAGTCTAAAACGCACGCTCGGAGCATGTCCTCGAGAGTCTGAATAGTCCGCTCTGACTGGCCGTCGGTCTGCGGATGAAATGCTGTGCTGAAACTCAAGCGGGTGCCCAAAGCCTCCTGAAGCCTCTGCCATAGTCGGCTGGTAAACTGGGTGCCTCGGTCGGACACGATACATGTCGGGACTCCATGCAGTCGTACAATCTCGTCGATGTATATCTGGGCATACTGAGAAAATCCGAAAGTCGTCTTCACCGGCAGGAAGTGATCCACTTTCGTCAAACGATCCACGATCACCCAGATGGAGTCATACGCTCGCCTAGTCCTGGGTAGACCCACAACAAAGTCTATCGAAATCTGCTCCCATTTCCACTCCGGAATGGGTAACGGCTGTAGCTCTCCCGCTGGCCTCTGGTGCTCGGCCTTGACTTGCTGAAAAGTCAGGCACCTCAACACGAAGTCTGTGATGTCCCTCTTCATTCCGTCCCACCAGTAAACGTCTCTCATATCATGGTACATCTTGGTGGAACCCGGATGAACACTATACACCGATCGATGTGCCTCCTCAAGAATCTCACGCCGCAGTCTCTCAGTATCTGGTACGCACAGTCTAGTCCCAAATCGCAGTATCTCTTGATCATCAATCATGAACTCAGAAAATCTACCCTGTCCAATCTGTACCATGATCTCTGAACAACGGTCATCACTGTACTGTGCCTCATGTATACGGTCAAGCAACTGTGGGCATGCACGAACATGCGCAAGCTGTCCCCCGATCGGCGTGAACTCGAACTGCACTCGGCTGTCGCATAAAACCTGCCAATCTACCGACGACTGCCTCTGCACTGCGCTCAAACAAGATAGACTACCCCCGGGCCTCCCACTCAAAGCATCAGCCACTACATTCACCTTGCCCGGGTGATACAAGATCTCACATTCGTAGTCCTTTACTAGTTCCATCCAACGACGCTGTCTAAGATTCAGGTCTCGCTGCTGAAATATATACTTTAAACTTTTTTCATCAGTGAATATCTGGCATGACTCGCCGTATAGGTAATGTCGCCAGATCTTGAGTGCAAAGACCACTGCAGCCATCTCTAAATCGTGAGTGGGGTAGTTCTGTTCATGTTTCTTCAGCTGCCGAGAAGCATACGTGATAACCTGTCATGCTGCATCAATACGCACCCTAGTCCCACTCGAGAAGCGTCACAATAGACCACAAATCCGCCCGATACTGAAGGCAATGATAACACCGGCGCCGTAGTCAAACACGTCCGTAGCTGCTGAAAGCTATGCTCGCACTCCTCCGTCCAATCGAAAGGAACTCCCTTCCGGGTCAAACCGGTCAACGGTGCAGCAATATGGGAGAAGTCCTGTACAAATTGCCTGTAGTAGCCGGCCAGTCCTAAAAAGCTGCGGATCTCCGTAACTGATGCGGGTCTGGGCCAACGCTGAACGGCCTCGATCTTCTTCGGGTCCACACATATACCATCTCGTGTAATCACGTGACCCAAGAAGTCTACGCTGTCAAGACAGAATGCGCACTTGGAGAATTTTGTGAAAAGCTGGTGCTCCCTCAAGGTCTGTAGTGTGATCCGCAGGTGCTGCTCGTGCTCCTCTCGGCTCCGGGAATACACCAAAATATCGTCAATGAATACGATGATGAACAGGTCAAGATACGGCTTGAAAATACGGTTCATCAAGTCTATAAACGCAGCTGGGGCATTGGTGAGTCCGAACGACAACACCAAAAACACATAATGGCCGTAACGCGTGCGGAAAGCTGTCCTCAGAATATCCTCCTGTCGAACTCGCAGCTAATGGTAGCCTGATCGCAAGTCAATCCTCGAAAAATACCTTGCGCCCTGAAGCTGGTCGAACAAGTCTTCGATGCGTGGCAAGGGATATCTGTTCCGCACGGTAACCCTGTTCAGCTGGCGGTAGTCGATACACAGACGCAAACTGCCGTCCTTCTTCTTGACAAACAGGACCGGAGCACCCCAAGGAGACACACTGGGTCGAATAAGTCCCTTATCCAGTAAATCTTGCAGCTGACCCTTCAACTCACTAAACTCCGCCGGGGCCATCCGATAAGGCGGTATAGAAATAGGCCCCGCGCCGGGAATCAAATCAATACAGAAAGCAATATCGCGCTCAGGCGATAGCCCAGGAAGCTCGTCAGAGAAAACATCTGGGAACTCACAAACAATCGGAACCTGGTCCAACGGAACATCCGTAGCTCTAGTATCGCAAACATAGGTTAGAAATCCCTGACATCCCTTTCTCAACAGCTGTCCAGCACGAAGAGAAGAAATCAAACTGTGAGGGGCGACACAACAGTCCCCCTGCACAACAAAAGCCGACTAGCCAGGAAAACAAAATCTAACTGTCTTCTCGCGGCAGTCCACAGACGCATAGCACGTGGCTAACTAATCCATGCCCAAAAGAACGTCGAAGTCCAACATCTCAAGAAGGACCAAGTCGACAGGCAACACTCTCTCGCCAATACGGACAACACAGGATCGGAACACGTGTCTAGCAACAAACGACTCGCCTACAGGAGTGGTCACAACAAGCGGCTGATCAAGCAAACCAGACTCTCTACCCAAACTCGGCACGAAGTGTGTAGAAACGTACGAGTGCGTGGATCCGGGATCAAACAACACGTGTGCATCAACAGAATATACTGATAGGGAACCTGAGACCACTGTATTGGACGCCTGCGTGTCCTGATGCGTCAATGCGAAAACCCGTGCCTATCCTCCACCTGTAACTGGCGGTCCTCTACTAGCAACTGGCTGTACTTTGCCGGCAGCTGGCTGTCCTCTGCCTCGGCCACCTCGTCCTCTATGAGTAAACCCTCCGCGACCACGGCTTCACTGTGCATGAGTCTGACGCGGAGCAACAGTAGGTACAATAGGCAACGCCCTCTGGGGTGGGGAAGGTGGGAGTGTAACATATGGTACTGCTGGCTCCCTCCGGCGTATCTCGGTACAATCTCTGACGCGGTGACGGGGACTACCATACCCAAAGCATCCATGCGACGACTGCTAACCCTCCTGGGGATAAGAGCTAAACATCTGACCTCGCCCCGAGTCTCTGCCACCTGTACGACGTCTATCACGGCGTCCGAATGGGAGTCTCCATGCTGCTGTATCAGTACGAACCCTCTTCGGCCCTGGAACTACCGAAGTCTCTGCAAGGCGCTCCTCGACTAATAGGGCTGCGTCTACAACTACTGCATATGTCTCGCAATGCTGTGCGCTAATCGCCAGGAACAGTGGGGTAAGTAAGCCTCGAACAAATCTCTTGACTCGCATCTCCTCAGTAGCCACTAGGTATGGGGCATAAACAGATAGCTCGGTAAACAGTACGTCGTACTCTGCCACTGTCATCTCCGGTGTCTGGCGTAAAGACTCGAACTTGCGCGCTTGGGCATCCCTGACACTCTGGGGAAGGAAACGGGCTAGAAATACCGTCACAAACTCGGTCCAGGTCATAGGAGGAAGACCTGCTGCTCTGCCCTTCTCGACCGATTCATACCATTTCTGCGCAAGACCTTCCAGGAGAAAGCTCGCGAACTCTACCCATCTCGCATCTGAGAATCTGAGTGAACGACGTATCCGGGCCATCCTATCAATAAAAGACTGTGGGTCCTCGGCTGCATCGGTGCCTGTGAAGACCGGAGGCTTCAGCCTCATGAACTCTGATAGCGATACTGTGATGACCTCTGTAGCTGCAGGGGCAACTGCTTGTACTGTAGGTACCATCGCGGTCCCCGTAACGGATGGAACTACCTCTGGCCGTTGTGCTCGAAATGTCTCGACTAGCGATCCTATCATCTGGCACATCTCCTGCATACCGGCTCCTAGCATGGCGATCTGATCTGTCATAGGAGGAACAGTCTGCTCTGGTACAACAGGTGTACTACCCGGGTCAGTCCTCGTCTCAGATGAGTCAACTCGAATCTCGGCTCTCACGGCCACTCTCTGCGCCCTCGTAGTCTTTGGCGGCATAATGGCTGAAAAGAAAGTAGGATTCGATAAGGATACGGAAATCGAATCATAAGAATGTATACCATCATGAAGGAATTCCACTCAATAAGTCTTAAGGTCGCTTAGGCGGAGTACCGTGTCGTGAGTATGCCGCGGAACATACGCACGCTACGCCACTCTGCTTCAGCTATCCACTCTATCATACCAGGGTCATCCTACACTCCGAAGGTAAAACCTACGCTCTTATACCAACTTTGTCACGACCCAAATTTCGGCATGTGACCGGCACTTAATCACGTAACGTCTACAGGCGTAACGCGACTAAGTAAGCCGAAACCCAGAAATCAAAACCATTTAAAGTAATGAGTGTGAAAACATTTGATAGAAACGTTTGTTAAAACGTTTAGAAAACCTTAAGTAATTTAGTAAAATTCTTTAAAGTTTAAGTTATTATCTTAAAAAATTTAAGCAGCATTTCCTTTGTAAAAACTAGCCCCGAAATCGGGTACAAGGCAATATATGAGTAAAATAATATACAATAAAAATAAAGCATCCCAAACGGGAGCAATCACGCCCAACGGCGGAAACAATCACCACGATAATAATATACGACGCCGTGGCGAAGAATGAGCAAAAATAAGTGAAGACATCATGAAATATAAAACTGCACAAATAAAGTCGGTTCACAACGAGCTCGACACCAAAGTACAAAATAATATACATCGTCCTCACAACTGTTCTCTATGTCAATACACAGAAAGTAGATGGAGAGTACTAGATACAACAATGTATACAATAGGAAAATAAACAAATACCGCAAAAACCCACCTATCAGCAAAAGGGCTCACGCGCCAACTGCAATGGTATCCGTATCAAAAGATGCAAGAAGGCAGCCTGTCGCGACTACTCTAAGGGGTAACCTGCAAACACTATGGCACAACGGGGACGAGTTGCCAACTCATGAATAGTAGATAACATATAAGGGTAATCACGAGTATGCACATACTGCGATACTCTAACCTATGCCAACAGATAACATCTATATGATGAGCTAGATGAGAAATAATCATGCAACAAGTGCGATCTAATAACATCTCTATATGATGAGCAGGGTATGCAATAATCATGCATAGCAAATACAATCTAATAACATCTATATAGGATGAGCAGGGTATGCAATAATCATGCATAGCATGTGTACTCTATCTGGTACTACAGATACAGGATGAGATGTATAATACTGAATGCTGAGCATGGGAATAAATAACATCTACACGGAATGTCAACGTGGAATATAACCGTTGTCCATCAATACACCCAAATCCCAGTAAAACTCAGGCGCCGTCACTCTAATCGGCCCTCAAATCCTGTAAACCTCATAGAATCGTAAGTGCCCAACATCGGCACTCAAAATATCATAAAATGATCGTGTCCAGCATCGACATGCAAATCCCCATGTATCGGGCTCCGTCAGTCCGGATCAGCCCACGGGCTCCGTCTGCGGAATCGGCCCTCGGCCCCGGCAGTACGGGTCAGCTCGTATCCATCTCTCAGCTCTGGTCAGTATCCTCCTGATGACCGCCAGGCCCAACCAATCACCGGTAGGTAGTAGTCCCTCCGCCGGGCTCACCGTCTAACAATACGAGTCTTCTTGCCCTGGGGTACCATACCGGGTCCACCATATACCCGCAATCGGTGTCTACCGCTCCTCGAATTGGGTATGCTCGCATAAGCTCTCTGGAACCGAGAAAACTCATGGTGGACACACATAAATATCATATCAAGAGAAACCAGGTTTTTAAAACAGTGCGTATTTTCTTAAAACAATACCACGGTTCTCAAATCCAGAAATCCCATAAATCCAAACTCAATGCGTAAATCCATGCAATGTGTCGTATGACACTAAGAGTAAAAAGGGAAAACCGCTCCTTTAAAAGAATCCAGTTTTGAAAATATCTCATGCGGTCCCTATTTTCTTGAAATCAAGTCAATATCAACCATGTATGTAACATATGTATGTATGTAGGTATGGATGTGCAAATGGATATATACGCGAATATGAGTGTAGCACTACTATGAAAATAGAGTGTGCATGTGCGCAAGTACGAAGATATCAATATATGTGTACACTGGTATGAATATACAGTGTGCATGTGCGCAAGTATGAAGATATCAGTATGTGTATGCACTGGTATGAAGATACAGTGTGCATGTGCGCAAGTATGAAGATATCAGTATATGTGTTCACTGGTATGAATATACAGTGTGCATGTGCGCAAGTAGGAAGATATCACTGGTATGAATATACAGTGTGCCTGTGCGCAAATATGAAGATATCAGTATATGGGTGCACTGGTATGAATATACAGTATGCAAGTGCGCAAGTATGAAGATATCAGTATATGTGTGCACTGGTATGAATATACAGTGTGCATGTGCGCAAGTATGAAGATATCAGTATGTGTGTGCACTGGTATGAATATACAGTGTGCATTTGCGCAAGTATGAAGATATCAGTATTTGTGTGCACTGGTATGAATATACAGTGTGCATTTGCGCAAGTATGAAGATATCAGTATTTGTGTGCACTGGTATGAATATACAGTGTGCATGTGCGCAAGTATGAAGATATCAGTATGTGTGTGCACTGGTATGAATATACAGTGTGCATGTGCGCAAGTATGAAGATATCAGTATGTGTGTGCACTGGTATGAATATACAGTATGCATGTGCGCAAGTATGAAGATATCAGTATGTGTGTGCACTGGTATGAATATACAGTGTGCATGTGTGCAAGTATGAAGATATCAGTATATGTGTGCATTGGTATGAATATACAGTGTGCATGTGCAAGTATGAAGATATCAATATATGTGTACACTGGTATGAATATACAGTGTGCATGTGCGCAAGTATGAAGATATCAATATATGTATATGCCAATATGCGATAAGTTATGACAATCATCAATGATACAGTGATCAAGACGATATATAATTCGTAGCAATCCTATAGTGCGAGTGTCATGGCAATCACTAACAGTGTGAGTGTAACATACAAATAGTGCTCGTGCAGCTTGAACCGTTAGTGACAGTGCAGTGTTCTATAACTACCATTTCTATATGCAACAAGGAAGGTATGCTACAATAGCACATATAAACATCTACGACTAAATATCCTATCACGCCCTGACGCTTAACGCCATACGGGCGATTTCCCCGTAGATGTTAAATCTACTCAAATGGTCGCGTGTTAAGCGTAGCCGACCACCTGTTTCTCTTTCTTTGCGGCGTTCGACGTACCCGCCTGCGAACCTAGAATTTACACAAGGAAACCATATAAGCAAAATCCTGCAAAAACTCGATATCGAAATCAAACGTAAAACTCACGTCGCGAACTAAACGCGCGTGTGTCCGATACGCTGAAACGTGTGTATACGCGTCTAAACTACCCTGACACGTCTAATCGCGCGCTTTTGGCGTGTCGAATGTTCAAAGTTCTAAAGTTATAACCGAGATCAGGACGGTGTCGCTATGCTGCTAGCCGGTTGAGCACGGGTCGATCCACAGGGAGATGCTTGTATGTCCGTTCGAGTTTTATATGAGTCAATAAAGAATGTGTATATGTTTGTTCAAATCTAACCTATGTGTTTTATATGCAAGTATAAAGTTGTTAAGAAAAAAATGTGAAAGTGTAAGCTAAAGAAATCCGCACTCAAAACCTTTGAGCCGAGTCTTGACCAATTGAAGCTAGAGCAATCGGCAACAACGTGGATTAGGGTACTTAAGCACGGTATTCATGGAATCCGGCTTATTGACCCTTGTCCGTCCATTCTTGTCTCTTGCTTTCGCCTTCGGCCAAACCGAACGCAACCGGTCGCGGTTAGGAATCACCGTTATCTTGGTAGGGTAGGGTGCCTAACGAAGCGCTTGCGTAACGTTTGGACGGAGTTCAAAGGAAAATAATGGGAAAAGGAAATGAGGAATGAAACCTTAACTTACAATATTGTATTTATTCTTAACAACAACATATTACAACCATTCACAAAACGAACTAAAAAGAGCAAAAGAAAAGATAAACAAAGAAAAGAAAAGATTACAAGCAAGTAATTAAAAGTGCATGGAATTTAAGTGCATGAAAGTATAGCAAGTATTAAAATGCAAGAAAGTAAATGAGCAAGAAATGAAACTAGGAACCATAGAACCCAAAACAAGACATGGGTTCAATAACCAAATCTTAAACTTGCAAGCTCAATTAAGAGGTTGCAAGATCAAGAAAAGGCAAAGAACTCATGGAGAATGAAACACAAAAGAGAGAACATTATTGATTCCAAAATGATACAACCCCTTGAGATCAATGACCAAAGCTTAAACTTGCAATCTCACTTAAGAGATTGCAAGATCAAGTTAAGGTAGAGAGCTCAAGGGGGAAGCTAAGCAAAAGAATGATACAAAATAACTTTCATCTTCATTTAACATCCACTCAAAAGCTCTCACAACAATTTAATGGAGGAAAGATGAAGAAGAAGAAGAAGTTAAACTAAAAACTAACAAAAAGTGGGCATAAGAATGAACATCATTGGCTTGGCAAGTTCTGGGCAATTTATAGGAAGGAAACAGAGAACCTAGGGCAACAATCTGTCAATATATGAAATTTTAAAACTGCCCCTGAAATTTGACCGAGTGCGGAGCCCACATGGCCACGTTTCCGCGGCCAAAGCGCGCTTATGCCGCGGTTCCGCGGCCTTTTAGAAGGCTTGTGCCTTCATCTTTTGTCGGATCCCCTGGTTTGTTGTCCTCTTCAGTGTGGTATAGTACTTTTTTCAGAATCTCTTCACAATTCTTCCAGAATTTCAGTAGATCAAAAGGTGATGTGATGTGGATCTTTTGCCATGATTTCCTCGAGCTCCGCGTAGATATGTTGGATCTTGTGTTGACATTGAGCTCTGTGCATGAAAATGACATCGATTTGCCATTTTGTCCCTTAAACTGGTGTGTGGCAACACACGGATAGAGAGCGAAGACCCGTGTTTTATCTGTTGTTGGCAGTAATCCGGAATTTGTCGTACTTTTCCATGAATTTCACTGTTTAGAGCTGAGAACCAGTATCCTGCAATTAACTAGTAAACACGGCTCAAGAGTACCTACCGATAAGCAAACGAGCATAAGAATGGGCGGTAGTAGAAGCAATATTCTGGTGTGAACAAATACCCCCAAACTTAACTTTTGCTCGTCCCGAGCAAAAACCAATTATTCATAAAAAAAAGTCCTAACCTCACATTCGCAGGGAACGCGATTGCACTGAGCGTGTGCAACAAGCCGTTAAACCTCTAGGTGTCCCTAGTAGGAGGAGTGTTGTCTTCTAAGGGTTTCAGCGGATTACACTCACAAAATCCCGTCAAGCTAGTGTCATAAGTTAACATCGATTCTACTCCTACAGTTTAGTATTTACATTAGAAATTCTTTCATTCTAAGTTAGAAATATCCAACCCTAATGCTTCACACCTCCTTTCTATTTAACCTCAGATCTTATACGTTCTAAAAAAGTTTAGAAAGATGTTGGTATCTCATGTGTTTTCTTTCTTTAAGTGTGGTCTCAAATCAGGGATTTTTATCAACTTTACAGAAAACATAAGTCTTATTCTTCATTTCTATCTTTTATCCAAACATCGATTGTATACCCTTATGTGTGTGTATATTTGCACCCATACACTCAAGAATTCAATTCAAGCTATAATACTCTTGCCCTAATATCTAATACTACTTTTTTTCATTAAGGATGGACGGATTTGCTTGCACACCTTTCATGCGACTATTAATGCTTCTTGAGGCACTAACGGCCGATTACTGAATGTGTGAGCTTTAAAGCGTAAATAGCAGTTTCCAGGTCTTGATTTTATTCTATTTTTCATTTTTTTTCTTTTTCTTTTTCAAGACCGGATATATTTTTCAATAGTGCTCTTTTGGTGTTTAGCTTTAAATACTGTTTATTCTTTCATACTAGGTTTTCAGGCAAGAGTATTTCTAGGTATCCTCTACTATCCCAAGTTTCAAGGTGCGTGTAAGTGCAGTTGTAGGGTATATACTTTCTGAATTTGAACTCAAGAATAGAAACTATTTTTCAGACTTATCCTTCAGTAGAGCTTCAATACTTTCCCCTCATCTTGACTTAACTCAAGAACTGAACTCAAGATTACCTATTTCTCAAAAAAACTGTAAGGATGTATACTTACCAAAGTTAGACAGAATGAGGGTTATTTTTAGGATGTTCTATCCTAAGCCTAGAATTTAGTTATTTCTAACATATCAACTAAACTTTCAGAATAAAAATCAAAGTTACCCTATTAGCTCACTTGACGACAAAGTTTTTATATTTTTTGGAAAATTTTCGATTTTTGTGGGTTTTTAATAAGGTATGCAAATGCAAAATATACAAATGAATGTGAAGGAGGAAAGCTTACCGAGCACACCCCCAAACTTAAACTTGACAGTGCCCTCACTGTCAGGCTACACCAAGAGTGTCAAAATTGTCGGCGCTCTCCCTAAAAACAAATTATATACAAAACAAAAAGGAAAACAAAAAATATATACAAAAAAAAGAGTCCCCCCCAAACTTAAGTAAAACAGTGTTTCCACTGTTAAGCGTTGAAGTTCAGGATTAGGGGGAAAAGAGAATAGTATCAATCTATACAAGGCCTCACACAGGCCAAAAGTTAACACCAACCATTCAAAGATTTTATCTCTATAATGTGCTGGTTGGTGAAAGAATGCGGAGAGGTAAGAAATGGAGAATACGCGAGACCGTATGGAGATAGAAGCGGGATACGGTCTCGGTATATGAGAGGAAGAATGGCAGAAGGGAGAAAGAAGTGGAATACGAACTTGAGAGTGGAAATGGATTGAATAAATTAGTACAATCTGTAATGATCGATGTGAAAAGATGGATTGTACTAATCTATCAATATGGCGAGAAATAGGGTCAAATCCCTCAAGATTCGTGAGAAACCATGGGTACGCCGAACTCGGTAAACCAGACATATGAAATGAAAGTGAGACGGTTTCTTGCAAGGTCGGAATGATGGAAAGGATGGAGGTAGGTGATTGAGGAAGCTTATCGGTTAAAGGTTCAGGAGGGTGTACACAGTCAATGAAAGGAACAGGATGAATTGGAAAATCCGACTCATCAATTAAAACTGGTTCATCCTCAAAAGTTTCCTCAAAATTCAGCTTATCCATGCAAATTTCATCAAAATCAAGATGCATGTGGAGTTCGGGAAAAACAGTTAATGACTCGGGATGATGAATTGGAGAGAAAAACTCTGCCAAATCTACAGGTTCATCATCCAAAATATTCCCGGCGTCAATATCCTCAATCAAGTGAAAATCAATATTCTCAGACACCTCAACAAAAGTATGGATATTAATCAATTCAGGTTCTAGAGTGGAGGTGTAGAGGTCAAAAGGATTGGGTGTGGTTTCACTCGAAAAGGACCCTTCACAATCGGGCAAATCAAACACTACAAAGTCACACAGCTTATTATCTGTTCTATCTTTAATCAATGAATCGTTTGGAACACTAGATAGACATTCAAAACCGGAGTTGTGGAATTCAAGTTGAAACGAGTAGGCTTGATTCGGAAGGGGGTACATCTCACTCTCTCCACTCAAATTCTCAACCTGTCCTACCGCCTCTTCATACATTGGAAAATTTTGATCTAGTTGAAAACTAGCTACCGGTCACTAGATTGTATGAGGGCGGCCATGGATGCATCCAAATCCATCATCTGTTGGTACGACGCTATCCTAAAGTCTTCCAAAGACTGTTCCAGACTAGATATGGGTTGTGAAGGGGTTTCAGTAAAAGATTCAAAGTTGTTTGGATACTGAAAACTCCCAAATGGTGGTTCAGAAGCAATGTCTAGGGAAGGTGCAAAAGTCGGGTAGGACTGGTAGGAATTGAATGGCTGGACAGGAGCAGGATCAACATTTGGATAAGAAGGTGAATGGAATTGTTGATCCCAAGAATCTGTAGTGGTGAAAAGAGTGAAAGATCGGCTACAGGATTGTTCAATATGTTCAGCGACGGACAAAGGACGACTTGCAAAAGGGGTATCAACATAAGGGGGTGGGGGAAGTTGAAAAGGTTGATACAAAGTGGATTACGGAGGGCAAGTGTTTGTCCTAGACGCGTCTATCCGATCTTTCAAAGAGATTTTGGGCATGGAGGGATCGTTCGACGTTCGGCCAAAGCAAGAACCATAAGAAGTAATGTCTGGTTGTGGGTACCAAAGTTCGGCAAGAGTTTTGCGAGGTGGGGTACCCATGATATGAAGAGAGAAAGAAAGAAAGGCAGAGAAAAGGATGGGAAAAAGAATGTGATTTTTTTTAGTTAGATATTAACAAAAGAATGAAATATACACATAAAAAGAATCTGGACCAAAGAAAAAAAACAATCACGACACAAAAATACCACACACCTAGTCGGTTTATGGTTCACCTAGGTCAACTAGACCTGCTCAAGAACTTGATTGTCGAAGTGAAACTGTATCGAGAAACGAGCTCAAGATATACTGATCACGAGGCCAGGTAAGTGTAGAGATAACGGGAGGTTTTCCAACTCTTTCGCGAAGGTCCTTAATTAAATAACCCTTTCTCTTTTGGCGGTTTCGCCGTGAACACTTTCATAGACACCCCGTAAACAATATACCGTTAAGCGGTATTCTAAACACAGTTAACTTCTCCTAGTGAGCGCGGAGTCCTTAAGGCTTAAAGTCTAATTTCTTTTAAAATTTGTGCGGGTAAACGTTATGCTCAAGTTCGTGATTTGTGGGCCACGGAAAAGGTGATGAAATCCTTTACCGTATATTGTGGGGTTCGCTTGCCCTTAAGTCCGTATTAATGTATGCAATGCGCAATTTAATAAAAATTCTATAAAGAATCAAACAATCGTTTTTTATATTAAGCACGGCACTGCAACAAATACGGGTTAGTCAATTTTTTTGCGTTTGGTAGCGACTTGCAAAGAATCCTGCAAAGATATTATAGTAGATGCGTCGGATTTGAGAAGAAGGTGTTAGTAAAGTATGTACCGTTAAGTTTTCGGGTTTAGAAAACCCCCGTTGAATCAAATCCGGTAAGCTCGAAAAGTTCGCTTGCGCGGGTCAAACTACCCGGATCTTTAGCACTGTACTTTGCAATCACCTTAGCCTTGAACGTACACATTGCTCCCCACAATCGCAGTTCGCAAATCCGCAAAAATCTGTAGAAAATACAGTATGGTGGAATTCACAGAGAAGATAAAAGAAAAGAAAAAGGGGTGGAGAAAAATTGGGCACAGAAGCCTCAATGGGACCGCGGAACCGCCGCTCAAGGCACCTTTTGACCGCGGTTCCGCTGTCAAATGTTGACTTGGGGATTTGTCTTTGGTCAACGAACTCCACTTCATCTCTTTTCCAAAATAAACACCTCTGTTTTCTTTTTGGATTACTGTACTTGCTCCAGATTAGCCTGCACACTTGCTCACAAAAAATTATCAAAAATAACAAAAAGATTTTATTTTATTTTTATTTATAAATTTATACAAAAAGAATATCAACCCGAATAACAAGAAAGAAAATACGTTACCGTCTCCCCGGCAACGGCGCCATTTGATCGCACGCTTTTGGCGTGTCGGATGTTCAAAGTTCTAAAGTTATAACCGCGATCAGGACGGTGTCGCTATGCAGCTAGCCGGTTGAGCACGGGTCGATCCACAGGAAGATGTTTGTATGTCCGTTCGAGTTTTAGACGAGTCAATAAAGAATGTGTATATGTTTGTTCAAATCTAACCTATGTGTTTTATATGCAAGTATAAAGTTGTTAAGAAAAAGATACGAAAGTGTAAGCTAAAGAAATCCGCACTCAAAACCTTTGAGCCGAGTCTTGACCAATTGAAACTAGAGCAATCGGCAACAACGTGGATTAGGGTACTTAAGCACGGTATTCGTGGAATCCGGCTTATTGACCCTTGTCCGTCCGTTCTTGTCTCTTGCTTTCGCCTCCAGCCAAACCGAACGCAACCGGTCGCGGTTAGGAATCACCGTTACCTTGGTAGGGTAGGGTGCCTAACGGAGCGCTTGCGTAACGTTTGGGCAAAGTTAAAAGGAAAATAACGGGAAAAGGAAATTGGGAATGAAATCTTAACTTACAATATTGTATTTATTCTTAACAACAACATATTACAACCATTCACAAAACGAACTAAAAAGAGCAAAAGAAAAGATAAACAAAGAAAAGAAAAGATTACAAGCAAGTAATTAAAAGTGCATGGAATTTAAGTGCATGAAAGTAAAGCAAGTATTAAAGTGCAAGAAAGTAAATGAGCAAGAAATGAAACTAGGAACCATAGAACCCAAAACAAGACATGGGTTCAATAACCAAATCTTAAACTTGCAAGCTCAATTAAAAGGTTGCAAGATCAAGAAAAGGCAAAGAACTCATGGAGAATGAAGCACAAAAGAGAGAACATTATTGATTCCAAAATGATACAACCCCTTGAGATCAATGACCAAGACTTAAACTTGCAAGCTCACTTAAGAGATTGCAAGATCAAGTTAAGGTAGAGAGCTCAAGGGGAAGCTAAGCAAAAGAATGATACAAAATAACCTTCATCTTCATTTAACATCCACTCAAAAGCTCTCACAACAATTTAATGGAGGAAAGATGAAGAAGAAGAAGAAGAAGTTAAACTAAAAACTAACAAAAAGTGGGCATAAGAATGAACATCATTGGCTTGGCAAGTTCTGGGCAATTTATAGGCAGGAAACAGAGAACCTAGGGCAACAATCTGTCAATATATGAAATTCCAAAACTGCCCCTGAAATTTGAACAAGTGCGAAGCCCACATGGCCGCGGTTCCGCGGCCTTTTAGAAGGCTTGTGCCTTCATCTTTTGTCGGATCCCCTGGTTTGTGGTCCTCTTCAGTGTGGTATAGTACTTTTCTCAGAATCTCTTCACAATTCTTCCAGAATTTCAGTAGATCAAAAGGTGATGTGGTGTGGATCTTTTGCCATGATTTCCTCGAGCTCCGCGTAGATATGTTGGATCTTGTGTTGACATTGAGCTTTGTGCATGAAAATGACATCGATTTGACATTTTGTCCCTTAAACTGGTGTGTGGAAACACACGGATAGAGAGCGGAGACCCGTGTTTTATCTGTTGTTGGCAGTAATCCGGAATTTGTCGTACTTTTCCATGAATTGCACTGTTTAGAGCTGAGAACCAGTATCCTGCAATTAACTAGCAAACACGGCTCAAGAGTACCTACCGATAAGCAAACGAGCATAAGAATGGGCGGTAGTAGAAGCAATATTCTGGTGTGAACAACGTCGCGACACGCTGGAACACAAAACCCACTCACGTATCACGCGTGTCGCGCAAACTAAACGTATCGGAAAAACGATATTTGGTTCCAGATTTTGACTCGGGCACAAAAGTGAAAAGTTGCATATACCACAGACCTAAATATACAGCTGACTCCTACCCGTGCATACCCAACACAAAAACACCCTCATCTGGCCGCAAATTGCGTCCAGAATGAATAAATCCACGGCCAGAATGTGAGTAGGGGGTCTCGTTCTCTGGTGGTGTGATCAAGGTCTAAAAAGTATGCTACAGTTAACTCAGAATTTATCTGAAACCACCGGGTCAACAACAGATTACAGAAAGCCTAAAATTCACTTTAAAACGTTAAATACACCAATATGAAACCCTATGGTATTTTAGTGAAATCTGGGTTTAAATCTCAGTTAAAAAGGCCTAATAACACTTTAGTTAAGCTAGGCTAACCTCCAAAATCACCACTTAGCCAAAACTTCACACAAATCACCATTTTAGCACTAAAACGCACATTTAACACTAATCGAAGCTAATAACACATAAGTTTAGCAAGCTAGGAAGTTGGGCTCAGATTTTATACCTCACTTGACTCTAGTTGCAAGGAGAAGGAGAAGAAGAGGACAAGGAGCTGTGTTGCTGCTGCTTCTTGCTACTGGTGTTGCTACATGTTGCTGTTGCTGCTGATGCCTGAAGCTGCTGCTGCTTGGGCTGCTGCTGCTGCTGCTGAAGCTCCTGCTGTTGCTGCTGTTGTTGTGAGTGTGTGTGTGTGTGTGTATGAGTGAGAGAGAGTGAGTTGTGAGAAGAAAATGAGAGGCAAAAGAAAAGAGAAATGAGAGTTATCATTTAATGCAAGCATGGGCTCAAGCCATGATGCCCATTCTCTCTCTCTCTCCCCAAGTCAACTAAACTAAATCATTTCTCTTTAAAAAAAAAGACACCCAAAACACTTAATTAAATTTTCAAACTAGCTTAAGAAAAATGGTTAGTCCACCATGGTTGCTAATCATGGTCTAACCCTAATTTTAACCTAGTTTACATGCACATGTGTGTGCAAGCCTCAAATAAATTCTAATAAAATATTCATTAAATTTGATAAAATATTTAAAAATTTATTTGGTAAACTTTTAATTAAAAACCATATATTAAAATATAATTAGCCACTAATCACAGCCTAAGGTGTTACACTATCTTAGGTGAACCAACTGATACCAATGGCTTGTGAGACCAGCCACCGCCCCTTGTTGTGGTCTCGATCTGTATACACTAGTCGACTATCGGAGTATCGATGCCCAGTCTCGAAACTCCCATCACTAGGGACACTTTAAGGATGTGCTTATAAACTACCCAACTCTCACGTATATGATCGCCATCATACTGCTGGTAGTCAAGCAAGAATCCTATAGGCTCTATCAACGTATAATAGTGATCTATAATGTCACCTGAAGTATGTACACGATGATAAAGATAAACCAGATAGCATACTATCATCTCGAGTAAGACTGTCCTACTGGTATAGGTCCTCCCTCAATCATTGCAATCACGTGCCTGCGATCCAATAATTGACTTTGAGGGCACGATATCCAACAGATTCGGAGAACGTGCTTTCGTCGTTTGATTTCGGTATTTTGAAGATTTGGTTCCATGATTGAGATTTTGTGCACCACAGTTGCACTTGATTCGCATTTTCGTGTGCCAGTTATGCTGACGTTCGTTTTCACGCACACCCATTGCATTTGATTTCGATTTCGTACACTCTGATATAATGGAGTCGATTTCGTGCATATGGGTTGCACATGATTTGATTTATGCATTTGGTGTAGTTTACACGGGCTTTCGGTACTTGATATGGTTTTGTGCACATAGATGCACATGTTTAGGAGTTTACATACCACGGTATACTTGATTTGATTTGGTGTATCCGTGTACCGTTGACTTCGATTTTGATATTCGATGTTCATTTTTGTGCACCCTAGTGCACGGGATTATGTTTTCGTGCACCTTGTGCACTTGGTTGAGATTCTTGCGCATACTTGGCACATTAGATGTGATTTTGTGCACACCAGATGCACTAAATCGAGATTCTTCGTGCATATCAGATGCACCTGATACTGTTGTCATGCACATCCGTTGCACTCGACGTATGTTTTCATGCAGACTCGTTGCACCTAGCTTTATTTTTGTGCACATTCGTTGCACCTGTATTTATTTTGATTTTCGTGCGCACCAGACGCACATGGCACTTTTTTATACTCTATTGGAGATTGATTTCTTTCGAGCATCATATTTTCATGACGTATAGTATACTATATAATAACCGAGCAGGACTAGTCTGAGGACTGTACTTGAGTATTTTTGGCATGCATCGATATTTTCCGAAGGGATTTCAAAATGAGCTATAGTCTCAATATTTTCTTACGTGTCCATGATGACACGAAACTTTACGAAGGAAACCCTTCTAAATCATTTTCAAAAGGCGGAACGTATATGTTAAACAAAGAATATATATATATATATAGCTATTTCCTTATAAAGGAACGTCCGCTACTTGTGCCGTGATACGCGCATCGCACGGCGATTTGAAAAAAAAGGGTTTTGCATGCATTTCCATTTGATATTTTGATGATTTCATAAAGATGCGTGCTGCATATATGTTATAACCCTATCGATATCATGTTTGATTTTCATATTGGATTTGACATTTGTATTTTCGTCATAACTTCGATGATTGCGTGACGCTTCGCGGAGTTTTGATTTTGAGCTTTTGCCCTTATTTTCACGCGCATACGACGCGTTATGATATATTTTAAGTATTCATGATTTCGGAGCCCCGACGACTTGATTGTTTTACTGAAATGTTTTAGTATTTGGGGAAGTTTAAATTTAAATTCGGGGACCAAATTTATTTAAGGGGGGAGATTGTAACATTTCAGGAAAATAAAATATTATTTTGGGAATTTAAATAAAAAAATATTATGAATATTTTAAAGTATGGAGATTGGTTTTAGTGATATGGTATAACTATACACCGATAGTTTGAAAATTAATAAGATTTATTGATTTTGAAAGAAAATTATATGAATTGAGCATTTATATATTTTTAAATAATTATTTGTATACAAGTTTAATACTAAACTTGATTAATATTTACTAATTATACATTGATTGTGTTTTGTGCATGGCATGCAACTTAACATGTTGCAAAAACACTTGTTACTCTTTTTCTTGTCATGAACCATACTTATATTGGTTTTATTAAGGTTTTTGTTTTGAAAAAGAAATAAAATAGAAAAGAAAGTCAAGAGGGGACAAGGAGGCATGGGCCTTGGATGAGAGAGAAAGAGAGAGAGATGTCTATACTCTTCTACACGCTTTCCCTACCTCTTCATTTTCCTCACCTCCATCCTTCTTCTCTCTTTTGTTCTCCTCCTCTCCCTCCACCTCCTCATCAACCTTGCACCATCCTCAAACCATCCAAAACTCTAACAAAACCTCATCTCCCCTTAAAAAAAAGTTGATTTTAAGCTCACCCTAAACCCTATGATGTTATCAAGTCAAGATTTTGAAGACTTTGGGCAACTTAAGAAAATTTTTGAGTTGCCAAATGAGGTATATATCTGCACCTTTAGTTAAGTTAGTAGTGTGTAGTATATTCTAGTATGGTTTAGAGTTAAGAAATTATGGTTTAGTGATCTTTGAATATTCCAAGTTGAGCTTTTGGTGATCTTATGAGTTGAAAAGGTGTAATTGAGATGTATTAGTGTCCACAACTCCAGTAGAGTTAATATTATGGGATAAACCAGAGACTAAACCCCAAGACTTGAACTTTAGATTTGTTGATATCGGGGTTTTGTGAGAATTGTGATGACTTTTAGAGATCTGCTATGATCCGGAGACTCTGAAAAATATTTTGCAGATATAGTGAGATATGCAAACCATTAGGAAGCTACCCTTGAAACCCAAGCCCAAGCATTCATATTTTGGCCGTCGTTTTATTCTATTTGGCCACAATTTGTGGCCCTATATTTGAGTTAGGGTCTGAAACTTGGTCTGTAGCTCACTTTTTAGATAACTAGACCTATCATATATGCAAAAAAGTCTAATTTTACATTAATAAAAATCTAGAGTCGTTTTACTTGATTTCTGGCGATATTTTATGACTTTTGAAACTTGGTTTTTGGGTATTTTAGTTTTGACTCGGTCGTTTGACATTTGTACGTTAACGTCGAGAGTTATTTGGTTGTTCTTGCATGCGTGGACCATAGGTTCTAACCTATGTATGTTTCGTTTGCCATATCAGTTTCCGGACATGATTTTGATGTCGATACGATATGCGTTGAATTGTAGGTACCTTCGCATGGATTTTCAGGAAGAAAAGGGAGAGCAAGACGTCATCGACTTCGACAAGTAAGAATAGTAAGTGAGTAGATGTATATCTATGGGGAAAGTCGGGTCGATGGCGTATAGCACCCCGGCAACCGTAGAATAGGATTTTCTTATATATTATATATATGTTGATGCGAGATATGGATACGTAGAAAATAGGGTTCTAAAAGACTGTAGGATTAGAATAAGCGTACTCATAGGAAGATTACATTTAGTTTTTAGTTCCTTAGTCGTGAGTCGTCGGTTTTACTTTGTCGCGTGCGCGCATACACACTTAGTATGACATGTGTGTATATGTATATCTATATATATATATATATATGTGTGTGTGTGTGTGTGTGTGTGTGTGTGTGTGTGTGTTGATATATATATAATGTACATATACGTGTAAGATGAGGATATGACATGTTATATGGTTTTGAGTCGATACGATCAAACAGGTTGTCAAGAGATTTTGATATATGTTTGAGTCTGAAACATCATATATGATATGATATATTAAAGGATCGTTGGGCGATATATACATAACATGCGATAACATGTGACCTGATAATATAATAGAATGTACGAGACCTTAGATCCATACCCATGATATTGATATTGTACGATGAATAATACCGTACGAATGATGATATATACATAGGATATTTGACCCGTATCCTCAATTTTGGGGATGTCGTTCGATGGATATTACCGTACGAGGTATATATGATGATTGATCTGGACTCTTGACTCGAGGATGTCGTACGATGTATTATACCGTACGTGATGCTATGAAGCTGGATCGCCGACTACTAGATATATCGACTCGGAATATGTTTAGATTTTCTTATCACTCCGACTAGGTTCTTAGTTTAGACTTTTAGTTGTTTAGGTAGATGCTAGACTAAGCTCGAGTCATACCTATTTTCAAACTAACGAATCGTGAGAATTTTCAAAAGACAATCCGAGGATGCTACGGATTTTCAAAGGAAATATTTTTTCTCAAAAACACCGTAACCCCTACTTTTCTAAAAACCACGATTCGTGTTATTTCAAACACTAAAACTATATGACTCGTATGCAGATAAATATATTCTATAATGTTGCGTTTACTATTTATTTTCCGTTATATTCATGTTGTTCTCATTGCATTGCATATATACATGTGTTTTCTTTAGCTATTGTGATCTCGTCTGCTAGGACACCTGCACCATTACCGATGATTCGTATGTTGCACGTACACTTGCTTTCCGGCTCACACACATCATCATCGGTAATTGTAATACTACGCACACACTAGAGAACCTTTATTTCATTCACATAATCTGACAATCTGTAGAAGTGGTATTGTCTTACATTCATGATCTTAAATGCTAGTGTAAACATTGTTTTTCTTCTTAGATATCACATGCAATTGCATCCATACATTCTAGTTATGCACTGATCATTGGCTTTACGTCGGTATTTACTACCTCATTATATACTCATAGATTGTGATTCTTTTGGAGATTTCCGTGTTCATGTGATTTCTGGATTTGGGGAAACCGCAAGTGATATTTATAAACTCGTGATTGTATTTTCTTAAAAGAAAATGCGGTTTCTCGTAATATGATGTGTGTGGCGTCCACCAGGAGTTTTCTCGGTTCTTGAGCCACGTGTGTACACATACTCGATTCGAGGAGGAGGATGCACCGTCTGCGGGTACATGGTGGACCCGGTGAGGTACCCCGGGGCAAGAAGTCCATATAGAAAGATGTTGAACCCGGCAGGGGGGCACTACCGACCGGTGATTTTTGGCTCGGCGGACATCCGGAGGATACCAACCGCAGTCGTGTGATTTGATGATATGGTCCGATCCGGACAGACGGAGCCCGAGATATGAGATTTATGTGTCGCTGATGGACACAGTTTTCTTGATGTTTTCGAGTGTCAATGTTTGGCACTCAGGTTTATTATGATTTTTGTATGTCGATTTTGGACATACCCATTGATGATGCATTCATGCATAGCATACATGACATGTAGTTATTTTATGACACGGACACGAGTACTTGACCTTACACATATGTCTATATTATCACCCCTACTGTTACTCGGTGTTATCGTGCTACTATTATTATTGTATTGTACTGTATGATCTAGGAGATCGTCATATATTCGGTTTCTACTCGGTGATGTTTTCTACTCACGAGTTGGTAACTCACTCCCGTTGTGCCATAGTTTCTTGCAGGTTTAGCCGTACAGGTTCCGTAGCGGCTTCGTTGGCACACCTTTTTCTTTCAGGTGATTTCTTTGGTAGGTAGGACACATTGCCTTGTGACCGCCATTTTATACTTGTATATTTTATTCCAGCTGTATCTAGTTAAAAGCTCCATCAACCAAACTATGTATATTTATAGACTTAGAAACACCGCTTGTATATTCTTTCGGCCTTAGAGTCGCGTTCTTGTATTCATTATTGTTGGGATTTTCTTGGTGATACTTTAGCTTTCTTGCTTTCTTGCTATGTTTTAAATCCTCGCCCTTCGGCGTTGTATATTTATTTTATTGCGTGGTTATTTCCGCCATTTGGCGAAGAGCTAGCTCCCGCTTGGGGATGCCTTATATATATTATTTCTTGTATTCGTTTTTGGGTTAAAAATTACAAAAGAGGTGTTGCCCAAATTTTCAATGACGAAAATATTTTCAAGTTAGATACAACATTGTGTTTTCGTACACTATTATCTATGTTTTAAAGAAAGAACGTGATTTCGGTAAAAAATTTATTTCAAAACTCCACCTCCATTATTTTCCCTTAAGAGGTTTAGATTTTCTGGGCTTTTGGCTTACTTGAATTAGGTGGGGTCCTATAGACTTCACATGATTCAAGTGCCAGTCACGTGCCTTTTTCGGGTCGTGACAGAATGATAGGATCGAAGAAGAACATAGGTGTACTTTCTTCGTTTGGTATATAAAAGAAGTGAACGAATAATTTAATCATGGTGATTACGTTGATAGACAGGTCCACGACCTTTTAAATGGTCCAATAATTGTAGCTAGGTTTTACAACGGATATGGGGTATCCGGATATAAATTTGAGGTAGAAAATACGGAGCGTATTAGAGCTACGTAAAATAGCTGTATCGCAACTATCGACGAGGATGGAAATACCGACTACGGTGTTTTATAGCCGTTTCATACCAGTATATAACTGTCCCATTTCATATATTCTAATGCAGATGGTACAATACCAAGTCTGACCGGGGTATGAAGGTCGATCAATACGATCAGCCTTTGTAAACACCAAACAGATGTTACCAAAATACGACAGTTTTATCTTTCCCACAATGGCAATACAACTATATTATTCTTAGGACTTGCAGAAGGTTGACTGGGATGTTGTTTGTCGTTGGAAACCGAGAGATTATTATAACGTGCCGACGTTGAATGGCTCTGAATATGAGAGCGATGATGATGATCTCGCGATAACATGTCTCAATCTATCTATTGAACGTACCAGGGATCCAAACTATTTCATGCCGCCCATCTATATGTTTGTAAAAAGTGGCATCGGTTAATTGATTGTCACGGATCAAGATTTTGAGAATCCACCCAACGTATATAATGTACACTTAAACGTGTTAGGTAATGAAGTTAAATTGAATGTTCTAAATTGTATAATGATTATAAGCAATGAAATAACATTATATATATATATATAGAATTTGATCATAGGCGCAGGCAAAGGCACTAAACGCCATAAGAGACAACGTCAACAGGACATTCTAAGTCGATCTATACCCACCGGTGAGACTGTCCCAAAACCCTCAACAACCATGGGAGCCGTAGCAGCAGCGCCTGTCCCTAGCATCTCTCCCCTATTACCGCCACATCACCCCATGGCCTCCCTACTCATACCGCATCACCCCGACTGTTCCTACTATCGTTACTAGTGCTCCCCATACTACCGCCAGATTATCCAAAGCATTGTCGCTTGCCCTATTAATGTAAGTCTATGTTACACACCCCGGTACTTACGGGGAGATGGAATAGGTAAAAAACAAAATTTTCTTCCAAGGCAACATAGACTATGCTTGAGGATCTTTGCTAAACCATTCCTAACAAACAAACTAGAGGTTTAATCTACTATGCTAGAAGATTATACCTCATGCTACAAGTCTTTCGGGTCTTCTCCGTTGTCCTCCTCGTCTCCGTAGGCTCCATGGGTCGATCCGGATTGTGACTTCTTCAACGGCCTCCTTAAGTCGAAGACGATCCACCCGAGAATCTATAGTCCGAGCTCCACCTCAAGACCGAGGTAACTAAGGAAACAAGCTTGCTAATCTTGATGTCCTAGGTGATGTAGAGTATGAAGATGGATTTGTTTATCTATTTAAACTCTAATTTTCTCAACACATGAGAGCTTAAGAGTTTTCCAGTGAGGAGGAAGAAGGAAAAAACATGGGAGCTCTCTTGAAGAGAGAGAAAGAGAGAGAGAGAGAGAGAGTGAATGAGATAATCAACCATGGAAAAAAGAAAACAAATCTTTTATCATGATAATTATGATGGCAACATTGATTTGACTATTATCATGTCACCATTAATGCTAAGCAAAATATCTAGTGCTTAACAAAAATATCTAAGTCAACAAAAGTCAACAAGGTCAAATGGTCAAACCCAATTAGCCATGACACAATTATCACTAAAAAGATTAGTAAACATTTTCCACCACCACATAATGGTTTTAATCAAGTCAATAGTCAAAACCCTAATGAGGTATCTCCTTCTTTGCTCCTCACATCCGTGCATACACACCCGCATCCGCATTCCGAAGAATATGAATACTAAGAGACAAAACTAATCCATCAATATATAATACTAGGATCCGGTTTAAACCAAAACCCACTAGTATTATCCGCCCGAACATCTTACGCGCACAAGTACACGTAAGTGATCGTAGCCCTGCCGTAAAACCATACGGCCTCTACACCTTTTGCCCAGTGCAGGAAAACTCTCTGTGTGGGACTCTAAAGACTCGACACTACGCTGGCAGTGGGTTTAACCACAGGCCGCAAGCGGTACTAGCTGTACATAATGGTCCCAAGGTAGATGTCGATAAGAAGGCCGATGAGGAAAACCCATCCAAACTCCCACTGAGCCTAAATGTGACAATCTTCGTACAGTCCGGTCTGTTCTTCTAAGAGTATCGCATATCGGGCCTAGGGGGCGGTAAACGTTAGACCCCTAATAGCGGTATAAGTCGTGTCGGAGTGTAGCCAAGAACACCCTGAGAAACTACTGGAACACCTACCAGTAAATCTCGCTTGCCCTGGCCAGGGACTTTGTGAAATGGCTCTCCAGACACAGCGCGATATCAACCCCCAATGCCGGGAAAGACGAATCATGTCTAACTGCCACTGCCTCCAAGTGCTTCGGGACTGCACCCAACTACTACCTGTTTGCACGACTCCTTTGAGTCATGGTAGGGTAGTAATCAAAGTACAGGGCGAACACACTCGAGGCGAAGTAGCAGCGTCACCCGCTTCCCAGTGTACGGTGAAAGGGACGTGATGAGGTCCCCTACGTATATACTCAGAAGTACATACGTTAAGCGTATCTAAGCAATATAAAATAAATACACAAGAGACAAGAAATAAAAAGAACAGCAACTTTTATTTATTAACATTCTTTGTACAATGCATGAAAGGAAATACAACTGGAATAAAAGATGCCTAAACAGTGGCATAACAGGAAATGAAAAGTACTGAAAAGAAAAGTGTACAATGAAACTACTGTGCAGGGTCTTCAGTAAACTGCTCCAAGTCTTCTTGCGATGGCTCAACTTCTGCCGGGTCCAAACCACCTGACGACATTCAAAGAAGAGAGAAACAGAATGTCGTCAGCGAATAAATCGCTCGGTAAGTCCCAAGGATAAGAGGAGAAGTAGAAAAGAAGAAAGAGAGAGAGTAGCTTTTATAGTTGTATTATATTGTTATATTGTTGTAATGTTGGTTAACGCTGTTGTTTGTAGTTTGGTACAGAAGGATGCCAGTGTAAACGAGAGGAGTCTCTATATGCCAGAGACCAGGGCAAATGGAAGTACAAGGCTCCGTTATACAACCCGGAACAACAGCAATTGGATTCATGTTAGGTGTCTTAATCTTACCGTCTCGTGCCACCTTTAACACCTTCCGTACCAATCTATCCCTTAAACCCCGCGATGTCTTGTTTGTATTGTTATCTTGTAAAATTGTATTGATTGCATGATTGACTGACTGACTGACCGAAACCATGATATCAGGAAACGGTTATAACCGTAGAGTCATGTAAATGGAATACTGGGAAACATGTAAAAGGAATATATATATCCATGGTTCGGTTCAGCCAAATTGTATAAACTGATAATTGTATTCATGAATTCATGTGTTCATATTGACTTGGAAACTTGTAGATTATAGGTTGACTTGAATCATATTCAAGTCAGATTAATCAGACTCAAACCCGAGTCAGACAATCAGAATTGTGAATCGAGGTCTTATAATTGTTAGGGTCCTTAGGGTAATTTATAAAACTTGAGGGGGTTTTATGTAAAAATACTTTTATATATACTACTCAAAATACATCTCAAGTATTTATTGTTCGTCTTTGGATTTGTGGATTTTATGTTGTGACATTTCAAATGAAAATACCCTAGTTTCGTAAATAATGGTATTTATCTGTAATATTGATTATTTGAAGTTCATGGTATTTTAGCGTAAATTTATTCTTGTGATTTTTAGAAAAAAAGGTGGAATATTTATATTATAATAAAATAGATATTTAAATAACAAAATATACATATATTTATACAAAAAATAATTTTAATAATTATTTTATATTTCAAAAATCTCATTTTCTTAAGATGTCGTATTTTAAACCTTTCGAGACCGAATGCTCCTTGCGGAGGTCTGAATCTCGCACTACTAGCCCGAGGGTGTATGATAAAACGTACGATCCCGAACGGGTTCCCCAAAGATGGGTTGTAGCAGCGCTTTGCAAAGTTTGTAAAATACTAATCCTTTAGAAAACGGTTTTATAAAATAAAATGTATTTATTCGCAAAGTGTAGTTTTCCGTATTTTAAATTCTAGGGTTTTCTAAGCCAACTAGCCTATTTCTAAATGGTTTAAACGACAAGTCGTTAGAAGGCTCAAATCGCCTCTTCACCGCCAATTGTGGCCAAGTAAGTACAAGTGAGGGAGGGATCCGCTCACGAATCGTGAGGCGGGCCCTTTAAAGTTACCCAAGCTCACTTGCCTAATCTAGACACCACAAAGTCAGTTTAGATAAACGATCGATGTCCACAACTTATCGTATTTTCCTAGTAAGAAATATTTACTTAAAAGTGTAACAAATCTAAAACCTTTAAGAATGGTTTTATGAAGATTATGGTATTTTAATGAAAAAATTCGTTTTATCGTATTCTAAGTTTTGATGATATCATTTTAGGCTTGTATTTGCATGTGTGTGGAGGTAGGTCATTATCTCGTGCTCTATTTTAAATGTATATTAAGGTTAAGGGGATAAATGTGAAATTGAAACTTCATGGTATTAAAGTGAAAATACGGTAAATTGAAAAGGTTATCATTTCATGTGTGAAAACTTATTCAAATTGACTTTTACAAGTTTAATGGTCAAGATAGAGATGTTTATGAGTGATGGAATTGATTAGAAGAAGAAAAAATAAACATCATGGTATTAAAGCGAAAAAGAATACGATATTGCAAAAGCTATCATTTCATATGCGAAACTTTGTCCAAATTAGTTGTTATGTGATTAATAGTCAACATGGATAAGTTTAGGTATTATGCAATTAGTGACAAGTGAGATTTTATAGAAAAACTGAATCGGAAATCGGTTTGTTCCGATTTCCGTCGGGTTTCATAATTCCGTATTTTTGAGAATTAGAAAGGGAGATAGAATGGGACTTACGGATTTCGATCTATACTAAAGAGTATAGAGGAACTAGGTGAGTGGCCGAGGCGTTGTTTCGTCGCCGGTTGTTTCAAAAAACGTCACCGGAAATCCGTCAGCGCTTCGCCGTGAACTCGGTTTCAAAGCACACCCTTCTTGTGAAAATTTCAAGAGAGTAAACCTAGGGTTTTGGGATGAGAGGGTAGAGGGTAGGGGGTCTATTTATAGGGTAGGGTAGGTGAAGTGTTTTTATTTTAAAAAAATTATAAAAATTAAAGAAAAATCATTAAAATTTGTAGTAAATAGGGTGTATTTAAAATTCGGGAACCGATCCATTAAATTGGAGTAAACAGGGGAGTTGGGAATTTGAAAAGCCAGAAATTTCATTTTGGGGGCTCGGCCGCCCGACCGAGTCCGGCCGGTCGGCCGGCCGACTCGGCCGATCCCGGCCGAGTCCGGCGATCGTCGGGTGTGGGTTTCTCTGATGTAGCTCATGGTATACTCACTTTTTAGGGTTCAGTTCATCTTTTGGGAGTTATGGCCTGTGGACTGTTGGGCTTCCAAGAATTTTAAAAGAAAAATAATCTAAAAATAATGTGGGGCATGGGATTCGAACTCTGGTGGCTTGGTTCAGCAGTGCAAGGTATTACCAATGAGCTACAAGCTCCTTTTTGTAATTATTGTGTTATTTAATTACTTAAAATGATAGCAGCAAGAGTAAATACTCCAAGTATACATTAAATTTTAAAGTAATTTCTTGTACACTAAAAATGGAGTTATTTCATTCTTATAGCTTGTAATTAAAAACAAAATTATTACCTATCTCTTGTGCTCAGGTTAAAATACCCCTTTGTGGATTTTTTGAAAAAAATATTTGAAAAATTTTGTATAGGAAAATTAGGGTTGTTACATTCTACCCTCCTTATAAAAATTTCGTCCTCGAAATTTGTAAATGGAAGGTGTAACAGTGCAAAGATATTTGGTGGCTGTAGTATAGATAGTGTATAAAAATAACAAAGAGATACAAGGGTGAAAAAGGCTTACCGGTGTTACCTTGACCTACAGTCTCGGGTTCTACGGCTTCTAATGTGAAGGTCTGTCGCTGTGGTATATTCCTTCTAGCTGGAGGCACATTCTGCCTTTGAGGCCTGTTTCTCTGTCCTCTAGGCATGTCCCTCATTGCTTGTTGGAATTGGAGATTAGGCTGTGCAGGTGGTGGAGCAGGTAGTGCAGGACGAGTTGCAGGAGCCTGGATGGTTGGCCGCTGCGGTTGGTTGGTGTGTGTGTGAGATGAGTTGTTGTTGTAAGGACAGTTTCCAATGCCGTGGTTGGATGCGCCACAAATTAGACACAGACCTTTTTGCGCGCCTACAGTCCTTCCACAAGTGTCCCTTTCTATGGCAGTAATGGCAAATTTCTTCAGTTCTCCTGGGTTCAAACGATGGCCTGGAAGAGACTCCACCTGCCATTTGGTTGTCAGGGCGTTTGACTCCTGCAGACTGAGGTCTACCTCTTGCTTTTATCACTGCCTCATAACTGCGCGCAGCTTCCAGAGCATCTTCATGTGTCAGAAATTTCCCCATGGCTAGAGCAGCCTGAATTTCCGTGTCCAGTCCTTGTTAGAAACGACGGGCTTTGATATCGTCCGTCGGTATCAAATGTGCCGCGAATCGGCTTAACATGGTGAATTCAACGTCGTATTCATCTACCGATTTGTCCCACATTGATCCTTGCTGTAGATGAATGAACTGCTGCTCCATGGCAAACCTGGCAGTCACAGGGAAGTATCTCGCGTCGAACTTCTCGCGAAAAGTTTTCCATTCAATGGGTTGTGCAAGACGGCTTTCTTCCGCCTTCCACCAGTTGCGAGCATTGTCCGTGAATTGTAGTTTCGCTATACGGACCCAAGCGACGTCTGGCACTTGTGCTGCGGCCAGATCATCCTCGATACTTTGAGCCCATTCCTCAGCTTCCAGAGGGCTCCCCTTTCCTGAGAACTGCTTCGGATGTAAAGCCCTGAATTGCTTTACTCCAGGAGCATCAGTCTCGGGACGGTTCAAGAGTTGTTGTTGTCCCTCGAGAAGGCTGCGGATTGCCTCAAGTAGCCATGTTTGCTCGGTAGGGGGCGCAAGAAAAACTGGTGTGGGAGGTAGTGCTGGGGGTGTGTTGTTGACGTTGGTGCTGGTGTTGTTCGGAGAATCCATAACCCTGAAGAAAAATTTGGATTAGGATAGATTCAAGTACATAAAATGATAAGATTCAAGGAATAGAACTTTGTAAGATTCAAGAAACATGAATTGTAAAGAATGTTTTAGTTGCTGGTTCTTGTGTTATATTGCTTAGGTTGTTCACGCAGACCAGAACTGCATGATAGGGATTCATATAGCTCTGACCTGCATGGGCCACCAACAAAACCTGTCACGCCCCGCTTCCCAGTGTACGGTGAAAGGGACGCGACGAGGTCCGCTACGTATATACTCAGAAGTACATACGCTAAGCGTATCTAAGCAATATAAAATAAATACACAAGAGACAATAAATAAAAAGAACAGCAACTTTTATTTATTAACATTCTTTGTACAATGCATGAAAGGAAATACAACTGGAATAAAAAATGCCTAAACAGTGGCATAAAAGGAAATGAAAAGTACTGAAAAGAAAAGTGTACAATGAAACTATTGTGCAGGATCTTCAGTAATCTGCTCCAAGTCTTCTTGCGATGGCTCAACTTCTGCCGGGTCCAAACCACCTGACGACATTCAAAGAAGAGAGAAACATAATGTTGTCAGCGAACAAATCGCTCAGTAAGTCCCAAAGATAAGAGGAGAAGTAGAAAAAAAAGAAAGAGAGAGAGTAGCTTTTATAGTTGTATTATATTGTTATATTGTTGTAATGTTGGTTAACGCTGTTGTTTGTAGTTTGGTACAGAAAGATGCCAGTGTAAACGAGAGGAGTCTCTATATGCCAGAGACCAGGGAAAATGGAAGTATAAGGCTCCGTTATACAATCCGGAACAACGGCAATTGGATTCATGTTAGGTGTCTTAATTTTACCGTCTCGTGCCACCTTTAACACCTTCCGTACCAATCTACCCCTTAAACCCCGCGAAGTCTTGTTTGTATTGTTATCTTGTAAAATTGTATTGATTGCATGATTGACTGACTGACTGACCAAAACCATGATATCAGGAAACGGTTATAACCATAGAGTCATGTAAATGGAATACTGGGAAACATGTAAAAGGAATATATATATCCATGGTTCGGTTCAGCCAAATTGTATAAACTGATAATTGTGTTCATGGATTCATGTGTTCATATTGACTTGGAAACTTGTAGATTATAGGTTGACTTGAATCATATTCAAGTCAGATTAATCAGACTCAAATCCGAGTCAGACAATCAGAATTGTGAATCGAGGTCTTATAATTGTTAGGGTCCTTAGGGTAATTTATAAAACTTGAGGGGGTTTTATGTAAAAATACTTTTATATATACTTCTCAAAATACACCTCAAGTATTTATTGTTCGTCTTTGGATTTATGGATTTTATGTTGTGACATTTCAAATGAAAATACCCTAGTTTCATAAATAATGGTATTTATCTGTAATATTGATTATTTGAAGTTCATGGTATTTTAGCGTAAATTTATTCTTGTGATTTTTAGAAAAAAAGGTGGAATATTTATATTATAATAAAATAGATATTTAAATGATAAATATACATAAATTTATACAAAAAATAATTTTAATAAATATTTTATATTTCAAAAATCTCATTTTCTTAAAATGTCGTATTTTAAACCTTTCGAGACCGAATACTCCTTGCGGAGGTCTGAATCTCGCACTACTAGCCGGAGGGTGCACGATAAAACGCACGATCCCGAACGGGTTCCCCAAAGATGGGTTGTAGCGGCGCTTTGCAAAGGTAGTATAATACTAATCCTTTAGAAAACGGTTTTATAAAATAAAAGGTATTTATTCGCAAAGTGTAGTTTTCCGTATTTTAGATTCTGGGGTTTCCTAAGCCAACTAGCCTATTTCTAAATGGTCTAAACGACAAGTCGTTAGAAGGCTCAAATCGCCTCTTCACCGCCAATTGTGGCCAGGTAAGTACAAGTGAGGAGGGAGGGATCCGCTCACGAATCGTGAGGCGGGCCTTTTAAAGTTACCCAAGCTCACTTGCCTAGCCTAGACACCACAAAGTCAGTTTAGATAAAAGATTGATGTCCACAACTTATCGTATTTTCCTAGTAAGAAATATTTACTTAAAAGTGTAACAAATCTAAAACCTTTAAGAATGGTTTTATGAAGATTATGGTATTTTAATGAAAATATTCGTTTTATCGTATTCTATGTTTTGATGATATCATTTTAGGGTTGTATTTGCGTGTGTGTGGAGGTAGGTCATTACCTCGTGCTCTATTTTAAATGTATATTAAGGTTAAGGGGTTAAATGTGAAATTGAAACTTCATGGTATTAAAGTGAAAATACGGTAAATTGAAAAGGTTATCATTTCATGTGTGAAAATTTATTCAAATTGACTTTTACAAGTTTAATGGTCAAGATAGAGATGTTTATGAGTGATGGAATTGATTAGAAGAAGAAAAATAAACATCATGGTATTAAAGCGAAAAAGAATACGATATTGCAAAAGCTATCATTTCATGTGTGAAACTTTGTCCAAATTAGTTGTTATGTGATTAATAGTCAACATGGATAAGTTTAGGTATTATGCAATTAGTGACAAGTGAGATTTTATAGAAAAACCGAATCGGAAATCGGTTTGTTCCGATTTCCGTCGGGTTTCATAATTCCGTATTTTTAAGAATTAGAAAGGGAGTTAGAATGGGACTTACGGGGGTCGATCTATACTAAAGAGTATAGAGGAACTAGGTGAGTGGCCGAGGCGTTGTTTCATCGCCGGTTGTTTCAAAAAACGTCGCCGGAAATCCGTCAGCGCTTCGCCGTGAACTTGGTTTCAAAGCACACCCTTCTTGTGAAAATTTCAAGAGAGTAAACCTAGCGTTTTGGGATGAGAGGGTAGAGGGTAGGGGGTCTATTTATAGGGTAGGATAGGTGAAGGGTTTTTATTTTAAAAAAAATTGTAAAAATTAAAGAAAAATCATTAAAATTTGTAGTAAATAGGGTGTATTTAAAATTCGGGAACCGATCCATTAAATTGGAGTAAACAGGGGAGTTGGGAATGTGAAAAGCCAGAAATTTCATTTTAGGGGCTCGGCCGTCCGACCGAGTCCGGCCGGCGGCGCCGGCCGATGCGGCCGGTCGGCCGGCCGACTCGGCCGATCCCGGCCGAGTCCGGCGATCGTCAGGTGTGGGTTTCTCTGATGTAGCTCATGGTATACTCACTTTTTAGGGTTCAGTTCATCTTTTGGGAGTTATGGCATGTGGACTGTTGGGCTTCCAAGAATTTTAAAAGAAAAATACTCTAAAAATAATGTGGGGCATGGGATTCGAACTCTGGTGGCTTGGTTCAGCAGTGTAAGGTATTACCAATGAGCTACAAGCTCCTTCTTGTAATTATTGTGTTATTTAATTACTTAAAATGATAGCAGCAAGAGTAAATACTCCAAGTATACATTAAATTTTAAAGTAATTTCTTGTACACTAAAAATGGAGTTATTTCATTCTTGTAGCTTGTAATTAAAAACAAAATTATTACCTATCTCTTGTGCTCGGGTTAAAATACCCCTTTGTGGATTTTTTGAAAAAAATATTTGAAAAATTTTGTATAGGAAAATTAGGGTTGTTACAGTCGACGGACTAAGGTGTACTCATGTCACCTGGGAGCTACTATCTGACGATAGGTACAGTACCAACCAGCAGTTCCCGACGAGTCATGTCCGATGTACTCGTAACCTAACGAGCACCTGCATACTATCTCCAGTACGACGTACTAATGGTTGTGGGACAGACCATCTCCCCTGCTGGAATGAGAAGCGTATACACTAGTCTACTTCGGAGTATCGATACCCCGTCTCGATAATCCTACGACTAGGGACCTGTATAAGGATGTGCTTGTAGATTACCCAGCCCCCACTAGTGTGACTGCCATCACAATGCTGGTAATCAAGCAAAGATCCTAAGGGCTCTACTAATATGTATAAACGATATGCTAAAAGAAACACATGCACATATTGAAGTAGAAACAAACCAAGTAGCATACTACCATTTTGAGCAAGACTGTTAATACAACTGTGAATATCCCAAGCTTCCATTAAGTAATATACAAGCTAGTATGATACAGTAATGGCCTCTAGGGCATATACACCAACAATCTCCCACTTGCACTAGGACCATGTATTGGTGTATCGAAGACCTATCATCTCGATCAGCCTCTCGAACTGTGTCTGAGGAATGGCCTTCGTGAGTGGATCTGCAGTGTTATTCTCCGAATCTACTCTCCCCACCTCGATCTCCCGGCGATCTACGATCTCCCTGATCCGGTGGTACCGCCTCAAGATGTGCCCGGACTTCTGATGGGACCTGGTTCCTTCGCTAAAGCTATAGCGCCGTTTTTGTCGCAATACAGCGGTATTGGATCAACAATGGTTGGAACCACCTGAAGTTCTGTGAGGTACTTCTTCATCCAGACAGCTTCTTTTGCAACATCGCAAGCAGCTATGTACTCCGCTTCCATCGTCGAGTCAGCAACGGTGTCCTGCTTGGAGCTCTTCCAACAGACCACCCCTCCATTGAGGGTAAAGACATAACCCGACATGGACTTGGAGTCATCCTTGTCACTCTGGAAGCCGGAGTCGGCAAAGGCCTCGATCTGGAGGTCTTTTCCACCATATACCAATAATATCTCCTTAGTCCTTTTCAGGTACTTGAGAATGTTCTTTACTGCTATCCAGTGCTTCTCCCCTGGGTTTGACTGATACCGGCTTACAACGCTTAATGCGTATGCTACATCTGGTCTGGTACATAACATCGCATATATTATAAAGCCTACCGTAGATGTGTAGGATATAGATGACATGCGAGCCCTTTCCAAATCAGTCTTGGGTGACATCTCTTTAGAGATAGTGATTCCGTGACAAGCCGGTAGATTACCGCGCTTTGAATCTTCCATATTAAATCATTTCAGTATGGTGTTGATGTACCTGGACTGCGAAAGTCCCAACATTCTCTTAGATCTATCACGATAGATCTGAATCCCCAGAATGTAGGAGGCATCACCCAGGTCCTTCATGGAGAACCTCTGTGATAAGAATCCTTTGACTGACTGTAGCATAGGAATGCCATTTCCTATTAAAAGAATGTCATCCACGTACAAGACGAGGAATACCATAGTTCTACCTACAATCTTATTGTAAATGCATGGTTCATCTGGATTTTTGATAAAGTCGAATTCTTTGACAGTATCATCAAAACAGATGTTCCAACTCCGCGATACCTACTTCAGTCCATAAATGGATTTAAGAAACTTGCACACTTTACCGCTGCTCCCACTCTGAATGAAACCCTCCGGCTGATCCATATAGACGCACTCTTCTAAATTACCATTAGAAAAGCCGTCTTTACATCCATCTGCCAGATCACATAATCGTGGAAGGTAGCAATGGCAAGAAGGACCTGAATGGATTTGAGCATAGCCACTGGAGAAAATGTTTCGTCATAGTCCAAACAAGGTCTTTGACGAAACCCTTTGCAACAAGTCTAGCCTTATAGGTTTCAACCTGTCCATCTACACCAATCTTCTTTCTGAAGATCCATTTGCAGCCTACGGGTTTTACCCCTTCTGGAGCAATGTCCAAAGTCCAAACTTTGTTGGTGTACATGGACTCCATTTCGGTCTGCATTGCATCTAGCCATTTTACCGAGTCCCCGCTCTGAATGGCTTGCTGGAAGCTAGTAGGCTCATCATTGTCAATGATGCAATCCTCTCGATCCCCGTCTATGAGAAAACCATAATATCTCTCGGGCGGATGAGACTGCCTGCTACTCCTGCGGAGTGGGGCTGGGATGTCCGGTTCTTCTGAAACCTCTGGTTCTACCAAGCTTTCAGTAATAGCTTGTGGTTCCGGAATTTTCTCCAGTTCTATTGCGCTCCCACTTATCTGATTTTCTAAAAATTCAGTTTCCAAGAAGCGGGCATGACGAGAAACAAAGACTTTTTGCTCCTCTACGTAATAGAAAAAATACCCCTTGGAGTTCTTTGGGTATCCCAAAAACTTACACTGTACTGAGCGTGCCTCGAGCTTGTCTGCATGCTTCTTTTTAACAAAAGCTGGACATCCCCACGTCTTAAAGTGTTTAAGATGGGGTTTCATCCCACTCCACATCTGATATGGTGTGGTAGGAACAGACTTAGTAAGAACCTGGTTCAAAAGATATGCAGCTGATTCTAGTGCATAACCCCAGAAAGATCGCGGTAACTCAGCCTTACTCATCACGGAACGAACCATATCCAGTAGGGTTCGATTCCGCCTTTCCGATACACCGTTGTGTTGTGGTGTATATGGAGGAGTAAGCTGAGAGAGAATTCCATTCTCTTTTAAGTAGCCCAGGAACTCGGCACTTAAGTATTCACCACCTCGATCAGATCTCAGTGTCTTGATACTTTTGCCTGTTTGCTTTTCCACTTCATTCTTGTGTTCCCAAAATTTCTCAAAGGCCTGGAATTTATGCTTCATTAATAAGATATGTCCATACCTAGAGAAATCATCCGTAAAAGTAATGAAATAGGAATAGCCACCTCGCGCATATGTAGACATTTGACCACATACATCACTGTGTATGAGTCCTAAGAGCTCGCTCGCTCTTACTCCGTGTCCAGTGAACGGAGTCTTTGTCATCTTTCCCATGAGACAAGATCCACAAGTAGCATAAGACTGATATTCGAACGGATTCAAATATCCCTCTCTATGTAACTTTGTCAACCGTGTTTCAATGATGTGACCTAGTCTACAATGCCATAAGAAAGCCTGATTTAATTCCGGAGAATTTCTTTTAAGTGTGTTCTGGACAATGAAAACCTGAGCTTGATTTAATACGTATATACTGTTGTCTAATGTACCTGACCCAATCAGAACTTGATTAAGGTGGATGTGGACCACATCGCTTACAAAAGTAAAATCATATCCTTCCTTAGAAAGTAAGGATACAGATATGATATTACATGCTAGACTAGGCATATATAAATAGTTACGTAAAATCAATATCTGCCCACTTGTCAATCCTAGGTGATATTCTCCTACGGATTCAACGTCCACGCTCATTCCGTTCGCAACTCTGAGAGTCATATCACCTATCCTGATAACTCTACGGTTTCTTAAATCCTGTAATGAATTACAGATATGAGATCCTGATCCGGTATCTAGTACCCAGGAAGTAGAGTTAATTGACATACAGTTTTCTATTACAAACATACCCGAAGCCGAAGCCACAACATGCTTCGAATCCTGGCTACTGGCTTCCAAAGCCCTGCAATCCTTCTGCCAATGTCCTTTCCTGCTACAATATGAACGTCCCTCCTTCCTTAATTTTAGTCCTGAAACTTTTGTCGTTCCCTTTCCTTCTAGCTCCCTGATACCGCATATCAGCTTTGTGGATGTCTTCTTCTTCTCACCCTTTGCTTTCACCTTGGATGCAAAAGAGGAAGGTCCCCCATTATGCAGAGCGGGTGTCTCCCTGATTTCTTTCAGGGTGTAAGTAGAGGGTAGAGACTGTAGAATTAAGTCAGTATATGACTCGTTCTCCAACGTGGTCTTCAGGTCCGTGAGCTCATCAATATAGCTAGTCATTATAAGGACGTTGTCCCTTACAGATGGCCCGATAGCCAACCTCGCTTGAAGCAATTCTTTCGAGGTCTCACATCATGCGATACGAGATTGCTCTCCATATAAATCTTTGTTATGGAGGTAGATAGAAACTAAGTCCATCTTCTCGTGTTGCCTCTTGTTTCCACCATCAACTGAGGCCAACATGAGGCACTTGGCATTCGCACAGTCTTTTTCCAATGTCTTACGGATATCAATATCCGTGATGATAAAAACTGGTCCTGAGACGGCAAGGGTTTGAGTAGTGAAGAGGTGTTCCAGATTGTCATGGGTAATGGACATCTGGACAGACCTTTGCCAGTCAATACAGTCAGATTCAGTCATTTTATTATCTAGATGTAACCTATGTCTGGTCACTGGGTCGCTGCAATTAAGAGAGAGAGAAGAAAACACTCGGCATGATACTCTTAAAAGTTTAAATTGGTTTTTAATTTATCTAAACAGGATGGCTCCCACTGTTTCTCGAATCCTTTCTCAAACCATAAAAGAAGAATTAGTCGGGATTAATCTCACCGTACAATACTTGCTTAACCGTTCAGCCAGGCTAGCGTCGGTACTTTGAGGGAGCTTTTACGACGCTTTCGTGAAGTTCCTTAATTAAATAACCTCTTTTCCCTGGAGGCGTAGCCCCGCTAACACTGTTCTAGACACCTACTTGGTTTATAGCATTGATCGTTAAGTGAAAAAATCTCCCGAGGAGTAGCGGATACTCACAGTAAGATCGAGATCCAAATATCATTATGTGATAATGCTGAAGGAATCCTACCAACATTATCAAACTCCAAATGGTATGCAACACTAGCAAGTTTCAATTTCCTTAGAAACTCCCGATGTGGATTTTTGCCCCATTCTCTTATGACCTTGACTAAGGCCAACAAATCATAAGTCACATGTCAAGTTCTACCTGTCATTTTCCAGGTTAATTTGAACCCACCCATACATACCCATGACTAAGGCCAACAAAGTAGTACGACTGTCCCAAACCAATGCATCTATCTATGCAACATATGAATACCCAGCAGCTACCAATCACTATACCTTGACTAAGGCCAACAAACATAGCTTGAATACTATTAAATATTCATATGAAATGACGGAGGGATACAAATGGTTTTGGCGAAACCGTGAACGTAGTGAACTTGATATAATCGAAGGAACCTTATAGCTTTTAAAAGGAGTGGTTTAAGCTCCGCATTTTAAAAGTTTTGTTGTTTTGAAAAAACCGAGTGGTTTTGAAATTGTTCCAACGATTCAGCTTTGGTTTGTTTTCTTTGCATTAATATAATGTGTCCCATCAATTAATCCTACCATTGCAGAAAACAACGAAAATATAACGTACGCTTATGCCATCCGCATTCGCCACTGGGCCCCGTCATCACCCGTTAGGTTACTTAACTAACGACAGAGCGAGGGCTGGACTAGCGCGGATGTAAAACATAAGCAACGTCTACTAGATATCATATATAGATATATACATTCGTCAGATGCAATGATAATCATTCCAGATCACAGATGAACACATTGGATATACTAGGAATCCGCACTTCGTTCGAGCCTGCAACGAAAGACGGATTACACGGTCGTGATGAATAGCCAAACCCCACCCTAAACCCCTACGGGTGAGCCAAACTACCCACTAAATACCCGAAGTGAAGCAGCCTCCCTCAACAAATTGAGTAAGCCACTCGGCACTTCAAAGTACCCGGTAGTTTATGCACCCCACCTTGGGTCTATCCTAGGAGCAGAAAACAGTAAAAGAAATAATATACAATGGTGGTTACAACCTAAACCCGGATGTGCGACCGTAAAATAATATTACATCAATTTACAATTTGCATCAAATGAAAGATAAAACGCTCATCTCACATCCCCGGCTATTCATTCATGACAATCCAACAAGTTCATATACACAATCCAACATCACAGAACACAGATATGTACAACCCCCACTAATCGACGTATAGAGATTAGTAGACGTTCAGTACATATATCACATCACAGAAGATCCGATTAGCTAAAGTACTTAGAATTTCAATCGATTACCAGATTTGAATCTACCCCAAGCACAATACAGTACTCAAAAAATCTGGACAGAAACAAAATATCAGAGAAATCACAAAACACCAAGATAGATACATTGCAGGAAAAACGAATTGACTCGGCGTCAACTCGGCCGCGGATCCACGGTGGAACGCTTGGTTCTGCCGCGGTTCCACGGTTGTCTGACTGATTCACTTCCTCGTTTTTCTTGGGTTCCCATAAAAAAGCCTACACGTATTTTTAAGATCCCTGGAAAAATTTTTGGACCAGATTTTAAAATCGACAAAAAAGTGCATTTTTAGTTCGTGTTTTGTGATTTTTCCGGCGATCGAATTTCTAACACTTTGCTAACATGTTAGTAATGGTTTAGCTAGGCTCTGATACCATTGTAAGTCTATGTTACACACCCCGGTACTTACGGGGAGGCGAAATAGGTAAAAAACAAAATTTTCTTACAAGACAACATAGACAATGCTTGAGAATCTTTGCTAAACCATTGCTAAAAAACAAACTAGAGGTTTAATCTACTATGCTAGAAGATTATACCTCTTGCTACAAGTCCTTCGGGTCTTCTCCGCTGTCCTCCTCGTCTCCGTAGGCTCCATGGGTCGATCCGGATCGTGACTTCTTCAACGGGCATCTTGAGTCGAAGACGATCCACCCGAGAGTCTATAGTCCGAGCACCACCTCAAAACCGAGGTAACTAGGACAACAAGCTTGCTAATCTTGATGTCCTAGGTAATGTAGAGTATGAAGATGGATTTGTTTGTCTATTTAAACTCTAATTTTCTCAACACATGAGAGCTTAAGAGTTTTCTAGTGTGGAGGAAGAAGGAAAAAACATGGGAGCTCTCTTGAAGAGAGAGAGAGAGTGTGTGAATGAGATAATCAACCATGGAAAAAAGAAAACAAATCTTTTATCATGATAATTATGATGGCAACCTTGATTTGACCATAATCATGTCACCATTAATTCTAAGAAAAATATCTAGCGCTTAACAAAAATATCTAAGTCAACAAAAGTCAACAAGGTCAAATGGTTAAACCCAATTAGCCATGACATAATTATCACTAAAAAGATTATTAAACATTTTCCACCACCTCATAATGGTTTTAATCAAGTCAATGGTCAAAACCCTAATGAGGTATCTCCTTCTTTGCTCCTCACATCCATGCATATACACCCGTATCCACATTCCGAAGAATACGAATACTAAGAGACAAAACTAATCCATCAATATATAATACTAAGATCCGGCTTAAACTAAAGCCCACTAGTATTATCCACCCGAACATCATACGCGCACAAATGCACGTAAGTGATCGTAGCCCTTCCGTAAAACCATACTGTCTCTACACCTTTTGCCCAGTGCAGGGAAACTCTCTGTGTGGAACTCTAAAGACTCGACACTACGCAGGCAGTGGGTTTAACCACAGGCCGCAAGCGGTACTAGCTGTACGTAACGGTCCCCAGGTAGATGTCGATAAGAAGGCTGATGAGGAAAACCCATCCGAACTCCTACTGAGCCTGAATGTGACAATCTCCGTACAGTCCGGTCTGTTCGTCTAAGAGTATCGCATATCGGGCCTAGGGAGCGATAAACATCAGACCTCTAATAGCGGTATAAGTCGTGTCGGAGTGTAGCCCAGAACAGCCTGAGAAACTACTGGAACACCTACCAGTAAATCTCGCTTTCCCTGACCAGGGACTTTGTGTAATAGCTCTCCAGACACAGCGCGATATCAACCCCCAATACTGGGAGAGACGAATCCTGTCTAACCACCATTTCCTCCAAGTGCTTTGGGACTGCACCCAACTACTACCTGTTTGCACGGCTCCTTTGAGCCGTGGTAGAGTAGTAATCAAAGTACAGTGCGAACACACTCGAGGCGAAGTGGCAGTGTCATGTCGACGGACTAAGCTGTACTCATGTCACCCAGGAACTGCTATCTGATGATAGGTATAGTACCAACCAGCAGTTCCCGACGAGTCCTGTCCAGTGTACTCGTAACCTAACGAGCACCTGCATACTATCTCCAGTATGACGTACTAATGGCTGTGGGACAGACCATCTCCCCTGCTGGGATGAGAAGCGTATACACTAGTCTACTCCAGAGTATCGATGCCCCGTCTCGATAATCCTATGACTAGGGACATGTATAAGTATGTGCTTATAGATTAACTATCCCCCACTAGTGTGACTGCCATCACAACGCTGGTAATCAAGTAAAGATCCTAAGAGCTCTACTAATATGTATAAGTGATGTGCTAAAAGAAACACATGCACGTATTGAAATAGAAACAAACCAAGTAGCATACTACCATATTGAGCAAGACTGTTAATACAACTGTGAATATCCCAAGCTTCCATTAAATAATATACAGGCTAGTATGATACAGTAATGGTCTCTAGGGCATATACACTAATAATTAATGCGTCAACGGGTCTTCTTACCCCAGTGACTACTGCGCATGGTACGCAGTTTATTCATTTTAAATTTGATACATCATTATAATATAGGTGGATATTGAATCATCTAACAGTTTATTGTTTGCAGATCCGCATTCTACTCGCGGGATGGCGTCTGACGTTAGTTCTAGCACCATGCCGGGGACGGCAGGTATAATCGTTATTTCTTAAAGGTTTTATATAACGATTGTAATTTAAATTTGTCAAATTCTATATTCATATTCTAAATATTATAATATTATGTATGTATATCTATTTTTCGTATGCTCAAGCAATGTTAAGACGAGGAGTCTTACTGGGCTCAATTGCTACAGGCCGCAGGCAGATGCTGGGCCATAGGATCTGATCAATAACATGACAGGTGTGCCTGTTGGAGAGCATGCGACCCAGTGCGGGGATTATGTTGGGCAGGAAATCCGTACTTATTATTAGTACCCGCTCCATAATCGGTGGAACAAGGTCCAGACCGAGCGTGCTATGCGGTTTTTTTGGTCGGAAGTGTTAGATATGTATGCCCTAAAGACCTGTATTGTATAGGATGCTAGGCATGTATATGTACAGAAACAATCTTTACTCGAAATGATAGTATGCTATCTGGTTTATCTTCATCTTAACATGTTGATGAAGCCCTTAGGATTATGCTTGACTACCAGGATTATGATGAGATCGTACTAGTGGGGCCTGGGCAGTCTACAAGCATATCCTTTAATAGTTCCTAGTCGAGGGTATATTGATATAAGGCATCGGTATTACTAGATTAGACTAGTGTGTACGTTTCTTGACCATGGGGCGATGGTTGATTCCACAACCATTGGCGTTTGATATCAAAGATTGTACACTGGTGCTCATTGGAGAACGGGTACACCGAACAGGACTCGCCGAGAACTCCTAGATGGTATATATACCTATTGTCAGATAGCAAATCTCTGGCGACACTTGTACAGATTAGTCTGTAGACCCGAGATCGTCATAGTGTCTTGTGTGATTCCCACTGTACTTTGATTTCCTCCCTACCACGGCTCTATTGAGTCGTGCAAACAGGTGGACTTTAGGTACAGTCCCGAATCACATAGAGACAGTGAGCGATAGGAGGGGTTTCGTCTCTCTCGGTATAGGGAGTTAATGTCGCGCTATGTTTGATCGGCTATAACACCTAAATCTCTGGCCAGGGTTCTCGAGGTTTACTGATATATGTTATCAGTAGTTCCTCGAACTGTTATGAGCCGTAAATCAGCATGACTTATAAAGTTGCCGGGGTCTGACATTTACCATCCCTAGACTTCATATGCGATGTATCAGACGAAGAGACTGGACTGTACGGTAAGTGTTGCTTACAGGCTCGTAGGGGTTGTGATGAGTTCGCTCGTTGACCACCTTTTCGTCATGTACCTGGGTAGCCGTTACGCACAGCTAGTGCCGCTGACGTGCTTGTGGTTAAACCCACAGCCAGCATATTGTCGAGTCTTTAGAGTCCCACACAGAGAGTTCTCTCGTTCAGGCGAAAGATGTAGAGGCCGTAAGTTGTTACGGCAGCCGTAAGGTGTTGCGGCCGGTTTTCGATTATGTTCGTGTAATTGATACAGGAATAATAATCGGAAGGATAATACTGGCAAATTTTGGTTTAAGCCGGATACCGGTATTATATTATTGGATTAATGGTATTCGTATTTTTCGGAATTCGGATACGGGTATACGGTATACGGAGGAGGGATATTCTTGTAATTGTTACAAGAATACCTTCTAGAAGGTGTTACCACATAATGACATCATTTATTTTATGAAAATAAATAAATGAGGTGGAAATTAAAAAGTACAAGCATGGTTGAGAGAATGGGTTGTTTTATTTTATATTGTTTTGGAGTTACTATTGAAGCATGGTGCTAATTTTATAATGCATGCTTCAATTATTTCTTTTAGTGCTGTATCCTTTCTTCTTATGCTTGAACTCTCTCATTATGACAAACACTTTCTCTCTCCTTCTTCTCTCCTCCTTCTCCTTCTTCTCTCCTCCTTCTTCTTCCTAGCTTAAACCTTCACATGAGATGTGAATCCAAAGCTTAGGACCTTAAGTTAATCCAATACACTAATCTCTAAATAATCCTAGTGACCTCTTCTAGCAAACTTGGTCACTAGGTTAAACTCTTGTGAAGAGTTTCTAGCTTGCACGATAACTCTCGGGTGGATCATCTAGGTCTTGGGTGGCCGGAGATCGAAGACATCGGCAACATCATCAAAAGAGAAGACAAGGAGCAAAGGAGTTGCATGAAAGAGAAGACCCGAAGGACCGTATCATCGAGGTATAATCCCTAACATAGTAGATAAGATCTCTAGTTAGGGTTTTCTAGTTGTGGTATAGACAAGATCTTCGGTTAAGTGCGTATTGTATGCCAAGAAAATTTTCGTTCATCGCTTCCGCCGCGTCACAAGAGTTGTGGGAGCATGCAACATGCACTAACATGGTATCAGAGACTAAACCATAATTAGATTGTTAGCCAAAAATTAGAACTTCGATCGACAATTTTTTCTCCCGAAAACATGTTTTCTGCCCCTGCTGCTGTCAATTTTTTAAAGTGTTCAAAAAATCTTTTCAGAGGCCTTAAAAATACATGCAGGGTTTTCTAAGAACTCTGTAGAAAAACGAGACTCTAACTCTCCAGGAACGCCGCGGATCCGCGGCCAAACTCAGTGTTTGGCAGCCGATCCGCGGCCGAGTCGTGGCCGAGTTGACTCTTTTTTTCAGCAGTTTTCTTAGATTAAGAAAATAGTGTTTCTGGGATATCTGGAATTTTCACAAAGTTGATTGTGTACTGGAACATGTCAAGTGTTGGCATGGTTTAAAATTATCGATCAAAATTCTAAGTGTTTGGCCAATCGAGTTTGCTGTTTTTCGATATGTGTTTGAAACGTCCACTAATTGCTATATGACGATTAGTGGGGGTTGCACATTTATATTTCATGAGATGGAATGTGTATATGAATATGTTGGATCGTCGTGATGAATGGTCGGGGGGTGTAAGAATAGCGTTTTTCCTTTTCTTTCATTCAATGTAATTTGTAAAAAGCAATATAATATTATTTTACGGGATACATCCGAGATGAGATTGCAGCCACCGTTGTATAATTTCTTTTTACTATTTTTGCTCCTAGGATAGACCCAAGGTGGGGTGCACAAACTACCGGGTTTTCGAAGTGCCGAGTGTCCTACTCAATTTGTTGAGGGAGGTTGCTTCACTTCGGGAATTTGGCGGGTAGTTTGCCGCACCCGTAGAGGTCTAGGGTGGGGTTTTGGCTATTCATCACGACCGTGGAACCCGTCTTTCATTAAGGGCTTGAATGAAATACGGAATTCCTAGTACATCCAATGTATTCATCTGTGATCTGAAATGGTTATATTTATATATGAGATATATAATAAACGTTGCTTCTACTTTGCACCTGCGCTAGTCCAGCCCCTGCTTTGCCGTTAGTTAAGTAACCTAACGGTGAATGACGGGGCCCCGTGGCGAATGCGGATGGCATAAGCGTACGTTCTATTTTCATTTCTTTTCTGTGATGTTTAGGAAACATAAATGATGGGACAGCATTAATGTGCTTAATGTTAAGAAAAAGAAACCTAAACATGTTGTAGAATCAAATTTTTTTAAATGGGTAACTCTAGCTTTTGCTTTGCATAGTGGTATTCTTGAATATCCTGCCCCTCATTTGATGAGGAAAGGGCCGAGATCCCTTCACCGGGAGTGACCCCTTTAGCGAAACCTACAAAGAACCCGATTTGATTTTATAGATGATCTAATTTTTGCTTTGCATCGTGGTATTTACATATCCAGCACCTTATTCGATAAGGAAAGAGCCGAGATCTCTTCACCGGGAATGACCTCTTTAGCAAGATTAGAAAAATACTATAAAACCATTCGATTTTTTAAAACTGGAGCTTAAACCATTCCTTCTCACTCGATTCTACAACGATATCAAGTTCAAAACGTTAAAAGGTATTCATAAAAACCATCTGCAGCCCTCCTCCACTTTAGGAAGAAGAGTGCTTAGTATTCGTACCACGTTTGTTAACTATAGTTAAGGCGTGGTGTACGGTAGCTAAGTGATGTCTTCCTACAAAGAATTTGATGTGGTCGATTAGGACATTCTCATGACTTTGTTGACCATAGTTAAGGGTCATGCGGGTGGGTCTAAATCAATCCCGAAATGGCGGGTAGAACTTGACTAGTGCTTATGATTTGTTGACCATAATTAAGGTCATAAGACACTAGGGGTAAAAATCATATCGGGAATTTCAAGAGTTGAAATTTGCAATGAGATTGCATACCTTCTATATGATAGTTGGATCCCGATCCCACTGTGAGTAAAAGTTACTCCCGGGAGAGTTTTGCACTTTACAATTAGCTAATCCAGTAGGTGTCTAGAAAGGTGGCAACGGGGTTACGCCTGTAGGAAAACAAGGTTTATTTTAATTAGGTCCGTGCGAAAGCACGGGGAACCTCCGTCGGAGTACCGACACTGGCCTGGCCGACAGGTTAGCGAACTTGTAGATTGCAATTAATCCTGGCTAGTTTTCTTTTTAAAAGTTTTGAAGGAAAATTTGATAAAAAGCAATGGGAGACATCAATTAGATAAGATTAATAATCAATCTAATTATGCAAGAGCAATCGCTGAGTGTCTTCTTTTCTCTCTCCGAATGGCAGATACCTATGACGGGACTTAAGCTTTTATTAGATAAAAATAAACTCACGGGACCGAATTACAAAAATTGGCTAAGGAACGTTAATATTGCCCTGACCTATGATAAGGTCGGATACGTCCTGACTACTCCAGCCCCTCCTAGCCCAGGCCCTGATTCTTCAGTTGAGGATAAAGAAATCCGCAAGAAATGGGATATAGACTGCGCAACAGCCAAGTGCCTCGCGCTTGCTTCTATGAACAATGAACATCAGAAGCAGCACGAGAAGATGGATGTTCAATCTATCTTTCTCCATACAAAGGAGTTGTATGGAGATCAATCTCGTACTCTCCGATATGAGGCATCTCAAAAGTTATTTCAGATGTGGATGGCTGCTGGCACGCCTGTAGGTGACCATGTATTGAAGATGATTGGACTTATCGAAGAACTTGAGGACCTGGGTTGGACCATGGAGAACGAGCAGTATGTTGATATTGTTCTACAGTCCCTTTCCCCTGCCTTTGCTCAATTCATTGTAAACTTCAACATGCACAACATGGAGAAGTCTTTACCTAAACTCCTCAATATGTTGAGGAGTGCAGAGAGCACACTAAAGGTAGCGAAAACTCCCGCTCTTATTGCTGGGCCATCTTCTTTCTCCGTCCCGAAAGCCAAGACCAAGGGAAAGAAGAAGAAGAATCCTATCAAGCAGAGAGGCGGAGTGAAAAAGGCACCGGGAAGGGATAAGAAAGGGGCTGCTACAACAGGATGAGGGGAATGTTTCCAATGCCACCAGACTGGGCACTGGAAGAGAAACTGCGTTGGATACTTGGCCGACCTCAAGAAAAATAAGCATGGTGATGCTTCCAGTTACAGCAAACTAATTTTCAATTAACTCTGCTTCCTGGGTATTAGATACTGAGTCAGGATCTCACATCTGCAATTGTCTGCAGTGGCTGAGAAATAGCAGGTTTTTGAAGAAAGGTGATCACACTCTCCGGGTTGGGAATGGTTCCTCGGTACATGCTACTGCAGTAGGAGAGTATCATCATGGTTTTCCGTCGGATTGTATATTGGTTTTGAACCCATGTTATTTTGTACCTTCGATGTTATGTAATATTATATCTGTATCGTTGTTGGACAATGCTGGATATAATTTTGTATTGCAATCTAATGTTATGAACATTAACCTTAATCAAGAGTTGATTGGGTATGGTACATTAAATAACGGGATATACGTCCTAAATCAGCATACAGTTTTTCATATAGAACACGCAAACAAAAGAAAGGTTTCAAACATAAATGAAGCTTTCATTTGACATTGTAGACTTGGTCATATTAACGAAACAAGACTAACCAAGCTACATAAAGATGGATATTTAAACTCGTTTGAATATAAATCTTATGCGACTTTCCAGTCTTGCATCAAAGGTAAAATGACCAAAACTCCGTTTACTGGACACGGAGAGAGAGCTACAGAACTCTTAGGCCTCATACATAGTGATGTATGTGGACCAATGTCTACACATGCGAGAGGTGGTTTTTCGTACTTCATAACCTTCACTGATAATTTATCGAGATTCGGGCATGCATTCTTATAGAAACATAAGTCCGAAGCCTTCGAAAAATTCAAGGAGTATAAATCTGAAGTAGAAAAACAAACAGGCTTAAGTATCAAGAAACTTCGATCAGATCGAGGAGGTGAGTATCTAAGCTCAGAGTTTCTAGATTTCCTAAAAGAGAATGGAATTCTCTCTCAGCTCACTCCTCCGTACACACCCCAACACAACGGTGTATCGGAAAAAAGGAATCGTACCTTATTAGATATGGTACGATCTATGATGAGTGATGCTGAGTTACCAATATCATTCTGGGGGCACGCATTGGAGACTACGATTTATCTATTGAATAGGGTTCCGACCAAAACCGTGTCTACCACTCCATATGAAATATGGTATGGGAAGAGACCATCTCTTAAAAGAGTGGATATGGGGTTGTCCGGCTTATGTGAAAAAGCAGAATCCGGACGAACTTGAGACACGATCGGTTTTGTGTAGATTTATGGGATATCCAAAACACTCGTATGGATATCTTTTCTACCACAAGGAGGAACACAGGGCGTTTGTTTCTCAGTATGCCACATTTTTAGAAAATGAATTTTTTACAAATGATAATGTTGGCAATGCGATAGAACTGGAAGAAATTCTAGATACACAAACAATTACCGATGATTTGGTTGAACCTGAGGTTTCAATAGAACCTGAAGAACCTCAGCCACTCTGTAGATCTAGTAGAACTTCTACCCCACCTGATAGATACTACGGTTTTCTAATTAATGGTGATAGAGAAGATTGCATCATGGATGATGATGACCCTACTAGTTTTCAGCAAGCTATCACGAGTGATGACTCAGTGAAGTGGCTGGATGCCATGAGATCCGAAATGGAATCCATGCACACCAACAAAATATGGACTTTGGAGGCTGCACCTTCTGGAGTAAAACCCATAGGGTGCAAATGGATGTTTAAAAGAAAGAACGGTGTGGATGGTCAGGTGGAGACCTATAAAGCTAGGCCGGTAGCAAAAGGATTTTGTCAAAGACCGGGCTTGGACTATGATGAAACCTTTTCACCAGTCGCGATGCTCAAATCCATTCGGATCCTGCTTGCTATAGCTGCTCACTATGATTATGAGATCTGGAAGATGGATGTTAAAACGGCATTTCTAAATAGTAATATGCGTATTTATGGATTAGCCAGAAGGCTTCATTGATAGTGGGAGCAGCGGAAAAGCATGCAGACTGCTTAAATACATCTATGGATTAAAGCAGGCATAACGGAGTTGGAACATCTGCTTTGATGATACAATCAAAGAGTTTGGTTTTATCAAAAATGTGGATGAACCATGTATTTATAAAAGGATTGTAGAGAGTACTGTTACATTCCTCGTATTGTACGTGGATGACATTCTCTTGATAGGAAATGATATTTCTATGCTACAATCGGACAATCTATTCTTATCGCAGAGGTTCTCCATGAAAGACCTGGGCGATGCCTCGTACATTCTGGGATTAAAATCTATAGAGCTAGATCTAAGAAATTATTGGGATTGTCCCAATCGAGATACATTGACACCATACTAAAGAAGTTTAGTATGGAAGATTCCAAGAGGGGTAATTTGCCCGCTTGTCACGGGATCACCCTCTCCAAAGAGATGTCTCCAAAGACTGATGAGGAAAGGGCTCGCATGAGCATTATACCCTACACTTCGGTAGTAGAATCTATAATGTATGCGATGTTATGTACTCGCCGAGATGTAGCTTATGCACTGAGTGCAGTAAGAAGGTATCAATCTAACCCAGGGAAGAAACACTGGACTGCTGTGAAGAATATTCTGAAGTACTTGAGAAGAACTAAAGAAAAGTTCTTGGTGTATGGTAACGGAGAGTAGACACAAAAGACAACACAACAGATCTATTCACCAAGGCCATCCCTCAAGTACAGTTTGAAAAACTGTTTGAGCTGTTGGGCATGCGGTACGCCGGCAACTGCTTCTTGTGCAGACAGTCGGTACTTATTGCATCAACTACAGGCCTTAGTGCAAGCAGAAGATTGTTAGATATGTATGCCCTAGAGGCCTGTATTGTATAGGATGCTAGGCTTGTATATGTACAGAAACAATCTTTGCTCGAAATGATAGTATGCTATCTGGTTTATCTTCATCTTAACATGTTGATAAAGCCCTTAGGATTATGCTTGACTACCAGGATTATGATGAGATCATACTAGTGGGGCCTGGGCAGTCTACAAGCATATCTTTTAATAGTTCCTAGTCGAGGGTATATCGATACAGGGCATCGGTATTACCAGATTAGACTAGTGTGTACGTTTCTTGACCCTGGGGCGATGGTTGATTCCACAACCATTGGTGTTTGACATCAAAGAATGTACACAGGTGCTCATTGGAGAATGTGTACACCGAACAGGACTCGTCGAGAACTCCTAGATGGTATATATACCTATTGTCAGATAGCAGTTCTCTGGCGACACTTATACAGGTTAGTCTGTAGACCCGAGATCGTCATAGTGTCTTGTGTGATTCCCACTGTACTTTGATTTCCTCCCTACCACGGCTCTATTAAGTCGTGCAAACAGGTGGACTTTGGGTACAGTCCCGAATCACATGGAGACAATGAGCGATAGGAGGGGTTTCGTCTCTCCCGGTATAGGGAGTTGATGTCGCGCTGTGTTTGATCGGCTATAACACCTAAATCCCTGGCCAGGGTTCTCGAAGTTTACTGATAAGTGTTATCAGTAGTTCCTCGAACTGTTATGAGCCGTAAATCAGCATGACTTATAAAGTTGCTGGGGTCTGACTTTTACCACCCCTAGACTTCATATGCGACGTATCAGACGAAGAGACCGGACTGTACGGTAAGTGTTGCTTGCAGACTCGTAGGGGTTATGATGAGTTCACTCGTCGGCCACCTTTTCGTCATGTACCTGGGTAGCCGTTACGCACAGCTAATGCCGCTGACGTGCTTGTGGTTAAACCCACTGCTAGCGTACTATTGAGTCTTTAGAGTCCCACACAGAGGGTTCCCTCATTCAGGCCAAAGATGTAGAGGCCGTAAGTTATTACGGCAGCAGTAAGGTGTTGCGGTCGGTTTTCGATTATGTTCGTGTAATTGATACAGGAATAATAATCGGAAGGATAATACTGGCAGGTTTTGGTTTAAGTCGGATACCGGTATTATATTATTGGATTAATGGTATTCGTATTTTTCGGAATTCGGATACGGGTATACGATATACGGAGGAGGGGTATTCTTATAATTGTTACAAGAATACCTTCTAGAAGGTGCCACCTCATAATGACATCATTTATTTTATGAAAATAAATAAATGTGGTGGAAATTAAAAAGTACAAGCATGGTTGAGAGAATGGGTTGTTTTATTTTATATTGTTTTGGAGTTACTATTGAAGCATGGTGCTAATTTTATAATGCATGCTTCAATTATTTCTTTTAGTGCTATATCCATTCTTCTCATTCTTGAACTCTCTCATCATGACAAACACTTTCTCAACGCGGCGGAAGCGATGAACGAAAATTTTCACGGAGGAGAGAAGAAGGAGAGAGAAAGTGTTTGTCATGATGAGAGAGTTCAAGCATGAGGAAAAAGGATATGGCACCAAAAGAAATAATTGAAGCATGCATTATAAAAATAGCACTATGATTCAATAGTAACTCCAAAACAATATTTAATTAAACAACCCATTCTTGCAACCATGCTTGTACTTTCTTATTTCCACCTCATTTATTTATTTTCATAAAATAAATAATGTCATTATGAGGTGGCACCTTCTAGAAGGTATTCTTGTAACAATTACAAGAATACCCCTCCTCCGTATACCGTATACCGTATACCCGTACTCGAATTCCGAAAAATACGAATACCATTAGCAATAATACAACACCGGTATTCCGCTTAAACCAAAGCCTGCCAGTATTATCCTTCCGATTATTATTCCTGTAACAATTACACGAACATAATCAAAACCCGGTCGCAACACCTTACGGCTGCCGTAACAACTTACGGCCTCTACATCCTTCGCCAGAACGAGGGAACCCTCTGTGTGGGACTCTAAAGACTCGACAGTACGCTGGCAGTGGGTTTAACCACAAGCACGTCAACGGCACTAGTTGTGCGTAACGGCTACCCAGGTACATGACGAAAAGGTGGCCGACGAGCGAACTCATCACAACCGCTTACGAGCCTGCAAGCAACACCTACCGTACAGTCCGGTCTTTTCGTCTGATACATCGCATATGAAGTCTATGGGTGGTAAATGTCAGACCCCAGCAACTTTAAAAGTCATGCTGATTTACGGCTCATAACAGTTCGAGGAACTACTTATAACACTTATCAGTAAACCTCGAGAACCCTGGCCAGGGATTTAGGTGTTATAGCCGATCAAACATAGCGCAGCATCAACTCCCTATACCGGGAGAGACGAAACCCCTCCTATCACTCACTGTCTCTATGTGATTCGGGACTGTACCCAAAGTCCATCTGTTTGCACGACTCAATAGAGCCGTGGTAGGGAGGAAATCAAAGTACAGTGGGAATCACACAAGGCACTATGACGATCTCGGGTCCCACACAGAGGGTTCCATTCTCTTTGTGTGCTGATTTAGGACGTATATCCCGTTATTTAATGTACCATACCCAATCAACTCTTGATTAAGGTTAATGTTCATAACATTAGATTGCAATACAAAATTATATCCAGCATTGTCCAACAACGATACAGATATAATATTACATAACATCGAAGGTACAAAATAACATGGGTTCAAAACCAATATACAACCCGACGGCAAACCAAGATGATACTCTCCCACTGCAGTAGCATGTACCGAGGAACCATTCCCAACCCGGAGAGTGTGATCACCTTTTTTTCAAAAACCTGCTATTTCTCAGCCCCTGCACACAATTGCAGATGTGAGATCCTGATCCAGTATCTAATACCAAGGAAGCAGAGTTAATTGAAAAACTGTTTTCTGTTACAAACACACTTGAAGTGGAAGTATCACCATGCTTCTTCTTCTTGAGGTAGGCCAGGTATCCAACGCAGTTTCTCTTCCAGTGCCCAGTCTGGTGGCAGTGGAAACATTCCACTCGTCCTGTCACAGCAGCCTCTTTCTTGTCCCTTCCCGATGCCTTTTTCACTATGCCTCTCTGCTTGATAGGATTCTTCTTCTTCTTTCCCTTGGCCTTGGCTTTCAGGACGGAGGAAGAAGATGGCCCAGCAATAAGAGCGGGAGTTTTCTTTACCTTTATTGTGCTCTCTGCACTCCTCAACATATTGAGGAGTTCAGGTAAAGACTTCTCCATGTTGTGCATGTTGAAGTTTACAATGAATTGAGCAAAGGCAGGGGAAAGGGACTGTAGAACAATATCAACATACTGCTCGTTCTCCATGGTCCAACCCAGGTCCTCAAGTTCTTCGATAAGTCCAATCATCTTCATTACATGGTCACCTACAGACATGCCAGCAGCCATCCGCATCTGAAACAACTTTGGAGATGTCTCGTATCGGAGAGTACGAGATTGCTCTCCATACAACTCCTTTGTATAGAGAAAGATGGATTGAACATCCATCTTCTCGTGCTGCTTCTGATGTTCATTGTTCATAGAAGCAAGCGCGAGGCACTTGGCTGTTGCGCAGTCTATATCCCATGTCTTATGGATTTCTTTATCCGCAACTGAAGAATCAGGGCCTGGGCTAGGAGGGGATGGAGTAGTCAGGACGTATCTGACCTTATCATAGGTCAGGGCAATATTCATGTTTCTTAGCCAATCTTTGTAATTCGGTCCCGTGAGTTTATTTTTGTCTAATAAAAGCCTAAGTTCCGTCATAGGTATCTGCCATTAGGAGAGAGAAAAGAAGATACTCAGCGATTGCTCTTGCATAATTAGATTGGTTATTAATCTTATCTAATCGATGTCTCCCACTGCTTTTTTATCAAATTTTCCTTCAAACATTAAAAAGGAAAACTAGTCAGGATTAATTGCAATCTACAAGTTCGCTAACCGGTCGGCCAGGCCAGTGTCGGTACTCCGAGGGAGGTTCCCCGCACTTTCACACGGACCTAATTAAAATAAACCTCGTTTTCCTAGAGGTGTAACCCCGTTGACACCTTTCTTGACACCTACTGGATTAGCTAATTGTAAAGTGCAAAACTCTCCCGGGAGTAACTTTTACTCACAGTGGGATCGGGATCCAACTATCACATAGAAGGTATGCAATCTCATTGCAAATTTCAACTCTTGAAATTCCCGATATGATTTTTTACCCCTAGTGTCTTATGACCTTAACTATGGTCAACAAATCATAAGCACTAGTCAAGTTCTACCCGCCATTTCGGGATTGATTTAGACCCACCCGCATAACCCTTAACTATGGTCAACAAAGTCATGCGAATGTCCTAATCGATCGCATCAAATGCTTTGTAGGAAGACATCACTTAGCTACCGTACACCACGCCTTAACTATAGTCAACAAACGTGGTACGAATACTAAGTACTCTGTTTCCTAAAATGGCGGAGGGCTACGGATGGTTTTTATGAAAACCTTTTAATGTTTTGAACTTGATATCGTTGTAGAATCTAGTGAGAAGGAGTGGTTTAAGCTCCAGTTTTAAAAATCGAATGGTTTTATAGCATTTTTCTAATCTTGCTAAAGAGGTCATTCCCGGTGAAGGGATCTCGGCTCTTTCCTTATCGAATAAGGTGTTGGATATGTAAATACCACGATGCAAAGCAAAAATTAGATCATCTATAAAATCAAATCGAGTTCTTTGTAACATTTGCCAGTTTCGCTAAAGGGGTCACTCCCGGTGAAGAGATCTCGGCCCTTTCCTTATCGAATGAGGTGCAGGATATTCAAGAATACCACTATGCAAAGCAAAAGCTAGAGTTACCCATTTTAAAAAGTTTGATTCTACAATATCTTTAGGTTTCTTTTCCTTAACATTAATCACATTAATGTTGTCCCATCATTTATGTTTCCCAAACATCACAGAAAAGAAATAAAAATAGAACGTATGCTTATGTCATCCGCATTCGCCACGGGGCCCCGTCATGCACCGTTAGGTTACTTAACTAACGGCAGAACGGGGGCTGGACTAGTGCGAGTGCAAAACATAAGCAATGTTTATTATATATCTCATATATAAATATATCCATTTCAGATCACAGATGAATACTGTCATCTCCCGAAATTACGGAACATGACCGGCACTTAGACTACGAACGTCTCAAGGCGTACGTATCCAAACCAAGAGAAGTAGTAGAGTATAGGAAAAACCATATGTGACTCAACCTGTAAGCAACATAATATACAACGCCTAAAGGCGAGGATCACAACAAACAAAAAGAACTCCAACCAGCATGAAATCCATAGAATATAACGCGCGACTCTACGGTCGAAAGAATAAACATCCCTGGCCTCTATCTCAAATAAATACATGTTTTGGTTGATGGAACTTCTAGATACAACAGAATAATGATATACAAGATATATAATGGGGGTACGATACAAGTAACCCACCTACTAGCAGATCACCTGAAGGAAACTATGCCCGCAAAGCCGTAATGAAACCTGTACGGCAAACCTGCAAGAAACTGGGGCACAACGGGGGTGAGTTGCCAACTCGTGAATAGAAAAACATCTACGGAAAGAAATCGCATAAATAACGCAACCTAGGTCAATGATCATAATATATCCTCAATTATATATATAACATGCAACCTATAACAAGGCTAGGGTAAATATCTAAACCGAGTGTAATCTCATGTGCCCGTGTCAGTGCCTCAGGTAGCAATATATCATATGAATGAGGTATGAATGCTTGAAAACAGAATACATGTAAATGAAGAACTGTTTTCATAATTTAGTGAGATTTCCTTTGTATTTTTAAAATGAGGTATCATAATGAAATCAGCATAAAACAGTGCCTAGCATCGGCACAAAACGTAATCCCAATATCTCGATACCTCTGTATCACAGTCTCTGTACCTCAATATCTCGAAATCTCAATGTCTCAATCATAATATCTAGGGCGCCGTCAGTCCAGACCGGCCCCTACCATCCATCTCAAGACCACGACGGTATCCTCCGGATATCCGACGCGTCGGGTAAAATCACCGGTAGGTAGTCTCCCCTTGCCAGGCTCATCGTCATCACCACGAGCTTCTTGCCCCGGGGTACCTTACCGGGCCCACCATGTACCCGAAACGGTTCATCCATCTCCTCGAATCGGGTCTTGAAATCCGTCAGCAAACTCATGGTGGACGACTCATACATCATGGGAAAACCGCATTATTTTTTTTTATTTAAAAAGAGAGAAAGCAGTTTATATATGTTTTGCGGTTTTCCTCCAAATCCAGAAAATATCATGGAAATCCGAATCATCAAAAGCATGTAAAATCATGAATATAAGCATGAGAATGAATAACAGTATGCATGAAGCGACAAGTAATAACTACAATATCTAAGCTGGCATATAAGGTATGTACACTAATACTATGTCAAACTACTGGCTATCAAGCTAAGTTAAGCAATAATATTTTCTAAGGTGTACGTGACATGGTAATTACCGATGAAGATGTGTATGAGCCGGTAAGTAAGTGTACGTGGTACATACGCATCATCGGTAATGGTGCTGGTGTCCTAACAATATGATATCAACATTGCAATAAGAAATTATAACATAATTATGCGATGCGAAGCGAACCACAATAATAAGCGGGAGCTGAATACTAGACACAACTGTAACTAACCTGCATTAATCTAATATAAGTCCTACAAATTGTGCCTTTTGAAATAACACGAATCATGGGGTTTTGAAAATAGGGGCTACGGTGTTTTTATGAAAAGATGCGTCTTTTGAAATATCCGTAGGATCCCTTGGGCTGTCTTTTAAAATACCCACGATTCGTTAGTTTTTGAAATAGGTAAGAATCGAATCTAATCAAACAACTAAACTAAACTAAAGGGCTAAGCTAACAAGCTGGACTACAGGTAAGGAAACCGCCTAACATCTGAGTCGATCCATATACATACCTGTATATATATTAGTCGGTGATCCCGCCTCAATAATATCATATCTGATACCATATCTACAATCAGACATCCCAAGTCAAGAGTTCGGATCAATCATCAAGATATAGCTCGTACGTAAATCCGTCGTACGGCATCCCCAAATCTGGGTACGGGTAAATATCATATTCCTCACACCATTCCTCTGGTATCCTCTTTATTCAAGATCATAGTCTAGGGTACTGACCTATGTCTAGTACAATACTAATATCCTTAATATACTCATGATCTAACCACAGATCGACAATCTCGTACAAACCGATACCGTCAGCATATAGCATCATCAAGGGTATACATCGCCCGATACGGCCTAATATCAATATCCAAGCATATCATGCTTCATATCACGATCACATGTCGACCATTTTATTTATAACACTATTCACCCGTATCGCCGCCCCAAGGTCCGCTGTAACACCAGGACGTACCTCAAGTACGAATCCTGCCATATCACCGATATCACAACCACAAAACAAATCTCATCGACTCAGCTCAATCCCAAGTATCATCCTCAAATCCGTATGTGAACACATAGTCCCATACCCATGTGATCACATAACTATAAAGAATCCCATGAGCACATATAAATAGGAATGTATGCAAGTATGTAGGTGTGTATGTGTAGTGCAACACTACCCTAGGGTTCGCAACACTAAACTAATCCAACACACCAATATCCATCCTGAACATCGTTATTAATCCCAAATAACATATAATAATTGTTGGTGTGTATACGCATCCGTATACACCACCACGGACTGCGGGGATGCTATACGCCATCCACCCGACTTCTCCCCGTAGATATAAATCTACTCACCTGGTCCTCGCTCGCCGGTGCCAACATCGCACGTGCTTGCTTGTCGTCTCGAAGTCCACATGGGGTACCTACATGTCATAACGCACCGTATCGCATTAAAATCCAAATTCGAAATCGAAACGGCATACGAAAATCAAATCGGCGCGCGTATCACGCATAGGTCAAAACATATCGCTTACGCAGGCAAGAATAGCCAAACCGACTCTTGATGTCGATGTGCAAACGCCAAACCATCGAGAAAAACCTAAACACACTCATTTGCACAATCACGAACACTAATTATAATATAAAATAGGTTAGAATTCACAAAAACCCCAAATTCACCTTAAAAGCCATTTTTCCGAAAATCTAGCAAGCAAAAATTACCCGTTTTAATACAAATCTTTATGTTTTAGCAAAACTAGCGGTCACAATATTAACTAAATAGTTTAAATAGGCCACATAAACATTTACTAGATTTTTAATCTTGCTAAATTTCCTTAAATCAAAATCTAGTTAGCACAATTACCCTTTTTGTTTAAAACTTGATGTTTTAACCAATAAAAATATTTTAACAAATTTTAGTGGCCATAATGGTCACTAATTAACTCAACTAATTCACACAAACCATTTTTAATTTCATCTCTCTTCTAGTTATATTAATTATAAAAACCTAGTTAACAAAATTTATGAAATTGGACAAATTTTGAAGCAACAATTAGTAAACTAACTACTAGCTTACATTCTCCAAAACATAAGATGTTAAACTACCCATTACAACAAAAACACAAGTGATACAACATTCACTTGAATTCCAAAACCCCCTCTAGAAATCTTAAACTTGAAATCTAACCCATAATACTAACTAATTATGTCATGATTTAAAGTATTAATACAACAATTTAACTAAAGGTTTAGAATTTATACATCATTGATTGAAGATCAAACATGAATCTTGGCCTCCCAAACTTTCTTCCATCCCCTAAGATCTATGCTAAATTGGCTAAAGGAAAATGGGTAAAGCATGGATTTGGAGTTTGTAAGGTTTTTCTCTTGATTTTGTTGAAATTGTGTGAAATTTTGTGTTAGAAAAGAAGTGGGGAGAATTGGGGGCTGATTGGGGAGGGCTCGGCCTGCAGGAATTTGGGAGGGGGAGAGAGAAAATGGAGTGGGTGAATTTATTTGGACATATGTAGAAGCATTCCCATCATCTTATATTTTAATCCCCTCTTTAAATTTCTTTTATTAATTGAAGTGGAGAGAAATGAGTGGGGAGTGGGGGCAAAATAGGGGCTGCCATAAGAGGGCTCGGTCTGACATGTGGGTGTGTGTGTTGGGTAGAATTTCCATTCACAAGAAACCCCCCATCAACTCATCTTATAACTTATTTTCACAAATTAAGCATTTTCTTCAAAAAATTTCTAAACCGTTTTGGTAAATGATTTCATTTCAAAACCCACATGATAAAATTTTATTTAATGTTTTATGATGCACAAAATTTGTTTCAACTCATTCCAATTTGTAATTTTCCCTAATTAAATATATTAGTGACGGCTTAAAATAATATTAAAATAATTAATTTCGGAAAAATTTTCAGAAAATTTGAAATTTCACCAGTGGCTCAATAAACATCAAATACTAGCAATTTCATAGCTAGAATATGTATATTTAATTTTATAATAAAGATATCTGTATTTTGACTTTTTATAGAAAACCCCCTTATTTTACCGATTTTCCGAAATTTCACCGAAACGATTTTCAAAACGTTACAGTCTTCCCCCCTTAAAGAAATCCGGTCCCCGAATTTAAATTAAAACTCCCCCATATACTAAAACATCTAAGCAAAACCATCAAGTCATCGGGGCTCCGAAATCGTAAATACGTAAAACAAATCATAGTGCAACGCATGCGCATGAAAAATGAGCATATAACTCAAAATCAAAACTCCGTTAAGCATCCTGCAATCATCGGAGTCATGGTAAAGACACAAATGTCAAATCCAATACAAAACCAATATGATATAACTCTAAACTATACACGTAAATATCAAATCTATATATGTAAATATCTGAAGGGAATGCATGCCAAATCTCTTAAAGTCGCTGCGCGATGCGCATAACACTGCACAGTGGCGGACGTCTATCATAAGAAAATAATCATATACATATATACCTTTTGTTTGAACTGTACCTTCCGCCATTTTGGGAAACAATTTAGAAGGGTTTTCCTTGTTTTAAACGTTTCGCGTCATATCAAACACGTACGTAAATACTGAGACTATAGCTCGCTTTTTGGAAATCCCTTCAATAACTATCAATGCATGCAAAATATATTCAGGTACTGTCCTCTGACTAGTCCTGCTCAGTACAAAAACTCATAGCAATCATCATAAAAACGTACTGCTCCATAAGAAATCAATCCCAAAATACGCGTATGAATACTACGTGCGTCTGGTGCGCACGGAAATCAAAATCCATATATGTGCTATACACATGCACAGAAACAAGATCTAAGTGCATCGGGTGTGCACAAAGCATCTGTCGTAGGCAACGTGTGTGCCTGACAGCAAAATCAGGTGCATCTAACATGCACGAAATCCTGAAACCCAATATCAAGCGCCGAACATGCGCAAAATCAAATCAGGTGCACAAGGTGCACAAAACAAATATCGAGTATCACAATCGAAATCGAAGTCCAGTGCATCTAAGTGCACAAAAGGCGTATCACTGCACTGCAAGCATATATAAACTATACAGAGTGCAGGAACCAAATCGTGTGCATGCATACGCACAAAATCAACTCAAATGTCTAAAACCGTAAAATCACAAACATGTGAAACCAAAGCACGAAAACGATATCAAGTGCAACACTGTGCAAAGATCGTAAATCCTCAATCATCAAAATCAAATCATGCGAATAAATCACCCAAAACATCGAAATCAATAATGGCGGAATAGTACCACTCAAGCGCATCCTCTAAGAATCTCGGTCCAACCGTCGCGGTCACTAGTGGGACGTCTCGTCGATGATCATGAACTCTGGTCTGCTGGTGTGCGTAACAATGACCACTCCTGGGTCAAGGTCTTCACTGTGAATTACAAATCTCTCGGTCCATCGGCTCATCGGCCCTATCAGGTGTGCTAACGGGGATGATCCCGTTCTGGCACGTCTCTTGTCATCTCCCGGTCAATCGTCGTGACCACTCGTAAGACAGCATATCACTGGCGTCGGCCTCTGGCTCTCTGAATGTACGTGACACATCTGATCCTGGGTGCAAGTATCATTGCAGCAGTGTCCTGGAAGGAATCCTGCTCACGGTCTCTTCCATGTCTCGTCTCTGCCAACTGTCCGGAAGTCATCGTCCTTTCCTATATCTACATCTTACTCTGGAACGACTGCATACTCATCGCGACTCCTTCTGGAAGGTAAATCCAAGTACCATGCCTCGGCATGCGCATCGCATCTCTGATGTCGGCGGAGTGGAACGTCATCTCATCTAGATCTGGTACGAACCTCTTACTTCACTTTTCTCTAATGTCGTCTGCTTTGGACTCGTCTCGTCGCGGCTGTATGGACTGAGCTCCAACGGCTATCCTCGTATCGGGAGTCTCCCAAGAAATGCATCTCACCACCTAGCATCCGAATTAAGTCGAGCCATCCGATTGAGTCGTCAAAACCTCATAATCCCCCAAGAGCTCAACATCTTGGGCACAGTTTAATAGTATCGAGTACATACCACAGTATCGGTGGTCCAGTCGTAGATGGGCAAACCCAAGCCTCACTAATGGCGCCGTAGAACTGCCGCAAACCCGAAGGTTCCAAGGCTTTCACACGTCATTAAGTCGAGTTAGGGTTTCATTCTTCTAGAGGGACCATAGAATTGCCTGCTTGTCTTTCCGACTACTTTAAACTTGGAATAATAGGTTTCTGACATTCGATCGTCTCTGTCGACTCTCATCGTCTCCGCGTGAAGTTGTTTCTAGCTGGAATCAATCTATCTGATGACCTCGCATCGGGGTAGGTGAACGAACCACCTGTCCTAGTCATTCATCATCGGGTGACTAGCGACCTTCTATCATCTATTAGTACAACTCGTCCCGCAATAGCTCCAACATATGGGGCGATATCTCGTCACTCACAGCAACAACTGGCTCACTCGTCTGCACGCTGAACAGTGCCTCAATCATCATGAGTAAGCAATACACCAACGGTCATCAAAATCTGGCTGGCCTCTGTCAGTGGCTCAATCCTCTAGTGTCGATCAGCACATCCGAGTAACCTCATAAAGGCGATCCGCCAAATACTCGTGGCGCGGAAACACAGTAAAAAGACACATCTCTGCAATCGTGTGTTGCCGGAATTTCTCCCTGGTCAGGCCTCGTTCGTGACGAGCTCGTGCTGACCGCAACTCTAGCTGTAGCTTTCCCTGCCCGTAATCGTGGCAGCAAAACCATAACTGGTACTGATGAAGCTAGATCGAAAAGAATATAATACTGAGCAAAGAAATGTACATCCTAAGGCTTCTTAAGTGGAGTAACGTATCGTAAATATGCCGCGGAACATACCTACGGTACGTCACTCTACTTTAGTCACCTATTCCATCAACCAAGGGTCATCCTACGCTCTGAAGGTAAAACCTAACGCTCTGATACCAACTTTGTCATCTCCCGAAATTACGGAACATGACCGGCACTTAGACTACGAACGTCTCAAGACGTACGTATTCTAAGTAAGCCGAAACCCAAAAATCCAAACCAAGAGAAGTAGTAGAGTATAGGAAAAACCATATGTGACTCAACCTGTAAGCAACATAATATACAACGCCTAAAGGCGAGGATCACAACAAACAAAAAGAACTCCAACCAGCATGAAATCCATAGAATAGAACGCGCGACTCTATGGTCGAAAGAATAAACAACCCTGGCCTCTATCTCAAATAAATACATGTTTTGGTTGATGGAACTTCTAGATACAACAGAATAATGATATACAAGATATATAATGGGGGTACGATACAAGTAACCCACCTACTAGCAGATCACCTGAAGGAAACTATGCCCGCAAAGCCGTAATGAAACCTGTACGGCAAACCTGCAAGAAACTGGGGCACAACGGGGGTGAGTTGCCAACTCGTGAATAGAAAAACATCTACGGAAAGAAATCGCATAAATAACGCAACCTAGGTCAATGATCATAATATATCCTCAATTATATATATAACATGCAACCTATAACAAGGCTAGGGTAAATATCTAAACCGAGTGTAATCTCATGTGCCCGTGTCAGTGCCTCAGGTAGCAATATATCATATGAATGAGGTATGAATGCTTGAAAACAGAATACATGTAAATGAAGAACTGTTTTCATAATTTAGTGAGATTTCCTTTGTATTTTTAAAATGAGGTATCATAATGAAATCAGCATAAAACAGTGCCTAGCATCGGCACAAAACGTAATCCCAATATCTCGATACCTCTGTATCACAGTCTCTGTACCTCAATATCTCGAAATCTCAATGTCTCAATCATAATATCTAGGGCGCGGTCAGTCCAGACCGGCCCCTACCATCCATCTCAAGACCACGACGGTATCCTCCGGATATCCGACGCGTCGGATAAAATCACCGGTAGGTAGTCTCCCCCTGCCAGGATCATCGTCATCACCACGAGCTTCTTGCCCCGGGGTACCTTACCGGGCCCACCATGTATCCGAAACGGTTCATCCATCTCCTCGAATCGGGTCGAAATCCGTCAGCAAACTCATGGTGGACGACTCATACATCATGGGAAAACCGCATTATTTTTTTTTATTTAAAAAGAGAGAAAGCAGTTTATATATGTTTTGCGGTTTTCCTCCAAATTCAGAAAATATCATGGAAATCCGAATCATCAAAAGCATGTAAAACCATGAATATAAGCATGAGAATGAATAACAGTATGCATGAAGCGACAAGTAATAACTACAATATCTAAGCTGGCATATAAGGTATGTACACTAATATTATGTCAAACTACTGGCTATCAAGCTAAGTTAAGCAATAATATTTTCTAAGGTGTACGTGACATGGTAATTACCGATGAAGATGTGTGTGAGCCGGCAAGTAAGTGTACGTGGTACATACACATCATCGGTAATGGTGCTGGTGTCCTGACAATATGATATCAACATTGCAATAAGAAATTATAACATAAGTATGCGATGCGAAGCGAACCACAATAATAAGCGGGAGCTGAATACTAGACACAACTGTAACTAACCTGCATTAATCTAATATAAGTCCTACAAATTGTGCCTTTTGAAATAACACGAATCATGGGGTTTTGAAAATAGGGGCTATGGTGTTTTTATGAAAAGATACGTCTTTTGAAATATCCGTAGGATCCCTTGGGCTGTCTTTTAAAATACCCACGATTCGTTAGTTTTTGAAATAGGTAAGAATCGAATCTAATCAAACAACTAAACTAAACTAAAGGGCTAAGCTAACAAGCTGGACTACAGGTAAGGAAACCGCCTAACATCTGAGTCGATCCATATACATACCTGTATATATATTAGTCGGTGATCCCGCCTCAATAATATCATATCCGATACCATATCTACAATCAGACATCCCAAGTCAAGAGTGCGGATCAATCATCAAGATATAGCTCGTACGTAAATCCGTCGTACGGCATCCCCAAATCTGGGTACGGGTCAATATCATATTCCTCACACCATTCCTCTGGTATCCTCTTTATTCAAGATCATAGTCTAGGGTACTGACCTATGTCTAGTACAATACTAATATCCTTAACATACTCATGATCTGACCACAGATCGACAATCTCGTACAAACCGATACCGTCAGCACATAGCATCATCAAGGGTATACATCGCCCGATACGGCCTAATATCATTATCCTAGCATATCATGCTTCATATCACGATCACATGTCGACCATTTTATTTATAACACTATTCACCCGTATCGCCGCCCCAAGGTCCGCTATAACACCAGGACGTACCTCAAGTACGATTGCTGCCATATCACCGATATCACAACCACAAAACAAATCTCATCGACTCAGCTCAATCCCAAGTATCATCCTCAAATCCGTATGTGAACACATAGTCCCATACCCATGTGATCACATAACTATAAAGAATCCCATGAGCACATATAAATAGGAATGTATGCAAGTATGTAGGTGTGTATGTGTAGTGCAACACTACCCTAGGGTTCGCAACACTAAACTAATCCAACACACCAATATCCATCCTGAACATCGTTATTAATCCCAAATAACATACAATAATTGTTGGTGTGTATACGCATCCGTATACACCACCATGGACTGCGGGGGTGCTATACGCCATCCACCCGACTTCTCCCCGTAGATATAAATCTACTCACCTGGTCCTCGCTCGCCGGTGCCGACGTCGCACGTGCTTGCTTGTCGTCTCGAAGTCCACATGGGGTACCTACATGTCATAACGCACCGTATCGTATTAAAATCCAAATTCGAAATCGAAACGGCATACGAAAATCAAATTGGCACGCGTATCACGCATAGGTCAAAACCTATCGCTTACGCAGGCAAGAATAGCCAAACCGACTCTCGATGTCGATGTGCAAACGTCAAACCATCGAGAAAAACCTGAACATACTCATTTGCACAATCACGAACACTAATTATAATATAAAATAGGTTAGAATTCACAAAAACCCCAAATTCACCTTAAAAGCCATTTTTCCGAAAATCTAGCAAGCAAAAATTACCCGTTTTAATACAAATCTTTATGTTTTAGCAAAACTAGCGGTCACAATATTAACTAAATAGTTTAAATAGGCCACATAAATATTTACTAGATTTTTAATCTTGCTAAATTTCTTTAAACCAAAATCTAGTTAGCACAATTACCCTTTTTGTTCAAAACTTGATGTTTTAACCAATAAAAACATTTTAACAAATTTTAGTGGCCATAATGGTCACTAATTAACTCAACTAATTCACACAAACCATTTCTAATTTCATCTCTCTTCTAGTTATATTAATTATAAAAACCTAGTTAACAAAATTTATGAAATTGGACAAATTTTGAAGCAACAATTAGTAAACTAACTATTAGCTTACATTCTCCAAAACATAAGATGTTAAACTACCCATTACAACAAAAAAACAAGTGATACAACATTCACTTGAATTCCAAAACCCCCTCTAGAAATCTTAAACTTGAAATCTAACCCATAATACTAACTAATTATGTCATGATTTAAAGTATTAATACAACAATTTAACTAAAGGTTTAGAATTTATACCTCATTGATTGAAGATCAAACATGAATCTTAGCCTCCCAAACTTTCTTCCATCCCCCAAGATCTATGCTAAATTGGCTAAAGGAAAATGGGTAAAGCATGGATTTGGAGTTTGTAAGGTTTTTCTCTTGATTTTGTTGAAATTGTGTGAAATTTTGTGTTAGAAAAGAAGTGGGGAGAATTGAGGGCTGATTGGGGAGGGCTCGGCCTGCAGGAATTTGGGAGGGGGAGAGAGAAAATGGAGTGGGTGAATTTATTTGGACATATGTAGAAGCATTCCCATCATCTTATATTTTAATCCCCTCTTTAAATTTCTTTTATTAATTGAAGTGGAGAGAAATGAGTGGGGAGTGGGGGCAAAATAGGGGCTGCCATAAGAGGGCTCGGCCTGACATGTGGGTGTGTGTGTTGGGTAGAATTTCCATTCATAAGAAACCCCCCATCAACTCATCTTATAACTTATTTTCACAAATTAAGCATTTTCTTCAAAAAAAAATTTAAACCGTTTTGGTAAACGATTTCGTTTCAAAACCCACATGATAAAATTTTATTTAATGTTTTATGATGCACAAAATTTATTTCAACTCATTCCAATTTGTAATTTTCCCTAATTAAATATATTAGTGACGGCTTAAAATAATATTAAAATAATTAATTCGGAAAAATTTTCAGAAAATTTGAAATTTCACCAGTGGCTCAATAAACATCAAATACTAGCAATTTCATATCTAGAATATGTATATTTAATTTTATAATTAAGATATCTGTATTTTGACTTTTTACCGATAACCCCTTATTTTACCGATTTTCCGAAATTTCACCGAAACGATTTTCAAAACGTTACAAATACATTGGATATACTAGGAATTCCGTATTTCATTCAAGCCCTTAATAAAAGACGGGTTCCACGGTCGTGATAAATAGCCAAATCCCCACCCTAGACCCCTACGGGTGCGGCAAACTACCCGCCAAATTCCCGAAGTCAAGCAACCTCCCTCAACAAAGTGAGTAGGTCACTCGGTACTTCGAAAACCCGGTAGTTTGTGCATCCCATCTTGGGTCTATCCTAGGAGCAAAAACAGTAAAAAGAAATTATACAACGGTGGCTACAACCTCATCCTGGATGTACCCTGCAAAATAATATTACATTGCTTTTTACAAATTACATTGAATGAAAGAAAAGGAAAAACGCTCTTCTCACATCCCCCGGCCATTCATCACGACGATCCAACATATTCATATACACATACCATCTCATGATATACAAATGTGCAATCCCCACTAATCGTCATATAGCAATTAGTGGAGTTTTCAAACACATATTGAAAAACAGCAAACCCGATTGGCCAAACACTTAGAATTTCGATCGATAATTTTAAACCATGCCAACACTTGACATGTTCCAGTACACAAACAACTTTGTGAAAATTCCAGATATCCCAGAAACACTATTTCCTTAATCTAAGAAAACTGCTGAAAAAATGAGTCGACTCGGCCGCGGATTGGCGGCCAAACACTGAGTTTGGCCGCGGATCCGCGGCGTTCCTGGCGAGTTAGAGTCTCGTTTTTCTACAGTGTTCTTAGAAAACCCTGCATGTATTTTTTAGGCCTCTGAAAAGATTTTTTGAGCACTTTAAAAAATTGACAGCAGCAGGGGCAGAAAACATGTTTTCGGGAGAAAAAATTGTCGATCGAGATTCTAACTTTTGGCTAACAATCTAATTATGGTTTTGTTAGGCTCTGATACCATGTTAGTGCATGTTGCATGCTCCCACAACTCTTGTGAGGCGGCGGAAGCTATGAACAAAAATTTTCTTGGCATACAACACGCACTTAACCAAAGATCTTTTCTAAACCATAACTAAAAAACCCTAACTAGAGATCTTATCTACTATGTTAGGTATTATACCTCGATGATACGGTCCTTCGGGTCTTCTCTTTGATGCAGCTCCTTTGCTCCTTGTCTTCACTTTTGATGATGTCTTCGATGTCTTCGATCTTCGGCCACCCAAGACCTAGATGATCCACCCGAGAGTTATCGTGCAAGCTAGAAACTCTTCACAAGAGTTTAACCTAGAGACCAAGTTTGCTAGAAGAGCTCACTAAGATTATGTAGAGATTAGTGTATTGGATTAACTTAAGGTCCTAAGCTTTGATTCACATCTCATGTGAAGGCTTTAGCTAGGAAGAAGAAGGAGGAGAGAAGAAGGAGAGAGAAAGTGTTTGTCATGATGAGAGAGTTCAAGCATGAGGAAAAAGGATATGGCACCAAAAGAAATAATTGAAGAATGCATTATAAAAATAGCACCATGATTCAATAGTAACTCCAAAACAATATTTAATTAAACAACCCATTCTTGCAACCATGCTTGTACTTTCTTATTTCCACCTCATTTATTTATTTTCATAAAATAAATAATGTCATTATGAGGTGGCACCTTCTAGAAGGTATTCTTGTAACAATTACAAGAATACCCCTCCTCCGTATACCGTATACCGTATACCCGTACCCGAATTCCGAAAAATACGAATACCATTAATCCAATAATACAACACCCGTATCCGGCTTAAACCAAAGCCTGCCAGTATTATCCTTCCGATTATTATTCCTATAACAATTACACGAACATAATCGAAACCCGGCCGCAACACCTTACGGCTGCCGTAACAACTTACGGCCTTTACATCTTTCGCCTGAACGAGAGAACCCTCTGTGTGGGACTCTAAAGACTCGACAGTACGTTGGCAGTGGGTTTAACCACAAGCACGTCAGCGGCACTAACTGTGCGTAACGGCTACCCAGGTACATGAAGAAAAGGTGGCCGACGAGCGAACTCATCACAACCCTTATGAGCCTGCAAGCAACACTTACCGTACAGTCCGGTCTCTTCGTCTGATACGTCGCATATGAAGTCTAGAGGTGGTAAATGTCAGACCCCAGCAACTTTATAAGTCATGCTGATTTACAGCTCATAACAGTTCGAGGAACTACTGATAACACTTATCAGTAAACCTCGAGAACCCTGGCCAGGGATTTATGTTTTATAGCCGATCAAACATAGCGCGACATCAACTCCCTATACCGGGAGAGACGAAACCCCTCCTATCGCTCACTGTCTCCATGTGATTCGGGACTGTACCTAAAGTCCACCTGTTTGCACGACTCAATAGAGCCGTGGTAGGGAGGAAATCAAAGTACAGTGGGAATTACACAAGACACTATGACGATCTCGGGTCTACAGACTAACCTGTACAAGTGTCGCCAGAGAACTGCTATTTGACAATAGGTATATATACCATCTAGGAGTTCTCGGCGAGTCTTGTTCGGTGTACCCATTCTCCAATCAGCACATGTGTACAATCTTTGATGTCAAACACCAATGGTTGTGGAATCAACCATCGCCCCAGGGACAAGAAACGTACACACTAGTCTAATCTGGTAATACCGATGCCCTGTATCGATATACCCTCGACTAAGAACTATTAAAGGATATGCTTGTAGACTGCCCAGGCCCCACTAGTATGATCTCATCATAATCCTAGTAGTCAAGAATAATCCTAAAGGCTTCATCAACATGCATATAAAGATATGAAACACAACACATCACATGTTAAGATGAAGATAAACCATATAGCATACTATCATTTCGAGCAAAGATTGTTTCTGTTCATATACATGCCTAGCATTCTATATAATACAGGCCTCTAGGGCACACATATCTAACAGGTATAACCCTTCACTTTTAGTTAAGTTTGTAGTTTTCTTAATGTCCTAGATTAGTTTGGAGTTTATCTTGAGTTTATAAGTGATCTTTGAAAATTCCAAGATGAGGGTTAGGGCTTATCTTGAGTTGTGAGGATGTAATTGAGTGTAATCAATGACCACAACCCCTGTCGTGTTGATATTTCTGGACCAAAACAGAGAATAAACCCTAAAAAATTTAGTTTAGAATTTTCTCGTGTCGGTTTTGTGAATACTTGATGACTACAGGGAATCTGGAGTAACTTAGAGTGTTACTAGGGAAATCAAACAACTTCAGTAACCTAGTTAGACTATTAAATGACCACTACGAGAAAATGAGCCCATACTATCTCTATTGAACTGGTGGCGCCGGGATTTTTCTTGATCTCGCCGGCCATGTTGTAGGCTAAGGTGTAGGGGTTTGTCATATAGCTCAATTACCTTATAAGCTAGCCCCTGTATTGTTTGTTTAGTTCCATATTATCTGAGTCAAAATCTGGAGCAAGTTTTCTAAGTTGTTGTTTTGGTTTCGTGATTTTAATGACTTGAGTTTTGATATTGATGTTTTATCTCGATCGTTGGACGTTTGTACGTCGACGACGAGGGTTGTTGGTTGTTCTTGCACACATAGACCATAGGTTCTAACCTATGTGTGTTTCGTTTGCTATTTTGGTTTTCGTATTCGATTCGTGTTATGATATAACACATTGAAAACTGTAGGTACCCCGTGTGGACATCGTACGACAAGGAAGAGCGTAGCGTTATTGACTTCGGCAAGCGAGAATCGAGGTGAGTAGATGTATATCTACGGAGGAAGTCGGGTGGATGGCGTACAACACCCCCGCAACCGTAGAATAGGGTATTACTATATTATTATAAGTTTGGATGCGATATTTGGATACTTAGCGAACAAGGTATTTAGAAGACCTTAGATTAGATTAGGTTGATTTAGGAAGACCTGTCCATAGGATTATTACCTTGGTAGCGAATCGCATGTTACATGTAGTCACACACCCACGCGCGCACACACACACACACTTGATTTTGTGTGTATATGTGTATATATTTATATATGTATGGTTGTAGGTTTATATATATATATATATATATATATATATAAAGAGAGAGAGAGAGAGAGAGAGAGACATATACACGTGTGATGAGAATAGTATATGATATATGGAGATGAGTCGATATGATCGGGCATGATGCCGTGAGATTTTGATATGTGATTGAGTCGTGATATTGTATATGATATGATATTATGATGGATCGTTGGGCGATATGTATTCATACATGCGATAATATGTGAATTGATGATATTAGAATATACGAGACTTTAGTACCGTATCCCTGATCATGATATTGTATGATGATGATACCGTATGAATGATGATGTATATATGATATTTGACCCGTACTCTGGATTTTGGGGATGCCATATGATGGATTTTGCCGTACGAGATATATATATGATAATTGATCCGCACTCTTGACTCGAGGATATAATACGATGTATTATTACCGTACGTGACGATATAAGGCTGGATCGCCGACTATTAGATATATCGGCTTGGGATAATATAGATTTCTTATTACCTTTCGACTAGTTTTTTAGTTTAGTCTTTTAGTTGTTTAGGTAGATGCTAGACTAGGCTCGAGTCATACCTATTTTCAAAACTAACGAATCGTGAATATTTTCAAAAGACAATCCGAGAGATGTTACGGATTTTCAAAGGATATATCTTTTCTCAAAAACACCGTAGCCTCTACTTTTCTAAAAACCATGATTCGTGCTATTTCAAACACTAAAACCGTATGACTCGTATACAGATGTGTGTATTCTATAATGTTGCATTTACTATTCATTTTCCGTTATACTCATGTTGTTCTCTTTGCATTGCATTTATACATGTGTTTTCTTTAACTACTATGAGCTCGTCTATTTGGACACCAGCACCATTACCGATGATGCGTATATTCCACGTACACTTGCGTGCCGGCTTACACACATCATCATCGGTAATTGTCATGTCACGCATGCTATAGTAATCATTATTACTTCGTATGATCCGATAGTCTGTAGAAATAGTATTGTTTAACATTCATGATCTTGTATGCTAGTATAGACATTGTATTTCTTATTCAGATGCCAAATGCATTTGCATACATACATTCCAGTTATGCACTGATTTTTGGTTTTACGCCGGTACTTATTATCTCATTGTATACTGCATATATTGTGATTCTCTTGGAGATTTCCGTATTCATGAGATTTTCTGGATTTGGGGAAAACCGTAAAGGAATTTCATAACTTATATTAATTTTTAAATAGAAATTGCGGTTTTCTCGTGATATGATGTGTGTGGCGTCCACCATGAGTTTTCTCGGTTCTTGAGCCACGTGTGTACACATACCCTATTCGAGGAGGAGGATGCACCTTTTGCGGGTACATGGTGGATCCGGTGAGGTACCCCGGGGCAGGCAAGAATGGATCTCGTAGGGATGACGATGAGCCTGACTGGGGGAGCACTACCTACCGGTGATAGTTTGGACCCGACGGTTATCTAGAGGATACCGACCGGAGTCGTGTGATATGACAGATTTAAAGGCCGATCTGAGAGACGACTATCGAGATTTGATATACATATATATTGTGTCGATATTTGACACAGATTTCTGTCGATTTCATTTGATGATACTCCAGTTTTATAATATCAATATTTTTACTAAAATAAGAACACATATTTTATCATACCGATATATTCAGATTTCATGTTTGATCATTCATTCTTGTCGCATTCATACATAAATCATATGACATGTGGTTAAATTATGACACGCACACGAGTACTTGACTTTACACATATGTCTATATTATTACCTCTACTGTTATTAGAAGTTATCGTGCTACATTTATTACTGTATTGTACTGTATGACCTAGGAGATCGTCATGCATACGATTTCTACTCGGTGATGTCTTCTACTCACGAGTTGGCATCTCACCCCCGTTGTGCCACAGTTTCTTTGCAGGTTTGTCTATACAGGTTCCGTTGCAGCTTGCTAGCGCATCATTTCTTCCGGGTGATTGCTTGGTAGGTGGTTTCACTTGCATCGTGACCACCGTTGTTTATGTACTTTACATTTCAGTTGTACTTGTTATTTATTTTAGTTGTATCTATTTAAAACTCCATCAACCAGATTATGTATATTCGTAGACTTAGAAACCATTATTGTATATTCTTTCGGCCTTAGAGTCGCGCTTATGTATTTCATTATTGTTTGGGTTTTCTTGATGACACTTTAGTTTTCTTGCTTTCTTTCCGTGTTTTGATCATCGTCCTTCGGCGTTGTATATTTACATTATTGCGTGGTTGTTTCCGCCATTTGACGAAGAGCTAACTCCCGCCTGGGGATGCCTTATATATTATTGCTTGTATTTTTTTTTGGGTTAAAAATTACAAAGGAGGTGCTGCTCAAATTTTAAATAAATAAAACGTTTTCAAGTTAAATACAATATTCTGTTTTCATATATTATTACTTATATATTTTAAGGAAAGAACTTGATTTCATCGTACCATTATTTCAAAACTTCACCTCCACTATTTTCCTCTAAAAGGTGTCGATTTTCTGGGCTTTTGGCTTACTTGAATTAGCTAGGTGTGGTCATATAGACTTCACATGATTCAAGTGCCAGTCACGTGCCTTTTCCGGGTCGTGACAGTCGGCTCTGCGAGTAGGTGGAGCGGCAGCATCAGACGCAGCAGGAGCTTCGGGAGACGTGGCACGAATTGCAGGAGTTTAGAGCGGAGATCCGAGACATGAGGCAGTCGCACGCCAATTCCGTCCAGCACGCTATACGGAATGAGTTGAGCACATTCTTTAGGCCACGGGACGATGGAGGTGGATCATCGTCCCAAGGGCATTAGTTCTATTTTTTTATTTGTTGACATATCCATTTGTTCATTAGTGGAGTATTGATCATATTGTATGATTTTTGGACATATGCATTTTTTAATTTGTTGTTCATTAGTGGAGTATTGATCATATTGATTGTATGTATATTTTTTGTTTATGTTTGTGTGCGATTCGGAGTTTATTACTTTGATTATCGTATATTGCGTGAGGTTTGAATATATTGCATGAATGAAAATTATATATTACTGGTTGTGATTGAAATTAACACGCATGGAGCATGAAAAATTTAATTATTTAAAAAAAACATTGGTCACGGTTGTAACCGTGACTAAACACATTTGATCACGGTTACAACCGTGAACAAAAAGTTGCTCCAGATATCTGAAGCAGGTCAGTGTTTTGGGTCACGGTTACAAGTTTTATTCACGGTTGTAACCGTGACCCAAAACCGATTTTGTTCACAGTTTGGACCGTGAACAAAAACCTGGGTCCCACCAACCAATCGACATTTTAACTTTTCAAGCTAAGAAATGTTCACGGTTAGAACCGTGAACATTTCTCATTTTTTTTATAGTCATAACTGTGACCCAACCTTTGCTTACGCAGGTTTGGGTCACATTTCACTCATGGTTTAAACCGTGAACAAAAGTATTTTTGTTCACGGTTTAAACCGTAAACAAATCCCTACCCTGTAGCTTCACGGTTTAAACCGTAAACAAATCCCTACCCTGTAGCAGAAACTAAATATACTGTGTTAGGCGCTAACAACTAGTTGATATAATAAATGCCAGCTAGATGGGATATACATGACTAATGCCATATGATATCAGCCAAAAAAAAGAAAAAGAAAGAAATAAAACTCTGGTTGAGGATGTAGAAATTAAGTATAACATACAGTGAATTGAAACCAATATTTTTTATTGCACATTTTCTAAATGAACTTTAACCAAATTCCTAACACACTAGATTTCAAACAAGAAGAAGAATCTATAATATGCAGTGGATTGAATCATCATGTGGCTTATTCATTATATTAAACACAAATTAATACACTATGGTTGATTTCTTATTAATTTTGGATTATGTCAATGCAGAGGTGAGGGTGGTTGAAATATTGTACATGTCAAGTGTATTTATCCAACCTGATTGCATATATATATATATATATATATATATATATAGCCGATCCTATGAGGTCCGATCTCATTTTTTATTTTGAGGTCCAATTTCAAACACCCAACCCCCCGTGTTTTCACCGATCCGTTCCAACCACCGTGATTTACATATGTTAGATAAGCTATGTATCAAATTTTACGAGATATGGAGGGCTCTAGCACACCCATCAAGCGATCTTGTTTTTCATGCATCGTAAAACCATCGATTTTTTAGTCTATTTGATGGATTAGTTAGAGATCTCCAAATCTCGTAAAATTTGATATATAGTCTATCCAATATGTGTAGATTACGGTGGCCGGAACGGATCGATAAAAAACACGGAAGGTTGGATGTTTGAAAACTGGATCTTAAAATAAGAATGAGACCTGAGTTCACAGGATCAACTCCCTATATATAAGGAGTTATCCTGTGAGGTCCGGCCTCATTTCTTATTTTGAGGGGTCTCTCTCTCTCTCTCTCTCTCTCTCTCTCTCTCTCTATATATATATATATATATATATATATATATATAGGTGATCCTGTGAGGTCTGATCTCATTTCTTATTTTGAGGTCCGCTAATCAATTACTCAATTCATTGTGTTTTTCACCGATCCTCATCGGTCATCGTGATCTACGTGTGTTAGATATGTCATATATCAAATTTTATGATATTTGAAGACCTCTAACTAATCTATCAAAAACACTAAAATTTCGATGGCTTTACGATGCAGGAAAACAAGATCGTTTGATGGATGAGCTAGATATATCAAAATCTCATAAAATTAGATACATAATCTATCTAACACATGTAAATCATGATGACCGGTGCGGATCGGTGAAAACCATGACGGATTGTACGTTTGAAAAGTAGACCTCAAAATAAGAAATGGGTCCGGAACTCATAGGATCAACTCTCTCTCTCTCTCTCTCTCTGTGTATATATATATATATATATATATTGGATTCAACTTGTTGCTTTGTTTTGACCTAATGGAATTTTTATTAGACTAAATTTAATTAGAAAGTTTGCAGTTGAATTAAATCTAAAGCCCTATTGGTGTTTGAACCTTTATATATCACTAGATGATCTGTAGATGCTTTTTTGCCCCTAAAAACATGTCAAGAAAAAGTCATAGCATGATGTAACCAAAATTTTAATTTCAGTTTTTCTGCAAATAAAATAACATTATTCTTAGGATGATATTAAAACCTGATTCAAATTTAAGAGTGCATTAAAGCATATTTTTAGAAATCTATTGATGAATTTAGGAGAAATTAGGTAATGCAACATGGCAGGAGATAAAAAGAAATGGAACTTTTCGAGCACACTTCAGTCAGCTTGGTGGAAACTATGAATCTATTTCTTTCTCTCTCATGATCAGATACCTGTAAGATTTTTTTTTAAATATAGAGTTTGAAAATAAGAAGGCATCGGGTCTAGTTATTTAACTTGACTACAGTTTTATCCCTAAATTAATGTGGTTAAGGCTTAACTATCCAAATGGCTAATTGCCCCCCTTCAACAAATACATCCTTTTAATTTTCGAGGGGCCACAATTTGACCTTAATTTGACTAATCTATCACATGTCTAGTTAATTTAAGCAAAAGAGCTCAACTCTAAAGATCCCGAGTCATGTAAAATGGATTAATTTAGTTCTTAATGATGCCAAAAGATTCCAACACATTAGGAAATAAATCAGATTAACAATTATTATGGGATATTGATAGTTTATGAGTGTACTTAACAGAAAATCAATTAATGGATGTAGTAGGTATTCCAAATCTCAGTTCCACATTAATTTGGCTCTTGAAAGACCAAGTGTGAGATTTTGTTTCTTAATTATTATTTTTTTGTGTCCATTGTGGAAAAATTTACTTAGCAATTTTCCCTAATCTATATACTAATCTCGTACTACCACATTGAGATGCAGCTCCCATGGATGTACATGAGAAAATTACATACATAACCCAATATTTCATTATGAATATTTGTGATCAATGAAGTTTCAAAATCCTCAACACAGAAAACTTCCTTCTAAACCAAATTTGCAGAGTCAAGTGTAGTACAGTAGAAATTATAATTACTAACCTATTTAGTTGCGATTGCATATAATCAAGATCCCGAGTCATGTAAAATGGATTAAGTTAGTTCTTAATGATGCCAAAAGATTCCAACACATTAGGAAATAAATCAGATTAACAATTATTATGGGATATTGATAGTTTATGAGTGTACTCAACAGAAAATTAATTAATGGATGTAGTAGGTATTCCAAATCTCAGTTCCACATTAATTTGGCTCTTGAAAGACCAAGTGTGAGATTTTGTTTCTTAATTATTATTTTTTTGTGTCCATTGTGGAAAAATTTACTTAGCAATTTTCCCTTATCTATATACTAATCTCCAACGACCACATTGAGATGCAGCTCCCATGGATGTACATGAGAAAATTACATACATAACCCAATATTTCATTATGAATATTTGTGATCAATGAAGTTTCAAAATCCTCAACACAGAAAACCTCCTTCTAAACCAAATTTGCAGAGTCAAGTGTAGTACAGTAGAAATTATAATTACTAACATATTTTTATGTGCGTTGCATATAATTATAGAAATTTTTATGATAAATTTTTTTATTAATTTAACTGCATGCATCACAACTTGTAAAATAATAATGACGTGGCAATTTAATTATGTGCATTGCATATAAAACAATGGTGTTTTTCGGTTTGATTTCTTTGAGAAAAAAAAAGCCACATCACCAATTAATTTCAAAATCAAATGAACCCCTTCTTTTGCTCGATAATAGTAGAGATAACTAGATGGTGTTATCTTTTAGAATAATTTTTAAATTGGCAAGAGAAAAGAAAATACTTTACCTATCAATCCGGTAAAATCCATGTAGGCTACAAGGTTGATGATTGGCTAAAAACTGCCTTTGTCCTTCATTTTATAGCTAATTATCAACCGATAGTTTACGTTGAATCTAGCTGACAGTTGAGTAAAATAATTCTCTCGATAGAATCTTACACCATGTGCGAAACATATTGTAGTAATTAGGAAATAAATGCATGGTGTTGGAGTTATAAATCTCAAACGTTGTTGATTAGACATCTAAACCTTGACTATAAAATCATGAATTATATGAGTTGTGGTAGATCGCAGACTATTAACCGTGTTAAAAAATGGTGTAAAATCATGAAGAGTGGGCTACAGGAGCAGACCCACACAGTCCGCCGTGGCGGCACACTCACTGAAATATTAAGGAAAATTAAACTCTTAGTTCGAAATATTAATGCAAAATTATATATATATATATATATATATATATATATGTATGTGTGTGTATATATATATATATATAAAATTCGTTTTACATGAATTTATTAATTTGTTTTAATCGAAACCGTTGAAACTAAAGGTAGATCCAACGACTGTTATTCAGATTCGTGAATTTAAAAACGTGAACCCTCCCTAAGGGATCTGAACTCTCTCTATCTCTCTTTCTCTTTGTGTGTGTGTGTGTGTGTGTGTGTGAAACGGGTTATTAGTTAGTTAGCTGATATTAAACCATCAGCCAGCCTATTCCATAGCCCAATCCAACCGTCAAATCGATTGCTAGTTAGCTGATATTAAACCGTCAACCAACCTATTCCATAGCCCAATCCAACCGTCAAATCGATTTGAGGGTTTCATATATATATATAAAAGAATAATTAATGGAGGGAGGATGCCATAGGAGGGAATTTTCTCCTATGGCGTCGAAAAAATACAATCTCCATCGTGTTTTTCGACGATCGGCACCCATCATCTTCATCATTATCATCTAAGATATGGGCACACCAAATTTCACGTGATTCTACAACCTTTTCACCGTTGAATTAGTGGGTTCAAAATTAACGGTTTACCGACAATAGAACTTTTTACATTGCTAAATCAACGGTGAAAAAGTTGTAGAATCACATGAAATTTGGCGTAGCTACATCTTAGATGACAACGATGAAGATGATGGATTTCGATCGTCGGAAAACACGATGAAGGGCGTATTTTTTCGACGCCATAGGAGGGAATCCTCTCCTATGGCCTCTTTCCTCCATTACTCTCTCCCTCTCTCCCTCCCTCCCTATATATATAGGAAAGAGGTCACGCTCCACCATTTTATTCGACGATCGCCACCCATCATCTTCATCTTTATCACCAAATTTCATGTGATTTCAGCACCTTTTCACCGTAGATTTAGCAATGCAAAATGTTCTATTGTCGGTAAACCGTTAAATTTGCACCCGCCAAGTCAACGGTGAAAAAGTGATGGAGTCATATGAAATTTGGTGTATCAACATCTTAGATGATAAAGAAGATGATGACGAATACCGATCGGTGGAAAAAATGGTGGAGGATGAATTTTTTTTTGCCGCCTAACGAAAAAAACCCTCATAGTGCCTCTTTCTTCCGTTATTCTCTCGTATATATTGGATCATTTGATCATGTAAGCATCCATAATCATGAGCTCACATACCGATGTACTTTAAAAAACGTTGTAAGACCTTCTTGCATTGGATAAATATATTGTGTTGTCTACTAGTTTTAGGTCAATAGTGAAGCATAAGCACACCTAAGAACTTGGACCAAGACAGCTGAATATTTTTCTCCTTACAAATCTATTTTGCAGGGGACTTCTTGGAACTGGGTCTAAATCTAATGGCATGTATATTGATGGGGTTAATTGCACAGAACTCCCCTGATGTTTACCTCTACGGTACTTACCCCTTTTAAAGACTTATTAGCGCAACCAGCTTTTCTACTCGACCCAAAAACAGAAGGAACAACCAGATTGAACCCTAAACAAAACAGAAACAAGTTCTAAGTAAAAATTTGACAGTCATTTTCTTGTATCATGGATTGCACTTGGATAGAAACAATCCCATAATCATTATCGTTTTGAAAAGTATTCTAAAAGGGTGTTTATGCTGATAACTCACTTGAGATGTAAACATGCTGTAGGGTTAAACTATAGGTTTTTTATGCGATTAACCCCCCATACATTAATTAGGTGTTGATATTGCCTGTTGTTAGAATTAAGAAGCCCAACATATGGATCATGCCCCTTAAAATCAATTATGGTCAATCTCACTAGGTAGAGCCGAATCTTTTTTAATGGGTTTTATATTGCTAGATAATTTTCATCACAAAATTAAATTTTAGTTGATAATGGGAAGCAAATCTGACTTTAGAAGTTGTTTATGGAGTATTATATATAATAAATATATAGGAGAGATCCAACAGTACCTTAAAATGCTCAATTCAATGCTTGATCAAAAGCATTGACCTAGTTTAGTATATATACTATATACAATTTGGCATCACTTTCTAGGAACCAAACAAGAGTTTGTGATTAACTTCAAAGTTTCAGTAAGTTACTTGAGGTGACCTATGTTATGTTATAGAATATTTTTCTTTGTCATCACCAAAATTAACTTCAAAGTTTTGTGGCTCAACGTCCGACTCGGAACTACTGCTCGGATTCAATTCCAAAAAACAAGTGTTAATCGATTTCTTTGAACGAAATCATACGCGAAAAACAGCGGAAGCGATGAATATGATCTCCGATTATTCATCTAATATGAATCATAAATACATACTGTCACGACCCAAATTAGGAACGCGACCGGCACTTAAATCACGCAACGTCTAAAAGCGTAACGTAATTCAAATAACCCGAAAACCTAGAAATCTAAACCAGAAAAGATAGAGTGGTAAAAACGGTTAAAACATTTGTTGAAAAGAATTGAAATCTCAAGTTAAAATCTCAAAATTTAAATTCAATTTTAAAAAAATTTTGGCAGCATCTCCTTTGTAAAACCTAGCCCCAAACGGTACAAAACATAGAATATAATAGGCATCCCCAAACAGGTGCAACTCATGCCTAAAGGCGGAACACAACCACAACAGGATATATATATACACGACGCCGTAATGAAGAAATAAGCAAAAGGAAAGTAAAACAATATCACAACATAAAATAAAAGCCGGCTCATACGAGTGCGACAACCAAACTTATAAAATATACAAATATCGAACCTCTCAGTCTCGCCTCTAAGTCAAATACATATAAGTGGTGGATGGAGAGTTCAAGATACAAAATAAGATATATAATAGAATCATATGGATACTCGCAAAACCCACATACCAAAAAGATCTCACATCCAAGAGTAGCGGTATCCACAGAAGTAGATGCAATAAAGAGCCCTGCCGCGACTACCGTGAGGGTTAACCCTGCAAAATACTGTGGCACAACGGGGATAAGTTGCCAACTCGCGAGAAGTAAATACTATCATACAGGCAATCGCAAGAATGCACGAAAAAGCGATAATCCGAAATATGCAATATGATGGCGTAAGTATAGCAGTATGGATATGCAACAAAATCATAATCAAGGTACACCATCATAGTACAACAACTACATGAAACAACTCATATCATGATAAATCCTGAGTGTGGGATAAAACATAATCCTCATCAATGAATCATCATCATAGAAATCCGGTGTCCATCAACGATACCCCAAATCTCAATATCTCAGGCGCCGTCACTCTGATCGTCCTTTATATCCATCTCATCTCATAACTCCGAGCGGTATCCTCCGGATATCCGTCGAGTTTCCATACAATTACCGGTAAGTAGTGCTCCCCATGCCAGGCTTATCGTCATCCCCACAAAATCCTTTCTTGCCCCAGGGTACCTTACCGGGCCTACCATGTATCCGCAGACGGTTCATCCACTTCTCGAATCGGGTATGCTCACCGCTCAGAATCGAGAAAACTCATGGTGGACACGAAATACCATATCAAGGGAAAATCGCAACTTTTAAATATTTCAAGTTTTCAAAACGTACTTTGCGGTTTCCTAAATCCACGAGACAGAAATCTCATGAAAATATCATATGAGATAAATCACTATAGCAATGTATGCATGATGCAATTCATAATGCGTACTAATACAAAAATCAACGTCTAATTGTCAATAATGAATGCGGTACAACATATAGTTATCCAAGGCAATTTCTATAATGTGCGTGGCATGGCAATTACTAACGATGTGTTTGTGGCATACAAGTCAGTGCTCGTGTAGCATAAACCATTCGTAATGGTGCAGTGTCCTATTAATGATATGTCGATGTACAACAGGTAAAAGAAAGTACAAGACGGTACTCATGCATAATCAAAATATATATATATATATATATATATATATATATATATATATATATATATATATTTCACACAAGGTTGTATTACTTGAATCTAGCCATCGGCATTAACGCCATACAGGCGATTTCCCCGTAGATGTTAAATCTACTGACCGGATGATCTCGAGCTAGGTGTATCAAATTACCCCTTTCCTTTTCCTGGCTGCGTCCGAAATCCCCGCCTGTGATCCTATTATCACACAACACAATAACGCATGAAATTAGTAAACTATCCAATAAAATACGAAAATAATGCCAAACCAACAAATCGACTCTCATAAGCTACCAAGTGTTAGCTTAGTGGGCTAAACATGTGCAGCGATATCCTAGACCACTCCTATGGCTGCTATACGCACGAAACATTTAAACGAAAGTCGGATAAATCCGTGTCGTACGTTGCCGAAATGCTTGAATCTAGCAAAACGGTCCTAAATTTTTCCTATAATTAATATAGGAAAAACAAAGTATACCAAATATCCTATGTGACCCACAAAGAGCTACCCACAAAAACCAATTGCCCAAAGCTTCAGACAAACCGGCGGCGCCGGCCATAAAAGGAATCCCGCTGAGCCAAAGGTGAGGGGTGGGGCCTGGGTTTCTAGGGTATACACAAGGCTTTATAATTATTCTACTGTATTGTTAGATTTATTTATGGATCAACGTAGAGATAACAGATCAAGACATAACCCTAACTTAACACAAAATACGATAACAACACTAATATTAAAATATTAAGGTATTTAACTGAAACTAATTAACACACAAACCATTCTTACAGCCTAAATAACAGTTAAAGATTATTACCTCACCACACTTGGGAAAAACCCTAGCCTTGTAAGCTCCAAGACAACTCAAGAGGGTTAAACATGCTTGGTTGGGGTTTTGGTGAGGTTTGATGTGAATTTAGGCTTGAGGTTTGTGGAGAAAAAGAGATCTGGAGGAGATTTTTAGTGAAGAAGAAGAAGAAGGAAAATGAAGGAGAGTGAGGGTTTATGAGGAATGAGTGAATGAGAGGGTGATGGTAAGATGAGACATGGCTTTTGAGAGCCATGCTCTCTCTCTCTCTCTCTCTCTCTCTCTCTCTTCATTTAATGCCTCCCCATGCCTTGTCCCTCATGCTCCCATGCCTCATTATGTGCTCTTTTTTTTTTCTTTTCTTTTTCTTTCATTTTTCTTTCATTTTTCAAAATAGAACATATTCTTAAAATAAATAGGTATACATAATATGACATAATAGGTTAAGTGCCATAGCTAACAAAGTATGGTTAACACATACTTTGTTAGTAATATGTATGCCCTAGAGGCCATTACTATACATACGATATATATTGTAGTGGATGCTTGGACATATATAGGGAGGACTTTCTTGCTCGACATGATAGTATGCTATCTGGTTGCTCTTTATCTAAACATGTACACCAGTTGTCTCTATAATACATGTTGATAAAGCCCTTAGGATGAGTACTTGACTACCAGGACTATGATGCAGATCATACTAGTGGGGACAGAGTAGTCGTTAAGTACATCAAATGTTCCTAGTCGAGGGTGTATCGAGACAGGGCATTGATATACCAGAGTAGACTAGCGTATACGCTTCTCGACTCATATGATGGGCGATGGATGATCCCATTGCATCAGAGAAGGTATGCGGGTGCTCAGTAGAGACTGGGTACACTGGACGGACTCGCCGAGAACTCCTAGATGGTATTGTACCTATCGTCGGATAGCAGTTCTCTGGCGACACTGGTACATGTTAGTCTGTAGACCCGATATCGCCATAGAGTCTTGTGTGATTCCCACTGTACTTTGATTTCCACCTTACCACTTTCAAGAGAACGTGCAAAACTGTGGCTTTTGGGTACAGTCCCGAGTCATATGGAGGCAATGAGCGATATGAGGGGTTTCGTCTCTCCCGGTATAGGGAGTTGATGTTGCGCTATGCTCGATTGACCATAACAAGAAATCCCTGGCCAGGGTTGCTGAGATCTACTGGTAAGTGTTATCAGTAGTTTTCTCGAACCGTTATGGACCTTGCATCGGCATGACTTATCAGGCTATTGGTGTCTGACGTTATACCGGATATGCGACATATCAGACGAAGAGATCGGATTGTACGGTAGTGTTGCTGATTGGATTCGCAGGAGTACGAACAGGCTTCCTTGTTGATCTTCTGATCGATCAATACCCGGGTGGCCGTTACATTTAGCAGACCGCTTGTGGCTTGTGGGTGTATGATATGATCATCACCTACTGCCGGCGTATTGACGGGTCTTAAGAGTCCTACACAGAGGTTTCCTGGCTCAAGCGAAACGGAGTAGGAGCACATATGTGATATGTGCGGGACCGAGGTTGATACGATATGAGATACCGTATTCTATTCTCGCGATATATGATATTGGTCGGTTATATATGATATAGCCGAGTTATCGGATCAAGTGTTGATTCGATAAGTTGTTACATATAGTATTAGTCGGATATATGTGATATAGCCAGATTATTAAATCAAGAGTTGATTTTGATAATTTAATGTATAATTATATATTTGATATATTATATTACATTAACTAATATTTAGCTCATAAATAATTTCTTTTCTCACTTGATGTGCACAATGTATATATGTGATATGTATATTTGTGTACATGTATTGTGTCATGCTTGATGATACATACAAGATTGGTGTATGAGACTTATACCATGCTAGGGTTAAATTAGAGTTTTGATTATTTCTTAAGTTATTACAAAAGAGCAAAAGACTTGGTCAAAGTTTTCAAGCTTGTAGAAGCTTGTAGAACATTGTCAAGGTCAACTCTTTTGTCATTCCTTAGGATATTTTTCCTTGACCCAAGCTTTAACCATAGCCTTGGGTTTATTCTCTACATTTGTTAAGCATGATGGCTTTAACTCACCCATGGTTGCAATAATTCATTTGGATGAATTATTCATGAGTTCTTCTTCTTCTTCTTCAAGCTCCATGAAAAGCTTTCTAGCTTCAATGGAGGTATAAGAATTAATGTGAGAAAATCAATTCTAAAGTGAGCCCACTTCCTACTTCATCATTCTCTACTAATTTCCATTTAGTATAGGGTGTTCTCTTCACAAAGTTCATGACCTAGTGAAGGAATAGCTTGGGTTAGTGTCTCCTCGACGTACATCATCTTCGGCCTCGAAGTTATCGAAGCAAGCACGTTCGTTTCTTCATGGAGCCTCTCTAGAGTTCGGAGTTTACGATCGCAGCGAAGGGGACTACTACACGGAGCTATTGAAGTGAAGGACCGGTCTACAAAGATTGTATTCCTTGCTCACTATAACTTGTAATGTGTTTGCATATGTTTTCCGTATTATTTCTAGTTATGATTCATGGTTAGGGTTAGCTTGAACGACAAATTTTTGCATTTGGCAAAGACGATGCCTCCTGAAATCTTGCTGCCGTGCTAGGCAACCCTTCATACTTAACCCTAGATTAACATGCACATGTGTGTGCAAGTATAAAAATAATTTAATAAAATATTAATTAATTATAATAAAATATGTGAAAACAATTATTGGTTAAATTTATTTAAAACCCGTATAATATCGCTTAGTTAATTCTAATAGCATTCTAACGTGTTACAATCTTCCCCCTTAAAGTAATTCGGTCACCGAATTTAAAAATCTTACTATGCGTACCTTCGAAGAGATAGGGAAATTTCTTCCACATCTCGCTCTCGGCTTCCCATATGACTTCTTCGCTGTTCGGGCCATGCCACAGAACCTTCACTAACGGCAAGACCTTTGATCGAAGTTTCTTCACCTGCCGATCCAAAATAACTACCGGCTGCTCGGTGAAAAAAAGATCGCGCTCCAGCTGGATGGTCTGGTGCTGAATCACATGAAAAGGGTCATGAAGGTACTTGCGAAGTATCGATACGTGAAATACGGGGTGTACATCCGGAAAACTGGACGGAAGTGTCAAATGATAGGCAACGGTACCAACCCGCTCAAGGATTTCGAAAGGACCCACAAACCCGGGACTAAGCTTCCCTTTCTTCCCAAATCTCATCACACCTTTCATCGGAGAAATCCGTAGGAATACATGATCACCCACCGCGAACTCAAGTCTGCGACGACGACGGTCGGCATAAGACTTCTGCTTGCACTGGGCTGCTCTTATCCTGTCCTGTATCAACTGGATCTTCTCCGTAGTCTCCTGGACTAGCTGTGGTCCCAAAATCCTGCTTTCGCTGAGTTCAGTCCAACAGACCGGCAATCGACACTTTCTTCCATACAAAGCCTCAAAAGGTTCCATCTGAATCGTCACTTAGAAACTGTTATTGTAGGAGAACTCTATCAAAGGCAAGTAATGATCCCAACTTCCACCAAAATCAAGCACGCACACATGAAGCATATCTTCGAGAGTCTATATAGTCCGCTATGACTGACTATCGGTCTGCGGATGGAAAGCGGTGTTGTATGTTATAGAATATTTTTCTTAGTCATCACCAAAATTAACTTTAAAGTTTCATGGCTCCATCTCTGACTTTAAAATATATAGTATTGGAACTACTACTCGGATTCAAATCCAAAAAAACAAGTGTTTAGCGATCTCTTTAAAGGAAATCATACACGAAAAACAGTGGAAGTGATGTATATGATCTCTGATTATTTATCTAATATTAATCATAAATACATACATTTTCAGATCTGAATATCTGTTGGCAAAACATTTTCTCTTGTAGCTACCACAATCGCAGAAGCTTCCAATTGAGTCCACCACCTTGCGTAAGAGGGAAATAAAAAAGATTTGGCTCTACCTATTGGCCTACGTCTCACGTGTAAAGCGCATGGAGCACATGCCAACCCATTGGGCAACGCTTTACGCGCAATGCACGTGAGTGTCCCTTTTGATAGAATTAAATTCTTTATTTTAAAAATATTTTCCTAATCTTATTAAAGAAACAAGATACTCATCTGATAGAATTAAATTCTATATTGGGAAAATATTTTCCTAATCTTGTTAAACAAACAAGATATTCATATGATAGAATTAAATTCTATACTATGAAATTATTATCCTCATCTTATTAAAAAAATAAGATATTCATATGATAGAATTAAATTCGATACTAAGAAAATATTATCCTAATCTTGTTAAACAAACAAGAAATATATTCTCTGTTAAATAGAGAGTCGTTGGATAAAAAATCCAACGGTGATTTAAACATCTCCGATTGATTATAAAATCAATCAAGATCTCTTAATGAGAGATTTTCTCAAATAACTTGATTTTTCTCTTCTCCTATATAAAAGACCCAAGAGATTAAATCTCATATAGAGAAAACCCTTATAAACTTCTGCAGATAAGGAAAACCTTTCCATAAGCTTCTGTAAAAATACAATAGTTCTAACCATAAGTTTCGGCAACAGAGAATTTAATTCTCTTTGAAGAAGAACTTCCTTCTTGCTCAAACCCTAGACAGAAAAAATACAAAGATAAAAATATATCTCTTTTACCCATCATATCATATATAAGGGTTTAACCCTTCAAAAGAATTAAGTTCTTCCTCTGGTATGAGATCTACAAGACAAATCTCCCAAAAATGAAACACTAATATTAAAATATTAAGGTATTTAACTGAAACTAATTAACACACAAACCATTCTTAGAGCCCAAATAACAGTTAATGATCATTACCTCACCACACTTGGGAAAAACCCTAGCCTTGCAAACTCCAAGACAACTCAAGAGGGTTAAACATGCTTGGTTGGGGTTTTGGTGAGGTTTGATGTGAATTTAGGCTTGAGCTTTGTGGAGAAAAAGAGATCTAGAGGAGGATTTTAGTGAAGAAGAAGAAGAAGAAGAAGAAGAAGGAAAATGAAGGAGAGTGAGGGTTTGTGAGGAATGAGTGAATGAGAGGGTGAGGGTAAGATGAGACATGGCTTTTGAGAGCCATGCTCTCTCTCTTCATTTAATGCCTCCCCATGCCTTGTCCCTCATGCTCCCATGCCTCATTATGTGCTCCTTTTCTTTTCTTTTTCTTTTTCTTTCATTTTTCAAAATAGAACATATTCTTATAATAAATAGGTATACATAATATGACATAATAGGTTAAGTGCCATGGCTAACAAATTATGGTCAACACATACTTTGTTAGTAATATGTATGCCCTAGAGGTCATTACTATACATACGATGTATATTGTAGTGGATGCTTGGACATATATAGGGAGGACTTTCTTGCTCGACATGATAGCATGCTATCTGGTTACTCTTTATCTAAACATGTACACTGATTGTCTCTATAATACATGTTGATAAAGCCCTTAGGATGAGTACTTGACTACCAGGACTATGATGTAGATCATACTAGTGGGGACAGAGTAGTCTTTAAGTACATCAAATGTTCCTAGTCGAGGGTGTATCGAGACAGGGCATCGATATACCAGAGTAGACTAGCGTATACGCGTCTCGACCCATATGATAGGTGATGGATGATCCCATATCCATTGGTGTTTGACATCAGAGAAAGTATGCGGGTGCTCAGTGGAGACTGGGTACACTGGACGGACTCGCCGAGAACTCCTAGATGGTATTGTACCTATCGTCGGATAGCAGTTCTTTGGTGACACTGGTACAGGTTAGTCTGTAGTCCCGGGATCGCCATAGAGTCTTGTGTGATTCCCACTGTGCTTTGATTTCCACCTTACCACTTTCAAGAGAACGTGCAAAATGGTGGCTTTTGGGTACAGTCCCGAGTCACATGGAGGCAATGAGCGATAGGAGGGGTATCGTCTCTCCCGGTATAGGGAGTTGATGTTGCGCTATGCTTGATTGTCCATAACATGAAATCCCTGGTCAGGGTTGCTGAGATCTACTGGTAAGTGTTATCAGTAGTTTTCTCGAACCGTTATGGACCTTGCATCGGCATGACTTATCAGGCTATTAGGGTCTGACGTTATACCACCCCCAGGCTATGATATGCGACATATCAGACGAAGAGACCGGACTGTACGGTAGTGTTACCGATTGGATTCGCAGGAGTACGAAAAGGCTTTCTTGTTGATCTTCTGATCGCTCAATACCCGGGTGGCCATTATATTTGTAAGTCCACGTTGCGACCCCCGGTTCTTACGGGGAGGCGGAAACGGTATAAAAATCAAATTTTTAGCGCATGGGGCAACATGGACTAAACAAGGTCGGGATCGTGTCTAAACTAAACTAGCAAACATGCAAAGGAGAGTTAGCTACTCGGATAAAAGGTTATACCTAACTTGAACTCCTTCTTCTTGAAACCTTATAGAGGTTGATGGTTCTTTCCTCGTCGTCTTCTTCCGTCAAAGATGGATCCACCTGAGGGTTCAACCTTCGGGCTCTTTCTCGAACTTAGAGTGAACTAGGATCTCCGGCTTGCTAAACCTTGAACCCTAGAGAGAGTAGAGAGTATCTATGGGGTGTTTTCTTTTCAAGGAGAGGGATTCTCAACACATGAGAAGGATTCTCCTTGAGCTTGAGGAAGAAGAAGATGAAGTGAGGAGAGAGAATGAATATGATAGAATGAGCTCTTTTTTCTCTTGCAACCATAACAAAAGGAAAAAGAATTATCTAATTAATAATAATAATTCAAATGAAATAGTTGATGGTTGTATTTGGAATGACCATTATCATCACTTCATTAAATGAATGTAAGCTAGAATCAAGGAGTATCCTTGCAAAGCAATGATGATGGTCAAACATTCAACCATGGTCAACAAGTCAACCATGGTCAACAAGTCAACAAAATCAACCATGACACAATTTCATTTAATTACTATTATTAATTGATATTTCATAAATCCATTAGGGCTTGGAAAAAGACGACTGTCAACTGTGCATACGCACCCGTTCCGAAACCCTAATGAAAAACCTCTTCCTCCGCCTCAAACATCTGTGCATACACACCTGCATTCTCGTTCCGAGGAACAAGAATACTGAGAGATAAAAGCAACCCCAAAACATATACCAGTATCTGACTCAAACCAGAGCCAGCCAGTAATATCCGTCCGGACTCCAAACGTGCACAAGTGCGCGGATGAGAACGAACCCTGTCGCAAAACCATGCGACCTCTACCCTGTTTTGCCCAGAGGCGAATACTCTCTGTGTGGGACTCTAAAGACTCGACACTACGCTGGCAGTGGGTTTAACCACAGACCGCAAGCGGCACTAGCTGTGCGTAACGGTCCCCAGGTAGATGCCGATAAGAAGACTGACGAGGTAAAACCCATCTGAACTCCTACTGAGTCTGAATGTGACATTCTCCGTACAGTCCGGTCTGTTCGTCTGATACATCACATGTCGGGCCTAGGGGGCGGTAAACGTCAGTCCCCCAATAGCGGTACAAGTCGTGTCGGAGTGAAGCCCAAAACACCCTGAGATAACACTGGAAGCCTACCAGTATATCTCGCTTGCCCTGGCCAGGGACTACTCGTGTAATGGCTCTCCTAGACACAGTGCGATGTCAACCCCCAATACCGGGAGAGACGAATCCTGTCTAACCGTCACTGCCTCCAAGTGCTTCGGGACTGCACCCAACTATTACCTGTTTGCACGACTCCTTTGAGCCGTGGTAGGGTAGTGATCAAAATGCAGTGGGAACACACTCGAGGCGAAGTGCCAGTATCAAGTCAGCGGACTAAGCTGTACTCATGTCACCTGGGAACTGATAACTGACGATAGGTATAATACCAACCTGTCAGTTCCCGACGAGTCCTGTCCAGTGTTCTCGTAACCTAACGAGCACCCGTATACTATCTCCAGTACGACGTACTGATGGCTGTGGGACAGACCATCTCCCACACTGGGATGAGAAGCGCATACGCTAGTCTACTCCGGAGTATCGATGCCCTGTCTCGATAGTCCTGCAACTAGGGACCTGTATAAGGATGTGCTTATAGATTACCCAGCCCCCACTAGTGTGACTGCCATCACAACGCTGGTAATCAAGCAAAGATCCTAAGGGCTCCACTAATGTGTATAGGTGATATACAAAAATAAACACATGTACACATTGAAGTAGAAACAAATCAAGTAGCATACTACTATATTGAGCAAGATTGTTTATACAAGGTGAATATCCCAAGCTTTCATTAAGTAATATACAAACTAGTATGATACAGTAATGGCCTCTAGGGCATATACACTAACAATCTCCCACTTGCACTAAGGCCATGTACTGGCGTATCGAAGACCTATCATCTCGATCAGCCGCTCGAACTGAGTCTGGGGTAGGGCCTTGGTGAATGGATCTGCAGTGTTTTCTTCTGAAGCAACCCTCCGAACCTCGATCTCCTTGCGATCCACGATCTCCCTGATCAGGTGATACCGCCTCAAGATGTGCCTGGATCTCTGATGGGACCTGGGTTCCTTCGCTAAAGCTATAGCCCCGTTGTTGTCGCAATACAGAGGTATTGGGTCAACAATGGACGAAACCACCTGAAGTTCTTTCAAGAACTTCCTCATCCAGACAGCTTCTTTTGCGGCATCAGATGCAGCGATGTATTCCGCTTCCATCGTCGAGTCTGCAACGGTTTCTTGTTTGGAACTCTTCCAACACACCGCCCCTCCATTGAGGGTAAAGACAAAACCCGACATGGACTTGGAATCATCCTTGTCACTCTGGAAGCTGGAGTCAGCAAAGGCCTCGATCTGGAGGTCTTTTCCGCCATACACCAAGAACATCTCCTTAGTCCTCCTCAGGTACTTGAGAATGTTCTTTATTGCTATCCAGTGTTTCTCCCCAAGGTTTGACTGATACCGGCTTACTACACTCAGTGCATAAGCTACATCCGGTCTGGTACACAACATCGCATACATTATAGAGCCTACCGCAGAAGCGTAGGGTATAATAGACATGCGATCCCTCTCCAAATCAGTCTTAGGAGACATCTCTTTAGAGAGGGTGATCCCATGACAAGCCGGTAGGTTACCGCGCTTGGAATCTTCCATACTGAATCTTTTCAGTACGGTGTCGATGTACCTGGACTGTGAAAGTCCTAATATCCTCTTGGATCTATCATGATGGATCCGGATCCCCAGGATGTATGAGGCATCACCCAGGTCTTTCATGGAGAACCTTTGTGACAAGAACACCTTGACAGATTGTAGCATAGGAATGTCATTTCCTATTAAGAGAATGTCATCCACGTATAAAACGAGGAATACTACAGTTCTCGCTACAAATCTACTATAGATGCATGGTTCATCTGGATTTTTGATAAAGCCAAATTCCTTGACCGTCTCATCAAAACAGATGTTCCAACTCCGCGATGCCTGCTTTAGTCCATAAATGGACTTAAGCAACTTGCACACCTTTCCGCTGCTCCCACTCTGAATGAAACCCTCTGGCTGGTCCATGTAGACACACTCCTCTAAATTTCCATTTAGAAAAGAGGTTTTTACGTCCATCTGCCAAATCTCATAATCGTGGAAGGCAGCAATGGCAAGAAGGATCCGAATGGATTTCAGCATAGCCACTGGAGAAAAGGTTTCGTCATAGTCCAAGCCAGGTCTTTGACGGAAACCCTTTGCTACAAGTCTAGCTTTATAGATCTCAACCTGTCCATCTACACCAATCTTCCTTTTGAAGATCCACTTGCATCCTACGGGTTTTACCCCGTCTGGAGCAATGTCCAACGTCCATACTTTGTTGGTGTACATGGACTCCATTTCGGTCCGCATTGCATCCAGCCATTTTACCGAGTCAACGCTCTGAACGGCCTGCTGGAAGCTAGTAGGCTCATCATAATCTATGATGCAATCCTCTCTATCCCCGTCTATGAGAAAACCGTAGTATCTCTCGGGCGGATGAGACTGCCTACTACTCCTGCGGAGCGGCGTAGGAATGTCCTGTTCTTTTGAACTTACTGGCTCTTCCAAGCTTTCAGTAATAGCTTGTGGTTCTGGAATTTCTTCCAGTTCTGTTGCGTTCCCACTTATCTGGGTTTCCAAAAACTCAGTTTCCAAGAAGCGGGCATGTTGAGAAACAAAAACCTTTTGTTCCTCAGCGGAATAGAACAGATACCCCCTGGAGTTCTTTGGATATCCCACAAACTTACACTGTACTGAACGTGCCTCGAGCTTGTCCGCATGCTGCTTTTTTACAAAAGCTGGACATCCCCATATCTTAAGGTACTTAAGACAGGGTTTCTTCCCACTCCACATCTGATATGGAGTGGTAGGCACAGTCTTGGTCGGAGCCTTGTTCAAGAGATATGCAGCTGCTTCTAGTGCATAGCCCCAGAAAGATCGCGGTAACTCAGCCTTACTCATCATGGAACGAACCATATCCAATAGGGTTCGATTCCTCCTTTCCGATACACCGTTATGTTGCGGAGTGTATGGAGGAGTACGCTGAGAGAGAATTCCATTCTCTTTTAAATAGTCCAGGAACTCGGCACTCAAGTATTCACCACCTCGATCCGATCTTAGAATCTTAATACTTTTGCCTGTTTGTTTTTCAACTTCATTCTTGTAATCCCGAAATTTCTCAAAGGCCTCGGATTTGTTTTTCATTAAGAAGACATGTCCATACCTAGAGAAATCGTCTGTGAAAGTAATGAAGTATGAATAACCGCTTCGCGCATGTGTAGACATTGGACCACACACGTCACTGTGTATGAGTCCCAAGAGCTCGCTCGCTCTTTCTCCGTGTCCAGTGAACGGAGTCTTTGTCATCTTTCCCATGAGACAAGATTCACAAGTGGCATAAGACTGATACTCGAACGGATCCAAGTATCCTTCTTTATGTAACTTAGTCAACCGTGTCTCATTGATGTGACCCAGTCTACAATGCCATAAGAAAGCCTGATTGATATCTGGAGACTTTCTTTTGTGTGTATTCTGGACATTGAAAATCTGTGGTTGGTTCAATACGTATATACCATTGCTCAATGTACCTGACCCAATCAGAACTTGATTAAGGTGAATGTTTACAACATTACTTACAAACGCAAATTCATAACCTTCTTTAGAAACCAAAGATACAGAAATGATATTACAAGTTGCGTTGGGTACAAAAAAGCAATTACGCAAAACCAAAACATGTCCATCTGACATTCCCAGGTGATAGTCCCCCACGGCTTTAGCATCCATGCTAGCTCCGTTCGCAACTCTGAGGGTCATGTCACCTGCCTTCAAAAACCTACGGTTTCTCAACGCCTGCAAAGAATTACAGATATGAGATCCTGATCCGGTATCCAATACCCAGGAAGTAGAGTTTATCGAAAGACAGTTTTCAATAACATACACACCTGAAGCTGAAGCCGCAACCTGCTTCAGTTCCTGTGTCCTGGCTTTCCAAGCCCTGCAATCTTTCTTCCAGTGTCCACTCTTATGACAATAGAAGCATTCTTCCTTTCCCACAAGCTTCCCCGCAATCTTTGTTGCCATTTCTTTTCCCTTCGTACCCACTTTACTAATACCGCCCCTTGGTTTGGCGGGGGCTTTCTTCCTCTTTCCCTTGGCTTTCGCCTTGGACCTAGAAGAAGAAGATCCTCCTACAAACAAAGTGGGTGTTTCCCTACCTTTCTGTAGGGTGCCCTCTGCGCTCCTCAGCATGTTGAGGAGTTCTGAAAGTTCAACTTCCTTTTCTTGTAAGTTGAAGTTCAGTATAAACTGGGCGTAAGTGGATGGAAGGGACTGGAGAATTAAATCCGTATAGAGTTCACTTTCCAACGTGGTCCCAAGTTCCGCGAGCTCCTCAATGTAGCCAATCATCTTAAGCACGTGGTCCGCTACCGATGATCCGACGGCCAACTTTGCCGAAAATAACTTTTTCGACACTTCGTATCTTGCGATACGAGACTGCTCTCCATACAGTTCTTTTGTATGAAGAAATATGGATTCTAAGTCCATATTCTCGTGCCTCCTCTGATGTTCGTTGTCCATAGTGGCAAGCACGAGGCACCTGGCCTTCGCGCAATCAATCTCCCAAGTCTTACGGATTTCCTTATCCGCGACGCTGGAGGTGGGACCTGGGACGGGGGGAGCTTTGGTGGTAAGAAGATACCCCAGCTTGTCGTAAGTGATTGCCATTTTGACATTCCTGAGCCATTGTAGTTTGGCCCTGTCAGTATGTTTTTATCTAGAAGTAACTTAAGTCCAGTCATTTCGATTTGGTCGCTGCAGGGGGAGAGAGAAGAAACACTTTAGCATGATGCTCTTGCAAGTTTAGAGTGGTTTTTAATTTGTCTAAACAGGATGGCTCCCACTATCTCTCGAATCCCTCCTCAAACCATAAAGGAAGAATCAGTCGGGATCAATCCCACCGCACAATACTTGCTTAACCGTTCAGCCAGGCCAGTGTTGGTACTTCGATGGAGGTTTTCCAACGCTTTCGCGAAGTTCCTTAATTTAAGAACCTCTTTTCCCTGGGGGCGTAGCCCCGCTAACACCTTTCTAGGCACCTACTAGGTTTATAGCATTGATCGTTTAGTGAGAAATTTCCCGAGGAGTAGCATATACTCACAGTAGGATCGGGATCCAAATATCATCGCGTGATGAAACTGAAGGAATCCTACCAGAATCACCACACTCCAAATGGTATGCAAATCTAGCAAGTTTCAGTACTTATGAAACTCCCGATGTGGATTTTTGCCCCATGCTCTTATGACCTTGACGAAGGTCAACAAATCATAAGTCACATGTCAAGTTTTGCCCGTCATTTTCCAGGTTAATTTGAACCCATCCGTATATACCCTTGACGAAGATCAACAAGGCAATACGACTGTCCCAAACCAACGCATCTATCTATGCTACATATGAACACCCAACAGCTACCAACCTCTATGCCTTGACGAAGGTCAACAAACATAGCTTGAATACTATTGAATATTCATACGAAACGACGGAAGGCTACGAATGGTTTTGGCGAAACCGTGAACGTAGTGAACTTGATATAATCGATGGAACGAGATAGCTTTTAGAAGGAGTGGCTCAAGCTCCGCATTTAAAAGTTAGTTTTGAAAAGAACCGAGTGGTTTTTCGAAAGTGTTCCAACGACTTTAACTTGGTTTATTATCTTGCATTAGTTCTTTTAATGCGTGATATTCTTGCATTAGTTCTTTTAATGCGTCCCATCAATTAATCCTACCATTGCAGAAAACAACCAAAATATGACGTACGGTTATGCCATTCGCATTCGCCACGGGGTCCCGTCATCACCCGTTAGGTTACTTAACTAACGACAGAGCGGGGGCTGGGCTAGCGCGGCTGTAAAACATAAGCAACGCCTAAATAAAAAGCAATGATAGACATTACAGATCACAGATGAATACATTGGATATACTAGGAACCCGCAATCCGTTCGAGCCTGCAACGAAAAGCGGATTACACGGTCGCGGTGAATAGCCAAAACCCCACCCAAGACCCCTACGGGTGCGGCAAACTACCCGCCAAGAACCCAGTAGTTTGTGCACCCCTCCATGGGTCTATCCTAGGAGAAAAAACAGTAAAAAGAATTATACAATGACGGCTACAACCCCGACCCGGTTGTGCGGCCATACAAATAATATTATTACATCAATTTACATATTACAAATGAATGAAAGAAAAACAAAAGCTCATCTCACACCCACCCCGGCTATTCACCCGCGACAGTCCAACACATTCATATACACATTCCAATATCAAACACAGATCACAGAGATGTATAACCCCGACTAATCGACTTATAGCGATTAGCCGACGTTCAATACATACAAACATCACAGATATAACCAATATAGCTGAAGTGTAGCGAAGTTCGAAAAAAAATACGGATTTATAGGACCCCAAAAGTAAATTTCTTTTCTGGAAAATCTGGGCACATATAACATATTTGAAAAATCCCAAAACCCTACCAGAAGAACACTGCACAAAACACGATCACATGAAGAGCCCAAACGGCGGCGGATCCGCGGCGAAGAGAATAGCTGAGGCCGCGGATCCGCGGCGGTTTGAAGGATTCATGGGATCGTTTTTGGTGGGTGTTCTCATAAAACCCTGAGCCGATTTTAGGAGTAAAACTTTTTACTTTTAGAGCAGAAAAAATTTCAACAGAAACTTAGGGTTTTAGAATTTCCGGTTTTGCGATTTTTCCGATTCGAACTTCCATACACTTCGCTACCAAGCTAGTTTAAGTTTAGTTAGGCTCTGATACCACTGTAAGTCCACGTTGCGACCCCCGGTTCTTACGGGGAGGCGGAAACGGTATAAAAATCAAATTTTTAGCGCATGGGGCAACATGGACTAAACAAGGTCGGGATCGTGTCTAAACTAAACTAGCAAATATGCAAAGGAGAGTTAGCTACTCGGATAAAAGGTTATACCTAACTTGAACTCCTTCTTCTTGAAACCTTGTAGAGGTTGATGGTTCTTTCCTCGTCGCCTTCTTCCGTCAAAGATGGATCCACCTGAGGGTTCAACCTTCGGGCTCTTTCTCGAACTTAGAGTGAACTAGGATCTCCGGCTTGCTAAACCTTGAACCCTAGAGAGAGTAGAGAGTATCTATGGGATGTTTTCTTTTCAAGGAGAGGGATTCTCAACACATGAGAAGGATTCTCCTTGAGCTTGAGGAAGAAGAAGATGAAGTGAGGAGAGAGAATGAATATGATAGAATGAGCTCTTTTTCTTCTTGCAACCATAACAAAAGAAAAAAGAATTATCTAATTAATAATAATAATTCAAATGAAATAGTTGATGGTTGTATTTGGAATGACCATTATCATCACTTCATTAAATGAATGTAAGCTAGAATCAAGGAATATCCTTGCAAAGCAATGATGATGGTCAAACATTCAACCATGGTCAACAAGTCAACCATGGTCAACAAGTCAACAAAATCAACCATGACACAATTTCATTTAATTACTATTATTAATTGATATTTCATAAATCTATTAGGGTTTGGAAAAAGACGACTGTCAACTGTGCATACGCACCCGTTCCGAAACCCTAATGAAAAACCTCTTCCTCCGCCTCAAACATCTGTGCATACACACCTACATTCTCGTTCCGAGGAACAAGAATACTGAGAGATAAAAGCAACCCCAAAACATATACCAGTATCTGACTCAAACCAGAGCCCGCCAGTAATATCCGTCCGGACTCCAAACGTGCACAAGTGCGCGGATGAGAACGAACCCTGTCGCAAAACCATGCGACCTCTACCCTGTTTTGCCCAGAGGCGAATACTCTCTGTGTGGGACTCTAAAGACTCGACACTACGTTGGCAGTGGGTTTAACCACAGACCGCAAGCGGCACTAGCTGTGCGTAACGGTCCCCAGGTAGATGCCGATAAGAAGACTGACGAGGTAAAACCCATCTGAACTCCTACTGAGTCTGAATGTGACATTATCCGTACAGTCCGGTCTGTTCGTCTGATACATCGCATATCGGGCCTAGGGGGCGGTAAACGTCAGTCCCCCAATAGCGGTACAAGTCGTGTCGGAGTGAAGCCCAAAACACTCTGAGATAACACTGGAAGCCTACCAGTATATCTCGCTTGCCCTGGCCAGGGACTACTCGTGTAATGGCTCTCCTAGACACAGCGCGATGTCAACCCCCAATACCGGGAGAGACGAATCCTGTCTAACCGTCACTGCCTCCAAGTGCTTCGGGACTGCACCCAACCATTACCTGTTTGCACGACTCCTTTGAGCCGTGGTAGGGTAGTGATCAAAATGCAGTGGGAACACACTCGAGGCGAAGTGCCAGTGTCAAGTCAGCGGACTAAGCTGTACTCATTGTTGGAGATAGTGCCCTCAGAGTCAATTATTGGATCACAGGCACGTGATTGCAATGATTGAGGGAGGAACTATCCCGGTACGACAGTCTTACTCGAGATGATAGTATGCTATCTGGTTTACCTTTATCATCGTGTACTGCTTGAGGTGACCTTACAGGTCGCTATTGCACGTTGATAAAGCCCCTAGGATTCTTGCTTGACTGCCAGCAGTATGAGGGCGATCATATACGTGGGAGCTGGTAGTCTATAAGCACATCCTTAAATGGTCCCTAGTCGTGGGAGTTTCGAGACAGGGCATCGATTCTCCAGAGTAGACTAGTGTATACAGTCGAGACCCCGACGAGGGGCGGTGGCCGGTCTGACAGGCCACTGGTGTCAGTTGGTTCACCTAAGATGTATACAGGTGCTCATTGGGTTATGAGTACACCGGACAGGACTCGCCGGGAACATGCTAGTTGGTCTTATACCTGACGTCAGATAGCAGTTCCCTGGTGACATGTATACAGGTTAGTTCATCGACCTGGGGATCGTCATTTGTCTCGTGTGAGTTCCCACTGTACTTTGATTACAACCCTACCACGGCTCAAAGGAGTCGTGCAAACAGGTTTTAGTTGGGTACAGTCCCGAGCCACATGGAGGCAGTGAGCGGATCTTCGGGGGTTCGTCTCTCCCGGTATTGGGGGTGAGGTCGCGCCGTGTCTAGGAGAGCCATTACATGAAGTCCTTGGCCAAGGCAGGAGATTTACTGGTAGGTATTCCAGTAGTATCTCAGGGTGTTCTGGGCTACACTCCGACACGACTTGTACCGCTTTTGGGGGTCTGACTTTTACCAACCCCCTAGGCCCGCCATGCGATGCTCGTAGACGAACGGACCGGACTGTACGGATATTGTCACTGACAGGCTCAGTAGGCTGTCAGGATGAGTTCGCTCATCGACGTCCCTTTTGGTCAATAGCTGGTGGCCCGTTACGTATTGGCTTATACCTCTGACGTGCTAGTGGTTAAATCCACAGCCATAGTATTGACGAGTCTTTAGAGTCCACCACACTTTCAGTTACTCAAGCTTTCGGGCGAAACGCTGTAGAGGCCGTATGGAGATATGGCAGGGTCCGATCAGATACGTGCGGTATTGCACGGATCAGGATCGGACGGTTTGTACTAGAGGCCGTATAGTTATATGGCAGGGTTCGATCAGATTCGTACGGTATTGCACGGATCAGGATCGGACGAACATTACTAGCCGGCTTTGGTTTAAGCCGGATCCTAGTTTAGTACAGTGTAGATTTTGTCTATTTGCATTTGTATCCGGACGGAATACAGATGCGGGTGTGTATGCACAGTGTCGGGGTTTTCCTGTAATTTATTACGGGACCAGTTTTCTGGAGTTGCCAGTTTGCATTCCGTTCCGGCCGGTTTTCGTTTGTTCTTTCCCGGCCGGACTTTTCCGATGGAGGGGGTTATTTGCAATTGTGCAAATAACATTTGTGGAGGGGGTTTCTTGCAAATATATTCATTATGATATGTTTAGCATCTTTCATCCATGATGGTGCATTAATTGTGATTTGAATGGGTATGGAGTGATAAGCATGGTTGATGTTTCTTAGCTTTATGATGTGGTCACCTCTTGCTTTTCCTACACTTACCTCCCTCTTGTATTTGTTTTGCCCTCCACCATTTTCCACCCCATTTGCATGGCCGGCCACAATTTGGAGGAGAGAAGAAAAATGAGAGAGGTTCATTTCATTTGGTGTGGGAAATTAATCATCCATCTCATTTTCCATTGCTACCAAAATCCCCAAGTTCATATCTTGTTGATTCCTCCATCAAGGCAACCTAACCCCAAAGAGACAAAGCACTACACATTCTATAGCAAATCTTGGGCACGTCGACTTGCCAGCTTCGTGCCCGAGTTGCCTCGGCATTGAGGTGGGAGCCCGTAAAAGATACAGACGATGTGGTGCCCTTCCGGCAAGGAGGCGACGACCGGAGTTTCCGCGGGAGATCGGGACGATGACGAGAAGACCGGAGGACTCGGATCACTCGGTATATCTCTAACCCGTCTTGTTGTTAGCTAGATCTAGTTTAATGGCCCGATCCGGGGTTTAGTGCGCGGTGGTGCCGGTTTGCTAAGTTCGCAAAATTAAAGTTTATCACCGCTTCCGCATTTGGCCGTCGGTTTGACGGCCGGGGCGCCGCCGTGCACTTACAGTGGTATCAGAGACTCGCCATTAACTTCGTCTAGCTTCGTTTGATGTGTTTGCATTTCCAATCGACCAAAATTCCAAAAAACCACGTTTTTCCTTACATCAGTTTTCTGTCGAAATTTTTTGAAGTCCAAAAATTTTTCAGGTTGTAGAAAGCTAATGTACTGGAAATTCTAAGACTACTGGAAAAATTCGACACAGTCAGTCGACCATTGAAGCGCGGAACCGCGGCCAAACCCCCCCTTGGGCTGCGGTTCCGCCGCACATTGGTGTCGTCACTGCATCAATTTTTTCCAGTGGCCTTCTGGGCTAATTTTAGGGGTTTTGGAATATTAATATTGGACCCATATTTTCTGTGAGTGCTACAGTATTGCTTGGGGGCCCACTTGTTAATTTTTGATCGATCGGATATTTTAAACACATTATTTCACAGTATTTATATTATATCTGCGACCGTGAATGTCACTCGATCGGTAAATCCGGTCTAACTGCTATAGCCCGGTTAGACGGATTTGCGAACGTGACTTTCACGTTGATGTTCTGTGATTTTGCTGTGATGTTGCGGATCGGTCGTGGGGGATAGCCTGGATGCAATGCTAGTACAGTTTTGTTGTATTATGTACATTTGATTTTGCGGGGCGAGCGTCCGACATGTGGACTGCCGTCACTGCCTGTTTGTATTATTCTTTTGGGGCACGACCAGGTTGCGGTCGATGTACCCGTTGTATGTATATTTTACTTTCTGGACTAGGTTTACCCCGCGGTGGGGTGCACGGATAGCCGGGTTCTGGAGGGCAACAAGCCCGCATCTCATGGCATTGGGACGGAGGGGGCTTCAGTCTGGAATTGGCGGGCTATTCGCCGCACTCGTAGGGGGTACAGGTTGACCCAGGAGGGGTGCCCAAGTTACCGGATTCCGTGAAGTGCTGGGTGGTCCATTCACAGTGCTGAAGGGGGCTGTCTCGCTTCAGGTTTTGGCGGGTAACTTGCCGCGCCCGTAGGGGTCTAGGATTTCATTGCACAGGCTATCCACACGACCAGGAGAACGTCGGGTTTCAGTAGTGGCTCTGTGAAACCCGGGGATCCCAGATATCTGTATTGTTCTGTGATGCTGTACATTTCTGTGATGTTGCATTTTATTCACGCCTTGAGCGAAATATAATATATTGGTATATATGTTAGTAGATGTTGTATATGTTTTTCATCCGCGCTAGTCCAGTCCCCACTCTGCCGTTAGTTAGCTAACCTAACGGGTGATGACGGGACCCAGTGGCGAATGCGGATGGCATATACGTACGTCAGTATATTTTCGTTCTTTGTGGTGTGATCAATTGATGGGACTGCATTGATTCGGATCAATGCAAGTTAAAACAAACCTATTCTGATGTTGTTGGAACACTTTTTAAAAAGCTGTTATTGCAAGAACGTTCACTTTTGTTTTGCATCGTGGTATTCATTTGGAATATCCTGCTCCTCAGTCGACGAGGCAAGGGCCGAGATCCCTTCACCGGGAGTGACCCCTTGGACAGAAGTTTGCGTCAGGGCATTAACTTCACTATAGCCGATTACTTTTGCTTTGCATCGTGGTATTCATTTGGAATATCCTGCACCCCATTCTATGGGGAAAGAGCCGAGATCCCTTCACCGGGAGTGACCTCTTTAGTAAAGGTTTTCGTCACTATATTTTCTAAAAAGCTATCCGTTCCTTCAACGATATCAAGTTCATTACGTTAAAGGTTTTCGCCAGAAACCATTCGTAGCCCTCCGTCGTTTCATATGGGTAGTCAATAGTATTCAAGCTGTGTATGTTGGCCAAAGTCAAGGTACAGTGATTGGTAGCTATTGGGTATTCATATGCAGCATAGATAGATGCGTTGGTTTGGGACAGTCGTACTGCCATTTTGGCCAAAGTCAAGGGTAGGTACGGGTGGATTCAAATTAACCTGGAGAATGACGGGTTGAACTTGACATGTGACTTATGATATGTTGGCCAAAGTCAAGGTCATAAGAGCATGGGGTAAAAATCACATCGGGAGTTTCAAAAGAACTGAAACTTGCCAGATATGCGCATACCTTCTGGAGTGTGATGACGTGAGCGGATTACGTCACGTTATCATGCGATGAGAGTTGGATCCCGATTCCCACTGATGAGTTAGTTTACTCCTCGGGTATTCCCGACTAATTCTTCTTTTAGGTTTGGAGGAGAATTTGAGGTACAGTGGGAGGTTTCCAGATTAGATAAAGTGATAACCATTCTGATCTAGGTTAGAGTGCACGCTGAGTGTTTCTTTTCTCTCTCTCTCTGGCAGCGACCATTGACCCGACCCTAAGACTATGACTCAGAGACCAAGTTGACCGAACCTTCTTAAACACTGGCTTTTGGATTGTCTGAGTTGCAGACCTCATTGCCACTCCTACTTTTACCCTTTTCTCCAGGACAACCCGTATTGCTACGAACGTCCACTTCCATTGGACAAAACCATCGTATGGTTAGATACGAACTCGAAGGAATTCGAGGATGGTTTCCGGTTTTGGAGAAAACAGATAGGATTATTCAGTTGTCTTTTCCTTTTATCTTCTCTCAGGTTGCGAGTACTCCTTGGTTTAGGAGATAGTACACCTATTATGCAAATTGGATAGTCTTCTTCCAAACCTTAGGCTGGTGCCGACCGGTAGGGAATGAAGAAAACCAATTAGCATAACGATGGTGTGCAGAAGGTATTAAGATTAAGACAAAACAAGGGATTAGTAAGAGGGCAAAGTAAATTGCGACTGATATTCACGACCAAACCTAGTATTTCTTCGCCAATCCTAAATCACCTTTGTATTTCTCCAGGACACTCCGTATCACTACGAAGATCCACAGTTTATTGGATACTCCATCGTATGGTTATATACGAACTCGAAAGGAACTTGTTCCAGTTCGGGGATGGATTCTGGTCCAGGAGAAATAGGAATAAGGTTTATTCGGTTGTCTTTTATCTTCACCTTCTCTCGCATTGCGAGTGCTCCTAGGGTTAGGACAGTACACCCATTATGCTTATTGGATAGTCTTCTTCCAAACCATAGGCTGGTGCCGAACGGTAGGGAAGGAAGAAAACCAATTGGCCTAAAGGGGTGTGCAGAAGGTAATGACTAAAGACATATAAAGGGATTTGGAGAGGTGGCAAAGAATTATACGGTTATAGTTGTGAATCTGGATAATGGTAGAGGCATTACTAGGAATACCAGGATACCCCATCGAAACATTTCAATGTTTCAGTTCAACTGTGTACTGTTAAAAGAAAACTGATTTCCCGATTAGATACTTACTCCAGGGTATGTATTTACCAGGTATGATTCTCACATCTGTATGGTTTTACAGATGATGAGTGGGAGTAGGTTATTGGGAATAGGGTGATCATCCTCATTATATCGGGATTCGTTGTAATCGGTGATATTTGAGGAGATCATCTGGGCTGTTTGCCGGTCGGCAAATATTTGGTTTTGAATATCCGCTGTTGTGCATCAATTTCAAATTGATATATCTGTACGTCTATTTTCATAGAGTGAGATATACCTTTTGATATTATGTCGATGACATTTACCTATATCAGTGGATGGTTAGGTAAGGAGCATTAAACAGCGGTGTAATTCTTCTTAACCATAAGTACAGTTTTCAACCTACGACACACAGTGAAAGAGTTGTTAGACTCAGCGGACTTATACAGAGTATTGTATGTTGTCCAGTGTCCATTAGGACAGAGGGGTTGGTCCTCATACTATATTCTGTTTACTTTTAACTTCTCTAGTTCTTAGACATGTGTTTCGTAGAAACACAGGGTCTAAGTTTTGAGGAGTTATAGGTATTTGAATAGAGTAGAGAACCAGGTGTAGCAAGTATCGGGATTCTTCAAAGTGATAGAAGATGTAGATACTTGTGTATGGTATTCAGTTGATAGTAATGATAAAGAGAAATTGCTTCTTTTTCAGGTTACTCATAATTGGAAGCATTCCTAAGTTGAGTAACGCTGATCGGCCTCCTTCCATTTAGTTGACATGCACTGGAGATAGCTGCATGATTTGAATCTGGTTCAATTAAATCAGTGCCTCTGGTTCTATATTGGATATAGTACAGTTCATATCTTAACATTATTAAGGTACGGGGAGTTGTCCGGCTTATGATTAAAACCAGACTCTGGATAACTCAAGGCACGTTTCTGTAATGGCTGTTTGTGGGTTGACCCAGGTTATGACGAGGGTTGACTTTCTACCATAAGAAAGATCAATAGTGATATTGGTCTTGACTCGCCACAGTTTTAATTAAAATGGATTTTTTCAAAAACAGTAGTGGGAGTATGGTAGAGCTGGAAGTGATTCCAGAACCGCAAACGATTACTGAAGATTTGAGAAGGAACCTGAAGATTCAATCTGTTTTGACATTCCATTGGCCACTCCGCATATACGGTGGGTAACTTCAGGCACCCGAGAGGTACTCCGGTAGCCTCAAGGACGGTGACAAGGAAGTTCTTGTTTACCCACACTTGCCATTGCTGTTGTTCCAGGCTGCGAGACCCGGCAGGAGGATGAGTATAGCGTCGTTCTAAACTAGCTTTAGAAGTGCACGTCTATATGACTCTGCCAGAGGGTTGTCGTAGTCAGTGGGAGCAGCGGAAGCATTGGTGGATATCAGGCTTATGTCTATTTGTAGACTAAAGCAGATATAGCGGAGATAGATCATCTATTTCTGATATGACAGTCATGGGTTTGACGTCATCAGAATAGGGGATGGATCTGTTGAGAAGGTAGTAGGGTGTGATATCCGGATTTTGGATGGCATACACAAAGTAGGAAGTGACATTCCTATACTACGATCGGTTATACTATGGTCGTCACACAGTGGTTTCTTCACAAAGGAAATGGATTTTGTATCAGACATACTGGTTACTAGATCTATGGTTTTAGATCTAGATTTGGATGGTTTCCCAATCAGGGTACTTTGACAGCATTCTAAGAGTATTTAGAATGGACGACTCCTGGCACGGTAGTGTACCTGCAGGTGATGGAGTCACCCTCTCTAAACGTGTCTTATAGACTAAAGTAGAGAGGGATGTGCATGATTGGCAGATCACTTGCTTAGGCAATTGAGTCAATCATGAGATGTCAAGTACCACACCAGATGTTGTTCTTGCACTAGATGCAATAAGTTGACATTGATCCAATACTGGAGAAACAGTCGGAAGCAGTTTTAGAACATAAGTGGATGTTCTAGGGATATGATAACGACAGCCTCATTTGGGAGACAGTTATCATTCCAGACTTCCAAGATGACATGGACGACAAGGAGGTTGTCAGAGTTATAGTTTTCCTTCTGACGAGGGGCAGTAATCTGGACAGGTGATCCAAGGCAATACTGAGGGAGGCATGGCGCAGGATACTGATTAAGTTCAGTTGACGATACAGTCTGAGAAGTTTGGATTTGGAGTTCATTTATGAGCTAGGTCCCATCAGACATCCAGACATTCTAAGACAGGTATTGCTCATTTCGGGAGATGGCTTTCTCCGCGAACTTGAGATATAGAGAGAGATATAGAAAGAAACTTCAGAGCGGATCCACTCGCTGAGGCTATTCCTCGAACGCAATAGTCTCGCAAACGAGCTTTGTGAGACTGACTAGTAGAGGAGTTGGGTGTCCGGTATCACACGGGCTGTGAGTATGCGACATCGCAATAATTAGCCTTGAGTGCAAGTGGGAGATTGTTGGAGATAGTGCCCTCAGAGTCAATTATTGGATTACAGGCACGTGATTGCAATGATTGAGGGAGGAACTATCCCGGTACGACAGTCTTACTCGAGATGATAGTATGCTATCTGGTTTACCTTTATCATCGTGTACTGCTTTAGGTGACCTTACAGGTCGCTATTGCACGTTGATAGAGCCCCTAGGATTCTTGCTTGACTGCCAGCAGTATGAGGGCGATCATATACATGGGAGCTGGTAGTCTATAAGCACATCCTTAAATGGTCCCTAGTCGTGGGAGTTTCGAGACAGGGCATCGATTCTCCAGAGTAGACTAGTGTATACAGTCGAGACCCCGACGAGGGGCTGTGGCCGGTCTCACAGGCTACTGGTGTCAGTTGGTTCACCTAAGATGTATACAGGTGCTCATTGGGTTATGAGTACACCGGACAGGACTCGCCGGGAACATGCTAGTTGGTCTTATACCTGACGTACCTGACGTCAGATAGCAGTTCCCTGGTGACATGTGTACAGGTTAGTTCATCGACCTGGGGATCGTCATTTATCTCGTGTGAGTTCCCACTGTACTTTGATTACAACCCTACCACGGCTCAAAGGAGTCGTGCAAACAGCTTTTAGTTGGGTACAGTCCCGAGCCACATGGAGGCAGTGAGCGGATCTTCGGGGGTTCGTCTCTCCCGGTATTGGGAGTGAGGTCGCGCTGTGTCTAGGAGAGCCATTACACGAAGTCCTTGGCCAAGGCAGGAGATTTACTGGTAGGTATTCCAGTAGTATCTCAGGGTGTTCTGGGCTACACTCCGACACGACTTGTACCGCTTTTGGGGGTCTGACTTTTACCAACCCCTAGGCCCGCCATGCGATGCTCGTAGACGAACGGACCGGACTGTACGGATATTGTCACTGACAGGCTCAGTAGGCTGTCAGGATGAGTTCGCTCATCGACGTCCCTTTTGGTCAATAGCTGGTGGCCCGTTACGTATTGGCTTATACCTCTGACGTGCTAGTGGTTAAATCCACAGCCATAGTATTGACGAGTCTTTAGAGTCCACCACACTTTCAGTTACTCAAGCTTTCGGGCGAAACGCTGTAGAGGCCGTATGGAGATATGGCAGGGTCCGATCAGATACGTGCGGTATTGCACGGATCAGGATCGGACGGTTTGTACTAGAGGCCGTATAGTTATATGGCAGGGTTCGATCAGATTCGTGCGGTATTGCACGGATCAGAATCGGACGAACATTACTAGCCGGCTTTTGTTTAAGCCGGATCCTAGTTTAATACAGTGTAGATTTTGTCTCTTTGCATTTGTATCCGGACGGAATACAGATGCGGGTGTGTATGCACAGTGTCGGGGTTTTCCTGTAATTTATTACGGGACCAGTTTTCTGGAGTTGTCAGTTTGCATTCCGTTCCGGCCGGTTTTCGTTTGTTCTTTCCCGGCCGTACTTTTCCGATGGAGGGGGTTATTTGCAATTGTGCAAATAACATTTGTGGAGGGGGTTTCTTGCAAATATATTCATTATGATATGTTTAGCATCTTTCATCCATGATGGTGCATTAATTGTGATTTGAATGGGTATGGAGTGATAAGCATGGTTGATGTTTCTTAGCTTTATGATGTGGTCACCTCTTGCTTTTCCTACACTTACCTCCCTCTTGTATTTGTTTTGCCCTCCACCATTTTCCACCCCATTTGCATGGCCGGCCACAATTTGGAGGAGAGAAGAAAAATGAGAGAGGTTCATTTCATTTGGTGCGGGAAATTAATCATCCATCTCATTTTCCATTGCTACCAAAATCCCCAAGTTCATATCTTGTTGATTCCTCCATCAAGGCAACCTAACCCCAAAGAGACAAAGCACTACACATTCTATAGCAAATCTTGGGAACGTCGACTTGCCAGCTTCGTGCCCGAGTTGCCTCGGCATTGAGGTGGGAGCCCGTAAAAGATACAGACGATGTGGTGCCCTTCCGGCAAGGAGGCGACGACCGGAGTTTCCGCGGGAGATTGGGACGATGACGAGAAGACCGGAGGACTCGGATCACTCGGTATATCTCTAACCCGTCTTGTTGTTAGCTAGATCTAGTTTAATGGCCCGATCCGGGGTTTAGTGCGCGGTGGTGCCGGTTTGCTAAGTTCGCAAAATTAAAGTTTATCACCGCTTCCGCATTTGGCCGTCGGTTTGACGGCCGGGGCGCCGCCGTGCACTTACACTCATGTCACCTGGGAACTGATAACTGACGATAGGTATAATACCAACCTGTCAGTTCCCGACGAGTCCTGTCCAGTGTACTCGTAACCTAACGAGCACCCGTATACTATCTCCAGTACGACGTACTGATGGCTGTGGGACAGACCATCTCCCACACTGGGATGAGAAGCGCATACGCTAGTCTGCTCCGGAGTATCGATGCCCTGTCTCGATAGTCCTGCGACTAGGGACCTGTATAAGGATGTGCTTATAGATTACCCAGCCCCCACTAGTGTGACTGCCATCACAACGCTGGTAATCAAGCAAAGATCCTAAGGGCTCCACTAATGTGTATAGGTGATATACAAAAATAAACACATGTACACATTGAAGTAGAAACAAACCAAGTAGCATACTACTATATTGAGCAAGATTGTTTATACAAGGTGAATATCCCAAGCTTCCATTAAGTAATATACAAACTAGTATGATACAGTAATGGCCTCTAGGGCATATACACTAACAATATTTAGAAGACCGCTTGTGGCTTGTGGGTGTTTGATATGATCATCACCTACTGCCGGCGTATTGACGGGTCTTAAGAGTCCTACACAGAGGTTTCCTAGCTCAAGCGAAACGGAGTAGGAGCACATATGTGATATGTGCGGGACCGAGTTTGATACGATATGAGATACCGTATTCTATTCTCATGATATGTGATATCGGTCGGTTATATATGATATAGCCGAGTTATCGGATCAAGTGTTGATTCGATAAGTTGTTACATATAATATTAGTCGGTTATATGTGATATAGCCGGATTATTAAATCAAGAGTTGATTTTGATAATTTAATGTATAATTATATATTTGATATATTATATTACATTCACTAATATTTAGCTCATAAATGATTTCTTTTCTCACTTGATATGCACATTGTATATATGTGATATGTATGTTTGTGTACATGTATTGTGTCATGCTTGATGATACATACAAGATGGGTGTATGAGACTTATACCATACTAGGGTTAAATTAGGGTTTTGATTATTTCTTAAGTTATTACAAAAGAGCAAAAAACTTGGTCAAAGTTTTCAAGCTTGTAGAAGCTTGTAGAACATTGTCAAGGTCAACTCTTTTGTCATTCCTTAGGATATTTTTCCTTGACCCAAGCTTTAACCATAGCCTTGGGTTTATTCTCTACATGAGTTAAGCATGATGGCTTTAACTCACCCATGGTTGCAATAATTCATTTGGATGAATTATTCATGAGTTCTTCTTCTTCTTCTTCAAGCTTCATGAAAAGCTTTCTAGCTTCAATGGAAGTATGAGAATTAATGTGAGAAAATCAATTCTAAAGTGAGCTCACTTCCTACTTCATCATCCTCTACTAATTGCCATTTAGTATAGGGTGTTCTCTTCACAAAGTTCATGACCTAGTGAAGGAATAGCTTGGGTTAGTGTCTCCTCGACGTAGATCATCTTCGGCCTCGAAGTCATCGAAGCAAGCACGTTCGTTTTTTCATGGAGCCTCTCTAGAGTCCGGAGTTTACGAACGCAGCAAAGGGGACTACTATACGGAGCTATTGAAGTGAAGGACCGGTCTACAAAGATTGTATTCCTTGCTCACTATAACTTGTAATGTGTTTGCATATGTTTTCCGTATTATTTCTAGTTACGATTCATGGTTAGGGTTAGCTTGAACGGCAAATTTTTGAATTTGGCATAGACGATGCCTTCCGAAATCTTGCTGCCGTGCTAGGCAACCCTTCATACTTAACCCTAGATTAACATGCACATGTTTGTGCAAGTATAAAAATAATTTAATAAAATATTAATTAATTATAATAAAATATGTGAAAACAATTATTGGTTAAATTTATTAAAAACCCGTATAATATCGCTTAGTTAATTCTAATCGCGTTCTAACGTGTTACAATCTTCCCCCTTAAAGTATTCGGTCACCGAATTTAAAAATCTTACTATGCGTACCTTCGAAGAGATAGGGAAATTTCTTCCACATCTCGCTCTCGGCTTCCCATGTGACCTCTTCGCTGTTCGGGCCATGCCACAGAACCTTCACTAACGGCAAGACCTTTGATCGAAATTTCTTCACTTGCCGATCCAAAATAATTACCGGCTGCTCGGTGAAAGAAAGATCGCGCTCCAGCTGGATGGTCTGGTGCTGAATCACGTGAAAAGGATCATGAAGGTACTTGCGAAGTATCGATACATGAAATACGGGGTGTACATCCGGAAAACTGGACGGAAGTGCCAAACGATAGGCAACGGTACCAACCCGCTCAAGGATTTCGAAAGGACCCACAAACCCGGGACTAAGCTTCCCTTTCTTTCCAAATCTCATCACACCTTTCATCGGAGAAATCCATAGGAATACATGATCACCTAATGCGAACTCAAGTCTGCGACGACGACGGTTGGCATAAGACTTCTGCTTGCACTGGGCTGCTCTCATCCTGTCCTGAATCAACTGGATCTTCTCCGTAGTCTCCTGGATTAGCTGTGGTCCCAAAATCCTGCTCTCGCTGAGTTCAGTCCAACAGACAGGCAATCGACACTTTCTCCCATACAAAGCCTCAAAAGGTTCCATCTGAATCGTCACTTGGAAACTGTTATTGTAGGAGAACTCTATCAAAGGCAAGTAATGATCCTAACTTGTAGGGTTCCTAGGCACTCTAAGGAGGTTCCACAAGGCATCAACGATGCCAATTTCAAAAAATTCCGGTGCCGAGAAGCCCTAATATAGATCGTTAACTAGAGAATAGGCGAAACTACAAGTAGTAAACAACTTTACTGCTAAAAGGGAAGTGACTACAACCTTTGTAGATCCGGTCCTCCACTTCCTTAGCTCCGTGAATATGTCCCCTCGCTGCGATTATCGGATCCCGGACTCTAGCGTCGGCTTCATCGGAGAAATGGGCGGGCTAGGTCGTCGACTTCGATGCCGAAGATGATCTACGTCGAGGCAACTCAAGATCAAGCTCCAACTTCACCAAGTCATGAAACTTGTGAAGAAAATACCCTATACTACTTGGCAAGTGGTAGAGGATGAAGAAATAGGAAGTGGGTTCACTTTGGATTTGGATTTCTCACTTGGAATCATCACTTGACATTTTCTAGCCATGGTTTCTTCTCTTCATGAAGAAGATGAAGAAGAAAGAAAGAGAATTATCAATAATAGAAAAACAAGTGATGGTTATCATAATGCAACCATGGTTAAGTGTAGAGAATAAACTAGGGTTAGGTGAATGGTTAAGGTTAAGGAAAGAAACAAAAATAGTCAAGCTTTCAAAGCTTCATGAAGCTTCAACAAAAAACAAAAGTAGCAACCATTTCATTTCTTGTCCAAATATAAATGAAAAGAAATAAATAAATAAGTAAATCAAACCCTAACCATTAACTTAATCATGGTTTAATCATACACATCTAAGTTTGCATGTATCATCAAACATGATACAATCAAGTGCACAAAAATATATCACATATATAACTTGTGCACATCAAGTGAGAAAGTTAATCTTAAGTGAACAAATACTAGTTAGTGTAAAGTAATATATCAAATATATAATTATACATTAAATCATTAAATCAACACTTGATTTAACGATCCGGTCATATCGCATATGACCGACTAATATCAATAGTAACAACTTATCGAATCAACACATGATCCGATAACCCGGCTATATCGCATATAACCGATCAATGTCACAGATCGTGAGAATCGAATACAGTATCATATACTGGTGTTATTCTCGGTCCCGCACATATCTCATATACGCTCCTATTTCGTTTCGCTTGAGCCAGGAAACCTCTGTGTAGGACTCTAAAGACTCGTTAATACGCCGGCAGCAGATGATGATCATATCAGGCACCCACAAGCCGCAAGCGGTCTGCTAAACGTAACGGCCACCCGGGTATTGAGCGATCAGAAGATCGACGAGCAAGCCCGCTCACACTCTTGTGAATTCAACCAGTAACACTTACCGTACAGTCCGGTCTGTTCGTCTGATATGTCGCATATCTCACCTAGGGGTGGTAAACGTCAGACCCCAGTAGCTCGATAAGTCGTGTCGATATGAGGTCTATAACAGTTCGAGATACTACTGGTAACACTTACCAGTAAATCTCAGCAACCCTGGCCAGGGATTTCCGGTTATAGCCAATCGAACACAGCGCAACATCAACTCCCTATACCGGGAGAGACGAATCCTCTCTTATCGCTCATTGCCTCCATGTGATTCGGGACTGTACCCAAAAACCACCGTTTTGCACGCCTTCTTGGACGTGTTAAGGTGGAAATCAAAGCACAGTAGGAATCACACAAGACTCTATGACGATCTCGGGTCTACAGACTAACCTGTACCAGTATCACCAGAGAACTGCCATCTGACGTAAGGTATAATACCATCTGGGAGTTCTCGGCGAGTCCGTCCAGTGTACCCAGTCTCCACTGAGCACCCTATATCATCTCTGATGTCAAACACCAATGGATATGGGATCATCCATCGCCCATCTGTATGGTCGAGAAGGTATACGCTAGTCTACTCTGGTATATCGATGCCCCGTCTCGATACACCCACGACTAGGGACCTTGAAGGATGTACTTATGGACTACCATGTCCCCACTAGTATGATCTGTATCACAGTCCAGGTAGTCAAGTACATATCCTAAGGGCTTTACCAACATGTAACAGAGAGACAATCAGTGTACACGTTAAGATAAAGAGCAACCAGATAGCATACTATCATGTCGAGCAAGAAAGTCCTCCCTATATATGTCCCAGCATCCACTACAATATACATCCTATGTACAGTAATGGCCTCTAGGGCATACATATAACTAACAATCTCCCACTTGCACTAGGGCCATCTGTAGCAGTGGTTGCAGTATCTTATACTCAACCATCCCATAAAAGACTCTCTCTGGGAAAAGGCCTTTGTGAGTGGATCCGCCGTGTTGTCCTCTGAGTCTACTCTCCTAACCTTGATCACCCTGGAGATCAACCATCTCCATGATCAGGTGATACTGCCTTAGAATATGTCTGGATCAATGATGGGATAGGCGTTCCTAGGCATAAGCCACAACTCTATTGTCTCACAATGGGAGGAACGAAGTTCATCTCATGAACAAATATACATCCAGACCGCCTCTTTGGTAGTATCTTAAGTAGCGATGTATCCAGCCTTTATTGTCTAGTATGCCACGGTATCTAGCTTGGAACTCTTCCAACATACCATCCCTTTACTGAGGGTAAAGACAATGCCTGTGACTGACTTTCAGTCGTCCTTATCACTCTGGAACCTTTCCAGTGATTCTCCCCAGGATCAATTGATACCATCTCACTACAACTAGTGAGTATGCTAATATCTAATTAGATCTATCTCATAGATCCAAAACCTAGGATTTAGCAGGTATCACTTTGATCCTATATGGAAAATCATTGTGATAAGCGGAGATTGATCGAGCGTAGCATAGGAAACTCCTTCCCTATCAAAAGTATGTCATCCACGTACTCTACGAGGATCGTCACCATACTCCCTACTACCTTTTTGTTTATACAAGGTTCATCTACCATTTTGATGATGTCAAACTCTTTGACTAATATATCAAAACAGATGTTCCAACTCCGCGATGCCTGCTTTATCATATAAAACATCTTGCACACGTTTCCGCTGCTCCCACTATCTACGAAGCCCTCTGGCTGTGTACTTACAGACGCTCTCTTCTAAAACATCATTTTAGAAAAGCAGTCATGACACCCAACCGCCAGATATCGTAGTCATGGTATGTAGCTGTGGCAAGTAGGATCTGGATGGAGTTAAGCATAGGCCCCATAAATGGTTTCATTATTAGCCACAACTGGTTTACGATGCAAACTTTTAACAAGTCTAGTTTTGAAAGTCTCAACTTTTCCATGTACACCAAGTAATCTTCTCAAGATATACTTGCTCCTGATGGGGATTTAACCCTTCAGATATAGCAACCAAAGTCCATACTTTGTTGGTGTATAAGGATTCCATCTCAGATCGCTAAGCATCCAGCCATTCTTACAGAGTCCCACTCCTGATGGCCAGCTCAAAACTAGTTGGGTCATCATCTCATGATGCAATCCTCGCTCCTACTGTCATAGAGAAACCGAAGTATCTCTCAGGTGGGTGAGAAACCCTACTAGATCGGCGAAGAGGCTGAGGTTCGTTGGTAACTATTGAATCCTTTGGTTCTACCAAATTATCAGCTGCAGTTTGTATAGCTGAAACATTTCCAGTTCTACATAACAGATCTTGCCTCGAGCTTGTCCGGATTTTGCTTTTAGACATAAGCCGGACAACCCCAAATCTTAACTAACTTAAGATATGGGTTCTTCCCTTTCTATATCATATATGAAGTGGTAGGCAACTGATTTGATTTGAACCCTATTCAATAGGTATGCAGCTTCTCAAGTGCATAACTCCCAAAAGGAAATAGGTAACTCAGCAGTACTCATCATAGAGCACACCTTATCATATAGGGTGTGATTGCTCCGCCCCGATATACCATCGTGCTATGGTGTATACAAAAGAGTAATGCTGAGAGAGAATCTCATTCTCCTTTAGAAAAGTCCAAGAATTCCGTGCTCAAGTATTCTCCTCCTTGATCACATCAAAGGACATAATACTTATACCCGTTTTGGTTCTCTACTTCGAACTTATATTCTGTGAATATCTCAAAAGGTTCGGACTTGTGTTTCAACAGGAACATATGTCTGAATCTTGAGAGATTATCAGAGAATGTAATGAAGTACAAAGAACCGGTCTTAGCATGTGTAGACAGGGGACTTTCATACATCAACATGTATCATCCCAAGAGTTTACTAACTCTTTCTCTGCTTCCAATAAACGGAGCTATGGTCATCTAATCTTTGTGACAAGACTGGCAAGTTTCATAAGATGTAAATTCAAATAGATTTAAATATGCATCTAAATGTAATTTCAGCTAGTCGGATCGCATTAATATGACCTAGTCTACAATACCTCAAGAAGGATCCGTTCATTTCTGAACTCTTCCTCTTGTGTGTGTTCTGTATACTAAGAACTGTAATTTGATTTAGAACGTCAATGCTTTTAGATAACGTGCCTGAACCGATCAACTTTTGATATAGGAAATGTTCAAAACATTATCCAACAATACAAAATTATATCCTTTATTTACTAATAAAGAGACTGATATGATTTTGTATATCAGGTTCGGTATCAATAACATTCGTTCAGAATCAATGTATTGGTAATACAGGGTGACGGTGATCAACAGACTTGGCTGCAACACTTGCTCCGTTTTCTGTCTCATGAAACTTATCACCCGTTCTCAATTCTTTACCTATCTGTAGCCCATGTAACAAATTACATATGCGGGATCCTGATCCGGTATCTCATATCCAGGACGTAAAGAATACTGAGAAACAGTTCTGTATAATGAATACACCCGAAGATGATGCATCAGCATGCACTGTCTTCATTTGGACGGCATGGGAATCCTGGTATTCCCCTATTTCCTGCTCGGTCTTATAACAATTATAAGTCGGAGCGGGACCAACGTTCCCCAGCTCAGTATAACAAGCGGGTTCGGTCAATACATCCGTATTATTATCTTGATTAAGGCGTGATATGGTCGCTACCTGGAGAGAGAGAGAAAAAAACACTCAGCGTGCGCTCTTGTAAGAATAGATTGGTTATTATTTTATCTAATCAGGATGGCTCCCACTGTTTTTATCAAATCTTCCTTCAAACCCTAAAAGGAAAGACTAGCCGGGATTAATTACACGCTACAAGTTCGCCAATCTTTCAGCCAGGCCAGTGTCGGTACTTTGAGGGAGGTGCCCCGTGCTTTCGCACGGACCTAATTAATGTGAACCTTGTTTTCCCAGAGGCTTAACCCCGTTGACACCTTTCTAGACACCTACTTGATCGGCTAATTGTAATGTGTAAAACTCTCCCAGGAGTAACAATTACTCGCAGCGGGTATCAGGATCCAACTATCTCATAGAAGGTATGCAATCTCATTGCAAATTTCAACACTTGAAATTCCCGATAATTTTGCCCCTAGCAGCTATATGACCTTAACATAGTCAACAAATCATAAGTGCTAGTCAAGTTCAACCCGTCATTCCTGATTGAATTAAACCCACCCGCATGACCCTTAACATAGTCAACAAAGTCGCACGACTACCCTAATCCAATCGCATCATATGCTTATACAGATAAGCACTAATTAGCTACCGCACACTACGCCTTAACATAGTCAACAAACGTAGTACGAATACTAACTAGTACTTATCTGAAATGACGGAGGGCTACGACAGGTTTTTCTGAAAACCTATTGTGTAATGAACTTGATATCGTTGTAGAATCAAACGATTTTTAAAATGGAGCGTTTTTTAGGCTTTTCTAGTTTTGCTAAAGGGGTCACTCCCGGTGAAGGGATCGTCGGCCCTTTCCTCATCGAATAAGGTGCGGGATATATCATATATATTACTGTGCAAAGCAGAAACTATAGAAGCAATCAAAAGACAAACTGAGAGTTGTAGCATCTGCCAGTTATTGCTAAAGGAGTCACTCCCGGTGAAGGGATCTCGGTCCTTTCCTTATCGAATAAGGTGCAGGATGTTCTACAAGAAATACCGCGATGCAAAGCAAGAACTGTAGCTACCTGGTTTTGTAAATTTGATTCCACAACATCTTTAGGTTTCTTTTTCATTTCATTAATAATATTAATGAAGTCCCATCATTTAAGTCACCTAAACATCACAGATAAATACGACGTACACTTATGCCATCCGCATTCGCCACGATGTCCCCTCGTGCACCGTTAGGTTAGGTAACTAACGACAGAACGGGCAGGGCTAGTGCGGGTGTAAAACATAAGTAACGTCTATATAATATATCATATATACTATATACAGTATCCATCACAGCATATCAAATGATCATATCACAGATATCGCAGCAGAAGAAACATATGAAATATTGGATATACTAGGATGTCCGTGTTTTCAGTACGAGCCAGTATAAAACACGGATTCCACGGTCACGATGAATAGCCAAACCCACACCCCTAGACCCCTACGAGAGAAGCAAACAACCCTACCAATTCTAGAGTTAGGATACCCGGACTCGACTCCTCGAGTTGGTCTCCCACTGGACTCCAGAACCCGGTTACTTGTGCCCTCCTCCTTGGGTCTATCTTAGTGCGGAAAAGTAAATAATATACAAAAGGTGACATCTTCCGCAATCTGGAAGTGCCCCAATAAAAGAATATTACATACAAGTTTTTACATGAATGAAAATGAAAAACACTCATCTCACATAAAAACCCCTGGCTATTCAAACACGACGATCCAATATAACATATCCAGCAACACATAACATCACATGTCATCAACGTAAGTAAACATGCGTATCCCAATTGTCGTTGACATATAGAAACGAAACCGGCGATATCACATATTACACTTACGGTCACAGAAAAGAAAGTGTAAAACTACAACAGTTGGAATCCGCAACCTCTTTAGATATCGCATGCCTAATCAAATGAATTACTTAGACATCGCATGCCTAACAATTATAAACCCCGCATTTTAGTCTCATTATCGAAAACTCTTTTCAATATCAAGTCGGACAATTCAACAAGATTCCCGACATCCTGATCGAATGCTCATTGCAAACTTTAGTAGACGGCCGCACCCCCGATACCGTCGACGAAGTGCACCAAGGCGGAACACCGCTACCGCGAGCACCCGAACGGATGCTTTCGGCGACGGGGTTCTCCTACAGTCACTTGGTTGGGGCTATGGGGTGTAGCTGTCTATTATATTTATCCGGCGAGTATCCGCGTACGCTACGTGATTGCGACGGACTTTTGATCGCATCAAAATTCCGTGGCAACCGATCAAGTGAGACTAAACCGCTAGATTTATAACATTCATTCAGTTATCTCATAACAACTTGTGAATTCCAATTATTGTATCACATTCCGGATAAATAGAAAATGTCAAACTTTCCGATCGAACAATCGAACACCCAAGTTTTCCTGAAACAGCTCAACACATGAAACAAGTTTAAAAACATTCACTTCATGCCTTAGTACCAACGGTCCAGCCGTAGAAGGGTCAAGCCAACGCCTCACATGTGGCACGCCGTACTGCCCCAAACCCTAAGGTTCAAAGGGCAGTTCAAGACGGTCACATAATCGAGTTAAGGTTTGTTGTCTTCTAGAGGGTCCATCGAGTTACTTGCACTACTTAGAACGTCTTTAAACCACGGAAAAATCCAACACTTGGAAATTTCCTGGCAAAGGAAAAAATGGGTATTTATATCCGGTCGAACTTTTTAACATATTAAAAAATTATCCGGAAAACACATAGACGGAGTTAAACTTTCCGATCGAAACACCGAGTCCCCAATACACCCCAGAAAACCCAACTGTTGAGTATCAATTAAAAATTCCCATAAAATACAGCAACTGAAGATAGAGATTACTGTGCAAACAAAAGTGAACAAGCTCACTGTATTGCCGCGGAACCGCCGCCCAACCTAGGGTACAGCCGCGGTTCCGCGGCGGTTTAGTCGAATTGGGTCCACGAATTTCACAGTAATTCCTAGAAAACCCTGCTGAATTTTTTTGGCTATTTTTAATTTGGAAAAATCCACATTTTCAGAAAATGTACAGAGAGTGGTCTCGGGTTAGGGTTTCGGGATCGATCGGATTTCTAACTTCGTCTACACATCACCTAAGGCTCTAGCTAGGCTCTGATACCACTGTAGGGTTCCTAGGCACTCTAAGGAGGTTCCACAAGGTATTAACCATGCCAATTTCAAAAAATTCCGGTGCCGAGAAGCCCTAATATAGATCGTTAACTAGAGAATAGGTGAAACTACAAGTAGTAAACAACTTTACTGCTAAAAGGGAAGTGACTACAACCTTTGTAGATCCGGTCCTCCACTTCCTTAGCTCCGTGAAGATGTCCCCTCGCAACGATCATCAGATCCTGGACTCTAGCGTCGGCTTCATCGGAGAAATGGGCGGGCTAGGTTGTCGACTTCGATGCCGAAGATGATCTACGTCGAGGCAACTCAAGATCAAGCTCCAACTTCACCAAGTCATGAAACTTGTGAAGAAAACACCCTATACTACTTGGCAAGTGGTAGAGGATGAAGAAATAGGAAGTGGGTTCACTTTGGATTTGGATTTCTTACTTGGAATCATCACTTGACATTTTCTAGCCATGGTTTCTTCTCTTCATGAAGAAGATGAAGAAGAAGAAAGAAAAAAATTATCAATAATAGAAAAACACGTGATGGTTATCATAATGCAACCATGGTTAAGTGTAGAGAATAAACTAGGGTTAGGTGAATGGTTAGGGTTAAGGAAAGAAACAAAAATGGTCAAGCTTTCAAAGCTTCATGAAGCTTCAACAAAAAACAAAAGTAGCAACCATTTCATTTCTTATCCAAATATAAATGAAAAGAAATAAATAAATAAGTAAATCAAACCCTAACCATTAACTTAATCATGGTTTAATCATACACACCTAAGTTTGCATGTATCATCAAACATGATACAATCAAGTGCACAAAAATATATCACATATATAACTTGTGCACATCAAGTGAGAAAGTTAATCTTAAGTGAATAAATACTAGTTAATGTAAAGTAATATATCAAATATATAATTATATATTAAATCATTAAATCAACACTTGGTTTAACGATCCGTTCATATCGCATATGACCGACTAATATCAATAGTAACAACTTATCGAATCAACACTTGATCCGATAACCCAGCTATATCGCATATAACCGATCAGTGTCACAGATCGCGAGAATCGAATACAGTATCATATACTGGTATTATTCTCGGTCCCGCACATATCTCATATGCGCTCCTATTTCGTTTCGCTTGAGCCAGGAAACCTCTGTGTAGGACTCTAAAGACTTGTTAATACGCCGGCAGCAGATGATGATCATATCAAGCACCCACAAGCCGCAAGCGGTCTGCTAAACGTAACGGCCACCCGGGTATTGAGCGATCAGAAGATCGACGAGCAAGCCCGCTCACACTCCTATGAATCCAACCAGTAACACTTACCGTACAGTCCGGTCTGTTCGTCTGATATGTCGCATATCTCGCCTAGGGGTGGTAAACGTCAGACCCCAGTAGCTCGATAAGTCGTGTCGATATGAGGTCTATAACAGTTCGAGATACTACTGGTAACACTTACCAGTAAATCTCAGCAACCCTGGCCAGGGATTTCCGGTTATAGCCAATCGAACACAGCGCAACATCAATCCCTATACCGGGAGAGACGAATCCCCTCCTATCGCTCATTGCCTCCATGTGATTCGGGACTGTACCCAAAAAACACCGTTTTGCATGCCCTCTTGGACGTGGTAAGGTGGAAATCAAAGCACAGTGGGAATCATACAAGACTCTATGACGATCTCGGGTCTTCAGACTAACCTGTACCAGTGTCACCAGAGAACTGCCATCTGACGTAAGGTATAATACCATCTGGGAGTTCTCGGCGAGTCCGTCCAGTGTACCCAGTCTCCACTGAGCACCCGTATATTTTCTCTGATGTCAAACACAAATGGATATGGGATCATCCATCGCCCATCTGTATGGGTCGAGAAGGTATACGCTAGTCTACTCTGGTATATCGATGCCCCGTCTCGATACACCCACGACTAGGGACCTTGAAGGATGTACTTATGGACTACCATGTCCCCACTAGTATGATCTGCATCATAGTCCAGGTAGTCAAGTACACATCCTAAGGGCTTTACCAATATGTAACAGAAAGACAATCAGTGTACACGTTAAGATAAAGAGCAACCAGATAGTATACTATCATGTCGAGAAAGAAAGTCCTCCCTATATATGTCCCAGCATCCACTACAATATACATCCTATGTACAGTAATGGCCTCTAGGGAATACATATAACTAACACAACTGCCACCAAAATCAAGCACGCACGCATAAAGCATATCCTCGAGATTCTATATAGTCCGCTATGACTGACTATCGGTCTGTAGATGGAAAGCGGTGCTGTATGTTATAGAATATTTTTCTTAGTCATCACCAAAATTAACTTTAAAGTTTCATGGCTCCGTCTCTGACTTTAAAATATATAGTATTGGAACTACTACTCGGATTCAAATCCAAAAAATCAAGTGTTTAGCGATCTCTTTAAAGGAAATCATACACGAAGAACAGTGGAAGTGATGTATATGATCTCCGATTATTTATCTAATATGAATCATAAATACGTACATTTACAAATCTGAATATCTGTTGGCAAAACATTTTTCTCTTGTAGCTACCACAATTGCAGAAGCTTCCAATTGAGTCCACTACCTTGCGTAGGAGGGAAATAAAAAAGATTTGGCTCTACCTATTGGCCAACGTCTCACATGTAAAGCGTGTGGAGCACATGCCAACCCATTACGCTTTACGCGCAATGCACGTGAGTATCCCTTTTGATAGAATTAAATTCTTTATTTGAAAAATATTTTCCTAATCTTATTAAACAAACAAGATACTCATCTGATAGAATTAAATTCTATGTTGGGAAAATATTTTCCTAATCTTGTTAAACAAACAAGATATTCATATGATAGAATTAAATTCTATACTATGAAATTATTATCCTCATCTTATTAAAAAAACAAGATATTCATATGATAGAATTAAATTCGATACTAAGAAAATATTATCCTAATCTTGTTAAACAAACAAGAAATATATGCTCTGTTAAATAGAGAGTCGTTGGATAAAAAATCCAACGGTGATTTAAACATCTCCGATTGATTATAAAATCAATCAAGATCTCTTAATGAGAGATTTTCTTAAATAACTTGATTTTTCTCTTCTCCTATATAAAAGACCCAAGAGATTAAATCTCATATAGAGAAAACCCTTATAAACTTCTGCAGATAAGGAAAACCTTTCCATAAGCTTCTGTAAAAATTCAATAGTTCTAACCATAAGTTTCGGCAACAGAGAATTTAATTCTCTTCGAAGAAGAACTTCCTTCCTGCTCAAACCCTAGATAGAGAAAATACAAAGATAAAAATCTCTCTCCTTTACCCATCATATCATATATAAGGGTTTAACCCTTCAAAAGAATTAAGTTCTTCCTCTGGTCTGAGATCTACAAGACAAATCTCCCAAAATGAGAATTTAATTCTCACAGGGAAGATCTTGTTCTTGAGAATCAAAGATCCATAGGAGAATGATATTGAAAAGAACGATGATGAAAGAAGAACATAAAAAAGATGGAGTTTATACTCTAGGAACTTAGTTCCTTCATAAACAAAAACTTAGTTCTTAAAGAACCTGATCTCAGATCATCAAAATATTGATCTTGGTGATCGTTAATGGTCAAAATACCATTAACAGAAGTTAAACTTCTTTAAAAAATGATGAACAAAGATTCATTCTCTAAGGAAGTTGCACATCATGTGAAAGGCACGCGTGCACACTTCATTGCCAAAAGGAATAAGTCTCACGTGAAAGGTGTAAGTCCACGTTGCGACCCCCGGTTCTTACGGGGAGGCGGAAACGGTATAAAAATCAAATTTTTAGCGCATGGGGCAACATGGACTAACAAAGTCGGGATCTTTTCCTAAACTAAAACTAGCAAACAAGCTAAAGAGAGTTAGCTACTCGGAAAGATGGTTATACCTAACTTGAACTCCTTCTTCTTCAAACTTTTGTAGAGCTTGATAGTGCTTTCCTCGTTGCCTTCTTCCGTCAAAGATGGATCCACCTGAGGGTTCAACCTTCGGGCTCTTTCTCGAACTTTGAGAGAACTAGAATTTTCGGCTTGCTAAACCTTTGATCCTAGAGTGAGTAGAGAGTGTCTAAGGGGTGTTTTTATCTCAAGGAGAGGGATTCTCAACTCATGAGAAGGATTCTCCTTGAACTAGAGGAGGAAGAAGAACAAGTGAGGAGAGAGAATGGTTATGATAGAATGAGCTTATTCTTTTCATTTTACAACCATATCACAAATGAAAAGAATTATCAATTAACAATAATAATAAAATGAAATAGTTGATGGATGGTTTGGAATGACCATTATCATTACATTCATTAAATGAATTTTGCTAGAATCAAAGAGCATCTTTGCAAAGTAATGATGATGGTCAAACATTCAACCATGGTCAACAAGTCAACCATGGTCAACAAGTCAACAAAATCCAACCATGACACAATTTCATTTAATTAATATTATTAATTGATATATCATAATTCCATTAGGTTTGGAAAAAGACGACTGTCAACTGTGCATACGCACCCGTTCCGAAACCCTAATGAAAATCCTCTTCCTCCACCTCAATCAACTGTGCATACACACCCGCTTTCTTGTTCCGAGGAACATGAATACCAAGAGATAAAATCAACCCCTAAACGTATACCAGTATCTGGCTCAAACAAGAGCCTACCAGTAATATCCGTCCGGACTCCAAACGTGCACAAGTGCGCGGATGAGAACGAACCCTGTCGCAAAGCCATGCGACCTCTACTCTATTTTGCCCAGAGGCGAATACCCTCTGTGTGGGACTCTAAAGACTCGACACTACGCTGGCAGTGGGTTTAACCACAGACCGCAAGCGGCACTAGCTGTGCGTAACGGTCCCCAGGTAGATGCCGACAAGAAGGCTGACGAGGTGAACCCCATCTGAACTCCTACCGAGTCTGAATGTGACATTCTCCGTACAGTCCGGTCTGTTCATCTGATACATCGCATGTCGGGCCTAGGGGGCGGTAAACGTCAGTCCCCTAATAGCGGTACAAGTCGTGTCGGAGTGAAGCCCAAAACACCCTGAGATAACACTGGAAACCTACAAGTATATCTCGCTTGCCCTGGCCAGGGACTACTCGTGTAATGGCTCTCCTAGACACAGCGCGATGTCAACCCCCAATACCGGGAGAGACGAATCCTGTCTAACCGTCACTGCCTCCAAGTGCTTCGGGACTGCACCCAACCATTACCTGTTTGCACGACTCCTTTGAGCCGTGGTAGGGTAGTGATCAAAGTGCAGTGGGAACACACTCGAGGCGAAGTGCCAGTGTCAAGTCAGCGGACTAAGCTGTACTCATGTCACCTGGGAACTGATAACTGACGATAGGTATAATACCAACCTGTCAGTTCCCGACGAGTCCTGTCCAGTGTACTCGTAACCCAACGAGCACCCGTATACTATCTCCAGTACGACGTACTGATGGCTGTGGGACAGACCATCTCCCACACTGGGATGAGAAGCGCATACGCTAGTCTACTCTGGAGTATCGATGCCCTGTCTCGATAGTCCTGCGACTAGGGACCTGTATAAGGATGTGCTTATAGATTACCCAGCCCCCACTAGTGTGACTGCCATCACAACGCTGGTAATCAAGCAAAGATCCTAAGGGCTCCACTAATGCGTATAGGTGATATACAAAAATAAACACATGTACATATTGAAGTAGAAACAAACCAAGTAGCATACTACTATATTGAGCAAGATTGTTTATACAAGGTGAATATCCCAAGCTTCCATTAAGTAATATACAAACTAGTATGATACAGTAATGGCCTCTAGGGCATATACACTAACAATCTCCCACTTGCACTAAGGCCATGTACTGGCGTATCGAAGACCTATCATCTCGATCAGCCGCTCGAACTGAGTCTGGGGTAGGGCCTTGGTGAATGGATCTGCAGTGTTTTCTTCTGAAGCAACCCTCCGAACCTCGATCTCCTTGCGATCCACGATCTCCCTGATCAGGTGATACCGCCTCAAGATGTGCCTGGATCTCTGATGGGACCTGGGTTCCTTCGTTAAAGCTATAGCCCCGTTGTTGTCGCAATACAGAGGTATTGGGTCAACAATGGACGGAACCACCTGAAGTTCTTTAAAGAACTTCCTCATCCAGACAACTTCTTTTGCGGCATCAGATGCAGCGATGTATTCCGCTTCCATCGTCGAGTCTGCAACGGTTTCCTGTTTGGAACTCTTCCAACACACCGCCCCTCCATTGAGGGTAAAGACAAAACCCGACATGGACTTGGAATCATCCTTGTCACTCTGGAAGCTGGAGTCAGCAAAGGCCTCGATCTGGAGGTCTTTTCCGCCATACACCAAGAACATCTCCTTAGTCCTTCTCAGGTACTTGAGAATGTTCTTTACCGCTATCCAGTGTTTCTCCCCAGGGTTTGACTGATACCGGCTTACCACACTCAGTGCATAAGCTACATCCGGTCTGGTACACAACATCGCATACATTATAGAGCCTATCGCAGAAGCGTAGAGTATAATAGACATGCGATCCCTCTCCAAATCAGTCTTGGGGGACATCTCTTTAGAGAGGGTGATTCCGTGACAAGCCGGTAGGTTACCGCGCTTGGAATCTTCCATACTGAATCTTTTCAGTACGGTGTCGATGTACCTGGACTGTGAAAGTCCTAATATCCTCTTGGATCTATCACGATGGATCCGGATCCCCAGGATGTACGAGGCATCACCCAGGTCTTTCATGGAGAACCTTTGTGACAAGAACCCCTTGACAGATTGTAGCATAGGAATGTCATTTCCTATTAAGAGAATGTCATCCACGTATAAAACGAGGAATACTACAGTTCTCGCTACAAATCTACTATAGATGCATGGTTCATCTGGATTTTTGATAAAGCCAAATTCCTTGACTGTCTCATCAAAACAGATGTTCCAACTCCGTGATGCCTGCTTTAGTCCATAGATGGACTTAAGCAACTTGCACACCTTTCCGCTGCTCCCACTCTGAATGAAACCCTCTGGCTGATCCATATAGACACACTCCTCTAAATTTCCATTTAGAAAAGCGGTTTTTACGTCCATCTGCCAAATCTCATAATCGTGGAAGGCAGCAATGGCAAGAAGGATCCGAATGGATTTCAGCATAGCCACTGGAGAAAAGGTTTCGTCATAGTCCAAGCCAGGTCTTTGACGGAAACCCTTTGCTACAAGTCTAGCTTTATAGGTCTCAACCTGTCCATCTACACCAATCTTCCTTTTGAAGATCCACTTGCATCCTACGGGTTTTACCCCGTCTGGAGCAATGTCCAACGTCCATACTTTGTTGGTGTACATGGACTCCATTTCGGTCCGCATTGCATCCAGCCATTTTACCGAGTCAACGCTCTGAACGGCCTGCTGGAAGCTAGTAGGCTCATCATAATCTATGATGCAATCCTCTCTATCCCCGTCTATGAGAAAACCGTAGTATCTCTCAGGCGGATGAGACTGCCTACTACTCCTGCGGAGCGGCGTAGGAATGTCCTGTTCATTTGAACCCTCTGGTTCCACTAAGCTTTCAGTAATAGTCTGTGGTTCAGGAATTTCTTCCAGTTCTACTGTGCTCCCACTTAATTCTTTTTCTAAGAACTGGTGTTCTAGAAAGTGGGCATGACGAGAAACAAGAACTTTTTGTTCCTCCTCGTAGTAGAAGAGATATCCCTTGGAATTCTTTGGATATCCCACAAACTTACACAGTACTGAGCGCGCCTCGAGCTTGTCCGCATGCTGCTTTTTAACAAAAGCTGGACTTCCCCAAGTCTTAATGTGACTGAGATGGGGCCTCTTCCCACACCACATCTCATATGGTGTAGTAGGCACAGTCTTAGTAGGAACTCGGTTTAAAAGGTACGCAGCTGATTCTAGCGCATACCCCCAGAATGATCGCGGTAACTCAGCGTTACTCATCATGGACCGTACCATATCCAATAGGGTCCGGTTCCGTCTCTCCGATACACCGTTATGTTGCGGAGTGTATGGAGGAGTAAGCTGAGAGAGAATCCCATTCTCTTTTAAGTAATTCAGGAACTCGGCACTTAAGTATTCTCCACCTCGATCCGATCTTAGAATCTTGATACTTTTGCCGGTTTGTTTTTCTACTTCATTCTTATATTCCTGGAATTTTTCAAAGGCTTCGGACTTATGTTTCATTAAGAAGACATAACCGTACCTTGAAAAATCATCCGTAAAAGTAATGAAGTAAGAATAACCGCTTCGCGCATGTGTAGACATTGGACCGCACACGTCGCTGTGTACGAGTCCCAAGAGCTCGCTCGCTCTTACTCCGTGTCCAGTGAATGGAGTTTTTGTCATCTTTCCTTTGAGACAGGATTGACAAGTGGCATACGATTGATATTCGAACGGATCCAAATATCCTTCTGTATGTAACTTAGTCAACCTTCTCTCATTGATGTGACCCAGTCTACAATGCCATAAGAAAGTCTGATTGATTTCCGAAGACTTTCTTTTGTGTGTATTCTGGACATTGAAAATCTGTGGTTGGTTTAATACGTATATACCATTGCTCAGTGTACCTGACCCAATCAGAACTTGATTAAGGTGAATGTTTACAACATTACTTACAAACGCAAATTCATAACCTTCTTTAGAAACCGAAGATACAGAAATGATATTACAAGTTGCGTTGGGTACAAAAAAGCAATTACGCAAAACCAAAACATGTCCATCTGACATTCCCAGGTGATAGTCCCCCACGGCTTTAGCATCCATGCTAGCTCCGTTCGCAACTCTGAGGGTCATGTCACCTGCCTTCAAAAACCTACGATTTCTCAACGCCTGCAACGAATTACAGATATGAGATCCTGATCCGGTATCCAATACCCAGGAAGTAGAGTTTATCGAAAGACAGTTTTCAATAACATACACACCTGAAGCTGAAGCCGCAACCTGTTTCAGTTCCTGTGTCCTGGCTTTCCAAGCCCTGCAATCTTTCTTCCGGTGTCCACTCTTGTGACAATAGAAGCATTCCTCTTTACCCACAAGCTTCCCCGCAATCTTTGTTGCCTTTTCCTTTCCCTTCGTACCCACTTTACTAACACCGCCCCTTGGTTTGGCGGGGGCTTTCTTCCTCTTTTCCTTGGCTTTCGCCTTGGACCTAGAGGAAGAAGATCCTCCTACAAACAAAGCGGGTGTTTCCCTACCCTTCTGTAGGGTGCCCTCTGCGCTCCTCAGCATGTTGAGGAGTTCTGAAAGTTCAACTTCCTTTTCTTGTAAGTTTAAGTTCAGTATAAACTGGGCGTAAGTGGATGGAAGGGACTGGAGAATTAAATCCGTATAGAGTTCACTTTCCAACGTAGTCCCAAGTTCCGCGAGCTCCTCAATGTAGCCAATCATCTTAAGCACGTGGTCCGCTGCCGATGATCCGACGGCCAACTTTGCCGAAAACAACTTCTTCGACACTTCGTATCTTGCGATACGAGACTGCTCTCCATACAGTTTTTTTGTATGAAGAAATATGGATTCCAGGTCCATATTCTCGTGCCTCCTCTGGTGTTCGTTGTCCATAGAGGCAAGCACGAGGCACTTGGCCTTCACGCAATCAATCTCCCAAGTCTTACGGATTTCCTTATCCGCGACGCTGGAGGTGGGACCTGGGACGGGGGGGAGCTTTGGTGGTAAGAAGATACCCCAGCTTGTCGTAAGTGATTGCCATTTTGACATTCCTGAGCCAATCTTTGTAGTTTGGCCCTGTCAATATGTTTTTATCTAGAAGTAACTTAAGTCCAGTCATTTCGATTTGGTCGCTGCAGGGGGGAGAGAAGAAACACTTTAGCATGATGCTCTTGCAAGTTTAGAGTGGTTTTTAATTTGTCTAAACAGGATGGCTCCCACTGTCTCTCGAATCCCTCCTCAAACCATAAAGGAAGAATCAGTTGGGATCAATCCCACCGCACAAAACTTGCTTAACCGTTCAGCCAGGCCAGTGTCGGTACTTCGAGGGAGGTTTTCCAACGCTTTCGCGAAGTTCCTTAATTTAAGAACCTCTTTTCCCTGGGGGCGTAGCCCCGTTAACACCTTTCTAGGCACCTACTAGGTTTATAGCATTGATCGTTTAGTAAGAAATTTCCCGAGGAGTAGCATATACTCACAGTAGGATCGGGATCCAAATATCATCGCGTGACGAAACTGAAGGAATCCTACCAGAATCATCACACTCCAAATGGTATGCAAATCTAGCAAGTTTCAGTACTTATGAAACTCCAGATGTAGATTTTTGCCCCATGCTCTTATGACCTTGACTTTGGCCAAAATATCATAAGTCACATGTCAAGTTCTACCCGTCACTATCCAGGTTAATTTGGATCCACCCGTACCTACCCTTGACTTTGGCCAAAATGGCGGCACGACTGTCCCAAACCAACGCATCTATCTATGCTACACATGAACACCCAATAGCTACCAATCACTATGCCTTGACTTTGGCCAACATACATAGCTTGAATACTATTGCCTATTCATGAGAAACGACGGAGGGCTACGAATGGTTTTGGTAAAACCGTGAACGTAGTGAACTTGATATAATCGATGGAACGAGATAGCTTTTAGAAGGAGTGGCTCAAGCTCCGCATTTAAAAGTTAGTTTTGAAAAGAACCGAGTGGTTTTTCGAAAGTGTTCCAACGACTTTAACTTGGTTTATTATCTTGCAATAGTTCTTTTAATGCGTGATATTCTTGCATTAGTTCTTTTAATGCGTCCCATCAATTAATCCTACCATTGCAGAAAACAACCAAAATATGACGTACGCTTATGCCATTCGCATTCGCCACGGGGTCCCGTCATCACCCGTTAGGTTACTTAACTAACGACAGAGCGGGGTCTGGGCTAGCGCGGCTGTAAAACATAAGCAACGCCTAAATATAAAGCAATGATAGACATTACAGATCACAGATGAATACATTGGATATACTAGGAATCCGCAATCCGTTCGAGCCTGCAACGAAAAGCGGATTACACGGTCGCGGTGAATAGCCAAAACCCCACCCAAGACCCCTACGGGTGCGGCAAACTACCCCCCAAGAACCCGGTAGTTTGTGCACCCCTCCATGGGTCTATCCTAGGAGCAAAAACAGTAAAAAGAATTATACAATGACGGCTACAACTCCGACCCGGTTGTGCGGCCATACAAATAATATTATTACATCAATTTACATATTACAAATGAATGAAAGAAAAACAAAAGCTCATCTCACACCCATCCCGGCTATTCACCCGCGATAGTCCAACACATTCATATACACATTCCAATATCAAACACAGATCACAGAGATGTATAACCCCGACTAATCGACTTATAGCGATTAGCCGACGTTCAATACATACAAACATCACAGATATAACCAATATAGCCGAAGTGTAGCGAAGTTCGAAAAAAAAATACGGATTTATAGGACCCCAAAAGTAAATTTCTTTTCTGGAAAATCTGGGCACATATAACATATTTGAAAAATCCCAAAACCCTACCAGAACAACACTGCACAAAACATGATCACATGAAGAGCCTAAACGACGGCGGATCCGCGGCGAAGAGAATAGCTGAGGCCGCGGATCCGCGGCGGTTTTAAGGATTCATGGGATCGTTTTTGGTGGGTGTTCTCACAAAACCCTGAGCCGATTTTAGGAGTAAAACTTTTTACTTTTAGAGCACAAAAAATTTCAACAGAAACTTAGGGTTTTAGATTTTCCGGTTTTGCGATTTTTCCGTTTCGAACTTCCATACACTTCGCTACCAAGCTAGTTTAAGTTTAGTTAGGCTCTGATACCACTGTAAGTCCACGTTGCGACCCCCGGTTCTTATGGGGAGTCAGAAACGGTATAAAAATCAAATTTTTAGTGCATGGGGCAACATGGACTAACAAAGTCGGGATCTTTTCCTAAACTAAAACTAGCAAACAAGCTAAAGAGAGTTAGCTACTCGGAAAGATGGTTATACCTAACTTGAACTCCTTCTTCTTCAAAGTTTTGTTCTTCAAACTTTTGTAGAGGTTGATGGTGCTTTCCTCGTTGCCTTCTTCCGTCAAAGATGGATCCACCTGAGGGTTCAACCTTCGGGCTCTTTCTCGAATTTTGAGAGAACTAGAATCTTCGGCTTGCTAAACCTTTGATCCTAGAGTGAGTAGAGAGTGTCTAAGGGGTGTTTTTATCTCAAGGAGAGGGATTCTCAACTCATGAGAAGGATTCTCCTTGAACTAGAGGAGGAAGAAGAACAAGTGAGGAGAGAGAATGGTTATGATAGAATGAGCTTATTCTTTTCATTTTACAACCATATCACAAATGAAAAGAATTATCAATTAACAATAATAATAAAATGAAATAGTTGATGGATGGTTTGGAATGACCATTATCATTACATTCATTAAATGAATTTTGCTAGAATCAAAGAGCATCTTTGCAAAGTAATGATGATGGTCAACAAGTCAACCATGGTCAACAAGTCAACCATGGTCAACAAGTCAACAAAATCCAACCATGACACAATTTCATTTAATTAATATTATTAATTGATATATCATAATTCCATTAGGGTTTGGAAAAAGACGACTGTCAACTGTGCATACGCACCCGTTCCGAAACCCTAATGAAAATCCTCTTCCTCCGCCTCAATCAACTGTGCATACACACCCGCATTCTTGTTCAGAGGAACATGAATACCAAGAGATAAAATCAACCCCTAAACGTATACCAGTATCTGGCTCAAACCAGAGCCTACCAGTAATATCCGTCCGGACTCCAAACGTGCACAAGTGCGCGGATGAGAACGAACCCTGTCGCAAAGCCATGCGACCTCTACTCTATTTTGCCCAGAGGCGAATACCCTCTGTGTGGGACTCTAAAGACTCGACACTACGCTGGCAGTGGGTTTAACCACAGACCGCAAGCGGCACTAGCTGTGCGTAACGGTCCCCAGGTAGATGCCGACAAGAAGGCTGACGAGGTGAACCCCATCTGAACTCTTACTGAGTCTGAATGTGACATTCTCCGTACAGTCCGGTCTGTTCATCTGATACATCGCATGTCGGGCCTAGGGGGCGGTAAACGTCAGTCCCCTAATAGCGGTACAAGTCGTGTCGGAGTGAAGCCCAAAACACCCTGATATAACACTGGAAACCTACCAGTATATCTCGCTTGCCCTGGCCAGGGACTACTCGTGTAATGGCTCTCCTAGACACAGCGCGATGTCAACCCCCAATACCGGGAGAGACGAATCCTGTCTAACCGTCACTGCCTCCAAGTGCTTCGGGACTGCACCCAACCATTACCTGTTTGCACGACTCCTTTGAGCCGTGGTAGGGTAGTGATCAAAGTGCAGTGGGAACACACTCGAGGCGAAGTGCCAGTGTCAAGTCAGCGGACTAAGCTGTACTCATGTCACCTGGGAACTGATAACTGACGATAGGTATAATACCAACCTGTCAGTTCCCGACGAGTCCTGTCCAGTGTACTCGTAACCCAACGAGCATCCGTATACTATCTCCAGTACGACGTACTGATGGCTGTGGGACAGACCATCTCCCACACTGGGATGAGAAGCGCATACGCTAGTCTACTCCGGAGTATCGATGCCCTGTCTCGATAGTCCTGCGACTAGGGACCTGTATAAGGATGTGCTTATAGATTACCCAGCCCCCACTAGTGTGACTGCCATCACAACGCTGGCAATCAAGAAAAGATCCTAAGGGCTCCACTAATGCGTATAGGTGATATACAAAAATAAACACATGTACACATTGAAGTAGAAACAAACCAAGTAGCATACTACTATATTGAGCAAGATTGTTTATACAAGGTGAATATCCCAAGCTTCCATTAAGTAATATACAAACTAGTATGATACAGTAATGGCCTCTAGGGCATATACACTAACAAAAGGCACATGAAAGTCCGAGTGCGCAGCTCACGTTATAGCATGTGAGCACACCTGAACATGTCTCACGTGATATCCACGTGAGCATTTGAAGACAGCGGACCACATGAAGAGCACGCGAGCACTAAAAAGATATGCAAGTACGCATCTCATATGATATCCACGTGAGCACTAAGAAGCTAAATAAGTACGCAACTCACATGATGTCACATGAGCATCTAAGACTCAGTAGTTCACGTGAATATCACGTGAGCACATGAAGACCGTGCTTCACGTGATATCTATGTGAACACTTGAAACTCTGCATCTCACGTGATGTCCACATGAGTGCTGTTTGTTCGAGTGCTTAACACTACTGAAGCCCAATCTTAGGCCCAAATTGACTAAGTTTGTAATATTTAAACTTCTTTGAGCCAATATGCTCACTTGTTTAAGTTAGCCTTGACCTAAAACTAGATTAATAGTCCATAAACATGTTTAAATCTATCTTAATCTAAAAAAAGATTAATGATCCTTAAACCCCTGAACTTATTGTAACCCCTTAAAAACGCGATTAGAATTAAGTAAGCGATATAATACAGGTTTTTGATAAATTTAACTAATAATTATTTTTCCACATATTTTATTATAATTAATTAATATTTTATTTAATTATTTATGTACCTGTTGTAGTTATGCACACACATGTGCATGCTAATCTAAGGTTAATGATGTACTAACCATGTTTTTCTTGCCATGGCACATTAACCATATCCTCACACACACACACACACACACACACTTTAAGTAAAAAGGGTTTTTAAAAGAAAAAAGAAAAGAAAAGAAATGAATGCATGATGGGAGACAAAGGGGAATGCGGGTCGTTTAATGAGGGGAGAGAGAGAGAGCATGGCTCTCAAGAGCCATCCCTCATTCTCTCATTCTCTCAACACTTATTTTCTCATTCTCTCTTCCCCTCATTTTCCTCTTCTTCTTCTTTCTCCCACAAATCTTCTCTTGAAAATATTTTCCCTCAAACTTGAGCCTAAGCAACACTAAAACTTCATTAAACCCTCAACTAAGCATGTTTAACCCCTCTTGAGATGTCTTGGAGCTTGCATGGCTAGGGTTTCATCTAAGTTTTGGTGAGGTAATGATCTTAAACCCTTAATTAGGCTCTAAGGAGAGTTTCTATGTTTTCTAGTTTCACTAATATATCTTAATGTTCTAGTTTAGTGTTAATATCGTATTTCGTTTAACTTGGGTCTCTGTTTTAAATCTACCATCAACCTAGATGTTCTTTTGAGAAGTTGCCACTACAGAGAGGTATTCTAGAGTCCTAGAACATAACCCCAAAACCTGAGCCCAATCCCCCATCACGAGGCCGCTGTTTTATTCATTCTGGCCACAATTTGCGGCCAGTCTTGGGGCGATGTGTATGCGTCTTGGTCGAGTGTTCTCTGGGGCTATATGTGAAAGTGTGTCCTAGCACCATCGCTGGGTTTTGACTAGCATCATGTAAGCCATTTTTAAAAATTTGATGGTGCTAAGATACACTATCCACACATCTAACAAGATGATTAAGGTTTAGACTTTGATATAAACTAAACCATAAGAAGTGAAAGAGAATACAACCTAGTAGATCGAGTCCTTCACTTCACAAGCTCCATGTAATAGTCCCTACGACTCCACTAGGTTCCACTAGAAGTTGGATCGAGCTTCTTCCGTGATCTTCGTGCCGAAGATGATCCACCAAAAGCTCCGCTAATCTAAGCTACCTCTTCACTAAACTTTCTTTAGTGAAGTAAACACCTCAAACTTGAGTACTAATCTGGTGTGGGATGGTGAAGTAGGGGTTCTAAGCTCACTAAGTATCCTCACAAGCCCTAAGATTCATAACTCATGTGAGGGTTATAGCTTGTAAGAGGAGATGAGGAAGATGGAGAGAGTTAGAGAGGAAATGAGCTCAAGTGATAAAAAACAACAAGTGTGCAAGCAAGCATCCATAATGAAGTGAAGAATGGCTTCTATATTCTCACAATAATTGAAGTATCAATATTTTCCAATAATCAATTGGAACCATGCTTCAATAGTATTTCTAAATGAATATATAAATATAAAAGCCATGCTTCACCCCATTCCTCCTTTTCCACCTCATCATTCTATTTTCACAAAATAGAATTTCCAACCATGCTTCATAAATAATATATACATATACATATATCAAATATATATATTAATAGAGAATAGTGGAGAAAAGAGGCCGTAGGAGGGAATTTCCTCCTATGGCGTCGAAAAAGTAAGGCCTCCATCGTGTTTTCCGACGATCGGAATCCATCAACTTCATCGTTATCATCTAAGATATTGGTACGCCAAATTTCATGTGATTTTACAACTTTTTCACCGTTGATTTAGCAATGTAAAAAGTTCTATTGTCGGTAAACCGTTAATTTTGAACCCACTATTTCAACGGTGAAAAAGTTGTAGAATCACATGAAATTTGGCGTACCCACATCTTAGATAATAACGATGAAGATGATGGATTCCGATTGTCAGAAAACACGATGGAATGCTTACTTTTTCGACGCAATAGGGAAATTCCCTCTTATGGCATCTTTCCTCCATTATTCTCATATATATATATATATATATATATATATATGAAGAAAATAATTAGTGAACAATAATATTAGTTAATATATAATTATATCAAATATACATATATATCATATTATTAAATCAACACTTGATTCAATAATCCGGTTATATCACATATAACCGACTAATATCATTTATCTGTATATCTCATTATCAATTCAACACTTGATTCGATAATCCAGTTATATCACATATAACCTGATCGATAACAAATGATCGCCAGATTAGAATACGGTATCATATACTCGTATTTAATCAGCCCCCCGCACATATCAACATATTTGCCCTACTTCGTTTCGCTTGAACTATGAAACCTCTGTGTGGGACTCTAAATACTCGTCAATACGCCAGCAGTAGGTGATGATCACACGAGTCACCACAAGCCATCAGCGGTACTATCTGGACGTAACGGCTACCCAGGTATTGAGCGATTAGAAGATCAACAAGCAAACTTGTCCAAAATCTCATAAAGCCTATAAGTAACACTTACCATACAGTCCGGTCTCTTCGTTTGATATGTCGCATATCGAGTCTAGGGATGGAATCGTCAGACCCCAGTAACTTGATAAGTCATGCCGATGTGTGGTTCATAACGGTTTGAGAAACTACTGATAACACTTACCAGTAAATCTCATCAGCCCTGGCTACGGAATTACTGTTATAGCCAATCGAGCATAGCGCGACATCAACTCCCAATACCGGGAGAGACGAAACCCCTTCTATCGCTCACTGCCTCCATATGACTTGGTACTGTACCCAAAATCCACCTGTTTGCACGACTCCTTTGAGCTGTGGTAGGGAGGAAATCAAAGCACAGTGGGAACCACACAAGACACTATGACGATCTCGGGTCTACAGACTAACCTGTACCAGTGTCACCAGAGAACTGCTATCTGACGATAGGTATGGTACCATCTAGGAGTTCTCGGCGAGTCCTGTTCAGTGTACCCATTCTCTAATGAGCACCTGTGTACAATTTTTGATGTCAAACACCAATAGATATGGGATCAACCATCGTCCCCTAGAGGGTAAAGAAATGTACACACCAGTCTACTCTGGAATATCGATGCCTTGTTTCGATACTCCCTCGACTAGGAACTGTTAAAGGATGTGCTTATGGACTACATAAGTCCCAGTAGTATGATCCGCATCATAGTTGTGGTAGTCAAGCAAACATCCTAAGGGTTTTATCAACATATATCAGAGAGACAGTATAATAATACAAGTGTATATGTTAAGATAAAAAGCAACCATATAACATACTATTATGTCGAGCAAGAAAGTCCTCTATATATTTGTCCAAGTATCCACTATATCATACAATAATGGCCTCTAGGGCATACATATTCCTAACAATATGTAGGCCTATGGCATGTGCAACTTTCTCTAATTTCTTGTGTAGGAAAATCTGGGACCGTTTTGCTATAATTCAAGCATTTAGATAATGCGCGATGCGGATTTATCTGACTTTCGTTTAGATGTTTCGTAAGATTAGCAGCCTTATGGATGGTCTAGGATGTCGCTACACACGTTTAGCCCGCTAAGCTAACACTTGATAGCTTGTGGGAGTTAGTTCGTTAGTTATGCGCTTGTGTCCGTGTCTTGTCGGAAGTTTATTAATCTTACTCGTTTTGGTTTGTGCGATACTAGGATCACTTGCGGGGACTTCGGACGCAGCTAGGAAGGGGAAAGAAGCGGTCGGATTCACTTAGCTCGAGATCGTCTGGTGAGTAGATTTAACATCTACGGGGGAATCGCCTGTATGGAGTTAAGCGCCGATGGTTAGATTCAAGTGACAATACCTTATGCTATATGTTTATATGTTGTGATCTGTACATGAATATCATATTGTGCATCTTATTACCTGTTGCACATTGACACATTATTAATAGGGAACTGCACCATTACTAACGGTTCATGTTGCACGAGCACTGATTCATATGCCCCAACACACCGTTGGTAATTGCCATGACATGCACACTATAGAAATTTCCATGAATAATAACATTGTACTACATTCGTAACTGACAGTTAGACATTGTTCATTGTACTAGTACGCATCATTTCAGCATCATACATACATTGCTATAGTGCTATATTCTCATATGATGTTTCATGAGATTTCTGTTTTGTGGATTTGGTAAACCACAAGGTACATTTTAAAACTTGAAATATTTAGAAAGGGCGGTTTTTCTTGATATGATATTTCGTGTCCACCATGAGTTTTCTCGGTTCTGAGCTATGTGATACTCGATTCGAGGAGTTAGAAGGAACCGTCTGCGGGTACATAATGGGCGCGGTAAGGTACACCAGGGCAAAAAGATCGTGGAGTAGACGATAAGCCTGGCAGGGGAGCACTGCCTACCGGTGACTGTATGGAAACTCGGCGGATATCCGAAGGATACCATTTGGAGTTATATGATAAGATGGATATGAGGGACGATCAGAGTGACGGTGCCTGAGATATTGGGATTTTGGGTGTTGTAGATGGACACTGGATTTCTATGATGATTTATTGAGGCGATTCTGTTTTATCCTACACTCAGGACTTATTATGACATGCTCTGTTCATATAGTTGTTGTACCATAATGTTGTACCTTGATTATGATTATGCTGCATTTCACACTGTTATACATATGCCATCATGACCACATGCTTAGGAATTGTCGCTTTTTCATCATGCTTGCGATTATACCGTATGATGTTATTTACTGCTCATGAGCTGGCAACTCACCCCTGTTGTGCCACAGTATCTTGCAGGGTTGATTCTCAGTGTAGTCGTGGCAGGGCTCTCTATTTCACCTATTTCTGCGGATACTGCTACTTTTGGGCGTGAGATGTTTCTGTAGGTGAGTTTTTGTGCGAGTATCCGTATTCTTCTACTTGTATATCTTATTTTGTATCTAGAACTCTCCATTTACCACCTGTATGTATTTGACTTACAGACGAGACTGAGAGGTTCGATATTTGTATATTATGTGACTCTGGTTGTCGCGCTCGTGTGAGCCGGCTTTTGTATTATGTTGCGATGTTGTTTTACTTGTTATTTTCTTATTTTATCGCCTACGGCGTCGTATATATATTTTGTGGTTGTGTTCCGCCTTTAGGCTTGAGATTGCTTCCAATTAGGGATGCCTTTTATATACTATGTTTTGTATCCGTTTTGGACCAGTTTTTACAAAGGAGATGCTGCCGAAATTTTTGTAATAACTTGAGATTTTAAAAGAGATGATATTTTGAAACAAATGTTTTACCACTCTACTCCTTTTCATGGTTTAGATTTCTGCGTTTTGGCTGACTTGAATTACGTTACGCCTTTAGACGTTACGTGATTTAAGTACCGTCGCGTTCTTAAATTGGGCCGTGACACTTATGGACCTTATTTATATGAGATCTATGCCTTAAGTTCAAAACCTCAAATTTAATGTACGAATTTAGACTAATCTGCGTCTTACGGGCATGACAAAATTAGTCTCTGTATACAATCCAAGGGCAACCCCATATAAAAGTCATAACACGACACGAAATGATATGTATGGTGAAGGTGAAAATTGTAACCATGGAGTGATAACGTAATTAACTGCAGGGGCTTGCGCCTGTAAGGAAGAGTTCTCCATATTTAAAAACCCTTCACAAATGAGGGGGAATATGATAAGTCATGTTACAATGGTCACATCCATCCAAACCTCCGATAGACGGTTCCATAAATCAACTTGGTATTTTTGGAGAGGTGGATGGATATGTTCCATATAGTATCTGCCCCCAAATTCTGGCAAGACGTTCGTCTTCCCAGTTTTCGGCGGTAAACAGATTCTGGCACGTCCGGTAGGTCTTCTTTTTCTCTTTCCACTCCACACTTCGTGTGTCGTGTTTCGCAAACAAGATCGCGGCATATTATGTTTATAGTTGCCCTTGGATGATAGGATACTGAAGCTGGTGTTCCGTCTCTATCTAGGGATCAATCGCGTCTGCTTCCACTCACTGCAACTCAAGCTCTGCCACATTTGGTGGAGTCAAATATGGGCCACTTGTAGACTTAATTATCTGCATTCCGGCTCTTGAAGAAATGAACAGGCTTTTCTTTGGGTCGATGCTCCCACCTCCTACCCTCGGTGCCTCAACGCCGAAGGAGTAACCTTGGAAGAAGTCTGTCTTCCACAGGCTGGCTCCTTAAGCTTCAGCTCGGCCGAAAGTATTGGTCTTTATGTGAATGGCACCTGCCAAAGACCAGGTGTCACGACCCGAAATTTGGTGCGTGACCGGCACTTAGATTGTATGATATCTAAAGATGCCGACACAATCTGAGTAAGCCAGAAAACCAAGATCGAAAACTCATTTGCGGAATTAAGAAAATTTCACTTTTTAAGTAGAAAGAATGAGGTAGCATGTCGAATGATTTTTAAGAAATGAAATCTAAACAACTGATTTTTAGCATTTAAAATTTCGACAGCACCTCCTTTATAATTGTTAATAAAAGTAGTTATAAAATGTTTAAATAAGTTGCGTCCATAGTTGGGAGCAAATAACGCCAAACAGCTGAAATCAATACGCAACAACAATACGACGCTCAAGCGAAGAATTTCATGCATAAGTAAAGAAAGCATAATTTAACACAACTAAACGATCTCAATCAATCAAAACAAAACATATACAAACATATTTCGTTCTAAATCAAATATAAAGGGTCTGATGGAGTGATACTAGATTCAAAATACATAATCAAAAATAGGCGGTCACTGTATATGTAAATCACCTAGCAAAATAAGCGATAAAAACTGACAAGTGGATCCGCACTGCTGCTATGCGTCCAAGCGTCTCCTGCAAGGAATTAAAGCACAACGGGGGTGAGTTGCCAACTCAGTGAGCAAAACTAATATCTAACAGTTGATATTGTAAGCATGCAGGAATAGAGGTAAAAGCGACAAGATAAGTATGATGTATAGTATCACATTGATGCATGAATATGTACTAAATAAATGTATAACATAATACTGAAATCTCATCAAATATCTCTGAATATCAGTCATTTCCAATTTAAGATTCATTTTCCGTGTCCAATATCGACACAAATCTTCTGTTTTAGCAGACATCGTTCCCCGAACGATCCTGTCAATCAGTAACATCGGTCAGTATCCACCAGATATCCGCCGATGTTTTACAACTATCTCCGGTATCGAGTATCCTCGTTAGGTTCCTCGCCTCAAATGCGGCTTTCCTGCTCCTTGGTCTCGACCGGGTCCACCATGTATCCGACCGTATATCCCCCTACTCAGTATGGATTACGTATAAATCCGCAACCGTATAGCCCCCCCACTCGGTTCGGAGTAAATCCAAATCATAAAAATAACATCTCATGGTGGACATATCGCATCAATTATGAAGAACCGCCGAATGTAACTTAATAATACATAAAACTCAAAACCAGAAATTCTCATAATCCAACACATCTTATGCTACAATTAATAACAATTATGCAAAACAACCACTAATAATGATGCTTATGGTATTAAGGGAATCATATAAGACATGGCAAGTTCTAAGTGGTTACGTGACATTAATACCGATGAGGTGTAGTGTAACATATAGGTATGTGCGCGTGCAACACGACTCATTGATAATTAGTGCAGTGTCCTAGTAAGTGTTAGACAATGGAATTTTATAGATATGAATGCATACGATGAAGTTTTTAGTTTTAAACATATACACAATGCAAAGGAAATTAATTAGCTAAACTTTTAATTACGGGCGTTTTACGCCATCCATACAAAATCCCCCGGTAGATGTTTAGTCTACTCACCCGAATACGTCGAATTTACTCGAATGTCATCAACTCCTTTCCTTTTCTTGCGGCCTCCGAAGTCCCTGCGATCGAACCTAACATTGAAATTAACCTTCGTATAAGAAACGACTAAACTCCGATACGGCGAAAACGTGAAACTACAAGATTTACATACTAAACATGCTACGTACGAATATTGTGAACTATCTAAAACTTATACTAACCTAATCTAACCCTTTGCTGTTCGTAACAGGAAAAAACAGAATCGTGACACGAAATATCCGGATCGTATTTAGAATTATAACCCCAAAACAAGAATTTGCTTCCAGATTTTATATACAGAATATATAACATAATCTAACTATACAAGATACCCTAAAATATATACAGAGATCTACCCTAGAAAAATCAACATCCAACTCCCTAGAAAACCGGCGAGATCGGACAATAAGGGGTTATCGCCGGTCGAAAGTTCAAAGAATGGGTCCGTTTTTCTAATGGTTATTATAGGTCCAATTTACAAGATTAAGGTACTGTTTGATTTTTGTAATTATTAATCAACTCATAGCAGTTTCAAACAGAGCAAGAATCTAACAAAAATACGATATTTACCGATATCCTAAAACTTATACTAGACAGAACTAAAACAAGATCTGAGATATGAGATTATACCAACTGAAGGATCCACTGAGTTAATTCATCAAGGGGATGCACAAGAACATGGTAAGCCTAGCTTGATTGTTGAGGTAAGGACTTGGTACTTAGCTTCTTTTCTTCTTTCATTCAAATTGAGATAGAGGATTATTACTAAGTATTTTTCTTTCTAAACCTAATGTCCAACTGAACAATTTTGAAATAGATAAGGATATGAAGTGTAAATTTAGGTGGAGGTGTCACCATGAAGTAGAGTGGTGCATTCATGCAAGTAGGATATGTGAGCATAAAGTTTATCCTAGGGTGTAGTGTCTATGAGGGTTGTACTAATCTTAACCACGACCTAACCCATTTACATAATAACCCCCACATAATATTAATTAACACAAGGAAGCTAACATTTCACTAAAACTCCTCATGACACTTATTTTTATATAAACAAACTACTTTTTTTTACTAAATTACTTTACCACATATTAAAAGGTCTTTTTATTACAATAAAATTTAAAATAACATTTTTAATTGAATAAATAAAATAATTAATTATTTAAAATGTTACAATATTCCCTCCTTAAGAAAATTCGGTCCCCGAATTTAAAACTTAAGTACACGTACCTTTAAAAAGATGCGGGAATTTCTTCCGTATGTCATCCTCAGTCTCCCAAGTGACCTCCTCGTTATTTGGTCTTTGCCAAAGAATCTTTACGGATGGAAGTACCCTTGATCTTAGTTTCTATACCTGCCGGTCTAGAATAGCTACTGGCTGCTCAGTATAGGATAAATCCCGCTCAAGCTCTAAAGTCAGATGCTGGATCGCGTGAGAGGGATCGTGAAGGTACTTGCGAAGCATAGACACGTGGAACACTAGATGTATATCGGGAAAACTTGGTAGAAGTGCTAAACGATAAGCTATAGCACCCATCCTCTCCAGAATCTCATAGGATCCGACATATCTGGGACTGAGCTTCCCCTTTTTCCCGAAACGCATCACACCCTTCATCGGAAAGACACAGAGGAACACATGGTCTCCCTCATCGAACTCGAGTATGCGACGACGTCGATTAGCATAAGATTTCTTCCTGCTCTGGGCCGCTCTCATCCTGTCCCGTATCAACTGAATCTTTTCTATAGTTTCCTGCACTAGCTGCGATCCCAAAATGCTGCTCTCGCTGAGTTCTGTCCATCAAATGGACGATCGACACTTCCTCCCATACAAAGCTTCAAAGGGGGCCATCTGAAATGTCTCCTGAAAGCTGTTATTATAGGATAAATCTATCAAGGGCAAGTGACGATCCCAACTGCCACCGAAATCTAGACTGCAGGCTCGGAGCATATCCTCAAGAGTCTGTATGGTCCGCTCTGACTGACCGTCAGTCTGCGGGTGGAAAGCTGTACTGAAACTCAATCGGGTGCCTAGAGCCTCATGAAGTTTCTGCCACAATCGACTGGTGAACTGTGTGCCACTATCGGATACAAAGCAAGTCGAAACTCCATGCAATCACACAATCCCGTCAATGTAGATCTGGGCATACCGCGCATATCCATACGTCTTCACCGGAAGAAAGTGAGCTGTCTTCATCAATCGATCCATAATCACCCAGATAGAATCATACCCTTGCTAGTCCTGGGCAGACTCACAATGAAATCCATAGAGATCTGCTCCCATTTCCACTACGGAATGGGTAAGGGCTGTAACTCTCCCGCCGGCCTCTAGTGCTCGGCCTTGACTTGATGGAAAGTCAAGCATCTCGAAACAAACTCCATGCCATCTCTCTTCATCCCTTCCCACCAGTAGACATCTCTCAAGTCATGATACATCTTGGTGGAACCCGGATGAATACTATATGCTGACCGATGCGCCTCCTCTAAGATCTCGTGTCTAAGTCCCTCAGAATCTGGCACGCAAAGACGAGTCCCAAAACGTAACACTCCATGATTATCGATCATGAACTCAGAATCTCTACCCTGTCTAATTTTCTCTATGATCTCCGACAAACGAGCATCGGCGGGTTGTGCCTCTCGGATGCGATCAAGTAACTGTGGACGGGTGCGGATATGAGTGAGCTGTCTCCCTGTCGACGGAAACTCAAACTGTATTCGGCTGTCACATAGAATCTTCGCCGGTAGGAATTAAGTTGTAAAGTCGATCTCAAGGAGCATATTAGCTTAGGGACATCACGGTCCAACATTCCCGTGTTCAGGACGACGAGCTAGTTTAGGGACATTTTGGTCCAACATCCCCTTGTTCGGGGCGATGACCTAGTTTAAGGATATTTCGGTCTAACATTCCCGTGTTCGGGATGACGAGCTAGTTTAGGGACATTTCGGTCCATCATTCCCATGTTCAGGACAGAGAGCTAGTTTAGGGACATTTCGGTCCATCATTCCCGTGTTCGGGACGCCGAGCTAGTTTAGGGACATTTCGGTCCACCATTCCCGTGTTAGGGATGATATACTAGTTTAGGGACATTTTGGTCCAACATTCTCTGTATTTGGGGCAAAGTGGTTGGCTCTCAGAGTTCCGACTTAGGAAGATAAGGAGCGGACATAGGCGTCGTCATTTATCATTGACCTAAATTGTAACCCTCTAATCATAATACTTCTTAAGGAATCGACCGTTTATTGGCCGATATATTTTTTTTCCGTGCATATTCACGAGTTGGTAAGCTCCACCTTGGTAGACTTCCTCTATAAAATACATGCCTTTGTAATTAGGCTCGAACTTCCCACACTTTGCGCGGTTAGGGATCATAGGTCTTTTAACAACTAGTATGAGTTCGCCTTTGCAGAACATCCTCGGTCTGGTCAATTTTTCATATGCTTGGGTCATTCTCCTACGATAGGCTTTACTGTGTTGCGAGACGGGTTTCATCGAGCGCATTAAGTTCTTCGAGTTGGAGGTGAACGTTATCTTCATCCGTAAGCTCGTGGTGAACTTCCATCCTTAGTAAGGGGAATTCTATTTCCAGTGGGAGCACTGCTTCGGCTCCAAACACCAAGGCATAAGGTGTTGTCTTTGTGGCTGTCTTGAACGTTGTTTGGTGCTCCCAAAGAGCTTCATGAAACTTTTTATGCCAGTCCTTTTTATTATTGGACACCATCTTCTTTATAAGTTTTGTCAACGTCTTATCGAAGACTTCAGCTAGACCGTTGGCTCGAGAGATAGACGGAGGAATATCTCCAATCTATCTTGTGTTGCTTGGCAAAGCGGCTTATTTTGTGGTTTCTATAAGCTGGTCCGTTGTCCGAGATTATACTCCGTAGAACTCCAAACCGGTGTATCACATGAGTTTTGAACAAGTGGAGGATATTCTCCGTGTTTACTTCTGTCAGCGGGATCGCCTTTGCCCATTTGGAGAAGTAGGCAGTTGTTGCCAGGATAAAGCGATGCCTTCTTAATGACGCCGATTCAAGGGGACCGATGATATTAGTTCCCCACATCTCGAACGGCTAGCTGGCTATGGTCGGATGCAGCTGATTGGGGTGCTGATGTATAAAATCCCCATGTAATTGGTATGAATGGCATCGCTTCACATATTCGATGCAATTTTGGATCATCGTGGGCCAGTAGTAACCCATCCTTTTGATTTTCAATTTCATCTTAAGGCCTGCTTGATAGGACCCACAAAGACCGTCGTGGATTTCCCGGACGACCTTTTTGGCTTCCTGTAGACCTAGACACCTCAGCCATATAGAGTCAAAGGATCTATTGTATAAGGTATCCTTGATGAAGGCGAACGACAGAGCTTGCTTCATGAGCTGATGTCTAGATGAGACGTCTTCAGGAGTTCGTTGGGACATGAGTATTCTATAAAGACTCGCTTCCAATCTTCATTTTCTTCTTCTTTTTAGGATTGGAGAACCTTTTCTCCAAGTATCTGTTCTCTTTCTTCAGGCGGTTCCACTAGAAGCTCTGAAGGAAATGCGGCAGGCGATAGGATCCTGCGGCTTCGGACATTGATCCTTACATCATCGAGATTTTCATCTGCCATTTCTTTAGATGTTTTACCAGTCGTCTTCTTTGTTGTTTTCCGCTCGCAACACACTTTCTAGTACAAAAAGGGAATATGTGTTAGTAGTTGTTGTACCCTTTCGTTATACCTTATTAGCTCCGGCTTGTATGTCTTGTAGTCGCTGTTCACTTGATTGACGACTAACGATGAGTCTCCATATATGATAAAATCCTTGATGCCCATGTCGATCGTGATTTCGAGATCGGCAATTAGAGCTTCATATTCAGCTTCGTTGTTGGTTCTTGGTTCCGTCAACGAGAAGGCATACCAGAGTATCCCGCCTTGCGGAGTCATGAATATAAGATCTACCTTAACTTTTGTAACAACCCTAATTTTTCTATACACTTTTCTATACATTTTTTTTTTAATTTTTAAAAATCCATAAAGGAGTATTTTAACCTAAGCACAATATATATATAAGTAATTATTTTGTTTTTAAATAACTCCATTTTTAGTGTACATAAAATTGTTTTAAAATTAAAGTAATACTTGGGGTATTTAGTGTTACTGTTACCACTTTAAATAGTTATTTTCCCACAATAATTACAAGCAGGAGCTTGTAGCTCATTGGTAACACCTTGCACTGCTGAACCAAGCCACCAGAATTCAAATCCCATGCCCCACATTATTTTTGTATTTATTTTGTTTTAATTTCTTTTGGAAGTCAACGGTCAAAATGCCATAACTCACAAAATATGTACTGGACATGAAAAAGTAAATATACAAAATTGTACCCCCGAAGTTTTCCCGGCCTCTGGTGGTGTGACTCGGTCCGACTCGGCGCCGCCGGCCGGCGACTCGGCGGACTCGGTCCGGCGCCGCCGGCCGGACTTGGCCGGACGGCCGAGTCGCCAACAGAGAAAAGATGCCCCTTGACCTGGTCCACCCTCCTGCATACTCTAAATGCTTGGATCGGTTATCAATTGTCCAATAAATCTCTTTTACTTCTAGGTTTAATGATTTTAATATATATTTTATATTTTTTTATTGAAAACCCTAACCCTAGCCTAACCCTATATAAACACCCCTACCCTCTACCCTCTCATCCTAAATTCCTAAGTCCACTCTCCCAAAATCCCCAGAGAACTTGGTACGTTAGAAAACGAGCGAAAGGCGAAGCGCTGACGAAATCGACGGCAAAATTCCGGTGATCGTGCTAGGAGCTCTCAACGACGATTCGACGCACCGGCAAACCCTCTACTTCCCCCTCACTCTCTAGTGTTGTCCAAACCCGTAAGTCCCACATTTCTACCTTTCTATTCTTTCATAAAAATACGACTTTTCAAACCTGACGGAAATCGGAACAAACCGATTTCTGATTCGGTTTTCTATCAAATCTCACTTATCACCAATTCCATAATGCTTAAACATCTTCATGTTGACTACTAATCACTCAAAAATTAATTTGAACAAGTTTTCACACATGAAATGATAGCTTTTGTAATATATCGTATTCTTTCACTTAAATACCACCATGTTTAGTTTATCACATTTAACCCCTAAACTTTACCATACCTTAAAGTAGATCACGAGGTAATGACCTACCTCCACACACACGCAAATACAACCCTAATTGATATCATCAAAACTTAGAATACGATAATACAAGAAAATTACATTTAAATACCCTTTTCTTATAAAACCTTTTCTAAAAGTTCTAAGTTATATACAATTTTAAAACAATATCTTTTAAAAGGAAAATACGATATGTCGTGGACATCGATCGTTTATCTAAACCATACTTTGTGGTGTCTAGGCAAGTGTGACTAAGGCGAGTGGTTACTTAATTAGGACCACTACTTGTAGTGGAGAGCTCCCACTCACCTGGCACTTACCTGGCCGTAATTGACGGTGAAGAGGCGATTTGAGGCTTCTATGATTTATCGTTTAGACCATTTAGAAATAGATTAGTTGGCTTAGGAAACCCTAGAATCTAAAATACGGAAATTTACACCCTTCTACAAATAAATATCTTATCTTTATAAAACCGTTTTCTAAATGATTAGTATTTATTAAATCTTTGCAAAGCGCCACTACAACCCACCTTTGGGGAACTCGTTAGGGTTAGTACGGTTTATCGTGCACCCTTGGGCTTAGTAGTGCGAGATTCAGACCTCCGCAAGGAGCATTCGGTCTCGAAAGGTTTAAAATACGACATTTAAGAAAAATGAGATTTTTGGAAAATAAAATATTTATTAAAAATTATTCTTGTATAAACATACGTATATTTATTATTTAAACACCTATTTTATTATAAGATAAAGTTTCCACCTTTTCCTAAAAATTATAAGATTAAAAGTTACATTAAAATACCATGAATTTCAACTAAATCAATATTACAAATTAGTACCTTTATTTATGTAATTAGGATATTATCTCTAGAAAGAACACAAATAAAATCACACTCATTATAACAATAAAGACGAATAATAAATACTTGAGGTGTATCTTGAAAACTATACAAAAGTATTTTTAGATAAAACCCCCTCAAGTTTTATAAATTACAATAACGACCTTAACAAATATAGAACTTTGACTTACATTTCTTTTAGTCTGACTCAGGTTTGAGTCTGATTATTTCTGATTTGAATATGATTCAAGTCAATCTATATTCTTTAATATTCCAACTCAATATGAACACATGAATCCCAGAATCCAGTTAACATTCTATATAACTTGACTGAATCAAACCATGGATATACATCCATTATTCCATTATTCCATTTACCTGATTATGCAGTTACACTCTGTTTACTGATATCATGGTTTTGGTCGGTCATCCAACTTACACAATACAATACTACAATACATTCAAAACACTACGGGGTTTAAGGGGTAGATTGGTATGGAAGGTATTAAAGGTGGCACGAGGCGGTAAGATTTAGACACCTAACATGAATCCAATTGCCGTTGTTCCGGGTTGTATAACGAAGCCTTGTACTCTATATTCCGTTTGCCCTGGTCTCTAGCATATAGAGACCCCTCTCGTATACACTGGCATTCTTCTGTACCAAGCTACAAACAACAGCGTTAATACGACATTACTACAATACAATACAATATTAAAATCTACTCTCTCTCCTACTCTTTGTCTATTTTTCCCTTATCTTTGGGACTTACCGAGCTACCTGTTCGCTGACGACATTCTATTTCTTTCTTCTTTGAATGTCGTCAGGTGTTTTGGACCCGTCAAAGATCGAGCCCACAGGTGAAGACTTGGATCAGTTTCACGAAGACCCCGAGCTCTAGACTTTGTACCTTGTTCTATTCAGTATTTTCATTTCCTGTTATGCCATTGTTTAGGCATCGCTTTTCATTTCAGTTGTATTTACTTTTCATGCATTGTACAAAAGAATGTTATTAATAAAGTTGCCGTTATTTCTATATCTCTTGTGATTTACTTTTATATTGCTTAGATACGCTTAGCGTATGTACTTCTGAGTACATACGTAGCGGACCTCGTCGCGTCTCCTTCACCGTACACCGGGAAGCGGGGCGTGACAACTTTGATTATTGGGGTACTCCTCTTCCGGGCCCTCATTGAAGATGCTCTATCGAAGTATATTTCCCAACGACCCTTATCGGTTTCTTCTATCTCTTCATTTGTGCTGAATGCCTATTCATCCGACAGTTCTCTATTTAATGGAGAGTCGGCCGAAATTGGATATTCCGTGAGGAAGTCAGCGATGGCCTTTCCTTTTACCGCCTTGAGGGGACGATAAATAATCATGAACTCCATCAACAGAAATGCCCACTTGGCGAGCCTCCCGGTCAGCATAGCTTTAGACATAAGGTGCTTGAGGGGATCCACCTTTGATATAAGATAGACTTCATGCGCCAAGGCATAGTGTCTGAGCTTTGTGACTGCAAAGATCAACACCAGATAATACTTTTCGATAGGAGAGTAAATGCTTTCTGCTTCTAGCAGGACTTGACTTAAGTAGTATAGAGCCCTCTCCTTTCCTTGGTCGTTCTCTTATATTCATAGCACGCCTAAAGAAACATCAATGGCGGTTGTATAGAGGATAATGGACTTTCCCTTAACCGGAGTGGCCAAGACTGGGGGATTCTGCAAATATTGCTTGATTTTCTCTAGCGCCTGTTGACATTTCTGATCCCATATGAATAGGGTTCCTTTCTTCATATGATGGCTGTATGGACAGCATTTTCCAGAGAGGTTGGCGATAAATCATCGGATATAGGGGAGCTTTCCTTGGAAAGACCGTAGTTGTTTGAGATTCCTTGGAGGGGTCATTTCCATAACTTCCCTGATCTTGGAGGTGTCGATTTCGATCCTCGGTGGCGGATTATAAAACCCAGAAACTTTCCTGACGATACTCTGAAGGCACATTTCAGCGGATTCATCTTCAGGTTGTATTGTTGAAGGCGCTCGAAGACCGTCTTCAGATGCTCCAAGTGTTCTTCATACGACATGCTCTTGACTATGAGATCGTCGATGTAGCATTCAATGATGTCATGTATCATGTCGTCGAATATCTTAGTCATCGCTCTGGCATTCTTTAGTCCGAAAGGCATGACTTTATAACATTATATGCCTAATAGTGTGCGGAAGGCCGTATGCTTCTGATCTTCGGGATCCATCTTTATCTAATTGTATCCTAACGATCCATCCATGAAGGAGAAGACCTCGTGAGTTTAGGTGTTGTCGATCATCAGTTCAATGACTGGTATGGGGAAGTCATCTTTTGGACGTGCCTTGTTAAGGTCTCAAAAGTCCACGCAGATCTGTACGGTCCTGTTCTTCTTCATCATGGGGAAGATATTGGCGATCCAGTTAGGGTACTGGACCTCCTAGATGAAGCCAGACTCTATGAGCTTCTTGACTTCGGCATTGATACCCATCTTAAGTTCAAGCCACATCCTTCTTGTCGCTTGCTTGACAGGCTTTGTTTATGGCAATATGGCCAATTTGTGAACTGCTACATCTGGATCAAGACCTGGCATCTCGGAATAATTCCATGTGAAGCGGTCTTTGTACTCCATGAGTACTAATTTTAAACTAGCTACTTGTTCATATGAAAGCAGCTCGCTGACGAACGTGGGTCAAGGATCTTCTTCGGTTCCCAAGTTTATTTGTTTCAATTCATCAACGGTGGTATTGACCTCGTCTTCCAGTTCTTTTAGCGCTGGTAAGAGCTCTAAAATTTCCTCTTCTTCATTGGTGAAGCAGTCGAGGCACTAAGGTGTATCTTCATCCTCCTTTTCATTAAGGAGTCTTATCATGTGACAAGTGTGGGTTTGCTTCCTCACCTTGGGCTGGTTACACTTTGACTTGGCGGGGTTCTCTCGCATTGGCTCATGCTTTTGCGGAGGTTCTACATTCCAGTTGTCACTTAGCGTGAACTTGCCTTGCCTATACTGGTCTTCTGCCCAAAATTTTGAAGATGAAGCAATTTTCGATCGGATGACCGATTATCCGATGGTAGGGACAGTAGTCAGGATGATCCAAAGCATTAGCTTCATGAGGCTACTTACACTTGGGCAGCGTTAACATTTGGTGCTTCATGGCGAGGTTCAATATTTTCCCCGCCTTGTCCCGGGGAAAGGAATATCGCCATCCGATACTCTCTTTAAGAGGTATAGCTGAGCGACCTTGCGGCTTGGACATGGATGGCATCCTATCTTCAATATGACCACCTTGAACTCCTTTATTTTTAAAGGAATGAATAGGCAGCTGTCGAGGATGAGGATCATGGTTCGTCTCTCTCATAGACTGTGTGCTTAGGTGTGATCTTCCGGCTATTTCATACAAAACTGTTTGACCTATTTGATAAGCTTCTCTCATCAGCTTCTTAGTCAAGTCCTCTTTTGGCAAAATCGCAATATTTTGCGGAGCTTCATTATATCGCCTGCTCGGGGGTAATTGCACGACCTTTTTTCATAGGGCCATTACATCAAATTCCCGAACCACTTCTTTCATCATCGGCCCGAGCGACAATTCAGATGATTCAGATGGAGTACTTCGTGAGATTTCTTCACCTTGCTTGGCTGAGTTGTTTGCCATTCAAGCATCTTTCCTTTTGTTTAAAACACAGCAACCGTAAGCTTGCTTCTTCTTCTTCGGTCGGACATAGCCTAAACCAGTAGTATCGAATTTCTCATTGGACACTGGTTGGCGGGTCCCTAGTACTTCCCAGATCTTCTTGAAATACCGGGGCTGAAGGTCAGTCTGCTCAAACGGTAGTCCTTGCTGATGAAGGAGTTCCTTCATGCTCTTTGTACAGTATATTGGCATGGGGATTGGTTGCAACCTATAGAGACTCGGCTTGAGTCCGTTCCAAATTTCTTTCTCCATCTTGGTTTCTTTTGACTTATAAAAAAGAGTCGCCTTTTCTCTTATATGTCTGGGATGAAAGTGGAAGGTTATTAACTCTTGCACGCTGTAGGTGATGAGTGCATTGAGCTCTTTGTAGTGATGCGGTGGAGCCATTGTAATATGCAGGGCTCGATCGGATTCATTAGGGTCCTTCACCCAAGGATGAATGGAGAAAACCGTATCAGCTTCTTCTTCCGAGTCGCTGTCGAAGATCGGAATAAGAGCTGATGAGCTTAGTCTATCGGTTTCCTTCGGAGGTTGACCAGTGGGTACTATTTCTTCCTTGGTGTTGCTTCCAAAGACAGGGATGATCGTCGCTTGAACTTGTTTTTCCTTAGTCTTGCCGCACTTCTATGCATCTTCATAGTCCAACGAGAAGTATTTCACATCTTCATATTTCCATACTTCGTTTACCGAGAACGAGTTGAGCTCTCCTGTAATAGTGTGCTCCTGGCCATCCTTGAAATACTTCATACATTGATGTTGTGTAGAAAGGATGATGCCATACTGATGTAACCAAGGTCTACCTAGTAAAACTTTATAGCGGGTTTTGCCTTCAATGACATGAAATTTGACGTATGAACACTATGGACTCCAGCGTTCATGAATACTTGGAGTTGAATCCGGAAATAGTGATTTTCTCTCGGCTAAGGTATCGTATGTCCATGGATAGCTGTTTAAGCACCTTGGCATTTACCAGGTTGATCGAGCTGTAAGTCGATGTCGCACACTCCACAGGATTTGTAGGGAGGCGGAATTTACAAATTTTTTTATAGGAAGCAACATCGACTAGACTTCTAAGATCTACTATATGCCCTACCTAAAAAAACTTACAAAGGTTCAAATCTACTAAGAAGTGATTTATACCTTTGTGTTCAAGTCTTTCGAGTCTTCTTATCCTCTTCTTAAGCTTCTCGTTGGTATGGATCGAGCTTGGTCATCGGCCTCCTTGTGTCAAAGACGATCCACCCGAGTGTCTATGGTTCAAGTTTTAACCTCAAGAGTGAGATAACTAAAGGACCTAGTTTGCTAATCTAGGTAGTTTAGATGATGTAAAGAATATTTATTGGATTAATTTATCTTAATCACCCTAGGTTTCTCAACACATGAGAGTGTTACGGTTTGAGGAAGAAGAAGAGAGAAAAGGAGGAGAAAGAATGTCAAGTGAAGAATGACGTGAAGAATGGCTAAGTTCAAAACTATCAAGCATTTCATTTTCAATAAAATATAGTATCCATGCTTGAATAGTAATGACAAATGAATAAATAAAAGAAATAGCCATGCTTTGAAAAACCACATCCCTCCACCTCATTATCTAATTTCAATAAATAGATATAACAAAAATGAGGTGTCTTCATCTAGAAGCACTATTGTGAAATTACAAGAATGCCCTCACCGTACATACATACCTGTATTCGTACTGCAAAAAATACGAATACCAAGAGATAAAAACTAATCCAATAATATAATACTAGAACGCGGCTTAATCCTAAGTCCACTAGTATTATCCGTCCGAACAAAATCTGTGTATCTAGTACAAATATATGATCGGAACCCTGCACGTAAAACCATACAGCCTCTAGATCATTTCACCTGAGCCAGGAAAACCCTCTGTGTGGGACTCTGAAGACTTGAAAGTACGCTGGCAATGAGTATAACCACATGTCCTTCATTTGCACTAGTTATACATAACGGCTATCCAGGTACTTGTCGAAAAGAAGGCCGATGAGCAAACTCATCCGAACTCCTACTGAGCCTGTCCATGAAAATTTTCGTACAGTCTGGTCTGTTCGTCTAAGAGTATCGCATGCCGGCTCTAGGGGGTGGAAAATTTCAGACCCCTGATTATTAGGAATATGTATGCCCTAGAGGCTATTATTGTATATTATAGTGGATGCTTGGACATATATATAGAGGACTTTCTTGCTCGACATGATAGTATGCTATCCGGTTGTTCTTTATCTTAACATGTACACTTGTATTATTATACCGACTATCTGATACATATTGATAAAGCCCTTAGCATGTGGACTTGACTACCAGGACTATGATGCAGATCATACTAGTGGGGCATGTATAGTCCACAAGCACATTCTTTAATTGTTCCTAGTCGAGGGGATATCGAGATATGGCATCGATATTCTAGAGTAGACTAGTGTGTACGTTTTTTGACCCTGTATGAGGCGATGTTTGATCCCACAACTATTGGTGTTTGATATCAAAGATTGTACACAGGTACTCATTAGAGAATAGATACACTGAACTGGACTCGCCGAGAACTCTTAGATGGTACCATACCTATCGTCAGATAGCAGTTCTCTGGTGACACTGGTATATGTTAGTCTGTAGACCCGAGATCGTCATAGTGTCTTGTGTTTTTTCCACTGTGCTTTGATTTCCTCCCTACCACGGATCAAAGGAGTCGTGAAAACAGGTGGATTTTGGGTACAGTCCCGAGTCACATGGAGGCAGTGAGCGATAGGAGAGGTTTCGTCTCTCCCTGTATAGGGTGTTGATGTTGCGTTATGCTCAATTGGTTATAACAGTAAGTCCCTGGCCAGGGCTGATGAGATTTACTGGTAAGTGTTATCAGTAGTTTCTCGAACCGTTATGAGCCACACATCGGCATGACTTATCAAGTTACTGGGGTCTGACGATTCCATCCCTAGACTTGATATGTGACATATCAGACGAAGAGACCAGACTGTAAAGTAAGTGTTACTTATAGGCTTCATGGGAGTTTGGATAAGCTTGCTTGTTGATCTTCTAATCGCTCAATACCTGGGTAGCCGTTACGTCCAGCTAGTACCGCTGACGGCTTGTGGATAACTGATGTGATCATTACCTACTGCTGGCGTATTGACGAGTCTTTAGAGTCCCACACAGAGGTTTCATAGTTCAAGCGAAAAGAAGTAGGGCACATATGCTGATATGTGCGGGAGCCTGATTAAATACGAGTATGTGATACCGTATTCTAATCTGACGGCATTTGATATCGGTTAGCTTATATGTGATATAACCAGATTATTGAATCAAGTGTTGATTTGATAATGTGATATACAGATAAATATTATTAGTCGGTTATATATGATATAACCGGATTATTAAATCAAGTGTTGATTTAATAATTTGATATATATATTTATATTTGATATAATTATATATTAACTAATATTAAGCTTACTTAAAGTTTATATTCTCATAATATATATATATATATATATATATATATATATATATATATATATATATATATATTGCCACGACCCGAAATATTAGCTCGTGACCAGCACTTGAATCACGCAACGTCTAAAGGCGTAACGGAATTCAAGTAAGCTGAAACCCAAAAATCTAAACTTTTTAAAGAAAATAAAGGAGGTGAAGTTTTGAAATAAAGGTATAATGAAATCAAGTTTTCTTAATGCATAAAAAAATGAACATAAAAATGCAAGTGAAATTTACTAGTTTGAAAACGTGTTTCGTCTTTTAAAAATTTGGGTATCACCTCCTTTATATATTTTGATCTAAAACCACAAATACATAAAAAGAATAATGGCATCCCCAAGTGGGAGCTACCTCTTCACCAAACGGCGGATCACAACCACGCAAGACAGTATATGTAAGTATATGATGCCCAACGGCGAAGTTCACCACCAAAGATAAAGAAATAAGCAAAACATCAAAACAACAAGTAGCGGAAAACCCCTCGCTCTAAGTCTCGCAAACAAAATCTCACTAAGTCTCATTACTTATACAATTTACTAATTTTTATTGATGGAGCTGACTAGATACAATATGAAGTATAAATACAAGAGTGGGTACGATACAAATGCCCCACCTACCAATGCAAAACACCCAAATGAAGGTATGTGCCAGCGATACCGCTAAGGATCCATGCGGTCAACCTGCAAGAACTGTGGCACAACGGGGGTGAGTTTCCAACTCATGAATAGAAAAACATCTACAAGTAGAAATCAAATAAACAACGACTCCTAGGTCAACTATATCATAAATGTAATATTATGATATCTAAGGTGACCGGGTCATCATATGTGCCAACAATATACTCAAAGTCTATAAGTATGCTGATATCATCCAACCATATAATCAATGTATGTATGCATGTGGATCTCGTCCAACCATATAATCAATGTATGTATGCATGTGGATCTCGTCCAACCATATAATCAATGTATGTATGCATGTAAGTATCAGGATATAAATCAACAGGTGTTCCTCGCGACACATCAAAATCATGGAACCTGGGTGTCCAACATCGACACTCGAAAATATCATGAAACCCGTGTCCAGCATCGACACGTAAATCCTCATATCTCGGGCTCCGTCAGTCCGGATCGGCCATCGGGCTCCGTCAGTCCGGATCGGCCCATATCATCTCTCGACTCCGGTCGGTATCCTCCGGATATCCGCCGAGCCCAAATACTATCACCGGTAGGTAGTAGCCCCACTGCCAGGCTCATCGTCTGCAGCACAGTAATCCGTTCTCGTCCCGCGGTACCATTTCTGCCTAGAAGCTCCGGCGATCTCAGCTCGTAAGCTCTGGAAGCGACATCCTATCAATCTCAGCAACAGCTGGGTCATCTGTCTGCACGGTAGGCGACATCACAATCTCTGAGGTATGCTGTACATCAACAGTCCTCTCGCAACATGCAGCTCTATCAATGGCCCGATCATCCGGTGTAAAACCAAACACTCGCTTCTACAAGAGGTCACAACACAAACCCTACATCGAGATGTTCCCATGTCACCAGAAAACACAATGGTCAGCCCTCGTACCAGACGAGCTCGCCCTGACCGAAACATTAGCAGCAGCTCAAACTGCGCTCAAACCATGATGACAGGAACCTCAATCGAGTATCGAAGAAAACAGATCAAAGGCATGAAAGGAAACGGCAGATCCAGAATGGATATACGATCATAAGAAGGAACAACATCAATGAGAGTATGACCATGGAAACGAATAGAATCAAAGATCTCAAATGGATGTATAATCACGGGTATGAAGAGAATCATAAGTCTTAAAAATATGTACATCCTAAGGTTTCTTAAGTGGAGTATCGTATCGTAAATATGCCGTGGAACATACGTATGGTACGTCAGTCTACTCAAGCTACCTACTCCATCAATCAGGGTCAGCTTATGAAACGAAAGTTCGGGTCTAATACCCCCCCGTTCAAGTCTAAGTTCCATAAGGTCAAGCCAAGGTTCTGAAGTACATACCCGCCCTAGACTCCGCATAGTCAAATATAGACTCGAACCGAGGTTAAACCTAGCCCTCTGATACCAACTTTGTCACATGGAGGCAGTGAAAACAGGTGGATTTTGGGTACAGTCCCGAGTCACATGGAGGCAGTGAGCGATAGGAGAGGTTTCGTCTCTCTCCGCATAGGGTGTTGATGTTGCGTTATGCTCAATTGGTTATAACAGTAAGTCCCTGGCCAGGGCTGATGAGATTTACTGGTAAGTGTTATCAGTAGTTTCTCGAACCGTTATGAGCCACACATCGGCATGACTTATCAAGTTACTGGGGTTTGACGATTCCACCCCTAGACTTGATATGTGACATATCAGACGAAGAGACCAGACTGTAAAGTAAGTGTTACTTATAGGCTTCATGGGAGTTTGGACAAGCTTGCTTGTTGATCTTCTAATCGCTCAATACCTGGGTAGCCGTTACGTCCAGCTAGTACCGCTGACGGCTTATGGATAACTGATATGATCATTACCTACTGCTGGCGTATTGACGAGTCTTTAGAGTCCCACACAGATGTTTCATAGTTCAAGCGAAAAGAAGTAGGGCACATATGCTGATATATGCAGGAGCCTGATTAAATACGAGTATGTGATACCGTATTCTAATCTGACGACATTTGATATCGGTTAGCTTATATGTGATATAACCAGATTATTGAATCAAGTGTTGATTTGATAATGTGATATACAGATAAATATTATTAGTCGGTTATATATGATATAACCGGATTATTAAATCAAGTGTTGATTTAATAATTTGATATATATATTTATATTTTATATAATTATATATTAACTAATATTAAGCTTACTTAAAGTTTATATTCTCATAATATATATATATATATATATATATATATATATATATATATATATATATATATATATTGCCACGACCCGAAATATTAGCTCGTGACCAGCACTTGAATCACGCAACGTCTAAAGGCGTAACGGGATTCAAGTAAGCTGAAACCCAGAAATCTAAACCTTTTTAAGAAAATAAAGGAGGTGAAGTTTTGGAATAAAGATATAATGAAATCAAGTTTTCTTAATGCATAAAAAAATGAACATAAAAATGCAAGTGAAATTTATTTGAAAACGTGTTTCGTCTTTTAAAAATTTGGGCAGCACCTCCTTTGTATATTTTGATTCAAAACCACAGATACATAACAAGAATAATGGCAACGCCAAGAAGGAGCTAGCTCTTCGCCAAACGGCGGATCACAACCATGTAAGACAGTATATATAAGTATACGACGCCCAACGGCAAAGTTCACCACCAAAGATAAAGAAATAAGCAAAACATCAAAACCACAAGTAGCGGAAAACCCCTCGCTCTAAGTCTCGCAACCAAAATCTCACCAAGTCTCATTACTTATACAATTTACTAATTTTTATTGATGGAGTTGACTAGATACAATATGAAGTATAAATACAAGAGTGGGTACGATATAAATGCCCCACCTACCAATGCAAAACACCCAAATGAAGCTATGTGCCAGCAATATCGCTACGGATCCATGCGGTCAACCTGCAAGAACCGTGGCACAACGGGGGTGAGTTGCCAACTCGTGAATAGAAAAACATCTACTGGTAGAAATCGAATAAACAACGACTCCTAGGTCAACTATATCATAAAGGTAATATTATGATATCTAGGGTGACGGGGTCATCATATGTGCCAACAATATACTCAAAGTCTATAAGTATGCTGATATCATCCAACCATATAATCAATGTATGTATGGATGTGGATCTCGTCCAACCATATAATCAATGTATGTATGCATGTGGATCTTGTCCAACCATATAATCAATGTATGTATGCATGTAAGTATCAGGATATAAATCAATAGGTGTCCCTCGCGACACATCAAAATCATGAAATCTGGGTGTCCAACATCGACATTCGAAAATATCATGAAACCCATGTCCAGCATCGACACGTAAATCCTCATATCTCGGGCTCCGTCAGTCCGGATCGGCCATCGGGCTCCGTCAGTCCGGATCGGCCCATATCATCTCTCGACTCCGGTTGGTATCCTCCGGATATCCGCCGAGCCCAAATACTATCACCGGTAGGTAGTAGTCCCACTGCCAGGCTCACCGTCTGCAGCACAGTAATCCGTTCTCATCCCGCGGTACCATATCGGGTCCACCATGTACCCGTAATCGGCCTCATCCAGCTCCTCGAATCGGGTTTCACATGTCACACGTCTCAGAACCGAGAAAACGCATGGTGGACCACTAAAATATCATATCAAGAGAAACCGGGTTTTTAAAACAACACCTAATCTCTTTTAAAATATCCATAGTTCTCAAATCCAGAAATCTCATGAAAATAGCATATCTCAATGCGTAAAATCATAGAGCATGACGTATGCAACATATAATAGAAATGTAATCATATCCGTATATCATGCAACACGGAACAGTGATATGACATATTAAGGGAAAACTGCTCTTTTAAATGATTCCAGTTTTTAAAATATAACACGCGGTTCCCATTTTCCCAATAAAACCAGTTATCTATATAGGTACTATATGTATATGCGCAAGTATAGAGGTACCAATGTGTATATGCGCCAATATGGGTATGTAATGTGTATATGCGCAATTATGGATATACAAATGCGTACGTGCGCACCAATATGGATATACAAATGCGTATGTGCGCAAGTATGGATGTATCAAAGTATGTGTGCACCAATATGGATATACAAATGCGTATGTCCGGTCTGTTTGTCTAAGAGTATCGTATATCGGGCCTAGGGGGTGGTAAACGTCCGACCCCTAATAGCGGTATAAGTTATGTCGGAGTACAGTCCAAAACACCCTGAGAAACTACTGGAGTACCTACCAGTAAATCTCACTTGCCCTGACCAGGGACTTTGTATAATGTCGTTCCGAACACAGCGCGATATCAACCCCCAATACCGGGAGAGACGAATCCTATCTAACCGCCACTGCCTCCAAGTGCTTCGGGACTGCACCCAACTACTATCTGTTTGCACGACTCAATAGAGCCGTGGTAGGGTAGCAATCTAAGTGTTAGTTATATGTATGCCCTAGAGGCCATTACTATACATAGGATGTATATTGTAGTGGATGCTGGAACATATATAGGGAGGACTTTCTTGCTCGACATGATAGTATGCTATCTGGTTGATCTTTACCTTAACGTGTACACTGATTGTCTCTCTGTTACATGTTGGTAAAGCCCTTAAGATGTGTACTTGACTACCGGACTATGATGCGGATCATACTAGTGGGGACATGGTAGTCCATAAGTACATCCTTCAAAGTCCCTAGTCGTGGGTATATCGAGACGGGGCATCGATATGCCAGAGTAGACTAGCGTATACCTTCTCGACCCATACAGATGGGCGATGGATAATCCCATATCCATTGGTGTTTGACATCAGAGATGATATACGGGTGCTCAGTGGAGACTGGGTACACTGGACGGACTCGCCGAGAACTCCCAGATGGTATTATACCTTACGTCAGATGGCAGTTCTCTGGTGACACTGGTACAGAGTAGTCTGTTGACCCGAGATCGTCATAGAGTCTTGTGTGGTTCCCACTGTGCTTTGATTTCCATCTTACCACGTCCAAGAGGGCGTGCAAAACGGTGGTTTTTGGGTACAGTCCCGAATCACATGGAGGCAATGAGCGATAGGAGGGGATTCGTCTCTCCCGGTATAGGGAGTTGATGTTGCGCTGTGTTCGATTGGCTATAACCGGAAATCCCTGGCCAGGGTTGCTGAGATTTACTGGTAAGTGTTACCTGTAATTTCTCGAGATGTTATAGACCTCATATCGACACGACTTATCGAGCTATTGGGGTCTGACGTTTACCACCCCTAGGCGAGATATGCGACATATCAGACGACGAGACCGGACTGTACGGTAAGTGTTACTGGTTGGATTCACAGGAGTGTGAGCGGGCTTGCTCGTCGATCTTCTGATCGCTCAATACTCGGGTGGCCGTTACGTTTAGCAAACCGCTTGCGGCTTGTGGGTGTTTGATATGATCATCATCTGCTACCGGCGTATTGACGAGTCTTTAGAGTCCTACACAGAGGTTTCCTGGCTCAAGCGAAACGAAATAGGAGCGCATATGAGATATGTGCGGGACCGAGAATAATGCGTGTATGTGATACCGTATTCTATTCTCGCGATGAATGTATCGAATGGTTGTATGCGATATAACCTAGTTATCGAATCGAGGGTTGATTCGATAAGCCGATACATTGCATATTAGTCGGTCATATGCGATATGACCGGATCGTTAAATCAAGTGTTGATTTGATGATTTAATGCATAATTATATATTTGATATATTACTTTGCATTAACTAGTATTGGTTCACTTTAAAGGGATTTTCTCACTTCAAAAGCACATTGTATATGTGATATATTTTGTGTGCACTTGATTGTATCATGTTTGATGATACATGCTTACTTGAGTTTGTGTAAAGATTAAACCATGGTTATTTAAATGGTTAGGGTTTTGTTTTTCATATCTATTTATTCATTTATTTATTTATTTCTTTTTGGCAAAAGAAAAGAAAAATGGTGGTTTTCTTTGGATGAATGTTGAAGCTTCATGAAGCTTTGACTAAGTCACCATTTTTGTCTTCATGCTTAACCCTAACCATTGACCTAACCCTAGTTTATTCTCTACACTTGACCATGGTTTGATTATGATAAGTATACATTTTATTTTCTTTTTAAAATATACTTATCATAACATTTTTCATCATCTTCTTCTTCTTCTTCAAGAAGAAGCTTGCCTCCATCAATGGCAACTTGAGAAAATGAGTGAGAAATCCAATTCTAAAGTGAACCCACTTCCTATTTCTTCATCCTCTAGCTCTTGCCAAGTAGTATAGGATGTTTTCTTCACAAGTTTCATGACTTGGTGAAGTGGGAGCTTGATCTTGTGATGCCTCGACGTAGATCATCTTCGGCATCGTAGTCGATGACTTAGCCCGCCCATTTCTCCGATGAAGCCGACGCTAGAGCCCGGGATCCGAATTGGACAGCGGAGGGACATCATTGCGGAGCTATGGAGGTGGAGCACCGGATCTACAAAGGTTGTATTTCCGTTCACTTAGTTAAATTGTTAACTAGTTGCATCGCATAGCCTATATATCTAGTTAACGATCCGTATTAGGGTTTCTCGGCACCCGTAAAATTTGAAATTGGCATGGTTGATGCCTTGTGAGACCTCATTAGCGTGCCTAGGAACCCTACAGTGGTATCAGAGCCTAGCTAGAGCCTTAGGCGATGCGTAGACGGAGTTTGAAGTCCGATTGAACCGAAACCCTAAAACAAATTTGCTCTCTGGACTTTTTTCAAAAACGGGGATTTTTTAGAATTAAAAATTCGCAGAAAATAGAGCAGGAAATTATAAGGATTACTGCAGAAAATGAAACCCTAATTCCACTGTAGCGCCGCGGAACCGCGGCGATAGCCTCCTTTTGCGGCGGTTCCGCGGCCGTTTGTACTGATTAGGGATTTGTTTTGATACAGTAATGCCAGTATCTGTTTCCTCTATTCTCTGGAAATTTTTAATCTGCACTCAAGAGTTGAGTTTTCTGGGGTTGTTTTGGGGATTCGATGATTCGATCGGATTATCAGATTTTGTCTATGTTGATTCCAGATAATTTTTGAATATGTTAAAAAGTTCGACCGGATATAAATACCCAATTTTTCCCCTGTCGGGAAATTTCCAAGTGTTGGATTTTTCCGTGGTTTAAAGACGTTCTAAGTAGTGCAAGTAACTCGATGGACCCTCTAGAAGACAACAAACCTTAACTCGATTATGTAACCGTCTTGAACTGCCCTTTGAACCTTCGTGTTTGGGGCAGTACGGCGTGCCACATGTGAGGCGTTGGCTTAACCCTTCTACGGCTGGACCGTTGGTACTGAGGCACGAAGTGAATGTCTTTAAACTTGTTTCATGTGTTGATCTGTTTCGGGAAAACTTGGGTGTTTGAATGTTCGATCGGAAAGTTTAACATTTTCTATTTATCTGGAATGGGATACAATAATTGGAATTCACAAGAAGTTATGAGATAACTGAATGAATGTTATAAACATAGCAGTTTAGTCTCTCTTGATCGGTTGCCACGGAATTTTGATGTGATCAAAAGTCCATCGCAATCACGTAGCGTACGCGGATACTCGCCGGGTAAACTTAATAGACAGCCTCACCCCATAGCCCCGACCAAGTGACTGTAGGAGAACCCCGTCGCCGAAAGCATCCGTCCGGGTGCTCGCGGCAGCGGTGTTCCGCCTTGGTGCACTTTGTCGACGGCGTCGGGGGTGCGGCCGCCTACTAAAGTTTGCGACGAGCATTCGATCAGGATGTCGGGAATCCTGTTGAATTGCCCGACTTGATATAGAAAAGAGTTTTCGATAATGAGACTAAAATGCGGGGTTTATAATTGTTAGGCATACGATGTCTAAGGAATTCATTGGTTTAGGCATGCGATGTCTAAGGAGGTTGCGGATTCCAACTGTTGTAGTTTTACACTTTCTTTTCTGTGACCGTAAGTGTAATATGTGATATCGCCGGTTTCGTTGCTATATGTCAACGACAATTGGGATGCGCATATTTACTTACGTTGATGACATGTGATGTTATGTGTTGCTGGATATGTTATATTGGATCGTCGTGTTTGAATAGCCGGGGTTTTTTATGTGAGATGAGTGTTTTTCATTTTCATTCATGTAAAAACCTGTATGTAATATTCTTTTTTTTTTGGGCACTTCCAGGTTGCGGAAGATGTCACCTTTTGTATATTATTTACTTTTCCGCACTAGGATAGATCCAAGGAGGGGAGCACAAGTAACCGGGTTCTGGAGTCCAGTGGGAGACCAACTCGAGGAGTCGAGTCCGGGTCTCCTAACTCTAGAATTGGTAGGGTTGCTTGCCGCTCTCGTAGGGGTCTAGGGGTGTGGGTTTGGCTATTCATCACGACCGTGGAATCCATGTTTTATACCGGCTTGTATTGAAAACACGGACGTCCTAGTATATCCAATATTTCATATGATTCTTCTGCTGCGATATCTGTGATGTGATCGTGTGATGTTCTGTGATGGATACAGTATATAGTATATATGATATATTATATAGGCGTTACTTATGTTTTACACCTGTGCTAGCCCTGCCCCGCTCTGTCGTTAGTTACCTAACCTAACGGTGCACGAGGGGACATCGAGGCGAATGCGGATGGCATAAGTGTACGTCGTATTTATCTGTGATGTTTAGGTGCTTAAATGATGGGACTTCATTAATGAGATTAATGAAATAAAAGAAACCTAAGATGTTGTAGAATCGAATTTCAAAATAAAATAGGTAGCTACAGTTCTTTCTTTGCACAGTGGTATATATGATATAGCCTGCACCTTATTCGATAAGGAAAGGACCGAGATCCCTTCACCGGGAGTGACTCCTTTAGCAATAACTGGCAGATGCTACACACTCGGTTTGTCTTTTGATTGCTTTTAAGATTTCTGCTTTGCACAGTGATATATATGATATATTCCGCACCTCATTCGACGAGGAAAGGACCGACGATCCCTTCACCGGGAGTGACTCCTTTAGAAAAACTAGAAAATCCTCAAAAACACTCCATTTCAAAATTCATTCGATCCTACAAAGATATCAAGTTCATTACGCAATAGGTTTTCAGAAAAACCCGTCGTAGCCCTCCGTCATTTCAGATAAGTACTAGTTAGTATTCGTGCTGCGGTAGTTTGGCATTCGTCAAGGCATAGTGTGCGGTAGCTAACTAGTATTTATCTGCTTATGCATATGATGCAGATTGGATTAGGGTATTCGTACGGCGTTGTTTGGCATTCGTCAAGGGTCGTGCGGGTGGGTTTAATTCAATCAAGAAATGTACGGGTTGAACTTGACTAGTGGACTATGGGTTGTTTGGCATTCGTCAAGGTCATAGAACACTAGGGGTAAAATATTATCGGGAATTTCAAGTGTTGAAATTTGCAATGAGATTGCATACCTTCTATGAGATAGTTGGATCCCGATACCCGCTGCGAGTAAGAGTTACTCCTGGGAGAGTTTTACATATTACAATTAGCCGATCAAGTAGGTTTCTAGAAAGGTGTCAACGAGGTTACACCTCTGGGAAAACAAGATTTACATTAATTAGGTTCGTGCGAAAGCACGGGGGACCTCCCTCAAAGTACCGACACTGGCCTGGCTGAAAGATTGGCGAACTTGTAGTGTGTAATTAATCCCGGCTAGTCTTTCCTTTTAGGGTTTGAAGGAAGATTTGATAAAAACAATGGGAGCCATCCTGATTAGATAAAATAATAACCAATCTATTCTTGCAAGAGCGCACGCTGAGTGTTTTCTTCTCTCTCTCTCCAGGTAGCGACGATATCACGCCCTAATCAAGATAATAAAACGGATATTTGACCGAACCCGCTTGTTATACTGAGCTGGGGAACATTGGTCCCGCTCCAACTTATAATTATTATAAGACAGAGCAGGAAATTGGGGATTACCAGAATTCCCGTGCCGCCCAAACGAAAAGAGTGCATGCTGATGCATCATCTTCGGGTGTGTTCGTTACAAAGAACCGTTTCTCAGTATCCTCCGCATCCTGGGTATATGATACTGGATCAGGATCCAAAATATGTAATCTGTTACATAGGGCTACAGATAGGTAGAGAACTGAGAACGGGTGATAAGTTTCATGAGGAAGAAAACGGGGCAAGTGTTGCGGCCAAGTCTGTTGGTCACTGTCACCCTGTATACCAATACATTGATTCTGAACAAATGCTATTAGATACCGAACCTAATATACAAAATCATATCAGTCTCTTTATTAGTAAAGAAAGGATATAATTTTGTATTGTTGGATAATGTTTTGAACATTTCCTATATCAAAAGTTGATCGGTTCAGGCACGTTATCTAAAAGCATTGATGTTCTAAATCAAACTACAGTTCTTTAGTATACCGAACACACAAAAGAGGAAGAGTTCAGAAATGAACGAATTCTTCTTGAGGCATTGTAGACTAGGTCATATCAATGCGACCCGACTAGCTGAAGTTACATGTAGATGCATATTTAAATCAGTTTGAATTTACATCTTGTGGAACTTGCCAGTCATGTCACAAAGATAAGATGACCATAGCTCTGTTTACTGGAAACAGAGAAAGAGTTAATGAACTCTTGGGATGATACATGTTGATGTATGTAAGGTCCCCTGTCTACACATGCCAAGACCGGTTCATAGTACTTCATTACATTCTCTGATAATCTCTTTAGATTCAGACATATGTTCTTGTTGAAACACAAGTCCGAACCTTTTGAGATATTCACAGAATATAAGTTAGAAGTAGAGAACCAAAATGGGTATAAGTATTATGTCCTTTGATGTGATCAAGGAGGAGAATACTTGAGCACGGAATTCCTGGACTATTCTAAAGGAGAATGAGATTCTCTCTCAGCATTACTCCTCCGTATACACCATAGCACGATGGTATATCGGGGCGGAGCAATCACACCCTATATGATAAGATGTGCTTTATGATGAGTACTACTGAGTTACCTGTTTCCTTTTAGGAGTTATGCACTTGAGAAAATGCATACCTATTGAATAGGGTTTGAATCAGATCACAGCCTACCACTCCATATGAGATCTGGTATGGGAAGAGCCCATGTCTTAAGCTAGTTAAGATATGGGGTTGTCCGGCCTATGTCTAAAAGCAAAATCCGGACAAGCTCGAGGCAAGGTCTGTTATGTACAACTGGAAAGGTTCCAGCTATACAAACAACAGCAGATGATTTGGTAGAACCAAAGGATTCAGTAGATTCCAACGAACCTCAGCCTCTCCGCCGATCTAGTAGGGTTCCTCACCCGCCTGAGAGATACTTCGGTTACTCTATGACAGTGGGAGCGAGGATTGCATCATGAGATGATGACCCAACTAGTTTCGAGCTGGCCATCAGGAGTGGGACTCTGTAAGAATGGCTGGATGCTTAGCGATCTGAGATGGAATCCATGTACACCAACAAAGTATGGACTTTGGTTGCTATATCTGAAGGGTTAAATCCCCATCAGGAGCAAGTATATCTTGAGAAGATTACTTGGTGTAGATGGAAAAGTTGAGACTTTCAAAGCTAGACTTGTTAAAGCTTTTCGTCATCGACCAGGCATGGATTATGATGAAACCTTTTAAGTGGCTATGCTTAAGTCCATCCAGATCTTACTTGCCACGGCTACATACCATGACCACGGTATCTGGCGGTTGGGTGCCGTGACTGCTTTTCTAAATGATGTTTTAGAAGAGAACGTCTATAAGTACACAGCCAGAGGGTTTCGTAGACAGTGGGAGCAGCGGAAACGTGTACAAGATGCTTTATAGGATAAAGCAGGTATCGCGGAGTTGGAACATCTGTTTTGATGTATTAGTCAAAGAGTTTGACATCATCGAAATGGTAGATGAACCTTGTATAAACAAAAAGATAGTAGGGAGTATAGTGCCGATCCTCGTAGAGTACGTGGATGGCATGCTCTTGATAGGGAAGGAGTTTCCTATGCTACGCTCGGTCAATCTCCGCTTATTACAATGATTCTCCATATAGGATCAAGATGATACCTCCTAAATCCTGGGTTTTGGATCTATGGGATAGATCTAATTGGATGTTAGGATTCTCACTAGTTGTAGTGAGATGGTATCAACCGATCCTGGGGAGAATCACTGGAAGGGTTCCAGGGTGATAAGGACGACTGAAAGTCAGTCACAGGCATTGTCTTTACCCTCAGTAAAGGGACGGTATGTTGGAAGAGTTCCAAGCTAGATACCGTGGCATACTAGACGATAAAGGCTCGATACATCGCTACTTAACATGCTACCAAAGAGGCAGTCTGGATGTATATTTGTTCATGAGATGAACTTAGTTCCTCCCATTGTGTGACAATGGAGTTGTGGCTTATGCCAAGGAACGTCCGTCCCATCAGTGATCCAGACATATTCTAAGGTAGTATCACCTGATCATGGAGATAGTTGATCTCCAGGGTGATCGAGGTTAGGAGAGTAGACTCAGAGGAAAGCACGGCGGATCCACTCACAAAGGCCTTTTCCCAGAGAGAGACTTTTATGGGATGGTTGAGTATGAGATACTGCAACCACTGCTATCAGATGGCCCTAGTGCAAGTGGGAGATTGTTAATTATATGTATGCCCTAGAGGCCATTACTATACATAGGATGTATATTGTAGTGGATGCTGGAACATATATAGGGAGGACTTTCTTGCTCGACATGATAGTATGCTATCTGGTTGATCTTTACCTTAATGTGTACACTGATTGTCTCTCTGTTACATGTTGGTAAAGCCCTTAAGATGTGTACTTGACTACCTGAACTATGATGCGGATCATACTAGTGGGGACATGGTAGTCCATAAGTACATCCTTCAAAGTCCCTAGTCGTGGGTATATCGAGACGGGGCATCGATATGCCAGAGTAGACTAGCGTATACCTTCTCGACCCATACAGATGGGCGATGGATGATCCCATATCCATTGGTGTTTGACATCAGAGATGATATACGGGTGCTCAGTGGAGACTGGGTACACTGGACGGACTCGCCGAGAACTCCCAGATGGTATTATACCTTACGTCAGATGGCAGTTCTCTGGTGACACTGGTACAGAGTAGTCTGTTGACCCGAGATCGTCATAGAGTCTTGTGTGGTTCCCACTGTGCTTTGATTTCCATCTTACCACGTCCAAGAGGGCGTGCAAAACGGTGGTTTTTAGGTACAGTCCCGAATCACATGGAGGCAATGAGCGATAGGAGGGGATTCGTCTCTCCCGGTATAGGGAGTTGATGTTGCGCTGTGTTCGATTGGCTATAACCGGAAATCCCTGACCAGGGTTGCTGTGATTTACTGGTAAGTATTACCTGTAGTTTCTCGAGATGTTATAGACCTCATATCGACACGACTTATCGAGCTATTGGGGTCTGACGTTTACCACCCCTAGGCGAGATATGCGACATATCAGACGTCGAGACCGGACTGTACGGTAAGTGTTACTGGTTGGATTCACAGGAGTGTGAGCGGGCTTGCTCGTCGATCTTCTGATCGCTCAATACCCGGGTGGCCGTTACGTTTAGCAGACCGCTTGCGGCTTGTGGGTGTTTGATATGATCATCATCTGCTACCGGCGTATTGACGAGTCTTTAGAGTCCTACACAGAGGTTTCCTAGCTCAAGCGAAACGAAATAGGAGCGCATATGAGATATGTGCGGGACCGAGAATAATGCGTGTATGTGATACCGTATTCTATTCTCATGATGAATGTATCGAATGGTTGTATGCGATATAACCTAGTTATCGAATCGAGGGTTGATTCGATAAGCCGATACATTGCATATTAGTCGGTCATATGCGATATGACCGGATCGTTAAATCAAGTGTTGATTTGATGATTTAATGCATAATTATATATTTGATATATTACTTTGCATTAACTTGTATTGGTTCACTTTAAAGGGATTTTCTCACTTCAAAAGCACATTGTATATGTGATATATTTTGTGTGCACTTGATTGTATCATGTTTGATGATACATGCTTACTTGAGTTTGTGTAAAGATTAAACCATGGTTATTTAAATGGTTAGGGTTTTGTTTTTCATATCTATTTATTCATTTATTTATTTATTTCTTTTTGGCAAAAGAAAAGAAAAATGGTGGTTTTCTTTGGATGAATGTTGAAGCTTCATGAAGCTTTGACTAAGTCACCATTTTTGTCTTCATGCTTAACCCTAACCATTGACCTAACCCTAGTTTATTCTCTACACTTGACCATGGTTTGATTATGATAAGTATACATTTTATTTTCTTTTTAAAATATACTTATCATAACATTTTTCATCTTCTTCTTCTTCTTCTTCAAGAAGAAGCTTGCCTCCATCAATGGCAACTTGAGAAAATGAGTGAGAAATCCAATTCTAAAGTGAACCCACTTCCTATTTCTTCATCCTCTAGCTCTTGCCAAGTAGTATAGGGTGTTTTCTTCACAAGTTTCATGACTTGGTGAAGTGGGAGCTTGATCTTGTGATGCCTCGACGTAGATCATCTTCGGCATCATAGTCGATGACTTAGCCCGCCCATTTCTCCGATGAAGCCGACGCTAGAGCCCGGGATCCGAATTGGACAGCGGAAGGACATCATTGCAGAGCTATAGAGGTGGAGCACCGGATCTACAAAGGTTGTATTTCCGTTCACTTAGTTAAATTGTTAACTAGTTGCATCGCATAGCCTATATATCTAGTTAACGATCCGTATTAGGGTTTCTCGGCACCCGTAAAATTTGAAATTGGCATGGTTGATGCCTTGTGAGACCTCATTAGCGTGCCTAGGAACCCTACACTAAGAATAGTGGGAACACACTTGAGGCGAAGTAGCAGTGTCTAGTCAACGGACTAAGCTGTACTTATGTCACCTGGGAACTGCTAACCGACGATAGGTATAATACCAACCAACAGTTCTCGACAAGTCCTGTCCAGTGTACTCGTAACCTAACGAGCACCTACATACTATCTCTAGTACGACGTACTAATGGCTGTGGGACAGACCATCTCCTCTGCTGGGATGAGAAGCGTATACACTAGTCTACTCTGGAGTATCGATGCCCTGCCTCGATAATCCTACGACTAGGGACCTGTATAAGGATGTGCTTATAGATTACGCAGCCCCCACTTGTGTGATTGCCATCGCAACGCTGGTAGTCAAGCAAAGATCCTAAGAGCTCTATTAATATGTATTAGCGATATGTTAAAAGAAAGATATACACATATTAAGATAGATACAAACCAAGTAGCATACTATTATATCGAGCAAGACTGTCATCAATCCGTGTATATATCCCAAGCTTCCAAAATGTAATATACAAACTAGTACTATATAATAATGGCCTCTAGGGCATACATATCCAACAATCTCCCACTTGCACTAAAGGCCAGTAATTGGTGTATCGCACACCCAACATCTGCACTAAGGCCAGCTGCTGGCGTACCGCATACCCAATAGCTCAAAAAGTCGCTCGAACTGTGCTTGAGGGAAGGCTTTTGTAAATGGATCCGCCGTGTTTTCTTTAGTGTCCACTCTTCGTACCTCGATCTCTTGGAGATCAATAATCTCCCTGATCAGGTGATACCGCCTTAAGATGTGTCTGGATTTCTGATGGGACCGTGGTTCCTTTGCTAAAGCAATAGCTCAATTGTTATCGCAATACAAAGGTATCAGATCAACAATTGACGGAACCACCTGAAGTCCAGTAATGAACTTCTTCATCCAGACTGCTTCTTTTGCGGCATCGCTGGCAGCAATGTATTCAGCCTCCATCGTCGAGTCTGAGACGGTGTTCTGTTTGGAACTCCTCCAACATACCACTCCTCAGTTGATGGTAAATACAAAACGCGAGACAGACTTGCTTTCGTCCTTGTCACTCTAGAAGTTTGAATCGGTAAAGGACTTGACCCTGAGGTCTCCATTACCGTAAACCAGGAGCATCTCCTTAGTCCTTCTCAGGTACTTGAGAATGTTCTTCACTGCTGTCCAGTGGTTCTCACCTGGGTCTGACTGATACCGGCTCACCACGCTTAGCGCATAAGCTACATCTGGTCTTGTACATAGCATCACATACATTATAGATCCTACCGCCGAAGTGTAGGGTATAGTGCTCATGCGAACCCTCTCCTCGTCAGTCTTGGGAGACATTTTCTTGGAGAGGGTGATTCCGTGCAATGCGGGTATATTACCGCTCTTAGAATCTTCCGTACTAAATCACTTTAGTACGGTCTCTATGTACCTGGACTGCGAAAGTCCCAGTAATCTCTTAGATCTATCTCTGTAGATCTTGATCCCCAGAATGCACGAGGCATCACCCAGGTCTTTCATGGAGAACCGTTGTGACAAGAATAGCTTGACCGATTGTAGCATAGGAATGTCATTTCATATCAAAAGAATGTCGTCTACGTACAAGACTAGGAATACGACAGTTCGTCCTACAATTTTCTTATAAATACAAGGTTCATCCTCGTTCTTGATGAAGTCAAATATTTTGACTGTTTCATCAAAACAGATGTTCCAGCTCCGCGATGCCTGCTTTAATCCATAAATGGATTTAAGCAACTTGCACACCTTCCCGCTGCTCCCACTGTCTATAAAGCCTTCTGGCTGATCCATATAAACGCACTCTTCCAAACTGCCGTTTAGAAAAGCCGTTTTTTATGTCCATCTGCCAGATCTCATAGTCATGGAAGGCAGCAATGGCAAGTAGGATCCGAATGGATTTGAGCATAGCCACTGGAGAAAAGGTTTCGTCATAGTCCACACAAGGTCTTTAACGAAAACCTTTTGCAACGAGTCTAGCCTTATAGGTTTCCACCAGCCCATCTACACCAAGTTTCCTTTTGTAGATCCATTTGCATCCAATGGGTTTTACCCCAGGTGGAGCAATATCCAAGGTCCATACTTTATTGGTGTACATGGACTCCATTTCGGATCGCATAACATCCAGCCACTTATCAGAGTCCCTAATGATAATGGCCTGCGTGAAACTGGTAGGGTCATCTTCTTCCAAGATGCAATCCACTCGATCCCCGTCTATGAGAAAACCGTAGTATCTCTCGGGCGGATGAGAAATCCTACTAGATCTGCAGAGTGGCTGAGGTTCGTCTGGGACTATTGAATTTTCTGGTTCTACTAAATACCCAGTTTGAGTTTGTGGTTATGATATTTCATCCAGTTCTACTGTGCTCCCACTTATTTCTTTTGCAAGAAATTGCCACTCCAAAAAGGTGGCGCGACGAGCAACGAACACCTTCTGTTCCTTAGTGCGGTAGAACAAATTTCCCAGAGAATTTCTAGGATATCCCATAAACTTGCACAAAACTGATCGTGCCTGAAGCTTGTCCGGATTTTGTACCTTTACATAGGCCGGACAACCCCATATCTTAATACGTTCAAGATATGGTTTTTTACCACTCCATATTTCATATGGAGTCTTAGGCACAGATTTAGATGGAACCTGATTCAATAAGTACGCTGTTGTTTCAAGCGCAAGTCCCCAGAATGAAAGGGGTAACTCGTCATTACTCATTATGGAGCGAACCATGTCCAGTAGGGTATGGTTCCTCCGCTCCGATACACCGTTGTGCTGTGGTGTATACGAAGGAGTAAGCTGAGAGAGAATGCTATTCTCTTTTATAAAGTCTCTGAATTCAGTGCTCAAGTACTCCCCTTCTTTATCAGATCGGAGGATCTTAATACTTTTGCCAGTCTGGTTCTCTACTTTGTTTCTAAATTCTTTGAATTTCTCAAAAGCTTCAGATTTGTGTTTCATTAGACACATATATCCGAACCTAGAGAGATCGTCAGTGAATGTGATGAAGTACGAGAACCCATCCCTTGCATGTATAGACATTGGACCACATACATCGCTGTGTATGAATCCCAAGAGCTCTCATGCTCTTTCTCCGTGTCCGGTGAACAGGGATTTGGTCATCTTTCCCTTGAGACAAGATTGACAAGTTTCATAAGATGAAAATTCGAACGTGTTCAAGAGTCCATCTTTATGTAACTTACTTAGTCTTTTCTCTCCGATATGACCAAGTCTACAATGCCACAAGTAGGATTCGTTCGTATCTGAGCTCTTCCTCTTGCGTGTGCTTTGTATATTGAGAACTGTATTCTGATTTAGAACATAGATACCATTACACAGTGTATCTTCTGCAGCCAGTACCTTATCAAGGTAAATGTTCATGATATTTCTATCAATAAGAAAGTTATATCCATTTTTATCAAATAAAGAAACTAATATGATGTTGTAAACCATGGAAGGTACCTAGTAGCAATTGTTCAAAATCATAGTATTGCCATTTAGCAACATTAGGTTATATTTAACGACGGCTGCAGCATTAACTTGTGCTCCGTTCCCTACCCTGAGGGATATATCACCAGGTGCAACTATCCTACTTTTTCTGAGTCCCTGCAATAAATTACAGATATGAGATCCTGATCCGGTATCTAGTACCCAGGAGGTAGGACTGACCGAAAAGCAGTTCTCAATTACAAGAAACCTGAAGTAGATGCAATAGTATGCTTCTTCTTCATTGGGGTCTCCTTTGAATCCAGACTATCCTCTTTCCTCTGCTCATACTTACTATCGCCATCATAGAGCGAAACCGATGTTCCTCAGCCCTGAATAAGAATTCGGATCGGTCAAGCGATACATTTTATTATCTTGATTAGGGTGTGAAATGGTTGCTACCTGGAGAGAGAGAAAAAGAAACACTCAGCTTGCGCTCTTGCAAAATTAGATTGGTTATTAATTTATCTAACCAGGATGGCTTCCACTGTTTTCTCAAATTCTTCTTCAAACCCTAAAAGAAGAACTAGTTAGGATTTAATCACACGTCACAATACTTGCTTAACCTTTCAGCCAGGCTAGTGTTGGTACTTCGAGGGAGGTTTTCCAATGCTTTCGCGAAGTTCCTTAATTATATAACCTCTTTTCCCTGGAGGCGTAGCCCCGCTAACACCGTTCTCGACATCTACTTGGTTTATAGCATTGATTGTTAAGTGAAATAATCTCCCGAGAGTAATCCAACTCATCAGTAGGATCAAGATCCAACTATCATTGTGTGATGACTTAGATGGAATCCACTCTAGTCACTACACTCCAGAATGTATGCTAAATCTGCAAGTTTCCTGTATGTTTGAAACTCCCGATGTGGTTTTTGCCCCTAACGGCTTTATGACCTTGACAATGCCAATATATCATAAGCAGCTTGTCAAGTTCAGCCCGTCATTATCTTGATTAACTTAGACCCACCCATATAACCCTTGACAATGCCAACATAGTTATGCGACTGTCCTAAATAATCGGAAACAAAACTGCAAACAAGCAATACTCAGCTACCGATCACTACGTCTTGACAATGCTAAAATATATAGCTCGAATACTAAGCAGTACTTGTAGGAAATGACGGAGGGCTACGACTGGTTTTTGGCGAAAAAACTCGTTAATGTAATGAACTTGATATCGTTGAAGGAACCTGAGCAATTTTGAAAAGGAGTGGTTTAAGCTCCGCCATTTTGAAAATTTCTGGTTTTGAAAAAACTGAGTAATCTATAGTATAGACTTTAGCTGAAGAGGTCACTCCCCGCGAAGGGATCTCAGCTCTTGCCCCGTAGAATGAGGTGCTGGATATTCATGACCGAATACCACTATGGAAAGCGAAAGAATAAAACTGTAGTTTTTCGAAATTTGTTCCAACAACATCTTTTAGGTTTATTTTCTTGCATTAATCAAAATTAATGTGGTTCCATCATTTAACCTATCACACCAGAAAAAACGAAAATATGATGTACGTATATGCCATCATCATTCGCCACTGGGCCCCGTCATCACCCGTTAGGTTACTTAACTAACGACAGAGCGGGGGCTGGACTAGCGGATGCAAAACATATACAACATCTACTAGTATATATATATAAGTATATACAACATTCATCCCAGGCATGATAATAATCAACATCACTGAATCACAGCCAACAATACAGAATGGTGGATAATCTTGGAGCCCCGGGTTTCATTTGAGCCTCAAATAAAACCCGACGTTCCCGGTCATGTGGATAGCTTGTGCAATGAAAACCTGGACCCCTACGAGCGCGGCAAGTTACCCGCCAATCCCAGAAGTGAGGTAGCACCCTTCAATAAAGTGAATGGGCCACCCAGCACTTCACGGAATCCGATAACTTGGGCACCCCTCCATGGGTCATCCTATACCCCCTACGAGTGCGGCGAATAGCCCGCCAATTCTAGAATGAAACCCCCTCCGTCTCAACGCCATGAGATGCGGGCTTGTTGCCTTCTAGAACCCGGCTATTTGTACACTCCACCGTGGGGTAATCCTAGCACAGAAAAAGAAAATAATATGTACAAATGGTGACATCGACCTCAACCCGGTCGTGCCCCAATCAAATAATATACAACTCGGTAAAGACGGCAGTCCACATGTCGGACGCTCGCCCTGCAATAACAAATGTGCAAATGAATATAAGCTGTACTGCTAACATTGCACCACATGCTATCCATCACGACTATCCAACCGCAATCACAGTACAAGTACAAAATATGAACGCGAATGTCACGTTCGCAAACTCGTCTAAAAGGACATATAGCAGATAGACGGGTTTACCGATCGAATGACATTCACGGTCGTTGATAAAATTGAATATACTGTAAACTATTAAACAGTGTCAAATATAACGACTTCGAAACACTCTAAAATGCCCCATACTGAAAACAACAGAGAATCAAACTTGGGCAAAAACTAACAACACCTGAAACCCAAGCTTCAAGAGACAAGAACACTGGCCAAAATACGATGCAATCCCCCATAAAAAACCCGAGCACACCGGTTTTGTGATGGTTGTGGCTGGCCAATAAGTGTTGGAATTGTGTCGTTTTTGATTAGTGTTCATCTCACAGTGTAAGGATCACTCTGCAGTTGTTTAAATTTTTTTTGACGCTTTTAAAAATTCAACAGAAACTGCAGTTTGGGTTTTAATCATTTGGAGTTGTTTCGGTTTCATTATTTTAACATTATTTAAACTTGCTAGTCTATGGTTTATGGGCTGGCTTTGATATCATGAAGGGTTATGCTAGCGCCCCGGCCAACTTCCGTGGCCAAATGCGGAACAAAAATTTTATAACGATACGAAACTTGGCGCTAGAATAAACCTAAACCGGATCTTAACCATAAACCTAATTAGCATGTTAGGATTCTATCTACTATGATAGAAAGTATACCTAAAGAAACCAAGTCCTTCGGGTCTTCGATCCTCTCCTCAAGCTCCTCGATGGAAGTATGGATCATGCTTGAACTTCCGCCTCCTTGTGTCAACGATGATCCACCCGAGAGTTCTAACCTAGATCTAAACCTCCAAGTTGAGGTAACTAGAATACTTAGCTTGCTAATCTAAGTAGACTAGAGTGAGTAGAGTGTGATTTAGAGTAGCTAAGTCTCATTAACCCTTGATTATCAACACATGATACACTTAGGGTTTTGAGAGGAAGAAGGAGAGAGTAAGCTTGAGGAAAGAAAAAGTATCTATGATAATGATAATAAAAAATAGAATGGATAACTTATATATGACCACAATCATGGCATGGAAAATATCTCACCAAAATATCTAGAGTCAAAAATATCTCACAAAATATCTAAGGTCAACAAGTCAATCCAAGTCAAGTGGTCAACATAAGTAGCCATGCCAAAAAATTATCATTTATAAAAAATAACAAAGTCTTTTCTTTACCTCATATTTGTTTTGACCAAGTCAATGTTAAAAACCCTAATGAGGTATCTCCTTCTATACCCCATCTCATCCGTATATACATACCTGCATCAGTGTTCCGAGAAACACGAATACTATGAGATGAAGCTAATCCAATAATCAAATACTAGGATCCGGCTTAAACCAAAGCCCACTAGTATTTTCCGCTCGAACACCACATGCGCACAAGTACACGTATGTGATCGAACCCTGTCGTAAAACTATACGACCTCTACCCGTTTCGCCTGAAGCTGGGAAACCCTCTGTGTGGGACTCTAAAGACTCGACAGTACTCTGGCAATGGGTTTAACTACAAGCATGTCAGTGGCACTAGCTGTGCGTAACAGCTACCCAGGTATCTGTCGATAAGAAGGTCGATGAGCAAGCTCATCCAAACTCCTACTGAGCCTGTCTGTGACAATCTCCATATAGTCCGGTCTGTTCGTCCAAGAGTATTGAATATCGGGCCTAAGAGGCGGTAAATGTCAGACCCCTAATAGTGGTATAAGTCGTGTCGGAGTACAGTCCAAAACACCCTAAGAAACTACTGGAGTACCAACCAGTAAATCTTGCTTGCCGTGGCCAGGGACTTTGTGTAATGGCGTTTCGAACACAGCGCGATATCAACCCCCAATACCGGGAGAGATGGATACTATTTAACCGCCACTGCCTTCAAGTGCTTCGGGACCGCACCCAACTACTACCTGTTTGCATGACTCAATAGAGCCATGGTAGGGTAGCAATCTAAGAACAGTGGAAACACACTTGAGGTGAAGTAGCAGTGTCAAGTCAACGGACTAAGCTGCACTCATGTCACCTGGGAACTGCTAACCGATGATAGGTATAATACTAACCAACAATTCCCGACGAGTCCTGTCCAATGTACTCGTAACCTAACGAGCACCTGCATACTATCTCCAGTACGACATACTAATGGCTGTGGGACAGACCATCTCCCATGCTGGGATGAGAAGCGTATACACTAGTCTACTCTGGAGTATCGATACCCTGTCTCGATAATCCTACGACTAGGGACCTGTATAAGGATGTGCTTGTAGACTACCCAGCCCCCACTAGTGTGACTGCCATCACAACGCTGGTAGTCAAGCAAAGATCCTAAGGGCTCTATCAATATATATTAGCGATATGTTAAAAGAAACATATACACATATTAAGATAGATACAAACCAAGTAGCATACTACTATATCGAGCAAGACTGTCATCAATCTGTGTATATATCCAAAGCTTCCAAAATGTAATATACAAACTAGTACTATACAATAATGGCTTCTAGGGCATACATATCCAACAATCCTCTCGATCTCCGTCTACGATAAAATCGTATTATCTCTCGGGCGGATGAGACTGCCTACTAGATCTGCAGAGTGGCATAGGTACGTCCAGTTCCATTAAAACTTCAGGTTCTACTAAGTCTTCAGTAATAGTTTGTGGTTCTTGAATTTCTTCTAGCTCTATTGCGCTCCCACTAATTTCTTTTCCAAGAAATTGGGTTTCCATATAACGGGCATGATGATAAACAAAGACCTTTCGTTTCTCAGCGTAATAGAAATAATACCTCATAGAATTCTTAGGGTATCTCACAAACTTACACAATACTGAACAAGCCTCGAGTTTGTCTGAATGAACTTTTTTGACAAAAGAAGGACAACTCCATATCTTAAGATACTTAAGACAGGGTTTCTTCCCACTCCACATTTCATATGGAGTGGTAGGCACAGTCTTAGTTGGAACCTTATTCAATAGGTATGCAGCAGATTCTAGTGCATAACCCCTGAAGGATGGCGGCAACTCAGCATTACTCATCATGGAACACACCATATCAAGTAATGTGCGATTCCGTCTTTATGATACACCATTGTGTTGTGGTGTGTATGGAGGAGTAAGTTGAGAGAGAATTCCATTCTCTTTTAGGTATTCCAGGAACTCAGCACTATACTATTCACTACCCCGATCAGATCGGAGTATCTTGATAATTTTTTCGGTTTGCTTTTCCGCTTCATTCTTATACTCCTGGAATTTCTCAAAGGCCTCGGATTTATGTTTCATCAAGAATATATGTCCATATCTTGAGAAATCATTGGTAAAAGTAATGAAGTAGGAATAACCACTTCTTGCATGCATAGACATTGGCCCACACACATCGCTGTGTATGAGTCACAGGAGCTCAGTGGCTCTTTCTTCGTGTCCAGTGAACGGAGTTTTTGTCATCTTTCCTTTGATACATGATTGATAAGTTGCATATAATTGATACTCAAATAGATCTAACTATCCATTTTTATGTAACTTAGTCAATCGTGTTTCATTGATATGACCAAGTCTACAATGCCATAAGAAAACTTGATTTGATTCTGGAGTCTTTATTTTTAGCATGTTTTCGACGTTGAAAACTTGATGTTGATTGAGAACGTATATCCTGTTATTAAGTGTACCCGACCCAATCATTTCATGATTTAGGTGAATATTTATGACATTTCTCTCAAGTGCAAAATCATATCCTTCATTAGATAACAAAGAAACAGATATAATATTACACATCATACTGGGTACACAAAAGTAGTTATGCAAACAAAATATGTCCACTCGCCAATCCTAGGTGATATTCTCCCACTGTAACAGCATCCATTCTGGTTTCGTTGCCAACCCTGAGGGTCATATCACTTTTTCTCAAAACTCTACGTCTTCTAAGAGCCTGCAAAGAATTACAGATGTGAGATCCTGATCCGGTATCCAATACCCAGGAAGTAGAGTTAATAGAGAAACAGTTTTCAATCACGAACACACCTGAAGCCGAAGCCACAACTTGCTTTGTGTCCTGATTCTTGGCTTTTAAAGCCTGGCAATCCTTCTTCCAATGTCCTTTTTTCCGAGAGTAGAAGCATTCTTCATTTGTGGCTGCCCCCCGATCTTTTCTTTTCCTTTAACCTGCACCTTCTGCACACCTCCTCTCAGTTTTGTGGGGGCTTCTTCTTCTTCCCCTTGGCCTTAGCCTTAGATTTTGCGGAATAAGATTCTACATTAAACAGAGCGGGTGTTTTCTTGGATTTCTTTAAGGTGCTCTCTACCACCCTCAATATGTTGAGGAGCTCAGGAAGTGTAACTTCCAGCTTTTTCTTATTGAAATTCAATTTGAATTGGGTATAGGTAGAGCGAAGGGACTTTAGAATTAAGTCGGTATACAACTCATTCTCCAACGTAGTTTCCAGGTCCGCGAGCTCTTCAATGAGAGTAATCATCTTCCGGAAGTGGTCCCCAACAGATGATCCGGCAGCCAATCTCGCTTGAAACAATTTCTTTGAGGTCTTTTATCTTACGATACAAGATTACTCTCTATATAAATCTTTAGTATGGAAGAAGATGGAAGCAAGGTCCATTTTCTTTTCCCGTCTCTGATGTTCATTATCCATGGAGGCCAGCACGAGGCACTTGGCTCTCGCGCAATCCAGATCCCAAGTATTACGGACCTCAATGTCCGCTACTGAGGATTTTGGACCTGGAATGAGGGGGGCTTTAGCCGTGAGGACGTATACAACCTTATCATAAGTAAGGGCCATATGTACGTTCCTTTGCCAGTCTTATAATTTGTCCCATTATGTTTGTTTTTATCCAGTATAAGCTTAAGTTCAGTCATGGTCGCTGCGATTAGGAGAGAGAAAAGAAACACTCAATATTTGCTTTTGTAAGTTTAGATTAGTTATTAGTTTATCTAAACAGGATGGCTCCCACTGTTTCCTCGAATTCTCCTTCAAACTCTAAAAGAAGAATTAGTCAGGATTAATCGCACCCTACAACTTCGCTTATTTTTTGGTCAAGCCAGTGTTGGTACTTCGGAGGGAGGTTCCCTGTGCTTTCGAATAGACCTAATTAAATAACCTCATTTTCCCAGAGGCGTAGCCCCGTTAACACCTCTCTAGACACCTACTTGATTAGCTAATTGCAAAGTGAAAAATTCTTCCGCAGGGTAGCGGATACTCACAGTAGGATCGAGACCCAACTATCATTGTGTGATAATTTTGAAAGAAGCTTACCAAAACTACCACACTGTAGAAGGTATGCAACACTAGCAAGTTTCCTGTATGTTTGAAACTCCCGATGTGGTTTTTTCCCCGAGCGCTTATAACTTTAACGAAGGTCAAAACATTATAACTCGCAAGTCAAGTTCAACCCGTCATTGTCCAGATTAATCTAAACCCATTCGTAAAATCCCTTGACAAAGGTCAAAACAGCTATACGCCTTTCCTAGATTAATACATCTATCTATGCTACAGATAAGCACCCACTAGCTACCAAACACTATGCCTTGGTGAAGGTCAAAACACATAGCATGAATACTAGTAGATACCTATCTGAAATGACAGAGGGCTATGGCTGGTTTTGGCGAAAACTGTTAACGTAATGAACTTGATATAGTCAAAGGAATCGAATAGCTTTTGAAAAGGAGTAGTTTAAGCTTCGCTTTTAAAAGTTGTTTTTGAAGAAAACCGAGTGGTTTTGCATTGTTCCAACGACGTCAGATTTTAGGTTTATTACTTTGCATTGAGTGAGATTAATGTGGTCCCATCAATTAACCTTATCATACCACAAATGAACGAAAATAAAATATACGTATATGTTACCCGCATTCGCCACGGGGCCCCATCATGCACCGTTAGGTTACTTAACTAACTAACGGCAGAGCGGGGGCCGGACCAGCATGGATGCAAAACATATACAATATATATATATATATATATATATATATATATATATCCATCATAGGCATGATAAGCAACACGGGCAAATATAATCATCATAGAGAATGGAAATATGGATCAACTAGGAACATTTGCATTTCAATGAGCCACCTATGAAACACAGTCCTCCATGGTCGTGTGAATAGCCGAGTATGAATCATCTTAGACCTCTAGGAGTGCAGAAAGCTACCTGCCAATTCTAGAAGTGGTTGACCCGGGTCTCGACTCCTCGAGATGGCCACCCACTGAATCCTAGAACCCGGTAGCTTGTGCACTCCTCCATGGGTAAATCCTAGATGCGGAAATGAAAAGTAATATATATTCGGTGACTACATCCTCAACCCGGATGTGCCCAATAAAAGAATATACAAGAATTATTACATGAATTACAAAAAATCCACTCACATCTAACATCTAGATTCACACCGGGCCATTCCCATGACGATCCATGAAACCATTCGTATCCGAACATTACAAGATATGTGCAATCCCTTATAATCGACATATATCGATTAGAAGACATTTAAGAACACATATACACATTATAAATCAAGTAAATAGAACCACAAAATTATAAAATCCGTGCACAATTAGCAAACAATACCAATTTTCCAAGACATGAAAATTTAGTTTACTAAAGTCCCCAAAAAATTCGTTTTAAGCCAAACCGGGAGTCGAAATGAAATGAAAACCCATCCAAATATTCACGGAGGAAAGGGGGAAAAAATTAATTGTCAATCCAGGGATCTCGGGAATGTACCCACCCTCGGAAAACACCATGAGGTGGCCCCTAAGGGGACGCAGACCCGAGAGCACCCTTTTGGGGTGCTCTCGGGTCACCATCCCCTAAGGCCTCCTTGTGGTGGTCTTGGGGGGTGGGCCTAGCCTTGGGTCCCCCCCGGAGTATCTCTGGGGTGCCCATGCTTCACCCCATAGCTTCTTGGTTCAAACCATGAGCCCGCGGGGTGTGCAAACATCTTAAAACAACATTTTTGGGTCTGTTTTTGTCAGCAATTTGTGCGCGACAAAAATGACAGATTTTAAACGTCGCTATGAGCTATATAAGGCTTATGGAGTGGCTATGATACTATGAAGTATATGTCGCGCACTCCACAGGGTTTTTAGAGAGGCGGAATTACAAAAAACAATTTTATAGCAAGAAACATCGACTAAACTTCCAAGATCTGCCATAAGCCATAGCTAATAAAACTTACAAAGGTTCTAATATACTATGAAGTGATTTATACCTTTGTGTTCAAGTCTTTCAGGTCTTCTTATCCTCTTCTTAAGCTCCTCAATGGTATGGATCAATCTTGTTCATCGGCCTCCTCGTGTCGATGACGATCCACCCGAGAGTCTATTGTTCAAGCTTTAACCTCAAGAGTGAGGTAACTAAAATACCTAGTTTGCTAATCTAGGTAGTTTAGATGATGTAGAGAATATTTATTGGATTAATTTATCTTAATCACCCTAGATTTCTCAACACATGAGAGTGTTAGGGTTTGAGGAAGAAGAAGAGAGCAAAGGAGGAGAGAGAATGTCATGTGAAGAATGAAGTGAAGAATGGCAAAGTTCAAAACTATTAAGCATTTTATTTTCAATAAAATATAGTAGCCATGCTTGAATAGTAATGACAAATGAATAAAGAAAAGAAATAGCAATTCTTTATACCATGCTTTGAAAATCCTCATCACTCCATCTCATTATCTATTTTCAATAAATAGGTATAATAAAAATGAGGTGTCTTTTTCTAGATGCACTCTTTTGAAATTACAAAAATGCCTTCTCCGTATATACATACCCATATTCGTATTGCAAAAAATATGAATACCAAGAGATAAAAAATAATCCAACAATATAATACTAGAACGCGGCTTAATCCTAAGTCTACTAGTATTATCCGTTCGAACAAAATCCGTGTAGCTAGTACATGTATATGATCGGAACACTGCACGTAAAACCATACGACCTCTAGATCGTTTCACCTGAATCAGGGAAACCCTCTGTGTGGGACTCTAAATACTTGACAGTACGCTGGTGTAGGGTGTTTTTCATCACCCCATTGAGATGGGAATACGCGCGCGCTTGTCAGGCGTACATAGATTCCCCCTGCCTAGGATATGCAGGGATTTATTGATTGTGGGGATCTGAATCTCCGGCAGCTGCGGACTAAGCTGCCATTAATTACCCCTCGCTTTTGGAGCGAGAGACCCTCCGTTTGACGGGTAAAATAGGTCATGCGAACTCAATGTGCAGTGTTGTGTTTTGAAGAGGTTTTGGATATATCGGGGGCCCCGCAGAGTTTTTACGGGGGTCCCGCTACCCGGATAGCTGGCCGGGGGTCAAGGGGGCTATCAGCCCACTTACAGGGTGCAGGACAGTGCCCCGTTAGAAATTTTTTCTAACGGGGGAGGTATTTTTAGTGTGGAATGTATATAAAATGAGGGGGGAAATGGCGTCCAAAGGACGCGTGAGCGCCAGCGCCTTACGTTCCTAGCACGCGGACGACGGGCGCCTCACGTGCGTAGCACATGGGCACTGGCCACGGGCGCTCCACGTGCCTGGCACGCGGGCGCTCCACATGCCTGGCACGTGGGCGCTAGGCGTCAGCAGGAAAAGGAACTTGGTCCCTGTAGTAGGAGCTGCGCTCCTGATTTGACTTTTGGAGTTAAACTCCTAACAGAGAGGACAAGTGGGCTTAGCCCCTACACAAGGAGTTGTACTCCCAAAAAGAAAGATTTATTATTGTGTGTGTGTGTGTGTGTGTGTGTGTGTATTTGAGGAGTTAAACTCCTAAGATATTTTTGGAGCTGATGAAAGGGGCTTCTCCCTTAAGCCCTGGATCTCCCCAAGATGGGATTTTGGGAGATGGGTCTCCTTCTTCTTCCTCTTGGTTGGCCGGATCTTGGAGAAAGGGAGTGAGATTTAGCAATCTCCCCTTTTTGAGATCTGATGGAAAATCTGAGCTCCCCTTTGTGGGTTTTGTGGTGAAAAACTATTTAATTTTGGAAAAGGAAGAGTAAAACTCTTGATTTAATTGAAAAGAGGAAGAAAGTTTAGAACCTTGAGGAAGGAGAAGGTGGCACAAAGAACCTTAGATTTTGAGGGGAATGAAAAGTTCTTTTTTTTATTTCATCATCATTTTGCCTCTTATAGGCTTACAAATTTACATATAGCCCCCTGGGCTTTACAAAATGGCATTTTGCCTATCACATGCCTCATGTGCTCATTTCTTTTGCACACGAGCCATGGGCTTTAAACAAATTTGGCTTTATGCCCATTTTTCTTACATTTGTCCATAAAATTTACATCAAAAATTATTTATTACATGATTTTTATTTTGGCATGGGGGAGGCCGGCTGCGGGGCTCGACTTGGGCATGGGCCCACTTGATGTGGGCTTGAGCCCGCTTACTTGGGGTTGACTTTAACTTTGACTTGGTCAACTGGGGTGCAAATTTTGACCCCAACAAAAGGCCCTCCATCAATAAATGCATATCGCGCATATGAGTTGTGTGCATGAAATTGATGGATTTTGGAGTTGGACTTCGAGGAGGAACATCATTCCTAGGGCGGAGCATTATTCCAGGAGCATAATTCCGGGGATCGGAGCATAATTTCGGGGATCGGAGCATAATTCCGATTTGCGGAGCATAATTCCGGAGGTCGGAGCATAATTCCGGAGGTTGGAGGATAATTCTGAATATCAGAGGATAATTCCAGAGAGCGGAGCATGATTCCGAAGATCGGAGCATGATTCCAAGGGATCGGAGCATCATTCCGATTTATGGAGCATAATTCTAGGGATCAGAGCATGATCCCGATGAGTGGAGCATGATTCCAAAGGGGTCGGAGCATAATTCCGACGGGAGGCAGACATTCTGACCGAAGCATAATTTCGATGTAGAGATTGATTCCCAGGCGAACCATAATTCTGATAGGGAAAGGAGATACTCCGAGGCAAAGCATGATTTCGACATGGGGTACATTCTGAGACGAAGCATGATTTCGACACAGAGCTTGTTAGTCGACTTGATTCCGAGGCAGAGCTTAATTCCGATTGGGAGGTCGTTGGTTGACTTGATTCCGAGTCGAAGCATAATTCCGACAGGGAAGTCGTTGGTTGACTTGATTCCAGGACGGAGCATAATTCCGACTAGGAGATCGCTTGTTGACTTGATTCCAGGGCGGAGCATAATTCTGATGAGGAGGTCGCTGGTTGACTTGATTCTAGGACAGAGCATAATTCCGACGAGAAGGTCGCTTGTTAACTTGATTCTGAGTCAAAGCATAATTCTGACAGGGAAGTCGTTGGTTGACTTGATTCCAGGACGGAGCATAATTTTGACGAGGAGGTCGCTGGTTGACTTGTCCCCGGCACGGAGTGTCTTTGGTCGACATTTCCCCGGCATGGAGTGTCACTGGTTTTGATGTAGAGGATGATTCCCAGGCGAAGCAAAATTCCGACAGAGAAGGTGGATACTCCGAGGCGAAGCATGATTTCGACATGGGGTACACTCTGAGACGAAGCATGATTCCGCCGCAGAGGTTGTTGGATTGATTTGATTTGGCTTGACATCAGCATCGCTATACTAGAATAAGGTACCAGGAGCAAATCATCATTTGCCATGAGTGGATTTGGGGATTTTTGTTTTGGTTTGGCATCAGCACCGCTTACACTGGAATATGGTACCAGGAGCAAATCATCATTTGCTTCTGCCCGTTGGGGAGCGATGGCTTAGGAGACAGGTTTAGGTCCCTATCACTTAAGACTTTTCAATTTTATGAGCCCTAAGGGTCCCATAAAAGCATTTTCTCCCTATGAGTTGAAAGGATCTCGTAGGTGTATTTTCTCCTCAGGAGTCACGGGGACTCCTAAGTGTGTTGCTCCTTTATGAGTCGTAAGGATCTCACGCGGGAATTTTCTCCTTACAAAGTCAAGAGGACTCTGCGAGTGCATTTCATCTTTTTCACGAGGTTGCGCCCTTTCGGGTTTTCACAAACTCGCCGGCAGTCCTGCTGTCTTTACTCATGGAGCCCTTTCGGGTTTTCATCCGTGCCCATTTTGCTTGTGGACATACCCTTTTTTTTGTTTGGGAATCTTCATCGCTGGTGGGACTTTGAATGTGGTCTCGCCGGTAGGACTTGGGAGAGATTGGGATCGTTTTACGCCCATGGATTGTATACGATTTTGCAGGATGTATGATCCAGGCCGTAGGGCCGGAAGAATTTCAGGACTTTGTTGGTGTCTGCATCGCTGTACTGGAATATGGTACCATGAGCGAATCATTATCCGCCGTTGGGATATGGGATTTGGAATTTGGTTGGCGTCTGCATCGCTGCACTGGAATATGGTACCAGGAGCGACTCATCATTCGCCGTCGGGACATTCAGAGTTTGGTTGGCATCTGCATCGCTGCATTGGAATATGGTACCAGGAGTGACTCATCATTCGTCGTTGGGGATTTGAGTTTTGGTTGGCGTCTGTATCGCTGCACTGGAATATGGTACCATGAGCAACTCATCATTCGCCGTTGGGGATTTGAATTTTGGATGGCGTCCGCATCGCTGCAATGGAATATGGTACCAGGAGAGACTCACCATTCGTCATTGGAATATTCGGGGATTTGAGTTTTGGTTGGCGTCTGCATCGCTGCACTGGAATATGGTACCAGGAGCGACTCATCATTCGCCATTGGGGATTTGAGTTTTGGTCGACGTCTGCATCGCTGCACTGGAATATGGTACCAGGAGAGGCTCATCATTCGCCATTTTTTACCGTGATTGCTCTATCATTTCAGCTTTTCTTATCACGAAGGTCACATTGCCCTATCATTTCGGCTATTTATTCGCGGTTGCCCAATCATTTCGGCTTTATTTTCATCTTTATTTTCACTCGCTGATTTTTATTGCGAGTTGCCCCATCATTTCCGTTTTTTATTTTTTTATTTTTGTTTTATTTACACATTTTATATCCCCAGTTTAACGACTTAGAGGTCGACTATTCCCAGTTTAACGACGTAGTGGTCATCTGACGCGGAGCTCAGAGAAGATATCCGATTGAGCAGTTGTCAGGGGCACCGATGGAGCTTGCCCGAGATGCTTTATTACTTTGTCAGTGTTGATGGCCTTGCCCCCAGCTGGAGCAATAGAGAGTCATTCGGAAATGGATTTTTGCTTGGGCTGAGGTGCCCTCACGACCATGACATTTGGTCTTTTCCCTTTTGAGGCTGGTTTATCCATCACCGGGGCATGAAGAGCAGGGAAAGCGTTAGCTGACACGAACAGAATAGAGCCAAATGGTAGCGGTGGCTCCTCCCACTGTCGCCCGAGACTGGCCGGGAGGACCGTCCTAGCGTCCATCTTCATCGTGTAGGAGATGGGAGCTGTGTCGCGAGCTGAGATTGTCCGTGGAGACATTTTGTTGCGGCTTGATCACTTGAAATACTGCATGAAAGAGCATTATTTTAGTATAAATATCAATATGTATGTTGATTAAGTTCGCATGAACGCTTAACCCGAAATATGGGAGGAAAGAAAGTCCCACCAGGCGTGCCAGAATCTATAGGGTGTTTTTCGTCACCCCATTGAGATGGAAATCCGCACGCTCTTGTCAGGCATACTACAGATTCCCCCTTCCTAGGGTAGGCGGGGATTTATTGATTGTGGGGATCGGAATCTCCGGCAGCCGTGGACTAAACTGTCGTTAATTACCCCTCGCTTTTGGAGCGAGGGAACCTCCGAATGACGGGTCAAATAGGTCATGCGAACTCAATGTGCAGTGTTGTGATTTGAAGGGGTTTTGGATATATCAGGGGCCTCGCAGAGTTTTTACGGGGGTCCCGCTACCTGGATAGCGGGATGGGGGTTAAGGGGGCTAGCAGCCTCTTTGCGGGATGCGGGGCATCGCCCTGTTAGAAATTTTTCTAACGGGGGAGGTATTTTTAGTGTAGAGTGTATATAAAATGAGGGGGAAAATGGCGTCCAAAGGACGCATAAGCGCCATCGCCTCACGTTCCTAGCACGCGGACGCTGGGCCGGGCGTCTCATGTGGCTGGCACGCGGGCGCCGTGTTAGTTATATGTATGCCCTAGAGGCCATTACTATACATAGGATGTATATTGTAGTGGATGCTTGGACATATATAGGGAGGACTTTCTTGCTCGACATGATAGTATGCTATCTGGTTGATCTTTACCTTAATGTCTACACTGATTGTCTCTCTGATACATGTTGGTAAAGCCCTTAGGATGTGTACTTGACTACATGTACTATGATGCGGATCATACTAGTGGGGACATGGTAGTCCATAAGTACATCCTTCAAAGTCCCTAGTCGTGGGTATATCGAGACGGGGCATCGATATACCAGAGTAGACTAGCGTATACCTTCTCGACCCATACAGATGGGCGATGGATGATCCCATATCCATTGGTGTTTGACATCGGAGATGATATACGGGTGCTCAGTGGAGACTGGGTACACTGGACGGACTCGCCGAGAACTCCCAGATGGTATTATACCTCACGTCAGATGGCAGTTCTCTGGTGACACTGGTACAGAGTAGTCTGTTGACCCGAGATCGTCATAGAGTCTTGTGTGGTTCCCACTGTGCTTTGATTTCCACCTTACCAAGTCCAAGAGGACGTGCAAAACGGTGGTTTTTAGGTACAGTCCCGAGTCACATGGAGGCAATGAGCGATAGGAGGGGATTCGTCTCTCCCGGTATAGGGGGTTGATGTTGCGCTGTGTTCGATTGGCTATAACCGGAAATCCCTGGCCAGGGTTGCTGAGATTTACTGGTAAGTGTTACCTGTAGTTTCTCGAATAGTTATAGACCTCGTATCGACACGACTTATCGAGCTATTGGGGTCTGACGTTTACCACCCCTAGGCAAGATATGCGACATATCAGACGATCAGACCGTACTGTACGGTAAGTGTTACTGGTTGGATTCACAGGAGTATGAGCGGGCTTGCTCGTCGATCTTCTGATCGCTCAATACCCGGTTGGCCGTTACGTTTAGCAGACCGCTTGCGGCTTGTGGGTGTTTGATATGATCATCACCTGCTGCCGGCGTATTGACGAGTCTTTAGAGTCCTACACAGAGGTTTCCTGGCTCAAGCGAAACGAAATAGGAGCGCATATGAGATATGTGCGGGCCCGAGAATAATGCGTGTATGTGATACCGTATTCTATTCTCGCGATGAATGTATCGAATGGTTGTATGCGATATAACCTAGTTATCGAATCGAGGATTGATTCGATAAGCCGATATATTGGATACTAGTCGGTTGTGTGCGACATGACCGGATCATTGAATCAAGTGTTGATTTAATGATTTAATGCATAATTATATATTTGATATATTACTTTGCATTAACTAGTATTGGTTCACTTTAAATGGATTTTCTCACTTGAAGTTCACAAGTTGTATATGTGATATACTTTTGTGCACTTGATTGTATCATGTTTGATGATACATGCTTACTTGAGTTTGTGTAAAGATTAAACCATGGTTATTTAAATGGTTAGGATTTTGTTTTTCATATCTATTTATTCATTCATTTATTTATTTCTTTTTGGCAAAAGAAAAGAAAAATGGTGGCTTTCTTTGGATGAATGTTGAAGCTTCATGAAGCTTTGACTAAGTCACCATTTTTGTCTTCATGCTTAACCTTAACCATTGACCTAACCCTAGTTTATTCTCTACACTTGACCATGGTTGGATTATGATAAGTATTCATTTTATTTTCTTTTTGAGATATACTTATCATAACATTTTTCATCTTCTTCTTCTTCTTCTTCAAGAAGAAGCTTGCCTCCATCAATGGCAACTTGGGAAAATGAGTGAGAAATCCAATTCTAAAGTGAACCCACTTCCTATTTCTTCATCCTCTACCACTTGCCAAGTAGTATATGGTGTTTTCTTCACAAGTTTCATGACTTGGTGAAGTGGGAGCTTGATCTTGTGATGCCTGTAGATCATCTTCGGCATGAAGCCGACGACCTTGCCCGTCCATTTCTCCGATGAAGCCGACGCTAGAGCCCGGGATTCCATTTGGATAGAGAGGAGACTTCATTGCGGAGCTATGGAGGTGCAGGACCGGATCTACAAAGGTTGTATTTCCGTTCTTTTAGTTATATTGTTAACTAGTTGCATGTGTTCGCCTAAAATTCTAGTTAACGATCCGTATTAGGGTTTGTAGGCACTTGTAAAATTTGAAATTGGCATGGTTGATGCCTTGTGAGACCTCTTGAGAGTGCCTAGGAACCCTAAAGTGGTATCAGAGCCTTAGGCGATGCGTAGACGGAGTTTGAAGTCCGATCGAACCGAAACCCTAATTGGAATTTGCTCTCTGGACATTTTTGAAATTCGGGGATTTTTCAGAATTAAAAATATGCATAAAAACCAGAAGGAAATTATAAGAATTACTGTGAAGTTCGATGACCTAATTCCATAAAAGTGCGGCGGAACCGCGGCATTAGCATGCTAATGCGGCGGTTCCGCGGCCCTTTTGTCTCTTCTCCCATTAAATTTTGCACAGTAATTCCTATTTTGCAGTGCTGGTGTTCCTGAGAATTTTTAATCTGAAATCAAGTGTTGGGTATTTTGGGTTGTATTAGGAGTTCGTACATTCGATCGGATTGTCAAACTTTGTCTATGTGTCTTTCCGGATAATTTTTTGAATATGTTAAAAAGTTCGACCGGATATTAATACCCAATTTTTCCCCTGTCGGGAAATTTCCAAGTGTTGGATATTTCTGTAGTTTAATCACGTTCTAAGTAGTGCAAGTAACACGATGGTCCCTCTAGAAGACAACAAACCTTAACTCGATTATGTGACCGTCTTGAACTACCCTTTGAACCTTAGGGTTTGGGGCAGTACGGCGTGCCACATGTGAGGCGTTGGCTTGACCCTTCTACGGCTGGACCGTTGGTACTGAGGCACGAACTGAATGTCGTTAGACTTATTTCATGTGTTGAGCTGTATCGGGAAAATTTGGGTGTTCGATTGTTCGATCGGAAAGTTTAACATTTTCTATTTATCCGGAATGTGATACAATAATTGGAATTCACAAGCAGTTATGAGATAACTGAATGAATGTTATAAACATAGCAGTTTAGTCTCACTTGATCGGTTGCCACGGAATTTTGATGTGATCAAAAGTCCGTCGCAATCACGTAGCGTACGCGGATACTCGCCGGGTAAACTTAATAGACGGTCTCACTCCATAGCCCGACCAAGTGACTGTAGGAGAACCCCGTCGCCGAAAGCATCCGTTCGGGTGCTCGCGGTAGCGGTGTTCCGCCTTGGTGCACTTCGTCGACGGTATCGGGAGTGCAGCCGCCTACTAAAGTTTGCGACGAGCATTCGATCAGGATGTCGGGAATCTTGTTGAATTGCCCGACTTGATATTGAAAAAGATTTTCGATTATGAGACTAAAATGCGGGGTTTATAATTGTTAGGCATGCGATGTCTAAGTAATTCATTTGATTAGGCATGCGATGTCTAAAGAGATTGCGGATTCCAACTGTTGTAGTTTTACACTTTCTTTTCTGTGACCGTAAGTGTAATATGTGATATCGCCGGTTTCGTTGCTATATGTCAACGACAATTGGGATGCGCATATTTACTTACGTTGATGACATGTGATGTTATGTGTTGCTGGATATGTTATATTGGATCGTTGTGTTTGAATAGCCGGTGTTTTTTATGTGAGATGAGTGTTTTTCTTTTTCTTTCATGTAAAAACTTGTATGTAATATTCTTTTATTGGGGCACTTCCAGGTTGCAGAAGTTGTCACCTTTTGTATATTATTTACTTTTTCGCACTAGGATAGACCCAAGGAGGGGAGCACAAGTAACCGGGTTCTGGAATCCAGTGGGAGACCAACTCGAGGAGTCGAGTCCGGGTCTCCTAACTCTAGAATTGGTAGGGTTGCTTGCCGCTCTCGTAGGGGTCTAGGGGTGTGGGATTGGCTATTCATCACGACCGTGGAATCCGTGTTTTTTAATGGCTCGTATTGAAAACACGGACGTCCTAGAATATCCAATATTTCATATGATTCTTCTGCTGCGATATCTGTGATGTGATCATGTGATGTTCTGTGATAGATACTGTATATAGTATATATGATATATTATATAGGCGTTACTTATGTTTTACACCCGCGCTAGCCCTGCCCCGCTCTGCCGTTAGTTACCTAACCTAATGGTGCATGAGGGGACATCGAGGCGAATGCGGATGGCATAAGTGTACGTCGTATTTATCTGTGATGTTTAGGTACTTAAATGATGGGACTTCATTAATGTGATTAGTGAAATAAAAGAAACCTAAGATGTTGTAGAATCGAATTTCAAAAAATAAAACAGGTAGCTAAGGTTTTTGCTTTGCATAGCGGTATATGAGATATATCCTGCACCTTATTCGATAAGGAAAGGACCGAGATCCCTTCACCGGGAGTGACTCCTTTAGCAATAACTGGCAGATGTTACATACTCGGTTTGTCTTTTGATTGCTTTTAAGTGTTTTGGCTTTGCACAGTGATATATATGAAATATCCCGCACCTCATTCGACGAGGAAAGGACCGACGATCCCTTCACCGGGAGTGACTCCTTTAGCAAAACTAGAAAAGCCTCAAAGACACTCCATTTCAAAATTCATTCGATCCTACAACGATATCAAGTTCATTACGCAATAGGTTTTCAGAAAAACCTGTCGTAGCCCTCCGTCATTTCAGATAAGTACTAGTTAGCATTCGTGCTGCGGTAGTTTGGCCTCCGTCAAGGCGTAGTGTACGGTAGCTAACTAGTGCTTATCTCCTAGCATATGATGCGATTGGATTAGGGTATTCGTACGGCGTTGTTTGGCCTCCGTCAAGGGTCGTGCGGGTGGGTTTAATTCAATCAGGAAATGACGGGTTGAACTTGACTAGCGGACTATGGGTTGTTTGGCCTCCGTCAAGGTCATAGAACGCTAGGGGCAAAATTATCGGGAATTTCAAGTGTTGAAATTTGCAATGAGATTGCATACCTTCTATGAGATAGTTGGATCCCGATACCCACTGCGAGTAAGAGTTACTCCTGGGAGAGTTTTACACATTACAATTAGCAGATCAAGTAGGTGTCTAGAAAGGTGTTAACGAGGTTACGCCTCTGGGAAAACGAGGTTTACATTAATTAGGTTCGTGCGAAAGCACGGGGGACCTCCCTCAAAGTACCGACACTGGCCTGGCTGAAAGATTGGCGAACTTGTAGCGTGTAATTAATCCCGGCTAGTCTTTCCTTTTAGGGTTTGAAGGAATATTTGATAAAAAGCAGTGGGAGCCATCCTGATTAGATAAAACATAACCAATCTATTCTTGCAAGAGCACACGCTGAGTGTTTTCTTCTCTCTCTCTCCAGGTAGCGACCATATCACGCCTTAATCAAGATAATAATACGGAATATTGACCGAACCCGCTTGTTATACTGAGCTGGGGAACGTTGGTCCCGCTCCAACTTATAATTTTTATAAGACAGAGCAGGAAATTGGGGATTACCAGAATTCCCGTGCCGCCCAAACGAAGAAAGTGCATACTGATGCATCATCTTTGGGTGTGTTCATTATACAGAACTGTTTCTCAGTACTCTTTACGTCCTGGATATGAGATACCGGATCAGGATCCCGCATATGTAATATGTTACATAGGGCTACAGAAAGGTAGAGAACTGAGAACGGGTGATAAGTTTTATGAGGCAGAAAACGGGACAAGTGTTGCAGCCAAGTCTGTTGGTCATTGTCACCATGTATTACCAATACATTGATTCTGAACGAATGTTATTAGATACCGAACCTGATATACAAAATCATATCTGTCTTTTTATTAGTAAAGAAACGATATAATTTTGTATTGTCGGATAATGTTTTGAACATTTCCTATATCAAAAGTTGATCGGTTCAGGCACGTTATCTAAAAGCATTGATGTTCTAAATCAAACTACAGTTCTTAGTATACAGAACACATACAAGAGGAAGAGTCCAGAAATGAACGAATCCTTCTTGAGACATTGTAGACTAGGTCATATCAATGTGATCCGACTAGCTGAAGTTACATAAAGATGCATCTTTAAATCAGTTTGAATTTACATCTTGTGAAACTTGCCAGTCATGTCACAAAGATACGATGACCACAGCTCTGTTTATTGGAAACAGAGAAAGAGTTAGTAAACTCTTGGATTTAATACATGTTGATGTATGAAAGGTCCCCTGTCTACACATGCCAGGACCGGTTCTTTATACTTCATTACATTCTTTGATGATCTCTCGAGACTCAGACATATGTTCCTGTTGAAACATGAGTCTGAACCTTTTGAGATATTCATAGAATATAAGCGAGAAGTAGAGAACCAAAATACGGGTATAAGTATTATGTCCTATGATGAGATCATGGAGGAGAATACTTGAGCACGAAATTCTTGGACTATTCTAAAGGAGAATGAAATTCTCTCTCAGCATTACTCCTCCGTATACACCATAGCACGATGGTATATCGGGGCGGAGCAATAGCACCCTATATGATATGGTGTGCTCTATGATGAGTACTACTGAGTTTCCTATTTCCTTTTGGGAGTTATGCACTTGAGAAGTTGCATAACTATTGAATAGGGTTCCAATCAAATCAGTTGCCTACCACTTCATATGTGATATGGAAAGGGAAGATCCCATATCTTAAGTTAGTTAAGATTTGGGGTTGTCCGACCTATGTCTAAAAGCAAAATCCGGACAAGCTCGAGGCAAGGACTGTTATGTAGAACTGGAAATGTTCCAGCTATACAAACTGCGGCTGATGATTTGATAGAACCAAAAGATTCAATAGTTACCAACGAACCTCAGCCTCTCCGCCGATCTAGTAGGTTTTCTCACCCACCTGAGAGATACTTCTGTTTCTCTATGACAGTGGGAGCGAGGATTGCATCATGAGATGATGACCCAACTAGTTTCGAGCTGGCCATCAGGAGTAGGACTCTGTAAGAATGGCTGGATGCTTAGCGATCTGAGATGGAATCCTTACACACCAACAAAGTATGGACTTTGGTTGCTATATCTGAAGGGTTAAATCCCCATCAGGAGCAAGTATATCTTGAGAAGATTACTTGGTGTAGATGGAAAAGTTGAGACTTTCAAAGCTAGACTTGTTAAAGCTTTTCGTCATCGACCAGGCGTGGATAATGATGAAACCTTTTCAAGTGGCTATGCTTAAGTCCATCCAGATCCTACTTGCCACGGCTACATACCATGACTACGATATCTGGCGGTTGGGTGCCATGACTGCTTTTCTAAATGATATTTTAGAAGAGAACGTCAATAAGTACACAGCCAGAAGGCTTCGTAGACAGTGGGAGCAGCGGAAACGTGTACAAGATGCTTTATAGGATAAAGCAGGTATCGCGGAGTTGGAACATCTGTTTTGATGAGTTAGTCAAACAGTTTGACATCATCAAAATGGTAGATGAACCTTGTATATACAAAAGGGTAGTAGGGAGTATGGTGATGATCCTCATAGAGTACGTGGATGACATACTCTTGATAAGAAAGGAGTTTCCTATGCTACGCTCGGTCAATCTCCGCTTATCACAATGATTCTCCATACAGGATCAAAGTGACACCTCCTAAATCCTGGGTTTTGGATTTATGAGATAGATCTAATTGGATGTTAGGATTCTCACTAGTTGTAGTGAGATGGTATCAATCGATCCTGGGGAGAATCACTGGAAGGGTTCCAGAGTGATAAGAATGACTGAATGTCAGTCACAGGCATTGTCTTTACCCTTGGTAAAGGGACGGTATGTTGGAAGAGTTCCAAGCTAGATACCGTGGCATACTAGACGATTAAAAGCTGAATATGTCGCTACTTAAGATGCTACCAAAGAGGCAGTCTGGATGTATATTTGTTCATGAGATGAACTTAGTTCCTTCCATTGTGTGACAATGGAGTTGTGGCTTATGCCAAGGAACGTCCGTCCCATCAGTGATCCAGACATATTCTAAGGCAGTATCACCTGATCATGGAGATAGTTGATCTCCAGGGTGATCGAGGTTAGGAGAGTAGACTCAGAGGACAACACGGCGGATCCACTCACAAAGGCCTTTTCCCAGAGAGAGACTTTTATGGGATGGTTGAGTATGAGATACTGCAACCACTGCTATCAGATGGCCCTAGTGCAAGTGGGAGATTGTTAGTTATATGTATGCCCTAGAGGCCATTACTATACATAGGATGTATATTGTAGTGGATGCTTGGACATATATAGAGAGGACTTTCTTGCTCGACATGATAGTATGCTATTTGGTTGATCTTTACCTTAACGTCTACACTGATTGTCTCTCTGATACATGTTGGTAAAGCCCTTAGGATGTGTACTTGACTATCCGGACTATGATGCGGATCATACTAGTGGGGACATGGTAGTCCATAAGTACATCCTTCAAAGTCCCTAGTCGTGGGTATATCGAGACGGGGCATCGATATACCAGAGTAGACTAGCGTATACCTTCTCGACCCATACAGATGGGCGATGGATGATCCCATATCCATTGGTGTATGACATCGGAGATGATATACGGGTGCTCAGTGGAGACTGGGTACACTGGACGGACTCGCCGAGAACTCCCAGATAGTATTATACCTCACGTCAGATGGCAGTTCTCTGGTGACACTGGTACAGAGTAGTCTGTTGACCCGAGATCGTTATAGAGTCTTGTGTGGTTCCCACTGTGCTTTGATTTCCACCTTACCACGTCCAAGAGGACGTGCAAAACGGTGGTTTTTAGGTACAATCCCGAGTCACATGGAGGCAATGAGCGATAGGAGGGGATTCGTCTCTCCCGGTATAGGGGGTTGATGTTGCGCTGTGTTCGATTGGCTATAACCGGAAATCCCTGGCCAGGGTTGCTGAGATTTACTGGTAAGTGTTACCTGTAGTTTCTCGAATAGTTATAGACCTCGTATCGACACGACTTATCGAACTATTGGGGTCTGACGTTTACCACCCCTAGGCAAGATATGCGACATATCAGACGATCAGACCGGACTGTATGGTAAGTGTTACTGGTTGGATTCACAGGAGTATGAGCGGGCTTGCTTGTCGATCTTCTGATCGCTCAATACCCGGGTGGCCGTTACGTTTAGCAGACTGCTTGCGGCTTGTGGGTGTTTGATATGATCATCACCTGCTGCCGGCGTATTGACGAGTCTTTAGAGTCCTACACAGAGGTTTCCTGGCTCAAGCGAAACGAAATAGGAGTGCATATGAGATATGTGCGGGACCGAGAATAATGCGTGTATGTGATACCGTATTCTATTCTCGCGATGAATGTATCGAATGGTTGTGTAAGTCCACGTTGCCATCCCCGGTACTTACGAGGAGGCGGAAACGGTATAACAATCAAATTTGTCACAAGGAGCAACATGGACTAAACAAGGTCGGGATCGTGTCTAAACTAAACTAGCAAACATGCAAAGGAGAGTTAACTACTCGGCAAAGTGGTTATACCTAACTTGAACTCCTTCTTCTTGAAACCTAGTAGAGGTTGATGGTTCTCTCCTCGTCGCCTTCTTCCGTCAAAGATGGATCCACCTGAGGGTTCAACCTTCGGGCTCTTTCTCGAACTTAGAGTGAACTTGGATCTCCGGCTTGCTAAACCTTGAACCCTAAAGAGAGTAGAGAGTATCTATGGGGTGTTTTCTTTTCAAGGAGAGGGATTCTCAACACATGAGAAGGATTCTCCTTGAGCTTGAGGAAGAAGAAGATGAAATGAAGAGAGAGAATGAATATGATAGAATGAGCTCATTTTCCTTTTGCAACCATAACAAAAGGAAAAAGAATTATCTAATTAATAATAATAATTCAAAATGAAATAGTTGATGGTTGTATTTGGAATGACCACTATCATCACTTCATTAAATGAATGTAAGCTAGAATCAAGGAGTATCCTTGCAAAGCAATGATGATGGTCAAACATTCAACCATGGTCAACAAGTCAACCATGGTCAACAAGTCAACAAAATCAACCATGACACAATTTCATTTAATTACTATTATTAATTGATATTTCATAAATCCATTAGGGTTTGGAAAAAGACGACTGTCAACTGTGCATACGCACCCGTTCCGAAACCCTAATGAAAGACCTCTTCCTCCGCCTCAAACAACTGTGCATACACACCTGCATTCTCGTTCCGAGGAACAAGAATACTGAGAGATAAAAGCAACCCCAAAACATATACCGGTATCTGGCTCAAACCAGAGCCTGCTAGTATAATCCGTCCGGACTCCAAACGTGCACAAGTGCGCGGATGAGAACGAACCCTGCCGCAAAACCATGCGACCTCTACTCATTTTTGCCCAGAGGCGAATAGCCCTCTGTGTGGGACTCTAAAGACTTGACACTACGCTGGCAGTGGGTTTAACCACAGACCGCAAGCGGCACTAGCTGTGCGTAACGGTCCCCAGGTAGAGGCCGATAAGAAGACTGACGAGGTAAAACCCATCTGAACTCCTACTGAGTCTGAATGTGACATTCTCCGTACAGTCCGGTCTGTTCGTCTGATACATCGCATGTCGGGCCTAGGGGGCGGTAAACGTCAGTCCCCCAATAGCGGTACAAGTCGTGTCGGAGTGAAGCCCAAAACACCCTGAGATAAGACTGGAAGCCTACCAGTATATCTCGCTTGCCCTGGCTAGGGACTACTCATGTAATGGCTCTCCTAGACACAGCGCGATGTCAACCCCCAATACCGGGAGAGACGAATCCTGTCTAACCGGCACTGCCTCCAAGTGCTTCGGGACTGCACCCAACTACCACCTGTTTGCACGACTCCTTTGAGCCGTGGTAGGGTAGTAGTCAAAGTACAGTGGGAACACACTCGAGGCGAAGTGCCAGTGTCAAGTCAGCGGACTAAGCTGTACTCATGACACCTAGGAACTGATAACTGACGATAGGTATAAAAACCAACTAGTCAGTTCCCGACGAGTCCTGTCCAGTGTACTCGTAACCTAACGAGCACCCGTATACTATCTCCAGTACGACGTACTGATGGCTGTGGGACAGACCATCTCCCACACTGGGATGAGAAGCGCATACGCTAGTCTACTCCGGAGTATCGATGCCATGTCTCGATAGTCCTGCGACTAGGGACCTGTATAAGGATGTGCTTATAGATTACCCAGCCCCCACTAGTGTGACTGCCATTACAACGCTGGTAATCAAGCAAAGATCCTAAAGGCTCCACTAATGTGTATAGGTGATATACAAAAATAAACACATGTACACATTGAAGTAGAAACAAACCAAGTAGCATACAACTATATTGAGCAAGATTGTTTATACAAGGTGAATATCCTAAGCTTCCATTAAGTAATATACAAACTAGTATGATACAGTAATCGCCTCTAGGGCATATATAGTAACAATCTCCCACTTGCACTGAGGCCATGTACTGGCGTATCGAAGACCTATCATCTCGATCAGCCGCTCAAACTGAGTCTGGGGTAGGGCCTTGGTGAATGGATCTGCAGTGTTTTCTTCTTAAGCAACCCTCCGAACCTCGATCTCCTTGCGATCCACGATCTCCCTGATCAGGTGATACCGCCTCAAGATGTGTCTGGATCTCTGATGGGACCTGGGTTCCTTCGCTAAAGCTATAGCCCCGTTGTTGTCGCAATACAGAGGTATTGGGTCAACAATGGACGGAACCACCTGAAGTTCTTTCAAGAACTTCCTCATCCAGACAGCTTCTTTTGCGGCATCAGATGCAGCGATGTATTCCGCTTCCATCGTCGAGTCTGCAACAGTTTCCTGTTTGGAACTCTTCCAACACACCGCCCCTCCATTGAGGGTAAAGACAAAACCCGACATGGACTTGGAATCATCCTTGTCACTCTGGAAGCTGGAGTCAGCAAAGGCCTCGATCTGGAGGTCTTTTCCGCCATACACCAAGAACATCTCCTTAGTCCTCCTCAGGTACTTGAGAATGTTCTTTACTGCTATCCAGTGTTTCTCCCCAGGGTTTGACTGATACCGGCTTACTACACTCAGTGCATAAGCTACATCCGGTCTGGTACACAACATCGCATACATTATAGAGCCTACCGCAGAAGCGTAGGGTATAATAGACATGCGATCCCTCTCCAAATCAGTCTTGGGAGACATCTCTTTAGAGAGGGTGATTCCGTGACAAGCCGGTAGGTTACCGCGCTTGGAATCTTCCATACTGAATCTCTTCAGTATAGTGTCGATGTACCTGGACTGTGAAAGTCCTAATATCCTCTTGGATCTATCACGATGGATCCGGATCCCCAGGATGTAAGAGGCATCACCCAGGTCTTTCATGGAGAACCTGTGTGACAAGAATCCCTTGACAGATTGTAGCATAGGAATGTCATTTCCTATTAAGAGAATGTCATCCACGTATAAAACGAGGAATACTACAGTTCTCGCTACAAATCTACTATAGATGCATGGTTCATCTGGATTTTTGATAAAGCCAAATTCCTTGACCGTCTCATCAAAACAGATGTTCCAACTCCGCGATGCCTGCTTTAGTCCATAGATGGACTTAAGCAACTTGCACACCTTTCCGCTGCTCCCACTCTGAATGAAACCCTCTGGCTGATCCATATAGACACACTCCTCTAAATTTCCATTTAGAAAAGCGGTTTTTACGTCCATTTGCCAAATCTCATAATCGTTGAAGGCAGCAATGGCAAGAAGGATCCGAATGGATTTCAGCATAGCCACTGGAGAAAAGGTTTCGTCATAGTCCAAGCCAGGTCTTTGACGGAAACCCTTTGCTACAAGTCTAGCTTTATAAGTCTCAACCTGTCCATCTACACCAATCTTCCTTTTGAAGATCCACTTGCATCCTACGGGTTTTACCCCGTCTGGAGCAATGTCCAACGTCCATACTTTGTTGGTGTACATGGACTCCATTTCGGTCCGCATTGCATCCAGCCATTTTACCGAGTCAACGCTCTGAACGGCCTGCTGGAAGCTAGTAGGCTCATCATAATCTATGATGCAATCCTCTCTATCCCCGTCTATGAGAAAACCGTAGTATCTCTCGGGCGAATGAGACTGCCTACTACTCCTGCGGAGCGGCGTAGGAATGTCCTGTTCATTTGAACCCTCTGGTTCCACCAAACTTTCAATAATAGCTTGTGGTTCTGGAATTTCTTCCAGTTCTACTGTGCTCCCACTTATCTGGTTTTCCAAAAACTCAGTTTCCAAGAAGTAGGCGTGACGAGAAACAAGAACTTTTTGTTCCTCTTCACAGTAGAAAAAATATCCCTTGGAGTTCTTTGGATATCCCACAAGCTTGCACTGTACTGAGCGTGCCTCGAGCTTGTCCGCATGCTGCTTCTTGACAAAAGCTGGACATCCCCATGTCTTAATGTGATTAAGATGGGGCCTCTTTCCACACCACATCTCATATGGTGTGGTGGGCACAGTTTTAGTAGGAACTCGGTTCAAAAGGTATTCAGCTGATTCTAGCGCGTACCCCCAGAAAGATCGCGGTAACTCAGCATTACTCATCATGGACCGTACCATATCCAATAGGGTCCGGTTCCGTCTCTCCGATACACCGTTGTGTTGCGGAGTGTATGGAGGAGTAAGTTGAGAGAGAATTACATTCTCTTTTAAGTAATTCAGGAACTCGGCACTTAAGTATTCTCCACCTCGATCCGATCTTAGAATCTTGATACTTTTGCCGGTTTGTTTTTCTACTTCATTCTTATATTCCTGGAATTTTTCAAAATCCTCGGACTTATGTTTCATTAAGAAGACATAACCGTACCTTGAAAAATCATCCGTAAAAGTAATGAAGTAAGAATAACCGCTTCGTGCATGTGTAGACATTGGACCGCACACGTCGCTGTGTACGAGTCCCAAGAGCTCGCTCGCTCTTACTCCGTGTCCAGTGAACGGAGTCTTTGTCATCTTTCCTTTGAGACAGGATTGACAAGTGGCATATGATTGATATTCGAACGGATCCAAATATCCTTCTGTATGTAACTTAGTCAACCTTCTTTCATTGATGTGACCCAGTCTACAATGCCATAAGAAAGTCTGATTGATATCTGGAGACTTTCTTTTGTGTGTATTCTGGATATTGAAAATCTGTGGTTGGTTTAATACGTATATACCATTGCTCAGTGTACCTGACCCAATCAGAACTTGATTAAGGTGAATGTTTACAACATTACTTACAAACGCAAATTCATAACCTTCTTTAGAAACCAAAGATACAGAAATGATATTACAAGTTGCGTTGGGTACAAAAAAGCAATTACGCAAAACCAAAACATGTCCATCTGACATTCCCAGGTGATAGTCCCCCACGGCTTTAGCATCCATGCTAGCTCCGTTCGCAACTCTGAGGGTCATGTCACCTGCCTTCAAAACCCTACGGTTTCTCAACGCCTGCAAAGAATTACAGATATGAGATCCTGATCCGGTATCCAATACCCAGGAAGTAGAGTTTATCGAAAGACAGTTTTCAATAACATACACACCTGAAGCTGAAGCCGCAACCTGCTTCAATTCCTGTGTCCTGGCTTTCCAAGCCCTGCAATCTTTCTTCCAGTGTCCACTCTTGTGACAATAGAAGCATTCCTCTTTTCCTACAAGCTTCCCCGCTATCTTTGTTGCCTTTTCCTTTCCCTTCGTACCCACTTTACTAACACCGCCTCTTGGTTTGGCGGGGGCTTTCTTCCTCTTTCCCTTGGCTTTCGCTTTGGACCTAGAAGAAGAAGATCCTCCTACAAATAAAGCGGGTGTTTCCCTACCTTTCTGTAGGGTGCCCTCTGCGCTCCTCAGCATGTTGAGGAGTTCTGAAAGTTCAACTTCTTTTTCTTGTAAGTTGAAGTTCAGTATAAACTGGGCGTAAGTGGATGGAAGGGACTGGAGAATTAAATCCGTATAGAGTTCGCTTTCCAACGTGGTCCCAAGTTCCGCGAGCTCCTCAATGTAGCCAATCATCTTAAGCACGTGGTCCGCTACCGATGATCCGACGGCCAACTTTGCCGAAAATAACTTCTTCGACACTTCGTATCTTGCGATACGAGACTGCTCTCCATACAGTTCTTTTGTATGAAGAAATATGGATTCCAAGTCCATATTCTCGTGCCTCCTCTGATGTTCGTTGTCCATAGAGGCAAGCACGAGGCACCTGGCCTTCGCGCAATCAATCTCCAAGTCTTACGGATTTCCTTATCCGCGACGCTGGAGGTGGGACCTGGGACGGGGGGAGCTTTGGTGGTAAGAAGATACCCCAGCTTGTCATAAGTGATTGCCATTTTGACATTCCTGAGCCAATCTTTGTAGTTTGGCCCTGTCAGTATGTTTTTATCTAGAAGTAACTTAAGTCCAGTCATTTCGATTTGGTCGCTGCAGGGGGGAGAGAAGAAACACTTTAGCACGATGCTCTTGCAAGTTTAGAGTGGTTTTTAATTTGTCTAAACAGGATGGCTCCCACTGTCTCTCGAATCCCTCCTCAAACCATAAAGGAAGAATCAGTCGGGATCAATCCCACCGCACAATACTTGCTTAACCGTTCAGCCAGGCCAGTGTCGGTACTTCGAGGGAGGTTTTCCAACGCTATCGCGAAGTTCCTTAATTTAAGAACCTCTTTTCCCTGGGGGCGTAGCCCCGCTAACACCTTTCTGGACACCTACTAGGTTTATAGCATTGATCGTTTAGTGAGAAATTTCCCGAGGAGTAGCATATACTCACAGTCGGATCGGGATCCAAATATCATCGCGTGACGAAAATGAAGGAATCCTACCATAATCATCACACTCCAAATGGTATGCAAATCTAGCAAGTTTCAGTACTTATGAAACTCCCGATGTGGATTTTTTCCCCATGCTCTTATGACCTTGACTTTGGCCAACAAATCATAAGTCACATGTCAAGTTCTGCCCGTCGTTCTCCAGGTTAATTTGAATCCATTCGTACCTACCCTTGACTTTGGCCAACAAGGTAGTACGACTGTTCCAAATCAACGCATCTATCTATGCTGCACATGAATACCCAATAGCTACCAATCACTATGCCTTGATTTTGGCCAACAAACATAGCTTGAATACTATTGACTATTTATGTGAAACGACGGAGGGCTACGAATGGTTTTGGTAAAACCGTGAACGTAGTGAACTTGATATAATCGATGGAACGAGATAGCTTTTAGAAGGAGTGGCTCAAGCTCCGCTTTTAAAAGTTAGTTTTGAAAAGAACCGAGTGGTTTTTCGAAAGTGTTCCAACGACTTTAACTTGGTTTATTATCTTGCATTAGTTCTTTTAATGCGTGATATTCTTGCATTAGTTCTTTTAATGCGTCCCATCATTTAATCCTACCATTGCAGAAAACAACCAAAATATGACGTACGCTTATGCCATTCGCATTCGCCACGGGGTCCCGTCATCACCCGTTAGGTTACTTAACTAACGACAGAGCGGGGGCTGGGCTAGCGCGGCTGTAAAACATAAGCAACGCCTAAATAGTTATAAATATATAGCAATGATAGACATTACAGATCACAGATGAATACATTGGATATACTAGGAATCCGCAATCCGTTCGAGCCTGCAACGAAAAGCGGATTACACGGTCGCGGTGAATAGCAAATACCCCACCCAAGACCCCTACGGGTGCGGCAAACTACCCGCCAAGTACCCGGTAGTTTGTGCACCCCTCCATGGGTCTATCCTAGGAGCAAAAACAGTAAAAAGAATTACACAATGACGGCTACAACCCCGACCCGGTTGTGCGGCCATACAAATAATATTATTACATCAATTTACATATTACAAATGAATGAAAGAAAAACAAAAGCTCATCTCACATCCACCCCGGCTATTCACCCGCGACAGCCAACACATTCATATACACATTCCAATATCAAACACAGATCACAGAGATGTATAACCCCGACTAATCGACTTATAGCGATTAGCCGACGTTCAATACATACAAACATCACAGATACAACCAACATAGTCAAAATGTAGTGAAGTTCGGAAAAAAATACGGAATTATAGGCCCCCAAAAACAAATTTCTATTCTGGAAAATCTGGGCACATATAATATATTTGAAAAATCCCAAAACCCTACCAGAAGAACACTGCACAAAACACGATCACATGAAGAGCCCAAACGGCGGCGGATCCGCGGCAAAAAGAATAGCTGAGGCCGCGGATCCGCGGCGGTTTGAAGGATTCATGGGATCGTTTTTGGTGGGTGTTCTCACAAAACCCTGAGCCGATTTTAGGAGTAAAACTTTTTACTTTTAGAGCACAAAAAATTTCAACAGAAACTTAGGGTTTTTGATTTCCGGTTTTTGTGATTTTTCCGTTTCGAACTTCCATACACTTCGCTACCAAGCTAGTTTAAGTTTAGTTAGTCTCTGATATCACTGTAAGTCCACGTTGCCATCCCCGGTACTTACGAGGAGGCGGAAACGGTATAACAATCAAATTTTGTCACAAGGAGCAACATGGACTAAATAAGGTCGGGATCGTGTCTAAACTAAACTAGCAAACATGCAAATGAGAGTTAACTACTCGGCAAAGTGGTTATACCTAACTTGAACTCCTTCTTCTTGAAACCTAGTAGAGGTTGATGGTTCTCTCCTCATCGCCTTCTTCCGTCAAAGATGGATCCACCTGAGGGTTCAACCTTCGGGCTCTTTCTCGAACTTAGAGTGAACTAGGATCTCCGGCTTGGTAAACCTTGAACCCTAGAGAGAGTAGAGAGTATCTATGGGGTGTTTTCTTTTCAAGGAGAGGGATTCTCAACACATGAGAAGGATTCTCCTTGAGCTTGAGGAAGAAGAAGATGAAATGAAGAGAGAGAATGAATATGATAGAATGAGCTCATTTTCCTTTTGCAACCATAACAAAAGGAAAAAGAATTATCTAATTAATAAAAATAATTCAAAATGAAATAGTTGATGGTTGTATTTGGAATGACCACTATCATCACTTCATTAAATGAATGTAAGCTAGAATCAAGGAGTATCCTTGCAAAGCAATGATGATGGTCAAACATTCAACCATGGTCAACAAGTCAACCATGGTCAACAAGTCAACAAAATCAACCATGACACAATTTCATTTAATTACTATTATTAATTGATATTTCATAAATCCATTAGGGTTTGGAAAAAGACGACTGTCAACTGTGCATACGCACCCGTTCCGAAACCCTAATGAAAGACCTCTTCCTCCGCCTCAAACAACTGTGCATACACACCTGCATTCTCGTTCCGAGGAACAAGAATACTGAGAGATAAAAGCAACCCCAAAACATATACCAGTATCTGGCTCAAACCAGAGCCTGCTAGTATAATCCGTCCGGACTCCAAACGTGCACAAGTGCGCGGATGAGAACGAACCCTGCCGCAAAACCATGCGACCTCTACTCATTTTTGCCCAGAGGCGAATAGCCCTCTGTGTGGGACTCTAAAGACTTGACACTACGCTGGCAGTGGGTTTAACCACAGACCGCAAGCGGCACTAGCTGTGCGTAACGGTCCCCAGGTAGATGCCGATAAGAAGACTGACGAGGCAAAACCCATCTGAACTCCTACTGAGTCTGAATGTGACATTCTCCGTACAGTCCGGTCTGTTCGTCTGATACATCGCATGTCGGGCCTAGGGGGCGGTAAACGTCAGTCCCCCAATAGCGGTACAAGTCGTGTCGGAGTGAAGCCCAAAACACCCTGAGATAAGACTGGAAGCCTACCAGTATATCTCGCTTGCCCTGGCCAGGGACTACTCGTGTAATGGCTCTCCTAGACACAGCGCGATGTCAACCCCCAATACCGGGAGAGACGAATCCTGTCTAACCGGCACTGCCTCCAAGTGCTTCGGGACTGCACCCAACTACCACCTATTTGCACGACTCCTTTGAGCCGTGGTAGGGTAGTAGTCAAAGTACAGTGGGAACACACTCGAGGCGAAGTGCCAGTGTCAACTCAGCGGACTAAGCTATACTCATGTCACCTGGGAACTGATAACCGACGATAGGTATAAAAACCAACTAGTCAGTTCCCGACGAGTCCTGTCCAGTGTACTCGTAACCTAACGAGCACCCGTATACTATCTCCAGTACGACGTACTGATGGCTGTGGGACAGACCATCTCCCACACTGGGATGAGAAGCGCATACGCTAGTCTACTCCGGAGTATCGATGCCCTGTCTCGATAGTCCTGCGACTAGGGACCTGTATAAGGATGTGCTTATAGATTACCCAGCCCCCACTAGTGTGACTGCCATCACAACACTGATAATCAAGCAAAGATCCTAAGGGCTCCACTAATGTGTATATGTGATATACAAAAATAAACACATGTACACATTGAAGTAGAAACAAACCAAGTAGCATACTACTATATTGAGCAAGATTGTTTATACAAGGTGAATATCCCAAGCTTCCATTAAGTAATATACAAACTAGTATGATACAGTAATGGCCTCTAGGGCATATACACTAACAGGTTGTATGCGATATAACCTAGTTATCGAATCGAGGATTGATTCGATAAGCCGATACATTGGATACTAGTCGGTTGTGTGCGACATGACCGGATCATTGAATCAAGTGTTGATTTAATGATTTAATGCATAATTATATATTTGATATATTACTTTGCATTAACTAGTATTGGTTCACTTTAAATGGATTTTCTCACTTGAAGTTCACAAGTTGTATATGTGATATACTTTTGTGCACTTGATTGTATCATATTTGATGATACATGCTTACTTGAGTTTGTCTAAAGATTAAACCATGGTTATTTAAATGGTTAGGGTTTTGTTTTTCATATCTATTTATTCATTTATTTATTTATTTCTTTTTGGCAAAAGAAAAGAAAAATGGTGGCTTTCTTTGAATGAATGTTGAAGCTTCATGAAGCTTTGACTAAGTCACCATTTTTGTCTTCATGCTTAACCCTAACCATTGACCTAACCCTAGTTTATTCTCTACACTTGACCATGGTTGGATTATGATAAGTATTCATTTTATTTTCTTTTTGAGATATACTTATCATAACATTTTTCATCTTCTTCTTCTTCTTCTTCAAGAAGAAGCTTGCCTCCATCAATGGCAACTTGGGAAAATGAGTGAGAAATCCAATTCTAAAGTGAACCCACTTCCTATTTCTTCATCCTCTACCACTTGCCAAGTAGTATATGGTGTTTTCTTCACAATTTTCATGCCTTGGTGAAGTGCGAGCTTGATCTTGTGATGCCTCGACGTAGATCATCTTCGGCATGAAGCCGACGACCTTGCCCGCCCATTTCTCCGATGAAGCCGACGCTAGAGCCCGGGATTCCATTTGGACAGCGAGGAGACTTCATTGCGGAGCTATGGATGTGCAGGACCGGATCTACAAAGGTTGTATTTCCGTTCTTTTAGTTATATTGTTAACTAGTTGCATGTGTTCGCCTAAAATTCTAGTTAACGATCCGTATTAGGGTTTGTAGGCACTTGTAAAATTTGAAATTGGCATGGTTGATGCCTTGTGAGACCTCTTGAGAGTGCCTAGGAACCCTACACGCCGGACGCCGGTGCCCCACGTGCCTGGCACGCGGGCGCCGGCACCCCACGTGCCTGGTATGCAGGCGCCGGCACCCCATGTGCCTGGTATGCGGGCGCTAAGCGTCAGCAGGAAAAGGGACTTGGTCCCTGCACTGGGAGCTGTGCTCCCGATTTGACTTATGGAGTTGAACTCCTGATAGAGAGGACAAGTGGGCTTAGCCCATGCACTGGGAGTTGTACTCCCCAAAAGAAAGATTTATTATTTTGTGTGTGTGTGTGTGTGTGTGTGCGTATGTGTGTGTGTTTATTTGAGGAGTTAAACTCCTAAGAAATTTTTGGAGCTGATGAAAGGGGCTTCTCCCTTGAGCCCTGGATCTTCCCAAGATGAGATTTTTGGAGATGGGTCTCCTTCTTCATTCTCTCGGTTGGCCGGATCTTGGAGAAAGAGGGTGAGATTTAACAATCTCCCAATTTAATGATCCGATTGAAGATCTGAGCTCCCCTTTATAGGTTTTGTGGTGAAAAACTATTTAATTTTGGAAATGGAAGAGTAAAACTCTTGATTTAATTGAAAAGGGGAAGAAGGTTTAGAACCTTGAGGAAGGAGAAGGAGACACAAAGAACCCTAGATTTTGAGGGCAATGAAACGTTCTTTTTTTATTTCATCATCATGTTGTCTCTTATAGGCTTACAAATTTACATATAGCCCTTTGGTCTTTATAAAATGGCATTTTGCCCATCCCATGCCTTATGTGCTCATTTCTTTTGCACATGAGCCATGAGCTTTACAAAAATTTGTCTTTATGACCATTTTTTTTTACATTTTTCCATAAAATTTACATCAAAATTTATTTATTACATGATTTTTATTTTGGCATGGGGGAGGCCGGCCGCGGGGCTCGACTTGGGCATGTGCCCACTTGATCTGGGCTTGGGCCCGCTTACTAAGGGTTGACTTTGACTTAGTCAACCAGGGTGCAAATTTTGACCCCAAGAAATGGCAGTGGGTTTAACCACAAGTCCATCAGTAGAACTAACTGTACATAACGGCTACCCAGGTACTTGTCGAAAAGAAGGCCGACGAGCAAACTCATCCGAACTCCTACCAAGCTTGTCCGTGACAATCTCCATATAGTTTGGTCTATTCGTTTGAGAGTATCACATGCCGGGTCTAGAGGGTGGAAATCGTCAGACCCCAAATAACCTGACAAGTCATGCCGATGTGGCTCAAGACTATCCGAGAATCTACTGATCTAACTATCGGTAATTCTCAATCCACTATGGCCAGGGACTTATGGTGTTGGCCAACCGAACACAGCGCGATAAAGACTCCCTATACCGGGAGAGAAGAATCCCCAACAATTGCTCACTGCCTCTATATGGCTCGGGATTGTACCCAACTAAAATCTATTTGCATGACTCATTAGAGCCGTGTTAGAGAAGTAATCAAAGCACAGTGGGAACTCACACGAGACAAATGATGAACTCAGGTCGACAGACTATCTGCACTCATGTCACCAGAGAACTGCTATCTGACGATAGGTATAAAACCATCTAGCCAGTTGGTGAGTCCGTCCAGTGTACTCACCCCTAGTGAGCACCTATATACAATCTTAGATGAAACACACTAATGGCTGTAGGACCAACCATCATCCTTCGTCGGGGTCTAGAAATGTATACAGTAATCTATTCTAGAGTATCGATGCCCAGTCTCGATACTCCTATGTCTATGGACATTAAAGGATGTGCTTATTGACTATCCAACTCCCATAAGTATGATTGCCATCATAACGATGGTAGTCAAGTAATGATCCTACAGGCTTTATCAACATGTACAAGCGATATGAAATAATAAGTAAAACATATACACATGTTAAGATAAAGGCAAACCAAATAGCATACTATCATATTGTAGGAATTCCTAGCACGACAGCAAGGTTTCGGTAGGCATCGTCCATGCCGTTTTCAAAAATTTGCCATGCTAAACAACCCAAACCCTAGAATCTTAACTAGAGAATTAGACGAAACAATCATGTAAACAACTTTACATCTAAGTGAACAAGGAATACAACTTTTGTAGACCGGTCCTTCATTTCAATAGTTCCGTGTAGTAGTCCCTTCGCTCCAAGTAGTGAACTCCCGGACACTAGAAATGCTCCATAAGATGAACGGAACAAGCTTGCTTGAAGTCTTCGAGGCCGAAGATGATCTACGTCGAGGAAACACCAACTCAAGCTATCCCTTCACTAATATGGAATTAGTGAAGCAAACACCCTAAACTAAATGGCTAATCTAGTAGAGGATGATGAAGTAGGAATTTTGCTCACTTTACAAATATTTTTCTCACTCATTTTCTTCACCTCCTAAAAAGCAAGAGAGCTAGAGGAAGGAGATGAAGAAAAGCAACCATGGAAAAGATCTAGTGTAGAATGGGAACCATGGGTGAGTTAATATCATATACTAACTCATGTAGAGACTAAACCATAGCTAATCATAATGGTTGGGTTAATAAATATCTTAAGTAAAACAAAATTGGTGGACTTAGTCAATGATTCTATAAGCTTCCAATAAGCTTCAACCATGACTAATTTCCACTAAATTTTGAATTACATTAAATAAATAAAACCCTTGATTATGTTAAGCATGGTGTGAGTCACATACACCCATGTCACATGTATTATCTAGCATGACACAAAAAAATGTACATTAATATATATCACATATATACTAAATGCACAAGTGAGAAAAAGAATTCTTAAGTGAGCTAATATTAGTTAATGTAAATTAATATATCAAATATATAATTATACATTAAATTATTAAATCAAAACTTAATTTAATAATCCGGCTATATCACATACAACCGACTAATATCATATGTATCATCTTATCGAATCAACACTTGATTCGATAACCCGGCTATATCACATATAACCGACCGATATCACATATCGTGAAAGTACAATACGATATTGCATACACGTATTAATCTCGGTCCCGCACATATCACATATGTGCTTCTACTTCGTTTTTCCTGAGCCAGGAAACCTCCGTGTAGGATTCTAAAGACTCGTCAATACGCCGGCAGTAGGTGGTGATCATATCAGCCACCTGTAAGTCGATGTAGTACACCCCAGTACTTGTGGGGAGGCGGAATTTTCAAAAACGATCAAGTTTAGAGAACGAACATCGACTAACCGCTTAAATCGAAGCTAAACTATAAATAACCGTACACAAAGTGTTTCTTAACTATTGTGTTTAGGGATTATACCAAATGAAACTAGTCCTTCATCTTTACGATCTCCTTGTTCTCCTCGGCCTTCTCTAGGTAGTAGACGATCCACCCGAGAGCAAAACACCAAGCTACGCCTCTAACTTGAGGTAACTAATCTACTTTGATTGCTAATCAAAGAAGAAAGGATGATATAGAGTGAAGGTTATGGATGCTTAAGTCTAACTAAACCTTTGATCTCAACACATAAGGATTAAGGATTAGTCTCTTGAAGATGAGAGCTTGAGGAGAGAGAATGTGAGATGAGATAATGAGATGAGAGAGAGTGTATCATAATATATTATGAAGCATTCTTATTTTAGAATAATGAATAAAAGAAATGAATAAGCATGCTTCATAAATGAAAAGAGGTGATTCATTAACATGAGTCATTAAGCATTTATGGTGCATTAATGATCATGATGAATCACCCTCATGACATCACTAATCTTATCCAAAGCTTATGTCACCTTAACCTCCTTAGTCACATCTTCTAGAAGCTTCTCGTACAATTACGAGAACGCCCCTCCAATCCGCAAAAATACGGAAAAACTTTAGACTGTAAAAATCCAATAACCGGATACCAGTAACTGGCTTAAACCAAAGCCGACTGGTAAAAACTGTCCGAAAGTCGTACGTGCGTAAACGCACGTATGCGTCCGAACCCTTTGTCGCAAAACCATGCGACCTCTATATCGTTTCGCCTGGAGTAGGAAACTCTCTGTGTGGGACTCTAGAGACTCGACTACTACGCTGGCAGTGGGTTTAACCACAGACCGCAAGCGGCACTAGCTGTACGTAACGGTCCCCAGGTAGTTGTCGATAAGAAGGCCGATGAGGAAACCCATCCGAACTCCTACTGAGTCTGATGTGACAATCTCCATACAGTCCGGTCCGTTCATCCAAGACTATCGCATATCGGGCCTAGGGGGCGGCAAGCGTCAGTCCCCTAATAGCGGTATAAGTCGTGTCGGAGGGAAGCCCATTACACCCTGAGAAACTACTGGAACCTACCAGCAAATCTCGCTTGCCCTGGCCAGGGACTTTGCGTAATGGCTCTCTGACACAGCACGATATCTACTCCCAATACCGGGAGGGACGAATCCTGTCTAACTGCCACTGCCTCCAAGTGCTCGGGACTGCACCCAACTGCTACCTGTTTGCACGACTCCTTTGAGCCGTGGCAGGGTAGCAATCTAAGAACAGTGGGACACACTCGAGGCGAAGTAGCAGTGTCAAGTCTGCGGACTACGCTGTACTCATGTCACCTGGGAACTGCTCACTGACGACTGGTATCAAACCAACCAACAGTTCCCTGTGAGTCCTGTCCGGTGTACCCGTAACCTAACGAGCACCTGCATACTATCTCCAGTACGACGTACTGACGGCTGTGGGACAGACCATCTCCCCAACTGGGATGAGAAGCGTACACACCAGTCTACTACGGAGTATCGATGCTCTGTCTCGATAATCCAACGACCAGGGACCTGAATAAGGATGTGCTTGTAGACTACCCAGCCCCCACTAGTGTGACTGCCATCACAACGCTGGTAGACAAGCAAGATCCTAAGAGCTCTATCAATACGTACACTCACATATTAAGATAGAAAAACCAAGTAGCATACTACCATGTTTAGCAAGACTGTTATATATATGCGAATATCCCAAGCTTCCATTAAGTAATATACAAGCTAGTATGATACAGTAATGGCCTTCTAGGGCATAAACACTAACAATCTCCCACTTGCACTAGGGCCATGTACTGGCATATCGTTGACCAATGATCTCGAGTAGCCTCTCGAACTGAATCTGAGGAAGGGCCTTCGTGAATGGATCAGCAATGTTCTCTTCTGAAGCAACTCTCCGAACCTCGATCTCCTGACGATCAATGATCTCCCTGATCAGGTGATACCGCCTCAAGATGTGTCTGGACTTCTGATGGGACCTTGGTTCCTTCGCTAAAGCTATAGCTCCGTTGTTGTCGCAATACAGAGGTATTGGATCAACTATGGTAGGAACCACCTGAAGTTCTGTTAGGAACTTCTTCATCCAGACTGCTTCTTTTGCGGCATCGCAAGCAGCTATATACTCCGCTTCCATCGTCGAGTCAGCAACGGTGTCCTGCTTGGAGCTCTTCCAGCACACCGCCCCTCCATTGAGGGTAAAGACATAACCCGACATGGACTTGGAATCGTCCTTATCACTCTGGAAGCCGGAATCAGCAAAGGCCTCCAACCTGAGGTCTTTTCCGCCGTAAACCAAGAACATCTCCTTAGTCCTCCTCAGGTACTTGAGAATGTTCTTTACTGCTATCCAGTGCTTCTCCCCTGGGTCTGACTGATACCGGCTTACCACGCTCAGTGCGTAAGCTACATCTGGTCTGGTGCACAACATCGCATACATTATAGAGCCTACCGCAGAAGCGTAGGGTATAATAGACATGCGTTCCCTTTCCAAATCAGTCTTGGGAGACATCTCTTTGGAGAGGGTGATTCCGTGACAAGCCGGTAAATTACCGCGCTTAGAATCTTCCATACTGAATCTTTTCAGTACGGTGTCGATATACCTGGACTGCGAAAGTCCCAACATCCTCTTGGATCTATCACGATAGATCCGGATCCCCAGAATGTAAGAGGCATCACCCAGGTCTTTCATGGAGAATCTGTGTGACAAGAATCCTTTGACAGATTGTAGCATAGGAACGTCATTTCCTATCAATAGAATGTCATCCACGTACAAGATGAGGAATACGACACTTCTGGCCACAACTTTACTATATATGCACGGTTCATCTGGATTTTTGATAAAGTCATATTCTTTGACTGTCTCATCAAAACAGATGTTCCAACTCCGCGATGCCTGCTTTAGTCCATAAATGGACTTAAGCAGCTTGCATACTTTCCCGCTGCTCCCACTCTGATTGAAACCCTCTGGCTGATCCATATAGACGCACTCTTCTAAATTTCCATTCAGAAAAGCCGTCTTTACGTCCATCTGCCAGATTTCATAATCATGGAAGGCAGCAATAGCAAGAAGGACCCGAATGGATTTGAGCATAGCCACTGGAGAAAAAGTTTCGTCATAGTCCAAACCAGGTCTTTGACGAAAACCCTTTGCAACAAGTCTAGCCTTATAGGTTTCCACCTGTCCATCTACACCAATCTTTTTCTTGAAGATCCATTTGCATCCTATGGGTTTTACCCCATCTGGAGCAAAGTCCAAAGTCCATACTTTGTTGGTGTACATGGACTCCATCTCGGTCCGCATTGCATCTAGCCATCGTACCGAGTCGCCGCTCTGGATGGCCTGCCGGAAGTCAGTAGGTTCATCATCATCTATGATGCAATCCTCTCTATCCCCATCTATGAGAAAACCGTAGTATCTCTCAGGCGGATGAGACGTCCTACTACTCCTGCGGAGGGGTGCGGGAATGTTCTGTTCTTCTTGAACCTCTGGTTCTACCAAACTTTCAGTAGCAGTTTGTGGTTCTGGAATTTCTTCCAGTTCTATTTCGCTCCCACTTATTTCCTTTTCTAAAAACTGATTTTCCAGAAAATGGGCATTACGAGAAACAAAAACCTTTTGTTCCTCTGCGTAATAGAAATAATATCCCTTGGAGTTCTTTGGATAGCCCACAAACTTACATTTTACTGATCGTGCCTCGAGTTTGTCCACATGCTGCTTTTTAACAAAAGCTGGACATCCCCAAATCTTCATATGCTGAAGATGGGGTTTCTTCCCAGTCCACATCTGATATGGAGTGGTAGGCACAGTCTTGGTAGGAGTCCTGTTCAGAAGATATGCCGCTGATTCTAGCGCATAACCCCAGAAAGATCGCGGTAACTCAGCATTACTCATCATGGATCGTACCATATCCAATAGGGTTCGATTCCGTCTCTCCGATACACCGTTATGCTGTGGAGTGTATGGAGGAGTAAGCTGAGAGAGAATTCCTTTCTCTTTTAGGTAACCTAGGAACTCGGCACTTAAGTATTCTCCACCTCGATCAGATCTTAGTGTCTTAATACTTTTGCCAGTTTGGTTTTCTACTTCATTCTTATACTCTTGGAATTTCTCAAAAGCCTCGGATTTATGTTTCATCAGATAAATGAATCCGTATCTTGAGTAATCATCCGTGAAAGTAATGAAATAGGAAAAACCACCTCTCGCATGTGTAGACATTGGACCGCATACATCGCTGTGTATGAGTCCTAAGAGCTCGCTCGCTCTTACTCCTTGTCCAGTAAATGGAGTCTTTGTCATCTTTCCTTTGAGACAGGATTGACAAGTGTCATAAGATTGATATTCGAACGTGTCCAAATATCCTTCTCTATGCAACTTAGTCAACCTTCTCTCATTGATGTGACCCAGTCTACAATGCCATAAGAAAGCTTTATTTAAATCTGGAGACTTTCTTTTTAGTGTGTTCTGGACATTGAAAATTTGGAGTTGGTTTAAAACATATATGCCGTTATTTAGAGTACCGGACCCAATCAAACCATGATTAAGGTGGATGTTAACAACATCTCTTTCAAACGTGAAATCATAACCTTTATTTGATAACAAGGAAACTGATATGATATTACACGTTAAGCTTGGTACAAAATAACAGTTATGTAAAACCAAAATGTGTCCACTCGTCAATCCTAGGTGATAATCCCCGACGGACGCAGCTCCCACGCTAGCTCCGTTAGCAACCCTGAGGATCATATCACCTTCCTTCAGCACTCTACGGTTTCTCAGTGCCTGCAATGAATTGCAAATATGAGATCCTGATCCGGTATCCAATACCCAGGAAGTAGAGTTGATTGACAGACAATTCTCAATTACAAACACACCTGAAGTCGAAGCCACAGCTTGCTTCGGTTCCTGGTTCTTGGCGTTCCACGCCTTGCAATCCTTCTTCCAGTGCCCTTTCCTGTGACAATGGAAGCACTCATCCAGGCCAACTACCGGTGCTGCAAACTTTTTCTTTCCCTTCTTTCCCACCTTACTAACACCTCCTCTAGGTTTGGGTGCGGCCTTCTTCTTCCTTCCTTTGGCCCTAGCCTTGGACCCGGAAGAAGATGCACCGCCAATAAACATAGCGGGTGTTTCCCTTGCCTTCTGCAAGGTGCCCTCTGCACTCCTTAACATGTTCAGGAGTTCCGCAAGTTCAACTTCTTTTCTTTGAAGATTGAAGTTGAGGATAAACTGGGCGTAGGTGGGAGGAAGGGACTGGAGAATAAGGTCTGTATACAGCTCATTATCCAAAGTCGTCCCAAGGTCTGCGAGCTCTTCAATATAGCCGATCATCTGTAGGACATGTTCACCTACCGATGACCCGACAGCCAACCTCGCTCGAAACAATTTCTTAGAGGTCTCGTATCTTGCTATACGAGATTGCTCTCCATAAAGTTCCTTTGTATGGAGAAATATGCCATCCAGGGACATATCCTCGTGCCTCCTCTGATGTTCATTGTCCATAGAGGCAAGCACGACGCACTTGGCTCTCGCGCAATCTAAATCCCAGGTTTTGCGGATTTCCTTATCCGCATTGCTGGATTTGGGACCAGGGACAGCAGGTGCCGTAGCGGTGAGGACGTACCCCAATTTGTCATAGGTCAAGGCCATCTTGACATTCCGCAGCCAATCTTTATAGTTTGGCCCCGTCAGTATATTTTTTTCTAAAAGTAACTTAAGTCCAGTCATTTTCAGGGTCGCTGCAATTAGGAGAGAGAGAAGAAAACTCTTTAGCATGATGCTCTTGCAAGTTTAGAGTGGTTTTAAGTTTATCTAAACTGGATGGCTCCCACTGTTTCTCGAATCCTTCCTCAAACCATAAAAGAAGAATTAGCCAGGACTATTCTCACCGTACAATACTTGCTTAACCGTTCAGCCAGGCCAGTGTCGATACTTCGAGGGAGGTTTTCCAACGCTTTCGCGAAGTTCCTTAATTAAATAACCTCTTTTCTCTGGGGGCGTAACCCCGCTGACACCTTTCTGGACACCTACTAGGTTTATAGCATTGATCGTTAAGTGACGAATATCCTGATAAGTAGCATATACTCACAGTAGGATCGGGATCCAAATATCATCGTATGATAATGTTGAAGGAATCCTACCAACATTCATCAAACTCCAAATGGTATGCATCTCTTTGCAAATTTCAGTTTCTTTAGAAATTCCCGATATAAGTTTTTGCCCCATGCTCTTATGACCTTGGCTTTGGTCAAAATGTCATAAGTCACATGTCAAGTTCTACCCGTCATTATCTTGTCAATTTGAACCCATCCGTATATACCCCTCACTTTGGTCAAATGGTAATACGACTGTCCCAAACCAACTCATCTATCTTATGCAACAAATGAAAACCCAGCAGCTACCAAACACTATGCCTTGACTTTGGCCAAAATGCATAGCTTGAATACTACTGAATACCCAAATGAAATGACGGAGGGCTACGAATGGTTTTGGCGAAACCGTGAACGTAGTGAACTTGATATAACCGAAGGAACCTGATAGCTTTTAAAAGGAGTGGTTAAAGCTCCGCATTTAAAAAATATCTGTTTTAAAAATAACCGAGTGGTTTCTTTTAAATTGTTCCAACGATTTAAACTTTGGTTTGTTTTCTTTGCATTACAGATAATGCGTCCCATCATTAACCTATCATTGCAGAAAACAACGAAAATACAACGTCCTCTTATGCCATCCGCATTCGCCACTGGGTCCTGTCATCACCCGTTAGGTTACTTAACTAACGACAGAGCGGGGGCTGGGCTAGCGCGGGTGTAAAACATAAATGACGTCTAAATAGCTATCATAAATATAGATATTTTACATTCGTCTGACGCAATGATATACATTCCAGAACACAGATAAACAATATTGGATTTGCAAGCAATCTGTATTTCTTTTGAGCCTGCAAGAAAAGACAGATTACACAGTTGTGATGAATAGCCGATACCCCACCCTCGACCCCTACGGGTACGGCAAACTACCCACCCGGCAGTTTGTGTACCCCACCTTGGGTCAGTCCTAGGAGCATAAACAGTAAAATGAAATAATACAACGGTGGCTACAACCGCAACCTGGAAGTGCCCCGCAAAAATAATATTACAACAATTTACATTTACAACAAATGAATTTAAACAATAACCCATTGCATAACCCCGGCTATACACCACAACAGTCCAATACAGTTTATATGCACAAACAGATATAACCATTACAGAAATGTGCAACCCCCTGCCAACCGACATACTAGCAGTTAGGGGAGGTTTACGAACACATTTATCAATCACAGATATAATCCAACATGCAAATACTGTACAATTTCGATCGATTAAACAACATTAATATTGCTCCAAAATCTGCTCTGTTAAACAGTAACCTGAGCAAATATTAAATATTCCAGAGAACCCCAAATTCTACAGAGGACCCACACACCAAATACGAGTCCATGACTCGGCAACTCGGCCGCGGAACCGCGGCGGATCGGTGGGATCCGCCGCCCTTCCGCGGCGCTTTAGCCGAGTCATGGGCTCGAATTTTTTGTGTGTTCTTCTGGACTGTTTACAAGCTCTCTGCACTTACCTGAAAAATTTTATGACTTCATTTTAAGTTCGACAGAAACTGAACAGATTTAGGGTTTTCCGGCTTCGTTTTTCCGTTCGAAATTCGTACAAATTTGCAATCAAGTTATTTAGTGTTTAGCGAGGCTCTGATACCACTGTAAGTCGATGTAGTACACCCCAGTACTTGTGGGGAGGCGGAATTTTCAAAAACGATCAAGTTTAGAGAACGAACATCGACTAACCGCTTAAATCGAAGCTAAACTATAAATAACCGTACACAAAGTGTTTCTTAACTATTGTGTTTAGGGATTATACCAAATGAAACTAGTCCTTCGTCTTTACGATCTCCTTGTTCTCCTCGGCCTTCTCTAGGTAGTAGACGATCCACCCGAGAGCAAAACACCAAGCTACGCCTCTAACTTGAGGTAACTAATCTACTTTGATTGCTAATCAAAGAAGAAAGGATGATATAGAGTGAAGGTTATGGATGTTTAAGTCTAACTAAACCTTTGATCTCAACACATGAGGATTAAGGATTAGTCTCTTGAGGAGAGAGAATGTGAGATGAGATAATGAGATGAGAGAGAGTGTATCATAATATATTATGAAGCATTCTTATTTTAGAATAATGAATAAAAGAAATGAATAAGCATGCTTCATAAATGAAAAGAGGTGATTCATTAACATGAGTCATTAAGCATTTATGGTGCATTAATGATCATGATGAATCACCCTCATGACATCACTAATCTTATCCAAAGCTTATGTCACCTTAACCTCCTTAGTCACATCTTCTAGAAGCTTCTCGTACAATTACGAGAACGCCCCTCCAATCCGCAAAAATACGGAAAAACTTTAGACTGTAAAAATCCAATAACCGGATACCAGTAACTGGCTTAAACCAAAGCCGACTGGTAAAAACTGTCCGAAAGTCGTACGTGCGTAAACGCACGTATGCGTCCGAACCCTTTGTCGCAAAACCATGCGACCTCTATATCGTTTCGCCTGGAGTAGGAAACTCTCTGTGTGGGACTCTAAAGACTCGACTACTACGCTGGCAGTGGGTTTAACCACAGACCGCAAGCGGCACTAGCTGTACGTAACGGTCCCCAGGTAGTTGTCGATAAGAAGGCCGATGAGGAAACCCATCCGAACTCCTACTGAGTCTGATGTGACAATCTCCATACAGTCCGGTCCGTTCATCCAAGACTATCGCATATCGGGCCTAGAGGGGCGGCAAGCGTCAGTCCCCTAATAGCGGTATAAGTCGTGTCGGAGGGAAGCCCATTACACCCTGAGAAACTACTGGAACCTACCAGCAAATCTCGCTTGCCCTGGCCAGGGACTTTGCGTAATGGCTCTCTGACACAGCACGATATCTACTCCCAATACCGGGAGGGACGAATCCTGTCTAACTGCCACTGCCTCCAAGTGCTCGGGACTGCACCCAACTGCTACCTGTTTGCACGACTCCTTTGAGCCGTGGCAGGGTAGCAATCTAAGAACAGTGGGACACACTCGAGGCGAAGTAGCAGTGTCAAGTCTGCGGACTACGCTGTACTCATGTCACCTGGGAACTGCTCACTGACGACTGGTATCAAACCAACCAACAGTTCCCTGTGAGTCCTGTCCGGTGTACCCGTAACCTAACGAGCACCTGCATACTATCTCCAGTACGACGTACTGACGGCTGTGGGACAGACCATCTCCCCAACTGGGATGAGAAGCGTACACACCAGTCTACTACGGAGTATCGATGCTCTGTCTCGATAATCCAACGACCAGGGACCTGAATAAGGATGTGCTTGTAGACTACCCAGCCCCCACTAGTGTGACTGCCATCACAACGCTGGTAGACAAGCAAGATCCTAAGAGCTCTATCAATACGTACACTCACATATTAAGATAGAAAAACCAAGTAGCATACTACCATGTTTAGCAAGACTGTTATATATATGCGAATATCCCAAGCTTCCATTAAGTAATATACAAGCTAGTATGATACAGTAATGGCCTTCTAGGGCATAAACACTAACACCACCTACAAGCCGCAAGCGGTCTGCTAAACGTAACGGCCAACCCGGGTATTGAGCGATCAGAAGATCAACATGCAAGCTTGCTCATACTCTTGCAAATCCAATCAGTAACACTACCTTACAGTCTGGTCTCTTCGTCATATATGTCGCATATCTCAGCCTTGGGGGTGGTAAATGTCAGACCCCAATAGCCCTGATAAGTCTTGCCGATGTGAGGCTCATAACGGTTCGAGAAACTACTGATAACACTTACCAGTAGATCTCAGCAACCCTGGCCAGAGATTTCCTGTTATGGCCAATCGAGCATAGCATAACATCAACCCCCAATACCGAGAGAGACGAAATCCCCTCCTATCGCTCATTGCCTCCATGTGACTCAGGACTGTACCCAAAAACCACCGTTTTGCACGATCTCTTGAATGTGGTAAAGTGGAAACCAAAGCAAAGTGGGAATCACACAAGTCTTTATGACGATCTCGGGTCGACAGACTAACCTGTACCAGTGTCACCAGAGAACTGCTATCTGACGATAGGTATAATACCATCTAGGAGTTCTCGGTGAGTCCGTCTAGTGTACCCAGTCTCCACTGAGCACCCGTATACCATCTCTGATGTCAAACACCAATGGATATGGGATCATCCATCGCCCAATATTGTAACGTTTCCAAAATAATAAAATATTATTTTTGGGAATTTTTATAATTTAATATTATTTTAATGAATATTTTAATAATTAGGTATAATTAAATACAGAAAAATTTGGGAAAATTATGGAAAATTCAAAAATAGGTTATTTTATAGAATTATGTCATTTTTTAAGTTTTTATAATTAGTTATATGCTAAATTAGTGCTAATCGCGATTAAAAATCGCTAATCGGTTTTTAGCATTTTTGTGCAAAACATGCGCATATCATTTTTATCACACTTGTGAATTTTCTATCATGCTATTGGGGTTACTATTCTAGTGAGAAGGTTTTGGAGAAAAGAAAAAGAAAAAGGTAAAAGAAAGAGAGGTATGGGCATGTAGTAGGTATGGGGGGAGTTTGACCTTGGACCTCTTTCTCTCTTCCTCTCATTTCTCCCTCTCCCTCTTCAGCTCCAGCAGCTGATGCTGCTCCCTCTTCCTTCTCCCACCTTCAAGCCTTCATTTCATCTCAAAAACAATACCAAAACCCCACTCTCATTTCATTAAAAGTGTGCACAAGCTTAAGATCTACACATTGGACCAAAGAAGCAAAGATTTTGGCCACTAGGGGCAACTAAAGAAAATTCTTGAGTTGCCAAATGAGGTATTTTCTGGATCATTAACTTAGTTTTAGCATTACTTATACCCCTATGTTTAGATTGAACCGATATTGTTTGATATTGTGGAGTTAAGGAAAACCTAGTTAGGGTTTGAGGAAATTATGAGTTGTGATGGGAAATTGAGCTCAGTAGAGGCTACACAAACACCTTAGTTCTATAATTGAGACCCAAAACTGAAGCTTAAACCCAGAATACGGATTTGTAGAACCGATATCGGAAAATTTATGAAATCTGTGAAGGTTAATTGGGATCTGCTATCACCCGGGACATCCTAAATTAAAATTGATTGGACAGTGACATGTGCAGGCATCCAGGAAGCTACCACCAAGACCCCAGCCCCTAACTCTTTTCCATGGCCGCCAATTTAACCCTATTGGCCGCAATTTGCGGCCCGACCAGCACCAATATGTGTCGTTTTGGTTCTGCATCTCCTACATGTATAGATTAGACCCCTGGTATATATAGATTTGTCTAATTTGGCATAGGGTGAAATCTGGAACATAATTCCTAAGTTGCTGTTTTGGATTCGTGTTTCCGTATTCCGTATTCTAAATTCTGAATTTGTGTATTGTGTTTTACCTCGACTATTTGGCGTTTATACGACGATATAGAGGATTTATTGATGGTTTTGAAGGTGTGCCATAGGTTCTAACCTATAGGCCCCTTATCGTATCGTTTTGGGTTTCGTGTGCCGTTTTACCTTTGATTTGGTTTTAATGCGCATATACGATACTTTGATATATAGGTACCCATGAAGACTTCGGGACGACAAGCAAATGCGTGGTGACGTCGACAATGAAGACGCAAGGTGAGTAGATTATATCTACAGGGGGAAGTCGGGTGGATGGCGTATAGCACCACCGCAGTCCGCAGTGGTTATATTATATATATGATAGTTAGGTGTATTATGGATAGTGTAGGGTTAGAAGTGACTAGCGTAGTTCATAGTCGCGAACCCTAGAATACATTTACACCTACACGCACTCCCTTGCATATTCATTATACTTGCACCGTGTTTTATGATATTGGATGACATTGGAGATGAGTCGATGATGTTGGGCATTGTGCCGCGAGATCGGCGATTTGGTGTGATTCGTATTTGGGATACGATACGTGATCTCTAGCGGGCCTTGGGACGTATGCTTGCACACGCAGTATATTGATGGCATCAGTTGTACTAGACTTAGATCAGTACCCCAGATTATGTGATACGATGATAACGATACCTGATATCTGATGAAAGGAATGTGACATTGACCCGTACCCAGCTATTGGGATGCCGTACGACGATTTACCGTACGAGCCTATATTGATGATAGATCCGCACTCATGACTCGAGGATGTCTTACGATATATTGTATCGTACGCGATATTATTGAGGCGGGATCACCGACTATTATATCTATATATATATCGACTCAGATTTAGGTGGTTTCCATACCTCTCCGGATTGACTTGATACTTAGATCTGTAGTTTGCATAGTAGATTCTTCACTGTGGTGTTGATTATTTGATTTCCGCATATCCATTCTATTCGCATTGCTTGCATATTTTTATTGCTATATTGTTATCATGCTGTTAGGACACCAGCACCATTATCGATGATGCGTATGATCCACGTACACTATTTGCCGGCTCACACACTTCATCATCGATAATTGTCATGCCACTACACTATAGTACTGTTGCATCCATGATATGATTCTTGCATGGCATATTGTACACCTATACCTGTATACATACATAGATGATTTTGACTTGATTAGAGATCTGGGAACCGCAAGATATTCTTCAAAACTGATTCATTTTAAAAAGAGCGGTTTCCCTCGACATGTGCACATTATTATTCCATGTTACATGACTTCTGATATGCTCACATTTATTTACATGTCGCATATATCATGTTTTGATTATACGCATTAAGATATGTTGTTTCCATGATATTTCTGGATTTGGGAACCGTGGGTATTTCAAAAGAGAATGTATAATTGTTTTAAAAACCCGGTTGCCCTTGATATGATATTTCAGCGCGTCCACCATGTGTTTTCTCGGTGCTGAGAGCGACATGTGAAACTCGATTCGAGGAGGCGGATGAGGCCGATTGCGGGTACATGGTGGACCCGGTATGGTACCCCGGGGCAAGAACGGTTTCGCTGTGTAGTAGACGGTGAGCCTGGCAGAGGGACTACTACCTACCGGTGATTGGTTGGACCTGGCGGTTATCCAGAGGATACCGACCAGAGTCGATAGATGGATATGGGCGTACTGCCGAGGCCGAGGGCCGATTCCGCAGACATAGCCCGTGGGCTGATCCGGACTGACGGAGCCCGATAGATGAGGATTTACGTGTCGATGCTAGGCACGGGTTTCATGACGATATCCACGATTTTGATTATATCCTCATATTTGCATGCATGACGTTTATTGTCATTGGGTGACGGGTGGACGGGGTCCACGTTTATTGTCATTGGTTGACGGGTGGATGGGTTCCACGTTTATTGTCATTGGGTGACGGGTGGACGGGGTCCACGTTCATACAGTCTTGATCACATACAGACTGGATTTACATTGATTATACTTCATGCAGACATACCTTATACGGATGACATGTTATTATCTGAGGCACTGGCACGAGTACTTGGCCCTACCTACATGACTAGATGTTACATTGCCACTTTATCATGCTTCAGACTTACTCTTGTGGTTTTTATTACTGGTCGTATTGACCTAGGATTATGTCTTGCATTCGGTTTCTGCTTGTAGATATTTCTATTCACGAGTTGGCAACTCACCCCCGTTGTGCCACAGTTCTTGCAGGTTTTGCCGTACAGGTTCTATTGCGGCATTTCTGGCACACTGCTTTCTTGCGGGTGAATTGCTTTTGGTAGGTGGATTCTTTTGCATCAAGAACCACCATTGTACTTGTATTATTCATTGTATCTAGAATTTCCATCAACCAAAACTTGTATATTGTTTCAGACTCAGACACTAGTGATGTATTATTCGATCTTAGAGTCGCGCTTAGTAGTATTGCGGTTTTCATGCTTATTGAGTTTCTTTTGGTTTTGACCCCCGCCTTTCGGCGTTGTATATTATTATTTCTTGTGTGGTTGTGACCATCGATTGACGAAGAGCTAGCTCCCGCTTGGGGATGCCTTTTATCATTGCATATATATTGTTCTTGCTGTACCCCGTTCGGGGCCAGTATTTATAAAAGAAACTCTGCCGAAATTTTTAGAAAAGACTTTACATTTTAAAAATGCATATTCGGCTTAGTTATTTAAAAACCTTGACTTCAAACATGTTTTCCTTCACTTCTTTAAACCTTAGATTTCTGGGCTTTTGTCTTACTTGGATCAGATGGAGTCCTATAGACTTCATGTGGTTCAAGGGCCAGTCACGTGCTCTTTCGGGTCGTGACAAAGTTGGTATCAGAGCGCTAGGTTGACCTTGGTTCGAGTCTAAGTTTGACTATGTGGAGCCTAGGGCGTTTATATATATACAGAACTTAGGCTTGACCTTACGGAACTTAGACTTAGTTGAGGGGGTATTAGACCCGAACTTTCGTCGTATAGAATGACCCTTGGTTGATGGAATATATGACTAAAGTAGAGTGACGTACCGTGGGTATGTTCCGCGGCATACTTACGACACGTCACTCCTCTTAAGGAACCTTAGGATGTACATATTTTCGAGATCAGTGACTCTCTTCCTATTCATGATTATACATCCATTTGAGATCCTCGATTCTATTAGTTTCATGGTCATACCTTCATTGATGTTGTTCCTCCTTATGATCATGTATCCACTCTGGATCTGTTGTTCTCTTTCTTGCCATTGATCCGCTCTCTTCGATACTCGATTGAGGTTCCTGTCACCATGTTGAGCGCAGTTTGGGCTGCTGCTAGGGTTATGGTCAGTGCGAGCTCGTTTTGTACGAGGGCCGACCATTGTGTTTTCTGGTGACATGGGAACGTCTCGAGTTAGTATTGGTGACTGTGACCTCTAGTGGAAGCGAGTGCTTGGTCTTGCACTGGATGATCGGGTCATTATTAGAGCTGCCAGTTGAGAGAGGACTGTTGATGTACAGCATACCTCAGAGATTATGATGTCGCCTACCGTATAGATAGATGGACCAGCTGTTGCTGAGATTGACAGGATGTCGCTTCCGGAGCTTACGAGCTGAGATTGCCGGAGCTTCCAGGCAGATATGAGACCGATGATAGCTAGTCTACCCGATTTGAGAGACGAAGGCGATTCTTCCGATTTATGCGCCGGAGCGGGCCCAGTTGAGTTGAAGATTTCCAGTGTGGAGAGTCTTACTCAGATCTAGAGCAGACCGATTCAAAGATGACCGCCAATGTATCGTCTTTCCTGGAGGATTGAGGCGCTGTTCGGCGTACAGGCGAATGAGCCAGTTGTTGCTGCAAATGACGAGATATCGCCCAGATGGTTGGAGCTATTGCAGTATGAGCATATACTTAGAGATGCGATGGACGGTCGCTAGTCACCTGAGGATGAATGACTAGGACACGTGGTTCATTCACCGATGCGAGGTTATCAGATAGATTGTTTCCAGATAGAGACGACTTCACGCGGAGACACTGAGAGTCGATAGAGACGATCGAGTGTCAGGAGCCATTTTCCAAGTTTAAAGTATACGGAAAGACATGCAGGCGATTCCATGGACCCTCTAGAAGAATGAAACCCTAACTCGACTTAATGACCATGTGAAAGCCTTTGAACCTTAAGGTTTGCGGTAGTTCCGCGGCGCCATTAGTGAGGCTTGGGTTTGCCCTTCTACGGCTGGACCACCGACGCTGTGGCATGTACTCGATACTATTAAACTATACTCAAGATGTTGATCTCTTGGGGGATTATAAGGTTCTGATGAGTCGATCGAATGTTTCGACATCTTTCGGATATCATGTGATGGGATGCATTGTTTGGGAGACTCCAGATACGAGTATAGCCATTGGAGCATAGTCCATGCAGCCACTATGAGACGAGTCCGAATCAGTCGACATTGAAGCAGAGTGAAGAAAAAAGTTCGCAAGAGATTACGACGAGATGACGTCCCACTCCGCTGATATCAGAGATGTGATACGCACCCAGAGGCGTTGTTTATGGATATATCTTCCAGAAAGAAGCGCGATAAGTATGCAGCCGTTCCGGAATAAGAATTAGCTTCAGCAATGGATGATGACTTCCGGGAAATTCGGCAGGAATGAGATTTGAGAGGGAAACCTCGACAGGACCTTTCTGGAAAACGATACGAGAAGACCTAGACCCAGGAGTGGTCATATTGTGCACACCTAGCAGGCCAGAGTTCGGCATCGTCGACGAGGTTCGGATAAAGGAACTTACCCAGATGCGTTGCGAATTGATCAAGGACGGACGAGTATTGAGTATTCCTCCGATGGTTGGGACATGTTCCCGAGGACCTGTTCGGCCTGACAACTTCTACAGAATGATGAAGCTACAGAGTACGCGATTTCGAGTCCGTGCGAGAGACTTCAGATTGACCGTGGCCGAGAACAGTGCAGTGCGTAGATAGCATGGCGTGACGTCATAGTGGACGACGATAGAGACAAGTGGACAAGAGGTTCGTGCGAGACGCTGACGAGCTGTCATTACTTCCCGTCGAGACTAGAGACCTGATATGCTTACAGAGGTGTTGGGATGCGACCAATTTCCGAGAAAATGTTGTACTGAGGACACAGATGTCCATCGAGTGAGAAGAGATTATGCAAGAGGGCCAGCCTCCGTACAGATCGGCATAGGCATGATTGGAAGAGACCTTGAGCAGGATCCCTTCCAGGACATTGCTGCAATGATGTTTGCACCTAGGATCAGATGTGTGATGTGCATTCAGAGAGCCAGAGGCCGACGCCAGTGACATGCTGCTTTATGTGTGGTCGTGAGGATTGATCGAGAGATGACCAGAGAAGTGCCAGAACGGAATCGTCCCCGTTAGCACACCTGACAGGGCCGATGAGCCGATTGATTTCGAGATAGGTAATCCGCAGAGAAGATAAGGACTCAGAGACAGAGGACGCCAGACCGTGGGCAAGAGGCAAGTAGATATCTTGCGCTGCTAGCATTGGGTGCACCGACTCCTTCTCGACCTTGAAGGAGGAACTACCGATGACGGTATTTATGATTTGTGATTTTGTGATTCGATTATCACGTATCCGTCATTTTGGATTTTGGTATTTTGGGCGTTCTATTGCATGATTTAGTTTTGATGACTGAGTTTCATGATATTGTTTCATGCACCTACTAGATATTTATATTTTGCGCATAGTTATTACATTTGAGCTATTGATTGTGATTTCACGCCTATCTTATGCAGTGATTTGATTTACACTTCCAGCATAGTTTTCATGCACCTTTAGTGTTTTGATATACGATCTTGGTGCACGCCAGATGCACTAAATCGGGATTCTTCGTGCATGTCACATGCACCTGATTTTTGCTGTCAGGCACACACGGTGCCTATGATAGATGTTTCGTGCACACCAGTTGCATCTAGATATTGTTTTGTACACCTGTATGACACATATATGGATTTTGATTCCGTGCGCACTAGACGCACCGGATGTTCTTATATACATTTTTGGGGATTGATTTCTTATAGAGCAGTACATTTTTATGATATTCGCTACGTATTGATGTTTTCGGAACCCCGACAAATTGGATATTACTGAAATGTTTTGGTATTTGGGGGTTTAAATTTAAATTCGGGGACCGAATTTCTTTAAGGGGGGTATATTGTAACGTTTCCAAAATAATAAAATATTATTTTTGGGAATTTTTATAATTTAATATTATTTTAATGAATATTTTAATAATTAGGTATAATTAAATACAGAAAAATTTGGGAAAATTATGGAAAATTCAAAAATAGGTTATTTTATAGAATTATGTCATTTTAAAAGTTTTTATAATTAGTTATATGCTAAATTAGTGCTAATCGCGATTAAAAATCGCTAATCGGTTTTTAGCATTTTTGTGCAAAACATGCGCATATCATTTTTATCACACTTGTGCATTTTCTATCATGCTATTGGGGTTACTATTCTAGTGAGAAGGTTTTGGAGAAAAGAAAAAGAAAAAGGTAAAAGAAAGAGAGGTATGGGCATGTAGTAGGTATGGGGGGAGTTTGACCTTGGACCTCTTTTTCTCTTCCTCTTATTTCTCCCTCTCCCTCTTCAGCTCCAGCAGCTGATGCTGCTCCCTCTTCCTTCTCCCACCTTCAAGCCTTCATTTCATCTCAAAAACAATACCAAAACCCCACTCTCATTTCATTAAAAGTGTGCACAAGCTCAAGATCTAAACATTGGACCAAAGAAGAAAGGATTTTGGCCACTAGGGGCAACTAAAGAAAATTCTTGAGTTGCCAAATGAGGTATTTTCTGGATCATTAACTTAGTTTTAGCATTACTTATACCCCCATGTTTAGATTAAACCGATATTGTTTGATATTGTGGAGTTAAGGAAAACCTAGTTAGGGTTTGAGGAAATTATGAGTTGTGATGGGAAATTGAGCTCAGTAGAGGCTACACAAACACCTTAGTTCTAAAATTGAGACCCAAAACTGAAGCTTAAACCCAGAATACGGATTTGTAGAACCGATATCGGAAAATTTATGAAATCTGTGAAGGTTAATTGGGATCTGCTATCACCCGGGACATCCTAAATTAAAATTGATTGGACAGTGACATGTGCAGGCACCCAGGAAGCTACCACCACGACCCCAACCCCTAACTCTTTTCCATGGCCGCCAATTTAACCCAATTGGCCACAATTTGCGGCTCGACCAGCACCAATATGTGTCGTTTTGGTTCTGCATCTCCTACATGTATAGATTAGACCCCTGGTATATATAGATTTGTCTAATTTGGCCTAGGGTGAAATCTGGAACATAATTCCTAAGTTGCTGTTTTGGATTCGTGTTTCCGTATTCCGTATTCTAAATTCTGAATTTGTGTATTGTGTTTTACCTCGACTATTTGGCGTTTATACGACGATATAGAGGATTTATTGATGGTTTTGAAGGTGTGCCATAGGTTCTAACCTATAGGCCCCTTATCGTATCGTTTTGGGTTTCGTGCGCCGTTTTAGCTTTGATTTGGTTTTAATGCGCATATACGATACTTTGATATATAGGTACTCATGAAGACTTCGGGACGACAAGCAAATGCGTGGTGACGTCGACAATGAAGACGCAAGGTGAGTAGATTATATCTACAGGGGGAAGTCGGGTGGATGGCGTATAGCACCCCCGCAGTCCGCAGTGGTTATATTATATATATGATAGTTAGGTGTATTATGGATATTGTAGGGTTAGAAGTGAGTAGCGTAGTTCATAGTCGCGAACCCTAGAATAGATTTACACCTACACGCACTCCCTTGCATATTCATTATACTTGCACTGTGTTTGATGATATTGGATGACATTGGAGATGAGTTGATGATGTTGGGCATTGTGCCACGAGATCGGCGATTTGGTGTGATTCGTATTTGGGATACGATACGTGATCTCTAGCGGGCCTTGGGACGTGTGCTTGCACATGCAGTATATTGATGGCATCAGTTGTACTAGACTTAGATCAGTACCCCAGATTATGTGATACGATGATAATGATACCTGATATCTGATGAAAGGAATGTGACATTGACCCATACCCAGCTATTGGGATGCCGTACGACGATTTACCGTACGAGCCTATATTGATGATAGATCCGCACTCATGACTCGAGGATGTCTTACGATATATTGTATCGTACGCGATATTATTGAGGCGGGATCACCGACTATTATATCTATATATATATCGACTCAGATTTAGGTGGTTTCCATACCTCTCCGGATTGACTTGATACTTAGATCTGTAGTTTGCATAGTAGATTCTTCACTGTGGTGTTGATTATTTGATTTCCGCATATCCATTCTATTCGCATTGCTTGCATATTTTTATTGCTATATTGTTATCATGCTGTTAGGACACCAGCACCATTATCGATGATGCGTATGATCCACGTACACTATTTGCCGGCTCACACACTTCATCATCGATAATTGTCATGCCACTACACTATAGTACTGTTGCATCCATGATATGATTCTTGCATGGCATATTGTACACCTATACCTGTATACATACATAGATGATTCTGACTTGATTAGAGATCTGGGAACCGCAAGATATTCTTCAAAACTGATTCATTTTAAAAAGAGCGGTTTCCCTCGACATGTGCACATTATTATTCCATGTTACATGACTTCTGATATGCTCACCTTTATTTACATGTTGCATATATCATGTTTTGATTATACGCATTGAGATGTGTTGTTTCCATGATATTTCTGGATTTGGGAACCGTGGGTATTTCAAAAGAGAATGTATAATTGTTTTAAAAACCCGGTTGCCCTTGATATGATATTTCAGTGCGTCCACCATGTGTTTTCTCGGTGCTGAGAGCGACATGTGAAACCCGATTCGAGGAGACGGATGAGGCCGATTGCGGGTACATGGTGGACCCGGTATGGTACCCTGGGGCAAGAACGGTTTCGCTGTGTAGTAGACGGTGAGCCTGGCAGAGGGACTACTACCTACCGGTGATTGGTTGGACCTGGCGGTTATCCAGAGGATACCGACCAGAGTTGATAGATGGATATGGGCGTACTGCCGAGGCCGAGGGCCGATTCCGCAGACATAGCCCGTGGGCTGATCCGGACTGACGGAGCTCGATAGATGAAGATTTACGTGTCGATGCTAGGCACGGGTTTCATGACGATTTCCATGATTTTGATTATATCCTCATATTTGCATGCATGACGTTTATTGTCATTGGGTGACGGGTGGACGGGGTCCACGTTTATTGTCATTGGTTGACGGGTGGACGGGTTCCACGTTTATTGTCATTGGGTGACGGGTGGACGGGGTCCACGTTCATACAGACTTGATCACATACAGACTGAATTTACATTGATTATACTTCATGCAGACATACCTTATACGGATGACATGTTATTATCTGAGGCACTGGCATGAGTACTTGGCCCTACCTACATGACTTGATGTTACATTGCCACTTTATCATGCTTCAGACTTACTCTTGTGGTTTTTATTACTGGTCGTATTGACCTAGGATTATGTCTTGCATTCGGTTTCTGCTTGTAGATATTTCTATTCACGAGTTGGCAACTCACCCCCGTTGTGCCACAGTTCTTGCAGGTTTTGCCGTAGAGGTTCCATTGCGGCATTTCTGGCACACTGCTTCCTTGCGGGTGAATTGCTTCTGGTAGGTCGATTCTTTTGCATCAAGAACCTGTTAGTGTATATGCCCTAGAGGCCATTACTGTATCATACTAGTTTGTATATTACTTAATGGAAGCTTGGGATATTCACAGTTGTATATACAATCTTGCTCGAAATGGTAGTATGCTACTTGGTTTGTCTCTGCTTTAATATGTGCATGTGTTTCTTTTAGCATATTGCTGGTATACATATTAGTAGAGCCCTTAGGATCTTTGCTTGATTACCAGCGTTGTGATGGCGCTCGCACTCATGGGAGCTGGGTAATCTATAAGCACATCCTTATACAGGTCCCTGGTCGTTGGACTATCGAGACAGGGCATCGATACTCCGGAGTAGACTGGCGTATGCGCTTCTCATCCCAGTGTGGGAGACGGTCTGTCCCACAACCGTTAGTACGTCGTACTTGGGATAGTATGCGGGTGCTCGTTAGGTTACGAGTACACTGGACAGGACTCGTCGGGAACTGTTGGTTGGTAATATACCTATCGTCAGTTATCAGTTCCCAGGTGACATGAGTACAGCATAGTCCGCTGACTTGACACTGTCACTTCGCCTCGAGTGTGTTCCCACTGCACTTTGATTACTACCCTACCACGGCTCAAAGGAGCTGTGCAAACAGGTAGTTTTTGGGTGCAGTCCCGAAGCACTTGGAGGCAGTGACGGTTAGACAGGATTCGTCTCTCCCGGTATTGGGGGTTGACATCGCGCTGTGTCCAGGAGAGCCATTACATGAGTAGTCCCTGGCCAGGGCAAGCGAGATATACTGGTAGGTTTCCAGTGTTATCTCAGGGTGTTCTGGGCTACACTCCGACACGACTTGTACCGCTATTAGGGGACTGACGTTCACCGCCCCCCTAGGCCCGCCATGCGATGTATCAGACGAACAGACCGGACTGTACGGAGACTGTCACATACAGGCTCAGTAGGAGTGCAGATGGGGTTCACCTTGTCAGTCTTCTTATCGACATCTACCTGGGGACCGTTACGTACAGCTAGTGCCGCTTGCGGTCTGTGGTTAAACCCACTGCCAGCGTAGTGTCGAGTCTTTAGAGTCCCACACAGAGAGCTATTCGCCTTTAGGCAAAATGAGTAGAGGTCGCATGGTTTTGCGACAGGGTTCGTTCGCATCCGCGCACTTGTGCACGTTTGCTGTCCGGACAGTTTATACTAGTGGGCTTTGGTTTAAGCCGAATCCTAGTATATGATTTGAGATTGGTTTTTCTCAGGGTATTCGTGTTTCTCGGATCACGAATACGGGTGCGTATGCACAGTTGCTTGAGATTGGGGGAGAGGACCTTGTTTAGGGTTAATGGCTTTTGTCATTTTATTAACCCTATTGATTTTGTGTGGATTATAGTTAATTGATAATTAGCTTAATAATTGTGCATGGTTGTTGTTGACGATTTGACTTCATTGACTTGTTGACCTTGTTGACAACTTGACCATAATCATTTCATTTGGAAGATGCTCTTTGATCTTTGCAAAATTGAAATGATAATGGTCATGTCATGATTTATCATGACAATTTTCAAGCTAATTATCCAATTAAAATTATCCACACATATTAGTGAGAATGGCTCACTAATAATTGATTCTCTCATATTATTTCTCTCTCTTGCTCATCCTCTCCCTCAAGCTCTCTCCCTCTCATGTGTTGAGAAACAAAAAGCTTGAGAAAAACCTTCACTTGATCCTCTCTACTCTCTTCTAGGGTTCAAGTCTTAGCATTTCTTGCACTCTAGTTACTCCTAGCTTGGAGTTGAAGCTAAAGGTGGTGGCTTTCAAGTGGATCCTTCTTTGACGGGAGAAGACAAGCAAGGTGAACTCTCTCAACCATTCCAAGGAGCAAGGAGAGAAGGACTTTGAGCTCAAGGTATAACCTTTCCATCACTTAGCTACTTTGTAGTTAGGGTTAGCAAGTTTATGTTTAGCAAAGATCCTTAAAGCATAGTCCATGTTGCCTATAGTTGATAAAAATCAAATTTTTATTATGTTTTCCGCCTCCCCGTAAGCACCGGGGTGGGCAACACGGACTTACAGTGGTATCAGAGCCTAACTAAACCTAAACTAGCTAAGTAGTTAAGTGTAACGAAGTTTCGAAACCGAAAAACCCAAAAACCAAACTTTTTCAAAATCCAAGTTTCTGTTAAAATTTTTTCTGGTCCAAATGAAAAACTTTATACTTGTAAATTCGTCTCAGGGTTTTGTATGAACACCCAAGAAAAACGATGCAGTGATTCGTTCAAACCGCCGCGCTTCCGCCGCACGAGGTAGGCATGTGCCGCGGAAGCGCCGCGGTTTGTCGTCTTCTGTGCATCGTTTTTCGTGCAGTGTTTGTCTGTGTTGGTTTTGGGATTTTTGAAATATATTATATGTACCCAGATTTTCCAGAAAAGAAATTTCCTTTTGGGGTCCTATAATTCCGTATTTTTTTTTCGGAACTTCACTACACTTTAACTATATCGGTTATATTTGTGATGCTTGTCTGTATTGAACGTCGGCTAATCGCTATAAGTCGATTAGTCGGGGTTATACATCTCTGTGATCTGTGATTGTTGGTTTGTGGATATGAATGGATTGGATCGTCGCGGGTGAATAGCAGGGTTGGATGTGAGATGAGCGTTATTTTTCTTTCATTCATTTGTAACATGTAAATTGATGTAATAATATTATTTGTATGGCCGCACAACCGGGTCGGGGTTGTAGCCGTCATTGTATAATTCTTTTTACTGTTTTTGCTCCTAGGATAGACCCATGGAGGGGGTGCACAAACTACCGGGTATCTCGAAGTGCCGAGTGGCCTACTCACGGTGGTGAGGGAGGTTGCTTCGCTTCGGGTGCTTGGCGGGTAGTTTGCCGCACCCGTAGGGGTCTTGGGTGGGGTTTTGGCTATTCACCGCGACCGTGTAATCCGCTTTGCGTTGCAGGCTCGAACGCATTGCGGATTCCTAGTATATCCAATGTATTCATCTGTGATCTGTAATGTCTATCATTGCTATATATTTATATATAATAACTATTTAGGCGTTGCTTATGTTTTACAGCCGCGCTAGCCCAGCCCCCGCTCTGTCGTTAGTTAAGTAACCTAACGGGTGATGACGGGGCCCCGTGGCGAATGCGAATGGCATAAGCGTACGTCATATTTTGGTTGTTTTCTGCAATGGTAGGATTAAATGATGGGACGCATTAAAAGAACTAATGCAAGAAATAAACCAAGTAAAAGTTGATTGGAACACTTTGAAAACCACTCGGTTCTTTTCAAAACTAAAACTTTTAAACGCGGAGCTTGAACCACTCCTTTTAAAAGCTATCTCGTTCCATCGATTATATCAAGTTCACTACGTTCACGGTTTCGCCAAAACCATCCGTAGCCCTCCATCATTTCGGTTAAATATTCGGTAGTATTCAAGCTATGTATTTTGACCTCACGCCAAGGCATAGTGATTGGTAGCTACCGGATATTTATCCGTTGCATAGATAGAATGCGTTGATTTGAGACAGTCGTACTGCCGTTTTGGCCTACGTCAAGGGTAGGTACGGGTGGGTTCAAATTAACCAGGATAATGATGGGAAGAACTTGACATGTGACTTATGACATTTTGACCTCACGCCAAGGTCATAAGAGCATGGGGCAAAAATCTACATCGGGAGTTTCATAAGTACTGAAACTTGCTAGCGTTGCATACCATTTGGAGTGTGATGATTCTGGTAGGATTCCTTCGGTTTCATCACGCGATGATATTTGGATCCCGATCCTACTGTGAGTATATGCTACTCCTCGGGAAAACTCTCACTTAACGATCAATGCTATAAACCTAGTAGGTGCCTAGAAAGGTGTTAGCGGGGCTACGCCCACAGGGAAAAGAGGTTACTTATTAAGGAACTTCGCGAAAGCGTTGGAAAACCTCCCTCGAAGTACCGACACTGGCCTGGCTGAACGGTTAAGCAAGTATTGTACGGTGAGAATGATCCCGGCTAATCCTTTTCTTTACGGTTTGAGAAGGGATTCGAGAGACAGTGGGAGCCATCCAGTTTAGACAAACTAAAAACCACTCTAAACTTGCAAGAGCATCATGCTAAAGTGTTTCTTTTCTCTCTCCTAATTGCAGCGACCATTCAAGATGACCGGACTTAAGCTACTATTAGATAAAAACATATTGACAGGGCCAAACTACAAAGATCGGCTCAGGAATGTCAAGATGGCTATCACTTATGACAAGCTGGGGTATATACTTACCACCAAAGCTCCCCCCGTCCCAGGTCCCACCTCCAGCGTCGCGGATGTAGAAATCCGTAAGACATGGGAGATAGATTGCGCGAGGGCCAAATGCCTCGTACTAGCCTCGATGGACAATGACCATCAGAGGAGGCACGAGAATATGGACCTAGAGTCCATATTTCTCCATACAAAAGAACTGTATGGAGAGCAGTCTCGTATCGCAAGATACGAAGTGTCGAAGAAGCTCTTTTCGGCAAGGTTGGCCGTCGGATCATCGGTAGCGGACCACGTGCTTAAGATGATCGGCTACATAGAGGAGCTCGCGGACCTTGGGACCACGTTGGAGAATGAACTCTATACCGATTTGATTCTCCAGTCCCTTCCTTCCACTTACGCCCAGTTCATTCTTAACTTCAACATGCAAGGAAAGGAGGTTGAACTTGCCGAACTTCTGAACATGTTGAGGACTGCTGAGGGCACCCTACAGAAGGGTAGGGAGACATCCACTTTGTTTGTAGGAGGATCTTCCTCTTCTAGGTCCAGGGCGAAAGCCAAGGGCAAGAAGAAGAAAGCCCCCGCCAAACCAAGAGGCGGTGTCGGTAAAGTGGATACGAAGGGAAAGGGTAAAGCAACAAAGGTAGCGGGGAAGCTGGTGGGGAAGGAAGAATGCTTCTATTGTCACAAAAGTGGCCACTGGAAACAAGATTGCAAGGCTTGGAAAGCCAGAACACAGGATTTGAAGCGAGTTGCAGCTTCAGCTTCAGGTGTGTATGTTATTGAAAACTGTCTATCAATAAACTCTACATCCTGGGTATTGGATACCGGATCAGGATCTCATATCTGTAATTCTTTGCAGGCGTTGAGAAAGCGTAGAGTTTTGAAGGCAGGTGACATGACCCTCAGAGTTGCGAACGGTGCTAGCATGGATGCTGAGGCCGTGGGGGACTATCACCTGGGATTATCAGATGGACACTTTTTGGTTTTGCGTAGTTGTTATTATGTACCAAATGCAACCTGTAATATCATTTCTGTATCTTTATTATCTAAAGAAGGTTATGAGTTTGCATTTGTAAGTAATGTAGTGAACATTCACCTTAATCAAGTATTGATTGGGTCAGGTACATTGAACAACGGTATATACGTTTTAAACCAACCACAGGTTTTCAATATCCAGAATACACACAAAAGAAAGTCTCCAGAAATTAATAAAACTTTCTTATGGCATTGTAGACTGGGTCACATCAATGAGAGAAGATTGACTAAGTTACATACTGAAGGATATTTAGATCCGTTCGAATATCAATCGTATGCAACTTGTCAATCCTGTCTCAAAGGAAAGATGACAAAGGCTCCGTTTTCTGGACACGGAGAAAGAGCGAGCGAGCTCTTGGGACTCGTACACAGTGACGTGTGCGGTCCAATGTCTACACATGCGCGAAGCGGTTTTTCTTACTTCATAACTTTTACGGATGATTTCTCAAGATTCGGACATGTCTTCTTAATGAAGCATAAATCCGAAGCTTTTGATAAGTTCCAGGAATATAAGAATGAAGTAGAAAAACAAACAGGCAAAAGTATCAAGATCCTAAGATCGGATCGAGGAGGAGAATACTTAAGTGCCGAATTCCTGAATTACTTAAAAGAGAATGGAATTCTCTCTCAGCTTACTCCTCCATACACTCCGCAACATAACGGTGTATCGGAGAGACGGAACCGAACCCTATTGGATATGGTACGGTCCATGATGAGTAACGCTGAGTTACCGCGATCATTCTGGGGATATGTGCTAGAAACAGCTGCATATCTTTTGAACCGTGTTCCCACTAAGACTGTGCCTACCACACCATATGAGTTATGGAGTGGGAAGAAATCCTATCTTCAATACTTGAAGATTTGGGGATGTCCAGCTTATGTCAAAAAGCAGCATGCGGACAAGCTCGAGGCACGCTCAGTACTGTGCAAGTTTGTGGGATACCCAAAGAACTCTAGGGGGTATCTTTTCTATTACGCAGAGGAACAAAAAGTCCTTGTTTCTCGCAATGCCCACTTTCTGGAACATCAGTTTTTAGAAAAAGAAATAAGTGGGAGCGCAATAGAACTGGAAGAAATTCCAGAACCACAAACTATTACTGAAAGTTTAGTGGAACCAGAAGGTTCAAAAGAACAGGACATTCCTACGCCACTCCGCAGGAGTAGTAGGCAGTCTCATCCGCCCGAGAGGTACTACGGTTTTCTTATTGACGGGGATAGAGAGGACTGCATCATAGATTGTGATGAGCCTACTAGCTTCCAGCAAGCCATTCAGAGCGTCGACTCGGTAAAATGGCTGGATGCAATGCGGACCGAGATGGAGTCCATGTACACCAACAAAGTATGGACGTTGGACATTGCTCCAGACGGGGTAAAACCCGTAGGATGCAAGTGGATCTTCAAAAGGAAGATTGGTGTAGATGGACAGGTTGAGACCTATAAAGCTAGACTGGTAGCAAAGGGTTTTCGTCAGCGACCTGGTTTGGACTATGACGAAACCTTTTCTCCAGTAGCTATGCTGAAATCCATTCGGATCCTTCTTGCCATCGCTGCTTTCCACGATTATGAGATTTGGCAGATGGACGTAAAGACAGCTTTTCTAAATGGTCATTTAGAGGAGTGTGTCTATATGGACCAGCCAGAGGGTTTCATTCAGGGTGGGAGCAGCGGAAAGGTGTGCAAGTTGCTCAAGTCCATTTATGGACTCAAGCAGGCATCGCGGAGTTGGAACATCTGTTTTGATGAGACGGTCAAAGAATTTGGCTTTATCAAAAATCCAGATGAACCATGCATCTATTGTAGATTTGTAGCGAGAACTGTAGTATTCCTCGTTTTATACGTGGATGACATTCTCTTAATAGGAAATGACATTCCTATGCTACAATCTGTCAAGGGGTTCTTGTCACACAGGTTCTCCATGAAAGACCTGGGTGATGCCTCATACATTCTGGGTATCCGGATCTACCGTGACAGATCCAAGAGGATATTAGGACTCTCGCAGTCCAGGTACATCGACACCATACTGAAGAGATTCAGTATGGAAGATTCCAAGCGCGGTAATCTACCGGCTTGTCACGGGATCACCCTCTCCAAAGAGATGTCTCCCAAGACTGATTTGGAGAGGGATCGCATGTCTATTATACCCTACACTTCTGCGGTAGGCTCTATAATGTATGCGATGTTGTGTACCAGACCGGATGTGGCTTATGCACTGAGTGTGGTAAGCAGGTATCAGTCAAACCCTGGGGAGAAACATTGGATAACAGTAAAGAACATTCTCAAGTACCTGAGAAGGACTAAGGAGATGTTCTTGGTGTATGGCGGAAAAGACCTGCAGATTGAGGCCTTTGCTGACTCCAGCTTCCAGAGTGACAAGGATGATTCCAAGTCCATGTCGGGTTTTGTCTTTACCCTCAATGGAGGGGCGGTGTGTTGGAAGAGCTCCAAACAGGAAACCGTTGCTGACTCGACTATGGAAGCGGAATACATCGCTGCATCTGATGCCGCAAAAGAAGCTGTCTGGATGAGGAAGTTCTTGAAAGAACTTCAGGTGGTTCCGTCCATTGTTGACCCAATACCTCTGTATTGCGACAACAACGGGGCTATAGCTTTAGCGAAGGAACCCAGGTCCCATCAGAAATCCAGACACATCTTAAGGCGGTATCACCTGATCTGGGAGATCGTGGATCGCCAGGAGATCGAGGTCCGGAGAGTTGCATCAGAGGATAACACTGCAGATCCACTCACGAAGGCCCTACCTCAGACTCAGTTCGAGCGGCTGATCGAGATGATAGGTCTTCGATACGCCAGTACATGGCCTTAGTGCAAGTGGGAGATTGTTAGTGTATATGCCCTAGAGGCCATTACTGTATCATACTAGTTTGTATATTACTTAATGGAAGCTTGGGATATTCACAGTTGTATATACAATCTTGCTCGAAATGGTAGTATGCTACTTGGTTTGTCTCTGCTTTAATATGTGCATGTGTTTCTTTTAGCATATTGCTGGTATACATATTAGTAGAGCCCTTAGGATCTTTGCTTGATTACCAGCGTTGTGATGGCGCTCGCACTCGTGGGAGCTGGGTAATCTATAAGCACATCCTTATACAGGTCCCTGGTCGTTGGACTATCGAGACAGGGCATCGATACTCCGGAGTAGACTGGCGTATGCGCTTCTCATCCCAGTGTGGGAGACGGTCTGTCCCACAACCGTTAGTACGTCGTACTTGGGATAGTATGCGGGTGCTCGTTAGGTTACGAGTACACTGGACAGGACTCGTCGGGAACTGTTGGTTGGTAATATACCTATCGTCAGTTATCAGTTCCCAGGTGACATGAGTACAGCTTAGTCCGCTGACTTGACACTGTCACTTCGCCTCGAGTGTGTTCCCACTGCACTTTGATTACTACCCTACCACGGCTCAAAGGAGCTGTGCAAACAGGTAGTTTTTGGGTGCAGTCCCGAAGCACTTGGAGGCAGTGACGGTTAGACAGGATTCGTCTCTCCCGGTATTGGGGGTTGACATCGCGCTGTGTCCAGGAGAGCCATTACACGAGTAGTCCCTGGCAAGGGCAAGCGAGATATACTGGTAGGTTTCCAGTGTTATCTCAGGGTGTTCTGGGCTACACTCCGACACGACTTGTACCGCTATTAGGGGACTGACGTTCACCGCCCCCTAGGCCCGCCATGCGATGTATCAGACGAACAGACCGGACTGTACGGAGACTGTCACATACAGGCTTAGTAGGAGTGCAGATGGGGTTCACCTCGTCAGTCTTCTTATCGACATCTACCTGGGGACCGTTACGTACAGCTAGTGCCGCTTGCGGTCTGTGGTTAAACCCACTGCCAGCGTAGTGTCGAGTCTTTAGAGTCCCACACAGAGAGCTATTCGCCTTTAGGCAAAATGAGTAGAGGTCGCATGGTTTTGCGACAGGGTTCGTTCACATCCGCGCACTTGTGCACGTTTGCTGTCCGGACAGTTTATACTAGCGGGCTTTGGTTTAAGCCGGATCCTAGTATATGATTTGAGATTGGTTTTTCTCAGGGTATTCGTGTTCCTCGGATCACGAATACGGGTGCGTATGCACAGTTGCTTGAGATTGGGGGAGAGGACCTTGTTTAGGGTTAATGGCTTTTGTCATTTTATTAACCCTATTGATTTTGTGTGGATTATAGTTAATTGATAATTAGCTTAATAATTGTGCATGGTTGTTGTTGACGATTTGACTTCATTGACTTGTTGACCTTATTGACAACTTGACCATAATCATTTCATTTGGAAGATGCTCTTTGATCTTTGCAAAATTGAAATGATAATGGTCATGTCATGATTTATCATGACAATTTTCAAGCTAATTATCCAATTAAAATTATCCACACATATTAGTGAGAATGGCTCACTAATAATTGATTCTCTTATATTATTTCTCTCTCTTGCTCATCCTCTCCCTCAAGCTCTCTCCCTCTCATGTGTTGAGAAACAAAAAGCTTGAGAAAAACCTTCACTTGATCCTCTCTACTCTCTTCTAGGGTTCAAGTCTTAGCATTTCTTGCACTCTAGTTACTCCTAGCTTGGAGTTGAAGCTAAAAGTGGTGGCTTTCAAGTGGATCCTTCTTTGACGGGAGAAGACAAGCAAGGTGAACTCTCTCAACCATTCCAAGGAGCAAGGAGAGAAGGACTTTGAGCTCAAGGTATAACCTTTCCATCACTTAGCTACTTTGTAGTTAGGGTTAGCAAGTTTATGTTTAGCAAAGATCCTTAAAGCATAGTCCATGTTGCCTATAGTTGATAAAAATCAAATTTTTATTATGTTTTCCGCCTCCCCGTAAGCACCGGGGTGGGCAACACGGACTTACAGTGGTATCAGAGCCTAACTAAACCTAAACTAGCTAAGTAGTTAAGTGTAACGAAGTTTCGAAACCGAAAAACCCAAAAACCAAACTTTTTCAAAATCCAAGTTTCTGTTAAAATTTTTTCTGGTCCAAATGAAAAACTTTATACTTGTAAATTCGTCTCAGGGTTTTGTATGAACACCCAAGAAAAACGATGCAGTGATTCGTTCAAACCGCCGCGCTTCCGCCGCACGAGGTAGGCATGTGCCGCGGAAGCGCCGCGGTTTGTCGTCTTCTGTGCATCGTTTTTCGTGCAGTGTTTGTCTGTGTTGGTTTTGGGATTTTTGAAATATATTATATGTACCCAGATTTTCCAGAAAAGAAATTTCCTTTTGGGGTCCTATAATTCCGTATTTTTTTTTCGGAACTTCACTACACTTTAACTATATCGGTTATATCTGTGATGCTTGTCTGTATTGAACGTCGGCTAATCGCTATAAGTCGATTAGTCGGGGTTATACATCTCTGTGATCTGTGATTGTTGGTTTGTGGATATGAATGGATTGGATCGTCGCGGGTGAATAGCAGGGTTGGATGTGAGATGAGCGTTATTTTTCTTTCATTCATTTGTAACATGTAAATTGATGTAATAATATTATTTGTATGGCCGCACAACCGGGTCGGGGTTGTAGCCGTCATTGTATAATTCTTTTTACTGTTTTTGCTCCTAGGATAGACCCATGGAGGGGGTGCACAAACTACCGGGTATCTCGAAGTGCCGAGTGGCCTACTCACGGTGGTGAGGGAGGTTGCTTCGCTTCGGGTGCTTGGCGGGTAGTTTGCCGCACCCGTAGGGGTCTTGGGTGGGGTTTTGGCTATTCACCGCGACCGTGTAATCCGCTTTGCGTTGCAGGCTCGAACGCATTGCGGATTCCTAGTATATCCAATGTATTCATCTGTGATCTGTAATGTCTATCATTGCTATATATTTATATATAATAACTATTTAGGCGTTGCTTATGTTTTACAGCCGCGCTAGCCCAGCCCCCGCTCTGTCGTTAGTTAAGTAACCTAACGGGTGATGACGGGGCCCCGTGGCGAATGCGAATGGCATAAGCGTACGTCATATTTTGGTTGTTTTCTGCAATGGTAGGATTAAATGATGGGACGCATTAAAAGAACTAATGCAAGAAATAAACCAAGTAAAAGTCGATTGGAACACTTTGAAAACCACTCGGTTCTTTTCAAAACTAAAACTTTTAAACGCGGAGCTTGAACCACTCCTTTTAAAAGCTATCTCGTTCCGTTCGGGGCTAGTATTTATAAAAGAAACTCTGCCGAAATTTTTAGAAAAGACTTTACATTTTAAAAATGCATATTCGGCTTAGTTATTTAAAAACCTTGACTTCAAACATGTTTTTCTTCACTTCTTTAAACCAGTTCTCTTTACTTACTCTTAAAATGGTTTTAGATTTCTGGGCTTTTGGCTTACTTGGATCAGATGGAGTCCTATAGACTTCATGTGGTTCAAGGGCCAGTCACGTGCTCTTTCGGGTCGTGACAATTATATGGGTTGAGAAGCGTATACGCTAGTCTACTCTGGAATATCGATGCCCCTTCTCAATACTCCCACGACTAGGAACAATTGAAAGATGTACTTACCGACTACCTCTGCCCCACTAGTATGATCTGCATCATAATTCTGGTAGTCAAGTACTCATCTTAAGGGCTTTATCAATATGTAATAGAGAGACAATAAGTGTACATGTTAAGATAAAGGGCAACCAGATAACATACTATCATGTCGAGCAAGAAAGTCCTCCCTATATATGTCCAAGCATCCATTATAATATACATCACATGTATAATAATGGCCTCTAGGGCATACATACAACTAACAATCTCCCACTTGCACTAAGGCCATTTGTTGTAGTATCTCATACCCAACGCTCTATAAAAGTCTTTCTAGGGAAAGGCCTCTGTGAGTGGATCCGCCGTGTTATCCTTCGCGTCAATTCTCCTTACCTCGATCCCTTGGAGATCAACCATCTCCCTGATCAGGTAATACTTTCCTTAGAATATGTCTGGATGGCTGATGGGACCGGCGTTCCTAGGCCAAAGCTACAACTCTATTGTTGTCACAATAACAGTTATTGGACACTCAATGGTAGGAACCATGTTCATCTCATGAAAAAAAATTATCCAGACATCCACTTTGGTAGTATCGTTGGTAGCAATGTATTCAGCCTTTATCGTCTAGATTGCTACGGTATCTAGCTTGGAACTCTTCTAACATACCGTACCTCCACTGAGGGTAAAGACAAAGCCCGTGACTGACTTTCAGTCGACCTTATCACTCTGGGAGCTGGAATTGGTAAAGGACTCCCACTGGTGTACACCGTTACCAAACCCCAAGAACATTTCTCTAGTGCTTCTCAAGTACTTAAGAATGTCCTACACAGCTATCCAGTGATTCTCCCAACCTAGTGAGTTAGCTACATCTGGTCTGGTACATAACATCGCATACATGATAGAGCCTACCGCCGAAGCATTGGATATATCTTGCACCCGATCTCTCTCCAAATCAGGCTTGAAGACATCTATTTGGAGAGAGTGATTCCTGATTAAGTGGGCGAACCACCATGCTTAGAATCTTCCATGCTAAATCCCTTTAGTATGGTGTTAATGTACCTAGATTTAGGAAACTCCTAACATCCACTTATATCTATCACCATAGATTATAATCCACAAGTGTCACGACCCGAAAGTATGGAACATGACCGGCACTTAAACTACGAAATGTCTCGAGGCGTACGTAATCTAAGTAAGCCGAAAACCCAGAAATCCAAACCAAGAAAAGTAATAGAGTGAAGGAAAACCAATTTAAATCAAGTAGTTTGCAACATAAGCCGAAATATGCATTTTTAAAATCACAAGTCTTTTCTAAAAATTTCGGCAGAGTTTCCTTTGTAAAAACTGACACCAAACGGGTACAAAACCTGATAAAGCATATATAATGAATAAAGGCATCCCCAAGCGGGAGCTAGCTCTTCGTCAATCGACGGTCACAACCACGCAAGCAATATAATATACAACGCCGAAAGGCGAGGATCACAACAGAAAGAAAACTCAAAACAGCATGAAATCCATAGAAATACAACGCGCGACTCTAAGGTCGAAAGAATAACAACACTGGTCTCTATCTGAAATAAATACATGTTTGGTTGATGGAACTTCTAGATGCAACTGAATAATAATATACAAAACATAATGATGGTCAAGATGCAAGTGAACCCACCTACTAGCAAATCACCCGGAAATGGAAGTAGTTCCAACAAAGCCGTAAAGAAATCTGCACGGCAAAACCTGCAAGAAACTATGGCACAACGGGGGTGAGTTGCCAACTCGTGAATAGAATGCATCTACGAACAGAAATCGCATGTATGACGCAATCCTAGGTCATACGATCACAATATATCCTCAAATACAAAACCTGCAGCCTATAACAATGGCTAGGTAAATATCTAACCCAAGTGTAATCCCATGTGCCCGTGTCAGTGCCTCAGGTAGCAATATATCACATGGATGAAGTATGAATGCATGAAAAAAAAATACATGTAAATGAAGAAACTGCTTTCATAATTTAGTGAGATTTCTGTATTTTCAAAACGAGGTATCATAAATGAAATCAGTATAAACTGTGTCTGGCATCGACACAAAACATAAATCCAAATATCTTAATATCTCAGGCTCCGGCTACCCGGACTGACCTGGATCATCAAATCTCAGTACCTCGATATCTCAAAATCTCAATGTCTCAATCTCACTATCTAGGACGCCGTCAGTCTAGACCGGCCCCTAAATCCATCACAAGACCACGACGGTATCCTCCGGATATCCGACGCGTCAGGTAAAATCACCGGTCGGTAGTGCTCCCCTGCCAGGCTCAACGCCATCATCTGCGACCTTCTCGTCCCGGGGTACCGCACCGGGCCCACCATGTACCCGAAACGGTTCATCCAACTCCTCGAACCGGGTCTCGAAATCCATCAGCAAACTCATGGTGGATGACTCATATATCATGGGAAAACCGCAATTTTCATTTAAAAAGAGAGAGAAAAGAAGTTTATAAATGTCTTTGCGGTTTTCCCCCAAATCCAGGAAATCTCATGAAAATCCGAATCCAAATCATCGATGGCACGTAAACAGTGAATATAGGCATGAGAATCCATGAATGCGGCATAACAGTGAATAATAACATGCATGAAGTAGCAGATAATAACTACAATGTCTAAACTAGTATATAAGGCAAGTACACTAATACCATGTCTAAACTACTAGTTAACAAGCTATGTCAATGCAATAGTATTTTCTAAGTGTACGTGACATGGCAATTACTGATGAAGATGTGTGTGAGCCCGCAAGTAAGTGTACGTGGTACATACGCATCATCGGTAATGGTGCTGGTGTCCTAGCAGTATGATATCAACAAAGCAATATGAAATTACAACATAGGTATGCGATGCAGAGTGAACAGTAATAATGAGCGGGAGCTGAATACTAGACACGATGATAACTAATCTGCATTTAATATCATATGAGTCATACAGATACACTAAACTATAAGGCTGAGCTAACAGACTAACTGAAGGTAAGGAAACTGCCTAACATCTGAGTCGATACATATATACATATACATATACATATATATATATATATAGTTGGTGATCCCGCCTCAATAATATCACATCCGATACCATATCTACAATTAGATATTCCCAAGTCAAGAGTGTGGATCAAATATCAATATATAGCTCGTACGTAAATCCGTCGTATGGCATCCCAAATCTGGGTACGGGTTAATATCACATTCATCATATTATTCATCTGGTATCCTCTTTAACAAAGATCATAATCCGGGTACTGACCTACATCTAGTACAATACTAATATCATCAATATAATCATGATCTGACTACTGATTGACAGTCTCATACAAACCGATATCATCAGCACATATCATCATAGAGAAGTGTACATCGCCCAATGCGGCCTATCATAAACATTCTAACATATCATATCTCATAACACGATCACATGTCGACCATTTTATTTATATCACTATTCGCATGGTATCGTCGTCCAAAAATCCGCTATAACATCATGACGTATCTCAAATACGAATTCTGCCATATCACCGATCTCGCGGCCTCAAATCAAATCTCATCGACTCATCTCAAATCCCAAGTACTATCCTCAAATCCAGTATGTGAACACATAGTCCCATACCCATGCGAACACATAACTATATATTCCCATATAAGCACATATGAAAGGAGAATGTATGCAAGTGTGGGTGTGTGTGTATGTGTGGTGCAACCACTACTTTAGGGTTTCGCAACACTAAACCAATCCAATCACACCCAGAATCTATCTTTATCATCAATAATCTCAAACAACCTATAATCAATATATGTGTGTATACGTATTCGTATACATCACCACGAACTGCGGGGGTACTATACGCCATCCACCCGACTTCTCCCCGTAGATATAAATCTACTCACCTTGCTTCTTGTGTGCCGATGCCGATATCGCCATCTTTATCTTCAACGCCTCGACGTCACGTGGGGTACCTACAAGGATATCACAAACGCTAAAGCACATGTAAACCACATCGGAAACCAAATGCCATACGCTACTCGCATAGGTAAAAACCTATAGTCTCGCATGCAAACACGACCAATAACCCTTTGCCGTTGACGTACAAACGCCACCCGACAGAAATGAACCATCGAATACCAAAATCCATGCTAAAACAAGTCATAAATCATGCGCCAACACATGAAAACTAACCCAGATTTTGACCTAGATGGAATCAGTCAAAATTGCACATACCAAAGGTCAAATTTACTGGAGATAGGGCCCTGAACCAAAAATGAGCCCAAACCAACCTGCTCTGGCCGCAAATTATGGCCAGATGGGATTTATCTGCGGCCTGGGGAAGGAGATAGGGGCTAGGGCTTTGGGTGGTGGTTCCAGGATGCCTGCATATCTCACTGTCAAACCAATTTTATTTTAGGACTCTCGGGATGAAAGCAGATTTCCAAAAACAGTGACAGATTTACAGTTTTTTCCCGATATCGATTCTATAAATCCATATTCTGGGTTAAATTCTCTGGTTTGGTCCAATATAACATCACACCAGGGGTTATAGTCTCTAATTACACCTCAATTCATCTTTGATTTCAAACCCTAAACCCTAACTTGGAATCTCTCAAGTCCTCAAAACTACCCAATATCGACATGAAACTAGTATAGATGCATAATGAATCGAAATACTACTCAAGGGGTGCAGAAATTACCTCCTTTGGCAACTTAAGAAATTTCTTGAGTTGCTCAAAATCCTCAAAACCATCTCTTTCTAGGTCCAATGCGTAGCTAGTGAGCTTGGGAACATTTTTTATGAAATGGGAATAGGGTTTTAGGGTTGGATTCATGGTGGATCTAAGCTTGAAGAGGGAGGAAGAAGAAGAGGGAGGGGCCGTAGCAGCAAGGGGAAGGAGAGGAGAGAGAATGAGAAGAGGGAAATGATGGGGGATGGTTCAAAAAGAGGGGTTGACTCTCACTTTCTCTCTCTTCATCATACTTTCACGTTTTCTTTTCTTTTCTTTTTTCCTTTATTCCTTCTCACTCAATGGTAACCTTAGACCACCAACTACCCACAACATGTAAGAAAATGTAACAAGTGTGGAAAAATGATGTGTGCATGTTTTGCACCAAAAATGCTAAAAATCCAATTAGCGATTTTTAATCCCGATTAGCACTAAAATAGCATTTAATTAATCACAAAACTTAAAAATGGCAAAACCTCATAAAATACCCTATTTTAGAATTTTCCATAATTTTTCCAAAATTTTCCCCATTTATCGGTATTTAATTATACCGAAATATTAAAATATTCATTAAAAAATATTAAATTATAAAAATTCCCAAAAATAATATTTTATTTTTTGAAATGTTACAATCTTCCCCCCTTAAAGAAATTCGGTCTCCGAATTTAAATTTAAACCCCCAAATTCTAAAACTTTTCAATAAAATGTCCAAGTCGTCGGGGCTCCGAAATCACCAATACATAAAACGCATCATAGCGCAATGCATGCGCATGAGTAATGAGCAGATAACTCAAAATCGAAACTCCGTCAAGCGTCCCGCAATCATCGGAGTCATGGTAAAGACACGAATGCCAAATCCAAGCAAAACCAATATGATATAACTCGAAACTATACATGTAAATATCAGAAGGAAAGGCATGCCAAATCTCTTAAAGTCGCTGTGCCATGCGCATAACCCTGCACAGTGGCGGACGTCTATCATAAGAAAATAACCATATACGTATATGCCTTTTGTTTAATGTGTACGTTCCGCCGTTTTTGAATCAATCTAGAAGGGTTTCCTTGTTTTAAACGTTTCGTGTCATATCACACGTAGGTAAATACTGAGACTATAGATCGCTTTTTGGAAATCCCTTCGATAACTATCAATTCATGTAAAATATACTCAGGTACTGTCCTCGGACTAGTCCTACTCAGTATGAGAACATATAGAGAATATCATAAAAAAGAACTGCTCCATAAGGAATCTATCCCAAAATGTGCATATGAATACTACGTGCGTCTGGTGTGCACGGAAATCAAAATCCATATATGTGCCATACATGTGTACAGAAACAACATCTAGGTGCAATGGGTGTGCACACAACATCTGTCATAGGCAACGTGTGTGCGTGACAGCAAAATCAGGTGCATCTGACATGCACGAAGAATCTCGATTTAGTGCATCTGGTGTGCACCAAAATCGTATCTCATAACATGCGCCTAACATGCGCGAAAATCCAAATCAGGTGCATCCATCGTGCACGAAATCATGAGATCCAATATCAAGCGCCGAACATGCGCAAAATCGAATCAGGTGCACAAGGTGCACAAAACAAATATCAAACATCACAATCGAAATCGAAGTCCAGTGCATCTAAGTGCACAAAATGCGTATCACTGCACTGCAAGCATATATGAACTATACCGAGTGCAAAACCAAATCGTGTGCGTACATACGCACAAAATCAACCCAACTGTATGAAACCCATAAAATCATAAACATGTGAAACCAAGACACGAAAACGATATCAAGTGCAACAACTGTGCAAAATCGTAAATACTCAGTAGGTGCAACCATGGTGCATGAAATAAATATCATAAAACTCTATCATCAAAATCAATCATGCGAATAGATCGCCCAAAATACCGAAATCAAGTATGGCGGAATAGTCCCGCTCAAGCACATCCTCCAAGAATCTCTGGCCAACTGTCATGGTCACTCATAGCATGTCTCGTCGACGATCATGAGCTCTGGCCTGCCGGTGTGCTTAACATAACCACTCCTGGGTCGAAGTCTTCTCGTAATTTATTCTAGAAAGGTCCTGTCGAGGTCTATCCCAAATCTCGTCTCTGCCTAACTGTCTGGAAGTCATCGTCCTTTACTATACTTGTTTCTTATTCCGGAACGGCTGCATACTCATCGCGACTCCTTCTGGATGGTATATCCAAGTACAATGCATCGGCATGCGTACCGCATCTCTGATGTCGGCAGAGTCGAACGTCATCTTTTCCAGATCTTGTACGAGCCTCTTACTCCACTTTTCTCTAATATCGACTACTTCGGACTCGTCTCGTCATGGCTTCATGGACTGAGCTCTAACGGCTATCCTCGTATTTGGAGTCTCCCAAGAAGTGTATCTCACCACCAAGCATCCGAAGGAAGTCGAACCATTCGATCGATTCGTTAAAACCTCATAATCACCCCAAGAGCTCAACATCTTGGGTACAGTTTAATAGTATCGAGTACATACCACAGCATCGGTGGTCCAGCCGTAGAAGGGCAAACCCAAGCCTTACTAATGGCGCCGCGGAACTGCCGCAAACCCTAAGGTTCAAAGGCTTTCACACAGTTATTATGTCGAGTTAGGGTTTCATTCTTCTAGAGGGTTCATAGAATTGCCTGCATGTCTTTCCGAATATTTTAAACTTGGAATAATAGGTTTCTGATATTCGATCGCCCCTGTCGACTCTCAACGTATCCGCGTGAAGTTGTCTCTAGCTGTAATCAACCTATTTGATGACCTCGCATTGGGGTAGCGAACGAACCACATGTCCTAGTCATTCATCCTCGGTGACTAGCGACCTTCTATCATCTCTTAGTATAACTCGTACTGCAATAGCTCCAACATCTGAGGCGATATCTCGTTGTTCGCAGCAACAACTGGCTCACTCGTCTGCACGCCGAACAGTGCCTCAATCATCGTGAATAAGCAATACATCAACGATCATAAAAATATGGCTGGCCTCTATCAGTGGCTCAATTCTCTAGTGCCGATCTGCACATCCGAGTAACCTCATACAGCAATCCATCAAACGCTCGTGGCGCGAAAACACCATAAAAAGACACATCTCTGCAATCGTATGTCGCCGGAATTTACGCCCTGGTCAGTCCCCGTTCGTGACGAGCTCGTGCTGACCGCAGCTCTAGTCGTAGCTCTCCCTGTCCGTAATTGTGGCAGCAAAACCATAACTGGTACTGATGAGGCTAGATCATGAATGAATATAATACTGAACAAAGAAATGTACATCCTAAGGCTTCTTAAGTGGAGTAGCGTATCGTAAATATGCCGCGGAACATACGTACGGTACGTCACTTTACTCAAGTTACCTACTCCATCAACCAAGGGTCATCCTACGCTCCGAAGGTAAAACCTAACGCTCTGATACCAATTTTGTCACGACCCGAAAGTACGGAACATCACCGGCACTTAAACTACGAAACGTCTCGAGGCGTACGTAATCTAAGTAAGCCGAAAACCCAGAAATCCAAACCAAGAAAAGTAGTAGAGTGAAGGAAAACCAATTTAAATCAACTAGTTTGCAACATAAGCCGAAATATGCATTTTAAAAATCACAAGTCTTTTCTAAAAATTTCGGCAGAGTTTCCATTGTAAAAACTGACCCCAAACGGGTACAAAACCTGATAAAGAATATATAATGAATAAAGGCATCCCTAAGCGGGAGCTAGCTCTTCGTCAATAGACGGTCACAACCACGCAAGCAATATAATATACAACGCCGAAAGACGAGGATCACAACAGAAAGGAAACTCAAAACAGCATGAAATCCATAGAAATATAACGCGCGACACTAAGGTCGAAAGAATAACAACACTGGTCTCTATCTGAAATAAATACATGTTTGGTTGATGGAACTTCTAGATGCAACTGAATAATAATATACAAAACATAATGATGGTCACGTTGCAAGTGAACCCACCTACTAGCAAATCACCCGGAAATGGAAGTAGTGCCAGCAAAGCCGTAATGAAAGCTGCACGGCAAAACCTGCAAGAAACTGTGGCACAATAGGGGTGAGTTGCCAACTCGTGAATAGAATATATCTATGAACAGAAATCGCATGTATGACGCAATCCTAGGTCATACGATCACAATATATCCTCAAATACATAACCTGCAGCCTATAACAATGGCTAGGTAAATATCTAACCCAAGTGTAATCCCATGTGCCCGTGTCAGTGCCTCAGGTAGCAATATATCACATGGATGAAGTATGAATGCATGAAAACAGAATACATGTAAATGAAGAAACTGCTTTCATAATTTAGTGAGATTTCTGTATTTTCAAAACGAGGTATCATAAATGAAATCAGTATAAACCGTGTCTAGCATCGAAACAAAACATAAATCCAAATATCTCAATATCTCAGGCTCCGGCTACCCGGACTGACCTGGATCATCAAATCTCAGTTCCTCGATATCTCAAAATCTCAATGTCTCAATCTCACTATCTAGGACGCCGTCAGTCTAGACCGGCCCCTAAATCCATCACAAGACCACGACGGTATCCTCCGGATATCCGACGCGTCAGGTAAAATCACCGGTCGGTAGTACTCCCCTGCCAGGCTCAACGCCATCATCTGCGACCTTCTCGCCCCGGGGTACCGCACCGGGCCCACCATGTACCCGAAACGGTTCATCCAACTCCTTGAATCGGGTCTCGAAATCTATCAGCAAACTCATGGTGGACGACTCATACATCATGGGAAAACCGCACTTTTAATTTAAAAAGAGAGAGAAAAGAAGTTTATAAATGTCTTTACGGTTTTCCCCCAAATCCAGGAAATCTCATGAAAATCCGAATCCAAATCATCGATGGCATGTAAACAGTGAATATAGGCATGAGAATCCATGAATGCGGCATAATAGTGAATAATAACATGCATGAAGTAGCAGGTAATAACTACAATGTCTAAACTAGCATATAAGGCAAGTACACTAATATCATGTCTAAACAATTAGTTAACAAGCTATATCAATGAAATAGTATTTTCTAAGTGTACGTGACATGGCAATTACCGATGAAGATGTGTGTGAGCCGGCAAGTAAGTGTTGGAGATAGTGCCCTCAAATTCAATTATTGGATCGCAGGTACGTGATTGCAATGATTGAGGCAGGACCTATACCGATATGACAGTCTTGCTCGAGATGATAGTATGCTATCTGGTTTGTCTTTATCATCGTATATATGCTTTAGTTCACTATTGCATGATGATAGAGCCCATAGGATTCTTGCTTGGCTACCAGCAGTATGATGGCGATCATATACGTGGGAGCTGGGGTCTGTAAGCACATCCTTAAAGTGTCCCTAGTCGTGGGAGTTTCGAGACAGGGCATCGATACTCCAGAGTAGAATAGTGTATACAGTCGAGACCCCGACGAGGGGCGATGGCCGGTCTCACAAGCCATTGGTGTCAGTAGGATCACCTAAGATGTATACAGATGCTCATTAGGTTATGAGTACACCGGACAGGACTCGCCGGGAACCTGCTAGTTGGTATTATACATATCGTCAGATAGCAGTTCCCTGGTGACATGTGTACATATTAGTTCATCGACCTGAGGTCGTCATTTGTCTCGTGTGAGTTCCCACTGTGCTTTGATTTCTACCCTACCACGGCTCAAAGGAGTCGTGCAAACAGGTCTTTTTTGGGTACAGTCCCGAGCCACATGGAGGTGTAGGGTTCCTAGGCACACAATAGAGGTCTCACAAGGCATCAACCATGCCAATTTCAAATTTTATGGGTGCCGAGAAACCCTAATACGGATCGTTGACTAGAAGTTTAGGCGATATATGAATCTAGTTAACAACTTAACTAAAGATAAGAAGCTACAACCTTTGTAGATCCGGATATCCGCTTCCTTGGCTCCACGTAGGCGTCCTCTCGCTGTCCATCTCGAATCCCGGACTCAATCGTCGGCTTGATCGGAGAAATGGGCGGACTAGGTCGTCGGCTTCGTGCCGAAGATGATCCACGTCGAGGCATCACAAGTTTAAGCTCCGACTTCACAAAGTTGTGAAACTTGTGAAGAAAACACCCAAAACAACTTGGCAAGAGGTAGAGGGTGAAAAAATAGGAGGTGGGTTCACTTTAGAATTGGATTTCTCTCACTTTAGCTCATGTTGCCATTGATGGACTTAAGCTTTTCTTGAAGAAGAAGATGATGAAGAAGAAGAAAGAATATGATAAGTGTTGAATTAAAATGAAAATAAATCAATACTTATCATAAGCTAACTAAGGTTAAGTGTAGAGAATAGACCATGGTAAGTGGGAATGGTTAGGGTTAAGCATGAAGACAAATGGTCTCTTTAGTCAAAGCTTCATGAAGCTTCAACAAGCTTCATGATAAAAAGAAACCATTTTCTTTTCTTTTATCTATTTAAATAAATAAAGAATGGATAAATAAATAGATGAATTACACAAAACCCTAACCATTATCATAACCATGGTTTAATTCTTTGCACAAACCCAAGTAAGTATGTATCATCAAACATGATACAATCAAGTGCACACAAAAGCATATCATATATACAATGTGCACTTCAAGTGAGAAAATCCTTTTAAAATGAACCAATACTAGTTAATGCAAATTAATATATCAAATATACAATTATACATTAAATCATTAAATCAACACTTGATTCAATGATCCGGTCATGTCGCACATAACCGACTAGTATACAATGTATCGATTTATCGAATCAATGATTCGATAACTAGGTTATATCGCATACAACCAATCGAAACATTCATCGCGAGAATGAAATACGGTATCACATACACGCATTATTCTCGGTCCCGCACATATCTCATATGCGCTCCTATTTCGTTTCGCTTGAGCCAGGAAACCTCTGTGTAGGACTCTAAAGACTCGTCAATACGCCGGTAGCAGATGACGATCATATCAAGCACCCACAAGCCGCAAGCGGTCTGCTAAACGTAACGGCCATCCGGGTATTGAGCGATCATAAGATCGACGAGCTAGCCCGCTCACACTCCTGTGAATCCAACCAGTAACACTTACCGTACAGTCCGGTCTGTTCGTCTGATATGTCGCATATCAAGTCTAGGGGTGGTAAACGTCAGACCCCAATAACCGATAAGTCGTGCCGATGTGAGGCTCATAACGGGTCGAGAAACTACTGGTAACACTTACCAGCAAATCTCTGATCAGCCCTGGCCAGGGACTTCCCTGTTACTGCCAATCGAGCACGGCGCAACATCAACCCCCAATACCGGGAGAGACGAAACCCCTCCTATCGCTCATTGTCTCCATATGACTCGGGACTGTACCCAAAGACCACCGTTTTGCACGCCCTCATGGACGTGGTAAGGTGAAGATCAAAGCACAGTGGGAATCACACAAGACTCTATGACGATCTCGGGTCTACAGACTAACCTGCACAAGTGTCACCTGAGAACTGCCATCTGACGTGAGGTATAATACCATCTGGGAGTTCTCGGCGAGTCCGTCCAGTGTACCCAGTCTCCACTGAGCACCCGTATACCATCTCTGATGTCTAACACCAATGGATATGGGATCATCCATCGCCTATCTCATGGGTCGAGAACCGTATACGCTAGTTTACTCTGGTATATCGATGCCCCGTCTCGATATACACACGACTAGGGACCTTGAAGGATGTACTTATGGACTACCATGTCCCCACTAGTATGATCTGCATCATAGTCCAGGTAGTCAAGTATACATCCTAAGGGCTTTACCAACATGTAACCATAAGACAGTTTAAAGAGACAAGTGTACATGTTAAGATAAAGAGTAACCAGATAGCATACTATCATATCGAGCAAGAAAGTCATCTCTATATATGTCCAAGCATCCAATATAATATACATCATCTGTACAATACTGGGCTCTAGGGCATACATACAACTAACAATCTCCCACTTGCACTAGGGCCAGCTGCTGTAGTATCGCATACCGAGCATCCCGAAGAGTCTCTCAAACTGTATCTGTGGAATGTCTTTCGTGAGTGGATCCGCCGTGTTGTTCTTCGTGTCAACCCTCCTGACCTCTATCTCCCGACGATCAACTATCTCCCGGATCAGGTGATACCGCCTCAGAATATGCCTGGATCGCTGATGGGACCTAGGTTCCTTGGCCAAAGCCACCGCTCCATTGTTATCGCAATACAAAGGTATTGGATGCTCAATGAATGGAACCACTCCAAGTTCAGTAATGAACTTCTTGATCCAGACAGCCTCTTTAGCAGCATCGTTGGCAGCGATGTATTCAGCCTCCATCGTCGAGTCTGCTATGGTTTCCTGCTTGGAACTCTTCCAGCTAACCGCCCCTCCGTAAAGGGTAAAGACAAATCCCGACTGCGACTTAGAGTCGTCCTTATCACTCTGGAAGCTCGAATCGGTAAAGGACTCCACTTGGAGTTCTCCGTTACCGTACACCAAGAGCATCTCTTTAGTCCTTCGTAAGTACTTGAGAATGCTCTTAACAGCTGTCCAGTGACTCTCTCCAGGATCAGCTTGATACCTGCTCACTATACTTAGTGAGTATGCAACATCGGGTCTGGTACATAGCACCGCATACATGATAGAGCCTACAGCTGAAGCATAGGGTATCCCTTGCATGCGAGCTCTCTCCAAATCAGTCTTGGGAGACATCTCTTTGGAGAGAGTGACTCCAGAGATCGTGGGCAAGTTCCTACGCTTGGATTCTTCCATACTAAACCTCTTTAGTATGGTGTCAATGTACCTGGATTGGGACAATCCCAATATCCTTTTGGATCTATCTCTATAGATCCTAATTCCCAATATGCAGGAGGCATCACCAAGATCTTTCATTGAGAATCTTTGTGATAAGAAGAGCTTGACCGATTGCAGCATAGGAATATCATTTCCTATCAAGAGTATGTCGTCTACGTACAATACGAGGAAGACAACCTTACTTTCTGCCACCTTCTTGTAAATACAAGGTTCATCTGGGTTTTTGACAGAATCAAACTCTTTGATAACGACGTCAAAGCAGATATTCCAACTCCGCGATGCTTGCTTTAATCCATAAATGGATTTAAGCAGCTTGCACACCTTCCCGCTGCTCCCACTGTCTACGAAGCCCTCTGGCTGAGTCATGTACACGCACTCTTCTAAATCACCATTTAGAAAGGCGGTCTTAACATCCATTTGCCAGATTTCGTAGTCATGATATGCAGCGATGGCAAGCATGATTCGGATGGATTTAAGCATAGCCACTAGAGAAAAGGTTTCGTCATAGTCCACACCTGGTCTTTGACGAAAACCCTTTGCTACAAGTCTAGCTTTGAAAGTCTCCACTTTCCCATCTACACCAAGTTTTTTCTTGAAGATCCACTTGCTCCCAATGGGTTTTATCCCTTCAGGAGCAACTTCCAAAGTCCATACTTTGTTGGTGTACATGGATTCCATCTCGGACCGCATAGCATCCAGCCATTTCACTGAGTCCCCACTCGTGATGGCCTGCTCGAAGCTAGTTGGGTCATCATCCTCCATGATGCAATCCTCACTGCCACCATCAATGAGAAAACCATAGTATCTCTCAGGTGGACGAGAAACCCTACTAGATCGGCAGAGAGGCTGGGGTACGTTGGGCACCACTGAATCCTCTGGTTCTACTAAATCATTAGTTGCAGTTTGTGGTGCTGGAACCTCTTCCAGCTCTACCTTTTTGCCATAATTTCTTTTGCAAGAAATTCCCTTTCCAAAAAGGTGGCATGTTGAGCAACAAACACTCTTTGTTCCTCAGCTTGGTAGAAAAAATATCCCTGAGAATTCTTAGGATATCCCACAAACTTGCAAAGGACTGATCGTGCCTCGAGTTTGTCCGGATTTTGCTTTTTGACATAGGCCGGACAACCCCATATCTTAATTCGTTTAAAATATGGTCTCTTCCCACTCCATATCTCATTTGGTGTGGTACGTACAGATTTAGACGGAACCAGATTCAACAGGTATATGGCTGTCTCAAGCGCATACCCCCAAAAGGAAATAGGTAACTCAGCATTGCTCATCATTGAACGCACCATATCTAATAGGGTGCGATTCCTTCGTTCTGATACACCGTTGTGCTGTGGTGTATAAGGAGGAGTAAGCTGAGAGAGAATCCCATTCTCTTTTAGATAATCCAGGAATTCACTGCTTAAGTATTCACCTCCTCGATCAGATCGAAGAATCTTAATACTTTTGCCCGTTTGGTTCTCTACCTCGTGCTTATATTCTTTGAATTTCTCAAAAGCTTCAGACTTGTGTTTCAACAGGAACACATGCCCGTATCTAGAGAGATCATCAGTGAATGTAATGAAGTAGGAAGAACCATTTCTGGCGTGTGTAGACATAGGACCGCATACATCACTATGCACCAGTCCCAAGAGTTCAGTAACTCTTTCTCCGTGTCCCGTAAACGGAGTTTTGGTCATTTTTCCTTTGAGACATGAATGGCAAGTGTCATAAGATGATAATTCGAATGAATTCAAATATCCATTCTTATGCAACTTAGCTAGTCGTGTCTCATTGATATGGCCAAGTCTACAGTGCCACAAGAAGGATTCGTTCATTTCTGAGCTTTTCCTCTTGTGTGTGTTTTGTATATTGAAGACTGTATTTTGATTGAGAATGAATATGCCATTATGTAGCGAGCCTGATGCAATCAACTTTTGATCTAGGAATATGTTCATAACATTGTCCTTTACTACAAAATTATATCCTTCTTTACTTAATAAAGAAACTGATATAATGTTGCACATCATGTTTGGTATATAATAGCACTCATTCAGGACTAGTGTATCACCATTTGGTAATACCAGGTGATATATGCCAACTGCTTTGGCTGCAACATTTGCCCCATTCCCTACTTGAACGGAATGATCACCTTTTCCCAGTTCTCTACCTTTCCGTAGCCCATGTAACTGCTTACATATGTGGGATCCTGATCCGGTATCTAATACCCAGGACGTAGGGTGAACTGAGAAACAGTTCTCAATAACAAACACACCCGAAGAAGGTGCATCATCATGCACGTTCTCCGTTTGGGCGGCGTGAGAATCTAGATATTCTCCTGTTTCCTATTCAGTCTTATAACATTTATAAGATAGAACGGGTCCAACGTTCCCCTGCACAGTATAATATGCGGGTTCGGTCAATACATCCATGTTATTATCTTGATTAAGGCATGAAATGGTCGCTACCTGGAGAGAGAGAGAAGAAAACACTTTAGCGTATGCTCGTGCAAGATCAGATTGGTTATTATCTTATCTAATCAGGATGGCTCCCACTGGTTTTTATCAAAACTTCCTTCAAACCCTAAAAGGAAAGACTAGCCGGGATTAATTACACCCTACAACTTCGTCGATCTTTCAGCCAGGCCAGTGTCGGTACTTTGAGGGAGGTTCCCCGTGCTTTCGCACGGACCTAATTAAAGTAAACCTCGTTTTCCCAAAGGCGTAACCCCGTTGACACCTTTCTAGACACCTACTTGATCGGCTAATTGTAGTGTGCAAAACTCTCCCAGGAGTAACTCTTACTCGCAGTGGGTATCGGGATCCAACTATCTCATAGAAGGTATGCAATCTCATTGCAAATTTCAACACTTGAAATTCCCGATAATGCTTTTGCCCCTAGCGATCTATGACCTTGACTAAGTCAACAAACCATAAATTGCAAGTCAAGTTCAACCCGTACATTTCCCGATTGAATTAAACCCACCCGTACGACCCTTGACTGAGTCAACAAGGCCGTGCGAATGCTCTAATCCAATCACATCTCATGTTGTTACAGATAAACATAATTTAGCTACCATACACTATGCCTTGACTAAGTTAACAAACATAGCACGAATACTAAATAATATCTATCTGAAATGACGGAGGGCTACGCGGGTTCTTTCAGAAAAAACCATGAGCGTAATGAACTTGATATCGTTGTAGAATCAAATGAAGTTTTTGAAATGGAGTGATTTTGAGGCTTTTCTAGTTTTGCTAAAGGGGTCACTCCCGGTGAAGGGATCGTCGGCCCTTTCCTCGTCGAATGAGGTGCGGGATATATCATATATATCACTGTGCAAAGCAGAAACTATAGAAGCAATCAAAAGCAGACCGAGTATGTAGCATCTGCCAGTTATTGCTAAAGGAGTCACTCCCGGTGAAGGGATCTCGGTCCTTTCCTCATCGAATAAGGTGCAGGGTATATCATATATACCGCTATGCAAAGAAAGAACTGTAGTTACCTGTTTTATTTAAAATTTGATTCTACAACATCATTTGGTTTCTTTTATTTCATTAATCATATTAATGAAGTCCCATCATTTAAATACCTAAACATCACAGATAAATACGACGTACACTTATGCCATCCGCATTCGCCTCGATGTCCCCTCGTGCATCGTTAAGTTAGGTAACTAACGACAGAGCAGGGCAGGGCTAGTGCGGGTGCAAAACATAAGTAACGTCTATATAATATATCATATATACTATATAAAGTATCTATCACAGAACAACACATGATCACATCACAGATATCGCAGCAGAAGAAACATATGAAACATTGGATATACTAGGACGTCCGTGTTTTCAATACGAGCCAGTATAAAACACGGATTCCACGGTCGTGATGAATAGCCTATCCCATATCCCTAGACCCCTACGAGAGCGGCAAGCAACCCTGCCAATTCTAGGGTTAGGAGACCCGGACTCGACTCCTCGAGATGGTCTCCCTCTGGACCCTAGAACCCGGTTACTTGTGCTCCCCTTCTTGGGTCTATCCTAATGCGGAAAAGTAAAAAATATACAAAGGGTGACAGCTTCCGCAACCTGGAAGTGCCCCAAATAAAAGAATATTTCATACAAGTTTTTACATGAATGAAAATGAAAAACACTCATCTCACATAAAAACCCCCGGCTATTCAAACACGATGATCCAATATAACATATCCAGCAACACATAACATCACATGTCATCAACGTAAGTAAATATGCGCATCCCAATTGTCGTTGACATATAGCAACGAAACCGGCGATATCACATATTACACTTACGGTCACAGAAAAGAAAGTGTAAAACTACAACAATTGGAATCCGCAACCCTTTAGACATCGCATGTCAAATCAGATGAAGTACTTAGACATCACATGCCTAACAGTTATAAACCCCGCATTTTAGTCTCAATATCGAAAACTCTTTTCAATATCAAGTGAAACTAAACCGCTAGATTTATAACATTCATCCATTTATCTCATAACTGTTTGTGAATTCCAATTATTGTATTCCATTTCGGATAAATAGAAAATATTAAACTTTCCGATCGAACATTCGAACACCCAAGTTTTCCCGAAACTGTCTAACACATGAAATAGGTTCAAGGACATTCACTTCATGCCTCAGTACCAACGGTCCAGCCGTAGAAGGGTCAAGCCAACGCCTCACATGTGGCACGCCGTACTGCCCCAAACCCGAAGGTTCAAAGGGCAGTTCAAGACGGTCACATAATCGAGTTAAGGTTTGTTGTCTTCTAGAGGGACCATCGCGTTACTTGCACTACTCAGAACGTCTTTAAACCACGGAAAGATCTAACACTTGGAAATTTCCCGACAGGGGAAAAAGTGGGTATTTATATCCGGTCGAACTTTTTAACATATTCAAAAATATCCGGAAAACACATAGACAAAGTTTGATAATCCGATCGAAATACCGAGTCCCTAATACAACCCAGAAAACTCAACTCTTGAGTGATATTTAAAAATTCCCAGAAAATCCAGCATCAGAAAAGAGGAATTACTGTGCAAAAATTATAGGGCATTGTGACCATACGGCCGCGGAACCACCGCAGAAGCCATGCTTCTGCCGCGGTTCCGCGGTGGGTTGATGGAATTGAGTTATCGAATTTCACAGTAACTCTTAGAAATTCCTGCTGATTTTTCTGCATATTTTTAATTCACAAAATTCCCAGATTTTCAAAAATGTACAGAGAGCATGTTTTGTTTTAGGGTTTCGGTTCGATCGGACTTCTAACTCCGTCTACACATCGCCTGAGGATCTAGCTAGGCTCTGATACCACTGTAGGGTTCCTAGGCACACAATAGAGGTCTCACAAGGCATCAACCATGCCAATTTCAAATTTTATGGGTGCCGAGAAACCCTAATACGGATCGTTGACTAGAAGTTTAGGCGATATATGAATCTAGTTAACAACTTAACTAAAGATAAGAAGCTACAACCTTTGTAGATCCGGATATCCACTTCCTTGGCTCCACGTAGGCGTCCTCTCGCTGTCCATCTCGAATCCCGGACTCAATCGTCGGCTTGATCGGAGAAATGGGCGGACTAGGTCGTCGGCTTCGTGCCGAAGATGATCTACGTCGAGGCATCACAAGTTCAAGCTCCGACTTCACAAAGTTGTGAAACTTGTGAAGAAAACACCCAAAATAACTTGGCAAGAGGTAGAGGGTGAAAAAATAGGAGGTGGGTTCACTTTAGAATTGGATTTCTCTCACTTTAGCTCAAGTTGCCATTGATGGACTTAAGCTTTTCTTGAAGAAGAAGATGATGAAGAAGAAGAAAGAATATGATAAGTGTTGAATTAAAATGAAAATAAATCAATACTTATCATAAGCTAACTAAGGTTAAGTGTAGAGAATAGACCATGGTAAGTGGGAATGGTTAGGGTTAAGCATGAAGACAAATGGTCTCTTTAGTCAAAGCTTCATGAAGCTTCAACAAGCTTCATGATAAAAAGAAACCATTTTCTTTTCTTTTATCTATTTATATAAATAAAGAATGGATAAATAAATAGATGAATTACACAAAACCCTAACCATTATCATAACCATGGTTTAATTCTTTGCACAAACCCAAGTAAGTATGTATCATCAAACATGATACAATCAAGTGCACACAAAAGCATATCATATATACAATGTGCACTTCAAGTGAGAAAATCCTTTTAAAATGAACCAATACTAGTTAATGCAAATTAATATATCAAATATACAATTATACATTAAATCATTAAATGAACACTTGATTCAATGATCCGGTCATGTCGCACATAACCGACTAGTATACAATGTATCGATTTATCGAATCAATGATTCGATAACTAGGTTATATCGCATACAACCAATCGAAACATTCATCGCGAGAATGAAATACGGTATCACATACACGAATTATTCTCGGTCCCGCACATATCTCATATGCGCTCCTATTTCGTTTCGCTTGAGCCAGGAAACCTCTGTGTAGGACTCTAAAGACTCGTCAATACGCCGGTAGCAGATGACGATCATATACAGCACCCACAAGCCGCAAGCGGTCTGCTAAACGTAACGGCCATCCGGGTATTGAGCGATCAGAAGATCGACGAGCTAGCCCGCTCACACTCCTGTGAATCCAACCAGTAACACTTACCGTACAGTCCGGTCTGTTCGTCTGATATGTCGCATATCAAGTCTAGGGGTGGTAAACGTCAGACCCCAATAACCGATAAGTCGTGCCGATGTGAGGCTCATAACGGGTCGAGAAACTACTGGTAACACTTACCGGCAAATCTCTGATCAGCCCTGGCCAGGGACTTCCCTGTTACTGCCAATCGAGCACGGCGCAACATCAACCCCCAACACCGGGAGAGACGAAACCCCTCCTATCGCTCATTGTCTCCATGTGACTCGGGACTGTACCCAAAGACCACCGTTTTGCACACCCTCATGGACGTGGTAAGGTGAAGATCAAAGCACAGTGGGAATCACACAAGACTCTATGACGATCTCGGGTCTACAGACTAACCTGCACAAGTGTCACCTGAGAACTGCCATCTGACGTGAGGTATAATACCATCTGGGAGTTCTCGGCGAGTCCGTCCAGTGTACCCAGTCTCCACTGAGCACCCGTATACCATCTCTGATGTCTGACACCAATGGATATGGGATCATCCATCGCCCATCTCATGGGTCGAGAAGCGTATACGCTAGTCTACTCTGGTATATCGATGCCCCGTCTCGATATACATACGACTAGGGACCTTGAAGGATGTACTTATGGACTACCATGTCCCCACTAGTATGATCTGCATCATAGTCCAGGTAGTCAAGTATACATCCTAAGGGCTTTACCAACATGTAACCATAAGACAGTTTAAAGAGACAAGTGTACATGTTAAGATAAAGAGTAACCGGATAGCATACTATCATATCGAGCAAGAAAGTCATCTCTATATATGTCCAAGCATCCAATATAATATACATCATCTGTACAATACTGGCCTCTAGGGCATACATACAACTAACTGGAGGCAAGTGAGCGGATCGGCAGGGGATTCATCTCTACCGGTATTGGGGGTGAGATCTCGCTGTGTCTAGGAGAGCCATTACACAAAGCCCTCGGCCAAGACAGGAGATTTACTGGTAGGTACTCCAGTAGTATCTCAGGGTGTTCTGGGCCACTCTCTGACACGACTTATACCGCTAAAGAGGGTCTGACGTTACCAGCCCCCTAGGAAGATATGCGATACTCATAGACGAACGGACCGGACTGTATGTATATTGTCACTGTTAGGCTCAGTAGGGTTTATGGATGAGTTCGCTCATCAGCTTCCATTCCAATCAATACATAGGCAACCGTTACGTACAGCTTGTACCTCTGACGTGCTAGAAGTTATACCCAGTGCCAGTGTGTTGATGAGTTATTAGAGTCCCCCACAGACACTTTTCCAAGTTCGGGCGAAACGTTGTAGAGGCCGTATGGGTTTATGGCAGGGTTCGGAAAATGCACGTGCGTTTTCGCACGTGTCATATTTCGGGCAGATAATACTGGTCGGCTTTGGTTTAAGCCGGATCCGAGTATTATGCTGTGTAGATATAATATCTTTGTCTCAGTTGCATTTGTATTCAGTCGTAATACAAATGCGGGTATGTTTATACTGATACGGGGTTATCCTGAAATTCGTTTCAGGACCACTTTTGGAAGTTGCCAGTTTCCAATTTTCTATCAGCCGTATTTGACATTCGGTTAAATGCGGATTTATCTTTTCTTCTTGATGGTGAGTCATGAGGGTGAGTCATGCTTCTAGAAGGTTCTAGAAGTGGTGATATGGCTAGTGACTCATTTGTGCATTAAATGAGAGTTAATGGTTTTTGATGACTAAGGTTATGATTCATTGTTTCCATTAATGTTTGTGATGAAGTGTTATTGTGACTCACTCATTCATTTATGCTAATGGTTATCCCCCCTCTCCTACACTTACCTCCCTCCTCCTACAAATATGGCCGCCCCCTCTTGCTTGAAGAGGATGGTTGATGATTGATTTCATTTGAAAAAGATTAAGGATTTTGGTTCATGGAAATTAGTATACTCCATTTCTCAATTCATATCGATCCAAAAGGCAACTTCATTAACCGTTCGTCCATAGCCTTGGACGTAACGAGACAAAGTGTTCTACTCATTCTTTACATCATCTTGGTCGTCTCTTTTAGCAAACTTGACGACCGAGTTGCCTCGGTTCAGAGGCGGGAGCCCGTTTAAAAATCCATCGACGTGGTGCCACCTGGACGAGAAGACTGGAGATTCAGGAGATCGGAGCAGCCGCAACAAAGCGTGGGATGATGGTTAAAGACCAAAAGACTCGGATCGTTCAGTATAACACTTCTACCCACTTTGTAGTTTGTTAGTTTAGCTTTAATGGCAGATCCGGGTTAAAGTATGCGATAGCGCCAGTTGTAAAAGTTTTTTGTTCCGCATTTGGCGTCTGTTAGACGGCCGGAGAGCTACCGTGGACTTACAGTGGTATCAGAGCCTCACCATTAAGCTTTACTAACTTGTGCTAACGTGTTTAAAAGATCGATCGAACGGAATTTCCTAAATCACAATTTTTAGCACACAAGTTTCTGTCGATTTTTTAAAGGGCCTAAAAATAAATTTGCATATCACAGAAATGCATGCAGGGTTTTCTAAGCATACTGGAAAAATTTGAGCACGTGATCCCACAAGAGCACCGCGGAACCGCGGCGCGTTAGTGGGAACAGTGCACCAACTTTTTCCAAAGAGCTTAATTTTGGAAATTGTGGATTTTTGTATAGTTCTTTTGGGCCCAGATTTTGTTACTGTACAGCAGATGTACGTGGGGCCCACTTCGGGAAATTTGATCGATCGAAATTTTAAATTTATTAGTATGCGGTATTTACGTTATATCTCCGACCGGAAATGTCATTTGATCGGTAAATCGCGTCTGATTGCTATAGTTCTTTTAGACGGGTTTGCGAACGTGACATTCGCGTTGATGTTCTGTGTTGTGCTGTGATGTTGCGGATTTGTCGTGGTGGATAGCAGGGTGCAATGATAGTGCTGTTTGGATTTATTTGTACATTTGATATTGCGGGACGAGCGTCCAACATATGGACTGCCGTCACTGCCTGTTGTATAATATTCTTTTGGGGCACGACCAGGTTGAGATCGATGTACCCGTTGTACATATTTTTTTATTTCTGTACTAGGTTTACCCCGCGACGGAGTGCACGAATAGCCGGGTTCTGGAGGGCAATGGGTCCGTATCTCATGGCTTTGAGAGGAAGAGGGACCTCACTCTAGAATTGGCAGACTATTCGCCGCACTCGTAGGGGGTACAGGTTGACCCAAGGAGGGGTACTCAATTTACCGGATTCCGTGAAGTGCCGGGTGTTCCATTCACTATACTGTGGGGGACTACCTCGCTTCAGGTTTTGGCGGGTAACTTGCCGCACCCGTAGGGGTCTAGGTTTCATTGCACAGGCTATCCACACGATCAGGGGAACGTCGGGTTTCATTAGCGGCTCTGTGAAACCCGGGGATCCCAGATTATCTGTATTGTTCTGTGATGCTTATTACTTTTCTGTAATGTTGCATATTATCACGCCTGGAGCGATTATTGTATATTGGTATATATACTATTAGATGTTGTATATGTTTTACACCCGCGCTAGTCCAGCCCCTGCTCTGTCGTTAGTTAAGTAACCTAACGGGTGATGACGAGTCCCAATGACGAATGCGGATGGCATATACGTACATTTTATTTTCGTTCTTTTCTGGTGTGATTGATTGATGGGACTGCATTGATTCTTATCAATGCAAGGATAAAACAAACCTATATTTGATGTTGTTGGAACAAATTTTAAAAGATGTTATTATAAAGATATTTCCTTTTGTTTTGCATAGCGATATTCAGTTAGAATATCCTGCACCTCATTCGACGAGGCAAGGGCAGATATCCCTTCACCGGGAGTGACCCTTTGGGTAGAAGTTTACGTCAGGGTAATAACTTCAATATAGTCGCTTACAATTTACTTTGCATTGAGGTATTCAATTGGAATATCCTGCACTTCATTCCACGAGGAAAGAGCCGAGATCCCTTCACCGGGAGTGACCTCTTTAGCAAAAGGTTTTCGCCACTATATTTTTATAAAAAGCTATCAGGTTCCTTCAACGAGATCAAGTTCATTACGTTAAAGGTTTTTCGCCAAAAACCAGCCGTAACCCTCCGTCGTATCTTCTGGATGGTCAGTAGTATTCAAGCTATGTTTGTTGACTAAAGTCAAGGCATAGTGTTTGGTAGCCGCTGGGTATTCATCTGTTGCATAGATAGATGCGTTGGTTTGGGACAGTCGTATTACCTTGTTGACTAAAGTCAAGGGTATGTACGGGTGGGTTCAAATCAACCTGGACAATGACGGGTAGAACTTGACATGCGACTTATGATTTGTTGACTAAAGTCAAGGTCATAAGAGCATGGGGCAAAAATAACATCGGGAGTTTCAAACATACAGGAAACTTGCCAGGCATGCGCATACCTTCTGGAGTGTGATAACTTGAGTGGCTTCCATCAAGTTATTATGCGATGATAGTTGGATCCCGATTCTCACTGATGAGTTGGTTTACTCTTTGGGTGATCCCAACTAATTCTTCTTTAGGTTTGGAGGAAAATTTGAGATAACAGTGGGAGGTTTCCTGATTAGATAAAGTAATAACCATTCTGATCTAGGTTAGAGTGCACGCAGAGTGTTTCTTTTCTCTCTCTCTTTGGCAGCGACCTTTGACCGACCCTAGACTATGACTCAGTGACCAAGTTGACCGAACCTTCTTAAAATACTGGCTTTTGGATTGTCTTAGTTGGATAAGTCATTGCCGCTTCTTTTTTTACCCTTTGTATTTCTCAGAACACCCCGTATTACTACGGATATCCACTTCTATTGGATAGATCCATCGTATGGTTATATACGAACTCGAAGGGACTTCTTCAAGGATGGATCCAGGTTCAGGAGAAATAGAATTGGATTATTCAGTTGTCTTTTATTATCACCTTCTCTCAGGTTGCGAGGGCTCCTTAGTTTAGGAGAGTACACCTATTACGCTTATTGGATAGTCTTATTCCAAACCATAGGCTGATGCCGAAAGGTAGGGAATGAAGAAAACCAATTAGCCTAAGTAGGGTGTACAGAAGGTAATATATAAAGACAAAATGAAGGGATTAGAAAGAGGGCAAAGTAAATTGCGACCGTTATCATTCACGACCAAACCTTGTACTTCATCGCCACTCCTATTTCACCTTTGCTTTTTCCCCAGTTCGGGAGAAATAGAATAAGGTTTTATTCAGTAGTCTTTTATCATCACCTTCTCTCAAGTTGCGAGTACTCCTAGGATTAGGAGAGTACACCTATTATGCTTACTGGATAGTCTTCTTCCAAACCATAGGCTGGTGCCGAATGGTAGGGAAGGAAGAAAACCATTTAGCCTAACGAAGGTGTACAGAAGGTAACGACTAAAGACAAATAAAGGGATTTGGAGAGATGGCAAAGAAATATACGGTTATAGTCATGAATTGGATTATGGAAGAGGCATTACTAAGAATACCAAGATACCCCTACGAAACATTTTAATGTTTCAGTGCATTGTTAAAGGAAAACTGATTTCTCGATTAGATACTTACTCTAGGGTATGTATTTACCAGGTTTCATTCTCATATCTGTATGGTTTTACAAATGATGAGTGGGAGTAAGTTATTGGGAATAAGGTGATCATCCTCATTATATCGGAATTCGTTGTAATTGGTGATATTTGAGGAAATCGCCTGGGTACAGTTTTCAACCTACGACACACAGGTTTTGAGTTATTCAACTCAGCGGACTTATACAGAGTTTTGTATGTTGTCCAGTGTTCGTCAGGACAAAGGGGTAGGTCCTCGTACTATGTTCTGTTTACTTGTGACTTCTCTAGTTTTTAGACAAGTATTTCATAGAAATACAATGTCTAAGTTATGAGAAGTTGTGAGTATAAGAATAAAGTAGAGAACCAGATATCGCAAGTATCGGGATTCTTCAAAGAGATTGAAGATGTAGATTCTTGTGATAGGTATTCAGTTGATAGTAATGGTTTTGAGAAACTCGTTTCTGTTTCAGGTTACTCATAATTGGATGGATTCCTAAGTTGAGTACTGCTGAGTAGCCACTTTCCATTAAGTTGATATGCACTAGAGACAGCTGCATAATTTGAATCTGGTTCCAATTAAATTAGTGCCTCTATTTCTATATTGTATATAGAATGGTTCATATCTTAACGATGTTAAGATACGGGGACTTGTCCAGCTTATGCTTAAAACCAGACACTGGATAGATTAAGGCACGTTTCTGTAATGGCAGTTTGTAGGTTGACCCTGGCTTTGATGAGGGTTGACATTTCTACCATTTGGAAGATCAATAGTGATATTGTTCTTGACTCGCCACAGTTTTATTAAAATGGACTTTTTCAGAAAACAGTAGTGGGAGTATACTAGAACTGGAAGTAATTCCAGAACCGCAAACGATTACGGAAAATTTAATAGGATCTATATATTCAATCAGGTTAGACATTCCAATAGCCACTCCGCAGACATGGTGGATAACCTCAGACACCCGAGAGGTACTTTGGTAGCCTCAAGGACGGTGACAGGGAGGTTCTTGTTTACCCAGACTTGACACTACTGTTGTTCCAGACTGTGAGACCCGGCAGGAGGATAAGTATAACGTCGTTCTAAACTAGTTTTAGAAGTGCACATATATTTTATTCTGCCAGAGGGTTGTCATAGTCAGTGGGAGCAACGGAAGCATAGTGGGCAAGTAGCTTATGTCTATTTATAGGCTTGAGCAGATATAGCGGAGATAGATCATCTAATTTTGATGTGACAGTCATGGCTTTGACTTCATCAGAATAGGGGATGGATCTGTTAAGGAGGTAGTAAGGTGTGATGTCCTGGTATTTGATGACATACACAGAGTAGGAAGTAAAATTCCTATACTACAATCGGCTGTACTTTGGTCGTCACACAGTTGTTTCTTCGCAAAGGATATGGATTTAATATTAGACATTCTGGTTACTAGATCTATGGTTTTAGATCTAAATTTGCATAGTTTCCCAATATGGGTACTTTGACAGTATTCTAATGGTATTTAGAATAGATGACTCCTGGCATGGTGGTGTACCTGCAGGTGATGGAGTCACCCTCTCTAAAGGTGTCTTAGAGACTAAAGGAGAGAGGGATGCGCATGATTGGCAGATCACTTGCTTAGGCAATTGAGTCAATCATGAGATATCAAGTACCACACCAGATGTTGTTTTTGCACTTGATACGATAAATTTATATTAATCCAATCCTGGAGAAACATAAGGAAGCAGTTTTAGAACATGAGTGAATGTTCTACGGATTTGATGACGACAGCCTCCTTCGGGAGACGGTTAACATTCCAGGCTTCAGAGGTGACATAGATGACGAGTGATTGTCAGAGTTATTGTTTTCCTTCTGACGAAGGACAGTATTACGGACAGGTGGTCCAAGTGGATACTGTGGGAGGCATGGTGCTGGATACTGATTAGGTTCAGTTATCGATACTGTCTAAGAAGTTTGGATTTGGAGTTCATTTATGAACTAGGTCCCATCAGATATCCAGATATATTCTAAGACAGGTATTACTCGATTCGGGAGATGGTTTTCTCCGCGAACTTGAGATTTAGAGAGACATAGAAAGAAACATCAGGGCGGATCCACTCACTGAGGCTATTTCTCGAACATAAGAGTTTTACAAACTAGCTTTGTGAAACTGATTAGTAGAGAAGTTGGATGTTCGGTATCACACGGGCTGTGAGTATGCGACATCGCAATAATTAGCCTTAAGTGCAAGTGGGAGATTGTTGGAGATAGTGCCCTCAAAGTCAATTATTGGATTGCAGGTACGTGATTGCAATGATTGATGCAGGACCTATACCGATATGACAGTCTTGCTCGAGATGATAGTATGCTATCTGGTTTGTCATTATCATCGTATACATGCTTTAGTTCACTATTGCATGATGATAGAGCCCATAGGATTCTTGCTTGGCTACCAGCGGTATGATGGCGATCATATACGTGGGAGCTGGGGTCTGTAAGCACATCCTTAAAGTGTCCCTAGTCGTGGGAGTTTCGAGACAGGACATCGATACTCCAGAGTAGACTAGTGTATACAGTCGAGACCCCGACGAAGGGCGATGGCCGATCTCACAAGCCATTGGTGTCAGTAGGATCAGCTAAGATGTATACAGGTGCTCATTAGGTTATGAGTACACTGGACAGGACTTGCCGGGAACCTGCTAGTTGGTATTATACATATCGTCAGATAGCAGTTCCCTGGTGACATGTGTACAGATTAGTTCATCGACCTGAGGTCCTCATTTTTCTCGTGTGAGTTTCTACTGTGCTTCAATTTCTACCCTACCACAGCTCAAAGGAGTTGTGCAAACAGGTCTTTTTTGGGTACAGTTCCGAGCCATATAGAGTCAAGTGAGCGGATCGGCAGGGGATTCGTCTCTCCCGGTATTGGGGGTGAGATCGCGCTGTGTCTAGGAGAGCCATTACACAAAGCCCTCGGCCTAGCCAGGAGATTTACTGGTAGGTACTCCAGTAGTATATCAGGGTGTTCTGGCCACTCTCTGACACGACTTATACCGCTAATGGGGGTCTGACGTTACCAGCCCCCTAGGAAGATATGCGATACTCATAGACGAACGGACCGGACTGTATGTATATTGTCACTGTTAGGCTCAGTAGGGTTTATGGATGAGTTCGCTCGTCAGCGTCCCTTCCAATCAATACATAGGCAACCGTTACGTACAGCTTGTACCTCTGACGTGTTAGAGATTATACCCAGTGCCAGTGTGTTGATGAGTCATTAGAGTCCCCCAGAGACACTTTCCCAAGTTCGAGTGAAACGTTGTAGAGGCCGTATGGGTTTATGGCAGGGCTCGGAAAATGCACGTGCGTTTTCGCACGTGTCATATTTCGAGCAGATAATACTGGTCGGCTTTGGTTTAAGACGGATCCGAGTATTATGCTGTGTAGATATAATATCTTTGTCTCAGTTGCATTTGTATTCAGTCGTAATGCAAATGCGTGTATGTTTATACTGATACGGGGTTATCCTGAAATTCGTTTCAGGATCACTTTTGGAAGTTGCCAGTTTCCAATTTTCTATCAGCCGTATTTGACATTCGGTTAAATGTGGATTTATCTTTTCTTCTTGAGGGTGAGTCATGAGGGCGAGTCATGCTTCTAGAAGGTTCTAGAAGTGGTGATATGGCTAGTGACTCATTTGTGCAATAAATGAGAGTTAATGGTTTTTGATGACTAAGGTTATGATTCATTGTTTCCATTAATGTTTGTGATGAAGTGTTATTGTGACTCACTCATTCATTTATGCTAATGGTTATCCCCCCTCTCCTACACTTACCTCCCTCCTCCTACAAATATGTTAGTTATATGTATGCCCTAGAGGCCATTACTGTACATAGGATGTATATTGTAGTGGATCCTGAGACATATATAGGGAGGACTTTCTTGCTCGACATGATAGTATGCTATCTGGTTACTCTTTACCTTAACGTGTACACTGATAGTCTCTCTGTTACATGTTGGTAAAGCCCTTAGGATGTGTACTTGACTACCTGGACTATGATGCAGATCATACTAGTGGGGACATGGTAGTCCATAAGTGCATCCTTCAAGTCCCTAGTCGTGGGTATATCGAGACGGGGCATCGATATACCAGAGTAGACTAGCGTATACCTTCTCGACCCATATAGATGGGCGATGGATGATCCCATATCCATTGGTGTTTGACATCAGAGATGATATATGGGTGCTCAGTGGAGACTGGGCACACTGGACGGACTCGCCGAGAACTCCCAGATGGTATTATACCTTACGTCAGATGGCAGTTCTCTGGTAACACTGGTACAGAGTAGTCTGTTGACCCGAGATCGTCATAGAGTCTTGTGTGGTTCCCACTGTACTTTGATTTCCACCTTACCACGTCCAAGAGGGCATGCAAAACGGTGGTTTTTAGGTACAGTCCCGAATCACATGGAGGCAATAAGCGATAGGAGGGGATTCGTCTCTCCCGGTATAGGGAGTTGATGTTGCGCTGTGTTCGATTGGCTATAACCGAAAATCCCTGGCCAGGGTTGCTGAGATTTACTGGTAAGTGTTACCAGTAGTTTCTCGAATTGTTATAGACCTCATATCGACACGACTTATCAAGCTATTGGGGTCTGACGTTTACCACCCCTAGGCGAGATATGCGACATATCAGACGATCAGACCGGACTGTACGGTAAGTGTTACTGGTTGGATTCACAGGAGTGTGAGTGGGCTTGCTCGTCGATCTTCTGATCGCTCAAAACCTGGGTGGCCGTTACGTTTAGCAGACCGCTTGCGGCTTGTAGATGTTTGATATGATCATCATCCGCTGCCGGCGTATTGACAAGTCTTTAGAGTCCTACACAGAGCTTTCCTGGCTCAAGCGAAACGAAATAGGAGCGCATATGAGATATGTGCGGGACCGAGAATGATACCAGTATGTGATACTGTATTCGATTCTCGCGATTTGTGACATTGATCGGTTATATGCGATATAGCCGGGTTATCGGATCAAGTATTGATTCGATAAGTTTTTACTGTTCATACTAGTCGGTTATATCCGATATAACCGGATCATTAAATCAAGTGTTGATTTAATGATTTAATGTATAATTATATATTTGATATATTACTTTGCATTAACTAGTATCGGTTCACTTTAAATGGATTTTCTCACTCGGATGTGCACATCGTATATGTGATATACGTTTGTGCACTTGGATGTATCATGTTTGATGATACATGTTTACTTGAGCTTGTGTAAAGAATAAACCATGGTTTTATGAATGGTTAGGGTTTTGATTTCTTATTCATTTATTCTTTTGGGAAATGAAAGGATAATGAACAAAATGGTTTCTTCTTTATTTCTTTCTTAAAGCTTCATGAAGACTTTGACCAAGTGACCATTTTGTCTCATGCTTAACCCTAACCATTCCACTTAACCATGATTCATTCTTTACACTTGACCATGGTTTGATTATGATAAGTATTCATTTTTCTTTTCAATTTAAATTAACTTATCATATTCATTCTTTCTTCTTCTTCTTCTTCATCACATGAAGAAAGCTTGCTACTACAATGGCAACTTGAGAAAACAAGTGAGAAATACAATTCTAAAGTGAACCCACTTCCTATTTCTTCATCCTCTACCTCTTGCCAAGTAGTATAGGGTGTTTTCTTCACAAGTTTTATGACTTGGTGAAGTGGGAGCTTGATCTAGTGATGCCTCGACGTAGATCATCTTCGGCATCGACATCGACATCGACGACCAAGCCTGCCATTTTCTCCGACGAAGCCGACGCTAGAGTCCGGGATCCGATTGGGACAGCGGAGGGACTTCATCATGGAGCTATGGAGGTGGAGAACCGGATCTACAAAGGTTGTATTTCTGTTCTTGTAGTTAAGTTGTTAACTAGTTGCATTTGTTTCGCCTAAATTTATAGTGAACGATCCGTATTAGGGTTTCTCGGCACCCGTAAAGTTTGAAATTGGCATGCTTGATGCCTTGTGAGACCTCATTAGCGTGCCTAGGAACCCTACAGTGGTATCAGAGCCTAGCTAGAGCTTTAGGTGAAGTGTATAAGAAGTTAGAAGTCCGATCGAAGCCGGAATCCCCCGATTATACCCTTCTCTGTACATTTTTACAAACTGTGGCTTTTTCCAAATTAAAAATTCTCAGAAAATTATGAAGGAAAAACTAAGAATTACGGTGAAGTTTGGACGTCTAATTCAACAATTTGACCGCCGAACCGCGGCGAAACCAGGGGTTTTGCGGCGGTTCCGCGGCCAAAATTATGACTTAGTCCCTGAAATTTCATGTAATTATTGTTAGGTCCTTTCTTGTTAATTTTTTATGTGAATTTTTTAATTCCACTTAAGTGTTGAGTTTTCTAGGGTTTTATTGGGGATTCGTTAATTTGATCGGATAATTTAACTTCGTTTATGTTTTTCCGGATATTTTAGAAACTGTTAAAAAGTTCGACTGAATATAAATACCCACTTTTTCCCCTTCCGCGAAATTTCCAAGTGTTGGATTTTTCCGTAGTTTAATAACGTTCTAAGTAGTGCAAGTAATGCGATGGTCCCTCTAGAAGACCACAAACCTTAACTCGATTATGTGACCGTCTTGAACTGCCCTTTGAACCTTCGGGTTTGGGGCAGTACGGCGTGCCACATGTGAGGCGTTGGCTTGACCCTTCTATGGCTGGACCGTTGGTACTGAGGCACGAAGTGAATGTTTTAAAACTTATTTCATGTGTTGATCTGATTCGGGAAAACTTGGGTGTTCGATTGTTCGATCGGAAAGTTTAACATTTTCTATTTATCCGGAATGGGATACAACATTTGGAATTCGCAAACAGTTATGAGATAACTGAATGAATGTTATAAACATAGCAGTTTAGTCTCACTTGATCGGTTGCCACGGAATTTTGATGTGATCAAAAGTCCGTCGCAATCACGTAGTGTATGCGGATACTCGCCGGGTAAACTTAATAGACAGCCTCACTCCATAGCCCCGACCAAGTGACTGAAGGAGAACCCCGTTGCCGAAAGCATCCGTTCGGGTGCTCGCGGCAGCAGTGTTCTGCCTTAGTGCACTTCGTCGACGGCATCGGGGGTGCGGCCGCCTACTAAAGTTTGCGACGAGCATTCGATCAGAATGTCGGGAATCTTGTTGAATTACCCGACTTGATATTGAAAAGTGTTTTCGATAATGAGACTAAAATGCGGGGTTTATAATTGTTAGGCATGTGATGTCTAAGGTATTCATTTGATTAGGCATGCGATGTCTATGCAGATTGCGGATTCCAACTGTTGTAGTTTTACACTTTCTTTTCTGTGACCGTAAGTGTAATATGTGATATCGCCGGTTTCGTTGCTATATGTCAATGACAATTGGGATGGACATATTTACTTACGTTGATGACATGTGATGTTATGTGTTGCTGGATATGTTATATTGGATCGTCGTGTTTGAATAGCCGGGGGGTTTTATGTGAGATGAGTGTTTTTCATTTTCATTCATGTAAAAACTAGTATGTAATATTCTTTTATTGGGACACTTCCAGGTTGCGAAAGTGTCACCTTTTGTATATTATTTACTTTTCCGCACTAGGATAGACCCAAGGAGGGGAGCACAAGTAACCGGGTTTTGGAGTCCAGTGGGAGACCAACTCGAGGAGTCGAGTCCGGGTCTCCTAACTCCAGAATTGGTAGGGTTGCTTGCCGCTCTCGTAGGGGTCTAGGGGTGTGGGTTTGGCTATTCATCACGACCGTGGAATCCGTGTTTTATACTGGCTCGTATTGAAAACACGGACGTCCTAGTATATCCAATATTTCATATGATTCTTCTGCTGCGATATCTGTGATGTGATCATGTGATGTTCTGTAATGGATACTTTATATAGTATATATGATATATTATATAGGCGTTACTTATGTTTTACACCCACGCTAGTCCTGCCCTGCTCTGCCGTTAGTTACCTAACCTAACGGTGCACGAGGGGACATCGAGGCGAATGCGGATGGCATAAGTGTACGTTGTATTTATCTGTGATGTTTAGGTACTTAAATGATGGGACTTCATTAATGTGATTAATGAAAGTAAAAGAAACCTAAGATGTTGTAGAATCGAATTTCAAAATAAAACAGGTAGCTACAGTTCTTACTTTGCACAGCGGTATATGTGATATATCCTGCACCTTATTCGATAAGGAAAGGACCGAGATCCCTTCACCGGGAGTGACTCCTTTAGCAATAACTGGCTGATGCTACACACTCGGTTTGCCTTTTGATTGCTTTTAAGAGTTTTTGCTTTGCACAGTGATATATATGATATATCCCGCACCTCATTCGACGAGGAAAGGACCGACGATCCCTTCACCGGGAGTGACTCCTTTAGCAAAACTAGAAAAGCCTCAAAAGCACTCCATTTCAAAATTCATTCAATCCTACAACGATATCAAGTTCATTACGCAATAGGTTTTCAGAAAAACCTGTCGTAGCCCACCGTCATTTCAGATAAGTACTAGTTAGTATTCGTGCTACGTTTGTTGACTATGTTAAGGCGTAGTGTGCGGTAGCTAATTAGTGCTTATCTGTATTAGCATATGATGTGATTGGATTAGGGTAGTCGTGCGACTTTGTTGACTATGTTAAGGGTCGTGCGGGTGGGTTTAATTCAATCGGGAAATGACGGGTTGAACTTGACTAGCACTTATGATTTGCTGACTATGTTAAGGTCATATAGCTGCTAGGGGCAAAATATTATCGGGAATTTCAAGTGTTGAAATTTGCAATGAGATTGCATACCTTCTATGAGATAGTTGGATCCCGATACCCACTGTGAGTAAGAGTTACTCCTGGGAGAGTTTTACACATTACAATTAGCCGATCAAGTAGGTGTCTAGAAAGGTGTCAACGGGGTTACGCCTCTGGGAAAACGAGGTTTACATTAATTAGGTTCGTGCGAAAGCACGGGGGACCTCCCTCAAAGTACCGACACTGGCCTGGCTGAAAGATTGGCGAACTTGTAGTGTGTAATTAATCCCGGCTAGTCTTTCCTTTTAGGGTTTGAAGGAAGATTTGATAAAAAGCAGTGGGAGCCATCCTGATTAGATAGAATAATAACCAATTTGATCTTGAAAGAGCGCACGCTGGGTGTTTTCTTCTCTCTCTCTCTAGGTAGCGACCATATCACGCCTTGATAAAGATAATAATACGGAATATTGACCGAACCCGCTTGTTATACTGAGCTGGGGAACGTTGGTCCCGCTCCAACTTATAATTGTTATAAGACAGAGCAGGAAATTGGGGAATACCAGAATTCCCGTGCCGCCCAAACGAAGAAAGTGCATGATGATGCATCATCTTCGGGTATGTTCATTACAGAGGACTGTTTCTCAGTATCCTTTACGTCCTAGGTATGTGATACCAGATCAGGATCCCAGATATGTAATATGTTACATAGGGCTACAGAAAGGTAGAGAACTGAGAACGGGTGATAATTTCATGAGGCAGAAAACGGGGCAAGTGTTGCAGCCAAGTCTGTTGGTCACTGTCACCCTGTATTCCAAATACATTGATTCTGAACGAATGTTATTAGATACCGAACCTGATATACAAAATCATATCAGTCCCTTTATTAGTAAAGAAATGATAAAATTTTGTATTGTTGGATAATGTTCTGAACATTTCCTATATCAAAAGTTGATCGGTTCAGGCACGTTATCTAAAAGCATTGATGTTCTAAATCAAACTACAGTTGATAGTATACAGAACACACACAAGAGGAAGAGTTCAGAAATGAACGAATCCTTCTTGAGGCATTGTAGACTAGGTCATATCAATGTGACCCGACTAGCTGAAGTTACATGTAGATGCATATTTAAATCAGTTTGAATCTATATCTTGTGAAAACTTGCCGGTCATGTCACAAAGATAAGATGACCACAGCTCCGTTTACTGGAAACAGAGAAAGAGTTAGTGAACTCTTGGGACTGATACATGATGATGTATGTAAGGTCTCCTGTCTACACATGCCAGGAATGGTTCTTTATACTTCATTACATTCTTTGATGATCTTTCGAGATTCAGACCTATGTTCCTATTGAAACACAAGTCCGAACCTTTTGAGATATTCACAGAATATAAGTTAGAAGTAGAGAATCAAAATACGGGTATAAGTATTATGTCCTTTGATGTGATCAAGGAGGAGAATACTTGAGCACGGAATTCCTGGATTATTCTAAAGGAGAATGAGATTCTCTCTCAGCATTACTCCTCCGAATACACCATAGCACGATGGTATATCGGGGCGGAGCAGATGCACCCTATATGATATGGTGTGCTCTATGATGAGTACTACTGAGTTTCCTATTTCCTTTTTGGGAGTTATGCACTTAAGAAGCTGCATACCTATTGAATTGGATTCGAATCAAATCAGTTGCCTACCACTTCATATGTGATATGGAAAGGGAAGAGCCCATGTCTTAAGTCAGTTAAGATTTGGGGTTGTCCGGCCTATGTCTAAAAGCAAAATAGGGACAAGCTCGAGCCAAGGTCTGTTATGTAGAACTGGAAATGTTCCAGCTATACAAACTGCAGCTGATGATTTGAAAGAACCAAAGGATTCAATAGTTACCAACGAACCTCAGCCTCTCCGCCGATCTAGTGAGGTTCCTCACACGCTTGAGAGATACATCGGTTACTCTGTGACAGTGGGAGCGAGGATTGCATCATGAGATGATGACCCAACTAGTTTCGACCTAGCCATCAGGAGTGAGACTCTGTAAGAATGGCTGGATGCTTAGCGATCTGAGATGGAATCCATGTACACCAGCAAAGTATGGACTTTGGTTTCTATATCTGAAGGGTTAAATCTCCATCAGGAGCAAGTATATCTTGAGAAGATTACTTGGTGTAGATGGAAAAGGTGAGACTTTCAAAGCTAGACTTGTTAAAGCTTTTCGTCATCGACCAGGCGTGGATTATGATGAAACCTTTTCAAGTGGCTATGCTTAAGTCCATCCAGATCCTACTTGACACGGCTACATACCATGACTACGATATCTGGTGGTTGGGTGTTATGACTGCTTTTCTAAATGATGTTTTGGAAGAGGGCGTCTATAAATACACAGCCAGAGGGCTTCGTAGACAGTGGGAGCAGCGGAAACGTGTGCAAGATGTTTTATGTGATAAAGCAGGCATCGCGGAGTTGGAACATCTATTTTGATGAGTTAGTCAAATAGTTTGACATCATCAAAATGGTAGATGAACCTTGTATATACAAGAAGGTAGTAGGGAGTATGGTAGTGATCCTCGTAGAGTATGTGGATGGCATACTCTTGATAGGGAAGGAGTTTCCTATGCTACGCTCGGTCAATCTCCGCTTATCACAAGGATTCTCCATATAGGATCAAAGTGATACCTTTTATATCCTGAGTTTTCATCTATGAGATAGATGTAATTGGATATTAGGATACTCACTAGTTGTAGTGAGGTGGTATCAATCGATCCTGAGAAGAATCACTGGAAGGGTTTCAGGGTGATAAAGACGACTGAATGTCAGTCACAGGCATTGTCTTTAGCCTCAGTAAAGGGACGGTATGTTGGAAGAGTTCCAAGCTAGATACCGTGGCTAACTAGACGATAAAGGCAGGATACATCGCTACTTAAGATGCTACCAAAGAGGATGTTTGGGTGTATAATGGTTCATGAGATGAACTACGTTCCAACCATTGTGAGACAATGGAGTTGTGGTTTATGCCAAGGAACGCCGGTCCCATCAGTGATCCAGACATATTCTAAGGCAGTATCACCTGATCATGGAGATGGTTGATCTCCAGGGTGATCAAGGTTAGGAGAGTAGACTCAGAGGACAACACGGCGGATCCACACACAAAGGCCTTTTCCCAGAGAGAGACTTTTATGGGATGGTTGATTATGAGATACTATAACCACTGCTATCAGATGGCCTTAGTGCAAGTGGGAGATTGTTAGTTATATGTATGCCCTAGAGGCCATTACTGTACATAGGATGTATATTGTAGTGGATCCTGAGACATATATAGGGAGGACTTTCTTGCTCGACATGATAGTAGGCTATCTGGTTACTCTTTACCTTAACGTGTACACTGATAGTCTCTCTGTTACATGTTGGTAAAGCCCTTAGGATGTGTACTTGACTACCTGGACTATGATGCAGATCATACTAGTGGGGACATGGTAGTCCATAAGTGCATCCTTCAAGTCCCTAGTCGTGGGTATATCGAGACGGGGCATCGATATACCAAAGTAGACTAGCGTATACCTTCTCGACCCATATAGATGGGCGATGGATGATCCCATATCCATTGGTGTTTGATATCAGAGATGATATACGGGTGCTCAGTGGAGACTGGGTACACTGGACGGACTCGCCGAGAACTCCCAGATGGTATTATACCTTACGTCAGATGGCAGTTCTCTGGTGACACTGGTACAGAGTAGTCTGTTGACCCGAGATCGTCATAGAGTCTTGTGTGGTTCCCACTGTGCTTTGATTTCCACCTTACCACGTCCAAGAGGGCGTGCAAAACGGTGGTTTTTAGGTACAGTCCCGAATCACATGGAGGCAATGAGCGATAGGAGGGGATTCGTCTCTCCCGGTATAGGGAGTTGATGTTGCGCTGTGTTCGATTGGCTATAACCGAAAATCCCTGGCCAGGGTTGCTGAGATTTACTGGTAAGTGTTACCAGTAGTTTCTCGAATTGTTATAGACCTCATATCGACACGACTTATCAAGCTATTGGGGTCTGACGTTTACCACCCCTAGGCGAGATATGCGACATATCAGACGATCAGACCGGACTGTACGGTAAGTGTTACTGGTTGGATTCACAGGAGTGTGAGCGGGCTTGCTCGTCGATCTTCTGATCGCTCAATACCCGGATGGCCGTTACGTTTAGCAGACCGCTTGCGGCTTGTGGATGTTTGATATGATCATCATCCGCTGCAGGCGTATTGACGAGTCTTTAGAGTCCTACACAGAGCTTTCCTGGCTCAAGCGAAACGAAATAGGAGCGCATATGAGATATGTGCGGGACCGAGAATGATACCAGTATGTGATACTGTATTCGATTCTCGCGATTTGTGACATTGATCGGTTATATGCGATATAGCCGGGTTATCGGATCAAGTGTTGATTCGATAAGTTTTTACTGTTCATACTAGTCGGTTATATCCGATATAACCGGATCATTAAATCAAGTGTTGATTTAATGATTTAATGTATAATTATATATTTGATATATTACTTTGCATTAACTAGTATCGGTTCACTTTAAATGGATTTTCTCACTCGGATGTGCACATCGTATATGTGATATACGTTTGTGCACTTGGATGTATCATGTTTGATGATACATGTTTACTTGAGCTTGTGTAAAGAATAAACCATGGTTTTATGAATGGTTAGGGTTTTGATTTCTTATTCATTTATTCTTTTGGGAAATGAAAGGATAATGAACAAAATGGTTTCTTCTTTATTTCTTTCTTGAAGCTTCATAAAGACTTTGACCAAGTGACCATTTTGTCTCATGCTTAACCCTAACCATTCCACTTAACCATGATTCATTCTTTACACTTGACCGTGGTTTGATTATGATAAGTATTCAATTTTCTTTTCAATTTAAATTAACTTATCATATTCATTCTTTCTTCTTCTTCTTCTTCATCACATGAAGAAAGCTTGCTACTACAATGGCAACTTGAGAAAACAAGTGAGAAATCCAATTCTAAAGTGAACCCACTTTCTATTTCTTCATCCTCTACCTCTTGCCAAGTAGTATAGGGTGTTTTCTTCACAAGTTTTATGACTTGGTGAAGTGGGAGCTTGATCTAGTGATGCCTCGACGTAGATCATCTTCGGCATCGACATCGACATCGACGACCTAGCCCGCCCTTTTCTCCGACGAAGCCGACGCTAGAGTCCGGGATCCGATTGGGACAGCGGAGGGACTTCATCATGGAGCTATGGAGGTGGAGAACCGGATCTACAAAGGTTGTATTTCCGTTCTTGTAGCTAAGTTGTTAACTAGTTGCATTTGTTTCGCCTAAATTTATAGTGAACGATCCGTATTAGGGTTTCTCGGCACCCGTAAAGTTTGAAATTGGCATGCTTGATGCCTTGTGAGACCTCATTAGCGTGCCTAGGAACCCTACAAAATATGTCCGCCCCCTCTTGCTTGAAGTGGATGGTTGATGATTGATTTCATTTGAAAAAGATTAAGGATTTTGGTTCATGGAAATTAGTATACTCCATTTCTCAATTCATATCGATCCAAAAGGCAACTTCTTTAACCGTTCGTCCATAGCCTTGGACGTAACGAGACAAAGTGTTTTACTCATTCTCTACATCATCTTGGTCGTCTCTTTTATCAAACTTGACGACCGAGTTGCCTCGGTTCAGAGGCGGGAGCCCGTTTAAAAATCCATCGACGTGGTGCCACCTGGACGAGAAGACTGGAGATTCAGGAGATTGGAGCAGCCGCAACAAAGCGTGGGATGATGGTTAAAGACCGAAAGACTCGGATCGTTCAGTATAACTCTTCTACCCACTTTATAGTTTGTTAGTTTAGCTTTAATGGCAGATCCGGGTTAAAGTACGCGATAGCGCCAGTTGTAAAAGTTTTTTGTTCCGCATTTGGCGTCTGTTAGACGGCCGGAGAGCTACCGTGGACTTACAGTAAGTGTACGTGGTACATACGCATCATCGGTAATGGTGCTGGTGTCCTAGCAGTATGATATCAACAAAGTAATATAAAATCACAACATAGGTATGCGATGCGGAGCGAACAGCAATAATGAGCGGGAGCTGAATACTTGACACGATGATAACTAATCTGCATTTAATATCATATGAGTCATACAGCTACACTAAACTATAGGGCTGAGCTAACAGACTAACTGAAGGTAAGGAAACTGCCTAACATCTTAGTCGATACATATATACATATATATATATATATAGTCGGTGATCCCGCCTCAATAATATCATATCCGATACCATATCTATAATCAGATATTCCCAAGTCAAGAGTGTGGGTCAAACATCAATATATAGCTCGTACGTAAATCCGTCGTACGGCATCACAAATCTGGGTACGGGTCAATATCACATTCATCATATTATTCATCTGGTATCCTCTTTAACAAAGATCTTAATCCGGGTACTGACCTACATCTAGTACAATACTAATATCATCAATACAATCATGATCTGACCGCTGATCGACAGTCTCGTACAAACCGATATCATCAGCACATATCATCATAGAGAAGTGTACATCGCCCAATGCGGCCTATCATAAACATTCTAACATATCATATCTCATAACACGATCATATGTCGACCATTTTATTTATATCACTATTCGCTTGGTATCGTCGTCCAAAAATCCGCTATAACATCATGACGTATCTCAAATACGAATTCTGCCATATCACCGATCTCGCGGCCTCAAATCAAATCTCATCGACTCATCTCAAATCCCAAGTACTATCCTCAAATCCAGTATGTGAACACATAGTCCCATACCCATGTGAACACATAACTATATATTCCCATATAAGCACATATGAAAGGAGAATGTATGCAAGTATGGGTGTGTGTGTGTGTGTATGTGTGGTGCAACCACTATTCTAGGGTTTCGCAACATTAAACCAATCCAATCACACCTAGAATCCATCTTTATCATCAATAATCTCAAACAACTTATAATCAATATTTGTGTGTATACGTATTCGTATACATCACCACGAACTGCGGGGGTGCTATACGCCATCCACCCGACTTCTCCCCGTAGATATAAATCTACTCACCTTGCTTCTTGTGTGCCGATGCCGATGTCTCCATCTTTATCTTCAATGCCTCGACGTCACGTGGGGTACTTACAAGGATATCACAAATGCTAAAGCACATGAAAACCACATCGGAAACCAAAACGGCATACGCTACTCGCATAGGTAAAAACCTATAGTTTCGCATGAAAACACGACCAATAATCCTTTACCGTTGACGTTCAAACGCCACCCGACAGAAATGAACCATCGAATACCAAAATCCATGCTAAAACAAGTCATAAATCATGCGCCAACACATGAAAACTAACCCAGATTTTGACCTAGATGGAATTAGTCAAAATTGCATATACCAAAGATCAAATTTACTGGAGATTGGGCCCTGAACCAAAAACAAGCCCAAACCAACCTGCTCTGGCCGCAAATTGTGGCCAGATGGGATTTATCTGCGGCCTGGGGAAGGAGATAGGGGCTAGGGCTTCGGGTGGTGGTTCCAGGGTGCCTGCACATCTCACTGTCAAACCAATTTTATTTTAGGAGTCTCGGGGTGAAAGCAGATTTCCAAAAACAGTGACAGATTTACAGTTTTTTCCCGATATCGAATCTATAAATCCGTATTCTGGGTTAAATTCTCTGGTTTGGTCCAATATAACATCACACCAGGGGTTATAGTCTCTAATTACACCTCAATTCATCTTTGATTTCAGATCAAACCCTAAACCCTAACTTGGAATCTCTCGAGTCCTCAAAACTACCCAATATCGACATGAAACTAGTATAGATGCATAATGAATCGAAATACTACTCTAGGGGTGCAGAAATTACCTCCTTTGGCAACTCAAGAAATTTCTTAAGTTGCTCAAAGTCCTTAAAATCATCTCTTTCTAGGTCCAATGCGTAGCTAGTGAGCTTGGGAACATTTTTTGTGAAATGGGAATAGGGTTTTGGGGTTGGATTCATGGTGGATCTAAGCTTGAAGAGGGAGGAGGAAGAAGAGGGAGGGGCAGCAGCAGCAAGGGGAAGGAGATAAGAGAGAATGAGAAGAGGGAAATGATGGGGGATGGTTCAAAAAGAGGGGTTGACTCTCACTTTCTCTCTCTTCATCATACCTTCACTTTTTCTTTTCTTTTTCCTTTATTCCTTCTCACTCAATGGTAACCCTAGGTAACCAACTACCCACAACATGTAATAAAATGTAACAAGTGTGGAAAAATGATGTGTGCATGTTTTGCACCAAAAGTGCTAAAAATCCAATTAGCGATTTTTAATCGCGATTAGCACTAAAATAGCATATAATTAATCACAAAAACTTAAAAATGGAAAAACTCCATAAAATACCCTATTTTAGAATTTTCCATAATTTTTCCAAAATTTTCCCCATTTATCGGTATTTAATTATACCGAAATATTAAAATATTCATTAAAATAATATTAAATTATAAAAATTCCCAAAAATAATAATTTATTTTTTGAAATGTTACAACAAGATGTACTAGGTATCATCCAGATCTTCCATGGAGAATCCTCGTGATAAGAGGAGCTTGACCGAGTGTAGCATAGGAAACCATTTCCTATCAAGAGTATGTCATCTTCGTACAATACGTGTAAGATAACCTTACTCTCTACAATCTTCTTGTATATACAAGGTTCATCTACCTTTTTTGATGAAGTCAAACTCTTTGATTGCCATATCAAAACAGATGTTCCAACTCCGTGATGCGTGCTTTAATCCTAATGGACTTAAGCATAGGCACTGGAGAAAAGGTTTCATCATAAACCACAATTGGTTATTGACGATAGCCTTTTACTACAAGTCTAGTTTTGAAAGTCTCAACTTTTCCATCTACACCAAGAATCTTCTCAAGATCCATTTGCTCCCAATGGATTTTACCCCTTCAGGTGCAACATGCAAAGTCATACTTTGTTGGTATACATGGATTCCATCTCTGATTGCATAGCATCCAGCCATTTTATAGAGTCCCTACTCGTGGTGGCCTGCCTGAACCTGGTTGGGTCATTATCTACCATGATGCAATCCTCGCTCCTACCATCATCGAGGAAACCATAGTATCACTCAGGTGGATGAGGAACCCTACCAGATTCGCGGAGAGGCTGAGGTTCGTCGGAGACTATTGAATCCTTTGGTTTCACCAAATCATCAACTGTTAGTTTATCCAGCTGGAACTGCTTCCAGTTCTACCTCATGACCATCATAAGAAATTCCTTTTCTAAAAAAAGGTGGCATGCTGAGAAACAAAACACCTTTTGCTCCTCAGTGTGGTAGAAGATATACCCTCATGAATGTTCGGGATATCCAACAAACTTATACAGAACCGACCTTGCCTCAAGCTTGTCCGGATTTTGCTTTTCAACATGGGCCGGACAACCCCATATCTTAACTCGTTTAAGAGATGGTCTCTTCTCATTCCATATCTCATATGGAGTGGTAGGCACTGATTTGGATGGAACCCCATTCAATAGGTATGCAGCTTCTCAAGTGCATAACACCAAAAGGAAATAGGTAACTCAGCAGTACTCATCATAGAGCGTACCATATCTCATAAGGTGCGATACTTCCGTCCAGATACACCGTTGTGCTGTGGTGTACTCGAAGGAGTAAGCTGAGAGAGAATCCCATTCTCCTTTTAGAAGCTCCAGGAACTCCATTGCGCAAGTATTCTCCTCCTCGATCAAATCGAAGTACTTTAATACTTCTACCCGTCTGGTTCTCAACTTCAAGCTTATATTCCATGAATTTCTCAAAAGTTTCAGACTTGTGTTTCAACAAGAACATATGTCCGAATCTCGAGAGATGATCAGTGAATATAATGACGAAGAACCAAGCCTAGCATTTATAGACATAGGACCGAATACATCATCATGTATCCGTCCCAAGAGTTCAGTAACTCTTTCCCTGTTTCCAATAAACGGATTATTGGTCATTTTCCCTTTGAAACCAGACTGGCAAGTATCATAAGATGAAAATTCGAAAAGATTCTTATATTCATCTTTATGTAACTTTGCTAGTCGTGTCACATAGATATGACCTAGTCTACAATGTCACAAGAAGAATTCGTTCATTTCTGAACTACTCCTCTTATGTGTGTTCTACATAGTTTGAACTGTGGTTTGATTTAGAACGTATATACCATTTCATAACGTGCCTGATCCAATCAACTCTTGATTCCGGAAAATGTTCAAAACATTATCCTTCAACACAAAATTATATCCTTTTTTAACTTAATAAAGATACTGATGTAATGATGTATATCAGGTTCGGTATGTAATAACATTCATTCCGAATCAATGTATTTACCACTTGGTAATATAAGGTGATATTTGCCAACAGATTTGGCTGCAACAATCTCACCATTCTCTAACACTTAGAGACATATTACCCAATCCCAGTTCTCACCTTTCTGTAGCCCATGTAGCAGATTGCATATATAGGATCCTAATCCAGTATCTCATACCTAGGATGTAGAGAATACTGAGAAACAGTTCTCGGTAATGAACACACCCGAAGAATATACATCAACATGCTCATTTCTCGAATGGGTCGTGTAGGAATCCGGATATTCCCTTATTTCCTGCTCGGACTTATAACAATTATAAGATAGAACGGAACCAACGTTCCCCAGCTCAGTATAATAAGCAGGTTCAGTCAATGCATCCATATTATTATCTTGATTAAGGCGTGATATGGTCGCTACCAGGAGAGAGAGAGAGAAGAAAACACTCAGCGTATGCTCTTGCAAGATTAGATTGGTTATTATTTTATCTAATCAGGATGGCTCCCACTGTTTTTATCAAATCTTCCTTCAAACCCTAGAATGTAAGACTAGCCGGGATTAATTACACACTACAAGTTCGCCAATCTTTCAGCCAGGCCAGTATCGGTACTTTGAGGGAGGTTCCTCATGCTTTTACACGGACCTAATTAAAATAAACCTCGTTTTCCTAGGGACGTAACCCCGTTAACACCTTTCTAGACACCTACTTGATCGGCTAATTGTACTATGCAAAAGTCTCCGAGGAGCAACTCTTACTCGCAGTGGGTATCGGGATCCAACTATCTCATAGAAGGTATGCAATCTCATTGCAAATTTCAACACTTGAAATTCCCGATAATATATTTACCCCTACTGACTTATGACCTTAACTATGGTCAAAAAATCATAAACACTAGTCAAGTTCTACCCGTCATTTTATGATTAATTAGACCCACCCACATGACCCTTAACTATGGTCAATAAAGTTACATGACTGTCCTAATTAATCGTATCATATGCTGTGTAGGAAGACATCACTTAGCTACCGCAAACTACGCCTTAACTATGGTCAACAAATGTAGCACGATTACTAAGTACTCTACTTCCTAAAATAGCGGAGGGCTACAACAGGTTTTTAAGAAAACCTTTTGCATAATGAATTTGATATTGTTATAGAAACGAGTGATTTGAAAAGGAGTGCTTTTGAGGCTTTTGCTAGTTTTGCTAAAGTGGTCACTCCCGGTGAAGGGATCTCGGCTCTTTCCTCATCGAATGAGGTACATGATATTTCACAAATACCACTATGTATAGCATGAACTTAAAAGGCAATCGAAAACAAAACCGAGTGGGTTGTAGCATCTGCCAGTTTCGCTAAAGAGGTCATTCCCGGTGAAGGGATCTCGGCTCTTTCCTTATCGAATAAGGTGCTGGATATTCAACAAGGAATACCGCTATGCAAAGCAAGAACTAGATCTACCAGTTTTTAAAACAAGATTCTACAACATCTTTAGGTTTTTTTTCTTTCATTAATCTTATTAATGAAGTCCCATCAATTATGCTTCCTAAGCATCACAGAAGAAATGAAAGCAGCAATATTTATTATATATCTTCGCTTCACTGACTTGGCGAGGTGCGCCCATATATATAATATAAGCATTCGTTTCAACATATCAGTGATCACATCACAGAATATCAGCAGCAAAAGAACACATATGAAATATTGGATATACTAGGAATTCCGTGTTTTAATTAAGCTAATAAAAAACATGGATTCCACGGTCGCGATGAATAGCCGAACCCACATCCCTAGACCCCTACGAGAGCGGCAAGCAACCCTACCAATTCTAGTGTTAGGAGACCCGGTCTCGACTCATCGAGGTGGTCTCCCACTGGACTCTAGAACCCGGTTACTTGTGCTCCCCGCCTTAGGTCCATCATAATGCTGAAAAGTAAATAATATACATCAATGGTGACATCATCCTCAACCCGGAAGTGCCCCAATAAAAGAATATTACATACAAGTTTTTACATGAATGAAAATGAAAAACTCTCATCTCACATAAAAAAAACCCGGCTATTCAAAACATGACGATCCAATATAACATATCACAGCAACACATAACATCACATGTCATCAATGTAAATAAATATGCGTATCCTAATTGTCGTTGACATATAGCAACGAAACCGATGATACACTACATTTTACACTTATGGTCGTAGAAAAGAAAGTGAATAACTACAACAATCGGAATCCACAACCACCTTAGATATCATAAACCCAATGTATCACATACTTTGGATTTCATGCCTAACCAAATGAATTCCTTAGACATCGCATGCCTAACAATTATAAACCCCGCATTTTAGTCTCGGTATTGAAAACATTTTTCAATAACCAGTCAGGTAATTCAACAAGATTCCCGACAACCTGATCGAATGCTTGTCGGAAACTTTAGTAGACGGCCGCATCCCCAATGCCGTCGACTAAGTGCACTTCGGCGGAACACCGCGGCCGTGAGCACCCGAACGGATGCTTTTGGCAACAAGGTTCTCCTATAGTCACTTGGTCGAGGCTATGGGGTGTGGCTATCTAGTAAGGTTACCTGACGAGTATCCGCGTACGATACGTGATTGCGACGGACTTTTGATCCACATCAAAATTTTGTGGCAACCGATCACTTGAGACTAAATTGCTAGATTTATAAAATTCAAATTAGTTTTCACAAAACTAAATATTTTGGATTCCATGTATTGTATCACAATCATAGATAACTAGACAATGTTAAACTTTTCGATCGAATCAACAAACACCCAAAATTTCTCAAAGAGCTCAACACTTGAGCGGAGTTTAAAAAGTACCCAGAACATTCCACGGTACCTATAGACCAACCGTAGAAGGGTCAACCCTTGCGTCACTTATGGCGCCACGGAATTACCATAAACTCTAGGGTTTGGTGGCGGTTCCGACGGTCACAGAATCGAGTTAGGGTTTCGTTCTTCTAGAGGGTCCATAGAAAATAGCTGCATGATTTTCTGAAGATTTTAAACATCGAAAAATCCAACTCTTGGAAAATTTCCAGCGAGGGAGAAAATGGGTTATTGATATCCGTTCTAACTTTTTAACGTTGTCTAAATAACCTAAAACGATGTTAGAATTACGACTATGAAACACTCCGAATTGCCTTTACAGAATTATAACATCACATGCAATATCGGTAAAAACAAGAAACACCTGAAACACCAAAACCCAGAGACTAGAACGCCACAAAAATTTGAAGCCAAAACTTCACTGAAAACCGGTGATGCCGGATTTTATCTACATGTCGCCGGCCAAATTCCGGCTAGGTGGGTTCAAATTTCTATGGTGTTCATGTTACATCTCATATAACATTTTGCAATTGCTTAAAAAAAATTTAGACACCTTAAAAATTTCGACAGAAACTTGGTTTTTGTTTTGAATGTTTCGGTTACGTAATTCTACAAACATCGTCTAATTCTCTAGCATGGCTCTGATACCACTGTAGCAATGCCTAGCACGACAGCAAGGTTTCAGGAGGCATCGTCCATGCTGTTTTCAAAAAATTTCCATGGTAAACAACCTTAACCCAAGAATCTTAACTAGAGAATTAGACGAAACAATTATGTAAACAACTTTACGTCTAAGTGAACAAGAAATATAACCTTTGTAGACCAGTCCTTCACTTCAATAGCTCCGTGTAGTTGTCCCTTCGCTCCAAGTAGTGAACTCCCGGACTCTAGAAAGTCTCCACAAGATGAACGGAACAAACTTGCTTTAAGTTTTCGAGGCCGAAGATGATCTACGTCGAGGAGACACCAACTCAAGCTACCTCTTCACTAATATGGAATTAGTGAAGAAAACACCGTAAACTAAATGGCTAATCTAGTAGAGGATGATGAAGTAGGAATTTTGCTCACTTTAGAAATATTTTTCTCACTAATTTTCTTCACCTCCCAAAAAGCAAGAGAGCTAGAGGAAGGAGATGAAGAAAAGCAACCATGGAAAAGATCTAGTGTAGAATGGGAACCATGTGTAAGTTAATATCATATACTAATTCATGTAGAGACTAAAACATGGCTAATCATAATGGTTGGGTTAATAAATATTTTAAGTAAAACAAAATTGGTGGACTTAGTCAATGATTCTACAACAATCCATTAAGCTTCAACCATGAATAATTTCCACTCAATTTTGAGTTACTTTAAATAAATAAAACCCTTGATTATGTTAAGTATGGTGTAAGTCACCTATGTCACATGTATCATCTAGCATGACACACAAAATGTACATTAATATATATCACATACATACTAAATGCACAAGTGAGAAAAAGAATTCTTAAGTGAGCTAATATTAGTTAATGTAAATTAATATATCAAATATATAATTATACATTAAATTATTAAATCAACACTTGATTTAATAATCCGGCTATTTCACATTTAATCGACTGATATCATAAGTTTCAACTTATTGTTCATAACATAATATTGCATTTTGTATTCCCCATTCTTATGCATTTAAGAATAAAAACAGGTGCTTTTGACGCATGTCTGCTACATAGTACAGATTACAGGTTTTTGGAGCAAAAACGGTGAAAAAGACAAAAGACGACAGAAAAAGGGACTTTTGACCAACAAATAGAAGGATCCTAGTCAAGCCTAGACGAAGAACAGTTCACAATCAATAAGGCAGTGCAAGGTCCAAAATGTCATGGCAAACGGTTAAAAGACCGCTATAAATTGTTCACTGAAGATCTGGAACCAATGCAGAAGCCCAACAGAGAAATGAACTGAAGAAATAACCAGACAAAAGAACCATGATGCAGCCCAGAAAAAATGATGAGCTGAATTCACCAACGGGCCGCGGAACCGCGGCCCAAGCGCGCCCATGCCACGGTTCCGCGGCCGTCCTATGCCCGTGCTTCGAGAAAATTTTACCAAAATTCTGTGGCGGCTCTGAAAAGATTTTCTAGGGGTATATTTGTAATTTTAGACATGCGAATCAACTGTAGCCCTAGGGTTTCTATGTCCTATAACTAGAACCCAAACCCTTGTATTTTCTTATGCCTCTTCTCATGAATAAAATTCTGTTTTCTTGAAGTTAGAGTGCATCAAAAGTAAGTAGGTTATTTTCCTTGCAGTAGTTGTAGTTTTTCATATCTGCTATAGGTAAATTATTTTCTCGCCTTAGTTTAAATTAGTTTAGCTTTTATTAACTTGCAATCGATGTTTTCTCTCTTTAATAAAATCATGTCTTTCTTCATCCCCTCAATGAGCGAGTAGTTTCCTCGCTTGTTAGGGTTAGGAATAGGGAAGGATTTGTGAGATGAAGATCTCTCATCTCTTTTCGTTGCCAAACTTTTATGAACATTAGAACTCCATGCATACCTTCTTATTCCGCTCCCTACGGCACTTCTACCCTCGAGGTAGCGGTGATTCCGTAGTCTAAAGGCCCGAATTTTAAGGTTTTCCATGGAGGTTAGGGTGAAGATTAATAAAGGAAGGACAAGGATCTAGAGGAAGAATCAATCATCCCAATCATCCTAATCCCCTTTATAAATATTTACCATAACACTAATATGATAGATTTAATTAATGGCAATGGAAAGAGATGTAGATCTTTGTTTACCAAATTTTCCCTAAACCTAATCCTAGCAAGTTTCTAATCCTAGTATCATACAACTTCAATTTTTAGGTTTAATTATAAATCCAAACACCATTTGGAATTAACTCGTAAGAACTTAAAGGAGATTTACACATCCCTGTGGACCGACCCGTATTCACCGGCTAGCTTCATGCGACGCCGTTCTTGATTGCGGTAAATATTTTTGATCGACAAAACTTCTCTTAATCAAATAGCGCCGTTGCCGGGGATGGCGTAAAATTTTCATTTTGTAATTTCGGGTTAATATAAAATCTAAAAAATCATAAAAATCTGAAAAATCAAAAATAACAAAAATAAAAAAAAATTCTATCATCTTTTATTGTTTGAAGGGTTTTCTTTGTGGATCTTTGCAGGATTGACGGATCTGAAACAATACAGAAGGAGAATCAGGAAATGGTACATCAGAACAGAGGTAGATTGCTACAGAAGAGCCGTACAAATTTTTTCAGAGCACGATCTCTCCTTCTCACCACGGAACCGCGGCCTAGGGGTGGTATATGCGGCGGAATCGCGGCCCTCTGGAGCCCTCTCTGTGAAGAAATTGCACTGTTTGTTTTCTTTCCTTCTCCTCTACAAATCCCCATATATCTTTTGCCAAATCTTCTGCAGGATTCTTTGCGCTAAAAATCTTCTTCCCCCTTCCAATAATTGATTTTCTGCAGGATTCTTTGCGCCGCGCTAAATAGCAAATTGATTGCAAGTGATTTACTGCTTTGCATACTTTAATCTGACTTTAAGGGGCTATTGACCAATTCAGATTGGGTGGGGATTTCATCACCCTTCCCAGGACCCCAGAAATCACTTAAAGCATTTGCATTGACCACTTTTAATTTAAAAAATATTAGACTCAGCCCTAAGGACCTCGAGCTCAATAGGACAGAGGACTAGTATAGGCATCGGCCGTTTATCCTAACCGACATTGCGGTGTATAGGCTAGTGGTTTTTAATTAGGCCCACTGTCGTGGTGGTTCCTTCCCACTTACCTGGCCGTACTTGTCCATGAAGAGGCGGTTTGAGGTCCTATCTCTAGCCCTTTGGAACAGTTAGGAGTTATCTAGCTGACCTAGGTGACCCTAGACTTAGGCCTGATTGTGCATGTATGGTTAATTGCATTTGTGTCACTAGTCTCTTTTCAAAATCTTTTTGCAAAAGCTCACTTAAAAAGAAAAAGGAAAATCTTTTCAAAACTTGCAACTTGTCGCTAAAGAATCTTCGCACTCACTTACACCACTTCTTCTCATTGACGTTTTCTTACCTTCACATTCTATCCTTCATCTTTCGACTACACTAACCCTTTTAGTGTATGTCCGGTTGGACTAGGGACCCTAGCGTCCGATTAGTCCGTGTTTCGTTGGTACCGACCGACGAACCTTTCGACTCCGAAGTCGAAATCTTGTCCACTTCTTCACTTTCACCATCACATTCTTCCGAAGGTATGTCGGGATACGATCCTAACAACACCTTACCGACGGGAATGATTCCACCTCCGTTAGGTGTGAATAACCCGAATCACCCACCTGTCGAAGCGCCCGCACGAGTCGCGCTCCAGGATCTTTTCTACCCCATCTGCACCGCCCTTCCTACTTGTCTTTCCCTCCCACCGGCTAATGGGGACAATTTTGAGATCAAACCCCACTTCATCAATATGCTGCCTAAGTTTCATGGTTTGGAATCCGAAGATGCATATATCTTTATCAACAAATTCCAAAACGTTTGCGCCATGATGAAAACTACCCAATTAAGTGATGACGCTATAAGGCTAAGGGTCATTCCTTTCACCCTATGTGACCTAGCCGAGAAGTGGCTATACAGCACCGCATCATACTCAATTAGAAATTGGGACGAGTTTGTGAAAGCTTTTCTTAAAAAGTTCTATCCTCATCACAAAACTGCTAAAATCCGTAATGAGATTATACAATTTTCACAGCTTCCTGCCGAACCATTTTGGAAATGTTTTGAAAGATTCAAAGACCTACTCGTTCAATGCCCTCACCATGGGATCGAAATATGGCAACTTTGCCAAACATTATACGAGGGATTGAACCCGGCAACGAAGCAGTTGCTAGAAACCATTAGTCAAGGTCACTTTCTGTCCAAATCTAGTGAGGAAGCGTGGCAGTTTCTTGAGGATCTTAGTGAACAAACAATTCAGTGGGAAAGCACCAAGACCACATCATCATCTTCTTCTATTGGTCAACCTAGGGCAGGCATATATCAAGTAGAGATGTCAATTGCTATGAAGGCCGAGATGGCCGCTCTTACGAAAAAGCTAGAAGCACTTGAGACCAAAATCTCAACACCTTCTCCTGCCCCTGTTGTGCCTCCACGAACTGTTTGTGCTTGTTGTTCGGATCCATCACATCTCACCGAAGAGTGTCCTTACACTGCATCTACTCAAGGACAGGATCAAGTCAATGCTGCCTTTCAGCAACGACAAAGAAATCATCCATTCTCTTCGACATACAATCCGGGTTGGAAGAGCCACCCTAATTTCGCTTGGAACCAAAATCAACAATCCCAAGGAAACAACAATTTTCAAAGAGCTCCTCCTCCTCAACAACAAGCACCTCCACAAACTCAATTTCAGCAACCTCTCCAACAGCAACCTTACCCTAATCAGATGAACAATTTTGTGCCCAACAATTTTGTTCCCCTTCAAAATGCTGTTAGCTCGCTCGAAAGAAGTCTAGAAGCATTCCTAAAGCAATCTGCACAGTCCACAGCTAGGATAGAGACTTCTGTCCAATCTTTGGTGCAAAACAGTGCCTCACACGATCAAAGCATCAAAGCTATTGAGGCATAAATTGCACAACTCAACGCAGCATTGAAAGAGCGAGAGAAAGGAAAGCTTCCGTCTCAACCACTCCCAAATCCTGGTCATGCACATGTTGCACATGAACAACATAATCATAACGTGAATGCGGTGACTACGTTGAGATCCGGAAAAGTGCTGCAAAACAATGTGGGTATTCACCATGACACCTCTGCCGGTTGTTCTTCATCTTCCTCTTCTTCTTCGTTAGAGCCTATTCTCCATCCTTCACATGGCTCTACTTCTTCTAGCTCGAACGGACCCTCTTCTCACAACACGAACACATCTACACGGGGTTCCGTTCCAACTCAACAATCTGATCCGCAAAAATTGGACTCAACAACTTTTCAAAATGTTCCTTTTCCAAATCGGTTGAGATCCAATAAACCAACTCCACAGATGGAGAAGATTGTAGAGTTGTTCAAACAGGTTAGCATAAATATCCCTCTTTTGGATGCAATCCAACAAGTTCCTTCATATGCAAAAATCTTAAAGGACTTATGCACCAAAAAGAGGAAGTCACAAGTACCGAAGAAAGTTTTCGTGGCTAGTGCTGTTAGTGATGCTCTTGTCAATTCTTTACCCCCAAAGCACAAGGACCCCGGTTGTCCTACTATTTCGATCACAATTGGGAACAAGACCATCAATAGAGCACTATTAGATCTTGGTGCTAGTGTCAATTTGCTACCTTACTCGGTGTACGAGCAATTAGGAGTTGGAGAGCTTAAGCCCACTCTTTGTACTCTCCAAATGGCCGACCGATCAATCACCCATCCTAGAGGAGAATTGGAGGATGTGTTAATTAGAGTAGGGGATTTCATTTTCCCCGTGGACTTTATTGTTATGGATACACAGCCTGTCGCTAATCCCCGTAATCAAATTCCGGTGATACTTGGTCGACCATTCCTCGCGACTTCTAACGCGGTAATCAACTGTCGTAATGGTTCAATGAATCTATCTTTTGGCAAGATGACAGTTGAACTTAACATTTTCAAGTTAGGAAGTCAGCCTTGCGAGCCTAATTCTAGCATACTTGATGTGTGCTCGATCGATGAGATCGCGGAGGAGGACTGTGAGTTCGAAAATTTTATGTTTGATCACAGTAATATAGACGCCACTAGTGCGTTCCTCCTAGAATCCGACACAGCTTTCACGACGGACAAAGATTATGAGTGTTTCACCTTTGTTGATGATCTTGAAGACTCTCCACCCGAGTTTGAGTCTTTTGCTTTTTCGGATGAGTTAGTTGAACCATCCGACTCGGTAGCATACACTCAATTTGAACCTTTGATGGAATCCTTCGAGTTTGAAACAGTTACTCCATTGTTACTATCTATTGTTTCACCACCGAAACTCGAGCTAAAGCTTTTGCCATCGCACCTAAAATATGCTTATCTAGGTGAAAATGAGACCTTACCAGTTATCATATCGTCCTCTCTAGCTCTTGAGCAAGAGAAGGCTCTTTTAACGGTCTTATATGATAATCGGCAAGCTTTCGGCTGGTCTATGGTGGACATCAAGGGGATTAGTCCCCTCATAGTCGAACATCATATACACTTAATGGATGATGCCAAGCCGGCAAGGGATCCTCAAAGACGCCTCAACCCCATCATGAAAGAGGCGGTCAAGAAGGAGATTGTTAAGTGTCTTGATAGCGGTATTATTTACCCTATCTCGGATAGCTAATGGGTTAGCCCCATTCATGTCGTGCCAAAGAAATCGGGCATCACGGTCATCACCAATGAGGCAAATGAGTTAATTCCCACTCGCACCCAAACTGGGTGGCGAGTTTGCATCGACTACCGAAAACTCAATACCGCGACAAGGAAGGACCACTTTCCTTTAACATTCATTGACCAAATGCTAGAACGATTGGCGGGACACGAATTCTACTGCTTTTTAGATGGCTATTCCGGTTATAATCAAGTCCCCATAGCCAAAGAGGATCAAGACAAGACTAGATTTACTTGTCCCTTTGGCACTTTTGCTTATCATCGCATGCCCTTTGGGTTATGCAATGCACCCGCTACATTTCAGCGGTGTATGATGGGGATCTTTTCGGACATGGTGGAGAAGTTTTTGGAAATCTTTATGGATGATTTCTTCATTTTTGGTGACTCCTTCGATGAGTGTTTGCGACATCTTGACGCAGTTCTCACCCGCTGTAGGGAAAAGAACCTGACTTTGAATTGGGAGAAGTGCCACTTTATGGTACGAGAAGGCATTGTCTTAGGACATGTCATCTCGCAAAACGGTATAGAGGTTGATAAAGCTAAAATCGAAGTCATTTCTAATCTTCCTCCTCTTAAATGCGTCAAAGATATCCGAGCTTTCCTTGGCCATGCCGGTTTTTATAGACGGTTCATCAAGGACTTTAGCAAGATTGCTAGACCCTTGACTCTCTTGTTGGCCAAGGACACTACTTTTATTTTCGACTCAACTTGCATGGAAGCGTTCGAGTCTTTGAAACACTCACTCATTTCTGCGCCCATCCTTTCATCTCCAGACTGGACGCACTCTTTTGAAATTATGTGCGACGCATCAGATTTTGCCATTGGTGCTGTTCTTGGACAGCACATTAACAAGATGCCGCATGTAATTTACTACGCTAGCCGAACATTAAATGAGGCCCAATTAAACTACACAACAACTGAAAAAGAGTTTTTAGCGGTTGTGTTTGCCCTTGAAAGATTTCGGCCTTATTTAATCGGCTCTCCAATTATAGTGTACACGGATCACTCAGCTCTTCGCCACCTTTTTACGAAGAAGGATGCTAAGTCTAGGCTAATACGTTGGATCCTTTTGCTGCAAGAATTTGACTTTGTTATAAGGGACAAAAAGGGATGTGAAAACGTAGTGGCCGATCACCTTTCACGACTTCCTTCTTCGCCTACACTTGAACTTCCTATCACTGATGTTTTCCCCGATGAGCAACTCTTGACCGTTTCTTGCGAACCATGGTTCGCCGATATTGTAAACTACTTAGCCACCGGCTTGATACCTAAAGATTGGTCGAAACAAGACAAACTACGATTTTTGTCCCAAGTAAAGCATTTTTACTGGGATGAACCTTATCTTTTTAAATATTGTTCCGACCAAATCATTCGTCGGTGTGGGCCAGAAAATGAGGTCAAGAGTGTGCTGTCTTTTTGCCACGATCAAGCATGTGGCGGGCACTTTGGCCCAAAGAAGACAGCCGAGAAGGTTTTGCAGTGTGGTTTCTATTGGCCACGACTCTTCAAAGATGCATTCGAATACTGCAAAACTTGCTCCCGGTGCCAACACTTGGGCCGGATATCGCGGAGAAACGAAATGCCGCTCCAACCAATTTTGGTTGTAGACATTTTTGATGTTTGGGGTATAGACTTCATGGGACCATTTCCTAACTCTTTTGGAAATGTGTATATTCTTTTGGCTGTTGACTATGTTTCAAAGTGGGTCGAGGCTATACCAAGTCGAACGAATGACAACAAGGTTGGCGTTCGATTTCTAAAAGAACACATCTTTTCTCGATTTGGGCACCCTCGTGCGATAATAAGTGATAATGGTTCTCACTTTTGCAATAGGACTTTTGAGTCCTTAATGCGCAAATACTCTATCACCCATAAGCTGTCAACGCCATACCATCCCCAAACATGTGGGCAAGCCGAGATCTCGAATCGACAAATTAAGCAAATCTTGGAGAAAACGGTTTCTAAAAACCGTAAAGATTGGTCACTAAAATTGATCGATGCACTATGGGCTTTCCGTACTGCGTACAAGACCGGTCTTGGCATGTCTCCATACCGGCTTGTTTACGGGAAGGCTTGCCACCTTCCAGTAGAAATTGAGCACAAGGCATTTTGGGCCATTCAGGAGCTGAGTCTATCTTTAGAAGATGCGGGCAACAACCGAAAGCTACAGTTAAATGAACTAGAAGAGCTGCGGGATGAGGCATATGATAATGCCGTGATTGCTAAGAACCGAGTTAAGGTATTTCATGATAAAAACCTTCTGCGAAAGACATTTAAACCAGGTCAACAGGTTTTATTATATGATACTCGGTTACATTTACATCCCGGCAAGCTCCGTTCTAGGTGGAGAGGACCTTTTGTAGTCCGCACCGTTTATCCGCACGGTGCGGTTGATCTTGAGAACCCTGAAGACGGTACCTTATTCAAGGTGAATGGGCATCGACTAAAACCGTTCTTCACAGCGGATCCTTCAGAGGAGCTCCTGCTTTTGCAGGAGCCGATCTACATTGAGTGATATTCCTCCACTTTCGCCCCCAAACTTCGTTTCCTGAAGACACTATTTCAAATAAGTTTGGGGGTGTGCATATTATTTGTATATATATTTCCAAAATACCATAAAAAATAAAAAATGAAAAAAATAAAAAATAAATTTTTTTTTATAAAAAAATAATAATTTTTGGACCTAATTGCAAATCTGCAGATTAAGAGCTGATTTTGCAAATAAAACCCTTGTTTTAGAGGGTGTTTTATGTAAATCACCCTCCCATCCTCTATTTAAAGGAACCCGAGCCCTCTGTGTGTTTACCCTAAAAAAATTTCATCTCATAAAACCCTAGCCGCCGCCCCCTACCCTCTACAAAAAAATTTCGCCGCAACTCCACCAGAGCGCCGCGCTTCCGCCGCCTCTGACGCCTCCCGCCGCGCAACCGCCGTCGCTTAGTGTCTTCACCCCCTGAAATTTTCAGGGGAGGTAAATCTGATCCTTTGCTCTCTGTTCCTGCATATACTTTTTCTCTGAAACATCCAAATGGCATATAAAATGCAGTATGAAAGGGATTTTTCCCCTGTTTTCGCACACGAGATTTACGGTACATACTTCCCACACGAAATCTCACAAAGGGGATGGAATTTCCTCCTCTATAATCATACATCTGCGTTTGCTCTACCTAACCTAGTTGTCCTATTTTACGAATCCATGGAAGATAATAGCCTTGACAACTTAGGGTACATTAAACTGAATTGGGGAAATCGGGAAATTCACATCGATAGGGACATGATACACGAGGTTACACTCATACCACGTGTACCTGCACATGAACACCCACTGCGCTTTGAAGATTATATGCCATTAATGGGTAATGACTGTGCACGAGAACCGCGTAAGGGCATCCAAGCACGGACTCTTTTTGCAAACGTTTTAACTGTGTGCCGGTGGGCACAAAACAATATTTTTGGAAGTTCTCACAACACGACCTATTTCACCCCTTCGTTACATGTCGTCCACACTCTAATGACAAAAAATCCTAGGTTCGACATGTGCACGGTTTTGCTCCAATCCATAGGTACGGGGAAACGAGGGAGTGTATATCCATGTCCCATGCTCGTTACCCAACTCTGATGTTATTTCCTCCCAGCCGAGGAATTTGACTCATTTATGATAGACGGTGTCCCGGTTCGACCACTTTTAGAGGGCGTCTTGTCGTCCTACTCTAGACTCACGGATATTTGGACACGAACAGAACTGGCAGAAAATGTACCTGCACACACCCCTAGCTCGAGCTCGACTTCGAGCGGGGAAGAACTAACTCCCCAGGAGCATGCGCGGTTGATGCGAAGAACGGTGAGAAGAATAGACTCTTTGAGGGATGAGTTTCGGGCAACTGCACGAGCGCACGACCGTCGGTTGACGGAAATTGAGAGGGGTATTCAAACTCTTTTGGCTAGAGGGGAAAGATCACGTTCACGCTCACGAGCGCGACGTGGGGCCGGGCAGTGAGGGCACTGCTTTGCTCAAGTTTGGGGGAGAGGGTAGTGTATATAGTTATCTTTTGCATTGCATACTGTATATATTTTTTCTTTTCCTTTTGCATATTTATTTTCTGCATTGCATCTTTATATAAAAAAAAATCATAAAAATTTGAAAATTTGAAACATAAAAAAAATTAGAAAACAGAAAAACCCATAAAAATTGAAAAATTATAAAATTATAAAAATTAATGTATTCAATTCTGGTTAATTAACTTGAGTTTGATAAATAGGTTAACTGGCTAGGAAAAACTAAATCTTAGACTTAGCAAATTAAAAACCCTAAAAATAACCTTTCTTAGAGTTTAACGGTAGAAAGTATATGTCTTTGTAGATTATTTAGAAATAAGCAAATTTTGGGTTCACTTCTTGGGCTAAGTCGAAACGAAGGAAAAGTATTAAAACTTTTATTAGAGTATAAGTTTGAAAAATAGTTCCTAGCTTAAGTCTAGATTCTGAAAACATGTACCCTACAAAATGCACAAACACGCACCTTGAAACTTGGATTAGTAGAAGAGACCTTGAAATACTCTTGTCTAAAGTCCTTAGCACAATGAAAATAAAAAAGAAAAAAAAAGTGAATAAAGAAAAAAAAATGGACACTGGTTTTTGTGATTATTTAAGTCTGTAAAAATAGAAAAATATTTAGCGAGGGTGCTTCATCATCTAGTGTCTTAGACCAACTGGTTTGGGAGCCACTGCTAAAAGCCTTGGGTGTTGCAAAACTAGGAAGTACGCTTTAAAACGCTAACGCATCTTGTAATCGGTTGTTGGTACCTCAAGAAGTATTAACAGTCGCATGAAGGATGTGAAAGCGAAAATTCACCAATTAATAAGTGCTTTGGACAATGGACGAGAGTACGATTGCTTGATTTGAATTTCCAAGTGTAGAGGTGATATTTACACACACGTGGGGATATGTGATTAGAGTTTAGATAAGAGAAAGGAATGAAGAATAGAACTTGTATTTTTAATAGAGTTGATAGAAATTCCTAAGTGGAAATGGAACCCTAGAAGGAAAACTTAAGAAATGCCGAAACTTGAGTAATTCTATAGAACATATATAATCTTAAGTTAAATAATGAGGAAGTGTGAAGAATGTGGGTGGATAATTTACGGGTCAAAGATAATAGATTTCCTTGTTAAAAAACCTAGTTAGAAAACAAAAAGTCAAAAAGCCAAATTGATAGGATTTTCTGGGTGTAATCCGCTGAAAACCCTCAGGAGACAACACTCCTCCTACTAGGGACACCTAGAGGTTTAACGGCTTGTTGCACGAGCTCAGTGCAATCGCGTTTCCCTGCGAAAGTGCGGCTAGGTTAGATTTTTATCGAGAATAAATAAAATAATAAGTTTGCTCGAGGGCGAGCAAAAGATAAGTTTGGGGGTATTTGTTCATAACATAATATTGCATTTTGTATTCCCCATTCTTATGCATTTAAGAATAAAAACAGGTGCTTTTGACGCATGTCTGCTACATAGTACAGGTTACAGGTTTTTGGAGCAAAAACGGTGAAAAAGACAAAAGACGACAGAAAAAGGGACTTTTGACCAACAAATAGAAGGATCCTAGTCAAGCCTAGACGAAGAACAGTTCACAATCAATAAGGCAGTGCAAGGTCCGAAATGTCAAGGAAAACGGTTAAAAGACTGCTATAAATTGTTCACTGAAGATCTGGAACCAATGCAGAAGCCCAACAGAGAAATGAACTGAAGAAATAACCAGACAAAAGAACCATGATGCAGCCCAGAAAAAATGATGAGCTGAACTCACCAACGGGCCGCGGAACCGCGGCCCAAGCGTGCCCATGCCGCGGTTCCGCGGCCATCCTATGCCCGTGCTTCGAGAAAATTTTACCAAAATTCTGTAGCGGCTCTGAAAAGATTTTCTAGGGGTATATTTGTATTTTTAGACATGCGAATCAACTGTAGCCCTAGGGTTTCTATGTTCTATAAATAGAACCCAAACCCTTGTATTTTCTTATGCCTCTTCTCATGAATAAAATTCTGTTTTCTTGAAGTTAGAGTGCATCAAAAGTAAGTAGGTTATTTTCCTTGCAGTAGTTGTAGTTTTTCATATCTTCTATAGGTAAATTATTTTCTCGCCTTAGTTTAAATTAGTTTAGCTTTTATTAACTTGCAATCGATGTTTTCTCTCTTTAATAAAATCATGTCTTTCTTCATCCCCTCAATGAGCGAGTAGTTTCCTCGCTTGTTAGGGTTAGGAATAGGGAAGGAATTGAGAGATGAAGATCTCTCATCTCTTTTCGTTGCCAAACTTTTATGAACATTAGAACTCCATGCATACCTTCTTATTCCGCTCCCTACGGCACTTCTACCCTCGAGGTAGCGGTGATTCCGTTGTCTAAAGGCCCGGATTTTAAGGTTTTCCATGGAGGTTAGGGTGAAGATTAATAAAGGAAGGACAAGGATCTAGAGGAAGAATCAATCATCCCAATCATCCTAATCCCCTTTATAAATATTTACCATAACACTAATATGATAGATTTAATTAATGGCAATGGAAAGAGATGTAGATCTTTGTTTACCAAATTTTCCCTAAACCTAATCCTAGCAAGTTTCTAATCCTAGTATCATACAACTTCAATTTTTAGGTTTAATTATAAATCCAAACACCATTTGGAATTAACTCGTAAGAACTTAAAGGAGATTTACACATCCCTGTGGACCGACCCGTATTCACCGGCTAGCTTCATGCGACGCCGTTCTTGATTGCGGTAAATATTTTTGATCGACAAAACTTCTCTTAATCACTTATCGAATCAACACTTGATTCGATAACCCGGGTATATCACATATAACCGACCGATATCACATATCGATAGAGTAGAATACGGTATCACATACACGTATTAATCTCGGTCCCACACATATCACATATGTGCTCCTACTTCGTTTCTCCTAAGCCAGGAAACCTCTGTGTAGGACTCTAAAGACTCGTCAATACACCGGCAGTAGGTGGTGATCATATCAGCCACCCACAAGCTGCAACCGGTCTGCTAAACATAACGGTCACCCAAGTATTGGACGATCAGAAGATCAACAAGCAAGCCTGCTCATACTCCTGCGAATCCAATCAGTAACACTACCATACAGTCCGGTCTCTTCGTCATGTATGTCGCATATCTCAGCCTGGGGGTGGTAAACGTCAGACCCCAATAGCCCTGATAAGTAATGCCGAGGTGAGGCCCATAATGGTTCGAGAAACTACTGATAACACTTACCAGTAGATCTCAGCAACCCTGGCCAGGGATTTCCTGTTATGGCCAATCGAGCATAGCGCAACATCAACCCCCAATACCGGGTGAGACGAAATCTCCTCCTATCGCTCATTGCCTCCATGTGACTCGGGACTGTACCCAAAAACCACTGTTTTGCACGATCTCTTGAACATGGTAAGGTGGAAACCAAAACGAAGTGGGAATCACACAAGACTCTATGACCATCTCAGGTCGACAGACTAACTTGTACCAGTGTTAATAGAGAACTGCTATCTGATGATAGGTATAATACTATCTATGAGTTCTCGGCGAGTCCATCCAGTGTACCCAGTCTCCACTGAGCACCCGTATACCATCTCTGATATCAAACACCAATGGATATAGGATCATACATCGCCCATCATATGGGTCGATGTCTACTCTGGAATATTGATGCCCCGTCTCGATACTCCATGACTAGGAACAATTGAAGGGTGTACTTACCGACTACCTCTGCCCTACTAGTATGATCTGCATCATAATCCTGGTAGTCAAGTACTTATTCTAAGGGTTTTATCAACATGTAATAGAAAGACAATAAGTGTACATGTTAAGATAAAGAGCAACCAGATAGCATACTATCATGTCGAGCAAGAAAGTCCTCCCTATATGTGTCCAAGCATCCATTATAATATACATCACATGTATAATAATGGCCTCTAGGGCATACATATAACTAATACATATTATGCAAGATTGTCCTGTACATATATATCCCTAGCATCCTATACAATGAAGGTCTCTAGGGCATACATATCCAACACAAGGAGCCGTTGTCGACGAGGATTTTATTTATCCTCTGATCATCGCAGTACCCAGCGATGTAGAATGGTCGATTGTGTTCGAACGTCCCTAGGGGAAGATCTTCTTCGCTGAAGGAGATGTTGGCCGTGTATAGTTCCGCCTTTTTATCCTTCATCGCTTCTTCGACAAAGTGCGCTTGAAAGAGGTTTGGTTCTTCGAAGGCTTTAATTAAAGACTCCCGTTGTTCCTTAGAAAAGAGCAGAGCATCGTACATGCTCATGTGCGAAGGTAACTTCTTCAGGTGGGCTAACACATTGTAGTCCACCTTATTTTTCTTGAGAAGATCCTTAGCGGCGAGTTCTTTGGCCCCCACTTCATCAAGGGCGTTCTCTTCGGGCATTTTTGCTTTGCCCTTATCTTGATTCTTAGGAGCATTGTTTGTAGGCCCAAGGTTCTTCTCGGGGAGAGTGCGGTTCCGCAAGCGAATATTGTCGCAGTCCTTCGCCTTTTCTTCGTCTCCTGATGAGAATCTTACAAAGGGGAGATCAATGGGAGGTTCATCTTCTTAATCTCTTCCGAAAGCCAGTACTACTGAACTTTCTCTTTCTGATGTCTGAGCCTCGATCATGTAACAACTTTCAGTGATCGTCCTTGCTTGGACGTTTGCTTTGGGACTATCATGTTGGGACGGGTGAGCCTTGCCGATCCGCCTCTCTCTTTTAAGATGTCTGCTATGGAGAACGTATTTTCTCCACCATTTCCTGAACGATTTACACTCGTCGATGGGATAATAGACCCTCCGTGGTAGAGGCCATATTTTGGATACTCTTCTCCACCTTCGATGTTCACTATCCCTGGGGAACACATCTTTAAGGGTGACAGTTTCATCCCTTTGAATAGGGCCAATCGAAAGAGATTTCGCGTGTCGTATCTTAAGTTTTAAAGTAATCGCAATCAAGAAGGCATCGCGTGTAGCTAGCCGTGATGATTATGGGTCGTCCGCAGGGGGATAGTGCGTTTTAAGTTCTTGTTCTCACGAGTTAAGCCAAAGGTCCGAATTGTACGATTCAACCCTATTGTTTGTATATGCAAAATAAACGCTTGTTAGGGATAGAGATAGGTTAGTGTAAGTTTGGAAAATCCTTACTCATTCCTTTGTGCCTCATTTGACTATTGAAACTAGAGGAATCGACAGCAACGTGGATTAGGGTGTTTAAGCACGGTATTTGTGAAATCCGGCTTATTGACCCTTGTCCGTCCTTTCTTGTCTCTTAACTTTTGCTTCCGGTCAAACCAAATGCAACCGGTCATGGTTTGGAATCACCGCTACTGTGGTAGAATAGGGTGCCTAATAGAGTGCTTGCGTGAGCTTTGAGCGGAGTTCAATTAGCAAGTATCAGTCAAAGTAAATGAGTAAAAGAAAACCTTAAATTAAAAAACCACTCTCTTTCCCTAACAAGCTCCACTATTCACAATCCACAACCAACATCAAAAGAAAATACAAAAGAGAAGAGATCAAAGAAAACACATTGCAAGTAAGTAAATTGCAGGAAAGTAAATTGCAAGTAAGTAAAGAGAAGAAAATACTAAGAACCAAATTGCAAGAATGAAAGCTTCATTAAGTTTAAATCCAAGATACAAACATATGAGTTCAATAACCAAAGCCAAAACTAGCAAGATCAATGAAGAGGTTGCAAGATCAGGAGAAGGCAAGGAACTTAAAGTTACCTAACTACTATGTATAAGGCTTCAACAAAAATTACAAAATGAAATAATCTAAGTATGTAGAGTATGGCCCTGAGCTTGCTATCTGTTTTGGTATATATAGGCACTTCATCAATAAAAACAAACAATATAATTGAGATGACGTGACAACTTAGAATGATCAGACGAAAAATGGAGCCAAAATGTGGGGGTGGGACCATGTAACATTTCAAAAATATAAAATATGATTTGTGGAATTTAAATAATAAAATAATAAATTTTATGGATATTAGAAAAGGATGAAAATTCGTTTTTAATGGAATGATATAATTATATACATGTAATTAGGAAAATAATTGGAATTTCAGATAAATTATTAATTTTGAAGTGTCATGACCCGAAATTGGCACGTGACGGCCCTTAAACTACGCAACGTCTACAGACGTAACGCAATTTAAGCAAGCCGAAAACCCAGAAATCTAAACCATCAAAAGTAGTAAGTGATAATAACAATTTTAAAACTTTTAAAATCTCAAACCAAATTCTTTAATGTTACGACCCGAAAGTACGGAACGCGACTGGCACTTAGATTACGAGACGTCTAAAGGCGTACCGTAACCTAAGTCAGCCAAAGCCCAGAAGAATCTAAACCAAAATCAAAAGAGAGTGAAGGAAAACCTTTAATGAAAATAGTTTTTAAAAATCATTTAAGTTGCATAGAATCCCTTTTTAAAACATCAAAAATTTCCGAAAATTTCGGCAGAGTCTCCCCTGTATTTTCTATCCCCCCAAAATGGGTACAACAAGATAATAAACCTGTAATCATAAAAATGGCATCCCCAAGCGGGAGCTAGCTCTTCGCCCAAGGCGGATCACAACCACATGCAATATAATAGCAATATCAAGAAAAGAGCATAAAAGAAACGCAAAATATCAGAAAACACAACGCCGGCTTAAGTGAGCTCGACCCAAAAGAAACCACAAATATACAAATCTCTCAGTCTCACCACTAGGTCACATATACAATATAAAGTGGTAGATGGAGAATACTAGATACAATGATAAAGCAAAAGAAATAAAGTGTGCTCGCAACCCACCTACGGGCGATGTCGCGAGTCTGAGCAAAAGGAACTGATGATAAGATAGTCCGCCGCTATAAGACTGACGGGTCGACCTGCAAGACACTGTGGCACAACGGGGGTGAGTTGCCAGCTCGTGAGTATATATAACATCTAATAAGGCAATCGTAAGAATGCACGCAATGCACCACAACATGCATGTCCATATGTGATATAATAGCTCTAGTATGCATGCACATGTATACAATGCCATTTCTAACTCTTAAAGTGTTTTAAATGCTAAGGGTACTGCGTTCTTAATTTTAGAAAATGAATATCTGTATAATAGCTAAGTACCATCAAGAAATCATCTGAAAACCCGTGTCAAGCATCGACACCAAGTAGGAATCATATCTGTCTCAATATCGGGCTCCGTCAGTCCGGATCGGCCCATATCATAAATCTCACGACAACGGTCGGTATCCTCCGGATATCCACCGCGCCAGACATCACCGGTAGGTAGTCTTCCCCTGCCAGGCTCATCGTCTACAACTCGATCTTCTTGCCCCGGGATACCATACCGGGCCCACCATGTACCCGAGACGGTTCATCCACTCCTCGAATCGGGTCTCGAAATCCAACAGAAAACATGAAAACTCATGGTGGACGACACATACATCACGAGAAAACCGCAACTTTGTTTTGAAAATGATAAATATAAGGTTTTGTTAAATTCTTGCGGTTTTCCCCAAAAATCCAGAAATCGCAGCAATACTGAAATCCTCAAGAAAATCATAATGTCCACATTTTATATATGATAAATGTCTATGATATCAATGCATACGATGTGAATTTTGGCTAGACATCTATATAAATATGATGATGATGCGAGGTATACGTATGCTATGCAATTTCATATATCAAGTATGAATGCAAGTGGCGATATTATGATAAACAGGTTCTATAGTGCACGTGGCATGGCAATTACCAAAGGCGTGTGTGTCACATGAATAGTGCGCGTGCAGAAGATGCCAATGGTAATGGTGTTCGTGTCCTACGAAGTGATATCGCATAAGTATAGATGAATGTCCATGCAATTTAATATACTGTTCGCTATAAGGGTATGCAGTGTACATGAATGGATAAGCTAGCTAACAAAATAAATCTTGCAAAAAGTAGGGTAATCCTAACTAGGGGGCGCCTCACGCCATTCAGACGATTCCCCCATAGATGAATACATCTACTCACCTGAAATCCCCGCTAATCCGATCCGACCACCGCCTTGCCTTTACGTGCCGTGTCCGATGTTTCCCCGACCGATCCTATATTTGCACAATACCAAGCATAAGATTACAAGACCTAAAACGATGCAAGTCACAATATACAATTATCGACGCTCTCGAATTAAACATAGCATGCACTCAGTGCGCGGGAAAACGCACGAAAATCGCTAACCTTTAACTAGAATCGTCATTTCGGGGAAATCGACAAAACTACAACCCGACTAGACGAAACCCCGCGTTCGCGCACTCTAATAGTCCTATACGAAGCTAATTATATCGCTATCATAAGGCAATTTGATCGCATTCTAATTTTTATAAAAATCTAGTAAGCAATTTGCTTACCGATTCGATACAAACATCGCAATTTTGTCGATTTAGCGAGCATAACACTACACAATTAACCACTCCAATCAATTAGATAACCAAACCCTAACTTAAATCCAACCACCATGCTACAAACCCTAATCTAGAACATCATCCCTTTCTTGAAATTTCAAAACTAACCATTACAATGAAATTAATCACTTTAAAATACTAAACTAGATTTATTAAACTACAAATTAACAACTAGTTTAGGAATTATACCTCCCAAGTGAACCCCAACTTGCACTAAGCCTCCAAAGTGGCCTCCTTTCTCCACTTCTCTAACTAATTAGGGTTAGGGAATGGAGGGATTAAGGTTTTGGTTTGAATCTATAAAGAAAATGGTGCAATTTTGTGGATTTTTCTTGATTTTATCATGATTTTAGAAGCAAGAATGAAGTGAGAAGATGAGGGATTTCAGCAAGGAGGCTCGGCCATCAGCTTGAGGAGGAGGTGTGGGATTTTTGGAGAAGTTTCTAGGTCAATAAAACACCATATGTTATCATTTAATGCTTTCACATCAATATTTTCACAAAAAGCCTCATTTTAATTCATTTTTTTCATAAAATTTCCAACCCTAAAACCAAAAATTTGCAAGCCATGATACAATTTTATTAACACCATATTTTAGCATATAAAGATTCCTAATTATGAAATTTACCTAATTAAATTTGTATTTATCACTAATTTAATGTATTTTTAAAAGCTTAAAATAATTAAAAAAATAATTAATTATGAATTTTTTTTCTATTTAACTAGAAAATTATAAGTGACATTTTAGTGACAAAATTATAGTAATATCTTATCTAAATTTTGTATAATTAGATCTACAATGAAAAATACCTATTTTGACTTTTTACGGAAAAAGCCGAAAAATTAGCCGATTACCGAAAAACTGCCTAAACGATTTTCGAAGGGTTACAATCTTCCCCCCTTAAAGAAATTCGGTCCCCGAATTTAGAATTTAACTACGCGTACCTTCAAAAAGATGGGGATATCTCTTCCTCATCTCGACCTCGGTCTCCCAGGTGACCTCCTCGCTGTTCGGGCCACGCCAAAGGACCTTGACGGACGGTATAACCTTCGACCTCAATTTCTTCACCTGCCGATCCAAAATGACCACTGGCTGCTCGGTGAAAGAAAGATCATGCTCTAGCTGGATCTTCTGGTGCTGAATCGCCTGGGAAGGATCATGAAGGTACTTGCGGAGCATCGAGACATAGAATACGGGGTGAACATCGGGGAAGCTGGGCGGAAGAGCTAACCGATAAGCGACTGGACCAACACGCTCTAGGATCTCGAAAGGACCAACATATCTAGGACTCAGTTTCCCTTTCCGCCCAAATCTCATCACACCTTTCATTGGAGAGACCTTCAGGAAAACATGATCGCCAACAGCGAACTCGAGTCGGCGACGACGCTTGTCAGCATATGATTTCTGCTTGCTCTGTGCCGCTCTCATCCTGTCCCGAATCAGCTGTATCTTCTCGGTCGTCTCTTGTACGATCTGCGGCCCCAAAATACTGCTCTCCCTAAGCTCTGTCCAACATACAGGCGATCGACATCTCCTCCCATATAAAGCCTCGAAAGGTGCCATCTGAATCGTCTCCTGGAAGCTATTATTGTAGGAAAACTCGATCAAAGGAAAATGACGATCCCAGCTACCACCGAAATCTAAAACACAAGCTCTGAGCATGTACTCAAGAGTCTGAATCGTACGCTCCGACTGACCGTCAGTCTGAGGATGAAAGGCTGTACTAAAACTCAATCGGGTGCCCAAAGCTTCCTGGAGTTTCTGCCACAATCGGCTGGTAAACTGGGTGCCCCTGTCGGACACGATGCAAGTCGAAACACCATGCAGTCGCACTATCTCATCAATATAAACCTGGGCGTACTGAGAAAATCCAAAAGTGGTCTTCACTGGCAGAAAGTGAGCCGCTTTCATCAGTCGATCCACAATCACCCAAATAGAGTCGTACCCTCGACTGGTCCTGGGTAGACCCACAATGAAGTCTATGGAGACCTGCTCCCACTTCAACTCAGGGATGGGCAAAGGCTGTAACTCGCCGGCTGGCCTCTGGTGCTCGGCCTTGACTTGCTGACAAGTCAGGCATCTCGACACAAAGTCTGTAATATCCTTCTTCATCCCGTCCCACCAGTAAACCTCTCTCAAATCATGGTACATCTTGGTGGATCCTGGATGAACACTGTATACTGATCTATGTGCCTCCTCGAGAATATCACGCCTCAGTCCCTCTGAATCTGGCACACACAGTCTAGTCCCAAATCGAAGTATCCCCTGATCATCAATCACGAACTCAGAAACTCTGCCCTGCCGAATCTGCTCAATAATCTCTAATGTACGGGCATCGCCGGACTGTGCCTCGCGGATACGGTCAAGTAACTGTGGGCGTGCTCTGAAATGGGCCAGCTGTCCCCCTGTAGGAGTAAACTCGAACTGCACTCTGCTATCACATAAAACCTGCCAATCCGCCGTCGACTGCATCTGTACTGTGCTCAAACAAGATAAACTACCTCCGGGCCTCCTACTCAAAGCATCTGCCACCACATTCGCCTTGCCCGGATGGTATAAAATCTCGCAGTCATAATCCTTCACCAACTCCATCCAACGGCGCCGTCTCAGGTTCAAATCTCGCTGCTGGAAGATATATTTCAAACTCTTGTGGTCGGTAAATATCTGGCACGACTCACCGTATAGGTAATGTCTCCAGATCTTAAGTGCAAATACCACTGCAGCCATCTTTAAATCATGGGTGGGGTAGTTCTGTTCGTGTTTCCTCAGCTGCCGAGAAGCATACGCGATAACTCTGTCGTGCTGCATCACAATATACCAGCCCCACTCTAGAAGCATCACAATATACCACGAACCCGCCTGATCCTGAAGGGAATGCTAACACTGGTGCAGTAGTCCGACGAGTCTTCAACTGCCGGAAGCTATCCTCACATGCCTGGGTCCAATCAAAAGGAACCCCCTTCCGGGTCAACCCGATCAACGGTGCAGCAATGCGGGAGAAATCCTGGACAAAACGTCGATAATAGCCGGCCAGACCTAGAAAGCCGCGAACCTCTGTAACTGATACTGGTCTAGGCCAACGCTGAATTGCCTCGATCTTCTTCGGGTCCACACAAATATCATCTCTCGTCACCACATGACCCAAGAAATCGACACTGTCTAGCCAGAATGCGCACTTGGAGAATTTGGCGAACAGCTGATGCTCCCTCAAAGTCTGCAATGTGATACGTAAGTGCTGCTCATGTTCCTCCCGGCTCCGAGAATAAACCAAGATGTCGTCAATGAACACAATGATGAACTGATCAAGATACGGCCTGAATACGCGGTTCATCAAATCCATAAATGCTGCCGGGGCATTGGTGAGCCCGAACGACATCACCAAGAACTCGTAATGACCATATCGAGTACGGAAAGCGGTCTTCGGAATATCCTCCTTCCGAACCCGCAACTGGTGATAACCTGATCGTAAATCAACCTTCGAGAAGAACCCTGCACCCTGGAGCTGATCAAATAAGTCATCAATGCGGGGTAGGGGATACCTGTTCCGCACAGTAACCCGGTTCAACTGACGATAATCAATGCATAAACGCATACTTCCGTCCTTCTTCTTAACAAACAGGACGGGAGCACCCCAAGGTGACACACTCGGTCGGATAAGCCCTTTGTCCAGCAAGTCCTGTAACTGATCCTTTAGCTCTCTCAGCTCCACCGGGGCCATCCGATAAGGCGGTATAGAGATAGGCCCCGTGCCAGGGATCAAGTCAATACAGAACTCAATCTCGCGCTCTGGTGGCAGACCAGGCAGCTCGTCAGGGAATACATCAGGAACCTCTCTCACAACAGGGACCTGGTCCAACGGAACCTCTGTGGAGCTAGTATCACAAATATAGGCTAAGAATCCCTGACACCCTTTCCTTAAGAGCTGACCAGCGCGAAGAGAAGAAATCAAGCTGGGAAGGGTAGCGCTACGATCTCCCTGAATAACAAGAACCGGCTCACCAGGAAAACTGAATCTGACTGCTTTCTCACGGCAGTCCACGGATGCATAACAGGTGGCTAGCCAGTCCATACCAAGAAGAACGTCAAAGTCTAGCATATCGAGGAGAATCAAATCTACTGAAGAATCTCTCTCCCCGATACGAACGGAACACGATCGGTACACAAAACGGGCAACAAAAGACTCGCCTACCGGGGTAATAACGACAAGCGGCTGATCTACGGAGAAGACTCTCGGCCCAACCTCGGTGCAAAGTATGTGGATACATAGGAATGTGTGGAGCCTGGATCAAATAATACCCGTGCATCAAAAGAACATACTGGTAGAGTACCTGTCACGACGGCATTGGATGCCTGTGCATCCTGAGGAGTCAATGCGAACACTCGGGCCTGTCCACCACTAATAGCTGGCTGTCCTCTGCCTCTACCTCGGCCTCTGCCTCTGCCTCTGTCGCCTCGTCCTCTCTGAACCGGACCGCCACGCCCACGGCCTCTAGAAGCATCTGGCTGGCATGAAGCATCATCAGGAGTAGGAAGTAAAGCTCTCTGAGAAGGTGGTGAGGGTGGTAAAGTCACATGCGGGACTGTCGCCGCACCCTGGCGTCTTATGGTACAGTCTCTGACACGGTGGTACTGACTCCCGCACCGAAAACATCCTGGAGACGACTGCTGGGTCTGTGGATATGAACCAAATAACTGACCTCGTCTCAATCCTCTGCCTCCGCCATCTCCCGGAAATAATCTATCACGATGTCTGCCCATATGCCGCTGAGCTGGCGTATCAGTACGGATCCTTTTCGGCCCAGAAACGACCGGAGTCTCAGAAATACGCTCCTCCAAAAGTAAGGCTGCATCCATCGCGGCTGCGTATGTATCAAAGTGCTGGGTGCCGTGGCAAGGAATAGCTGTGTATCAAGCCCTCGCACGAACCTCTTTATTCTCTTCTCTTCTGTGTCGACTAGGTACGGAGCATATCGAGACAACTGGGTAAACTGTATATCATACTCCGACACTGTCATCCCAGGAGTCTTGCGCAAAGACTCAAAACTACGGGCTCGAGCATCTCGGACACTCTCCGGAAGAAAATGGGCAAGAAATGCAGATGTAAACTCATCCCAGGTCATAGAAGGTAGACCTGCAGCTCGGCCTCTCTCTACTGAATCGTACCATTTCTGGGCAAGACCCTCCAGACGAAAACTCGCAAACTCCACCAATCTATCATCAGAACACCTCAACGAACGGCAAATCCGAGCCATCCTATCAAGAAAAGCCTGTGGGTCCTCTGTCGCATCTGTACCGGTAAAAGATGGAGGTCTCAATCTCATGAACTCCTGTAGTGAAACAGGGATAGTCTCCGTAGTAGCAGCAGGAGTGACCATCTGTGCAGCAGGTACGATCGTGGTCTGTGCGGTGGAAGGAACGTCCTCGGATCTCTGTGCCCGGCTGGACTCAACTAAAGATCCCATCATCTGCCGCAACTCTTGCATGCCGGCCTCTAATCTGGCAATACGGTCAGGATAAGGCGGATCAGTATGACCCTGAGGGACAGGCGTATCATCCCGCTCGATCCTCGCCTCAGACGGGCCCGCCCGAATCTCATCCCTAGCGGCAGCCCGCTGAGCTCTCGTAGTCTTTGACGGCATCGAAGCTGGAATAAGAAACGAGACTGATAAGATCATTGCAATTGAATCAAGGAATGCAAGGAATCGAGAAAGGAAATACAAGCAATTATGTCCTAAGGTTACTTAGGCGGAGTACCGTATCGTAAGTATGCCGTGGATCATACCCACGGTACGCCACTCTGCTTAAGTAACCTACACCATCTACCAAGGTCGTCCTACACTCAGAAAGGTAAAACCTCGCTCTGATACCAACTTTGTCACGACCCGAAAGTACGGAACGCGACTGGCACTTAGATTACGAGACGTCTAAAGGCGTACCGTAACCTAAGTCAGCCAAAGCCCAGAAGAATCTAAACCAAAATCAAAAGAGAGTGAAGGAAAACCTTTAATGAAAATGGTTTTTAAAAATCATTTAAGTTGCATAGAATCCCTTTTTAAAACATCAAAAATTTCCGAAAATTTCGGCAGAGTCTCCCCTGTATTTTCTATCCCCCAAAAATGGGTACAACAAGATAATAAACCTGTAATCATAAAAATGGCATCCCCAAACGGGAGCTAGCTCTTCGCCCAAGGCGGATCACAACCACATGCAATATAATAGCAATATCAAGAAAAGAGCATAAAAGAAACGCAAAATATCAGAAAACACAACGCCGGCTCAAGTGAGCTCGACCCAAAAGAAACCACAAATATACAAATCTCTCAGTCTCACCACTAGGTCACATATACAATATAAAGTGGTAGATGGAGAATACTAAATACAATGATAAAGCAAAAGAAATAAAGTGTGCTCGCAGCCCACCTACGGGCGATGTCGCGAGTCTGAGCAAAAGGAACTGATGATAAGATAGTCCGCCGCTACAAGACTGACGGGTCCGACCTGCAAGACACTGTGGCACAACGGGGGTGAGTTGCCGGCTCGTGAGTAAATATAACATCTAATAAGGCAATCGTAAGAATGCACGCAATGCACTACAACATGCATGTCCATATGTGATATAATAGCTCTAGTATGCATGCACATGTATACAATGCCATTTCTAGCTCTTTAAGTGTTTTAAATGCTAAGGGTACTGCGTTCTTAACTTTAGAAAATGAATATTTGTATAATAGCTAAGTACCATCAAGAAATCATCTGAAAACCCGTGTCAAGCATCGACACCAAGTAGGAATCATATCTGTCTCAATATCGGGCTCCGTCAATCCGGATCGGCCCATATCATAAATCTCACGACAACGATCGGTATCCTCCGGATATCCGCCGCGCCAGACATCACCGGTAGGTAGTCTTCCCCTGCCAGGCTCATCGTCTACAAATCGATCTTCTTGCCCCGGGGTACCATACCGGGCCCACCATGTACCCGAGACGGTTCATCCACTTCTCGAATCGGGTCTCGAAATCCAACAGAAAACATGAAAACTCATGGTGGACGACACATACATCATGAGAAAACCGCAACTTTGTTTTGAAAATGATAAATATAAGGTTTTGTTAAATTCTTGCGGTTTTCCCCAAAAATCCAGAAATCGCAGCAATACTGAAATCCTCAAGAAAATCATAATGTCCACATGTTATATATGATAAATGTCTATGATATCAATGCATACGATGTGAATTTTGGCTAGACATCTATATAAATATGATGATGATGCGAGGTATACGTATGCTATGCAATTTCATATATCAAGTATGAATGCAAGTGGCGATATTATGATAAACAGGTTCTATAGTGCACGTGGCATGGCAATTACCAAAGGCGTGTGTGTCACATGAATAGTGCGCGTGCAGCAGATGCCAATGGTAATGGTGTTCGTGTCCTACGAAGTGATATCGCATAAGTATAGATGAATGTCCATGCAATTTAATATACTGTTCGCTATAAGGGTATGCAGTGTACATGAATGGATAAGCTAGCTAACAAAATAAATCTTGCAAAAAGTAGGGTAATCCTAACTAGGGGGGCGCCTCGCGCCATTCAGACGATTCCCCCATAGATGAATACATCTACTCACCTGAAATCCCCGCTAATCCGATCCGACCACCGCCTTGCCTTTACGTGCCGTGTCCGATGTTTCCCCGACCGATCCTATATTTGCACAATACCAAGCATAAGATTACAAGACCTAAAACAATGCAAGTCACAATATACAATTATCGACGCTCTCGAATTAAACATAGCATGCACTCGGTGCGCGGGAAAACGCACGAAAATCGCTAACCTTTAACTAGAATCGTCATTTCGGGGAAATCGACAAAACTACAACCCGAATAGACGAAACCCCTCGTTCATGCACTCTAATAGTCCTATACGAAGCTAATTATATCGCTAACATAACGCAATTTGATCGCATTTTAATTTTTATAAAAATCTAGTAAGCAATTTGCTTACTGATTCGATACAAACATCGCAATTTTGTCGATTTAGCGAGCATAACACTACACAATTAACCACTCCAATCAATTAGATAACCAAACCCTAACTTAAATCCAACCACCATGCTACAAACCCTAATCTAGAACATCATCCCTTTCTTGAAATTTCAAAACTAACCATTACAATGAAATTAATCACTTTAAAATACTAAACTAGCTTTATTAAACTACAAATTAACAACTAGTTTAGGAATTATACCTCCCAAGTGAACCCCAACTTGCACTAAGCCTCCAAAGTGGCCTCCTTTCTCCCCTTCTCTAACTAATTAGGGTTAGGGAATTGAGGGATTAAGGTTTTGGTTTGAATCTATGAAGAAAATGGTGCAATTTTGTGGATTTTTCTTGATTTTATCATGATTTTAGAAGCAAGAATGAAGTGAGAAGATGAGGGATTTCAGCAAGGAGGCTCGGCCAGCAGCTTGAGGAGGAGATGTGGGATTTTTGGAGAAGTTTCTAGGTCAATAAAACACCATATGTTATCATTTAATGCTTTCACATCAATATTTTCACAAAAAGCCTCATTTTAATTCATTTTTTTCATAAAATTTCCAACCCTAAAACCAAAAATTTGCAAGCCATGATACAATTTTATTAACACCATATTTTAGCTTATAAAGATTCCTAATTATGAAATTTACCTAATTAAATTTGTATTTATCACTAATTTAATGTATTTTTAAAAGCTTAAAATAATAAAAAAATAATTAATTACGAAATATTTTTTTTATTTAACTAGAAAATTATAAGTGACATTTTAGTGACAAAATTATAGTAATATCTTATCTAAATTTTGTATAATTAGATCTACAATGAAAAATACCTATTTTGACTTTTTACGGAAAAAGCCGAAAAATTAGCCGATTACCGAAAAACTGCCTAAACGATTTTCGAAGGGTTACATTTAAAGTCCAACTTTATTTCTTTTAAAATTTTGGTAGCACCTCCTCTGTAAAAACCAGCCCCAAAAGGGGTACAACAAAGAAATAAGTAAAGGATCCCTAAACAGGAGCAAATACACACCCAAAGGCGGAAAATAACCACCACAACAGATATACGACGCCGTAGCGAAGAAATAAAAGACGATATAAATAAAACTGCATAAAAGACCTCTAAGTCACAAAATAATATACAATATCGTCCTCACATCAAGTCTCTAAGTCATACATGAAAGTGGCAGATGGAGAGTACATGATACAACGAATATACAATGATCAATATCGGATAACCGCAAAACCCACCTATAGCAAAACTGCACACAGTCAGCCGTAGCGGTATCCGCTGCAAAAGATGATATGATAGATGAAAGGCCCTGCCTCGACTACTCTTAGGAACAACCTGCAAAACACTGTGGCACAACGGGAGTGAGTTGCCAACTTGTGAATAGTAAATAACATATGCTGGTAATCGCAAGTATGCACGTACAGCGCGAATCTAACACAAGCAGGCTAATAGCAATAAATGGCAATATGTATGCATCAGTCATGAAAAGTACTCTATCAGGTACAACTAATAAATGAAGCAACAATATGACAATATGTATATGCAACAGTCATGAAAGGTACTCTATCAGGTACAACTAATACATGAGCAATAAATGGCAATATGCATATGCAACAGTCATGAAAGGTACTCTATCAGGTATAATTAATACATGAAGCAATGCATATAGAATAAATGTGGAATATGGGATAAAACATGTCATACTCACGGAATCCTGACCTCGTGGCAGGACCAAAGTCCATCAAGACAATCAAAATCCCAATTTCCTCAAATCAGCCCCCAAATTGGCTTTCATATCCTATAAGTCTCATATATCATGAGTGTTAAATATCAAGTAAATGGCATATATCCTGTATCCAATATCAAGTAAATCTCATATATCCTGTATCCAATATTAAGTAAATCTCATATATCCTGTATCCAATATCGAGCAAGTCTCATGAAATAAATAAGTATATTTGCATGAATCATTATGATGATGTATATAAATTAGATATGTATACATATATATTAGCGTCCCATTCCACTAATATATATATATATATATATAGAAAGACACACACACACACACACACACACACACACATATAACAGCGTCCCATTCCACTGTTATATACTTAGGAGTTAAAATATCATGAAAACAAGTGTCTAGCATCGACACATAAATAATGATCTATCAGGTGTTGTCACCACGAATGGCCCCTGATAGGTACGTATCATACGCTATCTCGAAAACCCGAGTGCCCAGTTTCGACCCTCGCCTTTCGACGTATCCATACATACATAACTCCGATCGGTATCCCCACGATAATCGCCGAGTCTAAATACTGTCACCGATAGGTATGATTCCCCTGTCAGGCTCATCGGTGTGGTCCATCGACATACCTTTCTTGCCCCGAGGTACCTCCGAGCCCCACTATGTACCCGCACACGGCCCACAACACCTCCTCGCATGGGGTATATATATCAGAACCGATAAAACTCATGGTGGCTGCTGAAATATCATATCAAGAGAAACCAGGGTTTTCAAATAATGCATAATTTCATGAAACTACAACGATCCTCAAATCCAGAAAACATCATGAAAATCTATATCTCAATGCGAAAATCATTGAATATAATATATGCAACATAAAACTGTAATGTGAGCATATAAAGGAAAAGCCGCTATTTAACTGCAACAAGTTAATATATATATAATGCGGTTCCTAATTTCTCTAAGTCCATATAACATCAAATAAAGGTGAACATGTAGCTATAGCCAGATATATGTGTAAACATGTAGGTATAGCAAGGTATATGTATCTACCTATCAGTAATGATGTAATACCCTCCAGGTATAAGTGTAAGTATGTATGCAGGATGTACATATAGCTATGTCTCATATGTGTATATACCTATCACTAATGGTATAATACCATATAGGTATATGGGTAACTAGCATGTAAGCATGTCAAGGCATATGTGTAAGCATGTAGGTATACATGTATGCTATATGTCATATGCATAATGGAATATGAATCAATGTTTCAATGTCCCTAACCAAACAATATCATATATGTATGTATGTTGTGCGTGTCATGGCAATTATTGACGGTGTGTGTGGTATACAATCAGTACTCGTGCAACATGAGCCGTCAATAATAGTGCAGTGTCCAAAAGGTAGAAGTCCATGCACAACAAGTAATAATATGCAATGAGGTGTACGCACAAACTCTATATATGCAATAGAATATGCGACTAATATCATAACATCTCTAGCCCAGACGCATAACGCCATGCGGGCGATTCCCCTGTAGATGTTAAATCTACGCAACAACGCTCCTGGCTAAGTAAAGCCAACCACCTGTTTCTCCTTCTTTGCAGCGCCCGAAGTCCTCGCCTGCGAACTTATAACATAAAAAAATGTAACGAGTATGTATATTAGCAAACGACCAATAACACGTACAAACTACGTTTGACCGACGCGACAGCTCCAAACAAACTCTCAAGTGTTCGTCTAGTGGCTAACGTGCATAGCGACACAACGAAATCAACTCAGAACAACAGAACACAATGACACGAACCATATCGGATAACGTAACGCGTGAAAACGAAACACAAGAAAACAAGCAAGTGATCCCAAATTTTGCTATACCAACAATTCGTAAAAGTTGCTAGTACCACGAGACCTCATACAACCCCAGAGACCCTTACACCAAAACTCAACCCTCCAGTCCCCACTCTGGCCGCAAATTGCGGCCAGAATCAATAAATCTGCGGCCAGTCTACAAGGGAATGGGCTCGTATTTTGAGGGTAGGTTCTAGCTCACTACACTAGGTCACTGTGATGAGAACTTTTGCAACAAATATCTGGTTTGATAGCAGATCATCCGAGACCCGAACTACACTAAAAATACAATATTTGCACGAAACGATACAATGCGCGATCTAAACTGAAACTAATAAGTTACGCAACACTAAAAAGACTTAACTAACAGATAGAGATCATTACCTACTCCCACAAGCTCAAAGATCCTTGCTTTCCAATCTCCGAGGTATCCAAGAGGCAAAACAAGTTCAAAGATGTGATTTTTGTGAGAATTTGTGAAGTTTAGAGATGGATTAGTGAAGGAATGATAAGTGTTCAGTTGAGTGTTATGAGGATGATGAAAGAAATGAGAAGAGAAGAAGTGAGAGAGAATGAGAGGGAGTGAGATGAAAAGAGAGAGAGAGAGAGGTGAGGTTAAGGTGAGTGCACCCTTACATTAACTCCTCATTAATGCACACACTAAACTCACCATGCCACCTCTCCCCAAAACAAAAGCCAAAAGTAATATTTTCTCTCTTTCAACAAATATCTAGGATTAGGGTTAAAGTTTAAATAAGGGATTGGATTAGGTTAAGTTGTCATGGTCACTAATCTAGATTACACAAACCACCCTCACAAAAACATGCACACGTGCGTGCAAGCCATAACAAATAATAATAAAAATATTAATTAAATGTTATAAAATGTGAGGAACCCAAATTGGTAAACTTTTTACCAAAAACCCGCATTACCTTCTAAACTAACACTAATCTAAATCTAAGGCATTACAATCTCCCCCCTTAAAGAAAATTCGTCCCCAAATTAAAATTCATACTATGCATACCTTCAAAGAGATGAGTGCAAAACTTCCACATCTCGCTCGCAGCCTCCCAAGTGATTACCTCACTATACGGCTACGCAAAAGAAAACCCTCGACAGATGGCAATACCCTTGACCGAAGTTTCTCCACCTGCCGATCCCCTACCACTATCGGCTGTCGGTGAATGAAAGATCGTGTCCGAGCTAAATGGTCTGATGCTGAATCATGTGAGAAAGGTCATTAAGGTATTTGCAAAGTATCAACACTAGAAATACGGGATGAATACTGAAAAATCTGGGCGGAAGTGGCAAATTATAGGCAACGGAACTAACTCGCTAAAGGATTTCAAAAGGACCTACAATTCTGGGACAAGCTTCCCAAAACTCAACACGTTATTCATCGGAAAAATCCGTAGGAATACATGATCTACCACTGCGAACTCAAGTCTGCGACAACTACGGTCGGCATAAGACCTCTGTCTGCACTGGGCTACTCTCATCCTGACCTGAATCAACTGGATCATCTCCGAAGCCTCTCGACTAGCTGGGGTCCAAAAATCCTACTTACGCGGAGTCAGTAAAACAGACTGGCGATCGACACAAGCTACCACTCAAGGCCTAAAGGTTGCCAATTGGAATGTCTCTTGATAACAGCTTTCGAAGGAGAACCCTAACAATGGCAAGTGACGATCCCAACAGCCAACAAACACTTAGTACGTATGCACAGGCATATCCTCCAGAGTCTGTATAGCCCGCTCTCACAAACCATTGTCCTGCGGATGGAAAAGCGGAGCTAAAGCTCAAGCAATACCCAAGGGTTCCTGAAGCTTCTTCCAAAGGCGGCAAGCAAACAAGGTGTCTATATTGGATACAATGTTAGTGTATATGCCCTAGAGGCCATTACTGTATCATACTAGTTTGTATATTACTTAATGAAAGCTTGGGATATTCACCTTGTATATACAATCTTGCTCAAAATAGTAGTATGCTACTTGGTTTATTTCTACTTCAATGTGTACATGTGTTTGTTTTTGTATATCGCCTATACACATTAGTGGAGCCCTTAGGATCTTTTCTTGATTACCAGCGATGTGATGGCCGTCACACTAGTGGGGCTGGGTAATCTATAAGCACATCCTTATGCAGGTCCCTGGTCGCAGGACTATCGAGACAGGGCATCGATACTCCGGAGTAGACCAGCGCATGCGCTTCTCATCCCAGTGTGGGAGACGGTCTGTCCCACAGCCGTCAGTACGTCGTACTTGAGATAGTATGCGGGTGCTCGTTAGGTTACGGGTACACTGGACAGGAATCGTCGGGAACTGACTAGTTGGTATTATGCCTATCGTCAGTTATCAGTTCCCAGGTGACATGAGTACAGCTTAGTCCGCTGACTTGACACTGTCACTTCGCCTCGAGTGTGTTCCCACTGTACTTTGATCACTACCCTACCACGGCTCAAAGGAGTCGTGCAAACAGGTAGTGGTTGGGTGCAGTCCCGAAGCACTTGGAGGCAGTGACGGTTAGACAGGATTCGTCTCTCCCGGTATTGGGGGTTGACATCGCGCTGTGTCTAGGAGAGCCATTACACGAGTAGTCCCTGGCAAGGGCAAACGAGATATACTGGTAGGTTTCCAGTGTTATCTCAGGGTGTTTTGGGCTTCGCTCCGGCACGACTTGTACCGCTATTGGGGGACTGACGTTTACCGCCCCCTAGGCCCGCCATGCGATGTATCAGACGAACAGACCGGACTGTACGGAGAATGTCACACTCAGGCTCAGTAGGAGTTCAGATAGGTTTCGCCTCGTCGGTCTTCTTGTCGGCACTACCTGGGGACCGTTACGCACAGCTAGTGCCGCTTGCGGTCTGTGGTTAAACCCACTGCCAGCGTAGTGTCGAGTCTTTAGAGTCCCACACAGAAAGCTTTTCGCCTTTAGGCAAAAGAGTAGAGGTCGCATGGTATTGCGACAGGTCGCATGGTTTTGCGACAGGGTTCGGTCACATCCGTGCACTTGTGCACGTGCAGTGTCCGGACAGTTTACACTAGCGGGCTTTGGTATAAGCCAGATCCTAGTGTACCTTTTGGGATTGGATTTATCCAGTGTGCATTCGTGTTCCTCGGAACGCGGATGCGGGTGCGTATGCACAGTTGACAGGGAGACAGAGGCAGCGGATTCTCATTAGGGTTGTTGACAGTTGACCGTTGACTATTTGACTTTTTGTTCAACCCTAATGAGAATATGATATGTGATTAACTATTATATTAATTAAGTATTATGGTGACATGGTTGTTGACTTTTGTTGACTTTGTTGACTTGTTGACTTTTGTTGACTTGTTGACTTTGTTGACCGGTTGACTAGGCTTGACTAGTTGACCATCATGATAACCATAACCATCATTTCATGGCAAAGACTTTTACTTGCTTGCTCATTTTGTGTAAAATGAGTGCATGAAATGATATGGTTATGGTTACTTCAACCATCACATAAGACTTTTTTTTTAGTATGATGAGTTATCATGACTTTGGATTATGAGAGGGTGAAAGACAAAAGAGAGCCTCATTCTTTCTTGCTCATTCTCTCTCTTGTTCTTGAGCTCTCTTGTTTTTGCTCTCACCCTCAACCTCTTCCTCCCTCTCTTGATTCTATGGTTCTCTTGTCTCATGAGTTGAGAATCAAGAACCATAGATAAAATCCCATACAAACTCTTCTCTACTCATTCTAGTTCACTAGGTTTAGCAAACCAAGTGAACTAGTTTCTTCAAAGAACGAAGAAGGAAACAAAGGTTGGAGCTTTCAGGTGGATCTATCTTCGGCGTACGGAGACGACGAGAAGAAGCCATTCCGGACCACCATCGGAGCTTGAAGACGAAGGAGTTCAAGACAAGCAAGGTATAACCCCCTAACCGAGTAGCTAGAAACTCGTAGTTAGGTTGTTAGATAGATGTTTAACCAAGATCCGGGTTTTAGGTCCATGTTACCACCTCCGTAAAAATCGTTTTTTTTACCAAATTCCGCATTCCCGTAAGTACCGGGAGAGGTAGCATGGACTTACAGTGGTATCAGAGCCTAGTTAAACTCTATCTAACATGTTAGCAAGTAACTAGAAGATCGATCAAAGAAAAGTCCCGAAAACGAACCCCAAGATTTTCAAGTTTCTGTCGATTTTTTTACTGTTCAAAAGTTGATTATTTTAACACCTAAAATCGGCTCAGGCTTTTCTATGAATAACCACCAAAGATGGACCCACGATCGAGTCAAAGCGCCGCGGAAGCGCGGCGGGAGCATGCTCCCGCCGCGGATCCGCGACCGAGTTGACTCGGCCGTGGTCAATCTTTGGTGCAGTGTTATTCTGGGGGTATTTTGGGATTTTTGGAATATATATTTTCAACCCAGATTTTCCAGAACGAAAAATTTATTTTGGGGTCCTGAAAATCCGTATTTTTGATCGAACTTCTAAAAGACTTAAGCTAACGGGTTTTTCTGTAATGTGCTATTTGTATTGAACGTCTACTAATCGCTATATGTCGATTAGTGGGGGTTATACAAATCTGTGATCTGTAATGTTGCTGGAATGTGTATATGAATATGTTGAATTGTCGCGGGTGAATAGCCGGGGTTTGTGAGACGAGAGTTTTCTTTTCTTTCAATTCATGTAAATTTGTAAATTGATGTAATAATTATTTGTATGGCCGCACAAACGGGTCGGGGTTGTAGCCGTCATTGTATAATTTCTTTTTACTGTTTTTGCTCCTAGGATAGACCCATGGAGGGGGTGCACAAACTACCGGGTATGCCGAAGTGTCGAGTGGCCTACTCATGGAGATGAGGGAGGTTGCTACGCTTCGGGTACTTGGCGGGTAGTTTGCCGCACCCGTAGGGGTCTAGGGTAGGGTTTTGGCTATTCACCGCGACCGTGTAATCTGTTTTTGTTACAGGCTCGTGCAAATTACAGATTCCTAGTATATCCAATGTATTCATCTGTGATCTGAAATGTTTATCATTGTAGTATATCTATATATGATATTATTTAGGCGTTGCTTATGTTTTACAGACGCGCTAGCCCAGCCCCCGCTCTGTCGTTAGTTAAGTAACCTAACGGGTAATGACGGGGCCCCGTGGCGAATGCGAATGGCATAAGCGTACGTCATATTTTGGTTTTTTTCTGCAATTGTAGGATTAAATGATGGGACGCATTAAAAGAACTAATGCAAGAATATCACGCATTAAAAGAACTAATGCAAGATAATAAACCAAGTTAAAGTCGTTGGAACACTTTCGAAAAACCACTCGGTTCTTTTCAAAACAAACTTTTAAAATACGGAGTTTGAGCCACTCCATTTAAAAGCTATCTCGTTCCATCGACCAAATCAAGTTCACTACGTTCACGGTTTTGCCAAAACCATCCGTAGCCCTCCATCATTTCAGTTAAATATTCGGTAGTATTCAAGCTATGTATTTTGACCTCACGCCAAGGCATAGTGATTGGTAGCTGCTGGATATTTATCTGTTGCATAGATAGAATGCGTTGGTTTGAGACAGTCGTACTGCCATTTTGGCCTACGTCAAGGGTATGTACGGGTGGGTTCAAATTAACCTGGATAATGATGGGACAAACTTGACATGTGACTTATGACATTTTGACCTCACGCCAAGGTCATAAGAGCATGGGGCGAAAATCCACATCGGGAGTTTCATAAGTACTGAAACTTGCTAGATTTGCATACCATTTGGAGTGTGATGATTCTGGTAGGATTCCTTCAGTTTCGTCACGCAATGATATTTGGATCCCGATCCTACTGTGAGTATATGCTACTCCTCGGGAAATTTCTCGCTTAACGATCAATGCTATAAACCTAGTAGGTGCCTAGAAAGGTGTTAGCGGGGCTACGCCCCCAGGGAAAAGAGGTTCTTTAATTAAGGAACTTCGCGAAAGCGTTGGAAAACCTCCCTCGAAGTACCGACACCAGCCTGGCCGAACGGTTAAGCAAGTATTGTACGGTGAGATTGATCCTGACTAATTCTTCCTTTATGGTTTGAGGAGGGATTCGAGAAACAGTGGGAGCCATCCTGTTTAGACAAACTAAAAACCACTCTAAACTTGCAAGAGCATCATGCTGAGTGTTTCTTCTTCTCTCTCCTAATTGCAGCGACCAAATCGACATGACTGGACTTAAGTTACTCCTAGATAAAAACAAACTGACAGGGCCAAACAACAAAGATTGGCTCAGGAATGTCAAGATAGCAATCACTTACGACAAGCTGGGGTATCTTCTTACCACCAAAGCTCCCCCTATCCCTGGTCCAACTTCCAGCGTCGCGGATAAGGAAATCCGCAAGACTTGGGAGATTGATAGCGCGAAGGCCAAATGCCTCGTGCTTGCCTCGATGGACAACGGACATCAGAGGAGGCACGAGAATATGGACTTGGAATCCATATTGCTTCATACAAAAGAACTGTATGGAGAGCAATCTCGTATCGCAAGATACGAAGCGTCGAAAAAGTTATTTTCGACAAGAATGGCCGTCGGATCATCAGTAGCCGAGCACGTGCTAAAGATGATCGGCTACATTGAGGAGCTCGCGGACCTAGGGATCACATTGGAGAGTGAACTATATACGGATATAGTTCTCCAGTCCCTTCCTTCCACTTACGCCCAGTTCATACTGAACTTCAACTTACAAGAAAAAGAGGTTGAACTTTCAGAGCTCCTCAACATGCTGAGGAGCGCAGAGGGCACCCTACAGAAAGGTAGGGAAACATCCACTTTGTTTGTAGGAGGATCATCTTCTTCTAGGTCCAAGGCGAAAGCCAAGGGAAAGAAGAAGAAGGCCCCCGCCAAACCAAGGGGCGGTGTTAGTAAAGTGGATACGAAGGGAAAAGGTAAAGCAACAAAGATAGCGGGGAAGCTTGTGGATAAGGAAGAATGCTTCTATTGTCATAAGAAAGGACACTGGAAGAATGATTGCAGGGCCTGGAAGGCCAGAACACAGGAATTGAAGCAGGTTGCAGCTTCAACTTCAGGTGTGTATGTTATTGAAAACTGTCTTTCAATAAACTCTACTTCCTGGGTATTGGATACCGGATCAGGATCTCATATCTGTAATTCTTTGCAGGTGTTGAGAAACCGTAGGGTTTTGAAGGCAGGTGACATGACCCTCAGAGTTGCGAACGGAGCTAGCATGGATGCTAAAGCCGTGGGGGACTATCACCTGGGAATGTCAGATGGACATGTTTTGGTTTTGCGTAATTGCTTTTTTGTACCCAACGCAACTTGTAATATCATTTCTGTATCTTTAGTTTCTAAAGAAGGTTATGAATTTGCGTTTGTAAGTAATGTTGTAAACATTCACCTTAATCAAGTTCTGATTGGGTCAGGTACATTGAGTAATGGTATATACGTATTGAACCAACCACAGATTTTCAATGTCCAGAATACACACAAAAGAAAGTCTCCAGAAATAAATCAGACTTTCTTGTGGCATTGTAGACTGGGTCACATCAATGAGAGAAGGTTGACTAAGTTACATACAGAAGGATATTTGAATGCGTTCGAATATCAATCGTATGCCACTTGTCAATCCTGTCTCAAAGGAAAGATGACAAAGACTCCGTTTCCTGGACGTGGAGTAAGAGCGAGCGAGCTCTTGGGACTCGTACACAGTGACGTGTGCGGTCCAATGTCTACACATGCGCGAAGCGGTTATTCTTACTTCATTACTTTTACGGATGACTTCTCAAGGTATGGTTATGTCTTCTTAATGAAACATAAGTCCGAAGCCTTTGGAAAATTCCAGGAGTATAAGAATGAAGTAGAGAAACAGACCGGCAAAAGTATTAAGATTCTAAGATCGGATCGAGGTGGAGAATACTTAAGTGCCGAGTTCCTGGACTATTTAAAAGAGAACGGAATTCTCTCTCATCTTACTCCTCCATACACCCCGCAACATAACGGTGTATCGGAGAGACGGAACCGCACCCTATTGGATATGGTGCGGTCCATGATGAGTAACGCTGAGTTACCGCGATCATTCTGGGGGTATGCGCTAGAATCAGCTGCATACCTTTTGAACCGAGTTCCGACTAAGACTGTGCCTACCACCCCATATGAAATGTGGAGTGGGAAGAAACCCTATCTTCAATATCTGAAGATCTGGGGTTGTCCAGCTTTTGTCAAAAAGCAGCATGCGGACAAACTCGAGGCACGCTCAGTACTGTGCAAGTTTGTGGGATACCCAAAGAACACCACGGGGTATCTTTTCTACTACGCAGAGGAACAAAAAGTCCTTGTTTCTCGTAATGCCCACTTTCTAGAACACCAGTTCTTGGAAAAGGAAAATAGTGGGAGCGCAGTAGAACTGGAAGAAATTCCAGAACCACAGACTATTACTGAAAGGTTAGTGGAACCAGAGGGTTCAACAGAACAGGACATTCCTACGCCGCTCCGCAGGAGTAGTAGGCAGTCTCATCCACCCGAGAGATACTGCGGTTTTCTCATAGACGGGGATAGAGAGGATTGCATCATAGATTATGATGAGCCTCTTAGCTTCCAGCAGGCCGTTCAGAGCGTTGACTCAGTGAAATGGCTGGATGCAATGCGGACCGAAATGGAGTCCATGTACACCAACAAGGTATGGACGTTGGACATTGCTCCAGACGGGGTAAAACCCGTAGGATGCAAGTGGATCTTCAAAAGGAAGATTGGTGTAGATGGACAGGTTGAGACCTATAAATCTAGGCTGGTAGCAAAAGGTTTCCGTCAAAGACCTGGCTTGGACTATGACGAAACCTTTTCTCCAGTAGCCATGCTGAAATCCATTCGGATCCTTCTTGCCATTGCAGCCTTCCACGATTATGAGATCTGGCAAATGGACGTAAAGACAGCTTTTCTAAATGGAAATTTAGAGGAGTGTGTCTATATGGACCAGCCAGAGGGTTTCATTCAGAGTGGGAGCAGCTGAAAGGTGTGCAAGTTGCTTAAGTCCATCTATGGACTAAAGCAGGCATCGCGGAGCTGGAACATCTGCTTTGATGAGACGGTCAAAGAATTTGGCTTTATCAAAAATCCAGATGAACCATTCATCTATAGTAGATTTGTAGCGAGAACTGTAGTATTCCTCGTATTATACGTGGATGACATTCTCTTAATAGGAAATGACATTCCTATGCTACAATCTGTCAAGGGGTTCTTGTCGCACAGGTTCTCCATGAAAGACCTGGGTGATGCCTCATACATTCTGGGTATCCGGATCTACCGTGACAGATCCAAGAGGATATTAGGACTTTCACAGTCCAGGTACATCGACACCATACTGAAAAGATTCAGTATGGAAGATTCCAAGCGCGGTAACCTACCGGCTTGTCACGGGATCACCCTCTCTAAAGAGATGTCTCCCAAGACTGATTTGGAGAGGGATCGCATGTCTATTATACCCTACGCTTCTGCGGTAGGCTCTATAATGTATGCGATGTTGTGTACCAGACCGGATGTAGCTTATGCACTGAGTGTGGTAAGCCGGTATCAGTCAAACCCTAGGGAGAAACACTGGATAGCGGTAAAGAACATTCTCAAGTACCTGAGAAGGACTAAGGAGATGTTCTTGGTGTATGGCGGAAAAGACCTCCAGATCGAGGCCTTTGCTGACTCCAGCTTCCAGAGTGACAAGGATGATTCCAAGTCCATGTCGGGTTTTGTCTTTACGCTCAATGGAGGGGCGGTGTGTTGGAAGAGTTCCAAACAGGAAACCGTTGCAGACTCGACGATGGAAGCGGAATACATCGCTGCATCTGATGCCGCAAAAGAAGCTGTCTGGATGAGGAAGTTCTTGAAAGAACTTCAGGTGGTTCTGTCCATTGTTGATCCAATACCTCTGTATTGCGACAACAACGGGGCTATAGCTTTAGCGAAGGAACCCAGGTCTCATCAGAGATCCAGGCACATCTTGAGGCGGTATCACCTGATCAGGGAGATCGTGGATCGCCAGGAGATCGAGGTTCGGAGAGTCGCTTCAGAAGATAACACTGCAGATCCATTCACCAAGGCCTTGCCCCAGACTCAGTTCGAGCGGCTGATCGAGATGATAGGTCTTCGATACGCCAGTACATGGCCTTAGTGCAAGTGGGAGATTGTTAGTGTATATGCCCTAGAGGCCATTACTGTATCATACTAGTTTGTATATTACTTAATGGAAGCTTGGGATATTCACCTTGTATATACAATCTTGCTCAAAATAGTAGTATGCTACTTGGTTTGTTTCTACTTCAATGTGTACATGTGTATGTTTTTGTATATCGCCTATACACATTAGTGGAGCCCTTAGGATCTTTGCTTGATTACCAGCGATGTGATGGCCGTCACACTAGTGGGGCTGGGTAATCTATAAGCACATCCTTATGCAGGTCCCTGGTCGCAGGACTATCGAGACAGAGCATCGATACTCCGGAGTAGACCAGCGCATGCGCTTCTCATCCCAGTATGGGAGACGGTCTGTCCCACAGCCGTCAGTACGTCGTACTTGAGATAGTATGCGGGTGCTCGTTAGGTTACGGGTACACTGGACAGGACTCGTCGGGAACTGACTAGTTGGTATTATGCCTATCGTCAGTTATCAGTTCCCAGGTGACATGAGTACAGCTTAGTCCGCTGACTTGACACTGTCACTTCGCCTCGAGTGTGTTCCCACTGTACTTTGATCACTACCCTACCACGGCTCAAAGGAGTCGTGCAAACAGGTAGTGGTTGGGTGCAGTCCCCAAGCACTTGGAGGCAGTGACGGTTAGACAGGATTCGTCTCTCCCGGTATTGGGGGTTGACATCGCGCTGTGTCTAGGAGAGCCATTACACGAGTAGTCCCTAGCCAGGGTAAACGAGATATACTGGTAGGTTTCCAGTGTTATCTCAGGGTGTTTTGGGCTTCGCTCCGGCACGACTTGTACCGCTATTGGGGGACTGACGTTTACCGCCCCCTAGGCCCGCCATGCGATATATCAGACGAACAGACCGGACTGTACGGAGAATGTCACACTCTGGCTCAGTAGGAGTTCAGATGGGTTTCGCCTCGTCGGTCTTCTTGTCGGCACTACCTGGGGACCGTTACGCACAGCTAGTGCCGCTTGCGGTCTGTGGTTAAACCCACTGCCAGCGTAGTGTCGAGTCTTTAGAGTCCCACACAGAAAGCTTTTCGCCTTTAGGCAAAAGAGTAGAGGTCGCATGGTATTGCGACAAGTCGCATGGTTTTGCGACAGGGTTCGGTCACATCCGTGCACTTGTGCACGTACAGTGTCCGGACAGTTTACACTAGCGAGCTTTGGTATAAGTCAGATCCTAGTGTACCTTTTGGGATTGGATTTATCCAGTGTGCATTCGTGTTCCTCGGAACGCGGATGCGGGTGCGTATGCACAGTTGACAGGGAGACAGAGGCAGCGGATTCTCATTAGGGTTGTTGACAGTTGACCGTTGACTATTTGACTTTTTGTTCAACCCTAATGAGAATATGATATGTGATTAACTATTATATTAATTAAGTATTATGGTGACATGGTTGTTGACTTTTGTTGACTTTGTTGACTTGTTGACTTTTGTTGACTTGTTGACTTTGTTGACCGGTTGACTAGGCTTGACTAGTTGACCATCATGATAACCATAACCATCATTTCATGGCAAAGACTTTTACTTGCTTGCTCATTTTGTGTAAAATGAGTGCATGAAATGATATGGTTATGGTTACTTCAACCATCACATAAGACTTTTTTTTTAGTATGATGAGTTATCATGACTTTGGATTATGAGAGGGTGAAAGACAAAAGAGAGCCTCATTCTTTCTTGCTCATTCTCTCTCTTGTTCTTGAGCTCTCTTGTTTTTTCTCTCACCCTCAACCTCTTCCTCCCTCTCTTGATTCTATGGTTCTCTTGTCTCATGAGTTGAGAATCAAGAACCATAGATAAAATCCCATACAAACTCTTCTCTACTCATTCTAGTTCACTAGGTTTAGCAAACCAAGTGAACTAGTTTCTTCAAAGAACGAAGAAGGAGCCAAAGGTTGGAGCTTTCAGGTGGATCTATCTTCGGCGTACGGAGACGACGAGAAGAAGCCATTCCGGACCACCATCGGAGCTTGAAGACGAAGGAGTTCAAGACAAGCAAGGTATAACCCCCTAACCGAGTAGCTAGAAACTCGTAGTTAGGTTGTTAGATAGATGTTTAACCAAGATCCGGGTTTTAGGTCCATGTTACCACCTCCGTAAAAATCGTTTTTTTTACCAAATTCTGCATTCCCGTAAGTACCGGGAGAGGTAGCATGGACTTACATACAACACATGAAGGAACTCCGTGCAACGCATAACTTAACGAAGAACAACTGAGCATAACCGGACAAAAAACTCCCAAATGGAGTCACACCCTGTCTAGACCTGGGTAGACACCACAACGAAATTCATGGAGATCTGCTCCCATTCCCACTCCGGAACGGTTAAAGGTTGCAACTCTCCAGCCGGTCACAAATGCTCAACCTTAGCTCACAACAAAACAGACACCTTGAAACAAAATCCGAAACTTCACTCTTCATCTCTGCCCACTCGTAACTACCTCACAAGTGACGTTACATATTGGTGGAACTTGAATGAACACAGAAAGATGACTGATGTGCCTGCTCTAGGATTTCGTATTTCTACCCATCAGTATCAGGTACACACAAACGCGTCCCTAAACGTAGCACACCCTGGTCACAAATCAAGGACTCCGAATCTTTACCCAGCCGAGTATGTTCAAGAATCTCTGACAAACGAGGATCGGCGAGCTGTGCCTCGCGAAAACGATTAAGGAAAAATGGACGGGCGCGGACATGAGCAAGCTGTCCCCTCAGTAGAGGTGAACTTAAGCCGTACTCAACGATCACACAAGAACTGTAAATCTGCAGAAGACTGTCTCAGAACTGTGCACAACTGGGACAAGCTAACCCCGGGCCTACGACTCCAGCATCAGCTACCATAATCGCCTTGCCACAGGTAATGAGGATCTCACGAACACAATCCTTCACAAGATCATCCAACGGCGCTGTCTCAACAATCAAAACCCGCTGCAGGAAGATGTACAATAAGCTCTGGTGGTCCGTGAAAATCTGACACGACTCTCCACACAAGTAGTGTCCCCAAATCTCCAGCGCAAAACCACCGCGGCCATCTCTAGAACATGAGTGGGATATCCTGCTCGTACTTCCCCCAACTGTCAGGAAGCAAAAGCGATAACTCTATAGTGTCACATCAGTACACAATCGAGCCCCACTCGCGAAACATCATAGTAAACAACAAAGTCGCCCGATCCAAAAGCAAAGAAAGAACTGGTGCAGTCGTCAACCGAGTCTTCAACTGCTGAAAACTCCACACGCATGCCTCAGTCCAAAGAAAAGGAATCTCCTTTCTGGTCAGTGCAGTCAATGGTGCAGCGAATACACAAGAATCCTGCACGAAACCGCGGTAAAAACCTGCTAAGCCCAAAAATCTGCGGACCTCCGTCCCGGATATAAGTCTGGGCCCAAGCTCTATGGCCTCGATCTTCCTCAGGACCATACGAAAACCGTCTCCCGTAACTACAAGACCTAAGAGTCAACATAATCAAGCTTGAAGGAACACTCTGAGAATTTAGCAAACAGCTGGTGCTCTCCCAATGTCTGCAAAGCAAATCCTCAAATGCTGCCCACGTTCCTCACGACTCTTGGAATAGACCAGAATGTCATCAATGACACAACAATAAACTGGTCGAGGAACGGCCTGAAGAAATCTGGTTCATCATATCCACGAATGCTACCAGGGCATTGGTGAGTCCAACGACACCACCAAAACTCATACTGCCCGTAGAGCGCACAAAAGCAGTCTTCGGAATGTCATCACTCTAAACCTGCAACAATGATGACCTGATCCCAAACAAAGTTGGAAAATGTCTCGCATCCTGGAGCTGATCAAAGAAATCGTCAATGTGAGGTAAAGGATAGCTATCCGCACCATAACTCGGTTCAATTGACGATCAATCAACACACAACCTCAAACTGCCGTCATTCTCCTGACGAACAGAATAGGAGCTCCCGAAAACAAAACACTCAGATGCACAAGCCCCCCACAAGCAACTCTGCAGCAGATCCTTAAGCTCCCTAAGCTCCGCCGGCTCATCTGGAACAACGTCGGAAAACTCTCGCACGATAGGAACCCCGTCCAACAATCCCACTGCGACTCCGGTATCACGAATGAAAGCCAAGAATGCTCAACATCCTCTCCTCAAAAGCCGACTAGCGAAAAATGGTGAATTGAACCTGTGAGAGGCAGCACCACTGTCCCCCTGCATAACCAGAACTGACTTGCCGGGAAAACAAAACCTGACTGTTTCCTCACGGCAGTCCACAGAAGCATAGCACATAGCTAACCAGTTCGTGCCCAGGAGAACGTCAAATACAGCATTTCTAGAAGTATCAAAACGACGGGTGAATCTCTATCTCCTATCCGATTGGCACAGGACTGAAACATGTGTCGCGCAACAAAAAAATCACTGACAGATGTTAACATAACAAACGGCCGATCTAGCTAACACGACCCTCGGCCCAACCACGGAAAAAAGTGTGTAGAATAAATGAGTGCATCAAAAGAACATACGAATTAAGAATACCTGAAAACTCTGCATTGGACGCCCGCGTGTCCCGACGAGTAGAAGCAAACTCTCGTGCCTGCCCTCTACCCACAACTGGCTGAACTCCTCCTAGGCCAACCTGTCCACTCGGAACGAATCCTCTACGACCACGACCTCTTTGAACACGAGCTTGACGCGTTGCTAAGAAACAATGTCTGACGAAGTGTTGAAGGCTCCTGCATCGAAAACATCCACTCCATGGCTGCTGACCCTCCTGGGGATGAGTGCTGAGCGACTGTCCTCGTCCCAAGCCTTTGCTACTCCCGCGACGTGCACGAAACCTATCACGGTGACTGAACCTCTGTCCTTGGGCTGGTACACCTGCACGATCCCTCTTTGATCCTCAAACTCCTAAAGTCTCGGAAAGATGCTCCTCGTCGAATAGGGCTGCGTCCACTGGTGCTGTATACGTAACACTATACTGTGTGCTGATCGCAAGGAATAACTTGGTAACAGGGGTGGCAACCTCCTGTCGCTACGCTCGACTGGCCTCAACCAACGACATCATCGTCTGACGCAAGTCCGGCATCTCTGCCTCAAGCCTAGCGATACGATATATCGAAGGCGGATCCATATGCTCCTGTACAGCGAGCGTACCATCCTAGTCAATCCTCGTCCCAAACGAGTCAACTCTGACCTCGGCCCTCGCTGCACCTCTCTGAGTCCTCATAGTCATCGGCGACAAAGGCTATAAATGGAAAATGATTCGATAAGAACACGGAAATCGAATCACAAGGATATGTATCATCAAGGAAGGAATTTCAAGCAATTAGTACTTAGGTCACTTTAGGCGGAGTACCGTGTCGTGAGCATGCCGCGGACATACACACACCATGTTACTCTGCTTAAGCTACCTACTCCATCATACCAAGGTCATCCTACACTCCGAAAGGTAAAAACCTAGCGCTCTGATACCAACTTTGTTACGACCCGAAATTGGCACGTGATGGTCCTTAAACTACGCAACGTCTACAGGCGTAACGCAATTTAAGTAAGCCGAAAACCCAGAAATCTAAACCATCAAAAGTAGTAAGTGATAATAACAATTTTAAAACTTTTGAAATCTCAAACCAAATTCTTTAAAGTCCAACTTTATTTCGATTAAAATTTTGGCAGCACCTCCTTTGTAAAAACCAGCCCCAAAAAGGGGTACAACAAAGATATAAGTAAAGAATCCCCAAACGGGAGCAAATACACGCCCAAAGGCGGAAAATAACCACCACAAAAGATATACGACGCCGTAGCGAAGAAATAAAAGACGATATAAATAAAACTGCATAAAAGACATCCAAGTCACAAAATAATATACAATATCGTTCTCACATCAAGTCTCTAAGTCATACATGAAAGCGGTAGATGGAGAGTACAGGATACAACGAATATACAATAATCAATATCGAATAACCGCAAAACCCACCTATAGCAAAAGTGCATACAGTCAGCCGTAGTGGTATCCGCTGCAAAAGATGATATGATAGATGAAAGACCCTGCCTCGACTACTCTGAGGAACAACTTGCAAAACACTGTGGCACAACGAGTGTGAGTTGCTAACTCGTGAATAGTAAATAACATATGCAGGCAATCGCAAGTATGCACGTACAGCGTGAATCTAACACATGCAAGCTAATAGCAATAAATGGCAATATGTATGCAACAGTCATGAAAGGTACTCTATCAGGTACAACTAATACATGAATCAATAATATGATAATATGTATATGCAACAGTCATGAAAGGTACTCGATCAGGTACAACTAATACATGAAGCAATAAATGGCAATATGTATATGCAACAGTCATGAAAGGTACTCTATCAGGTACAACTAATACATGAAGCAATGCATATAGAATAAATGTGGAATATGGGATAAAACATGTCATCCTCACGCAATCCTGACCTCGTGGCAGGACCAAAGTCCATCAAGACAATCAAAATCTCAATTTCCTCAAATTAGCCCCTAAATTAGCTCTCATATCCTATAAGTCTCATATATCCTGAGTGTCCAATATCAAGTAAATCTCATATATTCTGTATCCAATATCAAGTAAATCTCATATATCCTGTATCCAATATTGAGCAAGTCTCAGGAAATGAATAAGTATATTTGCACGAATCATTATGATGATGTATATAAATTAGATATGTATACATATATATTAGCGTCCCATTCCACTAATATATATATATATATAACAATGTCCCATTCCACTGTTATATATACTTAGGAGTAAAAATATCATAAAAACAAGTGTCTAGTATCGACACATAAAAACTGATCTATCAGGTGCTGTCACCACGACTGGCCCCTGATAGGTACGTATCATACGCTATCTCGAAAAACCCGAGTGCCCAATTTTGACCCTCGTCTTTCGACGTATCCATACGTACATAACTCCGGTCGGTATCCCCACGATAATCGCCGAGTCTAAATACTGTCACCGGTAGGTATGATTCCCCTGTCAGGCTCATCGGCGTAGTCCATCGACATACCTTTCTTGCCGCGGGGTACCTCCGGGCCCCACCATGTACCCGCACATGGCCCACGACACCTCCTCGCATAGGGTATATATATCAGAACCGATAAAACTCATGGTGGCTGCTGAAATATCATATCAAGTGAAACCGGGTTTTTCAAATAATGCATAATTTCATGAAACTACCACGGTCCTCAAATCCAGTAAACATCATGAAAAATCCATACCTCAATGCGAAAATCCATGAATATAATATATGCAACATAAAACTGTAATGTGAGCATATAAAGGAAAAGCCGCTATTTAACTGCAACAAGTTAATATATATATATATATATATATATATATATATATATAATGCGGTTCCTAATTTCTCCAAGTCCATATAACATCAAATAAAGGTGAATATGTAGCTATAGCCAGATATATGTGTAAACATGTAGGTATAGTAAGGTATATGCATCTACCTATCAGTAATGATGTAATACCCTCCAGGTATAAGTGTAACTATGTATGCAAGATATACATGTAGCTATGTCTCATATGTGTATATTCCTATCACTAATGGTACAATACCATATAGGTATATGCGTAACTAGTATGTAAGCATGTCAAGACATATGTGTAAGCATGTAGGTATACCGGTATGCTATATGTCATATGCACAATAGAATATGAATCAATGTCTCAATGTCCCTAACCACACAATATCATATATGTATGTGTGTTGTGCGTGTCATGGCAATTATTGACGGTGTGTGTGGTATACAATCAGTGCTCGTGCAACATGAGCCGTCAATAAAAGTGCAGTGTCCAAAAGGTACAAGTCCAAGCACAACAAGTAATAATATGCAATGAGGTGTATGCGCAAACTCTATATATGCAATAGAATATACGACTAATATCATAACATCTCTAGCCCAGACGCATAACGCCATGTGGGCGATTCCCCTGTAGATGTTAAATCTACTCACCAACGCTCCTGGCTAAGTAAAGCCAACCACCTGTTTCTCTTTCTTTGAAGCTCCGAAGTCCTCGCCTGCGAACCTAAAATATAAAACAATGTAACGAGTATGTATATTAGCAAACGACCAAAAACATGTACAAACTACGTTTGACCGACACGACATCTCCAAACAAACTCTAAAGTGTTCGTCTAGTGGCTAACTTACATAGCGACACAACGAAACCAACTCAGAGCAACAGAACACAACGACACGAACCGTATCGGATAACGTAACGCGTGAAAATGAAACACAAGAAAACAAGCAAGTGATCCCAGATTTTGCTATACCAACAATTTGTAAATGGTGCAAGTACCACGAGACCACATACAACCCTAGAGACCCCTACACAAAAACTCAACCCCCCAGTCCCCACTCTAGCCGTAAATTGCGTCCAGAAGCAATAAATCTACGGCCAGTCTACAAGGGAATGGGCTCGTATTTTGAGGGTAGGTTCTAGGTCACTACACTAGGTCACTGTTATGGGAACTTTTGCAACAAATACCTGGTTTGATAGCAGATCATCCGAGACCCAAACTACACTAAAAATGCGATATTTGCCCAAAACGATACAATATGCGATCTAAACTGAAACTAATAAGCTACGCAACACTAAAAAGACTTAACTAACAGACAGAGATCATTACCTACTCCCACAAGCTCAAAGATCCTAGATTTCCAAGCTCCAAAGTATCCAAGAGGCAAAACAAGTCCAAAGATGTGATTTTTGTGAGATTTTGTGAAGTTTAGAGATGGATTAGTGAAGGAATGATAAGTGTTCAGTTGAGAGTTATGAGGATGATGAAAGAAATGAGAAGAGATGAAGTGAGAGAGAATGAGAGAGAGTGAGATGAAAAAAGATAGAGAGAGGTGAGGTTAAGGTGAGTGCACCCTTGCATTAACTCCTCATTAATGCACACACTAAACTCACCATGCCACCTCTCCCCAAAACAAAAGCCAAAAGAAATATTTTCTCTCTCTCAACAAATATCTAGGATTAGGGTTAAAGTTTAAACAAGAGATTGGATTAGGTTAAGCTGTCATGGTCACTAATCTAGATTACACAAACACACCCTCACATAAACATGTACACGTGCGTGCAAACCATAACAAATAATAATAAAAATATTAATTAAATGTTATAAAATGTGAGGAACCCAAATTGATAAACTTTTTACCAAAAACCCGCATTACCGTCTAAACTAACACTAATCTAAATCTAAAGCGTTACATGAAGGCATTTATTTGATCTGGGTATTTATAAATTATTATCCAATTACTTATATATATGTTTAATGTTAAACTTGATTAATATTTCCTAATTGTGGGTTAAACTAAGTTATTTGTTAAAACCATGTTTATGTTTCATGACATGCAAAATATCATATTGTAACACTTGTTCATATTTTCAACCATGGCTTTATTTTTATTGCTTTTAAATTGTTTTGTTTTAATTTGAGAAAATAAAAAGAAAAGAATAAATAAGGATGGGTGGGGACAAGGAGCATGGTTGAGAGAGAGAGAGAGAGAAGAGTTGAGAAGGTTCTATAACATGACTCCCTTATCTCCTTCTTCATCTCTCACCCTTTCTTCATTTCCCTCTTCATCTCCTTCTCCTTCATATTCTTCCACCCTCACTACCATCATAATTCTATCCTCAAAACCACCCCAAATCTAGTTACAACATTCACAAAAAAGGTTCCTCACATTACTACAAGTACCGTGCTAGGATCAAGTTGGAACTTTGAGAACTTTGGCCATCTTAGAATTTTCTTGAGTCACTCTTTGAAGGTAATCCTTTCACTTTTAGTTAAGTATTTAAGTTTTCTAATATCTTATAGTAGTTTAGAGTTAAACAAGTGTAAATTTAGTGATCTTGGAAAATTCTAGAATGATTTTTAGTGGATGTTTTCAGTTATGGTGAAATAATTGAGGCTTAGTAAGTGACCGCAATCCTATTAGTGATAGAATCCTTGACTAAACATGAGTTTAGAAGTTTCAAAAACAAACCTAGAATTTTCCGACATCAGTTTTGTAAGACTTGTGATGATCAAATGAAATCTGGGATGACTCGGGGATTCTGAAAATTAATTAGTAGATATAGTGAGATGTGCAGACTCATAGGAAGTTGTCCTAGAAGCCTGAGCCCAATCTCTCTTTTTCCGGCCGCCATTTTATTCGTTTTGGCCACAATTTGTGGCCCCATTTTGGAGGTAGGGTTTGAAATTTGGTCTGTAGCTCACGTTTTAGATTACTAAGACTACCCCATATGCTAAAAAGTCTAATTTCACCTTAAAAAAATCTAGAGTCGTTTTACTTTATTTTTGGCGATGTTTTGCGACTTTTGAAAACTAGATTTTTGGTATTTTAGTTTTGACTCGGTCGTTTGACGTTTGTACTCCAACGTCGGGGGTTGTTCGGTTTTTCTTGCGTGCATAGACCATAGGTTCTAACCTATGTACGTCTCGCTTGCCATATCGATTTTCGGACTTGATTTTGATGTCGATACTATATGTGTTGATTTGTAGGTATCTTCACGTGGACTACCGGGATGACGAAGGAGAACAAGACGTTCATCGACTTCGGCTAAAGCGAGAATAGTAGGTGAGTAGACGTATATCTACGGGGGAAGTCGGGTGGATGGCGTATAGCACCCCCGCAACCGTAGTATTAGGGTACTTGTCATATAGTTATATATACAATACTGGATATGTATACTTAGCTAATAGGGTTTTAGGAGACTATAGGCTATAATAAGCATACTCGTAGGAAGGCATACACTTAGCTATTATTGTCTTAGCCTGGTGCCTTTGATATATATGTTGTCACACACACACACACACACACTTAGTATGATATGTGTGTCAGTTGTATGTATGCCCTAGAGGCCAGTATTGTACAGATGATGTATATTATATTGGATGCTTGGACATATATAGAGATGACTTTCTAGCTCGATATGATAGTATGCTATCTGATTGTCCTTTATCTTAACATGTACACTTGTCTCTTTAAACTGTCTTATAGTTACATATTGGTAAAGCCCTTAGGATGTGTACTTGACTACCTGGACTATGATGCAGATCATACTAGTAGGGACATGGTAGTCCATAGGTACATCCTTCAAGGTCCCTAGTCATGGGTGTATCGAGACGGGGCATCGATATACCAGTGTAGACTAGCGTATACGCCTCTCGACCCATGAGATGGGCGATGGATGATCCCATATCCATTGGTGTTTGACATCAGAGATGGTATACGGGTGCTCAGTGGAGACTGGGTACACTGGACGGACTCGCCGAGAACTCCCAGATGGTATTATACCTCACGTCAGATGGCAGTTCTCAGGTGACACTTGTGCAGGTTAGTCTGTAGACCCGAGATCGTCATAGTGCCTTGTGTGATTCCCACTGTGCTTTGATCTCCACCTTACCACGTCCATGAGGGCGTGCAAAACGGTGGTCTTTAGGTACAGTCCCGAGTCACATGGAGGCAATGAGCGATAGGAGGGGTTTCTTCTCTCCCGGTATTGGGGGTTGATGTTGCGCTGTGCTCGATTGGCCGTAACAGGGAAGTCCCTGGCCAGGGCTGATCAGAGATTTGCTGGTAAGTGTTACCAGTAGTTTCTCGACCCGTTATGAGCCTCACATCGGCACGACTTATCGGTTACTGGGTTCTGACGTTTACCACCCCTAGACTTGATATGCGACATATCAGACGAACAGACCGGACTGTACGGTAAGTGTTACTGGTTGGATTCACAGGAGTGTGAGCGGGCTAGCTCGTCGATCTTCTGATCGCTCAATACCCGGATGGCCGTTACGTTTAGCAGACCGCATGCGGCTTGTGGGTGCTTGATATGATCATTATCTGCTGCCGGCGTATTGACGAGTCGTTAGAATCCTACACAGAGGTTTCCTGGCTCAAGCGAAACGAAATAGGAGCGCATATGAGATATGTACAGGACCGAGAATAATGCATGTATGTGATACCGTATTCCATTCTCGCGATGAATGTATCGATTGGTTATATGCGATATAACCTAGATATCGAATCAAGGATTGATTCGATAAGACGATACATAGGATACTAGTCGGTTATATGCGATATGACCGGATCGTTAAATCAAGTGTTGATTTAATGATTTAATGTATAATTATATATTTGATATATTGCTTTGCATTAACTAGTATTGGTTCATTTTAAATGGTTTTTCTCACTTGATGTGCAAGTTGTATATGTGATATACTTTTGTGCACATGTTTGTATCATGTTTGATGATACTTGCTCATTTGGTTAAGTGTAAAGAATTAAACCTTGGTTAAGTAAATGGTTAGGGTTTTTATTTATTCATTCTTTTATCTTTTTAATATGGATTAAAAAGAAATTGCAAAAGAAAACAAAGTGGTTGCTTTCATTCTTGAAGCTTGTTGAAGCTTCATGAAGCTTTGACCAAAGTGACCATTTTGTCTTCATGCTTAACCCTAACCATTCATCTAACCTTAGTCAATTCTCTACACCTAACCATGGTTCCTATTATGATAAGTATTCATTTCTTTTGCATTTTAATTAACTTATCATAATCATCTTCATCTTCTTCTTCTTCTTGAGTTCAAGAAAAAGCTTGCCACCATTAATGGCATCTTGAGTAAACAAGTGAGAAAACCAATTCTAAAGTGAACCCACCTCCTATTTCTTCACCCTCTACCTCTTGCCAAGTAGTATAAGGTGTTTTCTTCACAAGTTTCATAACTTGGTGAAGTCGGAGCTTGATCTTGTGAAGCCTCGACGTAGATCATCTTCGGCATCGTAGCCGACGACTATTTCGCTCATTTCTCCGATGAAGCCGATGCTAGGGTCCGAGATCAGACTTGGACAGTGGGAGGAAGTCTACGTGGAGCAAAAGAAGTAGAGAACCGGATCTACAAAGGTTTTAGCTTCTCACTTTTAGTTAAGTCGTTAACTAGTTTAATGTTTCGCCTAAAATTCTAGTCGACGATCCGTATTAGGGTTTCTCGGCACTCATAAAATTTGAAATTGGCATGGTTGATGCCTTGTGAGACCTCTATAGTGTGCCTAGGAACCCTACAGTGGTATCGGAGCCTAGCTAGAGCCTTAGGCGAAGTGTAGACGACGTTTGAAACCCGATCGAACCGAAACCCTAAAAACCAAAATGCTCTCTGGACTTTTTCTAAAAACTGGGTTTTTTCCAGATTAAAAATGCTTAAAAAATTCAGCAGGGAATTATAAGAATTACGGTGCAAAATTTAACCATTGATACCACAAACCTGCGGCGGAACCGCGGCAGAAGCCTAGCTTCTGCGGCGGTTCCACGGCCCTCTGATGACATCATCATTCCCTGTTTGCACAGTAACTCCTATTTTATTATGCTGAGTTTTCTGGGAATTTTTAAATTGACTTAAGAGTTGAGTATTCTGGGGTTGTATTGGGAATCAAAGATTCGATCGGATTATCAGACTTTGTCTATGTGACTTTCCGGATATTTTAGAATATGTTAAAAAGTTCGACCGGATATAAATACCCACCTTTTCCCCTGCCGGAAAATTTCCAAATGTTGGATTTTTCTGTGGTTTAAGAACGTTCTGAGTAGTGCAAGTAACGCGATGGTCCCTCTAGAAGACAACAAACCTTAACTCGATTATGTGACCGTCTTGAACTGCCCTTTGAACCTTCGGGTTTGGGGCAGTACGGCGTGCCACATGTGAGGCGTTGGCTTGACCCTTCTACGGCTGGACCGTTGGTACTGAGGCATGAAGTGAATGTCTTTGAACCTATTTCATGTGTTGAACGGTTTCGGGAAAACTTGGGTGTTCGAATGTTCGATCGGAAAGTTTAATATATTCTATTTATCCGGAATGTGATACAATAATTGGAATTCACAAACAGTTATGAGATAACTGAATGAATGTTATAAATCTAGCGGTTTAGTCTCACTTGATATTGAAAAGAGTTTTCGATAATGGGACTAAAATGCGGGGTTTATAATTGTTAGGCATGTGATGTCTAAGTATTTCATTTGATTAGGCATGCGATGTCTAAAGCGGTTGCGGATTCCAATTGTTGTAGTTTTACACTTTCTTTTTTGTGACCGTAAGTGTAGTATGTAGTGGTATTGCCGATTGTCGTTGCTATACGTCGACGACAATCGGTGTATGCATACTTACTTACGTTGATGACATGTGATGTTATGTGTTGCTGGATATGTTATATTGGATCGTCGTGTTTGAATAGCCGGGGTTTTTTATGTGAGATGAGTGTTTTTCATTTTCATTCATGTAAAAACTTGTATGTAATATTCTTTTATTTGGGAGACTTCCAGGTTGCGGAAGTTGTCACCTTTTGTATATTATTTACTTTTCCGCATTAGGATAGACCCAAGGAGGAGAGCACAAGTAGCCGGGTTCTAGGGTCCAGTGGGAGACCATCTCGAGGAGTCGAGTCCGGGTCTCCTAGCCCTAGAATTGGTAGGGTTGCTTGCCGCTGTCGTAGGGGTCTAGGGGTGAGGGATTGGCTATTCATCACGACCGTGGAATCCGTGTTTTATACTGGCTCGTATTGAAAACACGGACGTCCTAGTATATCCAATGTTTCATATGTTTCTTCTGCTGCGATATCTATGATGTGATCATGTGATGTTCGATGATAGATACAGTATATAGTATATATGATATATCATATAGACGTTACTTATGTTTTGCACCCGCATTAGCCCTGCCCCGCTCTGCCGTTAGTTACCTAACCTAATGGTGCACGAGGGGACATCCAGGCGAATGCTGACGGCATAAGTGTACGTCGTATTTATCTGTGATGTTTATGTGATTTAAATGATGGGACTTCATTAATGTGATTAATGAAAGAAAAGAAACCTAAGATGTTGTAGAATCAAATTTTAAACAAAACAGGTAGCTACAGTTCTTGCTTTGCATAGCGGTATATATGATATACCCTGCACCTTATTCGATGAGGAAAGGGCTGAGATCCCTTCACCGGGAGTGACCCCTTTAGCAATAACTGGCAGATGCTACACACTCGGTTTGACTTTTGATTGCTTCTATAGTTTCTGCTTTGCACAGTGATATATATGATATATCCCGCACCTCATTCGACGAGGAAAGGGCCGACGATCCCTTCACCGGGAGTGACCCCTTTAGCAAAACTAGAAAAGCCTCAAAATCACTCCATTTCAAAACTTCATTTGATTCTACAACGATATCAAGTTCATTACGCAATAGGTTTTGCAGAAAAACCTGTCGTAGCCCTCCGTCATTTCAGATAAGTAGTAGTTAGTATTCGTGCTACATTTGTTGGCCTGCGTCAAGGCGTAGTGTGCGGTAGCTAACTAGTATTTATCTGCTTATGCATATGATGCAGATTGGATTAGGGTAGTCGTGCGACTTTGTTGGCCTGCGTCAAGGGTCGTGCGGGTGGGTTTAATTCAATCAGGAAATGACGGGTTGAACTTGACTAGCGCACTATGGTTTGTTGGCCTGCGTCAAGGTCATAGGACGCTAGGGGCAAAATATTATCAGGAATTTCAAGTGTTGAAATTTGCAATGAGATTGCATACCTTCTATGAGATAGTTGGATCCCGATACCCACTGCGAGTAAGAGTTACTCCTGGGAGAGTTTTACACATTGCAATTAGCTGATCAAGTAGGTGTCTAGAAAGGTGTCAACGGGGTTACGCCTCTGGGAAAACGAGGTTTACATTAATTAGGTTCGTGCGAAAGCACGGGGGACCTCCCTCAAAGTACCGACACTGGCCTGGCTGAATGATTGGCGAACTTGTAGTGTGTAATTAATCCCGGCTAGTCTTTCCTTTTAGGGTTTGAAGGAAGATTTGATAAAAACCAGTGGGAGCCATCCTGATTAGATAAGATAATAACCAATCTGATCTTGCACGAGCATACGCTAAAGTGTTTTCTTCTCTCTCTCTCTCCAGGTAGCGACCATTTCATGCCCTAATCAAGATAATAATATGAATGTATTGACCGAACCCGCATGTTATACTGTGCTGGGGAACGTTGGTTCCGTTCTTTCTTATAAGAGTTATAGGAATGAACAGGATATAGGGGAATACCAGGATTCCCATGCCACCCGAATGAAGAAAGTACATGTTGATGCATTTTCTTCGGGTGTGTTCGTTACAGAGAACTGTTTCTCCATTTGCTCTACGTCCTGGGTATTAGATACCGGGTCAGGATCCCATATATGTAATCAGTTACATGGGCTTAGGAAAGGTAGAGAGCTTGGAGAAGGTGATAAAGACATTAGAGTTGGAAATAGTGCAATTATTGCAGCTAAGACTGTCGGGGAATATCACCTTGTATTACCAACTGGTAATACATTGGTTCTGAACGAATGCTATTACATGCCGAACCTGATATGCAACATTATATCGGTTTCTTTATTGAGTAAAGAGGGATATAATTTTGTATTACAGGACAATGTTATGAACATTTTCCGTAACCAAAAGTTGGTTGGATCAGGCACGTTGTGCAATGGCATTTATGTTCTAAATCAATCAACAGTTCTGAGCATAACAAACACACACAAGAGGAAGAGTTCAGAACTGAACGAATCCTTCTTGTGGCATTGTAGACTGGGTCACATCAATGTGACACGACTAGCTAAGTTGCATAAGGATGGATATTTGAATCCGTTCGAATTTTCATCTTATGACACTTGCCAGTCATGTCTCAAAGGCAAGATGACCAAAACTCCGTTTACAGGACACGGAGAAAGAGTTACCGAACTCTTGGGACTTATACATAGTGATGTATGTGGTCCCATGTCTACACATGCCAGGGATGGTTCTTCGTACTTCATTACATTCACTGACGATCTCTCTAGATTCGGATATGTGTTCCTGATGAAACACAAATCAGAAGCTTTTGAGAAATTTAGAGAATATAAACAAGAAGTCGAGAACCAAACCGGAAAAAGTATTAAAATCCTTCGATCTGATCGAGGAGGAGAATACTTAAGCAATGAATTCCTGGACTTCCTAAAAGAGAATGGGATTCTCTCTCGGCTGACTCCTCCATATACACCACAGCACAACGGTGTATCAGAACGGAGGAACCGCACCCTATTAGATATGGTGCGCTCTATGATGAGCACAGCTGAGTTACCTATTTTCTTCTGGGGATATGCACTGGAAACAGCTGCAGACCTATTGAATAAGGTTCCCACCAAAACCGTGCCAACCACTCCATATGAGATATGGAAAGGAAAGAGACCATGTCTTAATTATGTTAAGATATGGGGTTGTCCGGCATATGTAAAAACGCAAAATCCGGACAAACTCGCGGCAAGGTCCATTTTGTGTAAGTTTATTGGATATCCCAAACATTCGCGCGGGTATATCGTCTACCACACTGAGGAACAAAAGGTGTTTGTTTCTCGACATGCCACCTTTTTAGAAAAGGAATTTCTTGAAAAAGAGATTAGTGGCAAGGAGGTAGAACTGGAAGAGGTTCCCGCAATACAGACTACAACAGAAGATTTGGTTGAACCAGAGGATTCAGTAGTTCCCGATGAACCTCAGCCTCTCCGCCGATCTAGTAGGGTTCCTCGCCCACCTGAGAGATACTACGGTTTTCTCATGGATGGTGGGAGCGAGGATTGCATCATGGAGGATGATGACCCAACTAGCTTCGAGCAGGCCATCACGAGTAGGGACTCAGTGAAATGGCTGGATGCTATGCGGTCCGAGATGGAATCCATGTACACTAACAAAGTATGGACTTTGGATGTTACTCCTGAAGGGGTAAAACCCATTGGGAGCAAGTGGATCTTCAAGAAGAAACTTGGTGTAGATGGGAAAGTGGAGACTTTGAAAGCTAGACTTGTTGCAAAAGGTTTTCGTCAAAGACCAGGTGTGGACTATGACGAAACCTTTTCTCCAGTGGCTATGCTTAAATCCATCCGGATCATGCTTGCCATCACTGCATATCATGACTACGAAATCTGGCAAATGGATGTTAAGATCGCCTTTCTAAATGGTGATTTAGAAGAGTGCGTGTACATGACTCAGCCAGAGGGCTTCGCAGACAGTAGGAGCAGCGGGAAGGTGTGCAAGCTGCTTAAATCCATGTATAGATTAAAGCAAGCATCGCGGAGTTGGAACATCTGCTTTGACGTCGTTATCAAAGAGTTTGATTTCATCAAAAATCCAGATGAACCTTGTATCTACAAGAAGGTGGCAGAGAGTAAGGTTGTCTTCCTCGTATTGTACGTGGACGACATACTCTTGATAGGAAATGATATTCCTATGCTGCAATCAGTCAAGCTTTTCTTATCACAAAGATTCTCAATGAAAGATCTTGGTGATGCCTCCTGTATATTGGGAATTAGGATCTATAGAGATAGATCCAAATGGATTTTGGGATTGTCCCAATCCAGATACATTGACACCATACTAAAGAGGTTTAGTATGGAAGAATCCAAGCGTGGGAACTTGCCCACGATCTCTGGAGTCACTCTCTCCAAAGAGATGTCTCCCAAGACTGATTTGGAGAGAGCTCGCATGCAAGGAATACCCTATGCTTTGGCTGTAGGCTCTATCATGTACGCGATGCTATGTACCAGACCCGATGTTGCATACTCACTAAGTGTAGTGAGCAGGTATCAAGCTGATCCTGGAGAGAGTCACTGGACAGCTGTGAAGAGCATTCTCAAATACTTACGAAGGACTAAAGAGATGCTCTTGGTGTATGGTAACGGAGAACTCCAAGTGGAGTCCTTTACCGATTCGAGCTTCCAGAGTGATAAGGACGACTCTAAGTCGCAGTCGGGATTTGTCTTTACCCTTTACGGAGGGGCGGTTAGCTGGAAGAGTTCCAAGCAGGAAACCATGGCAGACTCGACGATGGAGGCTGAATACATCGCTGCCAACGATGCTGCTAAAGAGGCTGTCTGGATCAAGAAGTTCATTACTGAACTTGGAGTGGTTCCATCCATTGAGCATCCAATACCTTTGTATTGCGATAACAATGGAGCGGTGGCTTTGGCCAAGGAACCCAGGTCCCATCAGCGATCCAGGCATATTCTGAGGCGGTATCACCTGATCCGGGAGATAGTTGATCGCCGGGAGATCGAGGTCGGGAGGGTTGACACGAAGAACAACACGGCAGATCCACTCACGAAGGCCATTCCCCAGATACAGTTTGAGAGACTCTTCGGGATGCTCGGTATGCGATACTACAGCAGCTGGCCCTAGTGCAAGTGGGAGATTGATAGTTGTATGTATGCCCTAGAGGCCAGTATTGTACAGATGATGTATATTATATTGGATGCTTGGACATATATAGAGATGACTTTCTTGCTCGATATGATAGTATGCTATCTGCTTGTCCTTTATTTTAACATGTACACTTGTCTCTTTAAACTGTCTTATAGTTACATGTTGGTAAAGCCCTTAGGATGTGTACTTGACTACCTGGACTATGATGCAGATCATACTAGTGGGGACATGGTAGTCCATAGGTACATCCTTCAAGGTCCCTAGTCGTGGGTGTATCGAGACGGGGCATCGATATACCAGTGTAGACTAGCGTATACGCCTCTCGACCCATGAGATGGGCGATGGATGATCCCATATCCATTGGTGTTTGACATCAGAGATGGTATACGGGTGCTCAGTGGAGACTGGGTACACTGGACGGACTCGCCGAGAACTCCCAGATGGTATTATACCTCACGTCAGATGGCAGTTCTCAGGTGACACTTGTGCAGGTTAGTCTGTAGACCCGAGATCGTCATAGTGCCTTGTGTGATTCCCACTGTGCTTTGATCTCCACCTTACCACGTCCATGAGGGCGTGCAAAACGGTGGTCTTTAGGTACAGTCCCGAGTCACATGGAGGCAATGAGCGATAGGAGGGGTTTCGTCTCTCCCGGTATTGGGGGTTGATGTTGCGCTGTGCTCGATTGGCCGTAACAGGGAAGTCCCTGGCCAGGGATGATCAGAGATTTGCTGGTAAGTGTTACCAGTAGTTTCTCGACCCGTTATGAGCCTTACATCGGCACGACTTATCGGTTACTGGGGTCTGACGTTTACCACCCCTAGACTTGATATGCGACATATCAGACGAACAGACCGGACTGTACGGTAAGTGTTACTGGTTGGATTCACAGGAGTGTGAGCGGGCTAGCTCGTCGATCTTCTAATCGCTCAATACCCGGATGGCTGTTATGTTTAGCAGACCGCTTGCGGCTTGTGGGTGCTTGATATGATCATCATCTGCTGCCGGCGTATTGACGAGTCTTTAGAGTCCTACACAGAGGTTTCCTGGCTCAAGCGAAACGAAATAGGAGCGCATATGAGATATGTGCAGGACCGAGAATAATGCGTGTATGTGATACCGTATTCCATTCTCGCGATGAATGTATCGATTGGTTATATGCGATATAACCTAGATATCGAATCAAGGATTGATTCGATAAGACGATACATAGGATACTAGTCGGTTATATGCGATATGACCGGATCGTTAAATCAAGTGTTGATTTAATGATTTAATGTATAATTATATATTTGATATATTTCTTTGCATTAACTAGTATCGGTTCATTTTAAATGGTTTTTCTCACTTGATGTGCAAGTTGTATATGTGATATACTTTTGTGCACATGTTTGTATCATGTTTGATGATACTTGCTCATTTGGTTAAGTGTAAAGAATTAAACCTTGGTTAAGTAAATGGTTAGGGTTTTTATTTATTCATTCTTTTATCTTTTTAATATGGATTAAAAAGAAATTGCAAAAGAAAACAAAGTGGTTGCTTTCATTCTTGAAGCTTGTTGAAGCTTCATGAAGCTTTGACCAAAGTGACCATTTTGTCTTCATGCTTAACCCTAACCATTCATCTAACCTTAGTCAATTCTCTACACCTAACCATGGTTCCTATTATGATAAGTATTCATTTCTTTTGCATTTTAATTAACTTATCATAATCATCTTCATCTTCTTCTTCTTCTTGAGTTCAAGAAAAAGCTTGCCACCTTTAATGGCATCTTGAGTAAACAAGTGAGAAAACCAATTCTAAAGTGAACCCACCTCCTATTTCTTCACCCTCTACCTCTTGCCAAGTAGTATAAGGTGTTTTCTTCACAAGTTTCATAACTTGGTGAAGTCGGAGCTTGATCTTGTGAAGCCTCGACGTAGATCATCTTCGGCATCGTAGCCGGCGATTATTCCGCTCATTTCTCCGATGAAGCCGATGCTAGGGTCCGAGATCAGACTTGGACAGCGGGAGGAAGTCTACGTGGAGCTAACGAAGTGGAGAACCTGATCTACAAAGGTTGTAGCTTCTCACTTTTAGTTAAGTCGTTAACTAGTTTAATGTTTCGCCTAAAATTCTAGTCGACGATCCGTATTAGGGTTTCTCGGCACTCATAAAATTTGAAATTGGCATGGTTGATGCCTTGTGAGACCTCTATAGTGTGCCTAGGAACCCTACAATGTGTGTGTACGTGTATATATATACATGTAAGTTTGAGGATAATTTTGTTATAACATCACGAGTTGAGGATATAACATGTTAGAATGATGTGAGTCGCAACCAGACATGATGTCACGAGGCTATGTTATATGACTTGAGATTGAAACGTCATGATATGATATAAGATATTATATGAACTTTGGGCGATACATATATATGACATGTGATGACATGTGACTAGATGAAATAATAGAAAGCACGTGACCATAGATCCATACCCATGATTTATGATATCGTACGACGGATTATACCGTACGAGATATGATATACATGATGAATGGCCCACACTCTTGATTTGAGGATGCTGTATAATGGATTATACCATACGTGATATGATAAACATGATGATTGATCTGCACACTTGACGTGACGATGTCGTACAATGGATTATACCATACGTGATATTATGATGCTGGATCGCCGACTTATGGATCTATCAACTCGGAAAATTACTGTTTCTGATCACTTAAGTAGACATTAGGATATAATTAGAGCCATACCTACTTTCAAAACCAACGAATCGTTATGCATTTTTAAAAGAACCCCAAGGGATGCTATGGATTTTCAAATGGTATCTTTTTCTCAAAACACCGTAGCCCCTATTTTTCTAAAAACAATGATTCGTGCTATTTTAAAACTATAACTGTATCGCTCATATGTAGCTATATATTTTATACTGTTGTGCTTATTTTTCACTTTTCTGCCATGCTTGTGTTATTCTCTTTTGCGTTTTACATACACGTTCCTTTCCTTATCTTATATGATATCGTCTGCTAGGACACATGCACCATTACCGATGATGCGCAAGTTGTACGTACACATACTCGCCAGCTCACACAGTTATCATCGGTAATTACCATGCCACGTACACATTAGAAATCGCTATTTCATCGTATAACCTAATAACTTGTAGCTTTTTAGTATTGCTTAGTACTCATTACCACACATGCTAGTTTAGATATTGCATTTCTTACCTAGTTAGATGCCATGTTTATATATATACATACTGGTTATGCACTGTAGATTTGTTCTATTTCGGTACTTATTGTTAAAATTTGACCTTAGCACCACCATGAGGTTTTAGAGGCATCAAGCATACCAAATTCAAATTTTATTAGGTGCTAACCTAGACTAACAAGATCTTTACTAGATTATTAGGATTTGTCTTTGTGATGTGATGAACTAAAGAGAAGAAAAGAGCATACAACCTTTGTAGTTCGAGTCTTTCTCTTAAATACTCCGGGTTGAAGTCCACGCGACTCTACTAGGCTCCTCTTCGAGTTGAACGAACCTCTTTCGTGATCTTCGCGCCAAAGACGATCCACCCGAAGTCCACTAGCTCAAGCAAACCCTTCACTAATCTCATTAGTGAAGACAACACTCCATATCAAATTGCTAATCTAATGTGAGATGGTGAAGTAGGGGTTTATTTTGCTCACTAGGGTTTTCACAAGTTCAATGATTCACATCACATGTGAGGGTTTGAACTTGGAAGTGAGGTGAAGAAAATTGTAGAGAGCAAGAGGAAGCATGAGCTTAAGAAATGGCTAAGGCATGAAGAATGAAAATGATGAGAGTAAACTCAAATGGCTCTCTCTCCTCACTTATTCATGTATGGAATAAAAATGCAATTCTAAATTGCAACCATGCTTGAATAGTGAGTCAAGACTAATATACAAATAATAAAACCCATGCCTTTCCCATTCCACAAATATCTCCACAATTTACACCTCATTTTTTTATTTTTTAAAAATAGAAAAACATGCCATGCTTCATATAATAATATATATTTATATATATCAAATATAAATTAATATATATATATATATAAATAAAACAATTAGTGAGCTAATGATATTAGTTAAGATATAATTATATCACATATAATATATATCACATTATTAAATCAACACTTGATCTAATAATCCGGTTATATCATATATAACCAACTAAAATCATTAATCTGAATATCACATTATCAAAGCAACACTTGATTCGATAATCTGGTTATATCACATATAACCTGACCGACATCAGATAATTGCCAGATTATAATACGGTATCATATATTCATGTTCAATCAGGCCCACGCACATATCAACATATGTGCCCTACTTCGTTTCGCTGAAACCAGAAAACTTCTGTGTGGGACTCTAAAGACTCGTCAATACGCCAGCAGTAGGTAATGATCACATCAATCACCTACAAGACGTCAGCGGTACTAGCTGGACGTAACGGCTACCCGGGTATTGAGCAATATGAATATCAACAAGCAAGCTCGTCCATACTCTCCATGAATCCTATTAGTAACACCGCCGTACAGTCTGGTCTCTTCGTCTGATATATAGCATATCATGTCTAAGGGGTGGTAAACGTCAGCCCCCAGTAACGTGATAAGTCATGCCGGTGTCTGGCCTATAACGGTTTGAGAAACTACTAATAACTCTCATCAGTAAATCTCAGCAGCAGCCCTGGCCAGGGACTTTCAATTATAGCCAATCGAGCATAGCACAACATCAACCCCCAATACCGGGAGAGACGAAACCCCTCCTATCGCTCATTGCCTTCATGTGACTCGGGACTGTACCCAAAATCCACCTGTTTGCATGACTCCTTTGAGCCGTGGTACGGAGGAAATCAAAGCACAGTGGGAGCCACACAAGACTCTATGACGATTTCGGGTCTATAGACTAACCTGTACCAGTGTCACCAGAAGACTGCTATCTGATGATAGGTATATTACCACATAGGAGTCCTTGATGAGTCCTGTTCGGTGTACCCATTCTCTAATGAGCACATGTGTACAATCTTTGATGTCACACACCAATGGTTGTGGGATTAACCATTGCCCTCTAAGGGACAAGAAACGTACACACTAGTCTACACTGGAATATCGATGCCCTGGTCTCAATATTCCCACGACTAGGAACTGATTAAAGGATGCACTTTTGGACCACCCTGGCCCCACTAGTATAATCTCATCATAATCCTGGTAGTCAAATACATATCCTAAGGGCTTTATCAATATGTGAGAGCAAGACAGTAAAGAATACCAGTCAACATGTTAAGATAAAGACTAACCAGATAGCATACTATTATGTCGAGCAAGAAAGTTCTCTATATATATGTCCAAGCATCCACTATAATATACATCACATGTACAATAATGGCCTCAAGGGCATATATATTCCTAACAATTGTTTCATTATTGGCTCATGTTTATGAGATTTCAGTTTTCCTGAGATTTCTGGATTTAAGAAACCGCAAATACATTTTGAAAACTTATGATTGTTTTAAAAACGTGGTTTCTCCATATATGATTTGTGGCGTCCACCATTAGTTTTCTCGGTTATGAGCTATGTGTATACCCGATTCGAGGAGAAAAGAGGCACCGTCTGCGGGTACATGGTGGACCCGGTACGGTACCCCGGGGCAAGAAGATCGTATAGAGAGACGTTGAGCCTGGCGGGAGAGCACTACCGACAGGTGATAGTTTTGTCTCAGTGGATATCCAGAGGATACCGACCGGCGTCATGTGATCAGATGGATATGGGGCCGATCCGATGAGACGGAGCCCGAGATATGAGGATTTACGTGTCGATGCTGGACACGAGTTTTATGTTGTTTTCGAGTGTCGATGCTGGGCACTTAGGTTTTTATGATGATTTGATGTGTCGTTGATGGACACATGTTGGATAATACACATATTTCAGACATATTTGATACAGATAACATGGTACCATATTATGACATGTGCACGATTATATTATTATTATTATGATTATGTTTACACTATCACACTTGCTACTACTCGACTTTATATGTTCTTCATACATATGTAGTTATGATCCTTCACGTTCACCACACAGTATTATTAAAATATTATATTACTATATGACCTAGGAGATCTTCATACATTCGATTTCAACCTAGTGATTTCTTCTACTCACGAGTTGGCAACTCACCCTCGTTGTGCCACGGTTTTCTTACAAGTTTCACCGCACGGATCTGTAGCGGCTTGCTGGCACATAACTTCCTTCTAGGCGATTTGCTTTGGTAGGTGGTGTACACTTTGGATCGTGACCACCATCGTATATTTATTTATTCAGTTGTATCTAGTTAAAAGCTCTATCATCCAGATTATATATATTTGGTTGACTTAGAAACCACAGATTGTATATTCTTTCGGACTTAGAGTCACGAATATGTTTTTATTTATATTTTGGTCTTGATGATACTTTGGTTTTTCTTTATCTTCTTTTCTGTGATTGATTTTCGCTTTGGGGCGTCGTATATATTTATTTTTGTGGTTGTGATTCCGTCAATTGGCGAAGAGATAGCTCCCGCTTAGGGATGCCTATTATTATTGTTATGTATTAGTTTTGGATCAAATTTACAAAGGAGGTGCTGCTCAATTTTTAAATGACGAAAATGTTTTTAAAAATAGTATACAGCCCACTTGTATTTTCATACAACATCACTTATACTTTTCTAAGAAGAACTTGATTTCATTATACCTTTATTTCAAAACTTCACCTCCATTATTTCTTAAAAAGGTTTAGATTTCTGGGATTTTGGCTTACTTGGATTACGGTGGGTCCTATAGACTTCACGTGATTCAAGAGCCAGTCGCGTGCCATTTCTGGGCCGTGACAGACTGGTGGTAGCGGGCTTTTAGCCAATTCTGGCTGTTTTGTATTAAGTTGTGGGGGCTGTTTTCTTGTGGTGAACTTATATCCTCTCCATGATCTCACTAGCATTGTTTGATTCTTATATATAAGCTTGGGTTGTAATCTGTAAATTTGGAGCGAAAATGTAACTTTAAATCACATCACACCTTTATTTCCACTCATCACACATAGCCCCACTTGTTCATCCACTTGCACAAATCATGATTCTTGTATGGAGACTTGTGCTAGGCGGTCCCACCATGGCTTATGCATCCATAAAGGTTTGTGTTCAAACTTGTATTGTTGCATCATTCTTGATAAAAATGTGTACACTTGAATTTTTTTGCAAAATCTTTTTGAATAATGATCGGTATTCCTTTCTGGTTGCAGTGTCAGCTCACAAATGTCGTATCCATGCATTTGAGCATGTTTTCAGTGTTTTGTCACGAATACCTGTAATCTATACTTATTGAACAGTCACGGATTAATATTACTGATATACACAAAAATGATAATGAATGAGCGGTAGTGAAATGCAGTTTTTCGTTAAGAACAAAGGCCTTAGCGAAATGTTTCTTAGCCTTCCCTTTCTTCAGCAGTATTTTCTGCTTCAGATGCGTATTCTGCTGCGGTCGGAGAGCTATATAACTTTCCCCTTCCGCTGCATCCTTTTTTAGACATTGCTGTCTGGCTTTCTTGTAAATAGCCAACTCACGTCTTTGATTTTCCCGGCTTCTTTGAAAGTCTTCCCTTAGGAGCCTTTCCATCAGGTCCTGGCGTGGCGAACTCGGAGCTTCAAGCATCAATTTCCCCCCTGCTTGTCAGAATCACTTTCGGATGCGGGTGGAGCCTCATCATCATAGGTGGAGTGAGAGATCATGCGGTAAATTTCTATATGGTCTTCTGTTTCCTCCTCTGAGTCGTCGTTCTCATCCTTTCTGTTATTTTCGAGGATGTGTTTGATAAACTTCTCAAGAGTTACAGGAGAACACATTTTCTAATTATATTCCTTGAGTGCTTCAATGTATTTTTGGATGTCTGTACGGTTATCAAGATCCTCGGATAACTGTACGGGCTTCTTCACCTTCTTCTTATTTTTCTTTTGAAAAGACTTCTTGACTTTGGGGCTTTTCCCTTTATCAATAGCCTTCGGAGTGGGACGCGGCTTTAACATCCCTGGTATGATCTCCAGTTCAATCAAAAATTTCCACCTAATCGCATGGTATGCCTGGAGATCCTTTAACATTCTTTTTGTTTTGGGAGACAATATCACCTCCCATGGGGTTTCTTCAATGAGCGAGCAGGATGTTCTGCGTGTTGGTCCCTTTAGCGATATGCTTCTGAGGAGGGTTCACCTTCCATTTATCGGAGAGCAAGAACTTTCCATGTTTATACTGGTTCTCGACCCGGTTCTTGAAGACGTAACAATTTTCGATCGAATGACTTACCACCCGATGATATGGGCAATAAGTTAATCTATTGACGTTATAGGCTTGAGCCTGTCGCTGTGACTCAGGCAAAATTAGGAAGCCGCTCTTCATTGCGAGGTCAAATAATTTCCTCGTTTTGTCATGAGGGAAGGAATATTCCCATCCCATTCTTTCTTCAAGAGTGGGTCCCGTGCGGTTGTTGTTTTGACGACCGGTCGTATTAGGACTGTTCGGCTGTTGTTGCGCGTTAGTAAAAAATGCTGCCTTACTCTTACTCTTGAACTTCCGTGAATCTCCATTAGAAGAGGGAGATCCTTGGTTCATCACATCCATCTGAGCCAACTTGTCGATGAATTCTTAGAAGGTCGTTAGGCTGAGAAAGGCCAGATATGGGAACACTTGCACTTTCTTATTGAGAGTGCTCATGAACATACTTATAGCTGAAGCTTCAGCAATCTTTTGTTCGCATTTGGACCAAAGGTTCCTCCATCTCATTGCGTATTAGACCCATGTCTCATTTGATTTGGGGCTCTCATTGACCAAGACGGTCACAGTAGTGCTCTTGCTTGCACTAGTGAATTTTTGGCAGAAGAGGAGTTCTATCTCGTCAAAGGTTTTGATAGAGTCACGAGAAATCTCCTATTACCATTTAAATGCTACGTCCGCTAGACTGCTAACTAACTATCGCAGAAGCAATATATCATTACTTCCAGTATTGCCGCACTTGGACCGGAATTAGATGATGTGCTGCTTCGGGTTCCCAGTTCCTTTATATTTGGGAAAGTCGGGATTGCATATCTTGACGAGTACTGTATTTTATCGTAATGCTGGGTAGGGTCGGCTAATCATTTTCAACTTGCCGGCAGCTTCACTGGCTAGGTGAGCCTTGAACAGCTAGACGATGTGTTCGTCCAGCTGTAACTTGGAGATGACTTCCTCCTTTGCTGTTGATGAGACTTGGAGGGGATTGGAGGTCTCTCCTTTATCTTTGATGACAACCACCGGAGGTTCATCTTGTTGGATATAGTGCCCTTAAGGAAATTATTGTAATCGCATGAACACGATTATGATCATTGAGGAAGGACCTATACATGGAGAACAATCTTACTCGAGATGATAGTATGCTATTTGGTTTTTCTTTATCATTATGTATACACGTTTTACTTGTTAGTAAATGTTGCTAATACATAATGATGAAGCCCGTAAGATTCTTGCTTGACTACTAGCATTATGTTGGCGAGCATATATGTGAGAGCTGGGTAGTCTATAAGGACATCCTTAAATGTCCCTAGTCGTGAGAGTATCGAGGCTGGGCATCGATATTCTGGAATAGACTAGTGTATACGTTTCTAGACCCCGAAAAGAGGCGGTGGCCGGTCTCATAAGCCATTGGTGTTGTGTCGCCTGAGATAGCATACTGTTTTTCAATGGAGGTGATTACACTGGACGGACTCGCCGTGAACTTCTAGATTGTATTATATCTATAGTCATATGGAAGTTCTCTTATGACATGTGTACGTGTTAGTCTTTTGACCCAAGATCATCATTTGTCTCGTGTGAGTTCCTACTGTACTTTGATTACTACCGCACCACGACTTAAAGGAGTCATCTAAACAATTTTTAGTTGGATACAGTCCCAAGCCATATGGAGGCAGTGAGCGATTGTCGGGGATTTGTCTCCCCTAATATTAGGATTTGATGTCGCGCTGTATTCGGTTGGCCATCACCCTAAATCCGTGGCCATAATGGATGGGATTTACTGATATGAGTTCAATAGTTTCTCGATTGGTGATGAGCTTGACTCAGACACGACTTATCGGGTTATTAGGGGTCTGATGTTATCCATCCCCTAGACCCGTATGTGATACTCTTAGACGATGAGACCGGATGTACGGAGATTGTCACATTAATGCTTAGTAGGGTATGGACGGACTTGATTGTCGACCTCCCTTTCGTCATATACCTGGGTAGCCGTTACGTACAGCTAGTGCCGTTGCCGTGCTTGTGGTTTTTAGATTTATCCAGCAAATTACTGCCGGCGTATTATTGAGTCTTTAGTGTCTAACACAGAAGGATTTCCCGGTTTAGATGATATGATGTAGATGACGTATGTTGGTGCATACATGGGTCTGATTAAATACGTGTACAGGCTACACGGACTTTAATTGGACGGTTGGTAATACTAGCGGCTTAAGATTAAGCTGGATTATTATATCAGGTTTTGATTTAATAATTTATATATATACATATTTTAATATATATATTCTAGTATTATTGTTCACTATTCATTTCTCTCTCTTGGCTATTTGTATTTTTTTACGAATACGTGTGTGTATTTCGATACGTATACTAGGTTGTATTCTGTATTTGTACGAAATTTTTTCTAGAAGATGGAGGTGTTGATTTTTTCCTTTTAAAGAAAATTAAAAAATAAGGGGGAGGATGAGGTGTAAAGGAGTATGGTAGAGCGGTATGGCTTTGTTTTTATAATGGTAAAATCATTTGTGTTTACTATTCTTGGATGGTTGCAAAAAACATATCCATATTCTTTTCGATATTGATTGATTCATACACACAACACTTAGCTTATTTTTCCATGGCTACCTCCTCTTCACCTCCTCCTCCTTCTTCTTCACTTGCTCTCTTGAGTATTAGATTAGAGAGAAAATCATAGTGGAAAATTCTTACATCCCTACTCTCCATTCTTAGCGAGCTTGGTGCGTCGGTTGCTTTTCAAGGTGAAGCCGGAGCTTAGAACGGGCAAGGACGGTCGCCATTCAAGTTTGTTCCCGATGGCCTCCAAGGAGTTTGGAGGGGTCTTCCACGATTGGGTGGACAAATGTCAAAGGGTTTCATTCTATAACCATTGCATGCTCGTTTTCTAGTTTTGGTGTTTGGATTGATCACTAGGGTTTAGTTTCTATTGCCCTCTCGATAATTTTTAATTTTCGGTTCCGCATCGGCCGCGGTTGCCGTGGTGAGGTCACAAGGATCTTACATTGGTATCAGAGCTACTAGGAAGGGATGCCGACCGATGGGGAGTTCTCAATGTGTGACAGTTGTGGCGAAGCGCATGCTCTTACCCTCACGGTGCCCCGTGCAGTTATATGGTCCGGCAGGTTGTATTCCGTCGCAAAGGGACTACGTAAAAAGTAGCCGCTGAGAGACTTATGGGCGCCACGGCTAGTTTCCACTGTGCTCATTGACCCTTACATTGGTATCAGAGCCTCCCAAACACCTTAAACCAGCTCGTTACGACGTTAAAATTTACGGTTTTTTCGACATCGAAAACTTTCAAAAAAACAGTCCATAAAAATAAGGTTTTAAGATATTTTCGTACCCCGCGGGCTCACGGTTTAGACCGAGAAGCTGCAGGGTAATGCATGGGCATCCTGTGGCAATCCTTAGGAGGGAGGCAAAAGGTTGGACCTATTCCCTAAGACCACCACGAGGTGGTCTTTAGGGTGGGGACCTGAGACTACCCCAATAGGTAGGCTCGGGTTTGCCCTACCCCTTAGGCCACTTCGTTGTGGCCTCGGGGGTGGGTACCCCCTAGACCACCCAATTGGTCATCAATTTTGTGTTTGAACTTTCCGTGAAGATTCGGGCATGTTTTGTTTTGATTCGGACTCCTGGATTGGCTTAAAACTTAGTTTTTTGGATGTTTAGTGCACTTGGTGTTTAACCCTTAGTGTATTTGGGATGTGTGCTATTTGTGTATTGAATTCTAATGTCATGACTTTGTTTACATGCAGATATGTGTTGTTGAATTTCGTCTAATTGCTATATGCTCAACTAGACGGGATTGCACACTTGCTTCGTTGCTTGTTCTTGTGGATATATATCTTGTTTATGGTTTCGTCCGATTGTCGTGTCGGATAGCCTCTCATGCGATTGCTTGTACAGTTTTGATTTACATTCTTGTAATCATTTGTTCGGGATGAGCTCTGTAATGACTCTAAAATTCATATACCTTCGCGTGTTATTTTTTTAATAAAATATTACAATTATTTATTTTTGGTATATATTGTTTTCGAATAAATACATTATTTTATCACTTCATCTATTTTATCCATTCTATAATTTTTCAAAGCCCAAAATCCAAGCCAAGGCAATTTCATTTGATTTCTTTCTTTTTTCTTCTAAGTCCACTTTCTTTTCAAGCAACAACATATATTTAATTCTTATTAAATATGTGCATGAACAACCTTGTATCTCATTGGTTAATTATAACACCTTAGAACGCGATTAGTGTTAATTAAGCGTTATAATGAAGGTTTTTAATAAAAATTAACTAATAATTATTTTCACATATTTTATTATAATTAATTAATATTTTTATTTAATTATTTTGTGCTTGCACACACTTGTACATGTTAATCTACGGTTAAGTATGTGTTAATCATGCTTTGTTAGCCATGACACCTTAACCACATTATGTCATGTTATGTTTATATATATCTATTTTAATTATCAAAAGGCTTTTATTTTAAAATAAGGGAAAAGGGGAAAGAGTTGAAAATGGAGGCATTATGTGGCATGGGAGCATGAGGGGATAAAGCATGGGGGGCATTAAATGAAGTGAGAGAAAGAGCATGGCTCAACTCTCATCTCTCACCCTCACCTTCTCATTCTCTCATTTTTATCCTCACAACACTCACTCTCTCAATTCTTTTCTCCTTCTTCTTCACAAAAAAATTCATCTCTTGAAAAGATTTTCTTCACCAACCCTAAGTGTAACATTTTAGAAAATAAAATATTATTTTTGGGAATTTAAATAATTTAAATTATAAATTTCAAGGATATTATATAGATATAGAAATTGGTTTTAACGATATGATATAATTATATACTTATTGTTGGGAAACAATTGGAAAATTTATTTAAATTATTGATTTTGAAGGAAGTTATGTGAATGGAGCATTTATAGTTTATTAAATAGTTATATGCAAATTATGCTAAACTTGATTAATATTTGCTAATCGTGCATTAATCGTGTTTATGTGCATGTCATGCAACATAACATGTTGCACACACTAGTTACATTTTTGAAATGAACCATGGTTTAAATTCCTCATTTTGCACATATATATGTTTTTTTTAGAAAAATAAAAAAAAGAAGAGATATTTGGCGGACAAAGAGGTATGGGCTAAAGAGAGTGAGAGAGAGAGAGAGTGAGGGGGTCATATTTGACCATGGTTCCCTTTACCATTCACTTCTTCATCTCCCATTTTCTTCGCCTCGTCCTCATCTCCCCCACCTCCTACTGCCATCTTCTTCAACCCCCATAAACACCCTTTTTTCCTCATCAAAACTACCCAAAGCCTTCACAAAAATTGTGCACAACCTCACTATAAACACCTTGGACCAATCAAGTTGGGACTTTGAAGACATTGGACAACTCAAGAAAATTCTTGAGTTTCTAAATGAGGTATAACCCTTCACTTATAGCTAAGTATTTAGTGTTCCTAGCATCCTATCATAGTTTAGAGTTAAACCGATGTGGTTTAGTGAACTTTGAAAATTTCTATATGAGGGTTAGGAGATAGTGTGACTTGTGAAGGTGTAATTGATATGTAGTGATGTTTTACATGACCTTAGTGATGTATTATGGAACAAACTAGAAACCAATCTGAGACTTGAACTGAAAATTTGGCCATTATCATATTTTGTGGTTTTATGATGCCTACAGAAAATCTAGAGCAACTAGGGAAGTGTCTAAGAAAAACAAACAACTTATTTAACCAAATTAGAACCCTAGAAGACCACCAAGAGAACACGGGACCAAATCTCCCCACTTGGACCGGCGGTGCTGGGCCTTTTCATGATCTCGCCGGGCCCATGTCAGGAACTGGTGTTGTGGTTTTTTCTATAGCTCCCAATCCTTATAACCTATCCCCTGTATTGTTTTTTTAGTCCCAAATTTCCTGAGTCAAAATCTGGAGCTAGTTTTCTAAGTTGCTGTTTTGGTTTCGTGGTTTTTAATGACTTATGTTTTGATATTGGTGTTTTGTCTCGATCGATTGGCATTCTTATGTCGATGTCGAGGGTTATTTGGTTATTTTGCATGCATGGTCCGTAGGTTCTAACCCATGAGCACTTCGCATGTCGTGTCGGTTTTTGAATCGGATTTTGATGTGATACGATGTGTTGTGATATGTAGGTACCTTCGCGTGGACTTCGTACGACAAGGGAGAGTGCGACGTCATCGAATTCGGCAAGCGAGAATCAAGGTGAGTAGATATGTATCTACGAGAAAAGTCGGGTGGATGGCGTATAGCACCCCCTCAATTTGTAGATTAGGATGCGTATATTATTATATATGTGTTAATGTGAGATACAGATACTTAGAAAGTAGGGCTCTAGAAGACTCTAGGTTAGAAAATGCATACTCGTAGGTAGTGCTTATCCTTAGTCTATTTTCTATAGTCAAGACCCGTTAGTTTATATTGTTGCGCACACACACACACTCACACACACACACATGTTATGATATAGGTGTATATGTATATATGTATGTATGTATGTATGTATGTGTATATATATACACACATATATACATATATATATACATACATACATACATACATACATACATATAGTATACATATACGTATAAGATGAGGATATGAGATGTTGAATAGATATGAGTCGATATGATCGGGCATGATGCCGTGAGATTATGATACGTGATTGAGTCGAAACACCGTTTATGATATGGTATAATAAAGGATCGTTGGGTGATACATATGCAAATATGCGATAACGTGTGACTCGATGAAATAATAGATGTACGAGACTTTAAATCTATACCCCTAATTATGATATTATACGACGATTGAAACCGTAAGGAATATATGATAAGATATATATGATATTGACCCGTACCCTCGATTTTGAGGATGCCGTACGATGGATATTACCGTAAGAGGTATATATGATGATTGATCCACACTCTTGACTTGAGGATGTCGTACGATGTACTGTACCGTATGTGATGCTATGAGGCTGATCGCCGACTACTAGATATATCGACTCGGAATATGCTTAGATTTTCCTTATCACTCCGACTAGGTCTTTAGTTTAGTCTTTTGGTTGTTTAGGTAGAAACTAGACTAGGCTCAAGTCATACCTATTTTCAAAACTAACGAATCATATGAATTTTCAAAAGATAACCCGAGGGAAGCTACATATTTTCAAAAGACACATCTTTCTCAAAAACACTGTAGCCCCTACTTTTCTAAAAACAACGATTCGTGCTTTTTTCCAACACTATCACTGTATGGCTCGTATATAAATTTATATTTTATAATATTGCATTTATTTCTTATTTCCTTTCACTCATTGCATTGCATATATACATGGGTTTTTCTTTAGCTATTATGATCTTGTCTGTTAGGACACCAGCACCATTACCGATGATACGTATGTTGCACGTACACCTGCTTGCCGGCTCACACATATCATCATCGGTAATTTCCATGCCACGTACACACTGAAGAACCTTTATTTCATTCATATAATCTGAAAATCTATAGAAGTAGTATTGACTTACATTCATGATCATAAATACTAGTGTAGACATTGTATTTCTTCTTAGAAATCACATGCATTTGCATCCATACATTCTAACTATGCACTGATCATTGGCTTTACGTCGGTATTTACTATCTCATTGTATACTCATAGATTGTGTTTCTTTTGGAGATTTTCGTGTTCATGTGATTTATGGATTTGGGGAAACCGCAACTGATATATATATATAAACTCATGATTATAATTTTCAAAAGAAAAATGTATTTTCTCATGATATGATGTGTGGCGTCCACCATGAGATTTCTCGATTCTTAATCCACGTGTGACACATACCCAATTCGAGGAGGGGGATGCACCGTCTGCAGGTACATGGTGGACCCGGTAAGGTATTCCGGAGTAAGAAGCTCGAGATGTAGATGATGAGCCCGGCAGGGGATCACTACCTACTGGTTATTATTGACTCGGCGGTCATCCGGAGGATACCGACCTGAGTCGTGTGATTTGACAGATTTGAGGGCCGATCTGAGAATGCGGCGCCCGAGATATCACAGAATATTGTATCACAGATAGACATGATTTTCATGATGTTTTCGAGTGTCGATACTGGGCACTCAGGTTTTATCTTTATTTTGGTGTGTCGTTGCTGGGCACACATTCATGGATGCATTTACATTCATGCATATATTTACATATGTCTATTTCTACTTATAACTCTGACGCGAGTACCTTAGTTTACACGTATGCTTATGCCGTTATCCTTGATATTACTCAACGTCATTATATTATTATTGTTTTGTACTGTATGGCCTAGGAGATCGTCATACATTCAGTTTCTTCTCGGTGATGTCTTCTACTCACGAGTTGGCAATTCACCCCCGTTGTGCCATAGTTTCTTGCAGGTTTGGCTGTACATCTTCCATAGCGGCTTTGCTAGCACATCACTTCCTCTGGGTGATTGCATCGATAAGTGGGATACATTGCATTGTGACCACCATTATATATTTTCTTATTTTATTCGAGTTGTATCTAATTAAATGCTCCATCAACCAGACTATGTATTTTTAGTAGACTTAGAAACCTTTATTATATATTCTTTCGGCCTTAGAGTCACGCTCTTGTATATATTATTGTTTTTTGGTTTTCTTGATGATGCATTTTTTCTTTACTTTCCTTATGAGTTTTGATCCTCGCCTTCGGCGTTGTATATTTGCATTATTTGCATGGTTGTTTCCGCCAATTGGTGAAGAGCTAGGTCCCGCTTGGGGATGCCTATATTTATTATTGCTTGTATTCGTTTTCGGGCTAAAAATTACAAAGGAGGCGCTGTCGAAATTTCAAATGAAGAAAATGTTTTCAATTAGCTACAAAATATTGTTTTCATATTATATTACCTATGTGATTGAAGAAGGAACCGGATTTCATTAAACTATATTTCAAAACTTCACCTCCACTATTTTCCCTAAAAAGGTTTAGATTTCTGGGCTTTTGGCTTACTTGAATTAGGTGGGGTCCTATAGACTACACTTTATTCAAGTGCTAGTCACGTACCTTTTCCGGGTCATGACATTAAGCCTAAACCAACATCAAACCCCACTAAACCTTTCACTAAGATTGCTTAAGCCCTCTTATGATGTCTTGGAGCTTGATGGCTAGGGTTTCATCCAAGTCTTGGTGAGGTATTGATGTTAAACTCTTTGTTAGGCTCTGGGGAAAGGTTTTGTGTTAATTAGTTTCAGTAAAATACCTTAATGTTATAGTTTAGTGCTAAATATCGTATTTTTGTTAAGTTTGGAGTCTCTGTTGAATATGCTATTGTTATGTTGATCTATAATTTAATCTAACAATACAGTAGATTAATTTTAGAGCTTTGTGTTTACCCTAGTAATCTGGACCCAACCCTACACTTTTGGACCGGCGAGAATCATCTTTTCCCCGGCGCCGCCGGTTTTTTAGTTGAATTGGGTGTTGGGTTTTTGTGGGTAGCTCTCTGTGGGTCATGTAGGATATTTATACTTTGTTTTTCCTATATAATCTGTAGACAAAATCTGGGGTCTTTTATCTATAATTCTTGCGTTTTGACTAAGTGCGATGCGGATTTATCCGACTTTTGTTAAGTGTTTCGTACGTATATAGCCGTAGGTTTGGGTTAGGATGCCGTTGCACATGTTTTCCCACTAACCTAACACTTGGTACTTTATGGGAGTCGTTTCATTGGTTTTTCGTTGTCTCCGTGTGTTATCGGAAAGTTTGCTAATTTGCAATTGTTATGGTTTGTGTGATGCTAGGATCATTTGCGGGGACTTCGGACGCTGCTAGGAAGGGGAAAGAGGTGATCGGAATCACCTAGCTTGAGATCGTCCGGTGAGTAGATTTAATATCTACGAGAGAATCGCTTGTATGGAGTTAAGCGCCGATGGCTAGATTCAGTGATATAACCTTATGCTTATATGTACATTATGATTGTGCGTGGTTATCATATTGTGCATCCTATTACCTGTTGTACATTGGCATAGTATTAATTGGACACCGCACCATTACTAACGGTTCATGTTGCACGAGCACTAATTCATATGCCACACACACACCATTGCTAATTGCCATAACACGCTCACTATAGAATTTGCCATGGATAAATATATTGTACCGCATTCATTATTAACAGTTAGACATTGATTCTTGTTCTAGTACGCATTATGAGTTGCATCACACACACATACATGCATACATACATACATTGCTATAGTAATATATATACTCTCATATGATGTTTTATTTCGATTTCGTGGATTTGGGAAACCGCAAGATTCCTTTTGAAACTTGAAATATTTAAAAAGTGCGGTTTTCCCTGGATATGATAAATTGTGTCCACCATGAGTTTTCTCGGTTCTGAGCTATTTCGAGTACCCGTTTCGAGGAGGTGGACGAGCCATCTGCAGGTACATGATAGACCTGGTAAGGTACCCTAGGGCAAGAAGCTCAAGATGTAGACGATGAGCCTGGCAGGGGGAGTACTACATATCGATAACTGTATGGAAACTCGACGGATATCCGGAGGATACCGTTCGGAGTTATGAGATGTGATGGATATGAGGGCCGATCAGAGTGACGGCGCGTGAGATATTAGGATTTAGGGTATCGTTGATGGACACCGGATTTCTATGATGATGATTCATTGATGAGGATTATCTTTTATGCCACACTCAGGATTTATTATGATATGCACTGTTTCATGTAGTTGTTGTACCCTGATAGTGTACCTTGATCATGATTTTGTTGCATATCCAAACTGCTATACTTATGCCATCATATTGCATATTTCGAATTATCCCTTTTCGTGCATGCTTGCAATTATCTGTACGATGTTATTTACTATTCACAAGTTGGCAACTCACCGCCGTTGTGCCACAGTGTTTTGCAGGGTTGACCCTCAGTGTAGTCATTGTAGGGCTCTTTATTGCATCTACTTCTGCGGATACCGCTACTGTTGGTCGTGATTTTGGTGTAGGTGGTTTTTGCGAGTATCCGTATGATTCCATTGTATATCTTATTTTGTATTTAGTACTCTCCATCTACTACTTATATGTATTTGACTTAGAGATGAGACTGAAAGGTTCGATAGTGTATTTTTTTGTGACTCTGGGTGTCGTGCTTGTGTGAGCCGGCTTTTATTTCATGTTGTGATGTTGTTTTACCTCTTATTATGTTGTTTTCACTTTTAATTTGCTTATTTCTTCGCTATGGCGTCGTATATATACCTGTTGTGGTTGTGTTCCGCTGTTAAACGTGAGTTGCTCTCGTTTGGGGATGCCTTTTATATATTCTATGTTTATACCTGTTTGGGGCTAGTTTTTACAAAGGAGGTGCTGCCGAAATTTTTAAGAAAATAAATTTAAGTTTTAGATTTTTAACTTGAGATTTTAAATGATTTTAACTAATGTTTTATCACTCTATCTTTTTATGGTTTAGATTTCTGGGTTTTTGACTTACTTGATTTGCGTTACACATTTAGACGTTGTGTGATTCAAATGCCGGACGCGTTCCTAATTTGGGTCGTGACAAAGTTGTTATTAGAGAGTTAGGTTTTACCTTTTGGAGTGTAGGATGACCCTTGGTATGATGGAGTAGATAGCATAAACAAAGTGACGTAGCGTGTGTATGTTCCGCGGCATACTTACGACACGGTACTCCGCCTAAGTGACCTTAGGACATATTTTCTTGTAATTCCTTTCTTGATTCCATGTATCCTTATGATTTGATTTCTATGTCCTTATCGAATCTTGTTTCCTTGTTCCAGCCACTATACCGCCAAAGACTATAAGGGTACAGAAAGCTGCCGCTAGAGCCGAGGTCAGGGCAGGCTCGTCTGAGACGAGGACTGACCAGGGCGGTACGTCTATTCTTCAGAAGCAGATTGATTCACCTTCTTCAGGACGTATTGCTAGGCTAGACTGTAACGCCTTAGATTTCGGTTAGTGTTAGTTTAGACGTTAGTGCGGGTTTACTGTAAAAAGTTTACCAATTCGGCTTCCTCACATTTTATAACATTTAATTAATAATTTATTATTATTTGTTATGGCATGCATGCACGTGTGCACGTTAATGTGAGGGTTTGTTTGTGTTAATCTTGTTCTTAGCAACCATGACACTTAACCATTAATCTAATCTTTGCTTTAATCCTTTGCCTTAACCTTAATCCTTAATCTTTTCCCTAGATCTTTTGTTGTAAGAAGATATTTCTTTTGGAGTGAGGAGGTGGTATAATGAGGTGGTTTGAATGCACTGATGGTGCATTAATACAAGGTTACACTCACCCTAAACCTCACCTCTCTCTCTCTCTCTCTCTCTATCATTCACACTCTCTCTCTTTCTCACTCACTTATTGCTTTCTCATTTCTTTTCATCTCCTCTCATTCCCTAAACTGAACACTCTCATTTTCCATCACAAAAACTTCATCAAATCCTTCACAAACTCACAAAAATCACATCTTGTGTCTTGATTTGTCTCTTGGATGCCTTGGAGCTTGCAAAGCTTGGATCTTTGAGTTCTTTTGGTTACGTAATGATCTCTTTTTATTAAATAGGTGTTTATTGTGTAGCTTAGCTTGTTAGTTTCTGTTTTGAACACATTTTGTATCGTTTCGGGTAAATATCATATTTTTAGTGTAATTTTAGGTCTGAGATGATTTGCTATCAAACCAGGTAATTGTTGCAAAAGTTCCCATCACAGTGACCTAGTGTAGTGACCTAAAACCTACCCTCAAAATACGAGACCATTCCCTTTTGTTACGGCCGCAGATTTAATTGTTCTAGCTGCAATTTGCGGCCAGAGTAGGGACTGGGGTGGTGGATTTTTGTGTAGGGGTCTCTGGGATTGTTTGTGATCTCATGGTACTTGCAACTTTTACAGATTGTTAGTATAGAAAAATCTGGGACTACTTTGCGTATTTCTTGTGTTTCGTTTCACGCGTTACGTTATCCGATACGATTCGTGTTCTGTGTTCTATTGCTCTTGAGTTGGTTTCGTAGTGTCGCTATGCACGTTAGCTACAATACGAACACTTGAGAGTACGTTTGTGTTGTCGCGTTGGTCCGTGTACTTTGTACGTGTTTTGGGTCTATTGCTAATATATACTTGCTCTGTTGTTTTGTTATTTTGTTATTTTAGGTTTGCAGGCGGGGACTTCGGACGCTGCTACGAAGGGAAAATAGGTGGTAGGCTTCACTTAGCCAGGAGCGTTGGTGAGTAGATTTAACATCTACAGGGAAATCGCCCGCATGGCGTTATGCATCTGGGCTAGAGATGTTAATATTGTCGCATATTCTAATTCATATATAGAGTTGCGCATACACCTTATTGCTTAGTTATTGTTGTGCTTGGCCTAGTACCCTTAGGACACTGCACTATTATTGATGGCTCATGTTGCATGAGCACCGATTGTATGCCACACACACCGTCAATAATTGCCATGACACGCACAACGCACATATAGATATGATATTGTTTGGTTAGGGACATTGAGACATTGATTTATATTTCTTTATGCATATGACATATAGCATACCTGTATACCTACATGCTTACATGCTAGTTACCTGTATACCTATAGGGTATTGTACCATTAGCGATAGGTACATACACACATAGTGACATAGCTACATGTTTACCTTGCATACATACTTCACTTATACCTGGAGGGTATATTACATCATTACGGATATGTAGATACATATACCTTGTTATACCTTTATGTTTACATATATCTGGCTATAGCTACATGTTCACCTTTAATTGATGTTATATAGACTTGGAGAAATTAGGAACCGCATGATATTTATTTTAACTTGTTGTAGTTAAATAGCGGTTTTTCCTTTATATGCTCGCATTTCAGTTTTATGTTGCTTATATTATATTCATGGATTTTCGCATTGAGATATGAATTTTTCATGAAATTATGCAAGCATTTCTTATTCTTTACTTGATATTTGGATGTATCCACTCAAAGATTTGTTTTAAACTGATACGTGGATCATGGGTGTCGATACCGGACACTTACGGTTCGAGAAACGTATATACCGATACGTGGATCACGGGTGTTGATACTGGAGACTTACGATTCGAGGAACGTATAAATATGAGAAAGACCGATACGTGGATCACGGGTGTCGATACCGGACACTTACGATTCGAGGAACGTATGGATATGAGTATTTATGTGTCGATGCTAGACACTTGTTTTCATGATAATTTTACTTCTAAGTATATATAACAGTAGAATGGGACGCTGTTATATATATATATATATATATATATTAGTGGAATGAGACGCTAATATATATGTATACATACCAATTCATATACATCATCTTAATTATTCATGCAATTATAATTAGGATATTTGAGATTCACTTGATATTGGATTTTAGGATATTTGAGGTTTACTTGATATTGGATAAAAGATATATGTGATTTACTTGATTTTGTACATTCAGGATATATGAGATTTATTCGATTTTGTACATTAAGGATTTGTGAGACTTACATGATATGAGAGCCAATTTAGGGGCTGATTTGAGGAATTGAGATTTGGATTGTCTTGATAGATTTTGGTCCTACCACGATGTTAGGATTCCGTGGAAATGACATGTTTCACCCCATACTCCACATTTATTGTTTATGCACTGCTTTATATATTTGTAGTAACCGTCAGTGTACCTTTCATGAATGTTGCATTTACATACTTCGTTTTATATGTATTGCTTCATGTGTTAGTTGTACCTGCTAGAGTACCTTTCATGACTGTTACATATATACATTTTCATATCATTATTGCATACCGATTGTCATATTATTGCTTCATATAGTTGTAGTAACCGTTAGTGTACCTTTCATGACTACTGCATTCATATGACCTTTTACTGCTTTTAGCTTACATATGTTAGATTCGTGTTGTACATGCATACTTGCGATTACCTGCATATTTTATTTACTATTTACGAGTTGGCAACTCACCCCCGTTGTGCCACAGGGGTTTGCAGTTTGTTCCCCAGAGTAGTCGAGGCAGGCTATTCATCTATCTTATCATCTTTTGCGGCGGATACCGCTTCGGCTCATAGTGTGCAGTTTTGCTTAGGTGGGTTTTGTGGTTATCCGTTCATGTTGCTTATTGTATATTCGTTGTATCATGTACTCTCCATCTACCATTATCTTGTATGACTTAGAGACTTAATGTGAGGACGATATTGTATATTCTTTTGTTGACGTGGAGGTCTTTTATGCAGTTTCTTTATATCGTCTTTTATTTCTTCGCTACGGTGTCGTATATCTGTTGTTGTGGTTGGTTTCCGTCTTTGGGCATGTATTTGCTCCCGTTTGGGGATGCTTTATTTATATTTATGTTGTACCCATTTTTGGGGCTGGTTTTTACAAAGGAGGTGCTGCCAAAATTTTAAAGGAAATAAAGTTGGACTTTTAAAGAATTTGGGTTGCGATTTCAGAGGTTTTAAAAATGTTCTTATTTCTTACTACTTTTGATGGTTTAGATTGCTGGGTTTTCGGCTTACTTAAATTGAGTTACGCTTGTAGATGTTGCGTAGTTTAAGGGCCGTCACGTGCCAATTTCGGGTCGTGACATAGAGACCATTGTTCAGGACCTACGTCAAATGATTGGATCTTTGGTAGAGGACGGTCGAGCATAGAGATCAGAGGTTGTTCCACCTACTACGAGGAGCATGATTGTACTTACTGCTCAGACAGTCGTACCTACCGCTACAGAGACTATCGCCGTATCCTTATCGGAGTTTATGAGGCTGAAGCCTCCAGTTTTCACTGGCACCGATGCAGCGGAGGATCCACAGTCGTTCCTCGACCGGATGGCCAGGATCTATCGTTCCTTGAGATGTTCCGATGCGAGATCGGTTGAGCTTGCTAGTTTCCGTCTGGAGGGTCTTACCCAGACTTGGTGTGAGTCTATGGAGAGGGGTCGAGCTGCAGTTCTTCCTCTTATGACCTGGGATGAGTTTGCTACGATTTTTTTTGCTCGTTTTCTTCCGCAGAGCGTCAGGGATGCCCGAGCTCGCAGCTTTTAGTCATTGCGCCAGACTCCGGATATGACAGTGGCAGAGTTTGATATTTAGTTCACCCAGCTATCCGTATATGCTCCATATTTAGTGGATACTGAAGAGAAGTGCGTCAAGAGATTCGTACGAGGCCTTGTTACCCAGTTGTTCCTCTCTATTGGCATCCAGCACTTTGATACGTATGCATCCGCGGCGGACGCAAACCTACTAGTAGAGGAGCGTATTTCCGAGACTTCGATCGTTTTGGGGCCGAAGCGGATTCATACCGGTGTATCGAATCAGAGGCAGCTAGGTAGACGCCGCACCGGATTCTTTCCAGGTGATGGTGGTAGCAAAGGCTTGAGATGAGGCCAGTTATATGGCTCTTACCCACAAGGTCAGCAGCCGTCGTCGGGATGTTTTCGGTGTGGGAGTCGGTATTACCGCATCAGAGATTGTACTAAGGTACGCCAGGGCGAGGCAGCAGTTCCATATGTTACTTTACTACCTTCTCCACCTCAGAGATCATTGCCTCTTATGTCCTTTGTTGCTTCACGCCAGACCTATGCTCAGAGATGCCGTGGTCGTAGTGGTTTTGTTCAGAGTGGACGAGGTGGCAGAGGCAGAGGATAGCCGGATACCGGTAGAGGAAAGGCCCGAGTTTTTGCGTTGACTCCTTAGGATGCGTAGGCGTCGAATGCAGTTGTGACAGGTACTCTTCGAGTGTGTTTTTTCGATGTGCGCATATTGTTCGACCCAGGATCTACACAATCGTATGTATCCACACACTTCGTACCAAGGTTGGGCCGAGATTCGTCCTTGTTAGATCAGCCTCTTGTCCTGATTACTCCTGTTGGTGAGTCTTTTGTTGCGCGACATGTGTTTCGGTCGTGTGCCGTTCGTATTGGAGATAGAGATTCATCCGTCGATTTGATCCTTCTTGATATGTTGGACTTTGACGTTCTCCTCGGCATGGACTGGTTAGCTACTTGCTATGCGTCTGCAGACTGCCGTGAAATGGAAGTTAGATTTTGTTTTCCAGGAGAGTCATTCTTGTTGTGCAGGGGGACCGTAGTGCTGCCCTTCACAGTTTGATTTCTGCCCTTTGTGCTAGTCGGTTCTTGAAGAAAGGATGTCGAGGATTCTTAGCCTTTATTCATGATACTGGAGCCACAGCATATCCGTTGGACCAGATCCTTATTGTGAGAGAATTTCCCGACGTATTTCTTGATGAGTTACATGGATTGCCGCCAGAGCGCGATATCGAGTTTTCCATCGATTTGATCCCCGGCACGGGGCCTATTTCTATACCGCCTTATCGGATGGCCCCGGCAGAGCTTAAAGAGCTTAAAGATCAGTTGCAAGAGTTGCTGGACAGGGGAATTATTCTTCCGAGTGTTTCTCCTTGGGGAGCTCCTGTTCTGTTCGTCAAGAAGAAGGACGGCGGTATGAGTATGTGCATTTATTATCGTCAATTGAACCGTGTTACGGTGCGGAATAGGTATCTTTTACCTCGCATTGACGATTTTTTTGATCAGCTCCAGGGTGCGGGACATTATTCCAAGATTAATTTGAGATCAGGTTATCATCAGTTGCGGGTCCGGAATGATGAAATTCCGAAGAGTGCTTTTCGTACGCGCTATGGGCATTATGAGTTCTTGGTGATGTCGTTCGGGCTCACCAATGCCCCAGTAGCGTTCATAGATTTGATGAACCTGATTTTCAGGCCGTTCCTCGACCGGTTCATTATTGTGTTTATTGATGACATTCTGGTCTACTCCAGAAGTCGAGAGGAGCATGAGTAGCACTTGAGGATCACTTTACAGACATTGAGAGAGCACCGGCTGTTTGCTAAATTCTCGAAGTGTGCATTCTGGCTTGATAGTATTGACTTCTTGGGTCATATGGTTACGGGAGCGGTATACAGGTGGACCCGAAGAAGATTGAGGCCGTACAGCTTTGGCCCAGACCTGTATCAGTGACAGAGGTCCGCAGCTTCGCCGTTTCGTGCAGGATTTTTTGAGTATCGCTGCACCGCTGACCAGACTGACCCATAAGGGAGTTCCTTTTCTTTGGACTGAGGCATGCGAGCGGAGTTTTCAGCAGTTGAAGACTCGTTTGATGACTGCACTAGTTCTATCTTTGCCTTCTGGATCAGGAGGCTATGTCATTTATTATGATGCTTCTCGAGTGGGGCTAGGTTGTGTGTTGATGCAGCATGACAGAGTTATTGCTTATGCTTCTCAGCAGTTGAAGAAGCATGAGGAGAACTATCCCACTCATGATCTTTAGATGACCGCGGTGGTCTTTGCCTTCAAGATTAGGAGAAACTACTTGTACAGAGAGTCGTGTCAGATCTTCACGGACCGCAAGGGATTGAAGTACATCTTCCGGCAGCGGGATCTGAATTTGTGGCAGCGCCGTTGGATGGAGCTTGTGAAGGATTATGATTTTGAAATCCTTTATCACCCAGGCAAGGCGAATGTGGTAGCTGATGCTTTATGTCGTAGGCCCGGAGGTAGCTTGTTCCATTTGAGCGCAGTTCAGAGACAGTCTTCTATAAATTGGCAGATCTTGTACGATAGTAGAGTACAGTTCGAGTTCACTTCCACAGGAGGGAAGCTTGATCATGACCGCACCCATCCACTTCTACTTGATCATATCCGTAAGGCGCAGCCCGACGATGCTCGTTTATCCGAGATCTTGGAGCATGATCGGCAGGGTAGAGATTCGAAGTTTGTGATTGATGATCAGGGTGTGCTACGTTTTCGGACTCGTTTATATGTACCAGATTCTGAGGGGCTGAGCATCAGAGACCGGCAGGAGAGTTGCAGCCTTTGCCCATTCCGGAGTGGAAATAGGAGCAGATCTTCATGGATTTCATTGTGGGTCTACCCAGGTCCAGTCGAGGGTATGACTCCATTTGGGTGATTGTTGACCAGTTGTCAAAGCGGCCCACTTCCTTCCAGTGAAGACCATATTCAGATATGCTCAGTATGCTCAGTTGTACATTAATGAGATTGCCGTTTGCACGGCGTTCCTACATGCATTGTATCCGACAGAGGCACCCGGTTTACTAGCCATCTTTGGCAGAAACTCCAGGAAGTTTTGGGTACCCGATTGAGTTTTAGCACTGCTTTCCAGCCGCAGACCGATGATCAGTCAGAGCGGACTATACAGACTCTCGAGGATATGCTTCGAGCCTGCGTGCTTGATTTTGGTGGCAGTTGGGATCGTCACTTGCCTTTGATAGAGTTCTCGCGTGAAGTTCCTAACAGTTACCAGGAGACGATTCAGATGTCACCTTTTGAGGCCTTGTATGAAAGAAAGTGTTGATCTCCAGTTTAGTGGACTGAACTCAGCGAGAGTAGAATTTTGGGACCACATCTAGTTCATGAGATTATGGAGAATATCCAGTTGATCCAGGACAGGATGAGAGCAGCCCAGTGCAGGCAGAAGTCTTATGCTGACCTTCATCGTCGCAGACTTGAGTTTGCAGTGGGTGATCATGTATTCCTACGGATTTTGCTGGGTTCCCTAGCATGACCACTGGGTTTCGGGAGGCATCAACCATGCCATTTTTAAAAATTTGGCGCGCTAAAGAACCCTAACCTAGAATCATAACTAGAGAATTAGACGAAACCAAGCATGTAAACATCTTTACATATTAGTGAATAAGGATTACAACTTTTGTAGACCGGTCCTTCATTTCAAAAGCTCTGTGTAGTAGTCCCTTCGCTCTAAGTAGTGATCTCCCGGACTCTAGTAAGGCTCCACAAGGTGAAATGAACATGCTTGCTTGAAGTCTTTGAGGCCGAAGATGATCTACGTCGAGTAGACACTAACTCAAGCTACCTCTTCACTAATTAAGAATTAGTGAAGCAAACAACCTAGACTAAATGACTAATCTAGTGTAGGTTGATGAAGTAGAAATTTTGCTCACTTTAGAAATATTTTTCTCACTAATTTTCTTCACCTCCCAAAAACCTAATGAGCTCTTGGAGATGAAGAAGAAGATGAAGTGGATAATAGAATGAAAATAAATCCATGAGTGAGAATAGCAACTATGGGTGAGATAATATCTCATATTAACTCATGTAGAGACTTAACCATGTCTTAAGGTAATGGTTGGATTAATTAATATCTAATGTAAAACAAAACTAGTGGACTAAGTCAATGGTTATACAAGCTTCCACTAAGCTCAAACCATATGACTAATTTCCAACTAATTTTGATTTATTTTAAATAAATAAAACCCTTCATTATGATAATCATAGCATGAGTCTCATACACCCATGTAGCATGTAGCAACAAGCATGGCACAATAATATATATCACATATATATTAAGTGTACACAAGTGAGAAAAAAAGATGCTTAAGTGAGCTAATATTAGTTAATGTAAATTAATATATCAAATATATAATGATACATTAAATTATTAAATCAACACTGGATTTAACAATCCGGCTATATCACATATAATCGACCAATATCATTTGTATCAATATATCGAATCAACACTTGATTCGATAACCCGGCTATATCACATATAACCGACCGATATCACATATCACGAGATTAGATTACGGCATCACATACGCGTATTAATCTCGGTCCCACACATATCACATATGTGCTCCTACTTCATTTCGCCTGAGCCAGGATACCTCTGTGTAGGACTCTGAAGACTCGTCAATACGCCAGCAGTAGGTGCTGATCATATCAGTCACCCACAAGCCGTCAGCGGTACTAGCTGGACGTAACGGCTGGGTATTGAGCGATCAGAAGATCAAAAAGCAAGCATGTTCATATTCCTACGAATCCAATAAGTAACACTACCATACAGTCCGGTCTTTTCGTCTGATATGTTGCATATCCAGCCTGGGGGTGGTAAACGTCAGACCCTAATAGCCTGATAAGTCATGCCGATGTGAGGCCCATAATGATTCGAGAAACTACTGATAACATTTACCAGAAAATCTTAGCAACCCTGGCCAGGGATTTCCTGTTATGGCCAATCGAACATAGCGCAACATCAACCCCCAATACCAGGAGAGACGAAATCCCTCCTATCGCTCATTGCCTCCATGTGACTCGCGACTGTACCCAAAAACTACCGTTTTGCACGTTCTCTTGAATGTGGTAAGGTGGAAATCAAAGCACAGTGGGAATCACACAAGACTCTTTGACGATCTTAGGTCTACAAACTAACCTATACCAGTGTCACCAGAGAACTACTATCTGACGTGAGGTATAATACTATCTATGAGTTCTAGGTGAGTCCTGTTCAGTATACCTAGTCTCCATTGAGCACCCATATACAATCTTGGATGTCAAACACCAATGGATGTGGGATCATCCATCGCCCATCATATGGGTCAAGAAACGTATATGCTAGTCTACTGTGGAATTTCGATGCCCTGTTTCGATACTCCCACGACTAGGAACTATTGAAGGATGTACTTATAGACTACCCTGGTCCCACTACTATGATCTGCATCATAATCCTGGTAGTCAAGTACACATCCTAAGGGCTTTATCAACATGTAACAGAGAGACAATAAGTGTACATGTTAATATAATGAGTAACCAGATAGTATACTATCATGTCGAGTAAGAAAGTCCTCCCTATATATGTCCAAGCATCCACTATAATATACATCATATGTACAATAATGGCCTCTAGGGCATACATATAACTAACAATCTCCCACTTGCACTAAGACCATTTGTTGTAGTATCACATATTCAACGCCCCTTAAAAGTCACTCTAGGGAAAGGCCTCTGTAAGTGGATCCGCCGTGTTATCCTTCGCATCAACTCTCCTTGCCTCGATCCCTTAGAGATCAACCATCTCACTGATCAGGTGATACTGCCTCAGAATATGTCTGGATCGCTGATGGGACCGGGGTTCCTAGGCCAAAGCCACAACTCCATTGTTATCACAATAACAGTTACTGGACACTTAATGGTAGGAACCATGTTCATCTCATGAACAAAAAATATCCCAACAACCACTTTGGCAGCATCGTTGGTAGCGATATATTCATCCTTTATCGTCTAATTTGCCACGGTATCTAGTTTGGAACTCTTCCAATATACCGTCCCTCCACTGAGGGTAAAGATAAAGCCTGAAACTGAATTTCAGTCGACCTTATCACGCTGGAAGGTTGAATCGGTAAAGGACTCCTATTGGTGTTCGCCGTTACAAAAAACCAAGAACATTTCTTTAGTGCTTCTCAAGTACTTAAGAATTTCCTTCACAGCTGTCCAGTGATTCTTCCAAGATCCGATTGATTCCTGATCACTAGTCCTAGTGAGTCAGCTATATCTGGTCTGGTATATAACATTGCATACATGATATAGCCTACTACAGAAGCATAGGGTATCCTTACACGCGAGCTCTCTCCAAATCAGTCTTGGGAGACTTCTTTTTAGAGAGAGTGGTTCCTGAGTAAGTGGGCGAACCTCCACGCTTAGAATCTTCCATACTAAACCCTTTTAGTATGGTGATAATGCACCTGGATTTGGGACACTCCCAACATCCACATAGATCTATCTCTATAGATCTTAATACTTAAGATGTAGTAGGTATCACCCAGATCTTTCATAGAGAATCCTCGTGATAAGAGGAGCTTGACCGAGTATAGCATAGGAAACCCATTTCCTATCAAGAGTATGTCATCTATGTACAATATGATGAAGACAACTTTACTCTCTATAACCTTCTTGTATATACATGGTTCATCTACCTTTTTGATGAAGTCAAACTCTTTGACTGCCACATCAAAACAGATGTTCCAACTCCGTGATGCGTGCTTTAATCCTGATGGACATAAGTATAGCCACTGGAGAAAAGGTTTCATCATAATCCACACCTAGTTATTGACGAAAACCTTTTACTACAAGTCTAGCTTCGAAAGTCTCAACTTTCCATCTACACCAAGAATCTTTTAAATATCCTCTTGCTCCCGATGGGTTTTACCCCTTCAGGTGCAACATTCAAAGTCATACTTTCTTGGTGTACATGGATTCCATCTCAGATCGCATAGCATCCAGCCATTTCACAGAGTCCCCACTCGTGATGGCCTGCCTGAACCTAGTTGGGTCATCATCTACCATGCTGCAATCCTCGCTCCCACCGTCACTGAGGAAACCGTAGTATCTCTCAGGTGGATGAGGAACCCTACCAGATTCGCGGAGAGGCCGAGGTTCTATGGAGACTATTGAATCTTTTGGTTTCACCAAATCATCAACTGTTAGTTTGTCTAGCTGGAACGCCTTCCAGTTCTACCTCATGACCACAAATTTCTTCCATAAGAAATTCCTTTTCTAAAAAGGTGGCATGCTGAGAAACAAAACACTTTTTGCTCCTCAGTGTGGTAGAATATATACCCTCGCGAATCTTCGGGATATCCAACAAACTTATACAGAACTGACCTTGCCTCGAGCTTGTTCGGATTTTGCTTTTCAACATAGGCCGGAAAACCCATATCTTAACTCGTTTAAGACATGGTCTCTTCCCATTCCATATCTCATATGGAGTGGTAGGCACTGACTTGGATGGAACACCATTTAATAGGTATGCAGCTTCTCAAGTCCATAACTCCAAAAGGAAACAGGCAACTCAGCAGTACTCATCATAGATCGTGCCATATCTCATAGGGCGCGATACCTCCGCCCCGATATACTGTTGTGCTATGGTTTATACGGAGGAGTAAGCTGAGAAAGAATCCCATTCTCTTTTGAATAATCCAGGAACTCCGTGCTCAAGTATTCTCCTCCCCGGTCACATCGAAAGACTTTAATATTTCTACCCGTCTGGTGCTCAACTTCAAGCTTATATTTCTTGAATTTCTTAAAATTTTCAGACATGTGTTTCAACAGGAACATATGTCCGAATCTTGAGAGATGGTCAGTGAATATAATGAAGTACGAGGAACCAACCATGGAATTTGTAGACTTAGGAATGTATACATCACCATGTATCAGTCCCTAGAGTTCAGTAACTCATTCTCTGTCTACAGTAAACAGAGTATTGGTCATTTTACCTTTGAGACATGATTGGAAAGTATCATAAGATGAAAATTCGAATGAATTCAAATATTCATCCTTATGTAACTTAGCTAGTCATGTCGCATTGATATGACCTAGTCTATAATGCCACAAGAAGGATTCGTTCATTTCTGAACTACTCCTCTTGTGTTTATTCTATATACTTTGAACTGTGGTTTGATTTAGGATGTATATGCCATTACATAACGTGCCTGATCCAATCAAATCTTGATTAAGGAAAAATGTTCACAATATTATCCTGCAACATAAAATTATATCCTTCTTTAATTTAATAAAGAAACTGATGTAATGTTGTATATCAGGTTCGACATGTAATAACATTTGTTCAGAATCAATGTATTTACCATTTGGTAATACAAGGTGATATTTTCCAACTGATTTGACTGCAACAATTGCACCATTCTCTACACTTAGAGACATATCGCCCAATCCCAGTTCTCTACCTTTCTGTAGCCCATGTAACAGATTACATATGTGGGATCCTGATCCGGTATCTCATACCTAAGACGTAGAGGTTACTGAGAAACAGTTCTCGGTAACGAACACACCCGAAGAATATGCATCAACATGCTCATTTCTCGTTTGGGTTGCATGGAAATCCGGATATTCTCCTATTTCCTGCTCGGACTTATAACAATTATAAGATAGAGCGGAACCAACGTTCCCCAGCTCAGCATAATAAGCAGGTTCGGTCAATACGTCCATATTATTATCTTGCTTAAGGGGTGACATGGTCGCTACCAGGAGAGAGAGAGAGAGAAGAAAACACTTTGTGTATGCTCTTGAAAGATCCGATTGGTTATTATTTTATTTAATTAGGATGGCTCCCACTGCTTTTATCAAATCTTCCTTCAAACCCTTAAAAGTAAGACTAGCCGAGATTAATTACACACTACAAGTTCGCCAATCTTTCGGCTAGGCTAGTGTCGGTACTTTGAAGGAGGTTCCCCGTGATTTCGCACAGACCTAATTAAAATAAACCTTGTTTTCCTATGGACGTAACCCCGTTAACACCTTTCTAGACACCTACTTGATCGGCTAATTATAATGTGGAAAACTCTCATAGGAGTAACTCTTACTCACAGTGGGTATCGGGATCCAACTTGTAAGGTTCCTAAGCACAACAACAAGGTTTCGGGTGGCATCATCCATACCAATTTTAAAATTTTCCATACCAAAAGAACCCTAACCTAGATATTTTACTAGAAAATCATACGGAAATATAAAGTAAACAACTTTACTTCTAAGTGATTAGGGATTACAACTTTTGTAGTCCGTTCCTTCACTTCATTAGCTCCAAGTAGTGGTCCCTTCGCTGCGATCAAAGAACTCTCGGACTCTTAAGAAGCTCCACAAGGTGCATGATGCATGCTTGCTTGTAGTCTTCGAATTCTATGAGGATCTACTTCGAGGAAACACGAACTCATGCTATCTCTTCACTAATATGGAATTAGTGAAGCTAACACACTAAACTATATGGCTAGTATAGAAGAGGATGATGAAGTAGGAATTTTGCTCACTTTAGAATTTATTTTCTCGCTATTTTTTCCTTATCTCCTCAAAACCTAGAGAGAGCTTGAAGGAGATGAAGGAGAAAGAAGATCAATGAATAATGAGCTAAAGGTTAGAAATGCAACCATGGTGAGATTATGTCATGCTTAACCCATGTAGAGAATAAACCATGGTTAAGGGTTAAAAGTTAAGTTAATAAATATTTTAAGTAAAAACAAAAGAGGTGGACTTAGTCAATGTTCTCCAAGCTTCATCCAAGCTCATAACCATAACTAATTACCCACCAATTTTGAATTTGCTTAAAAATAAATATTAATCCATATTAATCCTAGCTTTGTGTAAGTCTCATACACCCTTGTTGCATGTGTAACCTAGCATGTCACAATATTATATATCACATATATAATTTTTTGAACAAAAGAAAACTATACACTAAACATATATCACATATATGTTAAATGTATAATTAGTGAGAAAAATAAATACTTAAGTGAGCATATATTAGTTAATGTAATTTAATATATCAAACATATAATTATACATTAAATTATTAAATAAATATTTGATTTAATAATCCGTCTATATCATATATAACTGACTAATATAATATGTATCAATTTATCGAATCAACACTTGATCCGATAACCTGGCTATATGACATATAACGGACCGATATCACATATCGCGAGAATAGAATACGGTATCACATACTCCTACGAATCCAATCAGTCACACTTCCGTAAAGTCCGGTCTCTTTGTTTGATATGTCGCATATCCAGTCTAGGGGTGGTAAACGTCAGACCCCTGTAACCGATAAGTCGTGTCGATGTGAGGCTCATAACGGGTCGAGAAACTACTGATAACACTTACCGGTAGATCTCCATATCATCCCTGGCCAGGGACTTCCAGTTATAGCCAATCGAGCACAGCGCAACATCAACCCCCAATACCGGGAGAAACAAAACCCCTCCTATCGCTCATTGCCTCCATGTGATTCGAGACTGTATCCAAAAGACACCGTTTTGCATGTTCTCTTGAACATGGTAAAGTGGAAATCAAAGCACAGTGGGAATCACACAAGACTCTATGACGATCTCGGGTCTACAGACTATCCTGTACCAGTGTCACCAGAGAACTGCTATCTAACGATAGGTATAATACCAACTAGGAGTTCTCAGCGAGTCCGTTCAGTGTACCTAGTCTCCACTGAGCACCCGTATACCATCTTTGATGTTAAACACCAATGGATGTAGGATCATGCATCGCCCAACATATGGGTCAAGAAGTGTATACGCTAATCTACTCTGGAGTATCGATGTCCTGTCTCGGTACACCCTCGACTAGGAACAATTATAGGATGTACTTGTGGACTACCCTGGCCCCACCAATATGATCTCTATCATAGTTCTAGTAGTCCAGTACACATCCTAAGGGCTTTATCAACATGTGAGAGCAAGACAGTAACACAATACAAGTCAACATGTTAAGACAAAGAGCAACCATATAGCATACTATCATATCGAGCAAGAAATTCCTCTCTATATATATCCAAGTATCCACTATAATATACATCATGTGTACAATAATGTCCTCTAGGGCATATACATAACTAACAATCTCCCACTTGCACTAAGGCCATCTGTTGTAGTATCTCATACCCAACATCCTGAAGAGTCTCTCAAATTGTATCTGGGGTATAGCCTTCGTGAGTGGATCCGTAGTGTTGTCCTTCGTGTCAACTCTCCTGACCTAGATCTCCCAGCAATCAACTATCTCCCGGATCAGGTGATATCGCCCCAGAATATGCCTGGATCTCAGATGGGACCTGGGTTCATTGGCCAAAGCCACAGCTCCATTGTTATCACAATACAAGGATATTGGATGCTCAATGGATGGAACCACTCCCAGTTCGTTTATGAACTTCTTCATCCAGAAAACCTCTTTGGCAGTATCGTTGGCAGCGATGTATTCAGCCTCCATCGTCGAGTCTGACACGGTTTCCTATTTAGAACTCTTCCAACAAACCGCCCCTCCATTGAGGGTAAAGACAAATCCCGAGTGCGACTTAGAGTCATCCTTATCACTCTGGAGCTCGAATCGGTAAAGGACTCCGCCTGGAGTTCTCCGTTACCATACACCAAGAACATCTTTTTAGTCTTTCTCAAGTACTTGAGAATGTTCTTCACAGCTGTCCAGTGACTCTCTCCAGAATCTGTTTGATACCAACTCACTACACTTAGTGCGTATGCTACATCGGGTCTAGTACATAGCATCATGTACATGATATAGCCTACTGCCGAAGCATAGGGTATCCCTTGCATACGAGCTCTCTCCAAATCAGTTTTGGGAGACATCTCTTTGGAGAGAGTGAGTCCAGAGACCGTGGGTAAATGCCCACGCTTGGATTCTTCCATACTAAACCTCTTTAGTATGGTGTCAATGTACCTGGATTGGGACAATCCCAATATCCGTTTAGATCTATCTCTATGGATCTTAATCCCCAATATGTATGAGATATCACCTAGATCTTTCATTGAGAATCTTTGTAATAAGAAGAGCATGACCGAGTGCAGCATAGCAATATCATTTCCTATCAAGAGTATGTCATCCATGTACAATACGAGGAAGACAACCTTACTCTCTGCCACCTTTTGGTATATACAAGGTTCATCTATGTTCTTGATGAAGTCAAACTCTTTGACTACCACATCAAAATAGATATTCCAACTCCGTGATGCCTGCTTTAACCCGTAGATGGATTTGAGCAGCTTGCACATCTTTCCGCTGCTCTCACTGCCTATGAAGCCCTCTGGCTGAGTCATGTACACGCACTCTTCTAAATCACCATTTAGAAAGGCAGTCTTAACATCCATTTGCCAGATTTCGTAGTCATCGTATGAAGCAATGGAAAGTAGGATCCGGATGGACTTAAGCATAGCCATTGGAGAAATGGTTTCATCATAATCCACACCTGGTCGTTGACGCAAACTTTTTACAACAAGTCTAGCTTTGAAAGTATCAACTTTTCCATCTACATCAAGTTTCTTCTTAAAAATCCATTTGCTCCCAATGGGTTTTACCCCTTCAGGAGCAATTTCCAAAGTCCATACTTTGTTGGTGTACATGGATTCCATCTCTGATCGCATTGTATCCAGCAATTTCACAGAGTCACCACTCGTGATGGCCTGCTCAAAGCTAGTTAGGTCATCATCTTCCATGATGCAATCCTTGCTCTCACCATCAACGAGAAAAACGTAGTATCTCTCAGGTGGATGAGGAATTCTATTAGATCGGCGGAGAGGCTGGGGTTCGTTGGGAACTATCGAATCCTCTGGTTCCACTAAATCTTCAGTTATAGTTTGTGCTGCTGAAACTTCTTCTAGCTCTACCTCTTCGCCACTAATTTCTTTTACAAGAAATTCCTTTTCTAAAAAGGTGGTGTATTGAGAAACAAACACTTTTTTCTCCTCAGCGTGGTAGAAAATATATCCTTGTGAATTCTTTGGATATCCCACAAACTTGCAAAGAACTGATCGCGCCTCGAGCTGGTCCGGATTTTGCCTTTTGACATAGGCCGGACAACCCAATATCTTAACCCATTTAAAATATGGTCTCATTCCCCTCCATATCTCAAATAGGGTTGTAGGCACTGATTTAGATGGAACTTGATTCAATAGGCATGTTGCTGTCTCAAGCGTATAACCCCAAAAGGAAATAGGCAACTCAGCGGTACTCATCATAGAGCGCACCATATCTAATAAGGTGCGATTCCTCCATTCCGATACACTGTTGTACTGTGGTGTATACGGAGGAGTAAGCTGAGAAAGAATCCCATTCTCTTTTAGATAGTCCCGAAACTCATTGCTCAAGTATTCTCCTCCCAGATCAGATCGTAGGATTTTAATACTTTTATCCATTTGGGTCTCGACATCATGCTTATATTCTTGGAATTTCTCAAAAGCTTCAGACTTGTGTTTCAATAGGAACACATGTCCGTAACTTGAGAGATCGTCAGTGAATGTAATGAAGTACGAAGAACCATTCTAGCATGTGTAGACATGGGACCGCATACATCACTATGTATCAGTCCCAAGAGTTTTTTAACTCTTTCTCTGTGTTCACTAAATGGAGTTTTGGTCATCTTGCCTTTGAGACATGACCGGCAAGTGTCATAAGATGAAAATTTGAAAGGATTCAAATATCCATACTTATATAACTTTGCTAGTCATGTCGCATTGATATGACCTAGTCTACAATGCCACAAGAAGGATTCGTTCATTTCTGAACTCTTCCTCTTATGTGTGTTTTGTATGTTAAGAATTGTGGTTTGATTTAGAACGTATATGCCATTATTTAACGAGATTGATCCTATCAACTTTTGATTCAGGAAGATGTTCATAACATTATCCTGTACTATAAAATTATATCCTTCTTTTCTTAATAAAAAAACTGATATAAGATTGCAAATCAGGGTCGGAATGTAATAGCATTCGTTCAGAATCATTGTATTACCATTTGGTAATACAAGGTAATATTCGCCAACTGGTTTGGCTGCAACATTTGCACCATTCCCTACTCTTACGGAATTATCACCTATTCCTAGTTTCCAACCTTTCTTTAGCCTATGTAACAAATTACATATGTGGGATCCCGATCCGGTATCTAATACCCAGGACGTAGAGTGAACTGAGAAACAATTCTCAATAACTAACACACCCGAAGAAGATGCATCAACATGCTTATTCTTTGTTTGGACGGCATGGGAATCCGGATATTCTCCTATTTCCTGCTCAGTCTTATAACAATTATAAGAAAGAACAGAACCAACGTTCCCCTACTCAGTATAACAAGCGGGTTCGGTCAATACATCCATATTATTATCTTGATTAAGGCCTGACATGGTCGCTACCTGGAGAGAGAGAAGAAAACACTTTAGCGTATGTTCTTGCAAAATTAGATTGGTTATTATCTTATCTAATTAGGATGGCTCCCACTATTTTTGTCAAATCTTCCTTCAAACCCTAAAAGGTAAGACTGACCGGGATTAATTACACCTTACAAGTTCACCAATTTTTCAGCCAAGCCAGTGTTGGTACTTTGAGGGAGGTTCCCCGTGCTTTCGCACGGACCTAATTAAAATAAACCTCATTTTTCCAGAGGCATAACCCCGTTAACACCTTTCTAGACACCTACTTGATCGGCTAATTGTCATGTGTAAAACTCTCCCAGAAGTAACTCTTACTCGCAGTGGGTATCGGGATCCAACTATCTTATAGAAGGTATGCAATCTCATTGCAATTTTCAACTCTTGAAATTCCCGATAATCTTTTACCCCTAACTACTTATGACCTTAACATGGTCAACAAATCATAAGTGCTAACCAAGTTTAACCCATCATTTCCTGATTAAATTAACCCACCCGCACGACCCTTAACATGGTCAACAAAGTCGTACGACTACCTTAATCCAATCACATCACATGCTTTAGCAGATAAGCACTAATTAGCTACCGCATACTATGCCTTAACATGGTCAACAAGCGTAGCACGAATACTAAGTAGTACTTATCTGAAATGATGGAAAGCTACGTCAGATTTTTATGAAAACCTTTTGCGTAATGAACTTGATATCGTTGTAGAAACAAGTGATTTTGAAAAAGAGCGTTTTTGAGGCTTTTACTAGTTTCGCTAAAGAGGTCACTCCTGGTGAAGGGATCTCGGCTCTTTCCTTATTGAATAAGGAGGATATTTCACAAATACCGCTATGCAAATCAAGAACTATAGAAGCAATCAAAAACAAAACTGAGAGAGTTGTAGCATCTGTTAGTTTCCTTAAAGCGATCACCCCCGGTGAAGGGATCTCGGCTCTTTCCTTTTCGAATAAGGTGCTGGATATTCTATAAGGAATACCGCTATGCAAAGCAAAAACTAGAGCTACCCTTTTTGAAAATTTGATCTACAACAACTTTTAGATTTCTTTTCTTTCATTAATCTCATTAATGAAGTCCCATCATTTATGATTCCTATGCATCACAGAAGAAATGAAAATACAAAGTATGCTTATGTCATTCGCATTCGCCACAGTGTCCCGTGATGCACCGTTAGATTACTTAACTAACGGCATACCAGGATGGACTAGTGCGGGTGTAAAACATAAGCAACGTTTATTATATATCATATATATAATAATAAAGCATTCGTCTCACGCATATAAAGTGATCACATCACAGAATATCAGCAGCAGAAGATAACATATGAAATATTGGATATACTAGGAGGTCCGTATTTTATTTTGAGCCTGTATAAAACACGGATTCCACGGTCACGATGAATAGCCAAATTGAAGGGTTAGCATAGCACCTTAGTAAGATTTGGCAAGCATCAAACATGCTACTTTAATATTTTTGGGGTGCTAAACAAACCCTAACCAAGATTTTAACTAGAGAATTAGGGTTAACATGCATGTAAACAACTTTACATCTAAGATAGAGGGATTACAACCTTTGTAGTCCGTTCTTTCGCTTCATAAGCTCCGAGTAGTAGTCCCTTCGCCGCGATCCATGAACTTCCGGACTCAAGAGAGGCTCCACAAGTCGAATGATCTATGCTTGCTAGAAGTCTTCCTTTTCGAAGATGATCTACCTTGAAGAATCTCAAACTCAAGCTCTCACTTCTCTAATCAAGTATTAGTGAAGTGAACACCCTAATCTAAGTGGCTAAAATAGATGAGGATGATGAAGTAGGAATTTTGCTCTCTTTTTTTTTTTCAATTTCTCACTTTAAATCATCAAATCACAAAAAGCTAGAAAGCTTTTTCAAGGAAGAAGAAGAAGAAGAAAGCTTTTGTGATGAATAATGAATTATTGTTTTGGTTACAATTGCAACCATGAGTTAATAATAAAGTCTTTAACTCATATAGAGAATAAACTAGAGTTATGTGTTTGGGTTGGGTTAACAAATATCTTCACAAAATATTAAGCTAGAAAACAAAAATGAAAGCTTCATGAAGCTTCATGAAAAAGCTAACTCAAAAGCTGACCCAAATCCAAAACCTAACTTTGTTTAAAATTAACAACCATGTTGCATTTGTAACTCTAACTTGTTACAATATTATATATCACATATACAATATATTTTGTAATAAAAGAAAATAATTCAATTAACATATATCGCATATACATCAATGTATTATCCAGTGAGAAAATGAATCAATAAAGCGAGCTTATATTAGTTAGCGTAATGTAATATATCACATATATAATTGTACATTAAATTATCGAATCAACTCTTGATCCGATAATCCGGCTATAATGCATATAACCGACTAATATAACATGTACCAGTTCATCGAATCAACACTTGATCCGATGACCCGGCTATATCACATATACCCGACCAATATCTCATATCGTGAGAATATAATACGGTATCTCATATCGTATCATTCTCGGTCCCGCACATATCACATATGTGCTCCTACTCCGTTTTGCCTGAGCCAGGAAACCTATGTGTAGGACTCTAAAGAATCGTCAATACCCCGGCAGTAGGTGATAATCATATCAAACACCCACAAGCTACAAGCGGTCAGCTAAACATAACAGCCACCCGTGTATTGAGCAATCAGAAGATCAACAAGCAAGCCTGTATATTCTCCTGTGAATCCAATCAGTAAACACTACCGTACAGTCTGATCTCTTCGTCTGATGTGTTGCATATCTAGTCTAGGGGTGGTAAACGTCAAACCCCAGTAACCGATAAGTCGTGTCGATGTAAGGCTCATAACGGGTAGAGAAACTACTGATAACACTTACCAGTAAATCTCCATATCAGCCCTGGCCAGGGACTTCCAGTTATAGCCAATCGAACACAGCACAACATCAACTCCCTATACCGGGAGAGACGAAACCCCTCCTATCGCTCATTGCCTCCATGTGATTCGGGACTGTACCCAAAAGCCACTGTTTTGCACGCCCTCTTGGACGTGGTAAGGTGGAAAGTGGGAATCACACAAGACTCTATGACGATCTCGGGTCTACAGACTAACCTGTACCGGTGTCACCGGAGAACTACTATCTGACGATAGGTATAATACCATCCAGGAGTTCTCGGCGAGTACGTTCAGTGTACCCAGTCTCTACTGAACACCCGTACACCATCTTTGATGTCTAACACCAATGGATATGGGATCATCCATCACCCATCATATGGGTCAAGATGCGTATACGCTAGCCTACTCTGGAGTATCGATGCCCTGTCTCGATACACCCTCGACTAGGAACAGTTATTGGATGTACTCGTAGACTACCCTTGCCCCACTACTATGATCTGTATCATAGTCCTAGTAGTCGAGTACATATCCTAAGTGCTTTATCAACACGTGATCACAAAACAGTATTTGTTAACATGTTAAGATAAAGTGAAACCAGATAGCATACTATCATATCGAGCAAGAAAGTCATCTCTCTATATATCAAAGCATCCACTATAATATACATCATATGTACAACAATGGCCTCTCGGTCATACATATAACTAACACAAACCCATATCCCTAGACCCTTACGAGAGTGGCAAGCAACCCTACTAATTCTAGAGTTATCGAGCCCCGAACTCGACTCCTCGAGTTGGTCTCCCACTGGACTCTAGAATCCGGTTACTTTTGCTCCCCTCCTTGGGTCTATCCTAATGCGGAAAAGTAAATAATATACAACAATGGTGACATCATCCTCAACCCGGAAGTGCCCTAATAAAAGAATATTACATACAATGAATTTTACATGAATGAAAATAAAAACTCTCATCTCACATAAATACCCCGGCTATTCAAAAGCGACGATCCAATATAACATATCACAGCAACACATAACATCACATGTCATCAACGTAAGTAAATATGCGTATCCCAATTGTTGTTGACATATAACATCAAAACTGGCGATACACCATATATTACACTTACGGTCGCAGAAAAGAAAATATCAAACTAGAAGATTTGGAATCCACAATCACCTTAGACATCATAAACCCGAAATATTGGATTTCATGGCTAACTATATAAATTCCACATATTGTATCACATTCCAAAAAAAAACTAGACGACGTTAAACATTCCGATCGAATCAACAAACACCCAAAATTTCCCAAAAGCTCAACACTTGAGCGTAGTTTAAAAATACTTAGTACATGCCACCGTACCCATGAACCAGCCGTAGAAGGGTCAACCAATGCCTCACCTATGGCGTCGCGGAACTACCGCAAACCCTAGGGTTTGGCGGCGGTTCTTAGGGTTACAGAATCGAGTTAAGGTTTCGTTCTTTTAGAGGGTCCACCGCATTACTTGCATGATATTTGAATGTTCTTTAACTTGGAAAAAAAACCAACTCTTGGAAAATTTCCACCAAGAGTTAAAGTGGGTATTTGATATCCGATCGAACTTTTTAACACCGTCTAAATAACCCGAAACAAAGCTAGAATTACGAATACGAAACACTCTGAATAGCTGTTCATACCAGAATATTGCATTTATTACTGCCCACTCTTATGCTCGTTTGTTTATAGGTAGGTGCTTTTAATCCGTGTTTGCTACATATTTACAGGCTACAGGTTCCTAGTCCAAAATAATACAAATGATACAAAATATCCATTGTTACGCCAAAATACAGAACATCTGTTGCCAACAGATAAAAGCCGGGTTCCGGTCATCTGTATCCGTCCAGTGCCGCGTACCAGTTCCAGAGACAAGACATATGACAGTGGTCATTCGTGTCTCGGACAAGCACAGAGCACGAGAGGGGTGGCATAAGAATCAATGGGTGTGCGGAGTTCGAGGGAGAAATGTCAAATCAATCAAAAGTGAAGCTATGTTTGGACTGTGCAGATCTGAATAAATTGTGAAGGCAATTTGCAATTTGGGACATGTAGAACAATATAAGATAGCAACACAAGGAAACCCAGAAAATACGAGACCCCAATTCCATAAAACCGCGGCGGAACCGCCGCCAAATGTGGGTTTTAACGGCGGATCCACCGCGGTTTCGTGTCATCATCTGACCAAATTTTGGGGTTAGTTTGGACATTTCATTTGGGGTCAGAATGTTGCCCTAGGGTTTCAGCACGCAGCCTATAAATAGCCCAGTTTTGTGCCAGACCAAGGGTCTTCTTCTCCCATCTCTTTTAGTGTAGTTTAGTTTAGCTTCTTCTTCTTCTTCATATCTTCCTCCATTAAAATGTAGTGAGAGTATTGAGTGGATGATGAAATGAAGATGAGGGTTGTTTTTTTTATCTTGTATTTTTATTTCATTGCATTGTAATTTCATTTCAAGTGTAACTTTATTATTTGTTGTTAACTAGTTATTGTTATTTCTTTTCTTGTTCTCTTTTCTTTTCTTCTTTTATCCGTATTTTCAAGCGATGATACTCGACGGAGTTCCTTGCTAAGGTGAGGACCCAAGAGTTATCTTGCTTCACTTGTAAAACCTTATTTTCCTTTCCTTTCTTCCTTCTTGTTTTGTTTTTTTTTTCTTTTATGATGTGTGAATAATTTCCCTCTTGTTAAGGCTAAGGAAGGTGGTATGAGGGTCGGAGAAATCCCTTGTGCTTCTCTTCGCCAAACATCTTGAAACGAACCCCAACCAAACAACCGCAACCCCCTCGCTTAGGCGCGCTATACGTGACATATAACCGCGACCTAAGTTGAGAAGTCCTTTAAACGCACTACAACGTGACATGTAGTTGTGACTTAATTGGATACATGGTTGCGGATGTTTGGCCGAGGGTTGGAAATAAGCGTATTTAGCGGACGGACAAGGGGCACTAGGAATGGATTTAGCGTTGGAAAGCTTGCTTAAACTTGCAAATCCCATTCCTATGTTCTCCTAATCCCCGCTACTTTCGATTATCCCAACATCGTCTTAAGAATGGCAAAAGACAAGCACAAGACTAATCCTAACTCTACCAACCGACCTTAATCTTAACAAGCTTACTTGAACATAAATACGAATACTTAGGATATACTTGAACATACATATACACATTCTTTATTGACTCGTCTAAAACTCGAACGGACATACAACCATCTCCCTGTGGATCGACCCGTGCTCAACCGGCTAGCTGCAAAGCGACACCGTCTTGATTGCGATAACTAAAAATCTTTCAATCAAATGGCACCGTTGCCGGGGAGACGGTCGTATTTTCTTTCTTGTTATTCGGGTTAATATTCTTTTTGTATGTATATAAAATTATAAATATAAATATAAAATAAAATCTTTTTGTTATTTTTGATATTTTTGTGAGCAAGTGTGCAGGCTAATCTGGAGCAAGTACAGTAATCCAATCAAGAAACAGAGGTTTTTATTATGGTATACAGAGAAGGGCACGTGTATTGACCAAGGTTTCAAGCCCCAACTCATCAATTTGACCACGGAACCGTGGTCAAAGTGTGGCTTGCGCGGCGGTTCCGCGGTCTTCTTGTGGCTTCAGAGCCAAATTTTTCTGCCCTTTCTCTTTCCGCTAGTTCCCTTTCTGAATTCGACTATACTGTATTTTCTGTAGGTATCTTTGCACAGAATTGCACAGCCGCCAAATAATTTTTTGTTGTTTTAGATTTTTGTTTGTTTACCACTTTGCATATATTAATATGGACATTAAGGGGCTATAACACCAATTTAGATTAGGTGGGGATTTCATCACCCTTCTTAAGACCCCATAAATCACTAAGTGCATACGCATTACCTTGAGCTAATAAAAAATATCTAGAACAAACCTATAAGGACCTGTCGCGCTCATTTAGGATAAGTGAAGGTTGCGGGGAATCGGTCGTTTATCTAAACTTGACTTTGTGGTGCCTAGGCTAGACAAGTGAGGAGGTAATTTTAAATGGCCCGTCTCACGGTGATTCATGAGCGGAACCCTCCTTACCTCACTTGTGCTTACCTGGCCACAATTGGCAGTGAAGAGGCGATTCGAGGGTTATCCCGCAACTTGTCGCTTGGAAGTCTAGGAGCGGTCTACTTGGACTTTGAAGACCCTAGCTCGAGGTGTGTTTGTGCATATTGTGATTGTGATTGTGATTGTGCTTGTATAAATTTTAGTCCCATAATTTCGTATTCTTTCAAACAAACAATTTCAAAACTCCAAAAACAAACTTTTTTTTCTTTTAATAAAAAAATATTAAAAAAAATCCACATTCCTTTTTCCTTCCTTTCCTTCTTCTTCTCTTCATATCATGGGTACTCCACCTAAAAAAACTCTTGCCGCACTTTGGTACCCACAACCAGACCTAACTTCCTACGGTTCTTGCTTTGGTCGAATGTCGAATGACCCCTCCATGCCTAAAATTTCGCTGAAAGATCGCATAGAAGCGTCTAGGACAAACACTTGCACTCCGCATTCCACTTTGTATCAACCATTTCAACCTCCCACACCCGCTTATGTTGATACCCCTTTTGCAAGTCGTCCTTTGTCCATCGCTGAACATATTGAACAATCTCGTAGCCGATCTTTCACACCTTTCACCACTTCAAATTCTTGGGATCAACAATTCCATTCACCTTCGTATCCAAATGTTGATCCTACCCCTGTCCAGCCATTCAATTCCTACCAGTCCTACCCGACTTTTACACCTTCCCTAGACATTGCTTCTGAACCGTCATTTGGGAGTTTCTAGTACCAAAACAACTTTGAATCTTTTACTGAAACCCCTTCACAACCCATGTTTAGTCTGGAACAGTCATTGGAAGACTTTAGGGTAGCGTCGTACCAAAAGATGATGGATTTGAATGCGTCCATGGCCGCCCTCGTGCAACCTACTTACCCGGTAGCCAGTTTCCAACTAGCTCCACATTTTCCAATGTATGATGAGGCGGTAGGACAGGCTGTGAATTTGAGTGGAGAGAGTGAGCCGTACACCCTTCCAAATCAAACTTACCCATCCCAAATTGAATCCCACAACTCCTGTTCTGAAAGTCTATCAAGTGTTCCAAACGATTCACCAATTAAAGATAGAAGGATTAGTGAGTTGTGTGACTTTGTAATGTTTGATTTACCCGATTGTGAAGGGTCCCTTTCGAGTGAAACCTATCCCAAACCTTTTGACCTCTACACCTCCATCTTAGAACCAAAATTGATTGAGATCCATGCTTTTGATGAGATGTCTGAGAAAATTGATTTTCACTTGATTGAGGATATTGACGCTGGAAATATTGTGGATGATGAACCCATAGATTTGGATGAGTTTTTCTCTCCAATTCATCATCCCGAGTCATTAAATGTTTTTCCCGAACCCCATATGCGTCTGGATTTTGAGAATAAATGCATGGATGTGCTGAATTTTGAGGAGAATATTGAGGATGGTTTTGAGGATGAACCAGTTTTAATTGATGAGTCGGATTTTCCAATTCATCATGTTCCTTTCACCGACTGTGTACACCCTCCAGAACCTTTAACCGATACCCTTCCTCAATCACTTCCCCCCATCCTTTCCATCGTTCTGACCATGCAAGAAACTGTATCACTTTCATTTCATATGTCTGGTTTACCAAGTTCGGCTTACCTATGGTTTCTCACGAATCTTAAGGGATTTGACCCTATTTTTCGATGGGTTAATAGATTAGCATAATCACTTTTTACACATCGGTCATCACAAATTGTGCTAATTTATTTACTCCATTTTCACCCTCAAGTTCGTATTCCACTTCTTTCTCCCTTCCACCATATACCGAGACCGTATCTCGCTTCTATCTCCATTCGGTCTCGCGTATTCTCCATTTCTTACCTCTCCGCATTCTTTCACCAACCAGCACATTATAGAGATAAAATCTTTGAATGGTTGGTACTAACTTTTTTCCTGTGTAAGGCCTTGTATAAATTGATACTATTCTCTTTCCCCCCTAATCCTGAGCTTCAACGCTTAACAGTGGAAACACTGTTTAGTTTAAGTTTGGGGGAGACTCTTTTTTGTGTATATATTTTTGGTTTTCTTTTTGTTCTGTATATAATTTTCTTTTGGGGAGCGCCGACAATTTTGACCCTCTTGGTGTAGCCTGACAGTGAGGGCACTGTCAAATTCAAGTTTGGGGGTGTGCTCGGTAAGCTTTCTACCTTCGCATTCATTTGTATATTATGCATTTGCATACCTTATTTTCAAAACCTATAAAAATCGAAAAAAATTTACAAAAATATAAAAACTTTGTTATCATGTTAGCTAATAGGGTAACTTAGAATTTTATTCCGAAAGCTCAGTTGATATGTTAGAAATAACTAAATTCTAGACTTAGGAATTGAAAACCCTAAAAATAACCCTCATTCTGTTTAACTTTGGTAAGTATACGTCCTTACAGTTTTTTTTTGAGAAATAGGTAATCTTAAGTTCAGTTCTTTAATTAAGTCATGATGAAGGGAAAGTATTAAAGTTTTACTGAAGGATAAGTCTGAAAAATAGTTTCTATTCTTGAGTCCAAAATTAGAAACTTATACCTTACAAACTGCACTTACACGCACCTTGAAACTTAGGATAGTAGAGGATACCTAGAAATACTCTTGTCTGGAAACCTAGTATGAAAGAAAAAATGGTATTTAAAGCTAAACACCAAAAGAGCATCATTGAAAAATATATCCGGTCTTGAAAAAGAAAAATAAAAGAAAAAAATAAATAAAGTCAAGACCTGGAAACTGCTATTTACGCTTTAAGCTCACACATTCAGTAATCGGCCGTTAGTGCCTCAAAAAGTATTAATAGTCGCATGAAAGGTGTGTGAGCAACACCAACCATCACTTAATGAAAAGAAGTAGTATTACGTATTAGGGAAAGGGTATTTTAGCTTGAATTGAATTCTTGAGTGTAGGGGTGCAAATTTACACACACGTAAGGGTATACAATCGATATTTGGAGAAAAGATAGAAATAAAGAATAAGACTTATGTTTTCTGTAAAGTTGATAAAAAAATCCCTGATTTGAGACCGCACTTTTAGAAGAAAAACTCAGGAGATACCAACATCTTTCTAAACTTTTTTGGAACGTATAGGATCTAAGGTTAAATAGATAGGAGGTGTGAAATATAAGGATTGGATATTTCTAACTTAGGATAACAGAGTTTCTAACCTAAATACTAAACTGTAGGAGTAGAATCGATGTTAACTTATGACACTGGCTTGACAGGATTTTATGGGTGAAATCCGCTGAAAACCCTCAGGAGACAACACTGCTCCTACTAGGGACACCTAGAGCTTTAACGGCTTGTTGCACGAGCTCAGTGCAATCACGTTCCCTGCGAAAGTGAGGTTAGGACTTTTTGTGAATAAATTGGTTTTGCTCGGGACGAGCAAAAGTTAAGTTTGGGGTATTTGTTCATACCAGAATATTGCATTTATTACTGCCCACTCTTATGCTCGTTTGTTTATAGGTAGGTGCTTTTAATCCGTGTTTGCTAAATATTTACATGCTACAAGTTCCTAGTCCAAAATAACACAAATGATACAAAATCTCCACTGTTACGCCAAAATACAGAACATCTGTTGCCAACAGATAAAAACCGGGTTTCGGTCATCCGTATCCGTCCAGTGCCGCGTACCAGTTCCAGAGACAAAACATATGACAGTGGTCAATCGTGTCTCAGACAAGCACAGAGCACGAGAGGGTGTCACGACCCGCAGGGTACGGAACGTGACTGGCACTTAAGTTTACGAAACGTCTCAAGACGTCCGTAAAATAAGTAAGCCAAGGCCCAGAAACCAAAACCAAATAAGCAAAAGAGTGAAGAAAAACTAAACAATTGAAAACGAGTTTATCAAAAAAGTCATATCAAACCCTTTTTAAAAACAATATCAATTTTTCCGAAAATTTCGGCAGAGTCTCCTTTGTAAATACTGGCCCCCAAAATGGGTACAATAAGAATATATATCAATACAACAAATAAGGCATCCCCAAGAGGGAGCTAGCTCTTCGCCACAAGGCGGTCACAAATCCCACGCAATATAAAACAACAACATGCAAAATAATCATAAAGAAGCATAAGAAAAACCGCATGTCGACTCAAGTGAGCTCGACCCCAAAATACAGCATAAAAAGTCCACAAATCTCACAGTCTCATCTCTAGGTCAATATACAACAATACTGGTAGATACAGTAGATGGAGTACTCTAGATACAAAAATATACAAGATGGTACAAAAATAATAATACAACCCACCTACGAGCAAAAACCACGAGTCCTGGCAAGAGAGGCAAAAGAAGCGGTGCGCCCGCCGCTACTGTGCTGACGGAGCGGACCTACAAAAGACTGTGGCACAATGGGAGTGAGTTGCCAACTCGTGAGTAATAAATAACATCTATAGAGGCTGTCGCAAGTATGCACACAAGCATCCTAGCATCTATAATACAGGTATGGCAAGACATAATAGCAGGTATGTATGCAATATGAATATACTAGCAGGTATGAATGCAATGTGAATTAACTCGTGATCTGAATGTGTAAGTATAAGAAATCATGTTTTCCCTTTAGGAATCTCTTTTGAAATACCAGCACAATATCAATAGAATCAACAAGAACCGTGTCCAGCAACGACACCTTAAAACTATCACAAATCTCATATATCCATGCCATAGTATCCCTGGCCTCAGCCATCCGGCTGACCCATCTCAATATCAATATATCATCATCTCGCGGCCACGGTCGGTATTCTCTGGATATCCGCCGTGCCAAACAGTCACCGGTAGGTAATCCGTCCCCTGCCAGGCTCATCGTCAGCAACACGAGCTTCTTGCCCCGGGGTACCTTACCGGGCCCACCATGTACCCGAGATGGTTCATCCAACTCCTCGAAACGGGTCTCGAAAACCACAACAAACTCATGGTGGACGACACTTACATCACTAGAAAACCGCAATTTACATATTTTAAAAAAAGTAATAAGTTTAGGAATTTTTGCGGCTTTCCCCCGAAATCCAGAAATATCATAAAGTCTCAAGAAATTCTCATAAGTGCATATGTCAAGGATAATGAATGCATATGGTGTCAATAATCAAGTTGCGATGTATGATTGATAGACTAGGCATGAACAAATAATATGATGAGGTACATGCACATGAATAGCAATCCTACGATTTCATTTTAAGGAATTAAAAGCAATAGCACAGGTTTAAGCATCAATTATAGTAAAAGGTTTCAAATTGTAGGTTATCTAGTGTGGTGGCATGGCAATTACCAGGGCGTGTGTGTAAGCATGAATAGTGCTCGTGCTGCATATAAAAACCCTGGCAATGGTGCAGGTGTCCTATAGAATGGGTTCGCATATGTTGGTCAAACAAGGTATGGATGTTGTTACTAATATCACTAAAATCTTAACTACTTAAACTATCGGGAGACTTGCGCCATCCAAACGATAGTCCCCCGTAGATGTTAAATCTACTCACCGGAATCCCTAGCTAGCCACGTCCAATCACCGCTTTCCCCTTTCGTGCCGCCTCTGACGTCTCCACGACTGAACCTGGAATTTACATCAATACCAAACATGGGGTTACATATCAAGAACGACGCAAATCCTAAAAGAAAATACCAACGTTCAAAAGCTAGGTACAACGTGCACAAGGTGCGCGGAACACACGCGAAAATCGCAAAAACTAACTAAAATCGTAGATTTGGTCGCCCGGCAAAGCTAAAACCCGATCGCTCAAAAATCCACACTCACACATCCTAAATGTCATAGGATATGCCAAAAATATATCATCAAGATATCGCAAATACAACACCACAATAATTTAGTAAGACTAGCAAGCACAAACATTCCAAAAATTGGCGCAACATCGCCGTATTGCGACAAAAAGGACTACAACCTAGCATAACATCCAACCGCATAACTAGTTAACCGCAATCACTTTGATTAAAACACACTACAAAGCTTCAAATCCTATGTTACCATAAACAACCCTTTCTTGATTTTTTTAAACTTAGCAAAATCCAACCCAAATCATATATGATACACTAAATTAACTCTAATTTGAAGTCCAAAAGACAAGTTAACCACTTAGATTAGGCTAACAAAATAACTAGATAACAAAATAGATTTAATTAATGTTAGTTGTATGTATGCCCTAGAGGCCAGTATTGTACAGATGATGTATATTATATTGGATGCTTGGACATATATAGAGATGACTTTCTTGCTCGATATGATAGTATGCTATCTGGTTACTCTTTATCTTAACATGTACACTAGTCTCTTTAATACTGTCTTATAGTTACATGTTGGTAAAGCCCTTAGGATATGTACTTGACTACCTGGACTGTGATGCAGATCATACTAGTGGGGACATGGTAGTCCATAAGTACATCCTTCAAGGTCCCTAGTCGTGGGTGTATCGAGACGGGGCATCGATATACCAGAGTAGACTAGCGTATACGCTTCTCGACCCATGAGATGGGCGATGGATGATCCCACATCCATTGGTGTTTGACATCAGAGATGGTATACGGGTGCTCAGTGGAGACTGGGTACACTGGACGGACTCGCCGAGAACTCCCAGATGGTATTATACCTCACGTCAGATGGCAGTTCTCAGGTGACACTTGTACAGGTTAGTCTGTAGACCCGAGATCGTCATAGAGTCTTGTGTGATTCCCACCGTGCTTTGATCTCCACCTTACCACGTCCATGAGGGCGTGCAAAACGGTGGTCTTTGGGTACAGTCACGAGTCACATGGAGGCAATGAGCGATAGGAGGGGTTTCGTCTCTCCCGGTATTGGGGGTTGATATTGCGCTGTGCTCGATTGGCCGTAACAGGGAAGTCCATGGCCAGGGCTGATCAGAGATTTGCTGGTAAGTGTTACCAGTAGTTTCTCGACCCGTTATGAGCCTCACATCGGCACGACTTATCGGTTATTGGGGTCTGACGTATACCACCCCTAGACTTGATATGCGACATATTAGACGAATAGACCGGACTGTATGGTAAGTGTTACTGGTTGGATTCACAGGAGTGTGAGCGGGCTAGCTCGTCGATCTTCTGATCGCTCAATACCCGGATGGCCGTTACGTTTAGCAGACCGCTTGCGGCTTGTGGGTGCTTGATGTGATCATCATCTGCTACCGGCGTATTGACGAGTCTTTAGAGTCCTACACAGAGGTTTCCTGGCTCAAGCGAAACGAAATAGGAGCGCATATGAGATATGTGCAGGACCGAGAATAATGCGTGTATGTGATACCGCATTTCATTCTCGCGATATATGTTTCGATTGGTTATATTCGATATGACCTAGTTATCGAATCATTGATTCGATAAATTGATACATTGGATTCTAGTCGGTTATGTGAGACATGACCGGATCATTGAATCAAATATTGATTTAATGATTTAATGTATAATTATATATTTGATATATTACATTGCATTAACTAGTATTGGTTCACTTTAAACGGATTTTTCTCACTTGATGCACATTGTATATGTGATATGCTTTTGTGCACTTTTTTGTATCATGTTTGATGATACTTGATCTTGTGGTTAAGTGTAAAGGATTAAACCATGGTTAAGAGATGATTAGGGTTTTGCTTTTTCGTTCATTTATTTGTTTATTTATTTGGAAATGATTTAGATAAGTATGGTGGCTTCTTTTGTTTCTAGTTGAAGCTTCATGAAGCTTTGACTTATGCAACCATTCTTGTCATCATGCTTAACCCTAACCCTCTCAAGTGACCATGGTTTATTCTCTACACTTAACCCTAGTTAGATTATGATAAGTATGAATTTTTCTTTTCATTTTAAAGACAACTTATCATAAACTAGCTTCATCTTCTCCTTCTTCTTCAAGAGAGAAAACTAGATGCTATCAATGGCAACTTGGGAAAAAGTGAGTGAAATCCAATTCTAAAGTGAACCCACCTCCTATTTCTTCACCCTCTACCTCTTGCCAAGTTGTTTTGGGTATTTTCTTCACAAGTTTCACAACATGGTGAAGTTGGAGCTTGAACTTGCGCAACCTCGACGTAGATCGTCTTTGACACGAAGCCGACGACCTATTCCGCTCGTTTTCCCGATGAAGCCGACGAATGAGTCTAGGATTCGAAAAGGACAGCAAGAGGATGACTACGTAGAGCTAAGGAAGTGGATATCCGGATCTACAAAGGTTGTAGCATTTAACTTTTAGTTAAAATGATAACTAGTTTATAGTTTCGCCTAGAAATCTAGCCGACGATCCGTATTAGGGTTTCTCGGCACCCATAAAATTTTAAATTGGCATGTTCGATGCCTTGTGAGACCTCTATAGTGTGCCTAGGAACCCTACAGTGGTATCAGAGCCTAGCTAGAGCCTTAGGCGAAGTCTAGACGCAATTTGAAGCCCGAACGAACCCGAAACCCTAAACTTAACATGCTCTCTGTACATTTTCTAAAATCTGGGATTTTTCAAGATTAAAAATGCCTAAAAAATTCAGCAGGAATATCTAAGAATTATGGTGAAACACGAGCTCATGAAGCTTCCAAACAGCCGCGGAAACGTGGCAGAAGCATGGCTTCTGCCGCTGTTCCGCGGCCAACTGTTCACTTTACCCAATATTGTTTGCACAGTAATTCTTCTTTTCTGGTGCTGAGTTTTATGGGAATTTTTAATAATTATTCAAGAGTTGAATTTTCTGGGGTTGCTTTGGGCATTCGGTGTTTCGATCGGGGTATCAAATTTCGTCTTTGTGTTTTTCCGGATAATTTTTAGAATATGTTAAAAAGTTCGAATGGATATAAATACCCAATTTTTCCCCTGTCGGGAAATTTCCAAGTGTTGGATTTTTCCGTAGTTTAACGACGTTCTAAGTAGTGCAAGTAACGCGATGGACCCTCTAGAAGACAACAAACCTTAACTCGATTATGTGACCGTCTTGAACTGCCCTTTGAACCTTCGGGTTTGGGGCAGTACGGCGTGCCACATGTGAGGCGTTGGCTTAACCCTTCTACGGCTGGACCGTTGGTACTGAGGCACGAACTGAATGTTGTTAGACTTATTTCATGTGTTGAACTGTATCGGGAAAACTTGGGTATTCGACTGTTCGATCGGAAAGTTTAACATTTTCTATTTATCCGGAATTGGATACAATAATTGGAATTCACAAACAGTTATGAGATAACTGGATGAATGTTATAAATCTAGCGGTTTAGTTTCACTAGATATCGAAAAGAGTTTTCGATAATGGGACTAAAATGCGGGATTTATAACTGTTAGGCATGTGATGTCTAAAGAGGTTGCGGATTCCAATTGTTGTAGTTTTACACTTTCTTTTCTGTGACCGTAAGTGTAGTATGTTCATATCGCCGGTTTCGTTGCTATATGTCAACGACAATTGGGGTATGCATACTTACTTACGTTGATGACATGTGATGTTATGTGTTGCTGGATATGTTATATTGGATCGTCGTGTTTGAATAGCCGGGTTTTTTTTATGTGAGATGACTGTTTTTCCTTTTCATTCATGTAAAAACTTGTATGTAATATTCTTTTATTTGGGGCACTTCCAGGTAGCGGAAGTTGTCACCTTTTGTATATTATTTACTTTTCCGCATTAGGATAGACCCAAGGAGGGGAGCACAAGTAACCGGGTTCTGGGGTCCAGTGGGAGACCAACTCGAGGAGTCGAGTCCGGGTCTCCTAACCCTAGAATTGGCAGGGTTGCTTGCCGCTCTCGTAGGGGTCTAGGGGTGTGGGATTGGCTATTCATCACGACCGTGGAATCCGTGTTTTATACTGGCTCGTATTGAAAACACGGACGTCCTAGTATATCCAATATTTCATTTGTTTCTTCTGCTGCGAAATCTGTGATGTGATCATGTGATGTTCTGTGATAAATACTATATATAGTATATATGATATATTATATAGACGTTACTTATGTTTTACACCCGCGCTAGCCCTGCCCTGCTCTGTCGTTAGTTACCTAACCTAACGGTGCACGAGGGGACATCGAGGCGAATGCGGATGGCATAAGTGTACGTCATATCTATCTGTGATGTTTAGGTACTTAAATGATGGGACTTCATTAATGTGATTAATGAAAGAAAAGAAACCTAAGATGTTGTAGAATCAGATTTTAAAACAAAACAGGTAGCTACAGTTCTTGCTTTGCATAGCGGTATATATGATATACCCGGCACCTTATTCGATGAGGAAAGGACCGAGATCCCTTCACCGGGAGTGACTCCTTTAGCAGTAACTGGCAGATGCTACACATTCGGTTTGGCTTTGATTGCTTTTAAGAGTTTTTTCTTTGCACAGTGATATATATGATATATCCCGCACCTCATTCGACGAGGAAAGGGCCGACGATCCCTTCACCGGGAGTGACCCCTTTAGCAAAACTAGAAAAGCCTCAAAATCACTCCATTTCAAAACTTCATTCGATTCTACAACGATATCAAGTTCATTACGCTCATGGTTTTTTCTGAAAGAACCCGCGTAGCCCTCCGTCATTTCAGATAGATATTATTTAGTATTCGTGCTATGTTTGTTGACTTAGTCAAGGCATAGTGTATGGTAGCTAAATTATGTTTATCTGCAACAACATGAGATGTGATTGGATTAGAGCATTCGCACGGCCTTGTTGACTCAGTCAAGGGTCGTACGGGTGGGTTTAATTCAATCGGGAAATGTACGGGTTGAACTTGACTTGCGATTTATGGTTTGTTGACTTAGTCAAGGTCATAGATCGCTAGGGGCAAAAGTATTATCGGGAATTCAAGTGTTGAAATTTGCAATGAGATTGCATACCTTCTATGAGATAGTTGGATCCCGATACCCACTGCGAGTAAGAGTTACTCCTGGGAGAGTTTTACACATTACAATTAGCCGATCAAGTAGGTGTCTAGAAAGGTGTTAACGAGGTTACACCTCTGGGAAAATGAGGTTTACATTAATTAGGTTCGTGCGAAAGTACGGGGGACCTCCCTCAAAGTACCGACACTGGCCTGGCTGAAAGATTGGCGAACTTGTAGTGTGTAATTAATCCCGGCTAGTCTTTCCTTTTAGGGTTTGAAGGAAGATTTGATAAAAAGCAGTGGGAGCCATCCTGATTAGATAAGATAATAACCAATCTGATCTTGCACGAGCATACGCTAAAGTGTTTTCTTCTCTCTCTCTCCAGGTAGCGACCATTTCATGCCCTAATGAAGATAATAATATGGATGTATTGACCGAACCCGCATGTTATACTGTGCAGGGGAACGTTGGACCCGTTCTATGTTATAAGTGTTATAAGAATGAACAGGAAACAGGAGAATATCTGGATTCTCACACCGCCCAAACGGAGAACATGCATGTTGATGCATCATCTTCGGGTGTGTTTGTCATTGAGAACTGTTTCTCAGTTCACCCTACGTCCTGGGTATTAGATACCGGATCAGGATCCCACATATGTAAGATGTTACATGGGCTGCGAAAAGGTAGAGAACTGGGAAAAGGTGATCATTCCGTTCAAGTAGGGAACGGTGCAAATGTTGCAGCCAAAGCAGTTGGCGAATATCACCTAGTATTACCAAGTGGTGATACAATAATTCTGAATAAGTGATATTATATACCAAACATGATGTGCAACATTATATCAGTTTCTTTATTAAGTAAAGAAGGATATAATTTTGTAGTAAAGGATAATGTTATGAACATATTCCTGGATCAAAGGTTGATTGCATCAGGCTCGCTACATAATGGAATATTCATTCTCAATCAAAATACAGTCTTCAATATACAAAACACACACAAAAGGAAAAGCTCAGAAATGAACGAATCCTTCTTGTGGCACTGTAGACTTGGCCATATCAATGAGACACGACTAGCTAAGTTGTATAAGAATGGATATTTGAATTCATTCGAATTATCATCATATGACACTTGCCATTCATGTCTCAAAGGAAAAATGACCAAAACTCCATTTACGGGACACGGAGAAAGAGTTACTGAACTCTTGGGACTGGTGCATAGTGATGTATGCAGTCCAATGTCTACACACGCCAGAAATGGTTCCTCCTACTTCATTACATTCACTGACGATCTCTCTAGATACGGGCATGTGTTCCTGTTGAAACACAAGTCTGAAGCTTTTGAGAAATTCAAAGAATATAAGCACGAGGTAGAGAACCAAACGGGCAAAAGTATTAAGGTTCTTCGATCTGATCGAGGAGGTGAATACTTAAGCAGTGAATTCCTGGATTATCTAAAAGAGTATAGGATTCTCTCTCAGCTTACTCCTCCTTATACACCACAGCACAACGGTGTATCGGAACGAAGGAATCGCACCCTATTAGATATGGTGCGTTCAATGATGAGTAATGCTGAGTTACCTATTTCCTTTTGGGGGTATGCGCTTGAAACAGCCATATACCTATTGAATCTGGTTCCGTCTAAATCTGTACCTACCACACCATATGAGATATGGAGTGGGAAGAGACCATATTTTAAACGTATTAAGATATGGGGTTGTCCGGCCTATGTCAAAAAGCAAAATCCGGACAAACTCGAGGCACGATCAGTCCTTTGCAAGTTTGTGGGATATCCTAAGAATTCTCAAGGATATTTTTTCTACCAAGCTGAGGAACAAAGAGTGTTTGTTGCTCAACATGCCACCTTTTTGGAAAGGGAATTTCTTGCAAAAGAAATTAATGGCAAAGAGGTAGAGCTGGAAGAGGTTCCAGCACCACAAACTGCAACTAACGATTTAGTAGAACCAGAGGATTCAGTGGTGCTCGACGTACCCCAGCCTCTCCGCCGATCTAGTAGGGTTTCTTGTCCACCTGAGAGATACTATGGTTTTCTCATTGATGGTGGCAGTGAGGATTGCATCATGGAGGATGATGACCCAACTAGCTTCGAGCAGGCCATCACGAGTGGGGACTCAGTGAAATGGCTGGATGCTATGCGGTCCGAGATGGAATCCATGTACACCAACAAAGTATGGACTTTGGACGTTGCTCCTGAAGGGGTAAAACCCATTGGGAGCAAGTGGATCTTCAAGAAGAAACTTGGTGTAGATGGGAAAGTGGAGACTTTCAAAGCTAGACTTGTAGCAAAGGGTTTTCGTCAAAGGCCAGGTGTGGACTATGACGAGACCTTTTCTCCAGTGGCTATGCTTAAATCCATCCGAATCATGCTTGCCATCGCTGCTTATCATGATTACGAAATCTGGCAAATGGATGTTAAGACCGCCTTTCTAAATGGTGATTTAGAAGAGTGCGTGTACATGACTCAGCCAGAGGGCTTCGTAGATAGTGGGAGCAGCGGGAAGGTGTGCAAGCTGCTTAAATCCATTTATGGATTAAAGAAAGCATCGCGGAGTTGGAACATCTGCTTTGACGTCGTTATCAAAGAGTTTGATTTCGTCAAAAATCCAGATGACCCTTGTATTTACAAGAAGGTGGCAGGGAGTAAGGTTGTCTTCCTCGTATTGTACATGGACGACATACTCTTGATAGGAAATGATATTCCTATGCTGCAATCGGTCAAGCTCTTCTTATCACAAAGATTCTCAATGAAAGATCTTGGTGATGCCTCCTGCATATTGGGAATTAGGATCTATAGAGATAGATCCAAAAGGATTTTGGGATTGTCCTAATCCAGGTACATTGACACCATACTAAAGAGGTTTAGTATGGAAGAGTCCAAGCGTGGGAACTTGCCCACGATCTCTGGAGTCACTCTCTCCAAAGAGATGTCTCCCAAGACTGATTTGGAGAGAGCTCGCATGCAAGGGATACCCTATGCTTCGGCAGTAGGCTCTATCATGTATGCGATGCTATGTACCAGACCCGATGTAGCATACTCACTAAGTGTAGTGAGCAGGTATCAAGCTGATCCTGGAGAGAGTCACTGGACAGCTGTGAAGAGCATTCTCAAGTACTTGCGAAGGACTAGAGATATGTTCTTGGTGTATGGTAACGGAGAGCTCCAAGTGGAGTCCTTTACCGATTCGAGCTTCCAGAGTGATAAGGACGACTCTAAGTCACAGTCGGGCTTTTTCTTTACCCTTTACGGAGGGGCGGTTAGCTGGAAGAGTTCCAAGCAGGAAACTGTGGCAGACTTGATGATGGGGGCTGAATACATCGCTGCCAACGATGCTGCCAAAGAGGCTGTCTGGATCAAGAAGTTCATTACTGAACTTGGTGTGGTTCCATCCATTGAGCATCCAATACCTTTGTATTGCGATAACAATGGAGCGGTGGCTTTGGCCAAGGAACCCAGGTCCCATCAGCGATCCAGGCATATTCTGAGGCGGTATCACCTGATCCGGGAGATAGTTGATCGCCGGGAGATCGAGGTCAGGAGGGTTGACACGAAGAACAACACGGCGGATCCACTCACGAAGGCCATTCCCCAGATACAGTTTGAGAGACTCTTCGAGATGCTCGGTATGCGATACTACAGCAGCTGGCCCTAGTGCAAGTGGGAGATTGTTAGTTGTATGTATGCCCTAGAGGCCAGTATTGTACAGATGATGTATATTATATTGGATGCTTGGACATATATAGAGATGACTTTCTTGCTCGATATGATAGTATGCTATCTGGTTACTCTTTATCTTAACATGTACACTAGTCTCTTTAATACTGTCTTATAGTTACATGTTGGTAAAGCCCTTAGGATATGTACTTGACTACCTGGACTGTGATGCAGATCATACTAGTGGGGACATGGTAGTCCATAAGTACATCCTTCAAGGTCCCTAGTCGTGGGTGTATCGAGACGGGGCATCGATATACCAGAGTAGACTAGCGTATACGCTTCTCGACCCATGAGATGGGCGATGGATGATCCCACATCCATTGGTGTTTGACATCAGAGATGGTATACGGGTGCTCAGTGGAGACTGGGTACACTGGACGGACTCGCCGAGAACTCCCAGATGGTATTATACCTCACGTCAGATGGCAGTTCTCAGGTGACACTTGTACAGGTTAGTCTGTAGACCCGAGATCGTCATAGAGTCTTGTGTGATTCCCACCGTGCTTTGATCTCCACCTTACCACGTCCATGAGGGCGTGCAAAACGGTGGTCTTTGGGTACATTCCCGAGTCACATGGAGGCAATGAGCGATAGGAGGGGTTTCGTCTCTCCCGGTATTGGGGGTTGATATTGCGCTGTGCTCGATTGGCCGTAACAGGGAAGTCCATGGCCAGGGCTGATCAGAGATTTGCTGGTAAGTGTTACCAGTAGTTTCTCGACCCGTTATGAGCCTCACATCGGCACGACTTATCGGTTATTGGGGTCTGACGTATACCACCCCTAGACTTGATATGCGACATATCAGACGAATAGACCGGACTGTATGGTAAGTGTTACTGGTTGGATTCACAGAAGTGTGAGCGGGCTAGCTCGTCGATCTTCTGATCGCTCAATACCCGGATGGCCGTTACGTTTAGCAGACCGCTTGCGGCTTGTGGGTGCTTGATGTGATCATCATCTGCTACCGGCGTATTGACGAGTCTTTAGAGTCCTACACAGATGTTTCCTGGCTCAAGCGAAACGAAATAGGAGCGCATATGAGATATGTGCAGGACCGAGAATAATGCGTGTATGTGATACCGCATTTCATTCTCGCGATATATGTTTCGATTGGTTATATTCGATATGACCTAGTTATCGAATCATTGATTCGATAAATCGATACATTGGATTCTAGTCGGTTATGTGAGACATGACCGGATCATTGAATCAAATATTGATTTAATGATTTAATGTATAATTATATATTTGATATATTACATTGCATTAACTAGTATTGGTTCACTTTAAACGGATTTTTCTCACTTGATGCACATTGTATATGTGATATGCTTTTGTGCACTTTTTTGTATCATGTTTGATGATACTTGATCTTGTGGTTAAGTGTAAAGGATTAAACCATGGTTAAGAGATGATTAGGGTTTTGCTTTTTCATTCATTTATTTGTTTATTTATTTGGAAATGATTTAGATAAGTATGGTGGCTTCTTTTGTTTCTAGTTGAAGCTTCATGAAGCTTTGACTTATGCAACCATTCTTGTCATCATGCTTAACCCTAACCCTCTCAAGTGACCATGGTTTATTCTCTACACTTAACCCTAGTTAGATTATGATAAGTATGAATTTTTCTTTTCATTTTAAAGACAACTTATCATAAACTAGCTTCATCTTCTCCTTCTTCTTCAAGAGAGAAAACAAGATGCCATCAATGGCAACTTGAGAAAAAGTGAGTGAAATCCAATTCTAAAGTGAACCCACCTCCTATTTCTTCACCCTCTACCTCTTGCCAAGTTGTTTTGGGTGTTTTCTTCACAAGTTTCACAACTTGGTGAAGTTGGAGCTTGAACTTGCGCAACCTCGACGTAGATCGTCTTTGACACGAAGCCGACGACCTATTCCGCTCGTTTTCCCGATGAAGCCGACGGATGAGTCTAGGATTCGAAAAGGACAGCGAGAGGATGACTACGTGGAGCTAAGGAAGTGGATATCCGGATCTTCAAAGGTTGTAGCATCTAACTTTTAGTTAAAGTGATAACTAGTTTATAGTTTCTCCTAGAAATCTAGCCGACAATCCGTATTAGGGTTTCTCGGCACCCATAAAATTTTAAATTGGCATGTTCGATGCCTTGTGAGACCTCTATAGTGTGCCTAGGAACCCTACAATTAACCTACTAGAGATTTCTAAAACCCTAGTTTAATTTCAAACCATGAACTAGAAAAAAACTAGATTAGGATTTAGCTATAATTTTAACACTAACACAACATTCAAGTTCTAATTAGCACACTTTAACTACAAATTAGCTAAGGATTGAAATTATACCTCAACTAGAGATCTAGCAAGAAAAAATGCCTCCAAATATGGCTTCATAGCACCATGACCCAAGCAAGAAAAGCTAAGGAGAATGGAATGAAGGATGGGGGTTAATTTGTGAGGTTTAAATTGGAATTGAATGGAATTTGAGATGAGTTTTGAAGAGAAAAAGAGAAGGGAAAATGAGGGCTGCAGCAGGTCAAGGTCGGCCACAGGAGGGAAGTGGGGAGAGTGAGGAAATGGTGAAAAGAAAAGTCAAAGGTCAAGCCCATACCCAAAAGAACATATTTAAAACCCTTTTCAAGACACCTCATTCAACACATAATTAAAAGTCAAAGAAGGCAAGGAAATTTCCTTGTGCTGCTGAAGGTGGGCTAGCCTAGGGGTGAGGGAAGAGTGAGAGGGGTTTTACAAAAAAAAATTCTATGCAAAAAGACCCCCTACAAGTCCAAAATTGCAAGTTTTAGCTTAAATTCAATAAATTTCGTTTTCCATAATAAAAATTAGTTAAACCTTGAAATAAAATACTAAAAATTTATATTACAACTAGATTTTAATTAACATGATTTTAAAGATTAAAATTAGCCCAAAGAAATTTGTATTTATCGCTAATTTAATGTATTTTCTTACCGGCTTAAAATAATATTAAAAAATTGAAAAATAGGGAAAAATTTTTAAATGACCAAAAATTAATAAGTAACTCATTAGCTACTAAAAACTAGCAATTACCTATCCAAATTAGGTATAATTAGTCCTAAACTGTAAAATAACAAAAAAGACGGTTTACGGAAAAATACCGAATTTTCACCGATTTTCAGGAAAACACCAAAACGACTTTTCAAGGCGTTACAATCTTCCCCCTTAAAGAAATTCAGTCCCCGAATTTAATAAAATATAGCTACGCGTACCTTCAAAGTGATCGGGATATTTCTTCCTCATCTCGCCCTCGGTCTCCCAGGTGACCTCCTCGCTGCTCGGGCCACGCCAAAGGACCTTGACGGTCGGTATAACCTTCGATCTCAACTTCTTCACCTGCCGATCCAGGATGGCCACCGGCTGCTCTGCAAAAGAAAGGTCGCGCTCTAGCTGGACTGTCGGGTGCTGAATCGCATGCGAATGGTCGTGAAGGTACTTGCGGAGCATCGAAACATGGAAGACGGGGTGAACATCGGGAAAGCTGGGTGAAAGAGCGAAACGATATGCAACAGCGCCGACACGCTCGAGAATCTCGAAGGGACCCACAAATCTAGGACTTAAGCTTTCCTTTTCACCCAAATCGCATCACGCCCTTCATCGGAGAGACCCTCAGAAAAACATGATCGCCAACTGCGAACTCTAGTCTGCGACGGCGCTTGTCTGCATAAGATTTCTGCCTGCTCTGAGCCTCTCTCATCTGGTCTCGAATCAACTGTACTTTCGCGGTCGTCTCCTCCACAAGCTGCGGCCCCAAGATACTGCTCTCACTGAGCTCTGTCCAACAAACGGGCGATCTGCATCTCCTCCCATACAATGCCTCGAAAGGTGCCATCTGAATAGTATCCTGGAAGTTGTTGTTGTAGGAGAACACCACTAACGGTAAATGACGATCCCAGCTACCGCCGAAGTCTAAAACGCACACTCTGAGCATGTCCTCGAGAGTTTGAATGGTCCGCTCTGACTGTCCGTCGGTCTGGGGATGAAACGCTGTGCTGAAGCTCAAACGAGTGTCCAAAGCCTCCTGAAGTCTCTGCCAAAGTCGGCTGGTGAACTGGGTGCCTCGATCTGACACGATACAAGTCGGTACGCCATGCAACCGCACGATCTCGTCGATGTAAAGCTGGGCATACTGAGCGAAGCTGAAAGTGGTCTTCACTGGCAGGAAGTGAGATGCTTTCGTCAATCGATCTACGATCACCCAGATGGAGTCGTACCCTCGACTGGTCCTGGATAGACCCACAACGAAATCCATCGAAATCTGCTCCCATTTCCACTCCGGAATGGGTAACGGCTGTAGCTCTCCTGCGGGCCTCTGGTGCTCGGCCTTGACTTGCTGACAAGTCAGGCATCTCGATACAAACTCCGCAATGTCCCTCTTCATCCCTTCCCACCAGTAGGTCTCTCTCATATCATGGTACATCTTGGTGGAACCGGGGTGGACACTATACACTGATTGGTGTGCCTCCTCAAGAATGTCGCACCGCAATCCATCAGCATCTGGTACGCACAGTCTAGATCCATATTGTAAAATCCCCTGATCATCAATCACGAACTCGGAAAATCTGTCCTGTCCCATCTGTGCCATGATCTTTGAGCAACGGTCGTCTCTGCGCTGTGCCTCATATATACGGTTAAGCAACTGTGGGCGTGCACGAACATGCACGAGCTGTCCCCCTGTCTGAGTGAACTCGAACTCAATTCGGCTGTCGCATAAAATCTGCCAATCTGCTGACGACTGCCTCTGCACTACGCGCAAATAGGATAGACTACCCCCAGGCCTCCTGCTCAAAGCATCTGCCACTACATTCGCCTTGCCTGGGTGATATAAGATCTCGCAGTCGTAGTCTTTCACCAACTCCATCCAACGACGCTGTCTGAGGTTCAGGTCTCGCTGCTGAAATATGTATTTTAAGCTCTTGTGGTCTGTGAATATTTGGCACGACTCGCCATATAGGTAATGTCGCCATATCTTCAGTGCAAAGACCACTGCAGCCATCTCCAAATCGTGAGTGGGGTAGTTCTGTTCATGCTTCTTCAACTGTCGAGAAGCATATGCGATCATCCGGCCATGCTGCATCAATACGCATCCTAACCCCACTCGCGAAGCATCATAGTAGACCACAAATCCGCCTGATCCCGAAGGAAAAGATAATACCGGCGCCGTAGTCAAACAAGTCCGTAGCTGCTGAAAACTGCGCTCGCACTCCTCTGTCCAAACGAAAGGAACTCCCTTCCAGGTCAAACCGGTCAAAGGTGCAGCTATACGGGAGAAGTCCTGAACAAAATGCCTGTAGTAGCCCGCCAGGCCTAGAAAACTACGGATCTCAGTAACCGATGTAGGTCGGGGCCACTGCTGAACAGCCTCAATCTTCTTCGGGTCCACACATATGCCGTCTCTCGTAATCACGTGACCCAAGAATCTGACGCTGTCCAGCCAGAATGCACACTTGGATAACTTTGCGAACAGTTGGTGCTCCCTCAGAGTCTGTAACGTAATCCGCAAGTGCTGCTCGTGCTCCTCTCTGCTCCGGGAGTACACCAAGATATCGTCGATAAACACGATGATGAACAAGTCAAGATACGGCCTGAATGTACGGTTCATCAAATCCATGAATGCTGCTGGGGCGTTGGTGAGTCCGAACGACATCACCAAAAACTCATAGTGGCCGTAGCGCGTGCGGAAAGCTGTCCTCGGTATATCCTCCTGTCGAACTCGCAGCTGATGGTATCCTGATCGCAAGTCGATCCTCGAAAAATACCCCACACCCTGAAGCTGGTCGAACAAATCATCAATGCGTGACAACGGATATCTGTTCCACACGGTAACCTTGTTCAGCTGGAGATAGTCGATACATAAGCGCAAACTTCCATCCTTCTTCTTGACAAACAGGACCGGAGCACCCCACGGAGAAACACTAGGTCGAATAAGCCCCTTATCTAACAAATCCTGCAACTGATCCTTCAGCTCTCGAAGCTCTGCCGGGGCCATCCGATAAGGCGGTATAGAAATAGGCCCCGAGCCGGGAATCAAATCGATACAGAACTCAATGTCGCGCTCAGGCGGTAGCCCAGGCAGCTCGTCAAGGAAAACATTAGGGAACTCACAAACAACCGGAACCTGGTCCAACGGAACCTCTGTAGCTCTAGTATCACAGACATAGGCTAAGAATCCCTGACATCCCTTTCGCAAGAGCTGACCAGCGCGAAGAGACGAAATCAAGCTGGGAAGGGTGACGCTGCGGTCTCCCTGAATAACAAGGACTGGCTCTCCCGGAAAGCTAATTCTGACTGCCTTCTCACGGCAGTCCACCGAAGCATAACAAGTGGCGAGACAATCCATGCCCAGAAGCACATCAAAGTCCAACATATCGAGGAGAATTAAATCAACCGATGAATCCCTCTCCCCAATATGAACGGAACACAATCGAAACACAAAACGAGCGACAAACGACTCGCCTACCGGGGTAATAACAACAAGCGGCTGATCTAACGACGACAACTCACGGCCCAACATCGGTGCAAAGTGTGCAGAGACGTACGAATGTGTGGAACCTGGGTCGAACAATACTCGTGCGTCGAAAGAACAAACTGGCAAGGTACCTGTCACAACGGCGTTGGATGCCTGCGCATCCTGCGGTGTCAAAGTAAATACTCGGGCCTGTCCTCCACCGATAGCGGGCTGACCTCGACCTCGGCCTCTGCCTCCTCGTCCTCTCTGATTAGGACCGCCGCGTCCGCGGCCTCTGGGTGCACCTAACTGGCGTGGAGCATCGCCTGTGTTAGGAAGTAGGGCTCTCTGGGGAGGGGGTGGTGATGGTGGTAGGGTCACATGCGGAACTGTCGCCGCTCCCTGTCGTCTCGCCGGACAGTCTCTGACAAGATGGTGCGGACTCCCGCACCCAAACCACCCTGGCGACGGCTGCTATCCCTGGGGATATGAACCATATAACTGACCCTGTCCAAATCCTCTGCCGGGCCCATCCCTCGGAAAGAATCTGGCACGCTGCCTCTGAGACGGCACCTCGGTGTGAATCCTCTTCGGCCCAGAAACGGCCGAAGTCTGTGATATGCGTGCCTCCATCCGTAATGCCGTATCCATAGCAGCTGAATAAGTGTCATAGTGCTGGCGCCAATGGCAAGATATAGCTGGGCATCAAGTCCCTGTATGAACCTCTTCACCCTCTTCGCTTCGGTATCTACCAGGTACGGGGCATATCGGGACAACTGTGTAAACTGAACGTCATACTCAGACACCGTCATCCCAGCTGTCTTGACCAAGGCCTCGAAGCTACGAGCTCTGGCGTCACGAACGCTCTCTGGGAGGAAACGAGCCAGAAAGACTGCTGTAAACTCGACCCAAGTCATAGGCGGTAGACCTGCAGCTCGACCTCTCAAGACTGACTCCCACCATATCTGCGCGAGACCCTCTAGACGGAAACTCGCAAGCTCCACCCATCGATCATCCGAACATCTCAGCGAACGGCAGATCCTGGCTAAACTGTCAAGGAACGTCTGTGGGTCCTCCGCTGCCTTGGTGCCGGTGAATACTGGAGGTCTCAGCCTCATGAAATCCTGTAGTAAAACCGGGATGGTCACGGCGGTAGTAGTAGGAGCAGGTATCATAGTAGTCTGGGATGTAGTACGTGCGTCATCCGGCCTCGGTGTACGACTGGCTGCAACTAGGGATCCTACCATCTGACGTAGCTCTTGCATACTCCCCATCATCTGTCGCAACTCCTCCATACCAGTCTCAAGCCTATCCATACGGCCTGGGGAAGGTGGATCGGTCTGTCCCTGCGGCGTAGGCATACCACCCTGCTCAGTCCTAGTCTCGGACGAGCCAGCTCGAATCTCGTCTCAGGCGGCAGCCCTCTGTGCTCTCGTAGCCTTCGGCGGCATAGTGGCTGACACAGGAAAAAGGATAATAAGAACAGTGCAATAGAATCATAGGATACACGGAATTGAAGAAGGAATTTCAAGCAAGTATATCCTAAAGTCACTTAGGCGGAGTACTGTAACGCAAGTATGCCGCGGACATACACACGCTGCGTTACCCTACTTAAGTCACTTACTCCATCTACCAAGGGTCATCCTACACTAAAAAAGGTAAAACCTATCGCTCTTATACCAATTTTGTCACGACCCGCAGGGTACGGAACGTGACTGGCACTTAAGATTACGAAACGTCTCAAGACGTCCGTAAAATAAGTAAGCCAAAGCCCAGAAACCAAAACTAAATAAGCAAAAGAGTGAAGGAAAACCAAACAATTGAAAACGAGTTTATCAAAAAAGTCATATCAAACCCTTTTTAAAAACAATATCAATTTTTTTGAAAATTTCGGCAGAGTCTCCTTTGTAAATACTGGCCCCCAAAATGGGTACAACAAGAATATATATCAATACAACAAATAAGGCATCCCCAAGCGGGAGCTAGCTCTTCGCCACAAGGCGGTCATAAATCCCACGCAATATAAAACAAAAACATGCAAAATAATCATAAAGAAGCATAAGAAAAACCGCATGTCGACTCAAGTGAGCTCGACCCCAAAATACAGCATAAAAGTCCACAAATCTCACAGTCTCATCTCTAGGTCAATATACAACAATACTGGTAGATACCGTAGATGGAGTACTCTAGATACAAAAATATACAAGATGGTACAAAAATAATAATACAACCCACCTACGAGTAAAAATCTCGAGTCCTGGCAAGAGAGGCAAAAGAAGCGGTGCGCCCGCCGCTACTGTGCTGACGGAGCGGACCTACAAAAGACTGTGGCACAACGGGGGTGAGTTGCCAACTCGTGAGTAATAAATAACATCTATAGAGGCCGTCGCAAGTATGCACACAAGCATCCTAGCATCTATAATACAGGTATGGCAGGACATAATAGCATGTATGTATGCAATATGAATATACTAGCAGGTATGAATGCAATGTGAATCAACTCGTGATCTGAATGTGTAAGTATAAGAAATCATGTTTTCCCTTTAGGAATCTCTTTTGAAATACCAGCACAATACCAATAGAATCAACAAGAACCGTGTCCAGCAACGACACCTCAAAACTATCACAAATCTCATATATCCATGTCATAGTATCCCTAGCCTCAGCCATCCGGCTGACCCATCTCAATATCAATATCTCATCATCTCGCGGCCACGGTCGGTATCCTCTGGATATCCGCCGTGCCAAACAGTCACCTGTAGGTAATCCGTCCCCTGCCAGGCTCATCGTCAGCAACACGAGCTTCTTGCCCCGGGGTACCTTACCGGGCCCACCATGTACCCGAGACGGTTCATCCAACTCCTCGAAACGGGTCTCGAAAACCACAGCAAACTCATGGTGGACGACACTTACATCACTAGAAAACCGCAATTTACATATTTTAAAAAAAGTAATAAGTTTAGGAATTTTTGCGGCTTTCCCCCGAAATCCAGAAATATCATAAAGTCTCAAGAAATCCTCATAAGTGCATATGTCAATGATAATGAATGCATATGGTGTCAATAATCAAGTTGCGATGTATGATTGATAGACTAGGGATGAACAAATAATATGATGAGGTACATGCACATGAATAGCAATCCTACGATTTCATTTTAAGGAATTAAAGGCAATAGCACAGGTTTAAGTATCAATTATAGTAAAAGGTTTCAAATTGCAGGTTATCTAGTGTGGTGGTATGGCAATTACCAGGGCGTGTGTGTAAGCATGAATAGTGCTCGTGCTGCATATAAAAACCCTGGCAATGGTGCAGGTGTCCTATAGAATGGGTTCGCATATGTAGGTCAAACAAGGTATGGATGTAGTTACTAATATCACTAAAATCTTAACTACTTAAACTATCGGGAGACTTGCGCCATCCAAACGATAGTCCCCCGTAGATGTTAAATCTACTCACCGGAATTCCTAGCTAGCCACGTCCAATCACCGCTTTCCCCGTTCGTGCCGCGTCTGACGTCTCCGCGACCGAACCTGGAATTTACATCAATACCAAACATGGGGTTACATATCAAGAACGACGCAAAACCCAAACTAAAATACCAACGTTCATAAGCTAGGTACAACGTGCACAAGGTGCGCGGAACACACGCGAAAATCGCGAAAACTAACTAAAATCGTCGATTTGGTCGCCCAGCAAAGCTAAAACCCGATCGCTCAAAAATCCGCACTCACACATCCTAAATGTCATAGGATATGCCAAAAATATATCATCAAGATATCGCAAATACATCACCATAATAATTTAGTAAGACTAGCAAGCACAAACATTCTAAAAATCGGCGCAACATCGCTGTATTGCGACAAAAAGGACTACAACCTAGCATAACATCCAACCGCATAACTATTTAACCACAATCACTTTGATTAAAACACACTACAAAGCTTCAAATCCTATGTTACCATAAACAACCCTTTCTTGATTTTTTTAAACTTAGCAAAATCCAACCCAAATCATATATGATATACTAAATTAACTCTAATTTGAAGTCCAAAAGACAAGTTAACCACTTAGATTAGGCTAACAAAATAACTAGATAACAAAATAGATTTAATTAACCTACTAATGATTTCTAAAACCCTAGTTTAATTTCAAACCATGAACTAGAAAAAAACTAGATTAGGATTTAGCTATAATTTTAACACTGACACAACATTCAAGTTCTAATTAGCACACTTTAACTACAAATTAGCTAAGGATTGAAATTATACCTCAACTAGAGATCTAGCAAGAACAAAATGCCTCCAAAGATGGCTTCATAGCACCATGACCCAAGCAAGAAAAGCTAAGGAGAATGGAATGAAGGATAGGGGTTAATTTGTGAGGTTTAAATTGGAATTTAATGGAATTTGAGATGAGTTTTGAAGAGAAAAAGAGAAGGGAATATGAGGGCTGCAGCAGGTCAAGGTCAGCCACAGGAGGGAAGTGGGGAGAGTGAAGAAATGGTGAAAAAAAAAGTCAAAGGTCAAGCCCAAACCAATCACCCAAAAACCCATACCCAAAATAACATATTTAAAACCCTTTTCAAGACACCTCATTCAACACATAATTAAAAGTCAAAGGAGGCAAGGAAATTTCCTTGTGCTGCTGAAGGTGGGCCAGCCTAGGGGTGAGGGAAGAGTGAGAGGGGTTTTACAAAAAAAATTCTATGCAAAAAGACCCCCTACAAGTCCAAAATTGCAAGTTTTAGCTTAAATTCAATAAATTTCGTTTTCCATAATAAAAATTAGTTAAAACTTGAAATAAAATACGAAAAATTTATATTACAACTAGATTTTAATTAACATGATTTTAAAGATTAAAATTTGCCCAAAGAAATTTGTATTTATCGCTAATTTAATGTATTTTCTTACCGGCTTAAAATAATATAAAAAAATTGAAAAATAGGGAAAAATTTTTAAATGACCAAAAATTAATAAGGAACTCATTAGCTACTAAAACCTAGCAATTACCTATCCAAATTAGGTATAATTAGTCCTAAACTGCAAAATAACAAAAAAGACGGTTTACGGAAAAATACCGAATTTTCACCGATTTTCAGGAAAACACCAAAACGACTTTTCAAGGCGTTACAGAGGGTCAGCACAAGAATCAATGGGTGTGCGAAGCTCGAGGGAGAAAGGTCAAATCAATCAAAAGTGAAGCTATGTCTGGACTGTGCGGATCTGAATAAATTCTTAAGGTAATTTGCAATTTGGGACATGTAAAACAACATAAGATAGAAATGCAAGGAAACCCAGAAAATACGAGACCCCAATTCCACAAAACCGCGGCGGAACCGCCGCCAAATGTGGGTTTTCGCGGCGGATCCGCTGCGGTTTCGTGTCATCATCTGACCAAATTTTGGGGTTAGTTTGGACATTTCATTTGGGGCCAGAATGTTGCCCTAGGGTTTTAGCACGCAGCCTATAAATAGACCAGTTTTGCGCAAACCAAGGGTCTTCTTCTCCCATCTCTTTTTGTGTAGTTTAGTTTAGCTTCTTCTTCTTCTTCATGTCTTCCTCCATTAAAATGTAGTGAGAGTATTGAGTGGATGATGAAATGAAGATAAGGGTTGTTTTTCTTATCTTGTATTTTTATTTCATTGCATTGTAATTTCATTTCTAGTGTAACTTTATTATTTGTTGTTAACTAGTTGTTATTATTTCTTTTCTTGTTCTCTTTTCTTTTCTTCTCTTCTTTTATCCGTATTTTCAAGCGATGATACTCGACGGAGTTCCTTGCTAAGGTGAGGACCCAAGAGTTAGCTTGCTTCACTTGTAAAACCGTATTTTCTTTTCCTTTCTTCCTTCTTGTTTTGTTTTGTTTTCTTTTATGATGTGTGAATAATTTCCCTCTTGTTAAGGCTAAGGAAGGTGGTATGAGGGACGGAGAAATCCCTTGTGCTTCTCTTCGCCAAATATCTTGAAACGAACCCCAACCAAACAACCGCAACCCCCTCGCTTAGGCACGCTATACGTGACATATAGCCGCGAACTAAGTTGAGAAGTCCTTTAAGCGCACTACAACGTAACATGTAGTTGTGACTTAATTGGATACATGGTTGCGGGTGTTTGGCCGAGGGTTGGAAATACGCGTATTTAGCGGACGGACAAGGGGCACTAGGAATGGATTTAGCGTTGGAAACCTTGGTTAAACTCGCAAATCCCATTCCTATGTCCTCCTAATCTCCGCTACTTTCGATTATCCCAACATCGTCTTAAGAATGGCAAAAGGCAAGCACAAGACTAATCCTAACTCTACTAACCGACCTTAATCTTAACAAGCTTACTTGAACATAAATACGAATACTTAGGATAGACTTGAACATACATATACACATTCTTTATTGACTCGTCTAAAACTCGAACGGACATACAATCATCTCCCTGTGGATCGACCCGTGCTCAACCGGCTAGCTGGAAAGCGACACCGTCTTGATTGCGGTAACTAAAAATCTTTCAATCAATAGCCAATACAGAAAGATAACATCACATGCAAATTTAGCAAAAACCAGCAACACCTGAAACACCAAAACTCAGATACTGGAACACTGTAAAAAAAATTGAACCCAGAAGCCTGCAGTTTGGCCGATCTGGCCAGATTTTCTACGAGTGTGGCCGGCCCAAAAATGGTGAGGGGGCTTGAATCACATACAACATTCTGCAGTTGTTTAAAAAAAATTTGACTCTCAGAAAATTTCGACAGAAACTAGGGTTTAGAATCGGGTATTTCGGAGTTGTTTCGGTTTCGTAATTCTAAACAATCAGTCTAATTCTCTAGTTAGGCTCTGATACCACTGTAGGGTTCCTAAGCACAATAGCAAGGCTTCGAGTGGCATCATCCATGGAAATTTTAAAATTTGCCATGCCAAAAGAACCCTAACCTAGATCTTTTACTAGAGAATCATACGGAAACATAAAGTAAACAACTTTACTTCTAAGTGATTAGGTATTACAACCTTTGTAGTTCGTTCCTTCGCTTCATTAGCTCCAAGTAGTGGTCCATTCGCTACGATCAAAGAGCTCCCGGACTCTTGAGAAGCTCTACAAGATGAATGATGCATGCTTACTTGTAGTCTTCGAAGTCTATGATGATTTACTTCGAGGAAACACGAACTCAAGATATCTCTTCATTAATATGGAATTAGTGAAGCTAACACACTAAACTATATGGCTAGTACAGAAAAGGATGATGAAGTAGGAATTTTGCTCACTTTAGAATTTATTTTCTCACTATTTTTCCTTATCTTCTCAAAACCTAGAGAGAGCTTGAAGGAGATGAAGGAGAAAGAAGCTCAATGAATAATGAGCTTAAGGTTAGAAATACAACCATGGTGAGATTATGTCATGCTTAACCCATGTAGAGAATAAACTATGGCTAAGGGTTAAAGGTTAGGTCATGCTTAACCCATGTAGAGAATAACCCATGTAGAGAATATTAACCCATATTAATCCTAGCTTGGTATAAGTCTCATACGCCCTTGTTGCATGCGTAACCTAGCATGTCACAATATTATATATCACATATATAATTTTGTGAACAAAAGAAAACTATACACTAAACATATATCACATATATGTTAAATGTATAATTAGTGAGAAAAATAAATACTTAAGTGAGCATATATTAGTTAATGTAATTTAATATATCAAATATATAGTTAAACATTAAATTATTAAATCAATACTTGATTTAATAATCCGGCTATATCACATATAATTGACTAATATAATATGTATTAATTTATCGAATCAACACTTGATCCGATAACCCGGCTATATTACATATAACCGGCCGATATCACATATCGCGAGAATAGAATACAGTATCACATACGCGTATCAATCTCGGTCTCGCACATATCACATATGTGCTCCTACTCCGTTTCGCCTAACCCAGGAAAGCTCTGTGTAGGACTCTAAAGACTCGTCAATACGCCGGCAGTAGGTGATGATCATATCAAACATCCACAAGCCGCAAGCGGTCAGCTAAACGTAACGGCCACCCGGGTATTGAGCAATCAGAAGATCAACAAGCAATCCTGTCCATACTCCTGCGAATCCAATCAGTCACACTTCCGTAAAGTCCGGTCTCTTTGTTTGATATGTCGCATATCCAGTCTAGGGGTGGTAAACGTCAGACCCCAGTAACCGATAAGTCGTGTCGATGTGAGGCTCATAACAGGTTGAGAAACTACTGATAACACTTACCAGTAGATCTCCATATCAGCCCTAGCCAGGGACTTCCAGTTATAGCTAATCGAGCACAGCGCAACATCAACCCCAATACCGGAAGAGACAAAACCCCTCCTATCGCTCATTGCCTCCATGTGATTCGGGACTGTACCCAAAAGCCACCATTTTGCACGTTCACTTGAACATGGTAAGGTGGAAATCAAAGCACAGTGGGAATCACACAAGACTCTATGACGATCTCGGGTCTACATACTAACCTGTACCAGTGTCACCAGAGAACTGCTATCTGAAGATAGGTATAATACCAACTAGGAGTTCTCGGCGAGTCCGTTCAGTATACCCAGTCTCCACTGAGCACCCATATACCATCTTTGATGTTAAACACCAATGGATATGGGATCATCCATCGCCCATCATATATGTCAAGAAGCGTATACGCTAGTCTACTCTGGAGTATCGATGCCCTGTCTCGATACACTCTCGACTAGGAACAATTATAGGATGTAGTTGTGGACTACCCTGGCCTCACTAGTATGATCTCCATCACAGTCCCAGTAGTCAAGTATATATCCTAAGGGCTTTATCAACATGTGAGAGCAAGACAATAACACAATACAAGTCAACATGTTAAGACAAAGAGCTACCAGATAGCATACTATCATATCGAGTAAGAAAGTCCTCTCTATATATATCCAAGCATCCACTATAATATACATCATATGTATAATAATGACCTCTAAGGCATATACATAACTAACACAACCATCTCATTGAAGGTATGCAATCTCATTACAAATTTCAATACTTGAAATTCCTGATAATATTTTGCCCCTAGCGTCCTATGATCTTGACAGAGGCCAACAAACCATAGTGCCCTTGTCAAGTTCAACCCGTCATTTCATGTATGAATTAAACCCACCCGCATGATCCTTGACAAAGGCCAACAAGGTCGTACGACTACCCTAATCCAATCGCATCACATGCTTTGCAGATAAGCACTAATCAGCTACCACACACTACGCCTTGACAGATGCCAGCAAACGCAGCACGAATAATAATTAGTCCTTATCTGAAATGACGGAGGGATACGACAGGTTTTTAATAAAACCTTTTGCGCAATGAACTTTATATTGTTGTAGAATCAAGTGATTTTGAAAAGGAGTGTTTTTGAGGATTTTACTAGTTGCGCTAAAGAGGTCACTCCTGGTGAATGGACTTCGGCTCTTTCCTCATCGAATGAGGTGCTGGATATCCATCAAGGAATATCACTATGCAAAGCATGATCTAAAAAAGCAATAAAACCAAAACCGAGTTGGTTGTAGCATTACCAGTTTCGCTAAAGAGGTCACTCCCGGTGAAGGGATCTCGGCTCTTTCCTTATCGAATAAGGTGCTGGATATTCTACAAGGAATACCACTATGCAAATCAAGAACTAGAGCTACCCTTTTTGAAAATTTGAATCCACAACATCTTTAGGTTTCTTTCTTTTTCATTAATCTCGTTAATGAAGTCCCATCATTTATGCTTCCTAAGCATTAATGATAAAGAAACGAAAATAGAACGTACGCTTATGCCATCCGTATTCGCCACAGTGTCCCGTTATGCACGTTAGGTTACTTAACTAACGACATAGCGGGGAGGGACTAGCGCGGATACAAAACATAAGCAACATTTATTATATATCATATATATAATAATAACATTCGTCTCATCATATAAAATGATCACATTACAGAATATCATCAGCAGAAGTCCATATATGAAATATTGGATATACGAGGAATTCCGTGTTTTAAATTAAACCAGTTAAAACATGGATTCCACGGTAGCGATGAATAGCCAAACCTACATCCCTAGACCCCTACGAGAGTGGCAAGAAACCCTACCAATTCTAGAGTTAGGAGACCCGGTCTCGACTCCTCGAGATGGTCTCTCACTGGACTCTAGAACCCGGTTACTTGTGCTCCACCTTTGGTCTATCATAATGCGGAAAAGTAAATAATATACATCAATGGTGATATCATCCTCAACCCGGAAGTGCCCTAAAAAAAGAATATTACACACAAGTTTTTAAATGAATGAAAATGAAAAACTCTTATCTCACGCAAAAAACCCTGGCTATTCAAACACGACGGTCCAATATAACATATTACAGTAACACATAACATCATATATCATCAACGTAAGTAAATATGCGTATCCCAATTGTCGTTGACATATAGCAACGAAACCAGCGATACACCACATATTACACTTACAGTCACAGAAAAGAAAGTGAAAAACTACAACAATTGGAATCCGCAACTATCTTAGACATCAGAAACCCAAAATATCACATACTTCGGATTTCATGCCTAACCAAATAAATTCCTTAGGCATCATACACCCGGAATATCTCATATTCCGAATTTCATGCTTAACATTATAAACCCTGGATTTTAGTTTCGATATTGAAAACACTTTTCAATAATAAGTCGGGCAATTCAACAAGATTCCCGACAAACTGATCGAATGCTCGTCGGAAACTTTAGTAGACGGCCGCACCCCTGATGCCGTCGACGAAGTGTACTTAGGCGGAACACTACGGCCGCGAGCACCCGGAAGGATGCTTTTGGCAACGGGGTTCTCCTACAGTCACTTGGTCGGGGCTATAGGGCGTGGCTATCTAGTATGGTTACCCGGCGAGTATCTGCGTACGCTACGTGATTGTGACGGAATTTTGATCCACATCAAAATCCCGTGGCAACCGATAACATGAGACTAAACTGCTAGATTTATAAAATTCAAATTAGTTTTCACAAAACTAATTATTGTGGATTCCAAATATTGTATCACAATTTACAGATAGCTAGACGATGTTAAACATTTCGATCGAATCAACAAACACCCAAAATTTCCCAGGGAGCTCAATACTTGAGCATAGTTTAAAAATACCCAGAACATGCCACAACACCTATGGACCAACCATAGAAGGGCCGACCCATGCCTCACTTATGGAACCAAGGAACTGCCGCAAACACTAGGGTTTGGTGGCAGTTCCAGTGGTCATAGAATCGAGTTAGAGTTTCGTTCTTCTAGAGGGTCCATAGAATTACCTGCATGATTTTTCGAATATTTTTGACTTGGAAAATTCCAACTCTTAGAAAATATCCAGCGAGGGTAATGTGGTGGTGTTTGATGTTCGTTCGAACTTTTTAACGCCGTCTAAATTACCCGAAACGATATTAAAATTACGACTATGAAACACTCCAAATTGCCTTTACAGAAAGATAACATCACATGTAATCTTAGTAAAAACAAACAATACCTGAAACACCAAACCCCAGAGCCTGGAACGCCAAAGTGAAACGAGACCAAAACTCCTCACTAAAACCAGTGGGACCGGTTTTTTAAGAGGTTTCGCCGGGTCAAACCCGTTGAAAGTGGCTTGTTTTACTTTGGTGTTCATGCTACATCTTATGTAACATTCTGCAACTGCTTAAAAATTTCGACAGAAACTAGGCTTTTTGTTTTGTGGTTTCGGAGTTGTTTCTGTTTCGTAATTCTACAAATATCGTCTAATTCTCTAGCATGGCTCTGATACATTGCCGGGTTCCCTAGCACGACCAATGGGTTTCGGGAAGCATCAACCATGCCGTTTTCTAAAATTTGCCGCGCTAAAGAAGCCTAACCTAGAATCTTAACTAGAGAATTAGACGAAACCAAGCATGCAAACATCTTTACATCTAAGTGAACAAGGAATACAACCTTTCCAGACCGATCCTTCACTTTAAAAGCTCCATGTAGTAGTCCCTTCGCTCCAAGTAGTGTTCTCCCGGACTCTAATAAGGCTCCACAAGGTGAAATGAACATGCTTTCTTGAAGTTTTCGAGGCCGAAGATGATCTACGTTGAGGAGATACTAACTCAAGCTACCTCTTCACTAATTAGGAATTAGTGAAGCAAACAGTCTAGAATAAATGGCTAATCTAGTGTAGGTTGATGAAGTACGAATTTTGCTCACTTTAGAAATATTTTTCTCACTAATTTTCTTCACCTCCCAAAAACCTAGTGAACTCTTGGAGATGAAGAAGAAGATGAAGTGGGGAATAGAATGAAAATAAATCCATGAGTGAGAATAGCAATCATGGGTGAGATAATATCTCATATTAACTCATGTAGAGACTTAACCATGTAAAACAAAACTAGTAGACTAAGTCAATGGTTCTACAAGCTTCCACTAAGCTCAAACCATGTGACTAATTTCCAACTAATTTTGATTTACTTTAAATAAACAAAACCCTTCATTATGATAAGTATGGTGTGAGTCTCATACACCCATGTAGCATGAAGCAAGAAGCATGACACAATAATATATATCACATATATATTAAGTGTACAAAAGTGAGAAAAAAAGATGCTTAAGTGAGCTAATATTAGTTAATGTAAATTAATATATCAAATATATAATGATACATTAAATTATTAAATCAACACTTGATTTAATAATCCGGCTATATCACATATAACCGACTAATATCATTTGTATCAACTTATCGAATCAACACTTGATTCGGTAACCCGGCTATATTACATATAACCGACCGATATCACATATCGCGAGATTAGAATACGGCATCACATATGCGTATTAATCTCGGTCCCGCACATATCACATATGTGCTCCTACTTCGTTTCTCCTGAGTTAGGAAACCTCTGTGTAGGACTCTAAAGACTCATCAATACGCCGGTAGTAGGTGACGATCATATCAGTTACCCACAAGCCGTCACCGGTACTAGCTGGACGTAACGTCTGCCTGGGTATTGAGTGATCAGAAGATCTACAAGCAAGCCTGTTCATACTCTTGTGAATCCAATAAGTATCAATACCGTACAGTCCGGTCTCTTCGTCTGATATGTTGCATATCCAGCTCGGGGGTGGTAAACGTCAGACCCCAATAGCCTGATAAGTCATGCCGATGTGAGGCCCATAACGATTCGAGAAACTACTGACAACACTTACCGGTAGATCTCAGCAACCCTGGCCAGTGATTTCTTGTTATGGCCAATCGAGCATAGCGCAACATCAACCCTCAATACCGGGAGAGACGAAATCCCCTCCTATCGCTCATTGCCTCCATGTGACTCGGGACTGTACCCAAAAACCACAGTTTTGCACGTTCTCTTTAACATGGTAAGGTGGAAATCAAAGCACAGTGGGAATCACACAAGACTCTATGACAATCTCGGGTCTATAGACTAACCTGTAACAGTGTCACCACAGAACTGCTATCTGACGTGAGGTATAATACCATCTATGAGTTCTCGGCGGGTCCTGTTCAATGTACCCAGTCTCCACTGAGCATCCATATACAATCTTTGATGTCAAATACCAATGGATGTGGGATCATCAATCGCCCATCATTTGGATCAAGAAACATATACATTAGTCTACTCTAGAATATCGATGTCACGTTTCAATACTCCCATGACTAGCTACAATTGAAGGATGTAATTATAGACTACCCTGGCCCCACTAGTATGATCTGTATCATAATCCTAGTAGTCAAGTACACATCCTAAGGACTTTATCAACATGTAAAAGAGAGACAATAAGTTTACATGTTAAGATAAAGAGTAACTAGATAGTATACTATCATGTTGAGCAAGAAAGTCCTCCCTATATATGTTCAAGCATCCACTATAATATACATCGTATGTACAATAATGGCCTCTAGGGCATACATATAACTAACAGATTTCTCCGATGAAAGTTGTCATGTGATTTGGGAAGGAAGGGAAGCTTAGCCCCAGATTTGTGGGTCCTTTTGAGATCCTTGAACGAGTTGGTACCATTGCCTATCGTTTGGCACTTCCGTCCAGTTTTCCGAATGTTCACCCCGTATTTCATGTATCGATGCTTCGCAAGTACCTTCATGACCCTTCTCACATGATTCAGCACCGGACCATCCAGCTGGAGTGTGATCTTTCTTTCACCAAGCAGCTGGTAGTTATTTTGGATCGGCAGGTGAAGAAACTTCGGTCAAAGGTCTTGCCGTCAGTGAAGGTTCTGTGGCGTAGCCCAAGTAGCGAAGAGGTCACATGGGAAGCCGAGAGCAAGATGTGGAAGAAATGTCCTCATCTCTTCGAAGGTACGCAGAGTAAGATTTTTAAATTCGGGGACTGAATTTCTTTAAGGGGGAAGATTATAACACCAAAGAACGCGATTAGTGTTAATTAAGAGTTATAATGCGGGTATTTAATAAAAATTAACCATTAATTATTTTCAAATATTTTATTATTATTAATTAATTTTTTATTTAATTTTTTTATGCTTGCACACACATGTGCATGTTAATCTAGGGTTAAGTATGTGTTAACTTTGCTTTGTTCGCTATGACACCTTAACCATATTATGTTATGTTATGTTTACATATATTTATTTTAATTATCAAAAGGGTTTTATTTTAAAATAAGAGAAAAAGGAAAAGATTTGAAAATGGAGGCATGATGAGGCATGGGAGCATGGGGGGACAAAGCATGGGGGCATTAAATGAAGAGAGATAAAGAGCATGGCTCAACTCTCATCTCTCACCCTCACCCTCACCCTCTCTCATTTTTATCCTCACAACACTCACTCTCTCAATTCTTTTCTCCTTCTTCTTCACAAAAAAAATCACCTGTTGAAAATATTTTCTTCACTAACCCTAAGCCTAAGCCAATATCAAACCCCACTAAACCCTTCACTAAGCTTGCTTAAGCCCTCTTATGATGTCTTGGTGCTTGATGGCTAGTGTTTCATCCAAGTCTTAGTGAGGTATTGATGTTAAACACTTTGTTAGGCTCTAGGGAAGGTTTTGAGTTAATTAGTTTCAGTACAATACCTTAATGTTATAGTTTAGTGCTAAATATCGTATTTTTGTTAAGTTTGGAGTCTCTGTTGAATCTGCTATTGTTATGTTGATCAATAATTTAATCTAACAATACAGTAGATTAATGTTAGAGCCTTTTGTTTACCCTAGAAACCTGGACCCAACCCTACACTTTTGGACTGGTGAGAATCATCTTTTCCCCGGCGCCGCCGGTTTTTTAGTTGAACTGGGTGTTGGGTTTTTGTAGGTAGCTCTCTATGGGTCATGTAAGATATTTGGTATACTTTATTTTTCTTATATAATCTGTAGTCAAAATCTTGGGCTGTTTAGCTATAATTATTGTGTTTCGACCAAGTGCGATGCGGATTTATCCAATTTTTGTTAAGTGTTTCGTACGTTTTACAGCCATAGGTTTGGATTAGGATGCCGCTGCACCCGTTTCCCCGCTAAGCTAACACTTGGTTGTTAGTGTATATACCCTAGAGGCCATTACTGTATCATACTGGTTTGTATATTACTTAATGGATGCTTGGGATATTCACCTTGTATATACAATCTTGCTCAAAATAGTAGTATGCTACTTGGTTTGTTTCTACTTCAATGTGTACATGTGTTTATTTTTGTATATCGCCTATACACATTAGTGGAGCCCTTAGGATCTTTGCTTGATTACCAGCGATGTGATGGCCGTCACACTAGTGGGGCTGGGTAATCTATAAGCACATCCTTATGCAGGTCCCTGGTCGCAGGACTATCGAGACAGGGCATCGATACTCCGGAGTAGACCAGCGCATGCGCTTCTCATCCCAGTGTGGGAGACGGTCTGTCCCACAGCCGTCAGTACGTCGTACACCAGATAGTATGCGGGTGCTCGTTAGGTTACGGGTACACTGGACAGGACTCGTCGAGAACTGACTAGTTGGTATTATGCCTATCGTCAGTTATCAGTTCCCAGGTGACATGAGTACAGCTTAGTCCGCTGACTTGACACTGTCACTTCGCCTCGAGTGTGTTCCCACTGTACTTTGATCACTACCCTACCACGGCTCAAAGGAGTCGTGCAAACAGGTAGTGGTTGGGTGCAGTCCCGAAGCACTTGGAGGCAGTGACGGTTAGACAGGATTCGTCTCTCCCGGTATTGGGGGTTGACATCGCGCTGTGTCTAGGAGAGCCATTACACGAGTAGTCCCTGGCCAGGGCAAACGAGATATACTGGTAGGTTTCCAGTGTTATCTCAGGGTGTTTTGGGCTTCGCTCAGGCACGACTTGTACCGCTATTGGGGGACTGACGTTTACCGCCCCCTAGGCCCGCCATGCGATGTATCAGACGGACAGACCGGACTGTACGGAGAATGTCACACTCAGGCTCAGTAGGAGTTCAGATGGGTTTCGCCTCGTCGGTCTTCTTATCGGCATTACCTGGGGACCGTTACGCACAGCTAGTGCCGCTTGCGGTCTGTCGTTAAACCCACTGCCAGCGTAGTGTCGAGTCTTTAGAGTCCCACACAGAAAGCTTTTCTCCTTTAGGCAAAAGAGTAGAGGTCGCATGGTATTGCGACAGGTCGCATGGTTTTGCGACAGGGTTCGGTCACATCCGTGCACTTGTGCACGTACAGTGTCCGGACAGTTTACACTAGCGGGCTTTGGTTTAAGCCAGATCCTAGTGTACCTTTTGGGATTGGATTTGTCCAGTGTGCATTCGTGTTCCTCGGAACGCGGATGCGGGTGTGTATGCACAGTTGACAGGGAGGCAGAGGCAGCGGATTCTCATTAGGGTTGTTGACAGTTGACCGTTGACTATTTGACTTTTTGCTCAACCCTAATGAGAATATGATATGTGATTAACTATTATATTAATTAAGTATTATGGTGACATGGTTGTTGACTTTGTTGACTTGTTGACTTTTGTTGACTTGTTGACTTTGTTGACCGGTTGACTAGGCTTGACTAGTTGACCATCATGATAACCATAGCCATCATTTCATGGCAAAGACTTTTGTTTGCTTGCTCATTTCTGCAAAATGAGTGCATGAAATGATATGGTTATGGTTGCTTCAACCATCACATAAGACTTTTTTAGTATGATGAGTTATCATTGCTTTGGATTATGAGAGGGTGAAAGACAAAAGAGAGCCTCATTCTTTCTTGCTCACTCTCTCTCTTGTTCTTGAGCTCTCTTTTTGCTCTCACCCTTTTTGCTCTTGCTCCCTCTCTTGAATCTATGGTTCATATCTCTCATGAGTTGAGAATCAAGAACCATAGATAAAATCCCATTCTAATTCTTCTCTACTCATCCTAGTTCACTAGGTTTAGCAAACCAAGTGAACTAGTTTCTTCAAAGATCGAAGAAGGAGCTAAAGGTTGGAGCTTTCAGGTGGATCTATCTTCGGCGTACGGAGACGACGAGAAGAAGCCATTCCGGAGCTTGAAGACGAAGGAGTTCAAGACAAGCAAGGTATAACCCCCTAACCGAGTAGCTAGAAACTCTTAGTTAGGTTGTTAGATAGATGTTTAACCAAGATCCGGGTTTTAGGTCCATGTTACCACCTCCGTAAAAATTGTTTTTTACCAAATTCCGCATTCCCGAAAGTACCGGGAGAGGTAGCATGGACTTACAGTGGTATCAGAGCCTGGTTAAACTCTATCTAATATGTTAGCAAGTAACTAGAAGATCGATCAAAGAAAAAGTCCCAAAAACGAACCCATGAATTTTCAACTTTCTGTCGATTTCAAAAGTACTGGAAAATTTTTTTGGAACACACCAAAAATCGGCTCAGGGTTTTATTTGAATAACCACCAAAGATGGACCCACGATCGAGTCAAAGCGCCGCGGAAGCGCGGCGGGAGAACGCTCCCGCCGCGGATCCGCGGCCGAGTTGACTCGGCCGAGGTCAATCTTTGGTGCAGTGTTATTCTGGGGGTATTTTGGGATTTTTAGTACATATATTTTCAACCCAGATTTTCCAGAACGAAAATTTTATTTTGGGGTCCCGAAAATCCGTATTTTTGATCGAACTTCTAAAAGACTTTAGCTAACGGGTTTTTCTGTAATGTGATATTTGTATTGAACATCTACTAATCGCTATATGTCGATTAGTGGGGGTTATACAAATCTGTGATCTGTATTGTTGCTGGAATGTGTATATGAATATGTTGGATTGTCGCGGGTGAATAGCCGGGGGTTGTGAGACGAGAGTTTTCTTTTCTTTCAATTCTTATAAATTTGTAAATTGATGTAATAATTATTTGTATGGCCGCACAACCGGGTCGGGGTTGTAGCCGTCATTGTATAATTTCTTTTTACTGTTTTTGCTCCTAGGATAGACCCATGGAGGGGGTGCACAAACTACCGGGTATGCCGAAGTGTCGAGTGGCCTACTCATAGGAGATGAGGGAGGTTACTACGCTTCGGGTACTTGGCGGGTAGTTTGCCGCACCCGTAGGGGTCTTGGGTGGGGTATTTGGCTATTCACCGCGACCGTGTAATCTGTCTTTTGTTACAGGCTCGTACAAATTACAGATTCCTAGTATATCCAATGTATTCATCTGTGATCTGAAATGTTTATCATTGCAGTATATCTATATATGATATTATTTAGGCGTTGCTTATGTTTTACAGACGCGCTAGCCCAGCCCCCGCTCTGTCGTTAGTTAAGTAACCTAACGGGTAATGACGGGGCCCCGTGGCGAATGCGAATGGCATAAGCGTACGTCATATTTTGGTTGTTTTCTGCAATGGTAGGATTAAATGATGGGACACATTAAAAGAACTAATGCAAGAATATCATGCATTAAAAGAACTAATGCAAGATAATAAACCAAGTTAAAGTCGTTGGAACACTTTCGAAAAACCACTCGGTTCTTTTCAAAACCAACTTTTAAATGCGGAGCTTGAGCCACTCCTTTTAAAAGCTATCTCGTTCCATCGACCAAATCAAGTTCACTACGTTCACGGTTTTGCCAAAACCATCCGTAGCCCTCCGTCGTTTCACATGAATAGTCAATAGTATTCAAGCTGTGTATGTTGGCCAAAGTCAAGGCACAGTGATTGGTAGCTATTGGGTGTTCATGTGTAGCATAGATAGATGCGTTGGTTTGGGACAGTCGTACTGCCATTTTGGCCAAAGTCAAGGGTAGGTACGGATGGATCCAAATTAACCTGGAGAATGACGGGTAGAACTTGACATGTGACTTATGATATTTTGGCTAAACTCAAGGTCATAAGAGCATGGGGCAAAAATCCACATCGGGAGTTTCATAAGTACTGAAACTTGCTAGATTTGCATACCATTTGGAGTGTGATGATTCTGGTAGGATTCCTTCAGTTTCGTCACGCGATGATATTTGGATCCCGATCCTACTGTGAGTATATGCTACTCCTCGGGAAATTTCTCACTAAACGATCAATGCTATAAACCTAGTAGGTGCCTAGAAAGGTGTTAGCGGGGCTACGCCCCCAGGGAAAAGAGGTTCTCTAATTAAGGAACTTCGCGAAAGCATTGGAAAACCTCCCTCGAAGTACCGACACCGGCCTGGCTGAACGGTTAAGCAAGTATTGTGCGGAGGGATTGATCCCGACTAATTCTTCCTTTATGGTTTGAGGAGGGATTCGAGAAACAGTGGGAGCCATCCTGTTTAGACAAACTAAAAACCACTCTAAACTTGCAAGAGCATCATGCTGAGTGTTTCTTCTTCTCTCTCCTAATTGCAGCGACCAAATCAATATGACTGGACTTAAGTTACTCCTAGATAAAAACAAACTGACAGGGCCAAACTACAAAGATTGGCTCAGGAATGTCAAGATAGCAATCACTTACGACAAGCTGGGGTATCTTCTTACCACCAAAGCTCCCCTGTCCCTGGTCCAACTTCCAGCGTCGCGGATAAGGAAATCCGCAAGACTTGGGAGATTGATAGCGCGAAGGCCAAATGCCTCGTGCTTGCCTCGATGGACAACGAACATCAGAGGAGGCACGAGAATATGGACTTGGAATCCATATTGCTTCATACAAAAGAACTGTATGGAGAGCAATCTCGTATCGCAAGATACGAAGCGTCGAAAAAGTTATTTTCGACAAGAATGGCCGTCGGATCATCAGTAGCCGAGCACGTGCTAAAGATGATCGGCTACATTGAGGAGCTCGCGGACCTAGGGATCACATTGGAGAGTGAGCTATATACGGATATAGTTCTCCAGTCCCTTCCTTCCACTTACGCCCAGTTCATACTGAACTTCAACTTACAAGAAAAAGAGGTTGAACTTTCAGAGCTCCTCAACATGCTGAGGAGCGCAGAGGGCACCCTACAGAAAGGTAGGGAAACAACCACTTTGTTTGTAGGAGGATCATCTTCTTCTAGGTCCAAGGCGAAAGCCAAGGGAAAGAAGAAGAAGGCCCCTGCCAAACCAAGGGGCGGTGTTAGTAAAGTGGATACGAAGGGAAAAGGTAAAGCAACAAAGATAGCGGGGAAGCTTGTGGATAAGGAAGAATGCTTCTATTGTCATAAGAAAGGACACTGGAAGAATGATTGCAGGGCCTGGAAGGCCAGAACACAGGAATTGAAGCAGGTTGCAGCTTCAGCTTCAGGTGTGTATGTTATTGAAAACCGTCTTTCAATAAACTCTACTTCCTGGGTATTGGATACCGGATCAGGATCTCATATCTGTAATTCTTTGCAGGCGTTGAGAAACCGTAGGGTTTTGAAGGCAGGTGACATGACCCTCAGAGTTGCGAACGGAGCTAGCATGGATGCTAAAGCCGTGGGGGACTATCACCTGGGAATGTCAGATGGACATGTTTTGGTTTTGCGTAATTGCTTTTTTGTACCCAACGCAACTTGTAATATCATTTCTGTATCTTTAGTTTCTAAAGAAGGTTATGAATTTGCGTTTGTAAGTAATGTTGTAAACATTCACCTTAATCAAGTTTTGATTGGGTCAGGTACATTGAGTAATGGTATATACGTATTGAACCAACCACAGATTTTCAATATCCAGAATACACACAAAAGAAAGTCTCCAGAAATAAATCAGACTTTCTTGTGGCATTGTAGACTGGGTCACATCAATGAGAGAAGGTTGACTAAGTTACATACAGAGGGATATTTAAATGCGTTCGAATATCAATCGTATGCCACTTGTCAATCTTGTCTTAAAGAAAAGATGACAAAGACTCCGTTTACTGGACATGGAGTAAGAGCGAGTGAGCTCTTGGGACTCGTACACAGTGACGTGTGCGGTCCAATGTCTACACATGCGCGAAGCGGATATTCTTACTTCATTACTTTTACGGATGACTTCTCAAGGTACGGTTATGTTTTCTTAATGAAACATAAGTCCGAGGCCTTTGGAAAATTCCAGGAGTATAAGAATGAAGTAGAGAAACAGACCGGCAAAAGTATTAAGATTCTAAGATCGGATCGAGGTGGAGAATACTTAAGTGCCGAATTCCTGAATTACTTAAAAGAGAATGGAATTCTCTCTCAGCTTACTCCTCCATACACCCCGCAACATAACGGTGTATCGGAGAGACGGAACTGCACCCTATTGGATATGGTGCGGTCCATGATGAGTAACGCTGAGTTGCCGCGATCATTCTGGGGATATGCGCTAGAATCAGCCGCATACCTTTTGAACCGAGTTCCCACTAAGACTGTGCCTACTACGCCATTTGAGATGTGGTGTGGGAAGAGACCCCATCTTAATCACATTAAGACATGGGGAAGTCCAGCTTTTGTCAAAAAGCAGCATGCGGACAAGCTCGAGGCACGCTCAGTACTGTGCAAGTTTGTGGGATATCTAAAGAATTCCAAGGGATATTTCTTATACTGCGAAGAGGAACAAAAAGTTCTTGTTTCTCGTCATGCCCACTTTCTAGAACACCAGTTCATAGAAAAGGAAATAAGTGGGAGCGCAGTAGAACTGGAAGAAATTCCCGAACCACGGACTATTACTGAAAGTTTAGTGGAACCAGAGGGTTCGGAAGAACAGGACATTCCTACGCCGCTCCGCAGGAGTAGTAGGCAGTCTCATCCGCCCGAGAGATACTACGGTTTTCTCATAGACGGGGATAGAGAGGATTGCATCATAGAATATGATGAGCCTACTAGCTTCCAGCAGGCCGTTCAGAGCGTTGACTCAGTGAAATGGCTGGATGCAATGCGGACCGAAATGGAGTCCATGTTCACCAACAAGGTATGGACGTTGGACGTTGCTCCAGACGGGGTAAAACCCGTAGGATGCAAGTGGATCTTCAAAAGGAAGATTGGTGTAGATGGACAGGTTGAGACCTAAAAAGCAAGGCTGGTAGCAAAGGGTTTTCGTCAAAGACCTGGCTTGGACTATGACGAAACCTTTTCTCCAGTAGCCATGCTGAAATCCATTCGGATCCTTCTTGCCATTGCTGCCTTCCACGATTATGAGATCTGGCAAATGGACGTAAAGACAGCTTTTCTAAATGGAAATTTAGAAGAGTGTGTCTATATGGACCAACCAGAGGGTTTCATTCAGAGTGGGAGCAGCGGAAAAGTGTGCAAGTTGCTTAAGTCCATCTATGGACTAAAGCAGGCATCGCGGAGTTGGAACATCTGCTTTGATGAGACGGTCAAAGAATTTGGCTTTATCAAAAATCCAGATGAACCATGCATCTATAGTAGATTTGTAGCGAGAACTGTAGTATTCCTCGTTTTATACGTGGATGACATTCTCTTAATAGGAAATGACATTCCTATGCTACAATCTGTCAAAGGGTTCATGTCACACAGGTTCTCTATGAAAGACCTGGGTGATGCCTCATACATTCTGGGTATCCGGATCTACCGTGACAGATCCAAGAGGATATTAGGACTTTCTCAGTCCAGGTACATCGACACCATACTGAAGAGGTTCAGTATGGAAGATTCCAAGCGCGGTAACCTACCGGCTTGTCACGGGATCACCCTCTCTAAAGAGATGTCTCCCAAGACTGATTTGGAGAGGGATCGCATGTCTATTATACCCTACGCTTCTGCAATAGGCTCTATAATGTATGCGATGTTGTGTACCAGACCGGATGTAGCTTATGCACTGAGTGTGGTAAGCCGGTATCAGTCTAACCCTGGGGAGAAACACTGGATAGCAGTAAAGAACATTCTCAAGTACCTGAGAAGGACTAAGGAGATGTTCTTGGTGTATGGCGGAAAAGACCTCCAGATCGAGGCCTTTGCTGACTCCAGCTTCCAGAGTGACAAGGATGATTCCAAGTCCATGTCGGGTTTTGTCTTTACCCTCAATGGAGGGGCGGTGTGTTGGAAGAGTTCCAAACAGGAAACCGTTGCAGACTCGACGATGGAAGCGGAATACATCGCTGCATCTGATGCCGCAAAAGAAGCTGTCTGGATGAGGAAGTTCTTGAAAGAACTTCAGGTGGTTCCGTCCATTGTTGATCCAATACCTCTGTATTGCGACAACAACGGGGCTATAGATTTAGCGAAGGAACCCAGGTCCCATCAGAGATCCAGGCACATCTTAAGGCGGTATCACCTGATCAGGGAGATCGTGGATCGCCAGGAGATCGAGGTTTGGAGAGTCGCTTCAGAAGATAACACTGCAGATCCATTCACCAAGGCCTTGCCCCAGACTCAGTTCGAGCGGCTGATCGAGATGATAGGTCTTCGATACGCCAGTACATGGCCTTAGTGCAAGTGGGAGATTGTTAGTGTATATACCCTAGAGGCCATTACTGTATCATACTGGTTTGTATATTACTTAATGGATGCTTGGGATATTCACCTTGTATATACAATCTTGCTCAAAATAGTAGTATGCTACTTGGTTTGTTTCTACTTCAATGTGTACATGTGTTTATTTTTGTATATCGCCTATACACATTAGTGGAGCCCTTAGGATCTTTGCTTGATTACCAGCGATGTGATGGCCGTCACACTAGTGGGGCTGGGTAATCTATAAGCACATCCTTATGCAGGTCCCTGGTCGCAGGACTATCGAGACAGGGCATCGATACTCCGGAGTAGACCAGCGCATGCGCTTCTCATCCCAGTGTGGGAGACGGTCTGTCCCACAGCCGTCAGTACGTCGTACTTGAGATAGTATGCGGGTGCTCGTTAGGTTACGGGTACACTGGACAGGACTCGTCGGGAACTGACTAGTTGGTATTATGCCTATCATCAGTTATCAGTTCCCAGGTGACATGAGTACAGCTTAGTCCGCTGACTTGACACTGTCACTTCGCCTCGAGTGTGTTCCCACTGTACTTTGATCACTACCCTACCACGGCTCAAAGGAGTCGTGCAAACAGGTAGTGGTTGGGTGCAGTCCCGAAGCATTTGGAGGCAGTGACGGTTAGACAGGATTCGTCTCTCCCGGTATTGGGGGTTGACATCGCGCTGTGTCTAGGAGAGCCATTACACGAGTAGTCCCTGGCCAGGGCAAACGAGATATACTGGTAGGTTTCCAGTGTTATCTCAGGGTGTTTTGGGCTTCGCTCCGGCACGACTTGTACCGCTATTGGGGGACTGACGTTTACCGCCCCCTAGGCCCGTCATGCGATGTATCAGACGAACAGACCGGACTGTACGGAGAATGTCACACTCAGGCTCAGTAGGAGTTCAGATGGGTTTCGCTTCGTCGGTCTTCTTATCGGCATTACCTGGGGACCGTTACGCACAGCTAGTGCCGCTTGCGGTCTGTGGTTAAACCCACTACCAGCGTAGTGTCAAGTATTTAGAGTCCCACACAGAAAGCTTTTCTCCTTTAGGCAAAAGAGTAGAGGTCGCATGGTATTGCGACAGGTCACATGGTTTTGCGACAGGGTTCGGTCACATCCGTGCACTTGTGCACGTACAGTGTCCGGACAGTTTACACTAGCGGGCTTTGGTTTAAGCCAGATCCTAGTGTACCTTTTGGGATTGGATTTGTCCAGTGTGCATTCGTGTTCCTCGGAACGCGGATGCGGGTGTGTATGCACAGTTGACAGGGAGGCAGAGGCAGCGGATTCTCATTAGGGTTGTTGACAGTTGACCGTTGACTATTTGACTTTTTGCTCAACCCTAATGAGAATATGATATGTGATTAACTATTATATTAATTAAGTATTATGGTGACATGGTTGTTGACTTTTGTTGACTTTGTTGACTTGTTGACTTTTGTTGACTTGTTGACTTTGTTGACCGGTTGACTAGGCTTGACTAGTTGACCATCATGATAACCATAGCCATCATTTCATGGCAAAGACTTTTGTTTGCTTGCTCATTTCTGCAAAATGAGTGCATGAAATGATATGGTTATGGTTGCTTCAACCATCACATAAGACTTTTTTAGTATGATGAGTTATCATTGCTTTGGATTATGAGAGGGTGAAAGACAAAAGAGAGCCTCATTCTTTCTTGCTCACTCTCTCTCTTGTTCTTGAGCTCTCTTTTTGCTCTCACCCTTTTTGCTCTTGCTCCCTCTCTTGAATCTATGGTTCATATCTCTCATGAGTTGAGAATCAAGAACCATAGATAAAATCCCATTCTAATTCTTCTCTACTCATCCTAGTTCACTAGGTTTAGCAAACCAAGTGAACTAGTTTCTTCAAAGATCGAAGAAGGAGCTAAAGGTTGGAGCTTTCAGGTGGATCTATCTTCGGCGTACGGAGACGACGAGAAGAAGCCATTCCGGACCACCATCGGAGCTTGAAGACGAAGGAGTTCAAGACAAGCAAGGTATAACCCCCTAACCGAGTAGCTAGAAACTCTTAGTTAGGTTGTTAGATAGATATTTAACCAAGATCCGGGTTTTAGGTCCATGTTACACCTCCGTAAAAATTGTTTTTTACCAAATTCCGCATTCCCGAAAGTACCGGGAGAGGTAGCATGGACTTACATTGGTAGCTTGTGGGATTCGTTTCGTTGGTTTTTCGTTGTCTCCGTGTGTTATCAGAAAGTTTGCTAATTTTCACTCGTTATGGTTTGTGTGATGCTAGGATCATTTGCGGGGACTTCGGATGCTACTAGGATGGGGAAATAGGTGATTGGATTCACCTAGGTTGAGATCGTCCAGCGAGTTGATTTAACATCTACGGTGGAATCGCCTATATGGCGTTAAGCGCCGATGGCTAGATTCAGTGATATAACCTTATGCTTATATATACATTGTGATTGTGCGTGATTATCATATTACGCATCTTATTACCTGTTGTACATTGACATAGTATTAATTGGACATTGCACCATTACTAACGGTTCATGTTGCACGATCACTGATTTATATGCCATACACACACCGTTGGTAATTGCCATGCCATGCTCACTATAGAATTTTCCATGGATAAATATATTGTACCACATTCATTATTAATAGTTAGACATTGATTCTTGTTCTAGTACGCATTATGAATTGCATCATACATACATACATACATACATACATTGCTATATATATATATATATATATATATATATATATATATATATACTCTCATATGATATTTTATTTCGATTTCGTGGATTTGGGAAACCGAAAGATACCTTTTGAAACTTGAAATATTTAAAAAGTGTGGTTTTCCTTGATATGATAAATTGTGTTCACCATGAGTTTTCTCGGTTCTGAGCTATTTCGAGTACCCGATTCGAGGAGGTGGATGAGCCGTTTGCGGGTATATGGTGGACCCGGTAAGGTACCCTAGGATAAGAAGCTCGAGATGTAGACGATGAGCCTGGCAGGGGGAGTACTAACTACATGTGATTGTATAGAAACTCGACGGATAACCGGAGGATATCGTTCGGAGTTATGAGATGAGATGGATATGATGGCCGACCAGAGTGACGGCGCCTGAGATATTGGGATTTGGAATGTCGTTGATGGACACCAGATTTCTATGATGAGGATTATGTTTTATCCCACACTCAGGATTTATTATGACATGCACTGTTTCATGTAGTTGTTGTACCCTGATGGTGTACCTTGATCATGATTTTGTTGCATATCCATACTGCTATACTTATCCCATCAGATTGCATATTTCAGATTATCGCTTTACGTGCATACTTGCGATTATCTGTACGATATTATTTATATTTCACAAGTTGGCAACTGTAACATTTCAGAAAATATAAAATATTATTTTTGGAATTTAATATTAAAATAATGTATTTCGTGAAAACTACCGATTTGCGAATTTGGGGTTTTCGTAAAATGGTATAAATATATACCAATAATTGTGAATTAATTGGAGATTAAAATGATTTATTCATTTAAAAATATATTTATTGGATTTGGCATTTTTATAATTAATTATATGCAGTTTAAATAAAAATTGATTAGTGCACTACTAATCGCGATTAGGCCAAATCCATGTTTCTACATTTTTCCATGGTTAGTGCACCATGGCATGTTGCATTTGGTTGCATGTTGTTTCATTTGTGTTGTTTTATTGGTTTTATGTGTATTATTGTGAGAGAGAAAAATGAAGAGAAAAGAGTGTATTATTGGAAAGAAAGAGAGTGTGACATGGTATGGGCTTGTGAGAGGGTGAAAATAAGAGAGAGAGAGAGAGAGAGAGGGCTGCCTTCATTTCTTCCCCCATTTGTTTTCTTCATCTCCTTCATCCTCTTGCTTCCTCCACCTCTCTCCTCATGTTCCATTTCCAATCCTTCACCAAAACCCTATACTCCCTTCATTAAAAATATTCCCCGCCTCATCCTACACCATATGGACCTTCCAAGCTTGGATTTTGAAGACTTTGAGCAACACAAGAAAATTCTTGAGTTGCCAAACAAGGTAATTCCTACACTTCTAGTTTAGATTTTTAGTTTCCTACCACCCTATAGTAATTTAGAGTTAAATCGATTTAGATTAGCGAGGTTTGGAAATTCCAAGAGAGGGTTTGGGTGATTGTGTAGACTTGTGATGTTTACTGGCTGTTTACAAGACCCTAGTGTTGATTTTATGGCCTAGAACACGGAATAGAAACCAAAATACAAAGTTAGAAACTTTCCGTGTCAGTTTTGTGACTTTTTGGAGGTCTACAGGGAATCTGGAGCAACCCGGGACCTTTATAAAATATAAAAAACATACATTAACCTAGTTAGACCAATAAGAGACTGCCAAGAGAAGACGAGGCCCAAACTCCAATGCAAGGCCAGCGGGGGCGGTCACTGTAGCCAATAGGTCCGCCAAAATTTGGGGAATTGTGCTGGGGTTTTGCCAGTAGCTCACATACCTTATAACATAACTACTGTATTTTTCTTTTCCCAGATTACCTGAGCGAAAATCTGGGAGCATATTGGGATGGTTTTTGGTTATGTTTTCCGATATTGGAATTCTTGGTTTTGGTATTTGATATTGTATTGGGTCGTTGGATGTTTGTACGTCAACGACGAGGGTTGTTTGGTTGTTTTTTGCATGCGTAGGCTATATGTTCTAACCTATGAGCGCACCGTGTGCCGTATCGGTTTTCCGGATTTGGTTTTCATAATGTGGCGATATGTGTTGATTTGTAGGTACCTTGGCGTGGGTTCCGAGACGACGAGGCACATCGACTACGGCTGAACAAGGAGTTCTGCAGGTGAGTAGATTTATATCTACGGGGAAAGTCGGGTGGATGGCGTATAGCACCCCCACAAATTATAATGAAAACCTATATATATATATATATAAATATATATATAGAATATGGTTAAGGAAACCAAGTTAGAAACTTATGGATATGGTTAAAGAATTAGTACGAGACAAGATATACCACGACTTAGGGTTACAGTGTGACATAATATGATAGAAATGATGTCTCGAATTGATATATAAGAATGTGAATCACGATATATATATGTAGTGAAAGAGAATCAGTATGAGATTTTAGTGGCATGTTATGAGGTTGATAAATATGATATGAGATTAAGAAGATGACTTGATGTGAGATATTGATGTGATGAAAAGAGTATACGATGATATATGATGACTTGGTTTGATATGTCGTTATACGGATGCGAGTCGATATGAGATAATTGATACCTTTGTCGGTCCTATGATATGAGATTGATACGGATGTGACCTGGGATATAGGTATATATATATATAATGTTATGAATCATGAGTGATATGCCGTACGAGACGTTAGGTCTGTACCCTCATTGTCATATAGTTTGATAGGATTCATAATGGTTTAATGCCGCCGTACGATGGATACCGTACATGATGAGTTTTACTTGATGATTGATTCATACCCTTGACTAGAGGATGTCGTTCGATGGATTATACTATACGTGATGTTGTGAGGCTGGATGCCGATTGATGGATTCACCGACTCGTTATGTTATAGATACGTATACCCTGTAGCATTTCGCTTACGATGTACTTTATGCTACGTTCATGACATTCTCATTGCATTGCATATACCTGTACTAGTACACCTACACCATTATCGATGATGCGTATGTTACACTTACACAGATTGGCCGGCTCACACACTTTCATCATCGATAATTGCTATGTCACTGCACAGTAGAGTTGCTACATCATGCTATGACTCTTAATTGTTCAGTATTGTCATATGACTCTTTGCATGATATACTTCCTATGTTCACATCATTTTGATATGTTGCATGATATACGGATTTGCTCACATTTCTGTTCTATGTTTTCATACATCATGCTTTATGATATTACGCAATGAGATGCTATTTTCATAAGATTCTGGATTTGAGAACCGTGGTTATATTTCAAAGGAAAATATGTATTGTTTTAAAAACCCGGTTTCTCTTGATATGATATTTCGAGACGCCCACCATGAGTTTTCTCGGTTCTAAGATTGGTATGTGAAACCCGATTCAAGGAGCGGTAGGAACCGTCTGCGGGTACATGGTGGACCCGGTGAGGTACCTCGAGGCAAGAAGACTTGTATGGTTAGGCGGTGAGCCTGGCAGGGGAGCACTACCTACCGGTGATATTATTTGGACTCGGCGGTTATCCGGAGGATACCGACCGGAGTCGTGTGATGGATATGAGATCCAACCAAAGTATGCGGCACCTGAAGGCCGATCCGAGGATGCGGAGCCTCAGATATGAGGATTTACGTGTCGATACTGGATACGGGTTTCATGATGTTTCGAGTGTCGATACTGGACACTCAGGTTCCATGATTTTGATGTGTCGTTGAAGGACACACGTTAGTTGATATCCTCATATTTACATGCATATGCTTTCATGATATTTACATGCAAGATATTATTGTTTCGTTGATGGACACGTAGATGTTATCCACATGCTTATAGGCATTGATTATATTGTTGGCACATATGCAGATACAGCCGCCCTAGATATCATAGTATTACCTTTATGATATAGTTGACCTAGGAATCATTGTTTTATTCGATTTCTACCTGATGATGTTTTCTTTTCACGAGTTGGCAACTCACCCCCGTTGTGCCACAGTTTTTGCAGATTGATCGCATGGATCAGTAGCGGCATCGCCGGCACACAGCTTGCATTCGGGTGATTTGCTTTGGTAGGTGGTACATATTGGATCGTGCCACTCTTGTATTATTATTTCTATTGTATCTAGTCAACTCCATCAATCAGAAACTAGTATTTGTATAAGTAGTAACTTAGAAGAGACTTGTTGTTGCGAGACATAGAGCGATGAGTTATATGTTCGCTTGGTGGATTGATGTCTTTCTTTATTCTTCATTCTTTGTGTTGATCTTCGCCGTTGGGCGTCGTATACTTATATTTCCGTCTTGCGTGGTTGTGATTCCGACGATTGGAGAAGAGCTAGCTCCCGCTTGGGGATGCCTTTTATATTATCATGTATATGTGGTTTTGGATCAAAATATACAAGGGAGGTGCTGCCCAAATTTGTAAAAGACGAAACATGTTTTTCAACTAGTATAATCCACTTGCATTTTCATGTTTCATTACCTATGCATTTATGTAAAAATGGATTTCATTACACCTTTATTTCAAAACTTCACCTCTATTATTTTCACTAAAAAGGTTTAGATTTCTGGGCTTCGGCTTACTTGAATTACGTTACACCTGTAGATGTTGCGTGATTTAAGTGCTGGTCACGGGCTAAATTCTGGGTCGTGACAAAGTTAGTATCAGTGCGCTAGGTTTAACCTTGGTTCGAGTCTAGGTTTGACTATGTGGAGTCCGGGGCATAAAATATTTCGGAACCTAGGCTTGACCTTACAGAACTTAGACTTGAACAGGGGGATATTAGACCCGAACTTTCGTTACATAGGTTGACCATGATTGGTAGAGTAGGTAACTCAAGTAGAGTGACGTACCGCGCGTATATTCCGCGGCATACATACGATACGATACTCCGCTTAAGTAACCTTAGGATGTAAATTTCTTGAGACTTGTGATTCTCTTCGTTCCCTTGATCATACATCCATTGGAGATCCTTGATTCTATTCGTTCCCGTGATCATACTCTCATTGATCCGTTCCTCCTTATGATTATGTATCCATTCTGAATCTGTTGATTCCTTTCATTCCTTTGATCTATCCTCATCGATACGTGCTTGAGGTTCCTGTCACTATGGTTTGAGCGCAGATTGAGTTTCTGCTAGTGATGTGGCCAGGGCGAGCTCGTCATGGACGAGGACTGACCATCGTGTTTTCTGGTGACATGGGAACGTATCGATTTAACGTTTATGTGTGACTTCTCGTTTGAGGCGAGTGTTCGGTTTTGCACCGTATGATCGGGCCATTGTTAGAGGCTGCCTGTTGTGAGAGGACTGTTGATGTACAGCCTACCTCAGAGATCGTGATGGTGTCTACCTTGTAGACAGATGACCCAGCTGTTTCTGAGATTGATGGGATGTCACTTTCAGAGCTTATGAGCTGAGATCGCTGGAGCTTTCAGGCAGAGATGCGACGGTAGATAGATAGTCTATCTTGAGTAGAGTGAGCGGCTGAGATGATTCGTATGATTTGATGCGCCGACGCAGGCTTAGTTGAGTTGAAAATTTCCAGTGTGGAGAATCTTACTCAGATCTAGAGTAGATCGATCCAGAGATGACGTTGTTCGCTGGATGATCCGATAGGAGATCAGTAGTTGACCAGCTTCGGATAGAGGATCTCACCCAGATGCGTTGTGAGTTGATCGAGAGCGGATAAATAAAGTATATTCCTCTGATGGTTGGGACGAGTTCCCGAGGACGTGTTCGGCTAGATATCTTCTACAGAGTGATGAAGATACCGAGTTCGTAATCGAGTCTGTGGGAGAGATTCCGGATTGACTGTAGCCGAGAACAATTGCAGTACGCAGTTAGCCTGAAGTGACGTCAAAGTGGACGATAATAAGGACGAGTGGAACAAGTGGTTCGTGCAAGATATTAACGAGCTGTTGTTACTCCCTGTTGAGATTAGAGATCTGATATGTATACAGAGGCATTGGGATACGGCCAGTTCCTGAGAAAATGCTGTGTTTAGAACGCAGATGTCCAGAAAACGAGAGAAGATTATATAAGAGTACCGGCCTCCGTATAGTTCGGCATAGGCGAGATCGGAAGAGATTTTGAGCAGGTTCCTTCCAGGACACTGCTGCGATAAGATTTGCACCGAGGATCAGTTGTGTCACGTGTATTCAGAAGGCTAGAGGCCGACGTCAGTGACGTGCTGCTTTACGAGTGGTCATGCTAATTGGCCTAGGGATGACCAGAGGAGTGTCAGAGCGGAATCGTTTTCGTTAGTACACCGGACCGAGCCGATGAGCCGATGGATTGTGAGATTGGTAATCCATAGAGAAATGAGGACCCAGAGACAGAGGACGCCAAACCGTGAGCAGGAGGCAAGCAGATGTTCTTGCTCCGCCAGTTTCGGGCGCACCGACATATTTTTCGACATTGTAGGAGGTGTACCTCAATGTCATTTATTGCGATTTGTGTTTAATGATCTGAGTATCACGTTTATATTGTGGGGATTGAGTTTTGATGATTGAGTTTCATGATATCGTTTTCGTGCACCATGGCTGCACCTACTGGGTATTTACATTTTGTGCATAGTTATTGCACTTGATATATGTTTTATACACCGTTGTGTTGGGTTGTGATTTATGCATATCTATTGCACTTGATATCGGTTTTGTGTCTTGGCTGCACGTGGTTATGAATTCGTGGATTTTATATGGTTGACTTGATTTTGTGTATATGGTACGCACTCGATTTGGTTTTTGCACTCGGTATAGCTCGCATGTGCTTGCAGTGCATTGATACGTGTTTTGTGTAAATAGTTGCACACGCTTGTGATTTTTATACACCTTGGCATGCTCGGTGTTGTTTTTGTGAGCATTTGAGATATGGATGAGTTTTCATGCATTGGTTGCACTAGATTTATACTCTGTACATTGGTTGCACCCGATTTATGTCTTTGAACATTTGTTCCACCAGATTTATATTTTTGTGCGCGTTTCCACTTGATGCTCGTTTTCGTGCACTTTACTGCACTGGGCATTTTTACGGACACGACGCGCTTGGGTTGGATTTTTGCGCATATTAGGTGCTTGGTATTGCATTTCGTGCACACCAGATGCACTTGATTTATATTTTATTCGTGCATGTTGGATGTACTTGATTTAGATTTTATTCGTGCATGTTGGATGCACTTGATTTAAATTTTATTCGTGCATGACGATGCACTTGATTTGGATTCTCACGCATGTTTGGCACATGATATGAGATGTGATTTTGTGCACACGGAATGTATGCTATTGGGATTTTCATTCGTGCATGTTAGTTGCACTGGATTGAGGTTTTCGTGCACTCTAGGTGCACTTGATGTTGTTATCCTGCACACCCGTAGTAGTTGACAAATGTTTTTGTGCACACCGGTTGCACTTAGTTTGGTTTTGTGCACATTCGTAGCACTTATATTTGGCTTTGGTTTCCTTGTGTACCAGACGCACGTGAATGTTGGATACGCTTTTTGAGGCTGATTTTGCTCTTGAGCACTTTTTTTTCATGATGGGCACTATACTATATAATAGCCGAACATGACTGATTTAAGGACAGTACCTGAGTACTTTGCATGCATAAAAAGTTTACCAAGAGATTTTCAAAAATAGGGAGCTATAGTACGTGTCCGTGAGTGACACAAAATTTTACAAAGAAAACCTCCTGGATATTTCAAAAGGCGGGACGTATAATTTGAGCAAAAACATATATATGTATATTTACTATTTTACAATTGAGTGTTCGTCACTTGTGCCGTGAGTTACGCATCACACGGCGATTCAGAAAAGATTTTGCATGTGTTCAGTTTTATGAGTTTTTATTCCAAAAATGCGTACTATACACGTATTATAGTATTTGACTAGTGCATATTGGATTTCAGTAGTGGATTTCGAGATCTGTATCTCCATTGTAACTCCGATGATTTGCGTGCAAATCCGATGATTTGCGGGGCGCTTGACGGAGTTCGATTTGAGTTTCGTACTCGTTTTCAGGCGCACACGATGCACTGTGGTATTTCTATATCTTCCGTGATTTCGGAGCCCCGTTGATTTGAGCTGATTATTGAAATGTTTTAGCATTTGGGGGTTTAAATTTAAATTCGGGGACCGAATTTATTTAAGGAGGGGGAGGGAAATTGTAACATTTCAGAAAATATAAAATATTATTTTTGGAATTTAATATTAAAATAATATATTTCGCAAAAACTACCAATTTGCGAATTTGGGGTTTTCGTAAAATGGTATAAATATATACCAATAATTGTGAAATAATTGGAGATTAAAATGATTTATTCATTTAATAATATATTTATTGGATTTGGTATTTTTATAATTAATTATATGCAGTTTAAATAAAAATTGATTAGTGCACAACTAATCGCGATTAGGCCAAATCCGTGTTTCTACATTTTTCCATGGTTAGTGCACGATGACATGTTGCTTTTGGTTGCATGTTGTTTCATTTGTGTTGTTTTATTGGTTTTTTGTGTATTATTGTGAGAAAAGAAATAAAGAGAAAATAGTGTATTATTGGAGAGAGAGAGAGAGAGAGTGTATGATATGGCATGGGCTTGTGAGAGGATGAGAATAAGAGAGAGGGGGGGATGCCTTCATTTCTTCCCCCATTTGTTTTCTTCATCTCCTTTATCCTCTTGCTTCCTCCACCTCTACCCTTATGTTCCATCTCTAATCCTTCACCAAAACCCTATACTCCCTTCATTAAAAATGATCGCCACCTCATCCTACACCCTATGGACCTTTCAAGCTTGGATTTTGAAGACTTTGAGCAACTTAAGAAAATTTTTGAGTTGCCAAACGAGGTAATTCCTACACTTCTAGTTTAGATTTTTAGTTTCCTACCACCCTATAGTAGTTTAGAGTTAAATCGATTTAGATTAGCGAGGTTTGGAAATTCTAAGAGAGGGTTTGGGTGATTGTGTGGACTTGTGATCTTTAGTGGCTGTTTACAAAACCTTAGTATTGATTTTATAGCCTAGAACACGGAATAGAATCCAAAATATGAACTTAGATGTTTATGAGGGCCGGCCAGAGTAAGCGGCGCCTGAGGGCCGATCTATGGATGCGACGCCTGAGATATGAGGATTTACGTGTCGATACTGGTCACGGGTTTCTTGATGTTTCGAGTGTCGATGCTGGACACTCAGGTTCCATAATTTTGATATGTCGTTGATGGACACACATTAGTTGATATCCTCATATTTACATGCATATGCTTTCATTATATTTACATGCATATACTTTCATGATATTTACATGCGTGATATTGTTGTGTCATTGATGGACACGTGGATGTTATCTACATGCTTACAGGCATTGATTATATTGTTTGTACATATGCAGATACGGTCGCCCTAGATATCATAGTATTACCTTTATGAGACAGTTAACCTAGGAATTGTTGTTTTATTCGATTTCTACCTGATGATATTTTCTACTCACGAGTTGGCAACTCACCCCCGTTGTGCCACAGTTCTTGCAGGTTGACCGCATGGATCAATAGCGGCATCGCTGGCACGCAGCTTGTATTCGGGTGATTTTCTTTGGTAGGTGGTACATATTGGATCGTGCCACTCTTGTATTATTATTCCTATTGTATCTAGTCAACTCCATCAATCAGAAACTAGTATTTGTATAAGTAGTAAGACTTAGAAAAGACTTGTGGTTGCGAGACTTAGAGCGATGGGTTATATGTTCGCTTGGTGGGTTGATGTCTTGCTTTATTCTTCATTCTTTGTGTTGATCTTCGCCGTTGGATATCGTATACTTATATTTCTATCTTACGTAGTTGTGACTCCTCCAATTGGCGAAGAGCTAGCTTTCGCTTGGGGATGCCTTTTATGTTATCATGTATATGTGGTTTTGGATCAAAATATACAAATGAGGTGCTGCCCAAATTTTTAAAAGACGAAACATGTTTTCAACTAGTATAATCCACTTGCATTTTCAAGTTTCATTACCTATGCATTTATGTAAAAATGTATTTTATTACACCTTTATTTCAAAACTTCACCTCTATTATTTTGACTAAAAAGGTTTAGATTTCTAGGTTTCGGCTTACTTGAATTACGTTACGCCTGTAGACGTTGCGTGATTTAAGTGCCGGTCAAGGGCTAAATTCTGGGTTGTGACAGCAACTCACTCCCGTTGTGCCATAGTATTTTGCAGGGTTGACCCTTAGTGTAGACGTGGCATGACTCTTTATTGCATCTGCTTCTGCGCATACCGCTATCGTTGGTCGTGATTTTGGTGTAGGTGGGTTTTGCGAGTATCCGTATGATTCCATTGTGTATATTATTTTGTATCTAGTACTCTCCATCTACCACTTATATGTATTTGACTTAGAGACGAGACTGAGAGGTTCGATAATGTATTTTTTTGTGACTCTGGGTGTCGTACTCGTGTAAGCCGGCTTTTATTTTATACTGTGATGTTGTTTTACCTCTTATTATGTTGTTTTCACTTCTAATTTGCTTATTTCTTCGCTACGGCGTCGTATATATACCTGTTGTGGTTGTGTTCCGCCTTTAGGCATGAGTTGCTCTTGTTTGGGGATGCCTTTTATATATTCTATGTTTGTACCCGTTTGGGGCTAGCTTTCACAAAGGAAGTGCTGCTGAAATTTTTAAGAAAATAAATTTAAGTTTGATATTTTTAACTTGAGATTTTAAATGTTTTTAACTAATGTTTTATCACTCTATCTTTTCATGATTTAGATTTCTGGGTTTTCGGCTTACTTGATTTGCGTTACGCCTTTAGACGCTGCGTGATTCAAGTGCCAGTCGCGTTCCTAATTTGGGTCGTGACATTAATTCTTTACATTGTTATTTCATAGGTAACATGTTCAAATTCTCATTCTTGCAATTATTTTTTTTTTATCAATTTTTGTATATCTCATAAGCTACAAATAAGATCTTTCATTTCACCTTCTTTTTAACTCCCAAAATAATTAGAATGATTATGAGCTATAATGTATTAGAATTATGGTGGCCATAAACCTTTTTTATATGTCACTTTTCTTTTTTTTTTTTCATCTCACATTTCTATCATTTCCTATCTCTCTCTTCATCTCTTTTTCATCCTACCTTAGCCATTTCCTTTTGATCAATTCTAAAAATAAAATAAAATCTCTTTTCCCTTGAGTTTGGAGAAGTATCGGTTCCATCAAGCTTCAAAGACTCAGTTGAAGATTTTATCTAAACGATGAGCAGGTTGTTATACTGACTCATACAACCTGTAGGTCTCCTCTTCACCTCATTTTCTTTACTTGAAATTCATCCCCTTATCATGCCTCCATCACTCTGAATCTTAAGATAACTGGTTAGTCTCATGATAATGTTTTTTGTTAAAAAAAATTGTTGAAATAAAGCATATATGTTTAGTTATAAAATCTTGCATGCAATGGTTGATAACATATTAAGTATTGTTGTTTTAGACAGTTAATCATGACCGGATCATATGTTTGCTTCCCATATCTTCATTCATATTATTTATCGCTGAAATTTTATTTACTTATATTTATTTTTGAATACAAGAAAACAAAGTTATAAATAAATACCATAGATTTATCATTTTCAAATACGATCGTACAAAACCTTTATATTTAAAATAATTTTAATAAATTAATTTCCACTTCTGGAAATTCTTGGAACATTATGATAAAATAATAGATTGAATTCTAAATTTACAGTAAAAATTTCATATCAAACCGAATAACGGTTTAGAAATTGCTTAGTCTTTTTAATTCACTTTTTTTAAAACCAGAAAACCGCCAACAAGGGTTTTCTTCGAGAGAACATAAATCTGTAATCGTTGATCCAAATTAAGTTTTCTCTGATGTTTTGAATATCTACATCGAAAGATCCATATTTTATTAGTTTTAAGGTTTTACTTAAAATTGAGGTAAAATATAGAAAACTGCGTTATAATATTAAGCGACGAATCTAGACAGAATTTGTCCTGATTCACACACTGTTTTTAAATAGGAGATAACTCGAACTTCCGATATCCGTTCATGACAAACTTTAGACATGTAAATGCATAATTGATAGAACAATAATTTTCTGTATACTATATTACTTAGAAATGCATGAAACAACCCAATATAGGATTTGCAATACAATATATAGTTGCTGTCCAGAAATCTGAATTTCCGTTTCAAACGATGATCTTAAAATGATCATAATTAGAGCTTCAGGAATCCAAATCGTGCGAAACTTAGTGTTTTGGATAACTAATCCGAAATACCTACAATTTTCTAATAATTTTTGTAACCTGAAACCCGATAGAAATTAACTCAAATTGCGTTTTAAAAATGTGTAACGGTGCTGAACCGATTCTGATATGTTTTGTGTGACAATACGAAAACATGTATATCTCCCAAACCGGTAGCCGTATTTAGGCGAGATTGGAACTCACATATGCATAACACTTAAGTCTATGTTTTCGTTTATATTCTGATTTCAAATGACTTAATTATCTAGCCGTGCATATTACATATTTACAATATTGTTTTGGACGTTACTTGTATACTTATCTCATATCATGCTCTGTGATTGCTTATTTATTTTTATTTATTTGACTTGTGATTAAATCATTACATGCTAGAATTGACTTGATCTTGACACGACTCAATCATGAATTCTTAAACCCAATATGTACACTTGAACCAATTTGACTCGAAACATGAATACAATCGGTATGAATTGCACTTGACATGACTACATGAACTCAATCTTGAAAACTTGATATCATACATCACCTTTTGTATTCATGGATTCGATCAAGACTCATAACATTAATCATAAACTAATAAACACGGGGTATTGGGGTAGTTTGAGTATGAATCCAATGGAAACTCATGAGTCCCATTAATACAAATTATGTTGCTGTAGTACCGGACTGAAACGGTAAAAAGCATGTTGTTGTGGTACCGGGCTGAAACGGTACAAATCACGATTTCACGAATATGGGCCTGTGTTTCCAATCTTCTGGATGATAGCCTGTTGGGTTTGGAATACTTCAATAACAATTGATGCCCCGCTATTTTGGGCCCGTGATTCCTTGCCCATGGACAATAGCCTTGGGTTCGAGAATACTTTTGAGATTGGTTGACATTCACACTTGAACTCACGTTAGTTACTTTTACCCTTTTAGAGACCTTTTAGGACATTTATATTCACTTCATATATACTATACCTACACTCCACGGTCATGCTATACTTGTTTACTATGCTCATGTTATATTGGCATGCTTACATAGTTGTCATTAACATTACCTTGTTATACTTGTTCATGTTTTATTTCCATTCATAATATATCATATGTCATCTTGCATATTCATGTATATACTTTCACATCCCACCTTTCTTGGGGACTTACCGAGCGCAAGTTCGCTGACAGGCATTCCACCCATTTCTTTGTTTCCTTGGAATGTTCGTAAGATAATTTAGAGATTGAGGAGATCGAGTCGAGTCAGGAGGATTACTCTTAGCTTGCGCAGAAGACCGACTACTTTTTCTTTCTTTTCAGGTTTTAGTTCCTATATGCTACCAGTTTAGGCACTTTCTTTTATGCATCTTTGTTTTCAGATATCATGAATTCAGTTTGAAACTTGTGAAAGTTGGGAATATAAATATATAAAGTTGGATTTTAATTATCATGTCTTTTCTTGTCATTTTATATTTCTTATATATGCTTAGCGTATTTGTTTCGAGAAATGACTTTCTCGAAATAAATACGTCGCGGGATTGTCACATGCCGTTACCGATCTTTTGGGAGCGGGGTATGACAGGTTTTATTGGTGACCCATGCAAGTCCATTATGCATGAACATCGTAAGCAATATATTGCAAGAATTAATGAAATTCAACAACTTTTACATTCCTTGCATTTCAATTCATTGGAATCTCATCTTATTCCTTGAATCAATCTTCACTTTTTACTTTCTTGAATTCAACCTCACGACTTTTGAATTCTTAACTCTAGTTCACCCTTCTACTTATATCTTTTAGGCTTATTAGTTTAGTTGGTTAGATCATCGATTGAAGAATCTTGAAGACGTCTTCCTTAGCGTTTCACGTACCTTTCCGACGTACCTCTCGAGAGAATTTCGCGGACGAAATTATTTTAAGGAGGGTAGATTGTAACGACTCGCTATACTTGAATCAATCTCACTTCCTTCATTTGATTTTCTTGAAGATAACTTCTTGGACTCTTAAATTCGTTTCTGTGTCTCCTTGTATTTCTTTGACCATCTTTTACATGCAATGTTGCTCTCTTGTCAATTAGAGTTCCGACTGGTGGAGCGACAACAAAATGTGATCACACCTAGTTTCATTATTCTATTAGCTTATCTTTTTTAAGGAGGATAGAATGTAACGACTCTAAAATTCTTATACCTTCGCGTATTATTTCTTCAACAAAATATTACAATTATTTATTTTTGGTATATTTTTTTTTTCTAATAAATACATTATTTTATCACTTCATCTATTTTATCCATTCTATAATTTTTCAAAGCCCAAAATCCAAGCCAAGACAATTTAATTTGATTTCTTTCTTTTCTTCTTCTAAGCCCACATTCTTTTCAAGCAACAACATATATTTAATTCTTATTAAATAAGTGCATGAACAACCTTGTATCTCATTGGTTAATTCCTTACATTGTTATTTTATAGGTCACATGTTCAAATCCTCCTTCTTGCAATTATTATTATTTTAATCAATTTTTATCCTTCTAATAATCTACAAATAAGACCTTTCATTTCATCTTCTTTTTAATTACCAAAATAATTAGAATGGTTATGAGCTATAATTTATTAGAATTATGGTGGCCATAAACGTTTTTTATATGTCACACTTCTTTCTTTTCTTCATCTCACATTTCTATCATTTCCTATCTTTCTCTTCATCTCTTCTTCATCCAACCTTAACCATTTCCTTTTGATCAATTATAAAAATAAAATAAAATCTCTTTTCCTTTGAGCTTGGAGATGCACCGGTTCTATCAAGTTTCAATGACTCGGTTGAAGATTTTATCTAAACGATGAGTCGGTTATTATACCGACTCATACAACATATAAGTGTTGGGATTTGGTGCCCGTGCCGTGGAGGCCACGGCCGAGGCGGAAGCAAAAACGAAAAATTCTTGCGAGCACTAGACTCCCGAAATACTCAGGATTCGAACCATATACCTAAACTAACAAAACTACAAGTGCAAGGGTTGAAGAAATACAACTTTTGTCGCGTGTCCAGCCAATTGTGGATGACCCCTCCAAGCTCGTAGTCGCCAGGATTGTGCTTCAGAATCGACCACCCTTTGCCGAAGACGATCCACCCGAGGGAATGCGGAGGAGGCTCAAACCGATGACCTAAAGTTGCTCAGTTTGGATGGTCGGTGATGTAGGAATACTCCACTAAATTTCTTTCTCTAGAATCTTGCTCAAATATGGGAGCAAGAAGAAGAAGGAGAAGGAGAGGATGAAGCATGAACCATGAAGCTCAAGTGAGGAAGTCAAGAAAAACATCAAGTGTTGAAGTGAGGATGGCTTGCTCATTTTCAACCATACATGAATAATGCACATAAATGATTTAATCATTTTAAAAAGAAAACCATGCCTCTCTACAATGTTGTAGCCATGCTTCATTGTCTCTAACTTTACACCTCATTTCCCATTTAATTTTCTAAATAGAAATTTAAATATGAGGAGTCCTTCTTCTAGAAACATTGCCATATAAATACGGAATACTTCACCTGGTATATGTATCGCTACATATTGTGTATCCATATAAAAATACGGATAGCACAAAAGAGAGAAAATTAATAGTGAACAATAATACTAAAATACATGTATCAAAATAAATATATAAATTATTAAATCAAAACCTGATTTAATAATATGGCTTAATGCTAAGTTGGCTAGTATTATCAACTGTCCGATTAATGTTTGTATACCGCGTACACGTATTTAATCGGACCCCTGCACGTACCACCGCATGGCTCCTACATCTGTCGCCTGAACCGGGAAAACCTTCTGTGTGGGACTCTAAAGACTCGAAAATACGCTGGCAGTGGGTTAACCACAAGCACATCAGCAGCACTGGCTGTACGTAATGGCTACCCAGGTAGTTGTCGAAAGGGGGGTCGACAATCAAGTGCGTTCTTACCCTACTGAGCCTGAATGTGACAATCTCCGTATAGTTCGGTCTCTTCGTCAAAGAGTATCGCATATCGGGTCTAGGGGTGGAAACGTCAGACCCCTACTAACCCGATAAGTTGTGTCTGAGTCAAGCTTATCACCAACTGAGATACTACTGATCAACTATTAGTAAATCTCCCCTACCGTGGCCACATATTTCTGGTGATAGCCAACCGAGCACAGCGTGACTTCGACTCCTAATACCAGGAGAGACAATTCCCTGACAGTCGACCACTGCCTCCATGTGGCTCGAGACTGTACCCAACTAAAACTGTTTGCACGACTCTTTTGAGTTGTGGTAGGGTAGTGATCAAAGTACAGTGGGAACTTACACGAGACAAGTGACGACTTCTGGTCAAAGGACTACCCTGTCCTCATGCTACTTGAGAACTTCTATCTGACGATAGGTATAATACCATCTAGAAGTTCTCGGCGAGTCCGTCCAGTGTACTCACCTCCAGTGAGCACCTGTATACTATCTTAGCTGTCACAACATCAATGGCTTATGAGATCGGCCACCACCCCTCGTCGGGGTCTTGAAACATATACACTAGTCTACTCTAGAATATCGATGCCTAGTCTCGATACTCCCACGACTAGGGATATTTAAGGATGTGCTTATAGGCTACCCAGCTCTCACGTATATGATCGCCATCATAATGCTGGTAGTCAAGCAAGAATCCTGCGGGCTTCATCATTATGTATTAGAGAAACGCAATAACAATTAAAACGTGTACACATCAATAATAAAGATAAATTAGATAGCATACTATCATTTCAAGTAAGATTATTCTACCTGTATAGGTCCTCCCTCAATTATCATAATCGGGTGCCTGCAAGTACAATAATTGCCTTGAGGACACTATATCCAACAATCTCCTACTTGCACTTAAGGCTAATTATTGCGGCATCGCATACCTACATCCCGTGTGCTATTGAATACCCAACTTCTCTACTTATCAGTATCTCAAATCTTGTTTGAGGAAAATCCATGTTCGAGACATAGCCTCAGTGAGTGGATCCGCTATAATGTTTCAACTTCATCTCTCAATATCTCAACTTTGCGGAGATGAACAATCTCCCAATCTGAGTGATGCTCCATCTCATGAATTTGTCTGGATACTTGATAGGACCAAGTTCATCAATGAACAACACTTATCCAACAAACTTCATGGGCTGTATCCTCTGTTGAGTTATAACCGGTATTCTGCACCATGAATAACTTAGTATCCTTTTTGGAACACTATCCAATACACTGATCCTCAGAAGAGGCTAAACTTATAACTTGACAACATCTCTGTTATCCAAGTCATCTTGGAAGCCTTAACCGATAACCGCCTCCCAGAGGAGGCCGCCGTTATCATATACCAAGAACATGCTCTTATGTTCTTTACTGCTTCCCTTTATTACTCAAGGATTGGATTAATATATGCTTGTTGCAACTAGTGCAAAAGCAATATCTGGTGTTGTATAAGACATTGCATGATCGATCAATTGCCTAAGCAAATGATATGTCATTCATGCGTGCCCCTCTCTTCATCAGTCTAGAAGACATCCTTTTTAGAGAGGGTGACTCCATCACCTGCAGGTACAACACCACACCAGGAGTCGTCCATTCTAAAATACTTTTAGAATGCTGTCTAATTACCTAATTTAGGAAACTTCCCAAATCTAGATCTAAAACCATAGATCTAGTCATTAGAACTCCTGATATACTATCCATATCCAATATGGAGAAAACACAGTGCGACAACCAAAGTATGACCGATTGTAGTATAGGAACATCACTTCCTATTTGGAGTATGTCATCCAAAACTAAGACAGTACGCCCTACATCCTTCTTACTAGATTCATCTTTTGTTTTGATGAAATCAATGACTTTGACTGTCACATCAAAACAGATGATCTATCTCCGCTATCCGTGCTTCTGTCTACGAATAGACATAAGCATCTTGCACTTCTTCCACTGCTCCCACTGACCATGATAACCCTCTGGTAGAGTCATATAGACGTGCACTTCCAAAATATTATTTGGAAAGACGTTATAGTCACCCACCTTCCATATATCATAGCCATGAACTACATCAGAGCCAAACCATATCTATATGGACTTCAGCATAGAAACTGAAGTAAAAGTCACATCACAATCCACAATGGGTATTTGATGAAAACTCTTTACAACAAGTCTAGCATTATTAGGTTAGCACATTTCCACATGCACAGATCCCGAAAGATCTACTTGCTCATAATGGATTTTACCCCTTCAGGAGCACCCAGCAAAGTCTAAAATCTATGATTTGCTGAAGTGCGTGGAGTCCATCTTGGGTATGAAATACCTGGTCACCTTGAAGTTACCACTTCTTATGACCTGCTGATAACAAGTAGGGAGAATAGCAGTGTCAAGTTATATTCATATGGACTTCAGCATAGTCACTAAAGTAAAAGTCACATCATAATCCACAACGGGTATTTGATGAAAACTCTTTATAACAAGTCTAGCCTTATTAAGTTAGTACCTTTCCACCTGCATAGATCTCGAAAGATCTACCTACTCCTAATAGGTTTTACCCTGTTCAGGAGCACCTAGCAAAATCCAAAATCCATAATTTGCTGAAGTGTGTGGAGTCCATCTTGGATATGAAACATCTGGTCACCTGGAAGTTTCCACTTCCTATGACCTACTGATAACTAGTAGGGTCATCATCACTATGATGCTGATCTTACTCTCACCATCAATGAGAAAAATGAAGTGTCTCTCGGGTGTCTGAGGTCACCTACTAAAATCTGCAGAGTGGCTAACGGTTTGTCAAGTCCAATTGAATCCTTCGGTTCTACTAATTTTTTGTTAACCGTTTGTGGTACCGGAATTACTTCCTATTCTACCATACTCCCACTAGTTTCTTTTGCAAAAAGATTCTTTTATAATAAGGTGGCGAGTCAAGAACAATATAACTATTGATCTTGAAAACTGTAGAAACAATATCCTAGCGAATGCTTGGAAAACTCCACAAAAAGTCATTACCGAAGCGTGAATCGAGTTTGTCCGAATTCCGCTTTTAAACAGAAACCAGATAACTCCATATCTTAACAACCATAAGATAAGCAATCATTCTATATCCATATAGAATCAAGGCACTAATTTAAATGGAACCAGATTCAAAATGTCATGCAGCTGTTTCCTGTGCATATTACCTAATGCAAAAGGTCCAATACAACATTACTTATCATGGAGCACGTCCATTGATGTATAACCTTTGAGAGAATCAAGTTCTCGATATTACTATAATGGAATACCTAGCATAAGTATCTACATCTTCGACCACCTCGAAGAATCCCGATATTTTTAACATATGGTTCTCTACTTTATTCTTATACTTACAAATTTCTCAAAATTTTTGGACCTTGCATTACTACGAATGCGTGTCTTAAACCAGAAAACTCATAGGTAATCCTGAATGAAGTAACTAACCCTTTGTCCCGAAGGATACCGGACAACATACATCTCCATGTACAAGTCCCAAGAGTATACTAACTTAAATTCTGCTTTTTGTAAATTGAAAACTGTATCTTGGTTAAGAATGTCTTACACCGTTATTCAATGCACCTTACCCTATCCTCAATTGATAAAGGTAAATTTTTACAAAACAATTTTCAAAATGTATATCTCACTTTACAAAAATAAAGGTACATATATTTCATTTTAAAATCTGGTGCATAACAATGGTTATTCGATACCAAATATTTGCCGTCAGGAAAAAACCAGGCGATTTAATCCAATATCACCAATTATAACGAATTCCGATATTGAGGATCAAATTACCCATTTCCCAATATTCTTCTCCTACTCATCATCTGCAACACCGTACATATATGAGATCCAAAACTGGTAAATACATACCCTGGAGTCAGAATTGATTAGGAAAAAAGTTCTCTATTATATGTACACAGAAAAACTAAAACATGAAAATGTTTCATAGGGGATGGTCAGGTATTCCTATTAATGCCTTTTCCATTTTCCAGATTCATGATAGAAGTCGCAATTTCCTTTGCCATCTTCAATCCCTTTGTATGTCTCTACTTCTTACCTTTTGCACACCGTCCTTGCGCTAACTGGTTTTCTTCCTTCCCTACCTTTCGGCACCAGCCTAAGGTTTGGAAGAAAACTATCCAATAAGCATAACAGGCGTACTCTCTTAGTCAAGGAGCTCTCGCAACCTGAGAAAAGGTAAAGGGAAGAACAACGAAATAATCCTATTCAATTTCTTCAGAACCTGTGGCCATTCTCGACTGAAGCAATTTCTTTGAGTTTGTATGTAACTATACGATGGCCGTTCTAAGAAATATTGATCATTGTAGCGATACGATGTGTTCTGAAGAAATTCAAAGGGTAAAGCAGGAGTAGCAAGGATATATATATGATTTTGTCGTGAATCAAGACAAGCCAAAGCCAAAGGGTGTAAGAAGGTTCGGTCAAATTGGTTCATGAGTTTTTAAGATAAGTCATGAGTCGCTGTACCAGAGAGAGAGAAAAGAAATAGTCAGCATGCACTCAATCAAGATCAGATTGGTTATCACTTTATCTGATCAGGATGGCTCCCACTGTATCCTCGAATCCTCCTCCAAACCCTAAAAGGAGAACTAGTCCGGATCATTTACACTTTACAAGTTCGCTAAACCTTTTGTGGTTCTAGAATCACTTCCTAGACACCTAATAGGTTAGCTAATTGTGAAGTGAAAAATCTCCCGAGGAGTAATGCATACTCATCAGTGAGAGTCGGGACCCAACTATCATCATGTGATAACTTGACGGAATTCACTCAAGTCACCACACTCCAGAAGGTATGCACATGCCTGGCAAGTTTCCCATATGTTTGAAACTCCCGATGTGGTTTTTGCCCCAAGCATCTTATGACCTTGACGAAGGCCAACAAATCATAAGTCACAAGTCAAGTTCTACCCATCATTGTTCTGATTAACTTAAACTCAACCGTACTCACCCTTGACGAAGGCCAACAAGGCTGTACAACTGTCCTATATTTAATTCATATCTATGCAACAGAAAAGTAACACATAGCTACCATAGACTATGCCTTGACGAAGGCCAACAAACATAGCATGAATACTAGGTGCTACACATCTGAAATGACGGAGGTCTACGGCTGGTTTTCGGCAAAAAACCTTTAACGTAATGAACTTGATATCGTTGAAGGAACTCGAGTGGCTTTGAAATGGAGTGGTTTAAGCTTCGCATTTTAAAAATAGTAACATAAACTTTTGCTTAAGAGCGAACTCCCAATGAAGGGATCAAGGCTCTTCTCTCATAGAATGAGGTGCAGGAAATTCATAACCGAATACCCCTATGCAAAGCAAAAGAATACGACCATGAGATTTGAAGAAAACCATGTAATTTTAAAATTGGTTCTGACAACATCATTTAGGTTTATTTTTCCTTGAATTATTTCGATAATGCGTTCTCATCATTTTATGTTTCTAAGCCACAAAAAAAACAACCAAAATAACATGACTTTTATATGCCATTCGTATTCGCTACGGGGCCCTGTCATGCACCGTTAGGTTACTTAACTAACGGTAGAGCGAGGGCTGGACTAGCACGGATGCAAAACATATAGAAGTATCTACTATATATATATATATATCAACATCACAGGAAGATAAAAACCATCACAAGCATGCGAACAACAATATGGAACAACGGATAATCTAGGAGCCCCGCGTTTCATTTGAGCCATAAATAAGACGCGACATTCCCCGATCGTGTGGATACCTAGTGCAATGAAGATCCTAGACCCCTACGAGTACGGAAAGTTACCCGCCAATCCCCGAAGTGAGGCAACCCCAATCAACAAAGTGAATGGACCACCCAGCACTTCACGAAATCCGGCAACTTGAGCACCCCTCCATGGGTCAACCTATACCGCCTATGAGTATAGCGAATAGCCCGTCAATTTTAGAGTAAGGCCCCCGGTCTCAACGCCATGAGATGTGGGCTCCATGCTTTCTAGAACCCGGCTATTCGAGCACTCCTCCGTAGGGTAATCCTAGTACAGAAAAGAAAAAATATACAATGGTGACAATGGCCTCAACCCGGTCGTGCCCCAATAAAAGAATATACATACTGGAAGAAACGACAGTCTACATGTCGGACGCTTGCCCTGCAATAAACAATACACAAATGAATCTGAACTGTTCATCTGACATTGCACACAAGGCTATCCATTATGACAATCTGTCCATAACATCAGTGCAACACAGAACACCAACATGAATATCATGTTCATAAAACCGTCTGATTGTGCATATAGAAACCAGTCGGATTGTACCGCTCTATGATATTTACGGTCGCAAAAATTAACAAATGCACTGATACACATGAATTCAAAATTTTAATTGACTAAAACTTTCCGCATTGGCCCTAAGTACAAACTAGTACTTAAACAAATCTGGGTCAAAACCATACATCCCAAAAATCACATTTACACACCATAGATCACCATAAAAATTTGGGGCCCAACGGCCAAAATAAGGCCGCAGAACCGCCGCAAAATAGCATGTTTCGGAGCGGTTCCATGGCACATATTTGGTATCATGGTCTCAAAATTTTTTCTGGCCACTAATTTAGCTTACACATATTTGTAAAACAATCTAAATGATTTTTTAAACAACTTTCAAAATCGTACAGCAAGCATGAAAACTGGAAATGCGATCCGGAAAAATCCATCGATCGAGGCTTTAAACTTGTGCAAACTAGCTAGTGAAGGTTTATAGACGCTCTGATACCATGTTGGGATCCGGCGCCCACGCCGTGGAGGCCGCGGCCGAGGCAGAAGCGAAAACGAAAAATTCTTGTGAGCACTGGACTCCCGAAATACCCAGGATTCAAATCATATACCTAAACTAGCTAAACTACAAGTGCAAGGGTTGAAGAAATACGACCTTTGTCGCGTGTCCACCCAATTGTGAAAGACCCCTCCAAGCTCATAGCCGTCAAGATCACGCTTGAGAATCGACCACCCTTTGCCAAAGACAATCCACCCGAGGGAACGCGGAGGAGGCTTAAATCGATGACCCTAAGTTGCTAGGTTTGGATTGTCGGTGAAGTAGAAATACTCCACTAAATTTCTCTCTCTAGAATCTTGCTCAAATATAGGAGCAAGATGAAGAAGGAGAAGGAGAAGGAGAAGATGAAGCATGAACCATGAAGCTCAAGTGAGGAAGTCAAGAAAAACATCAAGTGTTAAAGTGAGGATGGTTTGCTCATTTTCAACCATAAATGAATAGTGCACCAAAATGATTTAATCATTTTAAAAAGAAAACCATGCCACTCTACAATGTTGTAGCCATGCTTCATTGTCTATAACATTACATCTCATTTCCCATTTAATTTTCTAAATAGAAAATTAAATATGAAGTGTCCTATTTCTAGAAGCATTGCCGTATAAATACGGAATACTTCACCTGGTATATGTATCGCTACATATACGCGAATTCGTATAAAAATACGGATAGCACCAAAAAGAGAAAATAAATAGTGAACGGTAATACTAAAATACATGTATCAAAATACATATATAAATTATTAAATCAAAACCTGATTTAATAAACCAGCTTAATCTTAAGCTGGCTAGTATTATCAACTGTCCGATTAATGTTCGTATACTACGTACATGTATTTAATCGGACCGCTGCACGTACCACCGTATGGCTCCTACATCTATCTCCTGAATCGGGAAAACCCTCTGTGTGGGACTCTAAATACTCGACAATACGCTGGCAGTGGGTTTAACCACAAGCACATCAGCGGCACTGGCAGTACGTAATGGCTACCCAGGTAGTTGTCGAAAGGGGGCCAACAATCAAGTGCGTTCTTATCCTACTGAGCCTGAATGTAACAATTTCCGTACAGTCCGGTCTCTACATTAAAAAGTATCACATATCGGGTCCAGGGGGTGGATAACGTCAGACCCCTAATAACCCGATAAGTCGTTTCTGAGTCAAGCTCATCACCAACTGAGATACTACTGATCAACTATCAGTAAATCTCCCCTACCAAGGCCATGGATTTCTGGTGATAGCCAACCGAGTACAGCGCGACATCGACTCCTAATACTAGGAGAGACGAATCCTTGACAGTCAACTACAAACTCCATATGGCTCGGGACTGTAACCAAATAAAACTTATTTGCACGACTTCTTTGAGCCGTGGTAGAGTAGTAATCAAAGTATAGTGGGAACTCACATGAGACAAATGACGACTTCAGGTCAAAGGACTAACCTGTACTCATGCCACTTGAGAACTTCTATCTGACGATAGGTATAATACCATCTAGAAATTCTCAGCGGGTCCGTCCAGTGTACTCACCACCAGCGACCACCTGTATATTATCTTAGGTGTCACAACACCAATGACTTGTGAGACTGGCTACCGCCCTTTGTCAGGGTCTCGAAACGTATACACTAGTCTACTTCGGAATATCGATGCCTAGTCTCGATACTCCCACGACTAGGGACATTTAAGGGTGTGCTTATAGGCTACCCATCTCTCACGTATATGATCGCCATCATAATACTGGTAGTCAAGCAAGAATACTACGGCCTTCATCATTATGTATTAGCAACACGCAATAACAAGTAAAACGTGTACACATCAATGATAAAGACAAACCATATAGCATACTATCATTTTGATTAAGATTGTTCTACCTGTATAGGTCCTCCCTCAATTATCATAATCGCGTGTCTGCAATTACAATAATTGCCTTGAGGGCACTATATCCAACAGTAAGTCTCCTCTCCTCCTTCTTTTCATTAATTGAAATTCATACCCTTACCATGCCTCCATCACTCCGAATCTTGAGATAACTAGTTAGTCTCATGATAAAGCTTTTTGTTAAAAAAAATGGTTGAAATAAAGCATATATGTTTAGTTATAAAATCTTGCATGTAATGGTTGATAACATATTAAGTATTATTGTTTTAGACGGTTAATCATGACCGGATCATATGTTTGCTTCACATATCTTAATTCATGTTATTTATCGTTGAAATTTTATTTGCTTATATTTATTTTTGCATACAAGGAAACAAAGTTATAAATAAATACCATAGATTTATCATTTTCAAAAACGATCTTACAAAACCTTTATCTTTAAAATAATTTTTATAAATTAATTTCTACTTATGGAAATTATTGGAACATTATGAGAAAATAATAAATAGAATTCCAAATCTACAGTAAAATATCAAACCGAATAATGGTTGCGTAGTTTTTTTATTCACTGCTTTTAAAACAAGAAAACTACCAATAAGGGTCTTCTTCGAGAGACAATAAATCTGTAATCTTTGATCCAAATAAAGTTTTTTCAGATGTTTTAAACATCTACATTGAAAGATTTAGATTTTAATGTTTTTAAGTTTTTACTGAAAATTGACGTAAAATATAGCAAACTGCACTACAATATTAAAGGACGAATTTGGACATAATCGTCCTGATTCGCACACTGTTTTTAAATAGGACATAAGTCGAACTCTCGATGTCCGTTCGTGACAAAATTTAGATGTGTAGATGCACAATTGATAGAAAAATAATTTTCTGTATACTATATTACTTAAAAATGCATGAAACAACCCGATATGGGCTTTGCAATACAATATATAGTTGCTGCTCAGAAATCTGAATTTTTGTTTTAAATGCTGGTGTTAAAATGATCATAACTAGAGTTTCAGGAATCCAAATCGTGTAAATATTAGTGTTTTGGATAAGTACTCCAAAGGACCTACACTTTTCTAACAATATTTTTAACCTAAAACCCGATATAAATTAACTCAAACTGCGTTTTAGAAATGTGTGACGGTGCTAAACAGATTCTAATCAGTTTTGCACGATGACACGAAAACATGTATATCTCCCAAACCGGTAGTCGTATTTAGGCGAGACTGGAACTCACGCATGCATAACACTTAAGTCTATATTTTCGTTTATATTCTGATTTCAAATGACTTAATTATCAAGCCGTGCATATTACATATTTACAATATTGTTTTGGATGTTACTTGTATACTTATTTCATATCATATTCTGTGATTGCTTATTTATTTTTATTTATATGACTTGTAATTAAATCATTACATGTTAGAATTGACTTGATCTTTACACGACTCAATTATGAATACTTGAACCTAGTATGTACACTTGAACCAATTTGACTCGAACCATGAATACAATTGGTATGACTTGCACTTGACATGACTACATGAACTCAATCTTGAAAACTTGATATCATACATCACCTTTTGTATTCATGGATTCGATCAAGACTCATAACATTAATCTTAAACTAATAAACATGGGGTGTTAGGGTAGTTTGAGTATGAATCCAACGGAATCTCATGAGTCCCATTAATAAAAATCATGTTGCTGTGGTACCGGGCTGAAACGGTACAAATCATGTTGCTGTGGTACCAGGCTGAAACGGTATAAATCACAAATTCACGAATGAGGGCCCGTGTTTCCAAGCCCCTGGATGATAGCCTGTTGGGTTTGGAATACTTCAATAACAATTGAAGTCCTGCTATTTTGGGTCCGTGATTCCTTACCCCTAGATGATAGCTTTGGGTTTGAGAATACTTTTGAGATTGGTTAACATTCACACTTGAACTCACGATTGTTTTTTTTACCTTTTTAGAGACCTTTTAGGACATTTACATTCACTTCATGTTCACTATACATACACTCCACGGTCATGCTATAATTGTTTATGTAAGGCTAGGCAGCGCCCCGGCCGTCAATCCGAGGCTTAATGCGGAATAAAAACTTTTTAAACTGGCGCTATCGTAACCCTAAAACCCAGATCGTTCCATTAACCGTAAACTAGTAAACTGTAAAAGAGTTTGGAGAGATTATACCAATCGATCCGCGTCCTTCGGTATTCAATCTCTGCACCAAACTCCTCGCTGCTGCGCTGACGAAGTTCTCTCTCCGATCTCACTCATCGAAGTAGCTCTATGTCGAGAATTCTTTATACGGGCTCCCGCTTCAAACCGAAGCAACTCAGACATGAAGTTTGCTAGCCGACATGTCCAAGATGAAGTAGAGATAGTGTGTGATTACATTGTCTCAATACACTCTAGGATTCTCAACACATGAGAGAGATAGCGTGAAGGTTGAAGATGATGCCCATGGTGGAAGTTGTGAAGCTCAAGAGAAAGAAAACTAGTGAGCAAAAACCAACACTCTAAAACAAATGAGATGTCTGCCCCATATTTTTGTGTTGAGTATTTAGATATATTGTACTGAGTAATTGAGCCACACACTCACACAAAATATCTTTACACTCACACACTTACAATAAATATCTAACCTCACTAAAAAATATCTTAGCCGTGACAAAACCATGTCATGCCAAGAATGAGTCATAAATTCCACCACATTAAACATTTAATCTAAATGTTTAAATCCAAAAAAGAAATGGCATCAACTAAAGTAATCTTGTAATGAATTACAAGAATACCCTTCACCTGTATATACATACCCGCATCCGTATTCCGACTGAATATGAACACTATGAGACGAAAGTAATCAAACAATCTAATACTAGGTTTCGGCTTAAACCAAAGCCCACTAGTATGATCCATCCGATCATGATCCGTGCACGAGTGCACGTATATAATCGAACCCTGCCATAAAACCATACGGCCTTTACTACGTTTCGCCCGAACTTGGGAAAACTTTCTGTGGGGGACTCTAAAGACTCGTCAATACGCTGTTAGTGGGTTTAACCACAAGCACGTCAGTGGCTCTAGCTGTACATAACGACTGCCCATGTATTGAGCAAAAGGGAAGCTGACGAGCGAACTCATCCTGAAACCCTACTGAGCCTGTCAGTGACAATAACCGTACAGTCCGGTCCGTTCATCTATGAGTATCGCATATCGGGCCTATGGGGCTGGTAAATGTCAGACCACCAATAGCGGTATAAGTCGTGTCAGAGTGTAGCACCGAACACCCTGAGAAACTACTGGAATACCTACTAGTAAATCTCGCTTGTATTGGCCAGGGACTTTGTGTAATGGATCTCCTAAACTCAACGCGATCTCACCCCAATACCGGGAGAGACGAATCCCCTGCCGATTCGCTCACTACCTCTATGTGGCTCGGGACTGCACCCAACTAAAACCTGTTTGCATGACTCCTTAGAGCCGTGGTAGGGTAGTAATCAAAGCACAGTGGGAACTCACACGAGATAAATAACGATCTCTGGTCGATGGACTAACCTGTATACATGTCACCAGGGAACTGCTATCTGACGATAGGTATAATACCAACTAGCATGTTCCCGGCGAGTCCGTCCGGTGTACTCATAACCTAATGAGCACCTGTATAACTCTTAGGTGAACCAACTGACACCAATGGCTTGTGAGACTGGCCACCGCCCCTCGTCGGGGTCTCGACTGTATACAGTGGTCTATTAATGGAGTATTGATGCCCAGTCTCGAAACTCCCACGACTAGGGACACTTTAAGGATATGCTTATAGACTACCGAACTCTCACGTATATGATCGCCATCATACAGCTGGTAGTCAAGCAAGAATCCTAAGGGCTCTATTAATGTGTAATAGTGATCTGTAATATCACCTAAAGCGTGTACACGATGATAAAGACAAACCAGATAGCATACTATCATCTCAAGTAAGACTGTCTTACCGGTATAGGTCCTCCCTCAATCATTGCAATTACGTGCCTGTGATCCAATAATTGACTTTGAGGGCACTATATCCAACAATCTCCCACTTGCACTTAAGGCTAATTATTGCGATGTCGTATACTCACAGCCCATGTGATACCGAACATCCAACTTCTTTACTGATCAGTCTCACAAAGCTTGTTTGTGAAACAATTGCGTTCGAGAAATAGCCTCAGTGAGTGGATCTGCTCTGATGTTTCTTTCTATGTCTCTCTTTATCTCAAGTTCGCGGAGAAAGCCATCTCCCGAATTGAGTAATACCTATCTTAGAATATGTCTGGATATCTGATGGGACCTAGTTCACAAGTGAACTCCAAATCTAGCAAACTTCTTAGACTGTATCGTCAACTGAATTTAATCAGTATCCAGCATTATGCCTCCCTCAGTATCTGCCCACCACCTGTCCAAACTACTGCCCCTCGTCGGACGGAAAACTATAACTCTGACAGTCACTCTGTCATCCAGGTCACCTTGGAAGCCTGGAGTGATAACTGTCTCCCGAAGGAAGCTGTCGTTATCAAACCCCTAGAACATCCACATATGTTCTAAAACTGCTTTCGAACGTTTCTCCAGGATTGGATTAATATCAACTTATTGCATCTAGTGCAAAAACAACATCTGGTGTGACATCTCATGATCAACTCAATTGCCTAAGCAAGTGATATGCCAATCATGCGCATCCCTCTCCCCTTTAGTCTGTAAGACATCTTTAGAGAGGGTGGCTTCATCACTTACAGGTTCACCACCATGCCTGGAGTCGTCCATTCTAAAACACCTTTAGAATACTGTTTAAGAACCCAGATTGGGAAACTACCCAAATTTAGATCTAAAACCATAGATCTAGTAACCAGAATGCCTGATATAATATCCAAGCCCTATGTGGAGAAACCACTGTGTGATAACCAAAGTATAACCGATCGTAGTATAGGAATTTCACTTTCTACTATATGTATGTCATCCAAATACCAAGGCATCACACCCTTGTAGGGTGTTTTTCGTCACCCCATTGAGATGGGAATACGCGCACGCTTGTCAGGCGTACTACAGATTCCCCCTGCCTAGGGTAGGCGGGGGTTTAATGATTGTGGGGATCCGAATCTCCGGCAGCCGCGGACTAAGCTGCCGTTAATTACCCCTCGTATTTGGAGCGAAGGAACCTCCGATTAACGGGTTAAACTGGTCATGCGAACTCAATGTGCAGTATCGTGTTTTGAAGGGGTTTTGGAAATATCGGGGGCCCCGCAGAGTTTTTACGGGGGTCCCGCTACCCGGATAGCGGGCTGGGGGTCAAGGGGGCTAGCAGCCCCCTTGCGGGGTGCGGGGCAGCGCCCCGTTAGAAATTTTTTCTAACGGAAGACAGTGTCGTGGAGTCTGTGTATGTTTTCCTTCCCCCCCCCCCCCTTTTTTTTTTAAAAAAAAAGGGGTTTAATTTCAAAAGGAATTTTATTGTGGAGTTAAACTCCAAAGAATTTTAAAAGGAGTTAAACTCCTAAAAGAATTTTATGCGGAGTTAAACTCCTAAAATAGAACTTTATTATGGAGTTAAACTCCAAAGAATATATATATACATTTTAAAAAGGGTTTAAACTCCAGAAGGGATTTTGTTGGGGAGTGCACGTAAAACGAGGGGGAAAAGAAAACAAAATGGCGTCCAAAGGACGCTCGCACAGCAGGTGGGCACCTTAATGCCCGGGGTCACGTGCGCGCACGTGACCGATGGGCACTTTGGCGCCCCCCGGGGGTCACGTGGGCACACGTGACCGACGGGCGTCTTGGCGCCCCAGGGGTCACGTGGGCACACGTGACCGATGGGCGTCTTGGCGCCCCAGGGGTCACGTGGGCACACGTGACCAACGGGCGCTTTGGCGCCCCAGGGGTCACGTGTGCACACGTGACCGATGGACGCTTTGGCGCCCCGGGGTCACGTGCCCACACGTGACCGATGGGCGCCTTAGCGCCCCGGGGTCACGTGCCCACACGTGACCGACGGGCGCCTTAGCGCCCAGGGGTCACGTGGGCACACGTGACCGCGGGAAAAACCCGCGGAAGGGAAGCCTAGCCCCTAGGCTGGGGAGTTGAACTCCCAAGGGAATCTTTGGAGTTAAACTCCTAACAGAAGCAAAATTATGGAGTTAAACTCCCACAGAAATTAATTTATGGAGTTAAACTCCAGCAACTTTAGAAAGGAGTTAAACTCCTGGGGATTTATTGCTCTTCTTTTGAGCCTTGGGTCTGTCCAAAGTTAGATTTTTGGAGATGGGTCTTCTTCTTCTTGCTCTTGACCGGCGGGATCTTGGAGAAAAGGGGGTGAGCCTCAAAAGCCTCCCCTTTTCGAGATCTGATTGGAGATCCGAGCTCCCCTTCGTAGGTTTTGTGGTGGAAATCTACTTATTTTTAGAAAAGGAAGAGTTAAACTCTTGATTTAATTCAAAAGAAAAAGGAAGGTTTTAGAACCTTGAGGAAGGAGGAAGAGATCTCAGATCTAGAAAATTCTTGGAGAGAGAAAAAGTTGTGAGATATTTTCATTATCTTGGCCTTTATAGGCTATACACTTTACACATAGCCCCTTGGGCTTCACAAAATGGCATTTTACCTATTTCATGGCCCATGTGCCATTTCGTTTTGCACATAAGCCATGGGCTTTACAAAAATTTGGCTTCATGCCTATTTTTCTTACATTTATCCATAAAATAAAAGAAAAACAACAAAATTGTTTATTACAAAAGTTTTATCTTGGCGTGGGGGAAGGCCGACCGCTTCATTTTCGGGCTCGACCTGGGCATGGGCCCACTAGGTCTGGGCTCGGGCCCACTTGGTTTGGGGTTGACTTGGATTTTTGACTTAGTCAACCGGGGTGTAAAATTTTTTACCCCAACAAATTGCCCCCCATCAATAAATGCACACCACATATGTGGGTCGTGTGCATGAAATTGATGGATTTTCTTTTACTTGGAGGCGACCTGATTTGGTTCCCGCTTTTTGGGAAGCTGGCACTGCCCTTTTTACGACATGGACGGTCGATTCTGCCCTTTTTGCGACTTAGACGGTCGGTGCTGCCCTTTTTGCGACTTGGACGGTCGATGCTGCCATTTTTCCGACTTGGACGGTCGTTGCTGCCCTTTTAGCGACGTGGACGGTCGGTTCTGCCATTTTAGCGACATGGACGGTCGATTCTGCCCTTTTTGCGACTTGGACGGTCGGTTCTGCCATTTTAGCGACATAGACGGTCGATTCTGCCCTTTTTGCGACTTGGACGGTCGGTGCTGCCCTTTTTGCGACTTGGACGGTCGATTCTGCCCTTTTTGCGACTTGGACGGTCGATGCTGCCCTTTTTGCGACTTGGACGGTCGATTCTGCCCTTTTTGCGACTTGGACGGTCGGTGCTGCCCTTTTTGCGACTTGGACGGTCGATTCTGCCCTTTTTGCGACTTGGACGGTCGTTGCTGCCCTTTTTGCGACTTGGACGGTCGATTCTGCCCTTTTTGCGACTTGGACGGTCGTTGCTGCCCTTTTAGCGACGTGGACGGTCGGTTCTGCCCTTTTTGCGACTTGGACGGTCGATTCTGCCCTTTTTGCGACTTGGACGGTCGATTCTGCCCTTTTTGCGACTTGGACGGTCGGTTCTGCCCTTTTTCCGACTTGGACGGTCGGTGCTGCCCTTTTTGCGACTTGGACGGTCGATTCTGCCCTTTTTGCGACTCGGACGGTCGTTGCTGCCCTTTTTGCGACTTGGACGGTCGATTCTGCCCTTTTTACGACTTGGACGGTCGTTGCTGCCCTTTTAGCGACGTGGACGGTCGGTTCTGCCCTTTTTGTGACTTGGACGGTCGATTCTGCCCTTTTAGCGACGTGGACGGTTGGTTCTGCCCTTTTTGCGACTTGGACGGTCGATTCTGCCCTTTTTGCGACTTGGACGGTCGATTCTGCCCTTTTTGTGACTTGGACGGTCGGTTCTTGATTTGACTTGCTCTGCTTCTTGCAGTGTCAGGGGTAGACTTGACTTGCTCCGCTTCTTGCGGTGTCGGAGTGGAAGTTGACTTGTTGATTTTGATTTGGGTTGACATCAGTATCGCTATGCTGGAATATGGTACCAGGAGCGAATCATCATTTGTCATGACAGAGTTTGGGAATTGGTTTTTTTTGTTTGGCATCTGCATTGCTGCACTGGAATAATGCCAGGAGCAACTCATCATTTGCCCCGAGGGGATTTGGGGATTTTTTTTGTCGGCATCTGCATTGCTGCACTGGAATGATGCCAGGAGCAACTCATCATTTGCCCCGGGAGGATTTGGGAGAGATTGGGATCGTTTTACGCCCGTGGATTGTATACGGTTTTGCAGGATGTATGATCCAGACCGTAGGGCCATAAAACTTTCGGGACTTTGTTGGCGTCTGCATCGCTGCACTGCAATATGGTACCAGGAGCGACTCATCATTCGCCATTGAGAGGACTTTGAATTTGGGTCTTGTTTGGCATCAGCATTGCTGCACTGGAATAATGCCAGGAGCAACTCATCATTTGCCTTGGGAGGACTTGGGATTTGGGTTTTTGGTCGGCATCAGCACCGCTAACACTGAAGCGAAATGCCAGGAGCGACTCATCATTTGCCGTTGCCCGTCGGGGAAGGATGGCTTAGGAGACAGGTTTGGGTTTCTGTCACCTAAGGCTTTTCAATTTTATGGGCCATGAGGGTCCCATAAAAGCATTTTCTCCCTACGAGTCGTAAGGATCCCGCAGGTGTATTTTCTCCTTGGGAATCGTGAGGATTCCTAAGTGTGTTGCTCCTTTGTGAGTCGTAAGGATCTCACGTAGGGTTTTCTCCTCACAAGGTCGAGGGGACTTTGCGAGTGTATTTCATCTCTTTTCACGAGTTTGCGCCCTTTCGGGTTTTCACAGACTCGCCGGTAGTCCTGCTGTTTTTACTCACGGAGCCCTTTCGGGTTTTCATCCGTGCCCGTTTTGCTTGTGGACATACCGTTTTTTTTTTTTCGTTCGCTGGTGGGACTTTAAAGTCGTCTCACCGGCAGGATTTGGGAGAAATAGGGGTCTTTTACGTCCGTGGATTGTATACGGTTTTGCAGGATGTATGATCCAGACCGTAGGGCTGATGTGCTCAATTCGCCTGCGACTTGGAGCATTCACATGTAGTATTTCTTGAGATATCGGCCATTGATGGGTGGCATGGGCATTTCTCCCTCGGCACTTATTAGTTGGTAGGATCCTCCGTCGAACACTTTCTCGATGACGTATGGTCCTTCCCAGTTTGGCTCGAATTTTCCCTTGGCATGTCGATTGAGGATGATCGGTCTTTTGAGGACCAACACCAATTCACCTTTCTTGAAAGCGCGGAGACGAGTTATCTTGTCATAGGCCCGTGACATTTGGGCTCGGTATAACTCCAGACTTTGCTGCACCGCAAGCCTCTTTTCTTCGAGGGCATCGAGTTCGTCCAGTCGGAGGAGCATGTTTTCCTCCTCCGTCAACTCATGCTGAACGGCCATTCTTAAGCTTGGAACTTCGACTTCGAGGGGGAGGACCGCCTCCACTCCGAAGAGCAATGAATATGGAGTGGACTGGGTTGGAGTACGGTGCGTGGTACGATATGCCCAAAGCGCCTCGTGAAGCTTGAGATTCCAGTCCCTCTTGTTGGCTGAAGCATTTTTCCTCAGGAGCTTGCATAGAGTCTTATTGAAGGCTTCGGCGAGCCCATTGGCTCTTGGATTATAGATGGAGGAATATCTCCAGTCTATCTTGTGCTGAGTAGAGAACCTTGAGACATTGAAGCTCTTGAAAGAAGGCCCGTTGTCAGAAATGATTCTTCTTGGTGTACCGAAACGGTATAGAATATTATGCTGGAAGAATGTCAGAATATCTTTTGTCTTGACTTCTTTTAGCGGGACAGCTTCAGCCCATCTGGAGAAGTAGTCTGTCGCAGCCAGTATGAACCGGTGGCCTTTGGATGACGGAGGATCAATTAGGCCAACAATGTCGGTGCCCCAAACTTCGAAGGGCCACGACGCCACCGTAGGGTGCAATGGATTGGGATGCTTGTGAATGAAATCACCATGGATTTGGCAGATCTGACATTTCTTTGCATGCTCTCCGCAATCCCGTATCATGGTGGGCCAGTAATACCCAAGCCGTTTGATTTGAAGTCGCATCTTGGGACCAGATTGGTGAGCACCGCAAACGCCCGAGTGAACATCTTTCATGACCTTTTGGGCTTCGGCCGATGACAGGCACCTGAGCCAGAGTTGGTCATATGACCTACGGTATAACGTGTCATTTACAAACACGTATCGGAGAGCTCTTTTCTTCAGCTGAATCCTCGCAGATTTTTCTTCGGGAAGCTTGTCGTATCGGAGGTACTCTATGAAGGGTTCTCTCCAATCGGGCTCGTCTTGGATGATCGAAGCTTCTTCGGCAGGACTGCTCTCCTGTTCCGCGCTTTCCTCTTCTCGTAGAGAGACTGGAGGTAGAATTTGCCGGCTCCTGACTGTGATCAGAATTTCGTCCATGTCAGGATCAGCCAGCTCCTTGGCTAAGCGAGCGAGTACGTCAGCCTTTCCGTTCAACGCTCTAGGGATTCTCATTAGTTCAATGTGAGTGAATCGTTTCATGAGTTCCACCACCCGGCTTCTGTACCGAGCTAACTCGGGTTTGTATATCTTATAGTCGCCGCTTACTTGGTTGATGACAAGCTGGAAGTCACCGTAGACTCGTAGCCGACGGATTTCCATTTCTACGGCAAGCTCCAAACCAGCTATCAGAGCTTCATACTCAGCTTCATTGTTTGTCCGAGGCTCGGTGAGAGCAAAAGAACGCCGTAGGGTTCCCATTGATGGTGTGATGAACACCAATCCTACCCCTGCTTTTATCTCCGGGATGCTTGATTTACTGGAGGTCCTTATTGACGAGGCTCCATCGAAGTAGAGCTCCCAACATGGCTCATCTTCCTCGAAGTGCAGCACTTGTTCATCGGGTAACTCACAATTTAGCGGCGACCCTTCTGGTATAGGATGAGCGGCGAGAAAGACTGCAAGAGCTTGCCCTTTTACTGCTTTCTGAGGAGTATAAACTATGTCGAACTCAAGTAGCATGACAGCCCATCTTGCCATTCTGCCGGCTAGGCTTGCTTTGGTCATCAAGTGTTTGAGCGGGTCGACCTTGGAGATTAGCATAACCCGATGAGCCAGCAGATAGTGCCTTAGCTTCTTCACAGCAAATATCAGAGCCAGGCATTGCTTTTCGATTGGGGAATAGTTGTGTTCCGTCCCGACTAGAGTTCGACTGAGGTAGTAGAGGGCATTCTCTTTTCCTTCCTCGTTATTCTGGGCAAGGAGCGCACCGAGTGACTCGTCCAGCGCGGCAGTATAGAGAATCAGCGGTTTATTTGGAATGGGAGCGGCCAGCACTGGAGGGTGCAACAAGTATTCTTTGATGCTTTCGAACGCTGCTTGACATTCGGCATCCCAGATGAAAGGAGCTCCTTTCTTCATGAGCTTTGAGAAGGGCCTACATCTCCCCGATAAATTTGAGATAAACCTCCGTATATAAGCAAGCTTTCCTTGAAAAGATCTTAGCTGCGTCAGACTCTTCGGAGGGGGCATCTCCATGATGGCCTTTATCTTTGATGGGTCAACTTCGATCCCTCGATGTCGGACTATGAAGCCCAGGAATTTTCCCGATGACACGCCAAAAGCGCACTTCAGGGGATTCATCTTCAGATCGTATTCCCTCAGTCTGGTGAGAACGGTCCTGAGATCTTGGATATGATCGGCCTTGGTTTCAGTCTTAACGACCAGATCATCAACGTAACATTCGACGACTTTATGAATTAGGTCATCGAAGATATTGGTCATTGCCCTTTGATACGTAGCACCTGTGTTCTTCAGTCCGAACGGCATTACCTTGTAGCAATATATTCCGATCGGGGTTCGAAATGCTGTGTGCTTCTCATCCTCAGGCGACATCTTGATCTGATTATATCCAGACGAGCCGTCCATAAAGGTGAACAGTTCATAATTTGAGGTGTCATCGACCATCATTTCCATGACCGGTAGCGGGAAGTCGTCTTTAGGACATGCCTTGTTGAGGTCCCTGAAATCGACACAAACTCGGATCTGCCCATTTTTCTTCTTTACTGGGACTATGCATGCGATCCAGTCTGCATATTTCTCTTCCCTGATGAAGTCGGCATCGATGAGTTTCTTGGTTTCCTCGGTGACCTTTTCTTCCAACTCCCTTCTCATTCTTCGAGGAGCTTGTTTGACTGGCTTAGCATCAGGAGATATAGCCAGCTTATGCACGGCTACCTCAGGGAAAAGGCCAGGCATTTCTTTGTACGTCCACGCGAAGCAGTCGACGAACTCACGCAGCAAGGCAATTATTTGCGCTTTCATTTCCTCTGACAAGAGCGAGCTGATGTAGGTTGGCCTTGGATTATCGGGCGTTCCTAAGTCAATCTCGGTTAGCTCGTCAAAGGTTGCTTGTCCACCATCTTCGAGCTCTTGAGGAGCTTCTTCTGGCTCGGCTATCTCGTCATCACCATTTGATCTTTCGCTGGCTTCACCAACATGGATCATGTAGCACGCTTTGGAATCAGGTTGAACATAGCCTATGCCCCGCCTATCTGGAATTCGTCCATCGATGAGTGCTCGGACCTGGGGCGGATACCATAACCCTTCGTAAAACTTTGCTTCGGACTCTGTTTGATATAACCGGCATCCGCACTTCTTAAAGTATTCCCGCATCTCGGGCGCATAGTATCTGGGATTGAGGACGGCTCTTATGCCTCTCTCATATGGAAGGCATGCGACAGACAAATCGTCCGGGTGCGCAATGGGGTTTGACCCATAAAACAGGATGCCCTTCTGTCCACTTTTCCTCCCGGGAACGTAGAAAGTTTTCAGCTGGTCCATGGTGGAGATTGATAATGCATCGAGCTCTTTGCACATTTGCTCTGGTACCCTTGTAACGGCCAGGGACCCTTCTGCGACTTCGAAGGTCTCTCGTAGTTTTGCTTGCTGCATGGGGGGCCAATCTGCACAGCTGTTGCACGGCAGGTCCTTTTCTTCCGACTCTTCAGTGTCACTGTCAAGATGAGGGCGGGCTTTGCCGCTAGGTGGATCTTCAGTAACAGATTCGTCCGTATCGCTGCCGAAACGAGGGCGAGTTTTACGGAAGGACGGGCTTCCAGCGTCGGACTCATCAGTGTCGCTGCCGAAATGCGGGCGCACTCGGGCGTTTTTGCTTTTGAAACTGACAGTCGGCGCAGATTTGCTTTTGAGTCTTGGGGCCGGTCTATCCTCAGTCAGTTGTGGCTTAGCATTTTGGTGATTCATAAAGTACCGAGAATCTTCATATCGGACTTCATGCACACCGAACGGCTGGATGTCTCCGTCAATGCGTCTTTCTTCGCCATTTTTAGTATACTTCATACATTGATGGAGAGTCGACGGAATGATGCCGTAATCGTGGAGCCTAGGCCGTCCCAAGAGAATCTTATAAGACGTGTCTGCGTCGATCATGTATATCTTAGCTTCAGTTTGCAGATCCCCGAATTTGATTGGCAGAGCTATAGACCCCAGAACTTGCTGGCAATTTTGGTTGAAGCCTTGAATGACAATCCTTTCCCTTGATAGGTGTCGGACGTCCATTGACAAACTCTTCAGCGTCCGCAGGTTCATGATGTTCACTGAAGACCCCGGATCAATCAATATGCGATTAATTCGATCTCCGTCGCTGTACCTGGTCACGTAAAGCGGCCGATTATGCTCAGCAGTTCCCAGTAGCAAGTCTTCATCCTTAAATGTGACCGCGGCGGCATGCAAAGCGTGCTGGGCTTCTTTCATATTAACTTCCGCAAAGTGAGCCTGATACTGCTCGGGGTTTTGTAGAGCGTGGATGAGAACATCTCTAAGCTCCTCAGATAGGACCAAGGCGTCGTAGATGCTCAGGAGAGACGGAAGCTTCCGGAGATGCGCCAAGACATTATAGTCCACCGAGGAAGGACTTATGTTTCCATCAGCCGGTTCTCTGCCATCTTCTTCATTAGCGACTTGTTTTTCCTTCCCTTTTGGGGCGTTGCCCTGATTTGGCGGTAGAGCCCTGCCGCTTCTGAGCTGGATTTGATTGGTCGTTGTGGCGAGCTCTTCGTCCTCTTCGGGAAAACAGAGCTCCTCTTCCGAGTCGCTGCCAAGATGGATGGCGTAGCAGGTCACTACTGGGATCTCTTCATTGGAGTCTTCTTCTAACTCCTCCAGAATTTCAGCCGCTTGTACAGGGAAGAATTCCTTCAATTGAATCAATGTTTTTTCCTTTTGTTCATATTCTTCGAGGGAATCGATATATTTTTGAATGGTCGATCTCCCTGCAGACTCTTTTTCGCGCCGAGCTGCACTTTTCTTCTTCTTGAGCTTCTTGGATTTTGAGCCTGATGGAGCCGCATTGGCAGCTGAGCTGGTAGGCCTCTTCTGTCCTTCCCATTCCATCCTGGGCTCTTTCTGAAGCATCTTTAGCATCTTCTTCGTCTTATTAGATATGTGCGTACTCCATGGAGGCCGCGATGAGTCGATTTCGTTTGTCAGGGCAGCGGGTTCGGCTGTCTGCTCCCAGAAGGCTTCAGCTTCTGTCTGTATAAAGTTGGCGGTTGCAACTTGATTGTTTACCAACACGCTTTTGGATAGCTCGATCTCTCCAGCTTTGTACTGCTTCTCGACCCAGTCCTTGAAGATATAGCAATCCTCGATCGCATGGCTCACTACTCGGTGGTACGGGCAATACAGGGGATTGTCGGTCATTTTTGCTTCTTGGGGTCTTTTCGACTCCGGCAATTGTAGGCCGTTGTTCAAGGCATCTTTAAATATCTTGCGGACCTTGTCCCTTCTGAAAGAGTAAACCTTGTTCTTTTTCTCCTCTAGGGTGGGCCCATCTCCTCCCAGCATTGGCTTTCGAGACCGGTTAGTTTTGGATTCGGACGCCCTTCGCTTTTCTTCATTGTCGGACGCATTGAAGACATTGGTACTGCTGGAACTCCCACTTCTACGGTTGTCGTCCCGCTTGCTTTTCCAAGTTTTGTCTCTCTGAGAGTCCGGCGGGGACTCTTGCTTCGAGCGTTCCAGCATTTGGACCTTCTTGGTTAGCTCTTGAAACGTCTTAAGGCCCGCTGTACATAAGAATGGGACCATCCAATTGCTGAGGTTCCCAATGAGAAGGCTGACGGACTGGTCCTGCTCCAGCGGCGGTTCGCACTTGACTGTGAGATTACGCCATCGAGCGATAAAGTCGGTGTTGCTTTCATTCTTCCCCGGCTTGGTCCTCACAAGGTCGGAAATGGAGATTTTATCACTGACACTCATGAACCTTTACCGAAACAGGGACTCCATTTGGGCGAAGGTAATGACGGACCCGTCCGGTATACTCGCATACCAGTCGAAGGCGACGCCGGTCAGGCTGTTGACAAACTGACGAAGAAGGAGCGCGTCATTGCCCCCTGTATTTCCGCACGATGCTTTGAAATGGGCGACGTGCTGATTTGCATTCCCAGTTCCATCAAATCTTCCGAACTTAGGAATAACGTAGCCGCTTGGGAACTCAATCAGATCGTACTGCGCGGGATATGGCCGCCCACTACTGCCGATTTCTTTCTGAGCTTCAGCTTCGGCCACCAATGTTTTAACCTTGCTGGTGACCAAATCCATTATCCGATCCTGTGTTAGCGGGATAGTGCTATCTGGGGCCAAGGCGTCCCCAGAAGCGGAGTGTGGCCGGCTTTCATGCGGCTCGACCAGTCTTGGTCCCAAAGGAACAGGCATTGGCCGCCTCGGATTGTCATCACCTGGCTGATTAGTAGTGGCTTGTGCTTGATTGGAAGGCGCTCGAGCAATTTGGGCCGTAAGCTGCATCACCACGTTCGTTAAGTCGTCAATCTTCGCATAGAGCTTGGCCATCTCTTTATCTTTGTTCCTGAGATGTTTTCGAAGCTCTTGAAGCAGCTCTTGCTCCGCGGTCCTGGGGCGGAAAGTAGGCTCTTCCTCGCTGTCCGAGCTTGACTCTGCATGGACCGAGGGGTCTTTCTGCCTATCATCCTCATCGATAGGGTTTTCTTCATCCAGCGGAGGCGGCTGTTCTTGGGCAGCGGCAACCACATTCAGGCCAGATTGGGCTTGGGATGTGGTGGCCCCCTCCTTGCTTTTGCTGCGAAGGTTGTCGCTGGGGCGTCCGCCCGCCATATAGACCGTATGGATGATATATCCGGCCGTCTTTCTATCATTGGCGGCTGATTTCACGGATCGCTGTCTTGACCCCCTTGCTTCGGTAGCCGGTAGTCGATTGAAGGCTGTTGGCCTAACCAGGTCCTCGAATGGTGCTGGCGCTTCTTTTCTGGGCTTGCCCCGCTGCTTTTGTGCAGCACGGAGTGCTTGATAGACTCTTAAAGAGACAGTGTCACACTTTTTTTGTTGGGGCCGGGACACGTCTCTTTGTGGCACTGTTCGGACCGCTGTCTTCTTGATTCTAGCGGTTATGGCATTCTTCTGAACCCACTTCAGAGGCTCGAAGGAATTGCTGATTCTTACGTCCGACTCAGCCGTCGTCGCAGGGAAATCCTGCACTTGGAACTTCGCACGATTCCATTTGGCTGAAGCCCTGGCCCTCTTGTTGGCTCGATACCTGAGCCGCTTCTGCCTTAACTTTTCTGTTCTAAGCGCCTGGCAGACTTCGGCTCTTTGGGAAGACGCCGCAAACCGGGCGATGAAAGGCCTTGGAGATACGCTTGATTGTGCATTTGTTGGAGTCACCGCCTGAGCCCGTCCGCGACGTTTGATGTTGCTCTTCGCACCGAAAGTCTTGCCCCCAGCTAGAGCGTCAGGGGATCGTTCAGACACCATCTTAAGTTTCGGTTGTGGTGCCTTAGCAATCACAACATTCGGCCTCTTGCCCCTTGGGACCGGCTTGACCACCTGTTCCGCCGGGATTTCCGCCAGATGAGCGCTTCCAGCAGGGTAGATGATGACGGAGCCAAACTGGCGGGGCGGTTCCTCCCACTGTCGACTGAGGCTTACAGGGAGAACCACACGAGCGTTGATCTTGACCACGTATGGAATCGGGGTCACGTTGGAAGCTGAATTCGTCTGGAGAGACATTGTCGTCGAAGGTTGATTGCTGCATAGAAAAGAAAATATCATTTCAGTATAGACAATAGATATGTATATTAATTGAGTTCGCATGAACGTTTAACCCGAAATATGGGAGGAGAGAGAGGTCCCACCGGGCGTGCCAGAACCTGTAGGGTGTTTTTCGTCACCCCATTGAGATGGGAATACGCGCACGCTTGTCAGGCGTACTACAGATTCCCCCTGCCTAGGGTAGGCGGGGGTTTAATGATTGTGGGGATCCGAATCTCCGGCAGCCGCGGACTAAGCTGCCGTTAATTACCCCTCGTATTTGGAGCGAAGGAACCTCCGATTAACGGGTTAAACTGGTCATGCGAACTCAATGTGCAGTATCATGTTTTGAAGGGGTTTTGGAAATATCGGGGCCCCCGCAGAGTTTTTATGGGGGTCCCGCTACCCGGATAGCGGGCTGGGGGTCAAGGGGGCTAGCAGCCCCCTTGCGGGGTGCGGGGCAGCGCCCCGTTAGAAATTTTTTCTAACGGAAGACAGTGTCGTGGAGTCTGTGTATGTTTTCCTTCCCCCCCCCCTTTTTTTTTTTAAAAAAAAAAGGGGTTTAATTTCAAAAGGAATTTTATTGTGGAGTTAAACTCCAAAGAATTTTAAAAGGAGTTAAACTCCTAAAAGAATTTTATGTGGAGTTAAACTCCTAAAATAGAACTTTATTATGGAGTTAAACTCCAAAGAATATATATATACATTTTTAAAAGGGTTTAAACTCCAGAAGGGATTTTGTTGGGGAGTGCACGTAAAACGAGGGGGAAAAGAAAACAAAATGGCGTCCAAAGGACGCTCGCACAGCAGGTGGGCACCTTAATGCCCGGGGTCACGTGCGCGCACGTGACCGATGGGCACTTTGGCGCCCCCCGGGGGTCACGTGGGCACACGTGACCGACGGGCGTCTTGGCGCCCCAGGGGTCACGTGGGCACACGTGACCGATGGGCGTCTTGGCGCCCCAGGGGTCACGTGGGCACACGTGACCAACGGGCGCTTTGGCGCCCCAGGGGTCACGTGTGCACACGTGACCGATGGGCGCTTTGGCGCCCCGGGGTCACGTGCCCACACGTGACCGATGGGCGCCTTAGCGCCCAGGGGTCACGTGGGCACACGTGACCGACGGGTGCCTTAGCGCCCAGGGGTCACGTGGGCACACGTGACCGCGGGAAAAACCGCGGAAGGGAAGCCTAGCCCCTAGGCTGGGGAGTTGAACTCCCAAGGGAATCTTTGGAGTTAAACTCCTAACAGAAGCAAAATTATGGAGTTAAACTCCCACAGAAATTAATTTATGGAGTTAAACTCCAGCAACTTTAGAAAGGAGTTAAACTCCTGGGATTTATTGCTCTTCTTTTGAGCCTTGGGTCTGTCCAAAGTTAGATTTTTGGAGATGGGTCTTCTTCTTCTTGCTCTTGACCGGCGGGATCTTGGAGAAAAGGGGGTGAGCCTCAAAAGCCTCCCCTTTTCGAGATCTGATTGGAGATCCGAGCTCCCCTTCGTAGGTTTTGTGGTGGAAATCTACTTATTTTTAGAAAAGGAAGAGTTAAACTCTTGATTTAATTCAAAAGAAAAAGAAAGGTTTTAGAACCTTGAGGAAGGAGGAAGAGATCTCAGATCTAGAAAATTCTTGGAGAGAGAAAAAGTTGTGAGATATTTTCATTATCTTGGCCTTTATAGGCTATACACTTTACACATAGCCCCTTGGGCTTCACAAAATGGCATTTTACCTATTTCATGGCCCATGTGCCATTTCGTTTTGCACATAAGCCATGGGCTTTACAAAAATTTGGCTTCATGCCTATTTTTCTTACATTTATCCATAAAATAAAAGAAAAACAACAAAATTGTTTATTACAAAAGTTTTATCTTGGCGTGGGGGAAGGCCGACCGCTTCATTTTCGGGCTCGACCTGGGCATGGGCCCACTGGGTCTGGGCTCGGGCCCACTTGGTTTGGGGTTGACTTGGATTTTTGACTTAGTCAACCGGGGTGTAAAATTTTTTACCCCAACAACCCTACTACCTTCTTAACAGATCCATCTCCTATTCTGATGAAGTCAAAGCCCATGACTGTCACATCAAAAATAGATGAACTATCTCCGCTATATCAGCTTTAGTCTATAAATAGACACAAACTATTTGTCCACTATACTTCCGCTGCTCCCACTGACTACAAAAACCCTCTGGTAGAGTCATATACACGTGCACTTCTAAAGCTAGTTTAGAACGACGCTATACTCATCCTCCTGCCGGGTCTCATAGTCTGTAACAACAGTAGTGTCAAGTCTGGGTAAACAAGAACCTCCCTGTCACCGTCTTTGAGGATACCGGAGTACCTTTCGTGTGCCTGAGGTTACCTACCATATCTGTGGAGAGGCTAATGGAATGTCAAACCTGATTGAATGTTTAGGTTCTTATTAAATTTTCAGTAATCGTCTGTGGTTCTGGAATCACTTCCAGTTCTACCATACTCCCACTACCGTTTTCTGAAAAAGTCCATTTTACCAAAACTGTGGCGAGTTAAGAACAATATCACTATTGATCTTCCAGATGGTAGAAAACTAACCTTCGTCAAAGCCCGGGTTAACCCACAAACTGCCATTACAGAAACGTGCCTTGAGTTATCCAGAGTATGCTTTTAAGCATAAGCCGGATAACTCCCCGTACCTTAACATCGTTAAGATATGAACCATTCTATATCCAATATAGAAATAGAGGAACTGATTTAATTGGAACTAGATTCAAATCATGCAGCTGTCTCCAGTGCATGTCAACTAAATGGAAGGAGGCCGATCGGCGTTACTCAACTTAGGAGTGCATCCAGATATGAGTAACCCGAAAGAGAATCAAGTTCTCAAAACATTACTATCAACTGAATACCAAACACAAGAATCTAAATCATCAATTACCTTGAAGAATCCCGATACATGCGACACCTGGTTCTCTATTTTATTCTTGTACCTATAACTTCTCAAAACTTAGACCTTGTATTTCTACGGAACACTTGTCTAAAACTTAAGAAGTCACAAATAAACAGAATATAGTACGAAGACCAACCCCTTTGTCCTAATGGACACTGGATAACATAAAATACTTTGTATAAGTCCCCTGAGTTGAATAACTCAAACCCTATGCGTCGTAGGTTGAAAACTGTACTATGGTTAAGAAGAATTACACCGCTGTTTAATGCTCCTTACCTAACCATCAACTGATATAGGTAAATGTCATGGACATAATTTCAAAAAGTTATATCTCACTTTATAAAATAAACGTACAGATATATCAGTTTGAAATTGGTGCATAACAATGGATATTCAAAACCAAATATTTGCCGTCCGGCAAAAACCCAGGCGATTTCCTCAAATATCACCCAGGATGATCAACTAATTCCCAATAATTTACTCCCACTCATCATCTGTAAAACCATACAGATATGAGAATCAGACCTGGTAAATACATACCCAGGAGTAAGTATCTAATTGGGAAATCAGTTTTTAATTAACAACGTATAGTAAAACTGAAACATGAATATGTTTCGAAGGGGTATCCGGGTATTCCTAGTAATGCCTCTTCCATTATCCAGATTCATGACTGTAACCGTATATTTTCCTGCCATCTCTCCAAATCCCTTTATTTGTCTTTACTCATTACCTTTTATACACCTCCCTTAAGCTAATTGGTTTTCTTCCTTCCCTACCGTTCGGCACCAGCCTATGGTTTGAAAGAAGACTATCCAATAAGCATAATAGGTGTACTCTCCTAATCCTAGGAGTACTCGCAACCTGAGAGGAGGTAAATGAAGGGTTTTCTAAAGAACCACTACAAGGGTTTGGTAGCAACACACATGCCATATTAAAAATTATAGGGTGCTAAAGGAAAGATCCTAAGGATCATACTAGAAAAGCAAGGGTAACAAATCGTTTAATACCATCACAAGTAGTAAAAGGCTAGGGTTTGAGAATACAACCTTTGTAGCTCCCTACGCTAGACTCCTTGACCACTTGAGGGTTGAAAGAAGCTCGCTTGAGATCCTCTAGGCCCACGACGATCCACCCGGAGTCCTCTTTGTCCAAGCTAGATGCTTCCCTAGATCATGAGAAGAAGTTGAAGCCAACACTCTAAGCTAATGGGCAAGAGTAGTGTAGAATGGTGATGTGCTTTGTTTTCTCACTTAAAAACCCTAACTTGATCACTATCTTGCTCACTAATGGAAGCTAGAGAGCAAGAGAGAGGAGGAAGAAGATGATGGCAAATGAGAGCTCAAGAGATAATGATAAAAGTTAAGATAAGAATGAGAAAAGAAAATATATATATATTTTCTTCATCTCACTCTTAACCCTAGTTTATAAATATCTAGATATTTTCTTTTGGATGCAAAATGGCCATGGAAATTAACTCAAGAATAATACAAAGGTTAGTGGGTGAATAAAATAATCAAGCATGATAGAATTTCCATTTCCATTTTCTTTTATCCAAAAAGAAATATCAACATATTTATAAGTATGTGAGTCTTATATTGCCACCATCCATTGTATCAACAACCATGATACAAGAGTGTATGCATGTATGTGTGCATGCACATCCATATGTGTATCAATGAGAATAAATGCATACATGCATGCATACAACAAAAGACAAGAAGGGTTTAAAGTGAAAAAGCTAATGGTCAATGATAAATCAACACTTGATTTAGCAAACCGGTCATATCACATACGACCTGACCAATAGCAAACCACCCGATTAATATACGGTATCACATACGCGCATTTAATCGGGTCCCCGCGCATATCTCATATGCACACCACATCGTTTCACCTGGACTAGGTAACTCCATTGTGGGACTCTAAGACTCGTCAATACGCTGGTAGTGGGTGATGATCATATCAAGCACCCCCAAGCCCCAAGAGGTCAGCCAAACGTAACGGCCACTCGGGTATTGAGCGATCAGAAGAAAACAAGCGAACTTGTCACAACTCCCGTCGAGCCAACCGACAATACTACCGTACAGTCTGGTCTCTTCGTCAGATATGCTGCATGCTGAGTCTAGGGATGGTAACGTCGACCCCAATAACTTAATAAGTCATGCCGATGAATGGTCTATAACAGATCGAGAAACTACTGATAACATTTATCAGTAAATCTCAACAGTCCTGGCCAGGGACTTACTGATATAGCCAATCAAACACAGCACAGCATCAACTCCCAATACCGGGAGAGACGAAACCCCTCCTATCACTCATCGTCTTCATGTATCTCGGGACTGTACCTAAAAGCCACCTGTTTGCACGCCTCAGTAGAGCCGTGGTAGGGTGGTAATCAAAGTACAGTGGGAGAACACACAAGACTCTCTGACGATCTCGGGTCTACAGACTAAGCTGTACCAGTGTCACCTGAGAACTGCTATCCGATGATAGATATAATACCATATAGGAGTTCTCGGAGAGTCCGTCCAGTGTACCCAGTCTCCATTGAGCACCCGTATATGATCTCGATGTCAAACATCAATGGTTGTGGGTGTAAGTCCGTGTTGCCCACCCCGGTGCTTACGGGGAGGCGGAAAACATAATAAAAAATCGGATTTTTAATGACTTAGGCAACATGGACTAAGCTTGTGAGGATCTTTGCTAAACTAAAACTAGCTAAAGTAAACTAACAACTAACAAAGTTGTAGAAAGGTTATACCTTTGGTCTTTAGTCCTTCTCTCCTTGCTCCTAGGTATGGTAGATAAGGATCACCTTGCTTGTCTTCTCCCGTCAAAGAAGGATCCACCCGAAAGCCACCACCTTTAGCTTCAACTCCAAGCTAGGAGTAACTAGAGTGCAAGAAATGCTAAGACTTGAACCCTAGAAGTGAGTAGAGAAGATCAAGAGAGGGTTTTTCTCAAGCTTTTTGTTTCTCAACACATGAGAGGGAGAGAGCTTGAGGGAGAGGATGAGCAAGAGAGAGAAAAGAAAATGAGAGAATGAATTATTTGTGAGCCTTTCTCACTAATATGTGTGTATAATTTTAATTGAATAATTAGCTAGATAATTATCATGGTAAATCATGACATGACCATTATCATTTCAAATTGCAAAGATCAAAAAGCATCTTCCAAAAGAAATTATGATGGTCAAAGTGTCAACCTTGGTCAACAAGTCAAAGAAGTCAAAAGGTCAAAAACCACAACCATGGATAATTATTAAACTAATTACTAATTAACAATAACACACACATAAATATTAGGGTTAATAAAATGACAACAACCATTAACCCTAATCAAGGTCCTCTCCCTCAATCTCAAGCAACTGTGCATACGCACCCGCATTCGTGATCCGAGGAACACGAACACAATGAGAAAAACCAATCTCAAATCATATACTAGGATCCGGCTTAAACCAAAGCCCGCTAGTATAGACTGTCCGGACAGCAAACGTGCACAAGTGCGCGGATGCGAACGAACCCTGTCGCAAAACCATGCGACCTCTACTCGTTTTGCCTAAAGGCGAATAGCTCTCTGTGTGGGACTCTAAAGACTCGACACTACGCTGGCAGTGGGTTTAACCACAGACCGCAAGCGGCACTAGCTGTACGTAACGGTCCCCAGGTAGATGTCGATAAGAAGACTGACGAGGTGAACCCCATCTGCTCTCCTACTGAGCCTGTATGTGACAGTCTCCGTACAGTCCGGTCTGTTCGTCTGATACATCGCATGGCGGGCCTAGGGGGGCGGTGAACGTCAGTCCCCTAATAGCGGTACAAGTCGTGTCGGAGTGAAGCCCAGAACACCCTGAGATAACACTGGAAGCCTACCAGTATATCTCGCTTGCCCTGGCCAGGGACTACTCGTGTAATGGCTCTCCTGGACACAGCGCGATGTCAACCCCCAATACCGGGAGAGACGAATCCTGTCTAACCGTCACTGCCTCCAAGTGCTTCGGGACTGCACCCAAAAACTACCTGTTTGCACAGCTCCTTTGAGCCGTGGTAGGGTAGTAATCAAAGTGCAGTGGGAACACACTCGAGGCGAAGTGACAGTGTCAAGTCAGCGGACTAAGCTGTACTCATGTCACCTGGGAACTGATAACTGACGATAGGTATATTACCAACCAACAGTTCCCAACGAGTCCTGTCCAGTGTACTCGTAACCTAACGAGCACCCGCATACTATCCCAAGTACGACGTACTAACGGCTGTGGGACAGACCGTCTCCCACACTGGGATGAGAAGCGCATACGCTAGTCTACTCCGGAGTATCGATGCCCTGTCTCGATAGTCCAACGACCAGGGACCTGTATAAGGATGTGCTTATAGATTACCCAGCTCCCACGAGTGCGAGCGCCATCACAACGCTGGTAATCAAGCAAAGATCCTAAGGGCTCTACTAATATGTATACCAGCAATATGCTAAAAGAAACACATGCACATATTAAAGCAGAGACAAACCAAGTAGCATACTACCATTTTGAGCAAGATTGTATATACAACTGTGAATATCCCAAGCTTCCATTAAGTAATATACAAGCTAGTATGATACAGTAATGGCCTCTAGGGCATATACACTAACAATCTCCCACTTGCACTAAGGCCATGTACTGGCGTATCGAAGACCTATCATCTCGATCAGCCGCTCGAACTGAGTCTGGGGCAAGGCCTTGGTGAATGGATCTGCTGTGTTATCCTCTGATGCAACTCTCCGGACCTCGATCTCCTGGCGATCTACGATCTCCCTGATCAGGTGATACCGCCTTAAGATGTGTCTGGATTTCTGATGGGACCTGGGTTCCTTCGCTAAAGCTATAGCCCCATTGTTGTCGCAATACAGAGGTATTGGGTCAACAATGGACGGAACCACCTGAAGTTCTTTCAAGAACTTCCTCATCCAGACAGCTTCTTTTGCGGCATCAGATGCAGCGATGTATTCCGCTTCCATAGTCGAGTCAGCAACGGTTTCCTGTTTGGAGCTCTTCCAACACACCGCCCCTCCATTGAGGGTAAAGACAAAACCCGACATGGACTTGGAATCATCCTTGTCACTCTGGAAGCTGGAGTCAGCAAAGGCCTCAACCTGCAGGTCTTTTCCGCCATACACCAAGAACATCTCCTTAGTCCTTCTCAGGTACTTGAGAATGTTCTTTACTGCTATCCAATGTTTCTCCCCAGGGTTTGACTGATACCTGCTTACCACACTCAGTGCATAAGCCACATCCGGTCTGGTACACAACATCGCATACATTATAGAGCCTACCGCAGAAGCGTAGGGTATAATAGACATGCGATCCCTCTCCAAATCAGTCTTGGGAGACATCTCTTTGGAGAGGGTGATCCCGTGACAAGCCGGTAGATTACCGCGCTTGGAATCTTCCATACTGAATCTCTTCAGTATGGTGTCGATGTACCTGGACTGCGAGAGTCCTAATATCCTCTTGGATCTGTCACGGTAGATCCGGATACCCAGAATGTAGGAGGCATCACCCAGGTCTTTCATGGAGAACCTGTGTGACAAGAACCCCTTGACAGATTGTAGCATAGGAATGTCATTTCCTATTAAGAGAATGTCATCCACGTATAAAACGAGGAATACTACAGTTCTCGCTACAAATCTACAATAGATGCATGGTTCATCTGGATTTTTGATAAAGCCAAATTCTTTGACCGTCTCATCAAAACAGATGTTCCAACTCCGCGATGCCTGCTTGAGTCCATAAATGGACTTGAGCAACTTGCACACCTTTCCGCTGCTCCCACCCTGAATGAAACCCTCTGGCTGATCCATATAGACACACTCTTCTAAATGACCATTTAGAAAAGCTGTCTTTACGTCCATCTGCCAAATCTCATAATCGTGGAAAGCAGCAATGGCAAGAAGGATCCGAATGGATTTCAGCATAGCTACTGGAGAAAAGGTTTCGTCATAGTCCAAACCAGGTCGCTGACGAAAACCCTTTGCTACCAGTCTAGCTTTATAGGTCTCAACCTGTCCATCTACACCAATCTTCCTTTTGAAGATCCACTTGCATCCTACGGGTTTTACCCCATCTGGAGCAATGTCCAACGTCCATACTTTGTTGGTGTACATGGACTCCATTTCGGTCCGCATTGCATCCAGCCATTTTACCGAGTCGACGCTCTGAATGGCTTGCTGGAAGCTAGTAGGCTCATCACAATCCAGGATGCAGTCTTCTCTATCCCCGTCAATGAGAAAACCGTAGTATCTCTCGGGCGGATGAGACTGCCTACTACTCCTGCGGAGCGGCATAGGAATGTCCTGTTCTTTTGAACTTTCTGGTTCCACTAAACTTTCAGTAATAGTTTGTGGTTCTGGAATTTCTTCCAGTTCTATTGCGCTCCCACTTATTTCTTTTTCTATGAACTGATGTTCTAGAAAGTGGGCATGGCGAGAAACAAGGACTTTTTGTTCCTCTTCGCAATAGAAGTAATATCCCTTGGAGTTCTTTGGATATCCCACAAACTTGCACTGTACTGAGCGTGCCTCAAGCTTGTCCGCATGCTGCTTTTTTACAAAAGCTGGACATCCCCATGTCTTAATGTGATTAAGATAGGGTTTCTTCCCACTCCATAACTCATATGGTGTGGTAGGCACAGTCTTAGTGGGAACACGGTTCAAAAGATATGCAGCTGTTTCTAGCGCATACCCCCAGAAAGATCGCGGTAACTCAGCGTTACTCATCATGGACCGTACCATATCCAATAGGGTTCGGTTCCGTCTCTCCGATACACCGTTATGTTGCGGAGTGTATGGAGGAGTAAGCTGAGAGAGAATTCCATTCTCTTTTAAATAGTTCAGGAATTCGGCACTTAAGTATTCTCCTCCTCGATCCGATCTTAGGATCTTGATACTTTTGCCTGTTTGTTTTTCTACTTCATTCTTATATTCCTGGAATTTTTCAAAAGCCTCGGATTTATGTTTCATTAAGAAGACATAACCGTACCTTGAAAAATCATCCGTAAAGGTAATGAAGTAAGAAAAACCGCTTCGCGCATGTGTAGACATTGGACCGCACACGTCGCTGTGTACGAGTCCCAAGAGCTCGCTCGCTCTTTCTCCGTGTCCAGAAAACGGAGCCTTTGTTATCTTTCCTTTGAGACAGGATTGACAAGTTGCATACGATTGATATTCGAACGAATCTAAATATCCTTCAGTATGTAACTTAGTCAATCTTCTCTCGTTGATGTGACCCAGTCTACAATGCCATAAGAAAGTTTTATTAATTTCTGGAGACTTTCTTTTGTGTGTATTCTGGATATTGAAAATCTGTGGTTGGTTTAAAACGTATATACCGTTGTTCAATGTACCTGACCCAATCAAAACTTGATTAAGGTGAATGTTCACTACATTACTTACAAATGCAAATTCATAACCTTCTTTAGATAATAAAGATACAGAAATGATATTACAGGTTGCATTTGGTACATAATAACAACTACGCAAAACCAAAAAGTGTCCATCTGATAATCCCAGGTGATAGTCCCCCACGGCCTCTGCATCCATGCTAGCACCGTTCGCAACTCTGAGGGTCATGTCACCTGCCTTCAAAACTCTACGCTTTCTCAACGCCTGCAAAGAATTACAGATATGAGATCCTGATCCGGTATCCAATACCCAGGAAGTAGAGTTTATTGATAGACAATTTTCAATAACATACACACCTGAAGCTGAAGCTGCAACTCGCTTCAAATCCTGTGTTCTGGCTTTCCAAGCCTTGCAATCTTGTTTCCAGTGGCCACTTTTGTGACAATAGAAGCATTCTTCCTTCCCCACCAGCTTCCCCGCTACCTTTGTTGCTTTACCCTTTCCCTTCGTATCCACTTTACCGACACCGCCTCTTGGTTTGGCGGGGGCTTTCTTCTTCTTGCCCTTGGCTTTCGCCCTGGACCTAGAAGAGGAAGATCCTCCTACAAACAAAGTGGATGTCTCCCTACCCTTCTGTAGGGTGCCCTCAGCAGTCCTCAACATGTTCAGAAGCTCGGCAAGTTCAACCTCCTTTCCTTGCATGTTGAAGTTAAGAATGAACTGGGCGTAAGTGGAAGGAAGGGACTGGAGAATCAAATCGGTATAGAGTTCATTCTCCAACGTGGTCCCAAGGTCCGCGAGCTCCTCTATATAGCCGATCATCTTAAGCACGTGGTCCGCTACCGATGATCCGACGGCCAACCTTGCCGAAAAGAGCTTCTTCGACACTTCGTATCTTGCGATACGAGACTGCTCTCCATACAGTTCTTTTGTATGGAGAAATATGGACTCTAGGTCCATATTCTCGTGCCTCCTCTGATGGTCGTTGTCCATCGAGGCTAATACGAGGCATTTGGCCCTCGCGCAATCTATCTCCCATGTCTTACGGATTTCTACATCCGCGACGCTGGAGGTGGGACCTGGGACGGGGGGAGCTTTGGTGGTAAGTATATACCCCAGCTTGTCATAAGTGATAGCCATCTTGACATTCCTGAGCCAATCTTTGTAGTTTGGCCCTGTCAATATGTTTTTATCTAACAGTAACTTAAGTCCGGTCATCTTGAATGGTCGCTGCAATTAGGAGAGAGAAAAGAAACACTTTAGCATGATGCTCTTGCAAGTTTAGAGTGGTTTTTAGTTTGTCTAAACTGGATGGCTCCCACTGTCTCTCGAATCCCTTCTCAAACCGTAAAGAAAAGGATTAGCCGGGATCATTCTCACCGTACAATACTTGCTTAACCGTTCAGCCAGGCCAGTGTCGGTACTTCGAGGGAGGTTTTCCAACGCTTTCGCGAAGTTCCTTAATTAAGTAACCTCTTTTCCCTGTGGGCGTAGCCCCGCTAACACCTTTCTAGGCACCTACTAGGTTTATAGCATTGATCGTTAAGTGAGAGTTTTCCCGAGGAGTAGCATATACTCACAGTAGGATCGGGATCCAAATATCATCGCGTGATAAAACCGAAGGAATCCTACCAGAATCATCACACTCCAAATGGTATGCAAATCTAGCAAGTTTCAGTACTTATGAAACTCCCGATGTGGATTTTTGCCCCATGCTCTTATGACCTTGACTTTGGCCAAAATATCATAAGTCACATGTCAAGTTCTACCCGTCATTCTCCTGGTTAATTTGGACCCACCCGTACCTACCCTTGACTTTGGCCAAAATGGCAGCACGACTGTCCCAAATCAACGCATCTATCTATGCTGCACATGAATACCCAAACGCTACCAATCACTATGCCTTGACTTTGGCCAAAATACATAGCTTGAATACTTTTGACCATTCATGTGGAATGACGGAGGGCTACGGATGGTTTTGGCGAAACCGTGAACGTAGTGAACTTGATATAATCGATGGAACGAGATAGCTTTTAAAAGGAGTGGTTCAAGCTCCGCGTTTAAAAGTTTTAGTTTTGAAAAGAACCGAGTGGTTTTCAAAGTGTTCCAATCGACTTTTACTTGGTTTATTTCTTGCATTAGTTCTTTTAATGCGTCCCATCATTTAATCCTACCATTGCAGAAAACAACCAAAATATGACGTACGCTTATGCCATTCGCATTCGCCACGGGGCCCCGTCATCACCCGTTAGGTTACTTAACTAACGACAGAGCGGGGGCTGGGCTAGCGCGGCTGTAAAACATAAGCAACGCCTAAATAGTTATTATATATAAATATATAGCAATGATAGACATTACAGATCACAGATGAATACATTGGATATACTAGGAATCCGCAATGCGTTCGAGCCTGCAACGCAAAGCGGATTACACGGTCGCGGTGAATAGCCAATACCCCACCCAAGACCCCTACGGGTGCGGCAAACTACCCGCCAAGCACCCGAAGCGAAGCAACCTCCCTCACCACCGTGAGTAGGCCACTCGGCACTTCGAGATACCCGGTAGTTTGTGCACCCCCTCCATGGGTCTATCCTAGGAGCAAAAACAGTAAAAAGAATTATACAATGACGGCTACAACCCCGACCCGGTTGTGCGGCCATACAAAGAATATTATTACATCAATTTACATGTTACAAATGAATGAAAGAAAATAACACTCATCTCACATCCAACCCGGCTATTCACCCGCGACAATCCAATCCATTCATATCCACAAACCAACAATCACAGATCACAGAGATGTATAACCCCGACTAATCGACTTATAGCGATTAGCCGACGTTCAATACATACAAGCATCACAGATATAACCGATATAGTTAAAGTGTAGTGAAGTTCCGAAAAATACGGATTTATAGGCCCCCAAAAGTAAATTTTAGTTCTGGAAAATCTGGGCACATATTATATATCCTAAAAATCCTAAAACCAACTCAGAAACAATCTGCACCAAAAACGATACAGAGAGTTGACAAGACGGCCGCGCTTCCGCGGCAAGAGCTTCCTTATGCCGCGGAACCGCGGTCCTCTTGGCTCCTCTCTGGTTCGTATTTGGTGGTGTTTCACACAAAACCCTGAGACAATTTTACAAGTATACAGTTTTTTATTTTGAGCAGAAAAAATTTCAACAGAAAGTTGGATTTTGTAAAAGTTTGGTTTTAGGGTTTTTCGGTTTCGAAACTTCGTTACACTTAACTACTTAGCTAGTTTGAGTTTAGTTAGGCTCTGATACCACTGTAAGTCCGTGTTGCCCACCCCGGTGCTTACGGGGAGGCGGAAAACATAATAAAAAATCGGATTTTTAATGACTTAGGCAACATGGACTAAGCTTGTGAGGATCTTTGCTAAACTAAAACTAGCTAAAGTAAACTAACAACTAACAAAGTTGTAGAAAGGTTATACCTTTGGTCTTTAGTCCTTCTCTCCTTGCTCCTAGGTATGGTAGATAAGGATCACCTTGCTTGTCTTCTCCCGTCAAAGAAGGATCCACCCGAAAGCCACCACCTTTAGCTTCAACTCCAAGCTAGGAGTAACTAGAGTGCAAGAAATGCTAAGACTTGAACCCTAGAAGTGAGTAGAGAAGATCAAGAGAGGGTTTTTCTCAAGCTTTTTGTTTCTCAACACATGAGAGGGAGAGAGCTTGAGGGAGAGGATGAGCAAGAGAGAGAAAAGAAAATGAGAGAATGAATTATTTGTGAGCCTTTCTCACTAATATGTGTGTATAATTTTAATTGAATAATTAGCTAGATAATTATCATGGTAAATCATGACATGACCATTATCATTTCAAATTGCAAAGATCAAAAAGCATCTTCCAAAAGAAATTATGATGGTCAAAGTGTCAACCTTGGTCAACAAGTCAAAGAAGTCAAAAGGTCAAAAACCACAACCATGGATAATTATTAAACTAATTACTAATTAACAATAACACACACATAAATATTAGGGTTAATAAAATGACAACAACCATTAACCCTAATCAAGGTCCTCTCCCTCAATCTCAAGCAACTGTGCATACGCACCCGCATTCGTGATCCGAGGAACACGAACACAATGAGAAAAACCAATCTCAAATCATATACTAGGATCCGGCTTAAACCAAAGCCCGCTAGTATAGACTGTCCGGACAGCAAACGTGCACAAGTGCGCGGATGCGAACGAACCCTGTCGCAAAACCATGCGACCTCTACTCGTTTTGCCTAAAGGCGAATAGCTCTCTGTGTGGGACTCTAAAGACTCGACACTACGCTGGCAGTGGGTTTAACCACAGACCGCAAGCGGCACTAGCTGTACGTAACGGTCCCCAGGTAGATGTCGATAAGAAGACTGACGAGGTGAACCCCATCTGCTCTCCTACTGAGCCTGTATGTGACAGTCTCCGTACAGTCCGGTCTGTTCGTCTGATACATCGCATGGCGGGCCTAGGGGGGCGGTGAACGTCAGTCCCCTAATAGCGGTACAAGTCGTGTCGGAGTGAAGCCCAGAACACCCTGAGATAACACTGGAAGCCTACCAGTATATCTCGCTTGCCCTGGCCAGGGACTACTCGTGTAATGGCTCTCCTGGACACAGCGCGATGTCAACCCCCAATACCGGGAGAGACGAATCCTGTCTAACCGTCACTGCCTCCAAGTGCTTCGGGACTGCACCCAAAAACTACCTGTTTGCACAGCTCCTTTGAGCCGTGGTAGGGTAGTAATCAAAGTGCAGTGGGAACACACTCGAGGCGAAGTGACAGTGTCAAGTCAGCGGACTAAGCTGTACTCATGTCACCTGGGAACTGATAACTGACGATAGGTATATTACCAACCAACAGTTCCCAACGAGTCCTGTCCAGTGTACTCGTAACCTAACGAGCACCCGCATACTATCCCAAGTACGACGTACTAACTGCTGTGGGACAGACCGTCTCCCACACTGGGATGAGAAGCGCATACGCTAGTCTACTCCGGAGTATCGATGCCCTGTCTCGATAGTCCAACGACCAGGGACCTGTATAAGGATGTGCTTATAGATTACCCAGCTCCCACGAGTGCGAGCGCCATCACAACGCTGGTAATCAAGCAAAGATCCTAAGGGCTCTACTAATATGTATACCAGCAATATGCTAAAAGAAACACATGCACATATTAAAGCAGAGACAAACCAAGTAGCATACTACCATTTTGAGCAAGATTGTATATACAACTGTGAATATCCCAAGCTTCCATTAAGTAATATACAAGCTAGTATGATACAGTAATGGCCTCTAGGGCATATACACTAACAGTGGGAACATCCATCGCCCATCATATGGGTCTAGTATCATATACGCTAGTTTACTCTGGTATATCGATGCCCCATCTCGATACACCTACGACTTGGGACATTTTAGGATATGCTTATAAACTACAGACGTTCCACTAGTATGATCTCCATCATAATCACAGTAGTCAAGCAAATATCCTCAGGGCTTTATCAACATGTGTGAATGAAAAAAAGCAAGATCAAATCAACATGTCAGATAAAGAAGAACCAGATAGCATACTATTATATCGGGAAAGAATGTACACTGAATATATATATATATATATATATATATATATATATATATACACACATGTATAAATACATCCACTATCATATAATGGCCTCTAGGGCATGCATATATCCAACAATCTCCCACTTGCACTAGGGCCAGTTATTGGCGTATCTCATACCCAACATCTCAAAAAGTCACTCATGCTACGGCTGTGGGAGGGCCTTGGTGAGTGGATCCGCAGTGTTATTCTTTTTGTCTACTCTTTTAATATCGATCTCGCGGCGATCTACAATCTCCCAGATCAAATGAAAGCGCCCCAGGATGTGTCTGGACCGCTGATGGGACTTGGGCTCCTTGGCTAACGCCATAGCCCTATTATTATCACAATACAATGGTATTGGATCAATAATGGTTGGAACTACTCCTAGCTCCAAGACAGATTTCCTCATCCGGACGGCTTCCTTGGCGGCATCATTCGCAGCAATGTACTCAGCCTCCATCGTAGAGTCTGCAACGGTATCCTGTTTGGAACTCTTCCAACTTACCGCCCCTCCATTAAGGGTAAATACAAACCCAGAGATAGATTTGCTATCGTCCTTATCACTCTGGAAGCTCGAATCGGTAAAGGCCTCCATTTGGAGATCTCCATTACCATACACCAAGAACAATTCTTTAGTCCTTCGTAAGTACTTAAGAATGTTCTTCACAGCTACCCAGTGATTCTCCCCTGGGTTGGATTGATACCTTCTTACTATACTAAGTGCATAAGCTACATCTGGGCGTGTACATAACATCGCATACATTATAGATCCTACTGCAGAAGCATAGGGTATAATGCTCATGCGAGCTCTCTTCATCAGTCTTTGGGCAAGAGTCCTTGGAGAGAATGACTCCATGGCAAGCGGGTAAGGCATCCCGCTTGGAGTCTTCCATACTAAACCTTTTTAGGGTGGTGTTAATGTACCTAGTTTGGGACAATCCCAATAACCTTTTGGATCTATCCCTATAGATCCTTATGCCCAGAATGTATGTGGCATCACCCAGGTCCTTCATGGAGAACCTTAGTGATAAGAAAGATTTGACCGACTGTAGCATAGGAATATCATTTCTTATCAGAAGAATGTCATCCACGTACAATACGAGGAATGTGACAGCTCTCCCTACAGTCTTATTATAAACACAAGATTCATCTGGATTTTTGATGAAATCAAACTCTTTGATAACATCATCGAAACAGATGTTCCAACTCCGTGATGTCTGCTTTAATCTATAAATGGATTTAAGCAATCTACATGCTTTCCCGCTGCTCCTACTGTCAATGAAGCCCTCTGGCTGATCCATATAAACGCATTCTTCTAAATCTCCATTTAGAAATGTTGTTTTAACGTCCATCTGCCAGATTTCATAGTTGTAGTGAGCAGCAATAGCAAGTAGGATCCGAATGGATTTAAGCATGGCTACGGGAGAAAAAGTTTCGTCATAGTCTAAACCTGGTCTTTGACAAAAAACCTTTGCCACAAGTCTTGCCTTATAGGTCTCTACCTGCTCATCTACACCAATCTTTCTTTTAAAGATCCATTTGCACCCCACAGGTTTTACCCCAGGGGGTACAACGTCCAAAATCCATACTTTGTTGGTGTATATAGACTCCATTTCAGATCTCATGGCATCCAGCCACTTCACAGAGTCTCCACTCGTGATAGCTTGCTGAAAGCTGGTAGGATCATCATCCTCCATGATGCAGTCTTCTCTGTCACCATCAATGAGGAAACCATAGTACCTCTCCGGTGGGCGAGAAGTCCTACAAGACCTACGGAGTGGCCGAGGTTCCTCAGTTTCTGTTGCAACAGCCGGTTCAACCAAGTCGTTATTTGTAGTTTGTATTTCTAGAACCACTTCTAGATCTACCACACTGCCATCTGTATTATTTGTAAAAAACTCTTTTTCCAAAAACGTGGCATACTGAGAAACAAACACTTTTTATTCCTCCTTGTGGTAGAAAAGATATCCATAAGAATTCTTTGGATATCCCACAAAATTACACATGACTGACCGTGTCTCGAGTTTTTCCGGATTCTAGTTTTTAACATAGGCCGGACAACCCCAAATCTTAATTTGTTTAAGAAATGGCCTCCTCCCATGCCATATCTCATATGGCGTGGTAGACACGGTTTTGGTTGGGACCCTCTTTAGCAGAAACGCTGCAGTCTTCAATGCATGCCCCTAAAATGAGACGGGTAACTCAGCATCACTCATCATGGAACGAACCATATCTAATAAGGTCCGATTCCGTCTTTCTGACACACCGTTGTGCTGTGGTGTGTAAGGAGGAGTGAGCTGAGAGAGAATCCCATTCTCTTTTAGGAAGTTTGCAAACTCTGTACTGAGATACTCCCTACCTCGATCCGATCGAAGCATTTTGATGCTCAAGCCGGTTTGTTTTTCTACTTCAAGTTTATATTCAGTGAATTTCTCGAAAGCTTCGAATTTGTGCTTTAATAAAAATACATAACCGAATCTTGAGAAATCATCAGTGAAAGTAATGAAATATGAAAAACCGCCTCTAGCCTGTGTAGACATTGGCCCGCATACATCACTATGTATGAAGCCTAAGAGCTCAGTAGCTCTTTCTCCGTGTCCGGTAAACGGAGTTTTGGTCATTTTACCCTTGATACAAGACTGGCAAGTCGCATAAGATTTATATTCAAAAGGGTTTAAATATCCATCTTTATGTAACTTGTTTAGTCTTGTTTCGTTAATATGACCAAGTCTACAGTGCCAAAGAAAAGTTTCATTTATTTCTGAAAATTTTCATTTATTAGTGTGTTGTATGCTGAAAACTGTGTGTTGATTTAGGACGTATATCCCGTTATTAAGCGTACCATACCCAACCAACATTTGATTCATATGAATGTTCATAACATTGTTCTGCAATACAAAATTATATCCTGCATTGTCCAACAAAGAAACGGATATTATATTACAAAGCATACTAGGTACATAATAACATGGGTTCAAAACCAATATACATCCAGACGGCAACCCCAAGTGATACTCTCCCACGGCAACTGTATGTACATTGTAACCATTTCCAACATGGAGAGTATGTTCACCTGTCTTCAAAACCTTGCTATTTCTCAGCCCCTGCATGGAATCGCAAATGTAAGAACCTGAACCGGTATCTAATACCCAGGAAGTAGAGTTTATTGAAAAATAGTTTTCTGTCACAAACACACCTGAAGCGGAAGCATCTCCATGCTTCTTCTTGAGATCTAAGTACTCCGTGCAGTTGCGCTTCCAGTGTCTTGTTTTATGGTAGTGATAACATTCCCCTTTCCCCGATTCCCCAGCTTTGGACTTGTCTTACCCCTTGGCCTTTTTGACTCTACCTTTAGGTTTGGTGGGTTTCTTCTTCATCTTTCCCTTGGCCTTAGCCTTCGGGCGAGAAGAGGAAGATGGCCCAACACTCAAAACGGGAGTTTTCACTGATTTCAGCGTGCTCTCTGCACTTCTTAACATATTAAGGAGTTCAGGTAGTTCCTTCTCCATGTTATGCATGTTGAAGTTAACTATAAATTGAGCAAAGGTAGAGGGGAGAGACTGCAGAATAATATCTGTATATTTCTCATTATCCATTGTCCACCTAAGGTCCTCAAGCTCTTCTATGAGGTCTATCATCTTCAGAACATGGTATCCTACTGGTGTGCCAGGGGCCATTCGCATCTGAAACAGTTTTCTGGATGCTTCGTATCGTAATACGCGAGATTGCTCTCCATACAACTCCTTTGTATGGAGGAATATGGCTTGAACGTCCATATTCTCGTGCTGCTTCTGATGTATGTTATCCATTGATGCAAGCGCAAGGCATTTGGCCGTGGCACAGTCAGTGTCCCATGTCTTGTAGACTTCAATATCCGCAACTGAGGATTTAGGACCAGGGAGGGGCGGGGCTGGAGCCATGAGGACATATGATACCTTATCATAAGTCAAGGCAATGTTAAGATTCCTCAGCCAGTCATTGTAATTGGTCCCATTCAGTTTATTTTTATCTAGTAGAAGCTTGAGTCCTGCCATTGGTATCCGCCATTAAGAGAGAGAAAAGAATACACTCAGCGAAAGCTCTTGCAAAGATCAGATTGGTTATTTCTTTTCTAATCGATGTCTCCCAGTGCTTTAATCAAGTTTTTCTTTCAAACCTTAAAAAGAAAACTAGCCAGGATTAATTACAGTCTACAACTTTGTTAAACATTCAGCCAGGCCAGTGTCGGTACTTGAGGGAAGTTCTCCGTGCTTTCGCACGGACCTAATTAATATAAACCTCGTCTTCCCAGAGGCTTAGCCCCGTTAACACCTTTCTAGACACCGAATAGGTTAGCTAATTGTAAACTGCAAAACTCTCCTGGGAGCAACTATTGCCCACAGTGGGATCGGGATCCAACCATCATATGGAAGGTATGCAATCGCATTGCAAATTTCAACTCTTGAAACTCCCGATGTGGTTTTTACCCCTAGCACTTATGACCTTAACTATGGTCAACAAATCATAAGCACTAATCAAGTTCTACCTGTCATTTCTTGATTAATTAGACCCACCCACATAACCCTTAACTATGGTCAACAAAGTCGCATGAATCTCCCAATTAATCTGCATCATATGCATTGTCGGAAGACATCACTTAGCTACCGTATACTACGCCTTAACTATAGTCAACAAACGTAGCACGAATACTAAGTACTCTACTTCCTAAAATGACGGAGGGTTGCAGATGGTTTTTAAGAAAACCTTTAACTCTTTGAACTTGATATCGTCGTAAAATCAAATGGTTTTCAAAAGGAGTGGCTTAAGCTCCACAGTTTTGAAATGTAGCTTTTTCAGAAAAAGCCGAGTGGTTTTTCTAATCTGATTCTACAACATCTTTTTAGGTTTATTTTCCGTACATTAATCTTATTAATGTAGTCCCATCATTTAAGTCCTTAAACCAATCACAGAAAAGAAACGAAAATACAACGTACGCTTATGCCATCTGCATTCGCCGCAATGTTCCGTTATGCACCATTAGGTTACTTAACTAACGGCATACCGGGACGGGACTAGCGCGGGTGTAAAACATAAGCAGCGTCTATTATATATCTCATATATAATATAGCATTCGTCTGAGATATATTAAGCAATCACATCACACAATATAGGTAACAGAAACACAGATATGATAATATAGGATATACTAGGACGTCTGTATTTAGTATTTAGCCAACAATAGAAAATACAGATTCCACGGTCGTGATGAATAGCCAATCCCATACTCTAGACCCCTACGAGAGCGGCAAGTGACCCTGCCAATTCTGGAATTAGGAAACCCGGTCTCGATGCCTCGAGATGGTCTCCCACTGGACCCCAGAACCCGGTCACTTGTGCTCTCCTCCTTGGGTCTATCCTAACGCGGAAAAGTGAACAATATACAAAAATGGTGACATCATCCTTAACCCGGAAGTGCACCAAATAAATGAATATTACATTACAAGTGAATTTTACATGAATGAAAAGTAAAACTCTTATCTCCCATAAAACCCCCCGGCTATTCGATCACGACAATCCTGTTGGGTTAACCTAGCACCTCATGAAGGGTTTGGAAGCATCACATGTACCAAAGATTGAATTTTTAGGGTGCTAAGATAACAAACAAAGAATCGTTCCTAGAAAAATTAGGGTTTCAAAATTTGCATATCATCTCATGAAAGAAAAGCTGGGGTTTTGAGAGTACAACCTTTGTAGCTCCCTACGCTAGACTCCTTGGCTACTTAGGGTTTGGAAAAGCTCTGCTTGAACTCTTCTAGGTCACCGATGATCCACCCGGAGTCCGCTTTGTCCAAGCTAGCAACTTCGCAAGATCAAGAATGAAAATCGAAGCTAACACTCTAAACAAGTGGGCAAGACTTGTGTAGAATGATGTTGTGGTGACTTTTCTCACTTCAAAATCCTATCTTGATGAATAATTTGCTCACTTAAAAATTCTAGAGAGCAAGAGATCAAGGTTGAAGAAGATGATGGCTATTTTTAGAAGAAGAGAAGAATAACTCCAATGAGAAAAAGAAAAATATAAGTATATATATATATTTTTCTTCTTCATCTCAAACCATGGTTATCTTTTATGGATATTTAATTTTACTTTAGTTAAAACACAAGAGAAAGATTAAAGCATGGTCAAAAGGTATGTGAACATGGTTAGGTCAAAAGAAGAGTGTAGAAACTAATTCATGATTTAACCTTATCTCTTTTCTTTTGTTTTAGCATAAATAGAAATAAAAATCCATAATATAAACCATGGTGTGAGTCTTATATTGCCACCATTTTCTATGTATAAATAACCATGATAGATGATGTATGTATGTATGTATGTATGCACATCCATATGTGCATGAATCTATAAAGAAAGCATACAAGCATGCATACATCCATCAAACACAAGAAAGGATTTGTACTGAGAAACTAATGATTAAATGATAAATCAACACTTGATTTATCAATCCGGCCATATCACATACGACCCCAACAAAAGCAAGCCGCCCGATCAATATACGGTATCCTATACGCGCATTTTAATCGGGTCCATGCGCCTATCGCATACGCGCACCACAACATTTTGCCTGGACTAGGTAACTCCTTTGTAGGACTCTAAAACTCGTCAATACGTCGGCAGTGGGTGATGATCATATCAAGCACCCCCAAGCCGCAAGCGGTCAGCTAAACGTAACGGCCACCCGGGTATTGAGCGATCAGAAGAGAACAAGCGAACCTGCTACAACTCCCATCGAGCCAACCGGCAACACTACTCGTGCAGTCCGGTCTCCTCGTCTGATATGTCGCATATCAAGTATAGGGGTGGTAATCGTCAGACCCCAATAACCGATAAGTTGTGCCGATGTGAGGCTTATAACGGGTCGAGAAACTACTGGTAACACTGACCAGTAAATCTCCAATCAGCCCTGGCCAGGGACTTCCCTGTTACGGCCAATCGAGCACAGTGCAACATCAACCCCCAATACCGGGAGAGACGAAACCCCTCCTATCGCTCTTTGCCTCCATGTGACTCGAGACTGTACCCAAAAACCACCGTTTTGCACGCCTTCATGGACGTGGTAAGGTGGAAATCAAAGCACAGTGGGAATCACACAAGACTCTATGACGATCTCGGGTCTACAGACTAACCTGCACAAGTGTCACCTGAGAACTGCCATCTGACGTGAGGTATAATACCATCTGGGAGTTCTCGGCGAGTCCGTCCAGTGTACCCAGTCTCCACTGAGCACCCGTATACGATCTCTGATGTCAAACACCAATGGATATGGGATCATCCATCGCCCATCTCATGGGTCGAGAAACGTATACGCTAGTCTACTCTGGTATATCGATGCCCTGTCTCGATACACCCATGACTAGGGACCTTGAAGGATGTACTTATGGACTACCATGTCCCCACTAGTATGATCCGCATCATAGTCCAGGTAGTCAAGTACACATCCTAAGGGCTTTACCAACTTGTAACTATAAGACAGTATAAAGAGACTAGTATACATGTTAAGATAAAGAGCAACCAAATAGCATGCTATCATATCGAGCAAGAAAGTCATCTCTATATATGTCCAAGAATCCAATATAATATACATCATCTGTACAATACTGGCCTCTAGGGCATACATACAACTAACAATCTCCCACTTGCACTAGGGCCAGCTGCTGTAGTATCGCATACCGAGCATCCTGAAGAGTCTCTCAAACTGTATCTGGGGAATGGCCTTCGTGAGTGGATCCGCTGTGTTATTCTTCGTGTCAACCCTCCTGACCTCGATCTCCCGGCGATCAACTATCTTCCGGATCAGGTGATACCACTTCAAAATATGCCCGGATCGCTGATGGGACCTGGGTTCCTTGGCCAAAGCCACCGCTCCATTGTTATCGCAATCCAAAGGTATTTGGATGCTCAATGGATGGAACCACTCCAAGTTCAGTAATGAATTTCTTGATCCAGACAGCCTCTTTGGCAGCATCGTTGGCAGCGATGTATTCAGCCTCCATCGTTGAGTCTGCCACGGTTTCCTGCTTGGAACTCTTCCAGCTAACCGCTCCTCTGTAAAGGGTAAAGACAAATCCCGACTGCGACTTAGAGTCGTCCTTATCACTCTGGAAGCTCGAATCGGTAAAGGACTCCACTTGGAGTTCTCCGTTACCATACACCAAGAGCATCTCTTTAGTCCTTCGCGAGTACTTAAGAATGCTCTTCACAGCTGTCCAGTGACTCTCTCCAGGATCATCTTGATACCTGCTCACTACACTTAGTGAGTATGCTACATCGGGTCTGGTACATAGCATCGCGTACATGATAGAGCCTACAGCCGAAGCATAGGGTATCCCTTGCATGCGAGCTCTCTCTAAATCAGTCTTGGGAGACATCTCTTTGGAGAGAGTGACTCCAGAGATCGTGGGTAAGTTCCCAAGCTTGGATTCTTCCATACTAAACCTCTTTAGTATGGTGTCAATGTACCTGAATTGGGACAATCCCAATATCCGTTTGGATCTATCTCTATAGATCCTTATTCCCAATATGCAGGAGGCATCACCTAGATCTTTCATTGAGAATCTTTGTGATAAGAAGAGCTTGACCGATTGCAGCATAGGAATATCATTTCCTATCAACAGTATGTCGTCCACGTACAATACGAGGAAGACAACCTTACTCTCTGCCACCTTCTTATAGATACAAGGTTCATCTACGTTTTTGACGAAATCAAACTCTTTGATAACGACGTCAAAGCAGATGTTCCAACTCCGCAATGCTTGCTTTAATCTATAAATGGATTTAAGCAGCTTGCACACCTTCCCGCTGCTCCCACTATCTACGAAGCCCTCTGGCTGAGTCATGTACACACACTCTTCTAAATCACCGTTTAGAAAGGCGGTCTTAACATCCATTTGCCAGATTTCGTAATCATGATATGCAGCGATGGCAAGCATGATCCGGATGGATTTAAGCATAGCCACTGGAGAAAAGGTTTCGTCATAGTCCACACCTGGTCTTTGACGAAAACCCTTTGCAACAAGTCTAGCTTTGAAAGTCTCCACTTTCCTATCTACACCAAGTTTTTTCTTGAAGATCCACTTGCTCCCAATGGGTTTTACCCCTTCAGGAGCAACTTCTAAAGTCCATACTTTGTTGGTGTACATGGATTCCATCTCAGACTGCATTGCATCCAGCCATTTCACTGTGTCCCTACTCATGATGGCCTGCTCGAAGCTAGTTGGGTCATCATCTTTCATGATGCAATCCTCGCTTCCACCATCAATGAGAAAACCATAGTATCTCTCAGGCGGATGAGAAACCCTGCTAGATCGGCGGAGCGGCTGGGGTTCGTCAGGTACTACTGAATCCTCTGGTTCTACCAAGTCTTCTGTTATAGTTTGTGTCGCTGGAACCTCTTCCAGTTCTACCTCAATGCCACTTGTCTGTTTCATAAGAAAACCTTTTTCTAAGAAAGTGGCATGTCGAGAAACAAACACCTTTTGTTCCTCGGGGTGGTAGAAGATATACCCTTGTGAATTTTTGGGATATCCTATAAACTTATATAAGACTGATCTTGCCTCGAGTTTGTCCGGATTTTGTCTTTTGACATAGGCTGGACAACTATATATCTTAATGTAATTAAGATGTGGTCTCTTCCCTTTCCATATCTCATATGGAGTGGTAGGCACTGATTTGGTAGGATCTATTCAATAGGTCCATGGCTGTCTCAAGCGCATATCCCCAGAATGAAATAGGTAACTCAGCTGTACTCATCATTGAGCGCACCATATCTAATAGGGTGCGGTTTCTCCGTTCCGATACACCGTTGTGCTGTGGTGTATAAGGAGGAGTGAGCTGAGAGAGAATCCCATTCACTTTTAAATAAGCCAGAAAATCATTGCTCAAGTATTCTCCTCCTCGATCAGATCGAAGGATCTTAATACTTTTGCCCGTTTGGTTCTCTACTTCGTGCTTATATTCTCTGAATTTCTCAAAAGCTTCAGAATTGTGTTTTATCAGGAACACATGTCCGTATCTAGAGAGATCGTCAGTGAATGTAATGAAGTAGGAAGAACCGTCCCTGGCATGTGTAGACATGGGACCGCATACATCACTATGTATCAGCCCTAAGAGTTCCGTAACTCTTTCTCCGTGTCCCGTAAACGGAGTTTTGGTCATTTTGCCTTTGAGACATGACTGACAACTGTCATAAGATGAAAATTCAAACGGATTCAAATATCCATCCTTATGCAACTTAGCTAGTCGTGTCGCATTGATGTGACCAAGTCTACAATGCCACAAGAAGGATTCGTTCATTTCTGAAATTTTCCTTTTGTGTGTGTTTTATATATTAAGGACTGTATTTTGATTTAGAATGAATATGCCATTATGTAACGAGCCTGATGCAATCAACTTTTGATCTAGGAATATGTTCATAACATTATCCTTTACTACAAAATTATATCCTTCTTTACTTAATAAAGAAACTGATATAATGTTGTACATCATGTTTGGTATATAATAGCATTCATTTAGAATCAGTGTATTACCACTTGGTAATACTAGGTGATATTCGCCAACTGCTTTGGCTACAACATTTGTCCCATTCCCTACTTGAACGGAATGATCACCTTTTTCCAGTTCTCTACCTTTCCGTAGCCTATGTAACATTTTACATATGTGGGATCCTGATCCGGTATCTAATACCCAGGACGTAGGGTGAACTGAGAAACAGTTCTCAATAACTAACACACCTGAAGAAGATGCATCAACATGCATGTTCTTTTGGACGGCTTGAGAATCTAGATATTCTCCTATTCCCTGTTCAGTCTTATAACTCTTATAAGAAAGAACGGGTCCAACGTTCCCCTGCACAGTATAACATGCGGGTTCGGTCAATACATCCATATTATTATCTTGATTAAGGCATGACATGGTCGCTACCTGGAGAGAGAGAGAAAAAAATACTTTAGCGTATGCTCTTGCAAGATCAGATTGGTTATTATCTTATCAATCAGGATGGCTCCCACTGTTTTATCAAATCTTCCTTCAAACCCTAAAAGGAAAGACTAGCCGGGATTAATTACTCCCTACAACTTCGCCGATTTTTCAGCCAGGCCAGTGTCGGTACTTTGAGGGAGGTTCACTGTGCTTTCGCACGGACCTAATTAAAGTAAATATCGTTTTCCTAGAGGCGTAACCCCGTTGACACCTTTCTAGACACCTACTTGATCGACTAATTGTCCTGTGTAAAACTCTACCAGGAGTAACAATTACTCGCAGTGGGTATCGGGATCCAACTATCTCATAGAAGGTATGCAATCTCATTGCAAATCTCAACACTTGAAATTTCCGATAATATTTTGCCCCTAGCGTGCTATGACCTTGACGCATGCCAAACAACCCATAGTCCGCTAGGCAAGTTCAACCCGTACAATTCGTGATTGAATTAAACCTATCCGTACGCCCTTTGACGCATGCCAAACAACGCCGTACGAATACCCTAATCCAATCACATCTCATGCTACAGATAAGTAATAATCAGCTACCGTACACTACGCCTTGACGCATGCCAAACAACCGCAGCACGAATACTGAATATTACATATCTTAATTGACGGAGGGCTACGCAGGTTTTTCTGAAAACCATGAGCGCAATGAACTTGATATCGTTGTAGAATCAAGTGAAGTTTTGAAATGGAGTGATTTTGAGGATTTTATTAGTTTTGCTAAAGAGGTCACTCCCGGTGAAGGGATCTCGGCTCTTTCCTCATCGAATAAGGTGCAGGATATATCATATATATCACTGTGCAAAGCGAAACTCCAAAAGCAGTCAAAAGTCAAACCGAGTGTTGTAGCATCTGCCAGTTTTGCTAAAGAGGTCACTCCTGGTGAAGGGATCTCGGCTCTTTCCCCATCGAATAAGGTGCAGGGTATATCATATATACCGCTATGCAAAGCAAAACTGTAGCTACCCTTTTATTTAAAAATTTGATTCTACAACATCTTTTAGGTTTCTTTTCTTTCATTAATCACATTAATGAAGTCCCACCATTTAAGTCACCTAAACATCACAGATAAATACGACGTACACTTATGCCATCCGCATTCGCCTCGATGTCCCCTCGTGCACCGTTAGGTTAGGTAACTAACGACAGAGCAGGGCAGGGCTAGTGCGGGTGTAAAATATAAGTAACGTCTATATAATATATCATATATACTATATACTGTATCCATCACAACATATCAAATGATCACATCACAGATATCGCAGCAGAAACATAGATATAAGTGGGATATACTAGGACGTCCGTATTTAGTACTTAGCCAATAATAGAAAATACGGATTCCACAGTCACGATGAATAGCCAAGCCCACACCCTGGACCCCTACGAGAGCGGCAAGCGACCCTACCAATTCTGGAGTTTAGGAGACCCGGTCTCGACACCTCGAGATGACCTCCCACCGAACCCCAGAACCCGGTCACCTGTGCTCCCCTCCTTGGGTTCATCCTAATGCGGAAAATTAAATACTATACAACACTGGTGGCATCAACCTCAACCCGGAAGTGCCCTAAATAAAATTGAATATACATGAATGAAAATATAAAACTCTCATCTCACATAAAAAACCCCGGCTATTCAATCGCGATAATCCTGCACATCATATCTCAGCAACACATAATATCTCATATCATCAACGTAAGTAAGTATGCATACACCGATTGTCGTCGACGTATAGCAATGACAATCGGCAATACCACTACATACTACACTTACGGTCATAAAAAAAAGTGTAAAACTGCAATATCTGGAATCCACATTCTCTTTAGACATCGTAAATGCGAAATATCACATACTTCGTATTTCATGTCTAGTAATATGAATTCCACACATTGCATCACATTCCAGATAATTAGACAGTATTAAAGTTTTTCAAACGAACGATCAAATACCCAAGATTCGCTAAAGCTCAACACTTGAGCGGAGTTCAAAAACCCGGAGTGTGACACAGTAGTAGCGGTCCAGCCGTAGAAGGGTCAAGCCAACGCCTCACATGTGGCACGCCGTACTGCCCCAAACCCTAAGGTTCAAAGGGCAGTTCAAGACGGTCACATAATCGAGTTAAGGTTTGTTGTCTTCTAGAGGGTCCACCACAAAACTTGCACGTATCTTCGAAAGATTTAAACCCCATGAAAAGTGAGCAAATGACACTCGTTCAAACAATTCGATACTTTCTAATTTACCCGGAAAAGTTACGAAATCAAAATTCCGATCGAATCGACGAGTCCAAAAACATCTCCAGAATTTACAGTACTAAATTCAAACTAAAAATACTCCAAAACAATATACAAGCAGATACATTAGTTACTGTACAAAAACGACACGATGAAGCAACAGAACGGCCGTGGAACCGCGGCCTAAGCAGGCTATTGCCGCGGTTCCGCGGTGGAATTAACTGTTCATGGCATCGTTTTTCACAGTAATTCTTATATTTACCTACTGAATTTTTTGCATATTTTTAATACTGAAAATATCCAGATTTTAAAAAATGTCCAGAGAGTGTCCGAAAAGATCGTATTTTGGTTCGATCGGAGTTTTGACTTCGCTAAAGTGTCGCCTAATGTTCTAGGTCGGCTCTGATACTAATGTTGGGTTAACCTAGCACCTCATGAAGGGTTTGGAAGCATCACATGTACCAAAGATTGAATTTTTAGGGTGCTAAGATAACAAACAAAGAATCGTTAATAGAAAAATTAGGGTTTCAAAATTTCCATATCATCTTGTTTCCTGATTTAAAATCAGGAAATCCTACGGAAGAGGCTTCAGAAAAGGGTCACGTGCTCACACGTGACCAGTAGTCACGTGTTGGCACGTGACATCTAAAAGCATCGGCAAGGCGAATTCAGTTTCCCAATTACATTAAAGAAAAGGGCTTCAGAAAGGGTCACGTGCTCCCACATCACCAGGGTAACGTGTTGGCACGTGACATTTAAAAGCGGCTTCAAATGCACATCGGTTCCCTGATCAAATAAAGGAAAAGGCTTCAGAAGAGGTCACGTGCTCCCACGTGCCCAGGGTCATGTGTTGGCACGTGACACTCAAAAGCAGCAGACTCAATTCCCTGATCAAATCAAGAAAAAGGCTCCAGGCGAGGGTCACGTGCTCACACGTGACCAGGGGTCACGTGGTGGCACGTGACGGCTAAGCGGCAGCCAGAAGGCAGAACGCAAAAAGGAAGAAGAGGTCTCGTTCCAAGGGGGTCACGTGCCCACACGTGACCAAGGGTCACGTGGCTACACGTGACCGGCTTTCAAAGCCTATCTGTTAACAGAATTAAATTCTGAGAAAAGGCCTCTCAAATCTTTCCAAAGGAACCGATTGAATTAAAGATTTAAAGATTCTTAAATATCACCTATCTATGGAAAAAGCCTGAACTTGGAAAGATTTCCCCTTAAAATCTAACCGAAATAACAAAGGAGAATCTCTCGATTTAAAATCCAATGGTGATCAAAATTCACATAATAATCCAAAGGTCCAAAACGAATGGTGAATACAAATTAAATCTCTCAATGAAAGATTCACCAAAACTAATTGATTCGGCTGCTCCTCCTATAAATAGGAGCCACGAGACACACAGAGGGAGATACATGCAGAAAGGAATCGATACATAAAAAAGAGGAGAGCCTTGATACTTTGGAGGAATTTGGATCTTCTGCAAAAGAAAACCCTAGGTAAGAAAGAAAAGGCTTTTTGAAAGGAAAAGAGAATTCAATTCTCAAAAGAGTTTAACTCTGATATAAAATAGAAGAACATAGTTCTCTCTTTGGTGGAGGATCTATAAAGTGCACATCTCCCCTTGAGTTGAGAATTTAATTCTCAATGGGTTGAGATCCTGCCATGCAGATCCAAAGCATAGAGAGGGAATGAAAGCTTGAGAATTTAATTCTCACAGAACTATAGGAATTTAATTCCTTTAAAATAAAATTAGGGTTTAACCCTATGTTATGGGAATTTAATTCCTTCAGAATGAACAGAACAGGGTTCAACCCTAGAAAAATAACAAGAATTTAATTCCTTTTAAAAAAAAGAGAGAGAAGAAATTAGGGTTTCACCCTATGACATAATCTCATACCTCTCTAAAAGAGAGTGGGAATTTAATTCCTTTTAAAGCTTTAATTCCAACAGAAAATTCAGAGTTCAACTCTATCCCAGAATATAAATTTTCAGAAGGGAATAGGAATTTAATTCCTCTTAAATTTATCGTTAGGGTTCAACACTACGAAGAATTTAATTCTTAAAAAAGGGATTAACAGATCTTCTAAAAAAACATACAAAGTGGCAGGGTCACGTGCCACCACGTGACCCCTGAAAAGAACCACAGAGAAGGACCTTTGAGGCAGTGCCTCACGTGACCCACGGCAGAAGCTTTAACATACAGGCATTTAAATGCCCGTCACGTGATGGCACGTGATGCTCTAAAAGATGCACTATTCTCAGCAGAACAAATGAAAGGAGGGCGCCCTCACGTGCTACCACGTGACCCCTCTTGTCTTAGTGTTTAACACTAAATTGGATCCCCTGAATCCAGTGTGAAAACACTGTTTGGCCTTAGTGTTCAACACTAATCAAAGAACTTTATTTGCAGTGTTTAACACTGAATTTCTTAGTGTTTAACACTAATTTGAAGCCTCTGCTGCTAGTGTTTGACACTGATTTTCTCTAGTGTTTAACACTAATTTGAACCCCTCGTTGCTGGTGTTTAACACCAACTGTCTTTTAGTGTTGAAACACTAACTTGATCCTAGTGTTCGACGTTGTTGAATTAACGATAGCCCAATTGGCTAAATGGCCAGAGGCAAAGCCTCTCTTTCAAAGCCAATATTCCAAGCATGATTGGACTTAGCCCAAGATGGCCATAAGTCCTCAATTCAGACTTAACCGGGCTAATGGGCTCATAACATAATTAATTGGTCTTGATCCCAAATTGGGCCAAAGACTATTTAATCCACCCCGGTTCAAGGGTACATCTCTTCACTCCTTTGATACTTGGCGTTGTAATTCCTCAACGTCTTCAAAGAGGTGACGGGTCCCGATGACCACACATTAACAACGGACTGTGGGGTCCTTACACTCATGGACTATGAGGTCCTTAACCTTGACCGGGATGTCTTAAAACTAACGACGGACTGTGGGGTCCTTAAACTCATGGACTATGAGGTCCTTAACCTTGACCGTGATGTCTTAAAACTAATATCGGACTGTGGAGTCCTTAAATCCACGGACTACGACGTCCTTAACCTTGACCGCAACGTCTTAAAACTAACACTGGACCGCAATGTCCTTAAACTACTTATTGACCGCAATGTCACTAAACTAAACAACAGGGCTCCCTTAATTGCTCTATTGTTGGATCTAAACGATCCCGTTAAGTTGATCTTAGTCTGAAAACTAGACTAACATATCCTTAACAAACGTTTAAGTCGATCTTAGTCTCGAATGAGGCTAACGTATCCTTAAACCCAAAACCCCCAAACCCAAATCTAAGATAATACGGATTTGGACTAGTCCACGCCCTACGGGCGACGACATAACTCAGTCTCCGTATACAATCCATGGGCAACTAAACACAAAATAAACACATGCGACACGAAGTGACCATCTGGAGAAGGAGAAAGTGGTTACCGCAATGCGGTAGCGTAATTAACTGTAGGGGCTTGCGCCTGCAGAGAAGAGCGTCCCCACAATCAAAAACCCCTTAAGCGAGGGAGAATCTGACGAAGTCTGCTATATCGGACGCATCCGTTTAAACCTTCGATACACGATGCCATAAATCAACTTGGCATCTTCGGAGAGGTGGACGGATAGCACCAATTAGGATCTGCCCCCGAATCACAGGCAAGACGTCCAGTCGCGCCGTCATTCGGAGGGGAACAGATTCTGGCACGCCTAGTGGGACCTTTTCCTCTTTCCACTCCACACTTCGTGTGTCGTGATTCACGAACCAATCGCGGTTCGCTAATGGTTGCCCTTGGGTTTCAAGATACTAAGACTTGGCGTCTTGCTTATTGTAGAAAGCAAAGAATCGATGGCTTCTACTTCTGCGAAATGCTCTAACTCCTCGGACTGCAATTGCAACCAACGCTCTGCCTCGCCAGGAGGTATAGCCTACGGACCCCAAGCTGCTTCGTTATTCACAATGTCCGTGGAAAAGGTCACTCGAGCCACCACGGGATTGTTTTTTGGGACCATGCTCCCGCCGACAAGCTTCACCGCTCCGGTGCTGACAAAGAAAGCTCCTAAGAAGTCGGTCTTTGATCGTCTTACCCCTGCCGCGGCCCCTCTCAACGGGTCGCCCAACACCAGCACCTCGGTCTTCTCTAGATTGGGCAAAGACTCCTGTAGACCCACAATGGGGCCTACAATCCAAAAGAAGGCTGCTTCTAAGAAAGTGACCGGTCTGCTCCTGAAGTCGCCAAGGCGGCTTCCCCGGCCAAAAAGTCGGTCTTTACAAGATTGACAGCTTCAGCTCCCGCTCCTGCTACCCAAAAGACATCGGTCTTTAACAGGCTGACACCAGCAACGACCCCCACCTACACAGGGGGCAAGACGAAGCCATCCTCACTGCTGAACCAGCGCCGTCCGCTCGACACGCTCGACGTCGCCACTGGTGCCGAGTAAGGAAGGCTGGGAGCAACTCCCCCTCTAGGCTAACTCCATCAGCCTCAACGGTGGAAGTTAATGCTGCCGTTCCAACTGGGAACAGCTTCGAGATGCTAAATAAGGTGCGAAGGAATTCTCCTACTGCGGTGCTAAAGAGGTCTCCTCCTCCACTAAAAAAGTTGCGGAAATAAAGCCAGAACAGCCCCGATCCACTCAACGGCTGTCTTCTAAGATCTATAAGGTTTGGCGGCAGGCCCGAGACTCGATGATCGATCCAAACTTCTCCCGCCAGCACAAGAAGCTGAAAATCCAACAGGAAGCCAGTCACCAGGCTAAACCACGAAAGGCTGTTTGGGTGCCCACTTCAACGGCCCCCTCAACTTCCACTGCTCATAAAAGGAGGAAGCCAGAAAAGATCCCCCAGCCTGCAACGACAGCTAAAGGCACTAAGCCCAGACGCCCTAAGTCTGGGGGCATGATGGTCCATACCGTATACATGGCGTCAGGAAAGAAAGACGGCCGTGCGTCTACAGGTCATAGACCGCTTACACGGTCAGTGACCAAAGCTCAGGAGCAACAGTAAAAACTCCAGGAAATGATGAATGCTATGGCCGCACTTACCGGGCCAAAAGAAAACCCAGAAACGTCCTCGGACGAACGCCAGGAGGAAGAAACCAATGCTAAGTTCCTTCGCCGAATATTGGAGAAGAAGGACAAAGAGGCTGCTGAACAAGCAGCCAACATACAGCGTATGGGCCTTCTCTTCTAAGATATGATAGGAATGATGATCCAACAGGAGCCACCCGCTGAGGATCCCCCAATCGTTCTTGAAGACGACCGGGGAGAAACGTCAAATCCACCGCCGGCCCTCTCAACGGCCAAGGAGGAGACAATCTCTAAGGCTGATTTGGTCGACTATATAGCCAAGAAAATCCGGGTTCATCATGCGACTGAAGCAGCTGGTCAAGTCGTAAAAACGGGACGGCCGTATCCAAGCTGGTACGACCAAATCAAATATCCGTCGGGTTATACAATACCAAAATTTCACGTGTATAAGGGGACCGGCAATCCCCACCAACATGTCGCCCAGTTCAGGGCCATTTGCGGTAACACCGGCGGAGATGATAAACTGTTGCTTCGCCAATTCGTGGGTAGCTTATCAGAAACAGCGTTTGAATGGTATTCAGAACTCTCGAACGATTCTATCAAGACGTTCGCTGAAATGGAGTTGCTATTCACTCAGCGATTCGCGAGCGCCAGCGAACGCACTCCAATAACGGCATTGATTAACGCCAGGGTAAAACCAGGCGAAACTTGGGTCCAGTATGCTATATGCTGGCGGAATTTGTGGTCGAAATGCAAGCAACGCATTGAGGAAGCGTCCGCAGTGGGCATGTTCGTGGGAACCCTAGACCCTCATGCAACTATCTCCCAGTTTATAATGTTCTTTAAGCCAACCACATTCCAGGCTCTAATCGACAAGCTGGCCCAGATGGTCCAAATGGGTCATAGACCGTCTCCCCCGAAGCCCGAGCCTCGGAGTGACAAGGGTAGAGGAAAAGCAACCTTCATCGCGAATGCCCAGCAGCAACCCAATGCCCCAAAGCTGACGGATCAACCGGAAGAAAGACGCTGGTATTATAATGAGAAAATGAAGCGTCCCTACTCATTCCCACGGGACAAGACGAAACGGTTATTCGAGTTGGCAGTAGGCAGCAGACTTATAAACTTGCCAAGTCTAAGGCGACCGCCACAACCCACTGAGGTGAATAACCCTAACTATTGCCCTTACCATCAAACGGTAAGTTATCCGATTGAGGATTGCTTCGTTTTTAAAGAATGGATTGAAGATCAATACCTCCAGGGGAAGTTTGCACTATCCGAAAAGTGGATGGTGAACCCGCCACAGCCGCATACTCCTAAGAAAGCAGATACACCGGGGGCAACCTGTTCCTTTATTGAAGAAGCTCCATGGGAGGTCGTGCTGTCAACTAAAACCAAAAGAATGCTGAAAGACCTTCATGCGTGCCCGGCAAGTGAATGGAAGGACCCGCTGGGATCCCAGATCATTGAAGGAATGCTGAGGCCGTGCCCAACTGCAAAGAGCGGTGGTGATGGCCCAAGTACTCATGCCCTACCGTCAAAATCTTCGAAGAAAAAAAAGAAGAAATCTAAGAAGCCCGTGAAGCCTGGAGACAAACGCACGAACTTGCAGAAGCAAATCGACGCGCTGGAAGAGTACAATCAAAAGGCGCGAACTCCTGTCACGCTGCAAGAGTTCCTCAGCCACATCTTTCAGGTAGAAGATGATGGAGAAAGCTCGTCGGATGAATCCGAGGGATATGTGGCGAGTTATAACGTAATCTCCTACTTGTTTACCGACGATGAAAAAACTCCTGGCACTAAGAAACTGGGGACAGAGCCTGAACCAGAGCTTGTGTGGGCAACAGATGAAATGATCGACGCCTTTCTAGACGAGATTCGTTTAAAGAGTAAAGCGGATCAGGAGCGTGAGATGGCCGCATCGGAAGGAGCCAAATGCAGGCGACTGAACGAAAGAGTTGAAGTACTCCCGCCAGATCGAAAGGCACCCGAGGCAGACAAGAAGATATTCAAGACGAGGAAAAGGTTTGCCAAAGCCATGTCAATAGGAATGAAGCTACCACCCTCGGAAGAAAACACGCTCAATGGGTCGGAGAGGCAGCCTGATTATTGCGCATATCATCGGAAAATTTCACACCCTACGGAGGAGTGCAACGCCTTTAGGATATGGTGGCAGGGATATGTTGCTCATCGGCAACATTTTAAGCGCATGAAACGCAAGACTCGTCGGGAACGAAGAAGTACTGCCGACGGGCACGACAGAACTACTGGCAACTGTTATGTGGCTAACGCCAGAGGGTCACAAGTTCTCACCTTTGGGAGCGACTCTGATGAAGAAATGGCTCTGGGCCCTCTCTTTAAAGAATCCATTTTGGGGAAAGAGGAAGAACCGGAGGCCTGCAAAAACATTCAGCTACGCAATCGTACGCTCCCGGAAAGGAATCTCGGGCCCGCAAATAGAAAAGATAAGGGAAAGGAAAAGGTCACTGAGGATATCACTTTAGATGACCAAGTCATGAAAGAGCTGACTACCAAAGACCCTCCCAGGAAGGGTAAGGTGGACTACAATATCCTTGCGCACCTAAGGAAGCTACCTTCTCAACTTAACATTCTCGATGCCCTCCAATTATCAAAAGAAGCGCAAGATTCACTAATTAAGGCGTTATAAGAACCTGAGCAATTCCAAGCCTTCCTCGCCGCGAAAAGGATGAAGGATGAACTAGAGGAAGTGCATACGGCCGACATCACTTTCGGTGACGAAGACCTTCTCCTCGGGACGTGCGACCACAACCGTCCCTTATACGTCTCCGGGTATTGCCACGATATCAAGATAGGCAAAATCCTGGTTGACAATGGATCCTCCGTCAATCTCCTTAACGTTCGGGTGTTAAAGGAAATCTGCATGAGTGTGCAACACCTCGCTCGTGACAAAATTACCATCTCCGGATTCGATTCACAATCGTCACGGACTCTCGGATCCGTGATACTAACATTACGCTTCGGACTACTCGTCACAGACATCAAATTCCATGTCATTGACGCCAAGACCTGCTACAACGCCTTGCTCGGTCGCCCTTGGTTACATGAATACAACATCATCCCTTCTACGAAACATCAGTGTATGAAGTATTTCAAAGATGGTTTCGAGTATACCGTAACAGGTGAGCTAAACCCATTTTCCGTGAACGAAGTCCGCAAATACGAAGATGCGAAGTACTTTTTGCCAGATTTCGAGGATACGGAGAGGTGTCGCAAGCCGGAGAACAAAGCCACCGCCAGCATCCCTATTTTCGGGAGCGATACCGAAGAAGAAGAGATAGTTTATGCTGGGCCGTCTCAACCAAACAACCCGGGGACGTCCGCCCCCATGTTGATCTTCGGAAGTGACTCGGAAGATGAGGTTAATGCCGTGTTCTCCAATCGGCCGTCAATACAAGCATCACCTAGCAATGATCAGAGCTTGCAAATCACTATGGTGCCGCAAGAACACTACAAGGATCTTGACACACTTCAAGCTTACAATGTGCAGGACCTGCAGACGTTTTACGTCCCTCCCAGGCAAAGGGGTGAGAAGGTAATCCTGTTCTACCGATCCTCAGAGACGAAAGTAGAGAAAGAGATCTGGCATGGCGCGGATGCTACACTCGACAGACTCCAACCCATCCGTTTGCCCAGATATTACGCAAATGGACTAAAGAGGCTATTGAAGCGCCAAGGAGTACCTTTAAAATAGACTGTTCGACAAGCTCGGTTCTACAACAAGATTTGGATTGTCCCTGGGACTCAGCGCAAATTGCCCAACCATAGAATGGAAACGCTCGGCCTTGGATACGTGAGATCCGGTAAACGGGAGCGAATCCACGGTAGCTACGCCGTATATAACTTCGAGGAGGAGGAAAACGCCCTGTCAGGAAATGCCAACCCTTCATCAAAACTAGATCCCGTGATTGAAGGGCCGAGTCCGTCATTTGAAGAACGAATGGACAAGCTTATCAGGAAAGCGGGTCAAAAAGCTCGGGAAGACCACAACCGTGAGTTGTCCATCTATGAGAAAGCCAGGACGCAACGTCTGTTCCAACAGGCTGCAAAAGACGAAGATGCTCATCCCTGTCAACGCGTTGTACGAAAGGCCCGACGCAGAGGTAGAAATAAATCAAGAAGCGGAAAGAGGAGCCGACAACAACGACGCAGGATTAGAGAGTCGTGTGATCGGGCGTTGCGTGGTCCGGATTTGTCCCTCATGAAGAAGATGAGTCGAGCGTATTCCTTCCCTCGAGACAAGACGGAGAGGTTACTCGAGCTCGCTATAAAACATCAAATGATCGCGCTTCCAGAGTCTAGACACCCTGAGCAAGCTAACAAGGTTTCTCATCTGAGCTATTGCTCTTATCACCGAGCCATAGGACATCATACCGAAGATTGCTTCACCTTCAAGAACTGGGTCGAGGACCAGTACCAACAGGGCAGATTCGCTTTATTCAACGGCTGGAGGGTAACGCCGCCACAAAAGTACGAACCCAAAGCCGCAAGAGCAGAACCGGATCCACCTCAGTCCTGGAAGCGGATTCGCACCTGTTACATGATTACGATATTAAAAGAAGAGCCTAAGGACATGGATGACTTTCCCTGGTGCTTTGAGAACAACAATGATGAGGTGATCTCAGAATTTCCGCCAGCTCCGAAAGAACTGGAAGATGGCATACATACTACTGCAGATAAACTCAAGAAGATTGAGTTGGGATCGGCAGATGATCCGCGACCGACATTTGTCAGCGAGCTGCTATCTGAAGAAAGGGTGGCTGCGTTAAAGAACGTGCTCCTACAGCATAAAGACTGCTTCGCGTGGAACTATTCCGAGATGCCAGGATTAGATCCGGAGATTGCTGTACATAAATTAGCGATATCCCCGAATATCAAGCCAGTCAAGCAGGCGCCGAGAAGGATGCGACTCGAGCTTGAGATGAGCATCAACGCCGAAGTTAAGAAGCTGATCGATTATGGATTTATCCAAGAAGTCCAATATCCCGACTGGATCGCCAACATCATCCCGGTAATGAAGAAAAATGGGACGGTACGCATATGCGTGGATTTCAGGGATCTCAATAAAGCTTGCCCGAAGTACGATTTCCCAGTACCGGTAACCGAGCTAATGATAGATAACACGTTCACTCATGAGGTTTTCTCCTTTATGGACGGTTCATCAGGGTACAATCAGATAAAGATGCATCCCGAAGACCAGAAGCACACCGCTTTCCGGACTCCTTTGGGTATATTCTGCTATAGGGTTATGCCCTTTGGTCTAAAGAACGCCGGCGCTACCTATCAAAGGGCCATGACAAAGATCTTCGACGATCTCATACATGACATCGTCGAGTGCTATATCGATGACCTCGTAGTGAAGAGCATGTCATACGAAGAGCATTTAAAGCATCTTGAGACTGTATTTCAACGCCTTCGGCAATATAATTTGAAGATGAATCCCCTCAAATGCGCGTTCGGAGTCTCCTCGGGTAAATTCCTAGGATTCATCATCCGACACCGAGGTATCGAAGTAGATCCATCTAAGATCAAGGCAATCATGGAAATGCCTCCGCCAAGAACCCTCAAATAGTTGCGGTCTCTCCAAGGGAAGCTCGCATACATCCGGCGATTTATTGCCAATCTTTCAGGCAAGTGCCGCCCTTACAGCCACCTAATGAAGAAGGGAACTCCATTCGTTTGGGATCACAAATGCCAAGGTGCACTAGACGAGATCAAGCAGTACCTGCAAAATCCTCCGGTATTGGCTGCGCCGGTCAAGGGAAAACCCCTCATTCTTTATACGACCGCCCTCGAAGGTTCCTTAGGCGCATTATGGGCACAAGAGAATGATCAAGGAAAAGAGTGAGCACTCTACTACTTAAGTCGAGTTCTGCTGAGGGCAGAAAGCAACCACTCTCCCATTGAAAAACACCGCTTGGCGTTGATCTTCGCAATAACAAAGCTCAGGCACTATGCGTTGGCGCACGAAGTCCGTCTCATCTCGAAGGTGGACCCTCTTAAATATTTGATGTCAAAGGATATATTGACGGGTCGACTCGCTAAATGGGCTCTACTCCTGATGGAGTTCTCGATAACGTATCGACCTCTCAAGGCAGTGAAAGGCCAGGCCATCGCCGATTTTCTCGCTGAACATCCGATATCGGCTGATTCTCCTCTGAATTGCGATTTACCAGACGAACATGCGTTTGACGCGATCGACAGCGGTGGTACCCGATGGGAACTCTATTTCGATGGAGCGTCCTCCGTAAAGAAGCGCAAACAAAGTACCCCTATAGTCATGTCGGGAGTAGGCCTTATCTTTGTAACCCTACAAGGAGGGATAATGCGCTTTGCTTTCTCCTTAACAGAATCGAGGACGATCAATGAAGCCGAATACGAAGCTTTAATAGCGGGCCTCGAGATCGCCATCGACATGGGAATTGAAGACCTCCTTATATACGGGGATTCTCAACTGGTCGTTAGTCAAGTAAATGGCGACTACCAAACGTGCAAACCGGAGTTGGTGAAGTACGACGAAAAGGTGCAACAACTATTGATGCAAATTCCCTCCTACACTTTGGAAAGCATACCACGGGCGGAAAATAGCAAAGCAGACGCGCTAGCCAAGCTCGCTAAAGAACTGGCTGACGAGAACCTCGATGACCTCAAAATCATGGTACAAAGCCGTCGAGTGCTCGCCCCAGCAGAAATATCTGCCGAGTCATACGAAGAAAAGGGCGCTACCGAGCAAACAACCCTACAAATAAAAGACCGTGAGAAGGCTGAGGACTGGAGAGAGATCTTCATAGACTACTTTAAGTCCCACCGAATCCCCGAAGAAGCATCCTCAAGACATTAGCTCATGAAACGAGCTCTATCTTTCTCTTTCGTCAATGATACTCTGTATAAGAGGTCGTTTGATTCTCTGTGGATGAGATGCTTAGGACCGGACGAAGCAAAAAGAGTCGTTCAAGAGGTTCATGATGGAATCTGTGGTTCTCATCAAGCGGGCCCGAAGATGAAGTTAAAAATTAAACGGATGGGTTACTACTGGCCCACGATGATCCAAGACTGCCTCGAGTATGCGAAGCAATGTCACTCGTGCCAAATCCACGGGATTTCATCCCCCAGCATCCGAATCCAATACATCCAACGGTGGCTAGCTGGCCATTCGAAATGTGGGGGACTGACATAGTCGGCTCCATCGAACCAGCATCGTCCCGGGGACATCGTTTCATCCTGGCGACAACTGATTACTTCTCCAAATGGGCAGAAGCAGTACCGCTGAGGGAAGTGAAGACAGAGAATATCCTCTACTTCTTCAAGATGCACGTCATCTATCGGTTTAGAACTCCACGGCGGATTATCTCCGATAACGGGCCGGCCTACAGAAGCCATAAGATTAGCCGCTTCGCGCAGCAGCACAATATAGACTGGAGATATTCTTCAGTTTACAATCCACGAGCTAACGGTCTGGCCGAGGCCTTCAACAAGACCTTGACGAAGATCATGAAGAAAACGGTGTCACGAAATAAGAAAGACTGGCACGAAAGACTCCAAGAAACTCTCTGGGCCTATCGAACTACGTTCAAGACGGCCACGAACACAACGCCGTACGCATTGGTATTTGGGACGGAAGCAGTGCTCCCCCTCGAGGTAGAGTTACCCTCTCTACGAGTGGCAGTCCACTACGAGCTGACGGACGAAGAAAATGCTCACCTTCGGCTTGAGGAGCTTGATGCCCTCGATGAAACCCGGTTCATAGCGCAACAAAATCTAGAGACCTACAAAGAAAAGATGACGCGCTCGTACGAAAGATTGACCAGGCCGAGGACGTTCCGCCAAGGCGAACTCGTACTAGTGGTCAAAAGACCTATGATCCCCAATCGCGCCAAGCGGGGAAAATTATCATAGATAAGGTCTACCAGGGTGGGGCCTATTTACTCATGGACATGCATGGTGAAAGGCCTTTCAGGCCAATAAACGGCCGCTTCCTAATGAAATACTACGCTTAATGAGCCACAGCCTGGGTCAATGATAGATGACGACGACTATATCCGCTCGCTATCTTCCTAAAGCTCAAAGTTCTATAAGTAGTAGCCGGCTCTCTCCACGACGGACCGAAATGTCTTTAAACTAACGACGGACCGAAACGTCCTTAAACTAATGACGGACCAAAACATCCTTAAACTAACGACAGACCGAAATGTCTTTAAACTAACGACGGAACGAAATGTCCTTAAACTAATAGCGGACCGAAACGTCCTTAAACTACCGCAGCATCCTTAGGCCGACGAGATAAACAAAAATATAATAAATAAAAACGGTATGTCCATAAGCAAAAAGGGCACGGATGAAAACCCGAAAGGGCTCCGTGAGTAAAAACAGCAGGGCTACCGGTGAGTGTTCGTGAAAACCCGAAAGGGCGCGGCCTCGTAAAAAAAAGGAGAAAAAGAAAATGAAAAGAATAAAAAAAACGGTATGTCCATAAGCAAAATGGGCACGGATGAAAACCCGAAAGAGCTCCGTGAGTAAAAACAGCAGGACTACCGGCGAGTGTTTGTGAAAACCCGAAAAGGCGCAACCTCGTTAAAAGACACTTATATGGTCCTCTCGACCTTGTAAGGAGAAACCACCCGCGTGAGATCCTTACGACTCACAAAGGAGCAACACATTTAGGAATCCTCACGATTCCTAAGGAGAAAATACACTTGCGAGATCCTCACGACTCGTAAGGAGAACTCTCTTATGGGACCCTCATGGCTCATGAGATTTGAAAGTCTTAAGTTACAGAAACCTAAACCTGTTCTTAAGCAGATCCCCCATAACCTTCGATACTGCCCTATAAGCGGCTCAATACTGACCCTTGTATACAATCCATGGGCGCGAATAAACATTTCCCCAGCAAAGTCACACCCGTGACTAGGGACATGTCCATATGGTGAACAACCCATATAATTCCTCTCGACCTATAAGGAGAAAACCCTCTTGTAGGATCCTTACGACTTACAGAGGAACATACACTTAGGAATCCTCATGATCCCTAAGGAGAAAATACACCTGCAAGATCCTCACGACTTGTAGGGAGAAATACCTTTGTGAGACCCTTACGGCTCATGAAGTCAAAAGCCTTGGTCGACAGGACCCTTAACCCTGTTTACTAAGCCACCTTTGTTCGACATCGACAGAGGCAAATGATGCTTCGCTCCTGGCAACATCCCAGTTGCAGCGGTGCTGATGCCGAAATCGGTGTCTAAAATCTAAGCTTACGGCGAAAAAGCTAGCAAGCCACACATGCATACGAAATAGCCGAAATGATGGGGCAACTTGCAATAAAAAGCAGCAAGTAAAAATGTATGCATGAAAAATAGCCGAAATGATGGGGCAACTCGCAATAAAAAACAGCGAGTGAAAATGAAAAAAAATAGCCGAAATGATGGGGCAACTCGCAATAATAAAAAAAACAGCGACTGAAAATGAAATAAATAGCCGAAATGATTGGGCACCGCGAAAAATAGCCGAAATGATGGGGCAATCGCGACCTTCGCGATATAAAAGCTGAAATGATAGAGCATCGCGGAAATAAAATAAAATAAAAAGTTTTAATTTATGCCCTACAGGTGATGTTCCATCACACCCTGTACACAATCCAAGGGCGTAAACAAAAAAGAGATTACTTCTCCCCCAGGTTTCATCAGAAGAGGAAGCCAAGTCTCGACGGGACAAAGGAGACCTGGAGATCGTTTCAACACTCGTCTCGTAACAACGGACACAACGCTAAGCTAAGCGGAACAGCGGCAACTCCCAGTTCCATGGCTCGGTGGTATACATATCGCCAACAGTCAAACCTCCATCCGTGAAATGCGGATACAATCAGCAAAATTCCTGGTTACGTGGAACGCGGATAACGTCAATCTTTGACCCCATGGAAACGTCCAGAGCGGATCCTGGTCCTCACAGAGCACGGCAGTGAACCCGTATGAAGCATCCAGAGCGGAGCCTAGTCCTCGCCGAGCACGGCAGTGAACCCGTGTGAAGCATCTAGTGCAAAATTCTTGGTTACGTGGAACGCGGATAACGTCACTTTTTGACCCCGTGGAAAACGTCCAGAGCGGATCCTGGTCCTCGCAGAGCACGGCAGTGAACCCGTGTGAAGCATCCAGAGCGGAGCCTAGTCCTCGCCGAGCACGGCAGTGAACCCGTGTGAAGCATCTAGTGCAAATTCCTGGTTACGTGGAACGCGGATAACGTCACTCTTTGACCCCATGGAAAACGTTCCAGAGCGGATCCTGTTCCTCGCAGAGCACGGCAGTGAACCCGTGTGAAGCATCCAGAGCGGAGCAAGTCCTCACCGAGCACGGCAGTGAACCCGTGTGAAGCATCTAGTGCAAAATTCCTGGTTACGTGGAACGCGGATAACGTCACTCTTTGACCCCGTAGAAAACGTCCAGAGAGGATCCTGGTCCTCGCAGAGCACGGCAGTGAACTCGTGTGAAGCATCCAGAGCGGAGCCTAGTCCTCGCCGAGCACGACAGTGAACCCGTATGAAGCATCTAGTGCAAAATTCCTGGTTACGTGTAACGCGGATAACGTCACTCTTTGACCTCGTGGAAAACGTCCAGAGCGGATCCTGGTCTCGCAGAGCACGGCAGTGACCCGTGTGAAGCATCCAGAGCGGAGCCTAGTCCTCGCCGAGCACGGCAGTGAACCCATGTGAAGCATCTAGTGCAAAATTCCTGGTTATGTGGAACGCGGATAACGTCACTCTTTGACCCCGGGGAAAACGTCCAGAGCGGATCCTGGTCCTCGTAGAGCACGGCAGTGAACCGTGTGAAGCATCCAGAGTGGAGCCTAGTCCTCGCGAGCACGACAGTGAACCCGTGTCAAGCTCTAGTGCAAAATTCCTGGTTACATGGAACGCGGATAACGTCACTCTTTGACCCCGTGGAAAACGTCCAGAGCGGATCCTGGTCCTCGCAGAGCACGGCAGTGAACCCGTGTGAAGCATCCAGAGCGGAGCCTAGTCCTCGCCGAGCATTGCAGTGAACCCGTGTGAAGAATCTAATGAAAAATTCCTGGTTACGTGGAACGCGGATAACGTCACTCTTTGACCCCGTGGAAAACGTCCTGAGCGGATCCTGGTCCTCGCAGAGCACGGCAGTGAACCCGTGTGAAGCATCCAGAGCGGAGCCTAGTCCTCGCCGAGCACGGTGGTGAACCCGTGTGAAGCATCTATTGCAAAATTCCTGGTTACATGGAACGCGGATAACGTCACTCTTTGACCCCGTGGAAAACGTCCACAGCGGATCCTGGTCCTCGCAGAGCACGGCAGTGAACCCGTGTGAAGCATCCAGAGCGAAGCCTAGTCCTCGCCAAGCACGGCAGTGAACCCGTGTAAAGCATCTAGTGCAAATTCCTGGTTACGTGGAACGCGGATAACGTCACTCTTTGACCCCGTGGAAAACGTCCTGAGCGGATCCTAGTCCTCGCAGAGCACGGCAGTGAACCCGTGTGAAGCATCTAGAGTGGAGCCTGGTCCTCGCCAAGCACGGCAGTGAACCCGTGTGAAGCATCCAGAGCGAACACCGGACTGTGGAGTCCTTAAAATCCACGGACTATGATGTCCATAACCTCGACCGTAATTTCTTAAAACTAACGATCAACCACCCCGATTCCTTACGGATTCTACCTTGGTTTGAGGGGTACATCTCTTCACTCCTTTGATACCTAGCGATGTAATTCCTCGACGTCTTCAAGAGGTGACGTGTCCCAGCAACCAAACAACGGACTGTGGAGTCCCTAAATCCACGGACTATGAGGTCCTTAACCTTGACCGTGATGTATTAAAACTACATCGGACTGTGGAGTCCTAAATCCACGGACTATGAGGTCCTTAACCTTGACCGTGATGTCTTAAAACTAACATCGGACTATGGAGTCCCTAAATCCAGGACTATGAGGTCCTTAACCTTGACCGTGATGTCTTAAAACTAACATCGGACTGTGGAGTCCCTAAATCCATGGACTATGAGGTCCTTAACCTTGACCGTGATGTCTTAAAACTAACATCGGACTGTGGAGTCCTTAATCCATGGACTATGAGGTCCTTAACCTTGACCGTGACGTCTTTAAACTACGAGGCCTTGAGAAACTCCTGACTCCGTGAAACACAAACAAGGGCGACCACATCCAGCGCTTGCAGGTCCTCACGACCTGTAAGGAAGAAAACTCTCTTGTGAGATCCTTCGACTCTCAAGGGAAAAACTCGCTTAAGAATCCTCACGATTCTTAAGAAGAACTTACATCTATGGGACCCTCTCGACCTATAGGGAGAGA